>OY720293.1:0-2400000 GCA_963082995.1 Noctua comes
CGATTGACTTGAAAATGTGTCTACATATACTTCAGTTAAAATGATGAGACACGTGTATCACAGTTTTTCCAAAATCATCCCCCAATTTAAAATTCCATGTCCTGATTGGCTGACTGAAATACCAACGTACAGCCCAAACCGCGGGTTATAAAAATTGGAGGGTGTATTCTTTGTGAAGAAGAGTAAGTTTCAGTTTTTAAAAATTCCTACCCCTTAGGGGGTGAAATGGGGTGTTGAATTTTCTGTGAAACTTTTTACTCTCGGGGTCGATAGACTTGAAAATTTGTGTACATACTCTTCAGATAAAATCCAGTAAATCCGATGTCAAATCTCAAACCAAGGTATCAATATTTCATGTATCTAATTTAATTGATATAACTTTAAACTAATAATTGCAAGTTATAAGCAAGTACATGTAAATCTATGTATGTATTTTAGATAGATACATAGATTACTTATAATCCCAGAAGTAAGATCCCGTGGGCAATTCCCTAACTCCACGCGGGCGAAGCCGCGGGCATAAGCTAGTAATATTATAAATGCGAAAGTAACTCTGTTTGTTTGTTACGTTTTCATGACTAAACAGCTGATTGGATCGTAATGAAAGGCAAGGAGATAGATTATATCCTGAGGAATGGTACAGGTTATCGTTTTTTTCTCACACATACACATCAAAATTTCCACGCAAACGAAGTCGCGGGCAACAGCTAGTCCCCAATAATATGGAAGTTAATATACCTAACTGTCGCAATCTGGGTGTACTGTACGCATCTGCGTACCCCATCAGAGCATACAGCCGTTACGTTGTTATGATATTGTGTAAACAATACACATCCAAGCGATTGCAGCAATCACGACAGATTTGCTGTCTACTATTGAAGAGTTCCATTGTATAACTCCGAAGATCAGATTCACCAAATTTAAACGGGACCACCGCGGAATAAAATTCATCCAAATTAAAAAGAAATCATCGAAATCGGTTCACAATTGTCGAAGATATCGATAATATAAAATTTAGAGAGTCCCCTCGATTTCTCCAGGATCCCATCATTAGATTCTGACATGATGACGATGGGAACACATGGACAGTATACTGATTCAAACAGTGCCCATAAAATTTGAGGGATGCCCTTAATTTTTCTGGGATTCCATCATCTGATTCTGACTTATACCTTCCATCATCAGCTCAGCAACATGAGATGATGATTACCAGGCACAAATATCTGAATTGTGTTGGAGAGTATATGAAAAACGTTGTACGTGCCTATAAAATTTGAGGGTTGCCCTCGATTTCCCTGGGATTCCATCATCAGATTCTGATTTGGTAACAATGGGACTACCTCAGGAGTATAGGCTTTCGAATAAAAATAATTATGAAAATCGGTCTACAATTGGCGGAGAAATCGATGAACATAGGTACATAAAAAAATACATACAGTCGAACATAGAAACTCCTCCTTTTTTTTAAGTCGGTTAAAAATTGTCAAAGGAGTTTTGGTGAAAAATTTGTGAACCGTTTACAATACATGTCATGGTAATAGGCTTATCTCCAATAAATGGAACTTAACATACCTAATTGTTGAAATGGGGGTGTACTGTACACATCTGCGTACCCCTCAGAGCATACAGGCGTGATGTTATGTTATGGTGTTGTGTAAACAATAAACATCCAAGCGATTGCAGCAAACACGACGGATGTGCTGTCTATTATTGAAGATTTCCATTGATATCTCCGAAGATCACAATCAGATCTTGACCAAATAAAAAATGGGACCACCGCGGAATAATATTCTTCCAAACAAAAAAAGAATCATCAGAATCGGTTCACAATTGGCGAAAAAATCGCTGAACATCCACACAAATAAAAAAAGAAAAACAAAAATAAAAAATCCTCCTCCTTTTGGAAGTCGGTCAAAAATCATCTTTATCTATCAAAATTGAACGCGTAAACAAAGTTTCGTGACCGTGCTACTATCCGTTGAAGAGTTCTCTCTTGAGGAGACGATTCTGGATGCAGGATTAAGATTAATGTGTAATTTTTAAATTTTCTTTAAAGTGTTTCTAAGGTAAAGAAAAAATTCTTTTTTGTGTAGACGTTTTCCAAAAATTACGTTTTTTCAACATTTATTTTCTGCTATATTTCGTATTGTAGTCAAAAATGTTTCTAGTTCATTTGCGAGTAGACCATATAATGATGTTATTAATAATTTTTAATGTTCAGAATATTTTGTAGTTTTTTGTTCAGCGAAGCTCAAACATGTCTCGCTCGTTACTTTTGCGGAAAAGGGGTTTTGAATATGGGTGATTGCCATTAATACATGCATTATTTTAAAAATTATTTCATTCTATTTGCAAGAATAAGAACTCGACTCTAATAATAACAAAAAAGAAAGTTCAAATTCTTCTTGTGTTTCCCACAAATGGTGATCAAAATTGTTCAAAACGGGTTGATTATGTGCACGGCCCCTTAAGGAATTCGTCAACATTATAATCACATTTTTCCAATAATAGATGTCTTAATTTGTTTTAAATAGAATAATATTTAAGTCCTTAATTCCATTTGGTAATTTATTAAATACTAGCTTATGCCCGCGGCTTTGCCCGCGTGGAGTTAGGGAATAGCCCACGGGATCTTACTTCTGGGATAGTAAGTAATCTACGTATCTATCTATAATACATGCTTACATAGAATTACATGTACTTGCTTATAGCTTGCACATATTAGTTTAAAGTTATATCAATTAAATTAGATGCGTGAAATATTGATACCTTGGTTTGAGACTGGACATCGGATTTACTGAATTTTATCTGAAGAGTATGTACACAAATTTTCAAGTCAATCGACCCCGAGAATAAAAAGTTTCACAGAAAATTCAACACCCCATTTCACCCTCTTATGGGTAGGAATTTCGAAAAAATGATCCTTACTCTTCACAAAGAATACACCCTCCAATTTTCATGTCTCTGGGACCCGCGGTTTGGGCTGTGCGTTGGTATATCAGTCAGCCAGTCAGGGCATGGAATTTTAAATTGGGGGATGATTTTGGAAAAACTGTGATACCTACACGTAACTCATTATTTTAACTGAAGTATATGTAGCCACATTTTCAAGTCAATCGACCTCGAGAGAGATTCACAGAAAATTCAACACCCCATTTCACCCTCTTAGGGGTGGTATTTCAAAAAACCCTTTCTTAGTGGATACCTACTCTCCACAAAGAGTACATTCTCCAAATTTCATGTCTCTAGGACCAGCGGTTTGGGCTGTGCGTTGATGTATCAGTTAGCCAGTCAGGACGTTGAATTTTAAATTTGGGAATGATTTTGGAAAAACTGTGATACATGTATCTCATCATTTCAACTGAAGTATATGTAGACACATTTTCAAGTCAATCGACCTCGAGAGAGATTCACAGAAAATTCAACACCCCATTTCACCCTCTTAGGGGTGGAATTTCGAAAAATCCTTTCTTAGTGGATACTTACTCTTCACAAAGAGTACACTGTCCAAATTTCATGTCTCTAGGACCTGTGTTTTGGCTTGTGCGTTGATATATAAGTCAGTCAGTCAGTCAGTCAGTCAGGACTTTGAATTTTATATGTATAGATAATATAGATATATAGATAGAAGATAGATAAGCCTATTGCCATAACATGTATTGTTAACAATGTAAAATAAATGTATAGCAAATATTTCTATAGGATTGTAATATCTATACGTATAAAATGATAAACTGACTGACTGACTGACTGACTGGGTGATATATCAACGCACAGCCCAAACTGCTGGTCCTAGAGACATGAAACTTGGAGGGTGTGTTCTTTGTGAAGAGAAGGTTTCCACTAAGAAAGGATTTTTGGGAATTCCACCCCTAAAGGGGTAAAATAGGGGATGGAAGTTTGTATGAAAGTCTGTCAGTTTTGAAGATAGGATCTTCAAATTTTGTGTTTAGGCTGAAGATTGAAAATTAATTTATACGTGTCTCGGCGTTTTTGATAATTCTACCCCCGAAGGGTTAAAAAGGGGGGTGAAGGTACCATGTTTGTACGGGTGGATTGCAACTCAATTTCGTACAACCGATTGAGCTGAAATTTTGCACACACCTTTGGTTTTGGTGACAACACATTTTTATGACAGACATTCCTTAATCCTGCATCCAGAATCGTCTCCTCAAGAGAGAACTCTTCAACGGATAGTAGCACGGTCACGAAACTTTGTTTACGCGTTCAATTTTGATAGATAAAGATGATTTTTGACCGACTTCCAAAAAGAGGGGGATTTTTTATTTTTCTTTTTCTTTTTTTATTTGTGTGGATGTTCAGCGATTTTTTCGCCAATTGTGAACCGATTCTGATGATTTTTTTTTTGTTTGGAAGAATATTATTCCGCGGTGGTCCCATTTTTTATTTGGTCAAGATCTGATGGTGATCTTCGGAGATATCAATGGAAATCTTCAATAATAGACAGCACATCCGTCGTGTTTGCTGCAATCGCTTGGATGTTTATTGTTTACACAACACCATAACATAACATCACGCCTGTATGCTCTGAGGGGGTACGCAGATGTGTACAGTACACCCCCATTTCAACAATTAGGTATGTTAAGTTCCATTTATTGGAGATAAGCCTATTACCATGACATGTATTGTAAACGGTTCACAAATTTTTCACCAAAACTCCTTTGACAATTTTTAACCGACTTAAAAAAAAGGAGGAGTTTCTATGTTCGACTGTATGTATTTTTTTATGTACCTATGTTCATCGATTTCTCCGCCAATTGTAGACCGATTTTCATAATTATTTTTATTCGAAAGCCTATACTCCTGAGGTAGTCCCATTGTTACCAAATCAGAATCTGATGATGGAATCCCAGGGAAATCGAGGGCAACCCTCAAATTTTATAGGCACGTACAACGTTTTTCATATACTCTCCAACACAATTCAGATATTTGTGCCTGGTAATCATCATCTCATGTTGCTGAGCTGATGATGGAAGGTATAAGTCAGGATCAGATGATGGAATCCCAGAAAAATTAAGGGCATCCCTCAAATTTTATGGGCACTGTTTGAATCAGTATACTGTCCATGTGTTCCCCTGGTCTTTATGTCAGAATCTAATGATGGGATCCTGGAGAAATCGAGGGGACTCTCTAAATTTTATATTATCGATATCTTCGACAATTGTGAACCGATTTCGATGATTTCTTTTTAATTTGGATGAATTTTATTCCGCGGTGGTCCCGTTTAAATTTGGTGAATCTGATCTTCGGAGTTATACAATGGAACTCTTCAATAGTAGACAGCAAATCTGTCGTGATTGCTACAATCGCTTGGATGTGTATTGTTTACACAATATCATAACATAACGTAACGGCTGTATGCTCTGATGGGGTACGCAGATGCGTACAGTACACCCAGATTGCGACAGTTAGGTATATTAACTTCCATTTTATTGGGGACTAGCTGTTGCCCGCGACTTCGTTTGCGTGGAAATTTTGATGTGTATGTGTGAGAAAAAAACGATAACCTGTACCATTCCTCAGGATATAATCTATCTCCTTGCCTTTCATTACGATCCAATCAGCTGTTTAGTCATGAAAACGTAACAAACAAACAGAGTTACTTTCGCATTTATAATATTATAAAAATCTTTTTTGCAAAAAATAAAACCGACTTCAAAAACACAGAAAAGTGAAAAATAACTTTAGCTTCTGAACTCGGTGACTTTTGTTTGTTTGATTCAGTTTTTTTGTCATTTTTCACTTTCCTGTGTTTTTGAAGTCGGTTTTATTTTTTGCAAAAAAGATTTTTTATTTTTCTATTTTTAGTGTAAATGTATAGCAAATATTTGTATAGGATATTACAATCCTATAGAAATATTTGCTATACATTTATTTTACATTGTTAACAATACATTTTATGGCAGTAGGCTTATCTATCTTCTATCTATATATCTATATTATCTATACATATAAAATTCAAAGTCCTGACTGACTGACTGACTGACTGACTGACTTATATATCAACGCACAACCCAAAACACAGGTCCTAGAGACATGAAATTTGGAGAATGTACTGTTTGTGGAGAGTAGGTATCCACTAAGAAAGGGTTTTTTGAAATTCCACCCCTAAGAGGGTGAAATGGGGTGTTGAATTTTCTGTGAATCTCTCTCGAGGTCGATTGACTTGAAAATGTGACTACATATACTTCAGTTAAAATGATGAGATACGTGTATCACAGTTTTTCCAAAATCATCCCTCAATTTAAAATTCAATGTCCTGACTATCTGATTGATACATCAACGCACAGCCCAAACCGCGGGTCCCAGAGACATGAAAATTGGAGGGTGTATTCTTTGTGAAGAGGAAGGATCATTTTTTCGAAATTCCTACCCGTTAGAGGGTGAAATGGGGTGTTGAATTTTCTGTGAAACTTTTTATTCTCGGGGTCGATTGACTTGAAAATTTGTGTACATACTCTCAGATAAAATTCAGTAAATCCGATGTCCAATCTCAAACCAAGGTATCAATATTTCATGTATCTAATTTAATTGATATAACTTTAAACTAATATGTGCAAGTTATAAGCAAGTACATGTAATTCTATGTAAGTATGTATTATAGATAGACACGTAGATTACTTACTATCCCAGAAGTAAGATCTCGTGGGCTATTCCCTAACTCCACGCGGGCAAAGTCGCGGGCATAAGCTAGTCCTATACAAAAATTTGCTTACACTAATTTTTTACACTAAAAATAGAAAAATAAAAAATCTTTTTTGCAAAAAATAAAACCGACTTCAAAAACACAGGAAAGTAAAAAATAACTTTAGCTTCAGAAGTCGGTGACAAAAAAACTGAATCAAACAAACAAAAGTCACCGAGTTCAGAAGCTAAAGTTATTTTTCACTTTTCTGTGTTTTTGAAGTCGGTTTTATTTTTTGCAAAAAAGATTTTTATAATATTATAAATGCGAAAGTAACTCTGTTTGTTTGTTACGTTTTCATGACTAAACAGCTGATTGGATCGTAATGAAAGGCAAGGAGATAGATTATATCCTGAGGAATGGTACAGGTTATCGTTTTTTTCTCACACATACACATCAAAATTTCCACGCAAACGAAGTCGCGGGCAACAGCTAGTCCCCAATAAAATGGAAGTTAATATACCTAACTGTCGCAATCTGGGTGTACTGTACGCATCTGCGTACCCCATCAGAGCATACAGCCGTTACGTTATGTTATGATATTGTGTAAACAATACACATCCAAGCGATTGTAGCAATCACGACAGATTTGCTGTCTACTATTGAAGAGTTCCATTGTATAACTCCGAAGATCAGATTCACCAAATTTAAACGGGACCACCGCGGAATAAAATTCATCCAAATTAAAAAGAAATCATCGAAATCGGTTCACAATTGTCGAAGATATCGATAATATAAAATTTAGAGAGTCCCCTCGATTTCTCCAGGATCCCATCATTAGATTCTGACATGATGACCAGGGGAACACATGGACAGTATACTGATTCAAACAGTGCCCATAAAATTTGAGGGATGCCCTTAATTTTTCTGGGATTCCATCATCTGATCCTGACTTATACCTTCCATCATCAGCTCAGCAACATGAGATGATGATTACCAGGCACAAATATCTGAATTGTGTTGGAGAGTATATGAAAAACGTTGTACGTGCCTATAAAATTTGAGGGTTGCCCTCGATTTCCCTGGGATTCCATCATCAGATTCTGATTTGGTAACAATGGGACTACCTCAGGAGTATAGGCTTTCGAATAAAAATAATTATGAAAATCGGTCTACAATTGGCGGAGAAATCGATGAACATAGGTACATAAAAAAATACATACAGTCGAACATAGAAACTCCTCCTTTTTTTTAAGTCGGTCAAAAATTGTCAAAGGAGTTTTGGTGAAAAATTTGTGAACCGTTTACAATACATGTCATGGTAATAGGCTTATCTCCAATAAATGGAACTTAACATACCTAATTGTTGAAATGGGGGTGTACTGTACACATCTGCGTACCCCCTCAGAGCATACAGGCGTGATGTTATGTTATGGTGTTGTGTAAACAATAAACATCCAAGCGATTGCAGCAAACACGACGGATGCGCTGTCTATTATTGAAGATTTCCATTGATATCTCCGAAGATCACCATCAGATCTTGACCAAATAAAAAATGGGACCACCGCGGAATAATATTCTTCCAAACAAAAAAAGAATCATCAAAATCGGTTCACAATTGGCGAAGAAATCGCTGAACATCCACACAAATAAAAAAAAAAAAAACAAAAAAAAAATCCTCCTCCTTTTGGAAGTCGGTCAAAAATCATCTTTACCTATCAAAATTGAACGCGTAAACAAAGTTTCGTGACCGTGCTACTATCCGTTGCAGAGTTCTCTCTTGAGGAGACGATCCTGGATGCAGGATTAAGGAATGTCTGTCATAAAAATGTGTTGTCACCAAAACCAAAGGTGTGTGCAAAATTTTAGCTTAATCGGTTGTACAAAATTGAGTTGCAATCCACCCGTACACACATAGTACCTTCACCCCCCTTTTTAACTCTTCGGGGGTAGAATTATCAAAAACGCCGAGACACGTTTAAATTAATTTTCAATCTTCAGCCTAAACACAAAATTTGAAGATCCTATCTTCAAAACTGACAGACTTTCATACAAACTTCCATCCCCTATTTTACCCCTTTAGGGGTGGAATTCCCAAAAATCCTTTCTTAGTGGAAACCTTCTCTTCACAAAGAACACACCCTCCAAGTTTCATGTCTCTAGGACCAGCGGTTTGGGCTGTGCGTTGATATATCACCCAGTCAGTCAGTCAGTCAGTCAGTTTATCATTTTATATATATAGATTTTTGGGGCCATGCAAAATATGCTTTTGTGCATCAAGGCAGTCTTTGATGGTCGAACGCATAATTCATGTCTATATTCTTGTCTAATCATTTTATAGCAATGTTCAGATGCTTTTCTGAATAGATGCATGTTCTTTTTAATAAATAAAGCAGTCTCAAATATGTACTAGCAAGGTAAAGTCATTATTTTTAACAATATAAAATAAGGTTTGCAGCTATCAGTTATTTGGCATTTAATTATTTAAAATAGTTTTTTACAGTTACATATGTTGCTTAAGCACTAAAGCTTTGTTTTATCCTCGGATGCACTCATTGCACTTATAACCACCCTATCTCCTTTGTTCTAACCTGAACAAACACATATCATCACAAAATGGACCTGTATGCCAAGCTGTCAAACTGCATGGAGGAGCTGTCAGCTACATTTACCACTCGGATGAACACCTATGAGGAGGACTTGAAGAATTTCAGCAGCAATGAGGCCCCACACAAGACAATAGCCAGCCTCTCTCGGGACTTCATGGATTTCAAGTGCTTCATGTGGAAAAGTATGAGCGCTCTGAAGACTCAGATGGAGTTGCTGACGGTGGGCCTAGACCGGCACGAAATGGCTTCGCGTAGGCAAGTTCTTCTCCTCCATGGTCTTCCTGAGCAGAAGGATGAAGATCACACTTCCCAGGCTGTCCGTACTTTGACGGATAAGATGAAGATTGCAAATGTCTCTTCTTCGGACATCACATCCTGCCATCGCTTGGGAGTTGATTCAGGCAAGCCACGTCCTCTTCTTATTAGATTCCATAACTACAATTTGCGCAGTGAGGTATGGCGCAACAAAACAAAACTGAAGGGTTCTGGTTTGGTTTTCTCGGAGTTTCTAACTAAGCCTAGGCATGACGTGTTTCTGGCCGCTCGCAAACACTTCAGTGTGAAACAGTGTTGGACCTCCGAGGGCAAAATTATCATCTTGCTCCCAGACAAGTCGCGTCGAAAGATTGAGTCCGCTATTGAACTTGAACAGCTTGTTGCGCGGTTCCCGGCGGCTACACCTACTGATTCGGCTGCGAAGGTTGCATCGTCACCTATTAGCGGCCCTGCATTGGACAAGAGATCGCGGAGGCAGGCAAAATGATCGTACCCACAACTTATATAAATCATACTTTCATTATTCTTAAGTGTGTCGGTCAGTCGCGATTTTACTTCGATTCTGTTTTGACATTTTTTCAACAATGACTGTAGCTTGCTCGTTCGGAAATGTTTCCCGTTTAGTGTACGTTTTTTGTTTTATGACTTGGATACAAGCACTTTAATCTTTGTGTTAATGGCAAAGTGCATCGAGGATTTAAAATAGCTAATTAATTGTTAATTTAGTATTTATTTAGAAGTAGATTTGAATATTTTGGTTTAATATTTATTTATTTTGATATATAATTATTTAACTGTCATGTTAGACAATGTAGATGACAGTTTTGTTTCCTGTTCTTCTTCTTGTTCGTCTGACGAACGCTATGCTAGTGCGTTCAGTGATGATTCTATACACTTACGCGACCAACTTTCTTTTACTTTTTCCTGTTACAACAAATTTTTCAATGCAGTTCATATCAATGCACAAAGCATTCCAGCCCATCATACCGATTTATAATCCGCATTTGACTCAGATCTTATTCATGCTGTACTTGTCTCTGAAACTTTCCTCAAACCTGCTCTTCCCTCAACGCAGTATTCGTTGCCCGGCTACAAGCTTGTGCGTAATGACAGAACAGGCAAGGGTGGTGGGGGCGTCGCCATCTATCTGCGTGGAGATATTGTTTACAAAGTTGTTGACCAGTCTCCGAGTAATTACTCTAAATCTGCTGAACACCTTTTTATTGAAATTACATTTAATCACTCAAAATTACTTTTAGGTGTTTACTATAGTCCGTCCTGTCATATTGATTATTTTGCTTCTTTCGAAACAAAACTTGAATATTTTTCTTCCTTATATGACCACACTATAATACTCGGAGACTTCAACACCTGTCTGATCAAAGATGATGTGCGCAGCCATAAACTCAGGTCCCTTGTCTCTTCTGTTAACATGCACGTCCTTCAGCTTAATGCTACTCATCATGCTCCTCACTGCAATCCCTCACTTCTAGACCTTATTCTGGTTTCTGACCCAAGCAAAGTAGCCACGTTTGGGCAACTTTCTGCTTCCTTCTCCTACCACGATCTTTTGTTTATCTCGTATAAAATTCGCCCTCCTAAACGCAAATCTAAATACCTCTTGCTTCGCAGCTTCAGGAACATTGATCTGGAGCGTTTGAGGGGGGATGCGGGCAATATGGACTGGTCCCCTGTTTATGACAGTAATGACCTGGACACTAAGGTGGCCGAGTTTACCAAGATAGTGTTAAAGCTTTTTGATGTGCATGCTCCACTTAAAAAGGTCAGAGTGAAGCATCTCCCAGCTCCTTGGTTGTCTGATGCAATTAAAAACGCGATGTCTAAAAGGGATAAGGCGAAAAGGCGTTACAAAAGTGACCCTACTGAAGAGAACTGGTCCCTCTACAAAAAACTACGTAATCGCTGCGGTCGTATGTGTAGGGATGCTAAAAGGCGTCACATACACAACTCAATTCAAAACTCCAACACGGCACAAGTATGGCAATTTCTAAAATCCCTTGGAATTGGCAAAATTGCGAATGACAGCTCGCCTGACATTGACTTGGACGAAATTAATTTACACTTCTCTAAATCACCAGTGACTCTGGATAACAGTACTAAATCCTACACTCTTAACAATCTCTCTAATCTTCCTCGGCCAATATGTACCTCATTCTCTTTTCACCCAGTTACAGAAGGGGATATTAAGCGAGCCATTACATCTATTTCCACAAAGGCGGTGGGTGATGATGGTCTCCAACTTCAGATGCTCCATCCTATCCTTGATGACCTTACTCCTGTCATTTTACACATTGTTAATTATTCCCTTTTTACTGGCTCCTTTCCTTCTGCTTGGAAGAAGGCCTATGTTTTGCCTCTTCCCAAAGTTTCAAATCCCTCTTCAGTATCCCAGTTTCGTCCGATTTCCATACTTCCAATCCTGTCTAAAGTCCTTGAGAGTGTTGTTAACAATCAACTATCTCATTACCTTTTCTCTAATAGCCTGCTTAGTCCTTACCAGTCCGGATTTCGTCCTGGCCATAGCACTGTGTCAGCTTTGCTTAAAATAACCGACGACATCCGATTGGCCATGGAGAACCGGCTCCTTACGGTGTTGGTTTTATTGGACTTCAGCAGTGCTTTTAATTCAGTTGATTTTGACATCCTCTTAGGTATCCTTTCCTCTCTAAACATATCTCCTCCTGTGACTGCTTGGTTTGATTCGTACCTTCGGGGTCGCTCGCAGTCGGTACACTTGAATGAGGCTTGCTCTCATTGGTGTGATCTTTCTGCGGGTGTTCCTCAGGGTGGCGTCCTTTCTCCTCTTCTTTTCTCCGTTTTCATTAACGCTATCACTAAGATATTAACTTGTTATTATCATCTCTATGCAGACGACTTGCAGCTTTATCGCCATTTTAAAATCGAAGAGCTTTCAGGAGCCATCGATGCCATCAATAATGATCTTCAAAACATCAGTATGTGGGCTAAAAATTTTGGACTACTAGTTAACCCAACTAAATCACAAGCTCTCAT
Organism: Noctua comes; assembly: GCA_963082995.1. Lineage (NCBI taxonomy): Eukaryota > Metazoa > Arthropoda > Insecta > Lepidoptera > Noctuidae > Noctua > Noctua comes. The sequence continues at coordinate 12,565 of OY720293.1, forward strand.
TATTGGTGGCAGATACTTCGTCAATTTATTGAGTCATCAGGCCCTCCCGCCTGTTGTGTACGATGGAGTCGCTATAGCCTACTCCAAGAAAGTTAAAAACTTAGGTGTACTCTTGGACTGTAACCTATCTTGGAATGTTCACATTGCTGAAGTAAGCAGGAGGGTGTTTTGTTCGTATCGGTCACTTAAGCGTCTTCAGAAGTTCCTGCCGTTTCAGACTAAAATTACTCTTGCTCAGTCTCTTCTTCTTCCTCTTCTAGACTATGCCGATGTCTGTTTTCTTGACGCGACTGAAGAACTTCTTGATAAGCTCGAACGTCTGCAGAATTTGTGCATCCGCTTCATTTTCGGGCTTCGTAAGTACGACCATGTGTCGGAATTTCGGAAGCAACTGAAGTGGCTACCTATTCGGCGGCGTCGAGATTTACACACTCACTCTTTTCTCTTTTCTGTTCTCCATAACCCTAAAGCTCCTTCGTATCTTCAGGAACGCTTCGAGTATCTTGTACCTAGAGGTAAACCTTGTCACTCATCATCATCTCTTCTCCTTCGTTTCCCTCCCCACTCCTCAAGTCGGTATGATGGTTCATTTACTGTTCGCGCTGTGCGCCTTTGGAATTCGCTTCCACACTCCTTGCGGGATAGCCCTTCGTTAGAGGTGTTCAAGAAAGGAATAAAGGAACATTTCCTGTCAACATGATCAATATGTATGTATGTATATTATATAGGATTTTATAGATATGTATATATACACGGTTACTTTTAGGTCGTTCTGGAACCGAAAGCCATGAACTCGATCATCGAACTCGAAAGGATTGGGACTATTTTTTTTAAAAAGTAAGAATAAAAAAAATCGCGAAAAATAAAATTTAATGTTTTTTTTGTGAAATAATGAGAACTCGAAGTAATGCTTCTTTGCGGTAAATGCATATGTGTGTGTAAAACGTAAACACGATCGGCAATACATACGAACGGTACCCATTGAAAAATCCATTCATCGATCAGACAGTATGATCCGTAAGCCACGCCCCCACCCCACGCTCTAGACTCTAGCCGACCGGGCGCCCGCCCGCCCTTCCTTCCTAGTATTGTCACGCGTTTCGCTGTATTAGGTCATTCCCGCGCAACCTAATCTCGAGCTAATAATGAGTTGGCAATACGTGTTCTCCAACGTGGAGTATTGGGCAATGGTGGATTTTTATGGGATGGCGGTCTTATTTAGAGATGCTGCAAACTGTGATACCGCTGTTGCTAGAGGATGTGCCTCTGGCATATTTACGCGGTATGCTCTACCAGCATGATGGATGCCTGGCCATTTTGCTACTTCAGTGCGTGCATACCTAAACAGTGAGTTTGGTGAGCAGTGGATAGGTCGTGGTGGCCCTGTGGCTTGGCCCGCAAGGAGCCCTGACTTAACACCCTTGGATTTTTATTTGTGGTCCGAAATTACTAGTTTATTTCGAGGAGCGTACTACTCGAGATGAGTTACGAAGTGCGATAGTGGACGCATTTAATATTGTGAAAAGTGACAGAGACACATTAGGAAAATTAAAAGACAATTTAATGAAACGTGCCCGTTTATGTATCGAGCGAAGTGGACTCCATTTTGAGCAGTTGCTTCGATTCAGGGAAGTTTAATTATCTAATTTATGTTCTTAGCCTTAGTTAGTTTTATGTTGATTATGTTTGTATAGCTCCAATTTTTTAAATACGCCTGCGCCTGAAATACTTTTTCTTGAGAATACAAGAATACTTACAAAGTAAGTAGGTACATAATTAGACGTAAAATGTATTACTGACGCGACGACGGTCCTAAGCCCGTAGAAAGTATGAAGGAAAAATTAGAGTTATTTAACTGTTATGTACGTAAACATAAATGCAATTTAGATCGAACAATGGTCATGAATACAGAATCAAACGATTTATTATTGTCACGGGTAGGTACCTACTACCTAGGTATCTGCAGTAGCAACAACGTGGTTGTTACTGACGTCGTGTAGGTAGGTATGTAAGTATCTATCTAATTAGTTCATCCGCTAGGCCTTAGATAGGTACATAAACAAATAAAATAAAATACATACGCGATAGATAAGTTGGTTCGCAAATAAAAATACGAAAAGCGAATTCAGACTTTATTTCTTAACTGCAAACGGTGAAAATTAGAAATTTTACCAAACTAGGTACCTAAAAGTAATGTTTACTAAAAAATATTCTGAGAAACCGATTGTCTCGTGTCCGACCTGACTGTTACAAAGATGCACAACCGAATTACACGGTTAACGTTATGAAAATAAGGTCTTAATTCCAACCTAATACTTCCAATACCTCCTGATACCTGCAACTAATAATGAACTCTATTCGACAGACGAAACGATTCGTTTTTCTGTGCGAACTGCCTGCCTTTGTAGCATTGCCGCAAAAGAAATGTTAAAAGCAGTATTATTTTATGAATCACATTCAAGGCCTAACTCCCAAGCGTACTGTCGTCGTGTCGGTGTCTAGTTGAATAGGTACGAGTACCAACTAGTGATTTCGTGATGCGAGAGTGGTGAATTAAATGCCAATTAATTTCTCTCGTTAACGAAGAGATGTGATAGTGGTAAACACGTGCTTCTGATACGAACGAGAGATGATGTAGGTAAATGAACTTACATTAACCTAAATCGTACCTGAAACCTACCTACTTGCAGTCGGATATCAAATTCGTCCGACGTCCATTGACCTCACTCACAGCTGTGCCGCGCTACGTCATTATCCAGCGGATCGCGTACGATATTGCGTTTATGAATGAAATAGTGGAAGTCCCTACTAAGATTTAACTCGAATGACAGAAAAAAAGTGATAATTTTCTAACTTCTATAATAGATGTCTTAAAAAAAAAAATAACATTGCCAATAGTAACTATTACTCGAGTGGAGTTACTGTGTTTCGGCTCCAGAACGATGTAAAAGTAATCGTGTATATATGTGCTGTGTGTGTTGCGTATATTATATTGTATGTATTTAGTTTAGTTTATAACATTAATTAATTTAAGTAACACAATGTGTTAATGCACTTAAGTTTATCCTTTACTGCAAATCTCACTGTCAAAATTTGGTTTGCTGTAAGAAAACCCAATTCTGGGTTAAGCTCGCCATTGTACATAAGCTATATTGTTGCAATTTGTATGTATATTTTGTTTTTGTGTGCAATAAAGAATAAAGTAGAATAAAGTAAAGTATTTTTAGACCAGTAATTGCAGGAGTTACCCCAAAACATGACTCCGTAGCGTAGTATAGAATCGACATATCCATAGTATGTAGTGACTGCCGCTGCTTGATTGACTACTTTCTTTAGTTTATACAAAGCAAAAGCAAACTTACTAATCTTTTTAATTAATATTGAAGTGTGTTGTTTCCAATTAAGTTGGCTGTCGACTGTTAGACCTAAAAATTTTGTATTCGCAACTTCTACAATTATTTCATCATTAAAACTTACATTCAGTTGTGAATCAGCCACTCTTTGCCGAAAATTCATAATTTTTGTTTTTTTTTTAAGTTCATAATCAAGTTGTTACGCTCCAACCAGTTAACGGCTTGTTGTAATGCATTGATTATGTCAGCTTCAAAGTATTTATTATTTTTGTCAAGTTTAACTATGATAGTACTGTCGTCGGCAAACAATGTCATAGGATAGGGTATATTCTGGGGAAAGTCATTTATATATAATTATAAGAAATAATAAAGGCCCTAGCACACTGCCTTGGGGCACTCCATAAGATATTTTTCGTTCTTTAGATATGTATTTTATAACAGTTTTATTTAATTTACAAATTCGACATATTTCAGTACGTTGTGTTCTATTTTTTAAGTAAGAATTTATTAGTGATAAAACAATTCCCCTTATCCCATACGCATTTAATTTGCTCAGCAGTATATCATGGTTGACCAAGTCAAATGCCTTGGTCATATCCATGTATATTGCTGATATTGGGACTCTTTGATTCATGTTAGCTATGATAACATTAATAAAGTCATATATTGCCATATTTATTGAATGATCTTTCCTAAATCCTTTTTGTTCTTTCACAAGTATATTATGTTTGTTGAGGTATCCGTCTATGGATCTATAGATCTTTAGCTATTTGGTTCTATAGCTATTTCTTTACTTTATACTTGTCTGATTTATGTGTTCTATTGATTTGTGTTGAGGGTGCTGGTTAAATAGAAACGACCAATTACGACCGGAGTTTATTTGCGACTGTAGTTCACACTTGACACTTCTATGTATCACGGGCGCAGCCGTGCGTCATCAAGAATAAATTCGCTGAGTACGTACATTGTGTCCCTACAGTAGCCCCTTTCTTAAAAATGGTATTAACACTAAGTATATTTTTTTTTAACAAATATATTATACTTATCTAAAATTACTTCTATTTACATGGGCTTTTTCATATATCCGAATTCCATTATAATTTTACACTATTCAATTTTATCAAGAAGATAAAGGATAACACAAGACACAAAGACTCAAGACTATGGTTACAATCACTGAACACTAATACACATCTGGGTTGCGTGGTACAGTCGGTGGTGGCACTGTTTGCACCTTTACGACTGGCGGACTCCAAACGGCCGCGACTGCTTCCCTCTGAAACCAGCCTCGTACCCGTTTCTTGCATTGGCCTCTGATTAAATACAGAATCAGAATTGCCATGAGAACAGCGCCCGCAATCACGATAATTTCCAAAGTCTCTCTTTGTCACTCAGTCACTCTTTGCCCAATCATCTCGTTGGACACGGTTTGTGCTATAGAGACATTGTTCTGTTGTGGTTTACTTTGACTCCAACCCATTTTGAATTACAGATTTTTATTCTGAATAACAATTCTGCCGTCCCTACGAAAAGTGCAATAACTAGGTCAAACCTGATTTCGAGAAAAACGCGGGAAAAGATTTTATTTTAGTTTTGATTGTATCTCCATCACTATACATGGTATCGGATTGAAACGTTCACTACATGATATATAACAATGTAGAGAATATTATGTGGTACTTAATGTTTGTTCCCGCATGTATTCCCTATATAAAAACCAATAAATACAATAATGGTAAGTATTATTACTATGTAGAAATAATGTTTACTAGTCATAACCGCAACAAGTAACCTATTTATTGCACTAATGGTTAGGAAACCAACATGATGCATTTTTGACTAGCAATTCATTTTTTTTTTAACTGCTTCCTAACCAAATGTGCATTAAGTTTCTTATTTATTGCGGTTTTCATTAGTAAGAGACAAGTTTAAAACGCCAAAGTCTTAACTTGTTACTATTACAAAAACAGAGATGTTACACTTTTATGTCAAATACCTATGAATAAACAGAGATATTTTACCTCTTACCGATTTAGCATGAAACTGTTTTCGGTAAAGTCAAGTCTACTCATAATATCTGCGATCAGTTGTGTTTTTAAAATAATGTGAAATCGGTTATAATTTAATGAATAAAAAAATAATTTATCATATTAAATCTTTTTTATTTCTAACTAAAACAGTACAATCACAATGGGAATCACTTCGCTTTTTCGCTTCGTCTTTTCCTTGGCAAGCCCGCTTTAGTCAGTCCTTTCTCATTCTCAGGTATTACGCATTCTTCTACTTCACTATTTTCACGTTCAGTCTCCTCACGTTCAATCTCCTCACGTTCAAACTCCTCACGTTCAGTATCTTCACGTTCAATCTCCTCATGTTCAGTCTCTTCATATCCAGTCTCCTCACGTTCAGCCTCCTTACGTTCAGTCTCTTCATGTTCAGTCTCATCATATTCAGCCTCTTCACGTTCTGCTTTTTCACGTTCAGTCTCATTATGTTCAGTCTCATTATGTTCAGTCTCATCATGTTCAGTCTCCTTAGGTTCAGTCTCCTCACGTTCAGTCTCATCATATTCAGCCTCTTCACGTTCTGCTTTTTCACGTTCAGTCTCATTATGTTCAGTCTCATCATGTTCAGTCTGTTCACGTTCTGTCTTTTTGCCTCTAGTTTCTTTATGTTCAAGTAAATTTATTTTAATACAAATGGGTGAATCAGAATCAGAATCTGAAATTATAAAATCAGGGATATAGTCTTTATCAATGACACTATCGTCGGAATCTTCAAAATAATTTACAGGTCTGTTCATGTTTTCACATTCTTCTTCGGAGTTTGGTAGGGTTTCATAGCACTTTAGAGAATGTCTGGTAACGGTTGTTTCAAAAGATTTGACTTTTTGAACAGTAGACGGTTTAATTATTGATGGCCTTGGAATCGACTGATGGCTGGTAGGTTCAGCTGAAGAAACATGTGGTTTTAAGTTTCGATTTCGCGAAATAGCCAAAGAAAGAATTTTGTCTCTTCTGGACATGGTGTTGCCTGAAAAAAAGAAATATTATGCTTAGGGACAAAAAATCAACAGGCGTGAAGAAAGCATAAAACACAAAAAACACACACTGATAAATATAAACAAACATAATAATACTGGGTACTGCCTCAATGGTCAAGCGGTCACAAGCGCCTAATTCTCGTGCCGGGCAAGTGTTATTGGATTTTTCTATCGAGAAATTCTTAACATTGCCAACTACCTGTTACAAATGGCTCTTAACCATCGTGATAATACATCCACTACGCTACCCTAGTGTGGAGTAGTAAACTATACTTATATTCAAGAACTTGCAGGCTTATTATAGGTTTTCTTACTTTTCCCTGAAATTTCCCTTTCCGTGTCATTGAAAACAAAAATAAAACTTTGGAAAAGTTAGTGATGAGTACCTACCTGAGATTGAATCCGAGTGACTTGAAGTCTAAAGAGAGATGCCACACGAGTGTTGCTGGTGCGCTGTGGCGCCTGAACGGTGACGCTACGAAGTTCTATTATATGTATATAAACGCTTACATATTAATCGTTTTAATCCGTTGGACCGGTGATTTATCTTACAAAATACTATTCATCAAAAGCTTGCACAGTATTGTATCTCTTAAAAAAAAAAAAGGAAGTGGTAACGTAATAATCGCAAAATGCAATTAACCGGTAGAAGCGCCACGAGCTAGTTACACGACACGACGTTCGCGTAGAACGTCGTGTCGTCGTCGGTGCGTACCTAACTACCTACACTCCGCCGCGCCCGGCGCGCGGCGCGCATTTTGCATTGCCAATCAAATGGTGTATAAAACGATGGAGTGTGGTCAACGGCCGTGTGGCATCTCTCTTCAAAGTTATATCAACATTTAAGTACATTACAGAGATTACTTCTAATAGCAAGTTTTTAGTTAGGTACCTATATGCAGGGATTGAAAACCGGTACGAATTTGGGTTCCGGTTCTTCATTTCGGTTCTTAAAAAGGTTCTTCTTTTCGGTACGGTTCCGGTTCAGGTTCCGGTTCGGTTCTGGTTCCAAAGTACCGGTTCCAAATAAAAGTTCCAATATACCGGTTCCGTTTCATCCGATTTAAAGGTTCTCCAAGAAAGAAGGGGTATGTTTGACGCGTGCCTGGCGTGTCTTTTCTTTCAATTCGCCTTCGAAATATTAGCGAGTGGAAGTCTGTACTGTACAGTATCAGCAAATATTATTAGATAGTGGTTTGAATAATCTAGAGTAATAAAATTACTGTTAATTAATACATTTAATATAAAATGGACAAAGGTAAGTTTCAACGTATTGCATTCACTTGGCTATTATTATCTCCTTTTTTAATTGAATATAAATATATTGTTTTAACTGTGGGCTTCCATACAGTGTTTTATGAATAATGTGTTTTTTATGTTGTTCTAAGTAATAAAAGCCGCACGGGTCAATCTATCGGGTTAAGCTACGCTTGCCGGGGTCTGTCCGTAGATGGATGACCATCTTTGCATACCGAGACCCCTTCGTGTCTCTGAAAGCACATTAAGCCGTTGCTCCCGAGTGTCATTCGTGGATCTTTGACAGTCTTTGACAGTCGTTACGGGTCGTCAGAAAACCGAAATTCTGACAACCAGTCTTAGCCAGTTACTGGTTTGTGGTTGTGGAGGTTAAATAGGCACTCGCTCCATGTAAAGTACAGTTATTCAGCTGCATCTAGTTAGACTGGAAGCTGACCACTTATTTTTTTTTTTCGGATGTGAAATCATCATATTATGACCCCCCCATTCTGGGCGGAGCGGAAGGGAGTGTCAGACTTGTACTGACTAAAACCCATCCATGTTCCTTATTTGCCCTTTGTGTTCCAGGGCCACGGTATCTCTTTCGAACAGTCCCGCAGCCCTGGCAGGCATCGGCCCTTGCCTCAAAGAGATGTCAGCAATGATGTAGGGGACATCATTGCTGACATCTCTTTGAGGCGCGCGTGGAACACGAACGCGCTGTCGACCGGCCTGTCGTCATAAGACGGTCGGACGGCGAGCTACCCCATAGCTCACCGCGGCTGGGACGTGAGGTTCTTTCCCTCTCACGTCCCGCCACCTCCTTCACTAGCATGACTGCTTCGCAGAAGGAGGTGACGGCTTCCCATTCCCTCTCGCTCCGGACCATGGCTTGAACCGGGGCCGGACGCGAGAGATCGCCGCTACGAGGACACGACGGTGCTCCGCTCAAGCGGGGCAGACCTCCACGGTGTGCTCCACCGTGTCCTCCGGACGACCCTCACAATGGAAACACCCGGGCGTTTCCTCCCGCCCGATCCGGTGCAGGAACCTCCCGAAACAACCGTGTCCGGTGAGGACCTGCGTCAGGCGGTAGGTGAGGGCGCCGTGGTGCCTCTCTAGCCACTCCTCAAAGAGGGGACGTATCGCCACTAAGGTGGCGTGCCCTGCACGGGGTTGCGACAGTCGCTCTCTCCATGTCGCCATGAGATCACGCCGGAGGTCTGTCCACTGAGCGGCAATTTGCCGCGGCAGTGAAGTTTCCAACCGACTTAGTGCCTCCGCGCGCCATTCGTGAAGGCGCGCGAGGCCTCCAGATCCCATGGCGGCAATCCGGCAAGGAGGCTAGCCACCTCACCGGAGATCGTGCGGTACCCGCGGATTAGCCTTATGGCTATCACCTTTTGGGGTGCGTTCAGGTAGTGGGCGACTTGCCGCCTCAAAGAGCGCGGCCACACCGGGGCCCCACAAAGGGCCATGGACCGCACGACCCCCGCGTAGAGCCTCCGGCAGGAGGCGTTTGGACCCCTCAGGTTGGGCAAGAGCCGCTTGAAGGCAGCCCCTGTCCGTTCCAGTTTGGGAGCCAAACGTTGGAAATGCTCCACGAAGTTCCACCGGCTGTCGAGGACGAGTCCTAGGTACTTCAACGTCGACCCGACGCCAGTAGGGATCCCAACGGTGGCGCATTCCGAGGCCCATGAAAACACATGGCCTCGGACTTGTGCAATGCCACCTCGAGACCCAATTGCCGGATCCTCTCCACGACTATCGCAACGCCGCGTGTCATGTTTTCGGCCGCCGCCTCGTGCGACCTCTCTTGTGCCAGAACCAGCGTATCGTCAGCGTAGCAAACTACGCTGACGCCGCTAGGGAGGTCGGCGCGCAGCACCCAGTCGTAACCGATGTTCCACAAGGCCGGTCCCAGAACCGATCCCTGTGGAATACCGCACGACATCTCTTGCCGGTTCCATTCTCCGCTCCGACCGGGGTAGATGACGGCCCTATCCGTCAGGTAGTCCCCGACCACACGACGAAGGTAGGTCGGCACCCGGTGATACCAAGTGCCTCCCTAATGCAGGTCCAGGGCATGGAGTTGAAGGCGTTGGCGATGTCAAGAGACACCGCCAAGATGACCCCGCCCCGGGACACCGCGTCCCCCGTCGTGAGGGCTCTCACGCGCTTGATGGCGTCCACCGTCGAGCGCCCCTTGCGGAAACCAAACTGGTGTTCCGCAAGATCCGGCCCCATCCCCACAAGGTGCTCGGCGAGGCGGTTGGCAATGACTCTTTCAAAAAGCTTGCCCACCTCGTCGAGCAACACGATGGGCCGGTATGCGGATGGAGAGTCGCAGGGCGCCCTGGCTTTTGGATGAGGACCAGCTTCCCCGTCTTCCAACGAAGCGGGAACTGGTCTCTCTCCAAGAGCCTCAGAGGCCAGGACCCAGGCTTTGCCAGGCAAGCTATGGGGTCCCGGGGCGGTATTTCTGGCTTTCAGCCTGCGTACCGCTACTCTCAGGTCTACCCCAGTCACCTCCGGAACATCGTCATCGTCATCGGTGTGGTCCGCTTCCGGCACCGCACGCGGCGGCGGAGCCATAGGCGGGGGAGGATGCTGCCCTCGCGAAGGGAACAGAGCGCTCACGTCTGATTATTAGAAGTTAAGTAACTTCTAATAATCACATTTTGAACTCAAATTTCGTTTATTACTTATTTAAAAAAAAAACCCTCACTTTTCGCTGATTGTAATTACTCAAGTATGTCGATGTAACACCTAGTTCTGAGACATGATTTAATATTCTTTAATTCTTTTGTAACCAGATGAGCAAAAATATGATTTCTGTCTTCACGCTCGTCATCGTTGTTGTGGTGCAAAGCACAATCTTTACACTCCATTTTTTGTCGTTTTTCAATGCCTGCTGTCTGAAATTTTTCGTTAAATTGTCTTTTAATCAATTGCTAATTTAGAGATGACTTTTCCTCTGGGAGTTGAGTGTCTGTATCTGTGTCGGGCAACGTGTAAGGGGTCAGCTTGCTGGAGTCTCTGAACGGAGATCCGTGGGGGCGCCCTTATAAGATGGTAACCCCCCCCCCCCCCCGCTGACGCAGAGTCTCCGGCCTGAGCTCGTGAAGGACGTGGTGAGCGCTCTGTTCCCTTCGCGAGGGCAGCATCCTCCCCCGCCTATGGCTCCGCCGCCGCGTGCGGTGCCGGAAGCGGACCACACCGATGACGATGACGATGTTCCGGAGGTGACTGGGGTAGACCTGAGAGTAGCGGTACGCAGGCTGAAAGCCAGAAATACCGCCCCGGGACCCCATAGCTTGCCTGGCAAAGCCTGGGTCCTGGCCTCTGAGGCTCTTGGAGAGAGGCCAGTTCCCGCTTCGTTGGAAGACGGGGAAGCTGGTCCTCATCCAAAAGCCAGGGCGCCCTGCGACTCTCCATCCGCATACCGGCCCATCGTGTTGCTCGACGAGGTGGGCAAGCTTTTTGAAAGAGTCATTGCCAACCGCCTCGCCGAGCACCTTGTGGGGATGGGGCCGGATCTTGCGGAACACCAGTTTGGTTTCCGCAAGGGGCGCTCGACGGTGGACGCCATCAAGCGCGTGAGAGCCCTCACGACGGGGGACGCGGTGTCCCGGGGCGGGGTCATCTTGGCGGTGTCTCTTGACATCGCCAACGCCTTCAACTCCATGCCCTGGACCTGCATTAGGGAGGCACTTGGTATCACCGGGTGCCGACCTACCTTCGTCGTGTGGTCGGGGACTACCTGACGGATAGGGCCGTCATCTACCCCGGTCGGAGCGGAGAATGGAACCGGCAAGAGATGTCGTGCGGTATTCCACAGGGATCGGTTCTGGGACCGGCCTTGTGGAACATCGGTTACGACTGGGTGCTGCGCGCCGACCTCCCTAGCGGCGTCAGCGTAGTTTGCTACGCTGACGATACGCTGGTTCTGGCACAAGAGAGGTCGCACGAGGCGGCGGCCGAAAACATGACACGCGGCGTTGCGATAGTCGTGGAGAGGATCCGGCAATTGGGTCTCGAGGTGGCATTGCACAAGTCCGAGGCCATGTGTTTTCATGGGCCTCGGAATGCGCCACCGTTGGGATCCCTACTGGCGTCGGGTCGACGTTGAAGTACCTAGGACTCGTCCTCGACAGCCGGTGGAACTTCGTGGAGCATTTCCAACGTTTGGCTCCCAAACTGGAACGGACAGGGGCTGCCTTCAAGCGGCTCTTGCCCAACCTGAGGGGTCCAAACGCCTCCTGCCGGAGGCTCTACGCGGGGGTCGTGCGGTCCATGGCCCTTTGTGGGGCCCCGGTGTGGCCGCGCTCTTTGAGGCGGCAAGTCGCCCACTACCTGAACGCACCCCAAAAGGTGATAGCCATAAGGCTAATCCGCGGGTACCGCACGATCTCCGGTGAGGTGGCTAGCCTCCTTGCCGGATTGCCGCCATGGGATCTGGAGGCCTCGCGCGCCTTCACGAATGGCGCGCGGAGGCACTAAGTCGGTTGGAAACTTCACTGCCGCGGCAAATTGCCGCTCAGTGGACAGACCTCCGGCGTGATCTCATGGCGACATGGAGAGAGCGACTGTCGCAACCCCGTGCAGGGCACGCCACCTTAGTGGCGATACGTCCCCTCTTTGAGGAGTGGCTAGAGAGGCACCACGGCGCCCTCACCTACCGCCTGACGCAGGTCCTCACCGGACACGGTTGTTTCGGGAGGTTCCTGCACCGGATCGGGCGGGAGGAAACGCCCGGGTGTTTCCATTGTGAGGGTCGTCCGGAGGACACGGTGGAGCACACCGTGGAGGTCTGCCCCGCTTGAGCGGAGCACCGTCGTGTCCTCGTAGCGGCGATCTCTCGCGTCCGGCCCCGGTTCAAGCCATGGTCCGGAGCGAGAGGGAATGGGAAGCCGTCACCTCCTTCTGCGAAGCAGTCATGCTAGTGAAGGAGGTGGCGGGACGTGAGAGGGAAAGAACCTCACGTCCCAGCCGCGGTGAGCTATGGGGTAGCTCGCCGTCCGACCGTCTTATGACGACAGGCCGGTCGACAGCGCGTTCGTGTTCCACGCGCGCCTCAAAGAGATGTCAGCAATGATGTCCCCTACATCATTGCTGACATCTCTTTGAGGCAAGGGCCGATGCCTGCCAGGGCTGCGGGACTGTTCGAAAGAGATACCGTGGCCCTGGAACACAAAGGGCAAATAAGGAACATGGATGGGTTTTAGTCAGTACAAGTCTGACACTCCCTTCCGCTCCGCCCAGAATGGGGGGGTCATAATATGATGATTTCACATCCGAAAAAAAAAAATAAGTGGTCAGCTTCCAGTCTAACTAGATGCAGCTGAATAACTGTACTTTACATGGAGCGAGTGCCTATTTAACCTCCACAACCACAAACCAGTAACTGGCTAAGACTGGTTGTCAGAATTTCGGTTTTCTGACGACCCGTAACGACTGTCAAAGACTGTCAAAGATCCACGAATGACACTCGGGAGCAACGGCTTAATGTGCTTTCAGAGACACGAAGGGGTCTCGGTATGCAAAGATGGTCATCCATCTACGGACACCCTATCTATTGTGAGACATCAACACAAAACATTCGCCCATATTTACCAGAAGAATTCCGCATAAAAACATTTAATGCAATACACAACCTCAGTCATCCCGGTACGCGAACGTCAAGGAAGCTAATACAGACAAGATACTTCTGGCCATCTATGAACTCTGACGTGAAGAAATGGGTGACAGCATGCATCCAATGTCAGCGTCCGAAGATACACCGGCACACTGCAACCCCGGTATCAAACTTTGAACCATCGCACCGTTTCGAACATTTGCATGTTGACATCGTTGGCCCGCTAAGTACGTCACCTCAAGGACACCGTTACGTCATCACAATGATCGACCGCGCGACGCGCTGGCCTGAGGCGCACGCCGCACAAGATATAACAGCTGACACTGTCGCTAAGATTGTGTATGAAGGATGGATCGCTCGGTTCGGATGTCCAGCGCGAATGACGACTGACCAAGGTCGTCAGTTCGAAAGCAGCTTGTTCAACGCATTAACAAGACTACTTGGGATCAAGCGCATTCACACTACACCGTACCATCCGCAAAGTAATGGGATGATTGAAAGATGGCACCGCTGCATGAAATCAGCATTAATAGCACGTCTGACCACGAGCAGTTGGATTGAGGAGCTGCCTACAGTGCTACTAGGGCTACGAGCCGCAACACGAAGTGACAGTGGCGTCAGTGCTGCACAGCTTACCTACGGTCACACACTCACGCTGCCAGGAGATTTTTTCGTGCCGTCAAAGCCAGATACTATGGACTACAGTTATGTTGAAAAGTTACGAACAGCAATTAGCACTTTTCGCCAAATAGTAGCACAGTCACGCACCAGTAGCAGGAGTGGCATATTCGTACCTCAAAACTTACAAACCTGCAAGGAAGTATTCGTGCGAACAGACGCAGTCAAGAAACCACTGCAACCACCATACAACGGACCCTATCCAGTGCTCAGCCGGAGCGATAAAACGTTCACGCTTCAACTACCGGGAAGGCAAGCAGTAATATCAGCAGACCGCCTCAAACCCGCGTTCTCCATTCCATGCACAGAAGATGCATGTGATAAAACACATCAAGGCACCAGTCCGGCTGCGAAGAACACTGTTCCTGTAAACATCACAACAGAGCGTACATCGCGCTCGGGTCGTGTCATAAGGCGACCGGTACGTTTCACTTGAAGGGGAGTACTGTAGCAGCGCGTGCGCATGACAGCGCGCTCGCCGCTACACTAAGCTGAGGGATCGAGCGCCGGCACATATATTTATAACCTCAGGCGTAAAGTGGTTGCCTGGATTGTTGGCAGAGGGCGCGCACCGCGCGCAGATAATTGTACTGATAGTTTAACTGTGTTCTGATTGGCTGTTATCAAATACTAACTTTTACTTTTCCACTACCTGTGCTTAGGTAATTTTGTATATAGTTAAGGCATTAATAAATCAATATTCATTCATTTCATTCCTACAACAAACATTGTTTTATTTCTAACCACCAAGTCCTAACGTCGCTAAAATACTAAGTCTAACTGCAATATCTAGGTCGATGCTTTATGATTTACATATCAAGACCGAAATAACTATAGATATGAATAACTTACTTACGCTATTTAGTAATTTTACTAACTATATCTGCAATAAGTATAGTTACTATATTTATAATTAGCATAGTTCGTCATTTGGAATATTCATTGACTAGTTATAAGTGCAATATGTTTGAGTTATTGCAGATATGATACGGATCATTATTTTCGGTATTAAATAATGTGCTAATTATTTGTGCAATAAGTACAGTTATTGCATTTATAACTACCATATTTCGTTTCTTGTGATTCTCGTTTACTAGTTATAAGTACAATAAGCTTGAGTTATTGCAGTTATCTTAAGGGACCTTATTAATAATTATGGGATGAATACTAAAATTGATTTAGTAAGTAGATATATTGCATTTATTTGTAGGAAGATTAAACGAATACAGTATACCTACGCGAAATAAATTGCAATAAATTCACTATTTATTGCGTTTATAACTAGCACCAGGAGGTGAGGGGGGTACGAGGGGAATAAAATATTTCGTGCAAACGTCAGTCGCGGCGCTCGCTTACATCGAGTCGGACGAACACACGCACGTGCGACCAGTTTGGGCGGTAAGTACCTAACGTATTTAATATTACAATAATATTTTGTTTACATATCACGGATATTAATACGCTATGATGTTATTAGCCAGTGTTACTTTATATAGTTATTAATAGACACACACACATTGTTTTAATTAGGTACCTAATTATTCGCTGACTAACAAAATATATTATATTATTTTGCTTCAAAAAGAATAATATAGGCACATATAGGCAGGGATCGAAAAGGTTCCCGAAATACCGGTAAAATACCGGTATTTAGTGGTTCCGTTACTTAGAACCCGAACCGGAACCGGAACCTAAATTGGAACCTTTAAGAACCTTTGTTGTACCGGTTCTTCATCAAAGCGAGTCCGAACGAGTTCATACAATGCCGCTCAGTGCAGGACGATAGTTTTGTACGGGCGGCCGACGGCGACGGCGGGGGTGGAGATATTTTTGTGAGAGGCTCTCCCCCTCTCACAAAAATCTCTCCACCCCCGCTGTTTGCTTTCGTAGATCATTCGCAAATCGCATCATTCGTTGCATCACCAACACGCGCGCCGCTAGCCCACTATATTTGTTTGATTTAGGTACTATACATTCGTGTTTGTACTTGTCTGTTGTAAATAGTTTGTATTTTGTTGTAAAGTTTAAGTTTAATATAGCTTAACATAGATTAAAATGGGTCGGAGGAAAACAAATTTCGTGCACAAATATTTTATTTATGGTGAACAGCAGAAAAGAAAAACACACCACCTACACGCGTGTGATTATTAGAAGTTACAGTAACTTCTAATAATCACACGCGTGTAGGTGGTGTGTTTTTCTTTTCTGCTGTTCACCATAAATAAAATATTTGTGCACGAAATTTGTTTTCCTCCGACCCATTTTAATCTATGTTAAGCTATATTAAACTTAAACTTTACAACAAAATACAAACTATTTACAACAGACAAGTACAAACACGAATGTATAGTACCTAAATCAAACAAATATAGTGGGCTAGCGGCGCGCGTGTTGGTGATGCAACGAATGATGCGATTTGCGAATGATCTACGAAAGCAAACAGCGGGGGTGGAGAGATTTTTGTGAGAGGGGGAGAGCCTCTCACAAAAATATCTCCACCCCCGCCGTCGCCGTCGGCCGCCCGTACAAAACTATCGTCCTGCACTGAGCGGCATTGTATGAACTCGTTCGGACTCGCTTTGATGAAGAACCGGTACAACAAAGGTTCTTAAAGGTTCCAATTTAGGTTCCGGTTCCGGTTCGGGTTCTAAGTAACGGAACCACTAAATACCGGTATTTTACCGGTATTTCGGGAACCTTTTCGATCCCTGCCTATATGTGCCTATATTATTCTTTTTGAAGCAAAATAATATAATATATTTTGTTAGTCAGCGAATAATTAGGTACCTAATTAAAACAATGTGTGTGTGTCTATTAATAACTATATAAAGTAACACTGGCTAATAACATCATAGCGTATTAATATCCGTGATATGTAAACAAAATATTATTGTAATATTAAATACGTTAGGTACTTACCGCCCAAACTGGTCGCACGTGCGTGTGTTCGTCCGACTCGATGTAAGCGAGCGCCGCGACTGACGTTTGCACGAAATATTTTATTCCCCTCGTACCCCCCTCACCTCCTGGTGCTAGTTATAAACGCAATAAATAGTGAATTTATTGCAATTTATTTCGCGTAGGTATACTGTATTCGTTTAATCTTCCTACAAATAAATGCAATATATCTACTTACTAAATCAATTTTAGTATTCATCCCATAATTATTAATAAGGTCCCTTAAGATAACTGCAATAACTCAAGCTTATTGTACTTATAACTAGTAAACGAGAATCACAAGAAACGAAATATGGTAGTTATAAATGCAATAACTGTACTTATTGCACAAATAATTAGCACATTATTTAATACCGAAAATAATGATCCGTATCATATCTGCAATAACTCAAACATATTGCACTTATAACTAGTCAATGAATATTCCAAATGACGAACTATGCTAATTATAAATATAGTAACTATACTTATTGCAGATATAGTTAGTAAAATTACTAAATAGCGTAAGTAAGTTATTCATATCTATAGTTATTTCGGTCTTGATATGTAAATCATAAAGCATCGACCTAGATATTGCAGTTAGACTTAGTATTTTAGCGACGTTAGGACTTGGTGGTTAGAAATAAAACAATGTTTGTTGTAGGAATGAAATGAATGAATATTGATTTATTAATGCCTTAACTATATACAAAATTACCTAAGCACAGGTAGTGGAAAAGTAAAAGTTAGTATTTGATAACAGCCAATCAGAACACAGTTAAACTATCAGTACAATTATCTGCGCGCGGTGCGCGCCCTCTGCCAACAATCCAGGCAACCACTTTACGCCTGAGGTTATAAATATATGTGCCGGCGCTCGATCCCTCAGCTTAGTGTAGCGGCGAGCGCGCTGTCATGCGCACGCGCTGCTACAGTACTCCCCTTCAAGTGAAACGTACCGGTCGCCTTATGACACGACCCGAGCGCGATGTACGCTCTGTTGTGATGTTTACAGGAACAGTGTTCTTCGCAGCCGGACTGGTGCCTTGATGTGTTTTATCACATGCATCTTCTGTGCATGGAATGGAGAACGCGGGTTTGAGGCGGTCTGCTGATATTACTGCTTGCCTTCCCGGTAGTTGAAGCGTGAACGTTTTATCGCTCCGGCTGAGCACTGGATAGGGTCCGTTGTATGGTGGTTGCAGTGGTTTCTTGACTGCGTCTGTTCGCACGAATACTTCCTTGCAGGTTTGTAAGTTTTGAGGTACGAATATGCCACTCCTGCTACTGGTGCGTGACTGTGCTACTATTTGGCGAAAAGTGCTAATTGCTGTTCGTAACTTTTCAACATAACTGTAGTCCATAGTATCTGGCTTTGACGGCACGAAAAAATCTCCTGGCAGCGTGAGTGTGTGACCGTAGGTAAGCTGTGCAGCACTGACGCCACTGTCACTTCGTGTTGCGGCTCGTAGCCCTAGTAGCACTGTAGGCAGCTCCTCAATCCAACTGCTCGTGGTCAGACGTGCTATTAATGCTGATTTCATGCAGCGGTGCCATCTTTCAATCATCCCATTACTTTGCGGATGGTACGGTGTAGTGTGAATGCGCTTGATCCCAAGTAGTCTTGTTAATGCGTTGAACAAGCTGCTTTCGAACTGACGACCTTGGTCAGTCGTCATTCGCGCTGGACATCCGAACCGAGCGATCCATCCTTCATACACAATCTTAGCGACAGTGTCAGCTGTTATATCTTGTGCGGCGTGCGCCTCAGGCCAGCGCGTCGCGCGGTCGATCATTGTGATGACGTAACGGTGTCCTTGAGGTGACGTACTTAGCGGGCCAACGATGTCAACATGCAAATGTTCGAAACGGTGCGATGGTTCAAAGTTTGATACCGGGGTTGCAGTGTGCCGGTGTATCTTCGGACGCTGACATTGGATGCATGCTGTCACCCATTTCTTCACGTCAGAGTTCATAGATGGCCAGAAGTATCTTGTCTGTATTAGCTTCCTTGACGTTCGCGTACCGGGATGACTGAGGTTGTGTATTGCATTAAATGTTTTTATGCGGAATTCTTCTGGTAAATATGGGCGAATGTTTTGTGTTGATGTCTCACAATAGATAGGGTGAGTCATCCCAGGCAATGTTATCTTGCGCATCTGAATATTTGATTGTCGAAGTAAATCTTGCATAGCTGCGTCCTTTTCTTGTGCGCTTGCGAGTAACGCGTAGTCGATAGGAGTGGGGCAGTTGATCACTTCGATGCGCGATAAGGCGTCGGCAACAATATTATCTCGTCCGCTGATGTGACGTATGTCATTAGTAAATTCACTAATGAACAATAGCTGCCTGCTGCGGCGGGGAGTTTCCGAGTCTGATGATATTTTCTGGAGCGCGTATGTGATTGGCTTGTGATCTGTATACACAATCAGTTCGCGACCTTCAAATAATTTTCTAAAGTGCTTCATTGCTAAGTATATGGCTTGAAGTTCTCGATCGTATGTTGAATACTTTTGCTGCGCCGGTGTGAATTTCTTAGAGAAATATCCTAGTGGCTGCCATTTGCCGTCGACTTGTTGTTGTAGTACAGCACCTGCACACCTGTCCGATGCGTCACACATTAAGCCGAGAGGGGCCGCGTGTTGTGGATGCGCCAAGTAGGTTGCTTATAAAATAAAATTACCGATTTTAAAGCTTGTATTAGTATAACTCAAAAATAAATATTTCCCTTTTAAAAAATAATTTAAAAAAAAACTATGCATTTCCGACGAATTTCCCCCCCCTCAGGGGGTTCCTATGACCCTCCCCTCCCTTCCCTCCCCTCCCCCTCCCCCTACCTACATGTACTTATATAAGTGACCTTCCGTTCACCGCTGCACTGGAGGATGTCTTCAAGGTTCTGGATATCATAGTAGGCGGAGATTTTAACATAAATGTTTTAGAAAGTAACAGGAAAACTAGTCAATTCTTAGATTTAATGTTAGAGTTCAAACTTACACAACACATAAAAAAACCCACTCGTATTACTCAAACTACATCTTCATGCTTAGATTTGATATTTACAAACTGTAACGCAAATAAATTATCTACAGCCATTGAAGAATTTGGTTTGTCAGACCATAGCGGAACAGCAATACAGATTTCTACACCACATGTAATCACTTCTCAACCTACTTGGTACGCAAAAAAGAGATTATTTAACGATATCAATATATTTAAGTTTAAGTCTGCATTACAAGTCATAGACTGGAACAAAATAATAATAAAAGACCAAAATATGAACGGTAATTATAAAGCATTCAATGATACGCTAACTAATATCCTGAACAAATGCTACGTAAAATTAAATTAAAATGAAATTTTAAGAAAAAATGGTTAACCAAAGTTATCAAAACCTCCTGCAAAAATAAGAGATTATTTAAAATACTTACACTTAAAACAAATAACCCAATACTATCACAACACTATAAAAAATATTAAAAACATCAAGAACAACAGCAAAAAAACTACAATATATTAACAAAATAAAAAAATCTAATAACAAAGTCAAAACAATGTGGAATATAATAAAGGAGCGAACAAATAAAACAATAAAAAAAGACAAATTTAACATAAAACTACAAACAAATAACAATAAAACAACGTCGGAGCCAGGGGAAGTAGCTAATATGTTTAACAACTTTTTTGCATCCATCGGCGAGTCCTGTAAGAGCAAACGATGAGTCGAAAAGTATACCAGTGCTTTCACATACCGAAAATACAATGTTCCTCACTCCCGCAGACCCTTACGAAATAAATAATATGCTAAAAACACTAAAAAATAAAAAAAGTCACGGCATAGATGAACTTCCACCCTGTTTAATCAGACAATGCGCTGATGAGCTTACACTACCGTTTTATAAATTATTAAACCAGTCTTTTGAAGACGGCGTATTCTCTGATCAGCTGAAAATCGCATTAGTGAAACCTTTACATAAGAAAAATGACAAAACAGAGCCAAGTAATTACCGTCCAATAGCTTTACTGCCTACAGCTTCAAAGATTTTCGAGAAAGCAATGTGCAATCGCGTGTACACCTTCTGCAAAAAATATAAACTATTTGACGAATGCCAAAACGGCTTTCGGAAAAATCGATCAACTGCATTAGCAGTCTATAAATTTATACAGGAAGCCCTAAATATAATAAACAAAAAAAATACGCAGTAGGTTTAATGCTAGACATGACCAAAGCCTATGACAAAGTTCAATATAGTACATATTTTATTAAATAAATTGTATAGATTAGGGATCCGCGGTAAATCACATGAATGGTTCAAATCTTACCTGGAAAATAGAGCACAGCTAGTAGAAATAGAATACTTCAATAATAATATAAAAGAACTTCAAAAGTTTCGGTCTGACAGAAAGGCGATTAGCGCATCAATACCACAAGGAAGTGTTGTTGGATGTCTTTTGTTTCTCATTTACATCAATGATCTCCCAAAATTTATAGCAGAATCCGGACCTTGTGTTTTGTTTGCGGACGACATCTCCATTCTCACCCAATGCAATGATAACACAAACCTAAACAGTACCCTTAATGAAATTCTTAACAAAATATTTACCTGGATGAACGAACACAATCTTGAAATCAACTTTACAAAGACTAAACTCATAACCTTCTATCCCCACCAAAAAAATCCTTTAAATGTACTTTTTTCTTTTAATAATAATAAAATAGAAACAGTCAATGAATTCACATTATTAGGCATAACCATAGACAAAAATATAAATTGGAAATCCCACGTACAAAAAATAAAATCTAAGCTTTCAAAATTTTTATACGCTTGTGACCACAGATATAGATAGACCTAGATAACGCGAGAGCAACTACTTCGCGTGCCTAGCTTACGAACAAAAATCGTAAGTGGCCAATTTCGCGCTCAGTCTGCATCGGAGCATAGCGCTAGTCGGACGTCAGTTAAAAATATTAAAATGGTTAATTGTGCTGTTATAAATTGTAAAAACTGTACAAATGCGAGGAGAAAAAATAAAGTAAACGTTTCCATCCATCGGTAAGTCATTTTATGATTAATATTATGCGTAATTAATTTAAAAAACAATTATTTTTAATCTAATACCCTCTGTATACCTGGTAATACCAAATTTGAGAAAAACAAAACATTCCTATTACAACGTAGCTTTTACTTGGAGCGGTCGATGAGACGTTTAGTTTTAACAAGTAATGAATATCGAAACAAGCGATACTATCGTATATCGTTTCGATTTTGTAGTACAGGGACTTTTATCATTTTTCTGTCAATTTTAGCGATTAGTGCTGTTCATCATATGCAACACAAATCGATTCTCAAGAATCGATTTCGGAAACAGAGGAATGATTTTGTATTATATAAGTACTTATTATGTAGACAATTTTAATAAATAATCGTAACGTTTCGTGATTTTTTTTAGTTTTCCACATGAACCCAATTTGAAACAAAAATGGATTGAGGCGACGGGAAATGGAAAGGCGACGTCCTGATCGTTTTCATTGACATTCACGTGGAGGGTTTTTTTCTGCTTCTGCCTACGTCTGTAATATGCTCTCGAATTTTTACGCCATTGATCTCGCTGTTTTTGCTGTTCATCTATGCTCTTGTCCTTTATACCTATAACACTCTTGTTTTGCTTTTTCTTCAAGTAATTTTCTTTATCTTTTTGTTTTCGTAGCTCATGTAATTTTGGATCTATATTAATTTTATTATAACGTATTTTACTTGCTTTTCGTTTTGCTTCTAAAATTTCTTCTCTAGATTTTTTCTTTGTTTCCGACATTTTGATAGTCTACAACAATTTACAAGAAATAATTAGGGAAATACTAACAATTTTGTAAAAAAATTATATTCCTAACTGCCTTATAAGCAGATCAGGAATTTGATTTTAATTATGTCATTCGTTTTTCTGTTTATCTCATTCCTCTGTATATCTCATTACTCTGTCTATCTCATTACTCTGTCATAAAATCGATCCATAAATCGATTTGAACGATTCTTAATAATGCTTTAGGTACTGTACACAATTATTCAATAAATAGTATTCGTATAGTAATTGAGAAATGGTATATACAAAGGCGAACTTTATTCAAGATTGACTTTTCACCCAGCAAATCTTTAAGTAATAGAAAGAAATGAAAAAGGGTAGAATCCCGTTGCTTCTTGTAAACACTAGAACTAAAAGAATTGATCGAATATTTTAAAACGTGTTTATAATGGTAAACTTACTTGAAATTATGGCAAAGGTATCCAAAAACTAGCACGTCGTCGGAACGCAAGCGCTCGAGCACGCAACCTCTCACGGGGTGGGACGAGGGGGGCGCCGTACGCGGCGGCGTCTTTGAATCGATTTGATTTTCCCATCACTAAATAGTGCTTGTGACGTCATAGTAGGTAGTCAAAAAATGGCACGCTTGGTTTTCATACAGATCGTGATACTTGCGTTATCTAGGTCTATCTATATCTGTGCTTGTGACTGTTCGTAAATTACCCTAAGCTGATAAAATTTTCGTTTTTCCTAATTCAAGTATATATTAATGTCGGCTCCTCCCGAAGGAGGAGAGGCCGGGCCCCGCCATCCGCTCGGCCTTGTAAGACTCGTCACCAAACTGGTCATCTCCCCACCGACTAATAGAACAAACCTCCAGCCCTGTCCTGACTTTAGAAGCTAGGGGACAGGGAGGGGTACTAGGTTAAGTTAATATTGGGGATTCACAGTTAAAGACATATACATGAATAGTAACAAATCTTATAAAACTAAATCAATAAAAAAGTATGAAGTTAATAAGACAAGAGGGCGCAAACACGATATATAAAGAATTGTTTGGTAAAGGAAACGTTACGCTTGCGCTTCAGAAATTATTAATTTATTCGTTACGTTAATTTATTTGATTCCAAAATACTAGATGCCGATTCGCAAACGCAAGCGATTCCATGTTACAACATGGAACCGTTTTACAACGTTTGCTCAGCGTACGTGTACTGTTAGACCCACAGATATAGATAGACCTAGATAACGCGAGAGCAACTACTTCGCGTGCCTAGCTTACGAACAAAAATCGTAAGTGGCCAATTTCGCGCTCAGTCTGCATCGGAGCATAGCGCTAGTCGGACGTCAGTTAAAAATATTAAAATGGTTAATTGTGCTGTTATAAATTGTAAAAACTGTACAAATGCGAGGAGAAAAAATAAAGTAAACGTTTCCATCCATCGGTAAGTCATTTTATGATTAATATTATGCGTAATTAATTTAAAAAACAATTATTTTTAATCTAATACCCTCTGTATACCTGGTAATACCAAATTTGAGAAAAACAAAACATTCCTATTACAACGTAGCTTTTACTTGGAGCGGTCGATGAGACGTTTAGTTTTAACAAGTAATGAATATCGAAACAAGCGATACTATCGTATATCGTTTCGATTTTGTAGTACAGGGACTTTTATCATTTTTCTGTCAATTTTAGCGATTAGTGCTGTTCATCATATGCAACACAAATCGATTCTCAAGAATCGATTTCGGAAACAGAGGAATGATTTTGTATTATATAAGTACTTATTATGTAGACAATTTTAATAAATAATCGTAACGTTTCGTGATTTTTTTTAGTTTTCCACATGAACCCAATTTGAAACAAAAATGGATTGAGGCGACGGGAAATGGAAAGGCGACGTCCTGATCGTTTTCATTGACATTCACGTGGAGGGTTTTTTTCTGCTTCTGCCTACGTCTGTAATATGCTCTCGAATTTTTACGCCATTGATCTCGCTGTTTTTGCTGTTCATCTATGCTCTTGTCCTTTATACCTATAACACTCTTGTTTTGCTTTTTCTTCAAGTAATTTTCTTTATCTTTTTGTTTTCGTAGCTCATGTAATTTTGGATCTATATTAATTTTATTATAACGTATTTTACTTGCTTTTCGTTTTGCTTCTAAAATTTCTTCTCTAGATTTTTTCTTTGTTTCCGACATTTTGATAGTCTACAACAATTTACAAGAAATAATTAGGGAAATACTAACAATTTTGTAAAAAAATTATATTCCTAACTGCCTTATAAGCAGATCAGGAATTTGATTTTAATTATGTCATTCGTTTTTCTGTTTATCTCATTCCTCTGTATATCTCATTACTCTGTCTATCTCATTACTCTGTCATAAAATCGATCCATAAATCGATTTGAACGATTCTTAATAATGCTTTAGGTACTGTACACAATTACTCAATAAATAGTATTCGTATAGTAATTGAGAAATGGTATATACAAAGGCGAACTTTATTCAAAATTGACTTTTCACCCAGCAAATCTTTAAGTAATAGAAAGAAATGAAAAAGGGTAGAATCCCGTTGCTTCTTGTAAACACTAGAACTAAAAGAATTGATCGAATATTTTAAAACGTGTTTATAATGGTAAACTTACTTGAAATTATGGCAAAGGTATCCAAAAACTAGCACGTCGTCGGAACGCAAGCGCTCGAGCACGCAACCTCTCACGGGGTGGGACGAGGGGGGCGCCGTACGCGGCGGCGTCTTTGAATCGATTTGATTTTCCCATCACTAAATAGTGCTTGTGACGTCATAGTAGGTAGTCAAAAAATGGCACGCTTGGTTTTCATACAGATCGTGATACTTGCGTTATCTAGGTCTATCTATATCTGTGGTTAGACCTAAGTGCATAGCCCTGCTGAGGACACTGCTACGAACTCTAACAGGTCACGTTCCCTAAGCTCTATCTACATGTCCTTCCCAATCCTAAGGCAGTGGGTTGTGAGGCCACTGCCATTGAGAAAGACAGGTTTCAAGTATTTCTACTTATACGCGTACTCACGTTGATAACACCCTTACGGCAGATTACCCCAATTACTATATTATAACACAATTTGCACAAGCGTACCGTAGACTCAGTCTGTAGCAGAACATATTGCGATTGTTAATGGTGGACGCCGAAGTGGTAATTCCTAGCCTGCCGGGGTCGCGGGACTCATAGAATTACCGTGACCCTGGAACATAAAGGGCTACTGAAGGACACCGTGGATTTTAGTCAGTACAAGTCTGACAGTCCCTCCCGCTCTGCCCTGGGTAGGAGGACTCATTTGATGATTTTACCACGTTAAAAAAAAAAAAAGTGGTAATTCCTTCGTCACTTCACATTTCTTTACTCTGCCCCATGTCGTGGTTGCGTGTCTCGCTAAATAGTGTCGATTCAGTAATAGGCCTGTGGCAGCCAGGGTTTGTTTTAACGAGACACAGTCCCTAGCGTTCCTAAGAACGTAGCTATCCATTCAGTTCAGGATACTTGGTGAAGCCTACCCCCGCTCCCTGAAATGTGCGCCAACAATCCCCACGCAATGTTCCTGGGCTAGACTTTTATAGGAAGCAATATCCATCAGCAGCGTTTCGTTGATTTTGTACTATGAGTACTAGTCGGCATAATAGCGTGACTAACAATGTAGTTTATTCTAATTGGAATGCGAATATTACGGGTCTGCCTTCCATATGTGGTAAGTCAGTAAAAGTCAACATTCGTCAATAGTCGGGTGTGTTGGTGTATAGTGTACATGTCGTATGCATGAAATGTGTGTATAGTGTCGCGAAAGGCTGTCTCCGTTTCCCTAAAAACGAAACGCAGATACAGGATATGTGCCAAGGTTCGGATTAGGAGGTGGAACATAATAATAATATACATTGTGATGGATACAGCAACTGCACCGTCTTGCGGAAATAAATTATTATTAGTTCGCTCGTCTGCGTTACCACCAAACTGCTACTTAAACAAAGAGTCAATTATAGTTAACACTTACCACGTGTTCATTGTTCATTGAAGAGGATTAGTCTTCAACTAACTTACAGAGTACTGCACACATTACCCGTTTCGCCACAGCCACAGCTTGTCTTCTCCCACGCCTCGCCACTCACTTAACTAGACTTATTACTACTACTTATATTTAACTTATCAAGTACTAATCGCTCTCTTACGACAGCCCTCTGGGACATGTCCATCTTGGTACCAAGATTACGCTAACTTTCCGAACCTAACCTAGGACGTCCTAGCTCTTTAACCGTTTTAGACCGACCCCGTGACTTAGCTCGACTCCACGTGTGGATTCTTCCGCGATTTCAAACCAACTGCCTCGAGTCTCCCCGCCTTCGTCAGCCCTTGGCCTTTTCTACACACACCACGCTTGGGTCGCTTAACCTGCATTCTTTTAGTTTTTGTACAACCATCTCAATTGTTTTAGCGGGCGCCCAAGACCGGGGTAAATTGCAACCAGATGTTGCAAGAGTATTCAGAAATGCGTTTAGAAATCAGATATTTTTATGTTTTAACATTCGGCCTGTCAGCCTTTTAAGAATTTATGTGTTTCCAAGTGATGCAATATTGTTTAACAATTCAAAGGAAGAAAGGATACTTCGTTATTAATTACGGTAACTTGTCAGCCTGTCGAGCCATAAAATAGAAGTTTAATGTGTTTGTAAGTGGCCCAGACCGTGTGATGATTCTTGAAATATGAATCAAGGCTAAAATATTTACTTAATAATTAGGAGTACGTGACAGACAGTCACACGCTTTTCGTGAAATTAAAAAAACCACAAATTTACAGACTGCCCTGGTTACATACTACGCCTATGCATATGCATGGCTCAGCTACGGCATTATAATGTGGGGATACAGTACAGATGCACCTACACTGTTCACTGTTCAAAAGAAATTTATCCGTATCCTGGTAAATATACAACAGATAGATAGCTGCAAACCTCATTTTATAAAACTAAATATATTAAGCCTACCTTGTATATATATACTTGAAATATGCAAATTCGCTCACAAACACCAAGACTTTTACACTAAACGAGAAGACATACAAACAAGATACACACTCCGATACAAAACGCGACTCAACTTACCAACATCCTGCTTAAAACTACATTCAACAAGCCCTCTGGTTATGTCAATCAAAATATACAATATGTTACCCGAATCAATGAGAAAAGAAAAAAAACTCCATCTATTCACGAACAAATTAAAAAAGCTATTAATTAGCAAATGTTACTACAGTGTCAACGAATACTTAAATGATAAATCCCTGAAAAATATAGATTTAACATAAATGTTCTTAGAATAAGTTAGATTATAAGATACTTAAATGATAAGTCCTCATCTCCTAATACTATTATTAACTTTCTTTTGCTGTGCCCGACAGGGTCCACGATTGTTTCTTTTAAAACATGTCTACCACCTAAGCCTACATTGTGGAATGCAATAAAGAATTGAGTATTGAGTATTAGCTCTCTGGTGAAGTCTATCTCTGTGCCTTTTACACCGAATTAGTCCAGGAGTAATCCAAGGTTTAATATTATGAAGACGATTATTTACTGTCACAACTGTCGTACTACGCAATATTGCTTGTTGGACATGTTTTATTAAGTACGATAAAGCCGAATTAGCATCAGCAGTATTGTAAACTAGGCTATAATCAATGTTGCGTAAATCATATTCGAGTTTGTTTATGTTTAATTTAGTCTTTGTCTGGGGGCGATTTTGCTTAGCCAGCGTTAAATTTACGCATAGTAAGACAGAATGGTGGTCAGTTATTGTTGAGTTAGTAACAAGCGTAATAAATGAATAAGTGGTTTTGATCATCATATGGTCGAGGCAAGAACCGCTCTGATGAGTAGGCAATGTGTGAGCAGGTCGAAAACCATGGTATGAGCATAAGTTGAGGTAATGAGGTAATCTTGAGTCCCTGCGTCGCAGTGTTCAGAGCCAATGTTAATGTTAATATCACCTGTTAGTATTACATTCTTAAAAGGGCTAAGTGCTTGAAAGATCTGGTTTAGGGAACTGTGGAAAGAGGTTAAATTTCTTGCGGATTTTAAGGGCAAGGGACTTATAAAAACTTTAATGTAAAAACTACTCACCTATTATCAGGAAATTCTAAGGCGTGTTTAATCTTTTCCAACAAATATAACACTAAAGATTTACTTAACCTATACCTCCGGTAAAAGTCAGTTTCATCAAAAATATCGATGTAATTTGGTCGTTTCCGATATATTTTTGGTCTACGGCTGTTATTTACGTTTATAACGTTGAATATTGTAGAAACAGTTTTTAAATTTTCAAAAAGTTCATTGAAATCAGAATCCATCTTCGCTTTTTGAGAGATCACTTACGTATGTGCCGGTTTATGGGCCCAAATTTCGACCACCTAAATTTAGGGGACCTTTTTACGTTTAACTGACCCCTAAATGCTGGTGAAACAGAAACCATCCCCTATCGGCCCCCTATCCATGCTTAGGGGATCCCATAAACTTAGGGGATGTCGGTGAAAACGGGCACAAGTCTGGGATCCATATGTCAGAATGGGAAGAATGCACATGTCCATGATTTTTCGCTTGAGCGACAAAGAAACATTTCCTTTCATTAGCCCTTTCATGGACCAGTAGCTCCTCCAGGCATTTTCGGTTCGTCTAATGATTTCCTTGTCTTGTCTGGACTGAAAAGAGACTAACTGGTCCAAGTAGATGTATTCATGGACATATTGCAATTCTTCACCATTCACTCGGATCTTGTATTTGGTGGTATTTGACATCAGTTTGGTCTTCGACATGTTCATCGCGAGTCCAACCTCAAGGCTTGCATCACTGAGCTGGTTTAACATAAGCTCCAGTTCTGCCACCGTGGAAGAGAATACGACAATGTCGTCGGCAAAGCGAAGGTTTGTTAACCGCACCCCACCAATTTCAATGCCACTTCTCTCGCAAGCTGACCGTAAGCTTTTTAAACACTTCTTCAAGCGCGCTATTAAAAAGCTTGGGTGAATACGGGTCTCCTTGCTTTACGCCTTTTTCTATTGAGAATGATGGTCCAACGGTCTGTAATCTAATTGAAGCAGTGCTGTTTAAGTACACGTTACGACGCAGGTTGATGTAAGTGGGATCGATCTCTTGGTTGTTCAAAGCGTCAAATATGGCATTGTGTGTCAAACTATCACAAGCTTTTGAATAGTCTATGAAGGCAAGATATATTGGCATGTTGAACTCTTGGTGTTTTTCAATTATTTGGTTTATTACATGCAGTTGGTCAGTAGTGGAGAGGCCTGATCGGAAGCCAGCTTGTTGAGGAGGTTGATGTTTGTCCAACTGAGGTGAGATACGCTGGTCTATGACTTTGATGAAGGCCTTGTGCAGATGGGATATAAGACTTATCGGTCGATAGTTGTTAAGGTCCGACTTATCTCCTTTTTATGTAACAGTATGATATTAGAGTAGCAGAAACCATTCGGGAATATACCTGTTTTTAAAATAGAATTGAAAAGATTTGTTATTACAGGGAGAAGAGTAGGTTCGCCTATTTTCAAAATCTCTGTACTTATACCATCCTCGCCTGGTACCCTGTTATATTTCATTTTACTAAGTGAGGAGTGTACTTCAAAACCAGTAATGGGGGGGATGGTATCTGGGCAAAAATAATTTATGCTGGGAGCTGGAGGTTGGCAGTTTGAATATAGCAATTTGTAGTATTTAGTCATCATCATCATCATTTCAGCTGAAAGACGTACACTGCTGGACATAGGCCTCCCCCAAGTGTCGCCACATTGACCGGTCCCGTGCGTCTCGCATCCAGCGGATCCCTGCAACCTTTACAAGGTCATCGGTCCACCTAGTGGGAGGCCTTCCAACGCAGCGTCTTCCGGTTCGCGGTCGCCACTCCAGAACTTTTCGGCCCCATCGGCCATCCGTTCTGCGAGCAATGTGTGCCCACTGCCACTTAAGTTTGGCTATTCTTCGGGCTACGTCGGTAACCTTGGTTCTCTTGCGGATCTCCTCATTTCTGATTTGATCACGCAAGGAAACTCCGAGCATAGCCCACTCCATTGCCCTTTGGGTGACTTTTTTGAGGGTTCGTCTTATTTGCGCTTAGAGTCTGTCTTTCATCTATAAGGAGTATTGTATATGGTGATAGTTTTTTGATTTTGTTTGGTAATGTTTTGATTTTCCTACTAGCTATTTTAGCACTATTAACAATATTATTAAATTGTTCTTGTACATCGTTTGTTTTTACATCTAGTATACTAAAACTGTTTTTTAATTCTAAATTAAATTGTTGTCTATTGATTATAAGTGAGTATTCGCTTTCTATGTAATTTCAAATCGAAAAATAGAGTTGCACGTATGGGTCTGTGATCAGAGTTGTATTTAAATTGATTGAGAACTTGAATATTTCTTACAATTTGATTATGTGAGGTCAATATGAATGAAGGCGGCGAAAGCCATTGTGGAGGGCCGAAGGCTCTTGGTGGGCTGGGTGTCGGCGCAGGTGAAGCTGCTGGAACCCAGACCTCTGAGGTGCTTCCGCTGCCATGTGGGGCACCACGTGTCGGTCCAGTGCACCTCGGAGGTAGACCACAGTGACCAGTGCTTCCGCTGCAGCCAGCCCGGTCACAAGGCCGCGGCTTGCTCCGCCGAACCGCACTGCGCCGCATGTGCGGCGGCTGGCAAGCCGGCCGATCACCGGGCAAGGAGCAAGGCCTGTGGTACACCTGCCAAGGCCAGGGGCAAGGGAAGGCCCTCCACCACCACCACCGCCAAAACCCCCACCGTCGCCACCACCACAGCCGCCGCTACTGTCGCCGCCGCTGCCGCTACTGCTATAACTTCCGCAGCGGGGACCTCGCAGGGGGCCCGGGAGGGGGCTGAAATGGAGTGCCAGTAACGGCCCCATTACGCTTTCTCCAGGCGAACATCAACCACTGCGCCTGCGCTCAGGATCTGTTGCTCCAGAGCATGGCGCAGTGGTCGATTAACATCGCCGTGGTCGCTGAGTCGTACTTTGTCCCGCCCAGGGATGACTGGGTGGAGGACCTTAGCGGCTCAGTGACCACAATTGCGTCGGCCGCCGCCGGTACCCCGACCCTTGAGAGTGTCAGGAAGGGTCAGGGGTGCGCAGCAGCACGGTTCGGGGAGATCGTAGTAGTGGGAGTCTACTTCTCCCCGAGCCGAACTCTCGCCGAGTTCCACAACTCCCTCACGGAGTTGAGTGTCGTCATCGGAAGCCATTCCCTCCCCGTGCTTGTGCTCGGGGACTTCAATGCCAATAACTTGGCTTGGGGTTCTCGTTACACGGACGCGCGGGGTAGGATGGTGGAGGACTGGGCTCTGGAGACAGGCCTGGTCGTCCTAAATCAGGGTTCTGTCCCCACGTGCGTGCGGATGCGGGGCGAGTCGGTGGTGGACATCTCGTTCGCTAGCCCCGCTCTGTCGCCGCGTGTCGTTGACTGGCGCGTCATGGAGAGGGTGGAGACCTATTCCGACCACCGGTACATCCGATTCGACGTCTCCACCCAGACCTCAAGCGCGCCGCCCTCCGGATGCGGCAGCCATTGAGGCGGAGCTGTACGAGGGATACAGAGCGGCGAAGACCGCCCTCAAAGAGGCTGGTCGGCGGGCCAAGAATCTGGCCCGCGAGGAGATGCTGGAGTCTCTGAATGGAGATCCGTGGGGGCGCCCTTACAAGATGGTGCGGGACAAACTCCGCACCCGGGCCCCCCCGCTGACGCAGAGTCTCCGGCCTGAGCTCGTGGAGGACGTGGTGAGCGCTCTGTTCCCTTCGCGAAGGGAGCATCCTCCCCCGCCTATGGCTCCGCCGCCGCGTGCGGTGCTGGGAGCGGACCACACCTATGACGATGACGACATTCCGGAGGTGACTGGGGTAGAACTGAGAGTGGCGGTACGCAGGCTGATGGCCAGAAATACCGCCCCGGGACCCGATGGCTTGCCTGGCAAAGCTTGGGTCTTGGCCTCTGAGGCTCTCGGGCCCCGACTGGAAGGGCTTCTAAGCGCATGCTTGGAGAGAGGCCAGTTCCCGCTTCGTTGGAAGACGGGGAAGCTGGTCCTCATCCGAAAGCCAGGGCGCCCTCCGGACTCTCCGTCTGCATACCGGCCCATCGTGTTGCTCGACGAGGTGGGCAAGCTCTTTGAAAGAGTCATTGCCAACCGCCTCGCCGGGCACCTTGTGGGGATGGGGCCGGATCTTGCGGAACACCAGTTTGGTTTCCGCAAGGGGCGCTCAACGGTGGACGCCATCATGCGCGTGAGAGCCCTCACGACGGGGGACGCGGTGTCCCGGGGCGGGGTCGTCTTGGCGGTGTCTCTTGACATCGCCAACGCCTTCAACTCCATGCCCTGGAGCTGCATCAGGGAGGCACTCCGGTATCACCGGGTGCCGACCTACCTTCGGGCCGTCATCTACCCCGGTCGGAGCGGAGAATGGAACCGGTGAGAGATGTCGTGCGGTGTTCCACAGGGATCGGTTCTGGGACCGGCCTTGTGGAACATCGGTTACGACTGGGTGCTGCGCGCCGACCTCCCTAGCGGCGTCAGCGTAGTTTGCTACGCTGACGACACGCTGGTACTGGCACAAGGGAGGTCGCACGAGGCAGCGGCCGAAAACATGACACACGGGGTTGCGATAGTCGTGGAGAGGATCCGGCAATTGGGTCTCGAGGTGGCATTGCACAAGTCCGAGGCCATGTGTTTTCATGGACCTCGGAATGCGTCACCGTCGGGATCCGTACTGACGGCAGGAGGGGTCTCCATCGGCGTCGGGTCAACGTTGAAGTACCTAGGACTCGTCCTCGACAGCCGGTGGAACTTCGTGGAGCATTTCCGACGTTTGGCTCCCAAACTGGAACGGACAGGGGCTGCCTTTAAGCGGCTCTTGCCCAACCTGAGGGGTCCAAACGCCTCCTGCCGGAGGCTCTACGCGGGGGTCGTGCGGTCCATGGCCCTTTATGGGGCCCCGGTGTGGGCGCGTTCTTTGAGGCGGCGAGCCGCCCACTACCTGAACGCGCCCCAAAAGGTGATAGCCATAAGGCTAATCCGCGGGTACCGCACGATCTCCGGTGAGGCGGCTAGCCTCCTTGCCGGATTGCCGCCATGGGATCTGGAGGCGATAGTCCTCGCGCGCCTGCACGAATGGCGCGCGGAGGCACTAAGTCGGTTGGAAACTCCGCTGGAAACTCCGCTGCCGCGGCAAATTGCGGCTCAGCGGACAGACCTCCGACGTGATCTCATGGCGACATGGAGAGAGCGACTGTCGCAACCCCGTGCAGGTGCAGGGCACGCCACCATAGTGGCGATAAGTCCCCTCTTTGAGGAGTGGCTAGAGAGGCGCTACGGCGCCCTCACCTACCGCCTGACGCAGGTCCTCACCGGACACGGTTGTTTCGGGAGGTTCCTGCACCGGATCGGGCGGGAGGAAACGCCCGGGTGTTTCAATTGTGAGGATCGTCCGGAGGACACGGTGGAACATACCGTGGAGGTCTGCCCCGCTTGGGCGGAGCACCGTCGTGTCCTCGTAGCGGCGATCGGCGGCGGTGATCTCTCGCGTCCGGCCCTGGTTCAGGCCATGGTCCGGAGCGAAAGGGAATGGGAAGCCTTCACCTCCTTCTGCGAAGCAGTCATGCTAGTGAAGGAGGTGGCGGGACGTGAGAGGGAAAGAACCTCACGTCCCAGCCGCCGCGGGAGAGGCCCTGGGCGTCGGGGGTTACGTGGTGGCTCCCGGCCACCGTAGGCGCGGGCCTGTGGACGGCGAGCTATGGGGTAGCTCGCCGTCCGGCCGTCTTATGACGACAGGCCGTGTCGACGGCGCGTTCGTGTTCCACGCGCGCCTCAAAGAGATGTCAGCAACGATGTAGGGGTCTGCAAGGGCCGATGCCTGCCAGGGCTGCGGGACTGTTCGAAAGAGATACCGTGGCCCTGGAACACAAAGGGCAAAGAAGGAACATGGATGGGTTTTAGTCAGTACAAGTCTGACACTCCCTTCCGCTCCGCCCACACTGGGGGGGTCATTTGATGATTTCCCATCCAAAAAAAAAAAAAAAAGGTCAATATGAAATCGATTTCATTCTTAGTGTTTCCGTTTGGTGAAACCCATGTCCATCTCCGTTGTGATTTTTTGGGGTAGAAGGAGTTGCTAATGTAGAGATCTTGGCCAAAAGAGAATTGTATTAATCGTGTGCCGCGCTCGTTTCGGTTACCGATGCCATGAGGCCCTAAGTATCTGAAATTATCTAAAGAGATCGTAAAAATTTTCTACTTCTTCATCCTGGTGTGCTGATGTTGGTGCATAAACTTGGATGATTGTAAGGGTTTTGCTATCGGAAATTTTAAATTTGAGTAGTGCAATTCGGTCAGAGTATGATTATGAATTCTATAATATTGTCTTTCCATTTTTTGGCAACTATGAAACCCACGCCGTACAAACCTGCAGTTTGTCCAAAGTGGTAAAAAATATTATTTTCCCGTTCGATTGTATCTTCTCCCTCTCTACGTACTTCTGCTAACCCGATTATGTCCCATTTGACATTGTTAAGGGCGTTTTCAAATTCTACTAGGTGTTTTTCAGTCCTTAAAGTGCGTACGTTGTAGGTCATAATGTTCAAATAGTTATCTTTGTCCTTTTTCTTAGCCTTGGTCGTTTGACGGTGAGTGGATTCCACCCGGGGATTCTTAGCACCCCTTGCCCCGTGGCGTGCCTGCCTACCGTCGTCTTCAGGAGCACCACTGGAGCTACCGGGCACTTGGGGCCTGAATTTATTTGTATTCGTCATGGGGAAGAAAATAGACAATAAACCCACCACGTTTGTCTAATGCGGGTTGGTGGGTAGGTTGGTGGTAAAGACAAGTCTAAATGATGTTTTATTTTTGTATTTCATTTGAGTTATATTAGGTTTTTAACAATAAAACTTATACCATAATAAAGGTCGTAAAAATGTGAAGGGAACCGGTAACAATAATTTGAAATATTAAAAAAACCTAACATTACTATTAATACTAACGGGATATTTACCATGTTTACTGTTTTTTATGAGTTCCCGATATTTCGGCGCTGTTGCAAGCACCATGATCACGGATAAACTGAAGTTACTGAGGGTGGGTGTTTATGAGCAGACAAATCGGTCTACCCTCTTTCTTGTTCGTTTTTCGTTAAAAAAACCTAAACCACTATTTCCAAAATTAACTGTTTTCGTCGTTTCATGCGCTCGCACCGCGTGCTTTAGTCCCGAGCGGAACGCGTTGGAGGTCGGACGTGTGCCAAATTTTCGAACCCGCCACCCCACCCCCGCTAAGTGCTGTTAGGAACTGAGCCAAAAATAGTCTGTAAAAATAATACTAAGTAAACACCGAGCCTAGGTTTATTTGTCCGGTAAGCCGAAGATTATCGAGTTACGACAGGGGCAGAAAAAGAAAGTATGTAGGGGAGAACGAGATAGAATGAGTAATGGTCGATATAGTATTTGGTACTAACTAGTTTTTTTATTTTGTTGACTTATTAATATCTATCTATACATATAAAATTCAAAGCCCTGACTGACTGACTGACTGACTGATATATCAACGCACAGCCCAAACCGCTGGTCCTAGAGACATGAAATTTGGAGGGTGTATTCTTTGTGAAGAGTAGGTATCCACTAACAAAGGGTTTTTCGAAATTCCACCCCTAAGAGGGTGAAATGGGGTGTTCAATTTTCTGTGTAACTTTTTATTCTCGGAGTCGATTGACTTGAAAATTTGTGTACATAGTCTTCAGTTAAAATTATGAAATACGTGCATCACAGTTTTTCAAAAATCATCCCCTAATTTAAAATTCAATGTTCTGACTGGCTGATTGATATATCAACGCACAGCCCAAACCGCTGGTCCTAGAGACATAAAATTTGGTGGGTGTATTTTTTGTGAAGAATAAGTATTCGCTACGAAAGGGTTTTTCGAAATTCTACCCTACTACTAAAATTATGAGACATGTGTATCACAGTTTTTTTTCAATCATCCCCCAACAGAGTCAAATGGGGCTTCGAAGCTCACGTAGACGGGCGCATGGCGCGCAGTGTTGCGCGGGGCATGCGGGGCGCCAGAGTATTTACCTATTAGTAACTAGGTAGGATTTTTCTGAGGTAGACGTGTCTGTAAATATATGTGAAATCCCAATTTTGGCGTTGGCTCGTGATACGCGACATTGATATTAAATATTATGTAAAAGTATTATCATCATCATCATTTCAGCCGAAAGGCGTCCACTGCTGGAAATAGTCCCCCCCCCCCCCCCCAAACTATTATTTATTACCTATTCAACTTTAAATGTAAAAACTAATATTACACGTATAAATGCGAAAGTTTGGATGGATGGCTCTTTGTTATTCAATCACGCCAGAACGGCTGAACAGATCTGGATAAAACTTGGCACAGAGATGGATTATAGTCTGGTATAGTACATACATAGATTACTTACTATCCTAGAAGTAAGATCCCGTGGGCAATTCCCGAACACCACGCGGGCGAAGCCGCGGGCATAAGCTAGTAATTAAGATAAAATCACTTTTTTTTTTTCACTTCCTCTGCATTTTACGCTTTACTTTTTTTTTCGGTTTTGTTGTCATGGGTGTCAATTTCATGGTTTTTGAGGTCGCTGATAACGAAAATGGGGTCAAAATTAAAATTCAAGATGGCGCCAATTAAAGTTTTTTTTTTGTATTTTTTTTAGTTTTGTTTCTATGTTAATTTTGAACTTATTTTCGTTATCGGTGACCCCGAAAACCATGAAAATGATACCCATAACGAAAAAATCAAAAAATTGTTGTTGCTATCGAATTTTCATTTTGACCTCATTTTCGTTATCAGCGACCCTTAAAACAATGAAAATGACACCCATGACGATAAAACCAAAAATTTTCGTCGGCGCCATCTTGGATTTTCATTTTGACCTCAGTTTCGTTGTCAGCGATCCCAAAAACCACAAAAATGACACTCATGAAGAAAAAAACGAAAATTTTCGTTGGCACCATCTTGGATTTTCATTTTGACCTAATTTTAGTTATCAGCGACCCCAAAAACCACGAAAATGACACCCATGACGATAAAACCGAAAACTTTCGTCGGCGCCATCTTGGATTTTCATTTTGACCTCAGTTTCGTTATCAGCGACCCCAAAAACCACGAAAATGACACTCATGAAGAAAAAATCGAAAATTTTCGTCGGCGACATCTTGAATTTTCATTTTGACCTAATTTTAGTTATCAGCGACCCCAAAAACCACAAAAATGACACCCATGACAACAAAACCGAAAAAAAAGTAAAGCATTAAAATATAGAAAACCGAATGGTGCGTGGCGTGTAGTTTTGAATCATACCCGTATTCATGATCTTAGTGTCTATGAGATTTTAAATTTACCTTATTCACAAAAATAAATAAGTATACCTACATAATTTTAATTATACAAGGTGTAACGTAATAAACGCAAGACCTCCCGTGTGGTCTCTCGCACCATGAAACTAAACATCTTTTGTTCTACGAGTTCTTGAAATTCGCAAAAAAAAAAAAAAAACTTTCTATAGGAACGGACGCAATCGGCTGATCCACATGTATGGTAAAACTAAAAAAAAAGTTATGAATTTCCAAAAGTCATAGAACAAAAGTTGTTCAGTTTCATGGTCTGAGACACCACACGAGAGGTCTTGCGTTTATTATGTTACACGTTGTAAATACTTATTTTAATTATTAATAATTAGGTTCACGTTCATACAATACGTAGGTTCCAAATCTATCTATAACCACTACTTTCTAGAAAAATAAAATAAAATGAACGTAACTATGCTTATCAATTCAAGTTGATTTACTGCATCGCTCTACTCTGTAACACAACTTAAGCCCGGTTTCCACTGCGAAAGGGTAATGTGCGGAAAATGGTTAGGCGGAACGGACTCCTTTTTAATGAAAGAGGTTTGCGTTTCCACCAACGAAGAGTTGGTCATTTGATTTCCACTGCAAAATGAAACTGAGATAGAGAAATGAGCGGACTGAGCTGAACGGAAAATGAGAAATGAAAAACGAATAGATAATTTCCACAGAGAACGAGTTCAGTTGAAGTTTTGAGCTGGTTGCGTGTGGTCGTGTTGTTGCGATGTTATCGAGTGACACGGAATCGAGCGATGACAGTGATTATGTATACAGAAAAAAGAAGCAGGCATTGTTATATCTTATGCTAAGAAAAAAACGCGCTAAACGAAGATTTTGGCTGTGCCAGCATATTCAAGATCGTAAATTAAAAGGGGAATTTAGGCTGTTTTATGATATAGACGACGAAACGCAGCGCAACAGCCATTCGCTCAGCCACTGCGCCAACCGTGCGGTCACATAGCTGTGGCTGTGGCTCCCTCGGACATTGCTGCAACTTTGCTTAACGGTGGTCGGACTGCACATTCCGTTTTCATATTGCCGCTGAATCTTGCAAGTGAAGATACCTCAACATGCAACATCACCAAAAACAGCGGCCGGGGAGTCCTTTTGCAGCAGTGCAAGTTTAAAGTGCATAAGAGGCGTTGAACCGCAGAACTTGCAGGACATTCGCGGCAACCAGGCGCTGATGGGTGGCGTTGTCGGTTTGCTCGCAGGCGACTTTAGACAGATACTGCAAGTTATTGAGAGGAGCACACCGGTGAATGAAATAAACGCATGTCTCAAGGCGTCGCCACTGTTGTCTGGGATCGAAAAGATCCATCTTACTTGCAACTTGTGCGTCCAACTGTACAACGACCACGAAGCAGGTGTCTTTGCGAATATGCTGCTGCAAATGGGAGTGGGTCGTCTAGAATCGGGCGCAGATGGGAACATTCTATTTTCCGAAGAATTTTCCCATCCAGTGGCTACAGAGGATGCACGCACATCCACATCATCACATCATGCACGTTTTTCCAAATTTGGGGGTTAATATAAAAAATGAAGGGTGGTTGTGTGAGGGGTAGTGCTGTCGCCAAAGAACGAGTGTGTCAATCAAATAAAAAAAAATTATATGATCGTCGGCGTCGACATTCATAGACCCTGTGATGGCTAATGATGATAGTACTGCCTACCCCGTTGAATTTCTCAACTCCCTGGGGTTAACTCCCAGACTGTGCAATGGAACCAGGATTCGTATCACAGAGCTGGGCAGTAATATTATAACAGCCACCATTATTACATTATATACAAATAACTAGCCATTTCAATTTAAGAAGTTGCAAATTCCCTTAAAATTGGCTTTTACAATGACGGTCAACAAATTCCAAGGAAAAACCTTAAAAGTGGCAGGCATTCTTTTGGGTGCTTCATGCTTCTCACACGGTTTTTAAACAATTATTTTAATGTTGTATACAAAACATTATTAGAATAAATAAAGAAATAGTGCCTAACAAGGCGTTTGATTGTTCATATGAAAAAAAAAAGTCGTATGGCACCATAATGTTCAAACCTCTGCCGCCCAGAATGACAGCGCCCAAAAACACGCCTTTTGTAGTTATCACCCACATTATCACATTTTGATCAGGCCTTCAGTTCTCACACACATCCCGCCTGTAATCCCCGAAGGGTTAGGCACACATGTGTACCTAATCGTACACCCACATTACACCAGTTATGTTGAAGTCCCATGTAATAGGGGGCGAGCCTATTGCTATCAATCGGGCACAAATCCAGACTCCGTAGCTGCTACTGAGATAAATTCCTGATGGAATAACCAAACAACTCTTAACCCACCCGGGAATCGAACACGCATACACAACAAAATTTCCACGCGAACGAAGTCGCGGGTATTATTTACTTTCAAACGTAATACTATACACATGGTACACACAAAATACCAATCAGGGTATATCTTAACCCTTCGAACACTTACAGCATAAAAAGCCCCGAATTGGCGGCAACATCTATTTTTATACCCGTCAAATCATAATCATACCCATCAAAGATAGCCGCCATAATAAACCAATGGCAAATGGTCATACATTATAACTAATAACATAGATTATAATTAACAAATCCTATGTAAGGAACTATTTTAAAACTTCATTACATAATTTAGCAATATAGTATGTATTTATTTGTAATATTTATGTTTAATCCCATAAAATATGAACATCAACTGATAGTTCAGAGAATTGATTAAAACAACTAGATATTTTGAAATTGCAAGATAAGATCTAGGAAACATTAGAAATATCATTTAATTATGACCAATTGATTTATTAGCAATATAAAGTAAATAAACATTTAACTTGATTATTCAAATATCACAACTATCTTTCGTTTTGAAACTAAGCCTTTTAAGCCACAATGGAAACTATTTCTATAAAATACATCGGGCTATAAAATATCTCTGGGAAAATGTATATTAGGTTTATTTGAAATTAGAACCTTTCTGTTCTCAAGATATTAATTTACGATGATAATTAACGTACAATATTCTTGAAATGCAATGTCGCCATACGTCAATGTTATTTCACATCTGACAGCCGACGTTGCTACATTTTATTGTTATTAATTTGGTCGGATATTCTCATAAATATAAGGCTATGCTATCACGGGCAACAGCTAGTGTTATATAATTTTAATAATCAATACTTGTAGGTTGACTTAAACCCCCCAGAAGTAATCGAAGCTGGGCCTAGCACAAGCTTTTCTCACATAATCGAACAGCCCCAACAGCATCCTGAGCACTATAGCGGACAGGTGGGACAGCCACATACTGGGGCATTGGGTATGCCTACATGCCACTGTGGCGTTTAATAAATAATAATTGTTCCTTTTTCTGGTAGATGTAAGTACTAACACTAGTTTCTAAGTTGTGTGTGTCTAACTAAATGGACTTGTGGTCTGAAATAAAAGAATTTTATTTATTCTAATTTATTTATTTATTTAATCGTAGAATCACCTGCGATCAATGATGAGGTAGAAGGTTTAGTAGACCAAGGTAAAAATATAATGTAATATTTTAAAGTTCAAATAAAATATAACACAAATTTAAAGGATTTTATTAAATTTATGCAGTCTGTCTGTATTTACAGACGCCAGCAGGTCAACCTAACCCAATTTGACAAAGGAGAATGACCAAATTGGACCAAAAATTGGTAAAAAAAAGTCAAAGTCTGCCCCCAGATTTGCCACTAAGCTCATTTGAAAGAAGAGTTCAAATGCAACATTTTATTCTATGGAACCGAAAACATCTGTCCCACAGAAACATAAATATAACCTAAAATGTGATTTTATGAAAAAGTTGCATATTATACTTTTTTACACAGGTAGGTGACCTTTTCTTATCGCAGATAATTAGCTTACACGCGAGTTTGCTTTCTTTGTACATTGTTCAGTAGTTGTGTGAGCGAGAAGGCGATAGAGCCACCTTCTCGCACATGTATGCGCTTTGCATTGCAACTGTGCAGTCCTTCTGTAACACTCTTCGCTTATAGTTGTGTACTGTGCGAATATTTTCTGTGGATATCCTGTGATTACGAGTTTGACCCTTGCATTACGTTACCTGGACCTGATTTTAAGCCCTGTGATTTGGATACACTGTTTTAAAGATGTTTCTTACATCTGCTGGACAAGTGTGTATAGTGTGTGTGTGTGGTAGATCAGTGCGGTCGATCAGAAGAAGAACACTAACTACGCAGCTTTTTGAAGAATATCCAATCGTTGCAAACAATATAACTGAACGAGTTCTTCCTTATCATGTGAGTAACTAAATGAAATACTTAAATGATTGCAATAATGACTTATTTAACCATGTAACAATGCATAGAGTGCATGTCACGAAAGAAAGCCCGCGGAAAATTGTGGTACTACATTTTTTTATGCAATGTAATGTAATGACATAGACACTAGCGCCGCGTCAAAGGGACTTCAGTAGCGGCGCTATTCATTCATTGGTTTATTCATGTACTGAATAACATTTGTTAAAAAGATGTGTATGTGTGATGTGTAATTGTATCTGAAACTATTTGTTTCAGATACAATTTAACAACGCATGCGTCCAGTGAACGAGAACAAGAACCACCAGTACGCCCTTCTGAACAGCCAGCAGATCAACCTGTGATAGAACCAAATCAAGCCGAGGTACAACCAGATCAAGCTGTGGTACCGCATGCTGGTGATCAACGTGGAGCAGTAGTTGACGAACAAGATATTCAACATTCTATTATACAGTTACCACATATTAGTCGGGCACCGAATACTTCAAACTCTTGCATTTTATTCGGATGTACAGGCGAGACAAGGCATCGAATACCAAAGCACATGAAAATCCGTTTGTTGAAAGATTTTAACTACTACGCACCACCTTTTGCACGCGTTTGTGAAGAACATTTGCTTTTAAATGATTTTGAGATTTTATTGTCAGCCAGAAATGTAAGTCATGACTTTAACGAAGCTCACATCATGGACATGATGCAGATTTTGAAAACTATGCCGCAAGAGGGAAGGGTGGATTTTGAAAGAACTTGTGATGGCTATACGTCAATCTTTGGAAGAGGAAGTTGCTACTTTTTTGTATGTATACATAGGTACCATCAAGTATAATTATACATTTGTTTTGTTCTCGGTTTCCGAACAGAGTTTGAGGTATAAAAAGGTTTCGCCTAAGCACTTGCTCCCTTGTGATGTGATCCCAACCCAAATGTAGAGGTGTAAATTCTTCTTTTATACAGTCTCTTGCGGTTTTCATTTCTCTTTCTAAAGTTGTTCGGCTTATGTGAAACATATCTGCCAGTCTTGTATTGGCTTCACCAGTTCTTAACTTAATCAAATATGCTGCCAAAGCGGTTTTGGGTCTTTTGCTCCTTCTAGACAAAGATGGCGTTTCTACAAACATTCTGTTGAACTGTTTGAAACTTCGACCAGTCAGAAAGTAAACTTCATTTGGATCCATGGTTTCTATATTTTCAAAATCCACCCTTCCCTCTTGCGGCATAGTTTTCAAAATCTGCATCATGTCCATGATGTGAGCTTCGTTAAAGTCATGACTTACATTTCTGGCTGACAATAAAATCTCAAAATCATTTAAAAGCAAATGTTCTTCACAAACGCGTGCAAAAGGTGGTGCGTAGTAGTTAAAATCTTTCAACAAACGGATTTTCATGTGCTTTGGTATTCGATGCCTTGTCTCGCCTGTACATCCGAATAAAATGCAAGAGTTTGAAGTATTCGGTGCCCGACTAATATGTGGTAACTGTATAATAGAATGTTGAATATCTTGTTCGTCAACTACTGCTCCACGTTGATCACCAGCATGCGGTACCACAGCTTGATCTGGTTGTACCTCGGCTTGATCTGGTTCTATCACAGGTTGATCTGCTGGCTGTTCAGAAGGGCGTACTGGTGGTTCTTGTTCTCGTTCACTGGACGCATGCGTTGTTAAATTGTATCTGAAACAAATAGTTTCAGATACAATTACACATCACACATACACATCTTTTTAACAAATGTTATTCAGTACATGAATAAACCAATGAATGAATAGCGCCGCTACTGAAGTCCCTTTGACGCGGCGCTAGTGTCTATGTCATTACATTACATTGCATAAAAAAATGTAGTACCACAATTTTCCGCGGGCTTTCTTTCGTGACATGCACTCTATGCATTGTTACATGGTTAAATAAGTCATTATTGCAATCATTTAAGTATTTCATTTAGTTACTCACATGATAAGGAAGAACTCGTTCAGTTATATTGTTTGCAACGATTGGATATTCTTCAAAAAGCTGCGTAGTTAGTGTTCTTCTTCTGATCGACCGCACTGATCTACCACACACACACACTATACACACTTGTCCAGCAGATGTAAGAAACATCTTTAAAACAGTGTATCCAAATCACAGGGCTTAAAATCAGGTCCAGGTAACGTAATGCAAGGGTCAAACTCGTAATCACAGGATATCCACAGAAAATATTCGCACAGTACACAACTATAAGCGAAGAGTGTTACAGAAGGACTGCACAGTTGCAATGCAAAGCGCATACATGTGCGAGAAGGTGGCTCTATCGCCTTCTCGCTCACACAACTACTGAACAATGTACAAAGAAAGCAAACTCGCGTGTAAGCTAATTATCTGCGATAAGAAAAGGTCACCTACCTGTGTAAAAAAGTATAATATGCAACTTTTTCATAAAATCACATTTTAGGTTATATTTATGTTTCTGTGGGACAGATGTTTTCGGTTCCATAGAAT
This sequence comes from Noctua comes, assembly GCA_963082995.1. Taxonomy (NCBI): domain Eukaryota; kingdom Metazoa; phylum Arthropoda; class Insecta; order Lepidoptera; family Noctuidae; genus Noctua; species Noctua comes. The sequence goes on from OY720293.1 coordinate 57,517, forward strand.
AAAATGTTGCATTTGAACTCTTCTTTCAAATGAGCTTAGTGGCAAATCTGGGGGCAGACTTTGACTTTTTTTTACCAATTTTTGGTCCAATTTGGTCATTCTCCTTTGTCAAATTGGGTTAGGTTGACCTGCTGGCGTCTGTAAATACAGACAGACTGCATAAATTTAATAAAATCCTTTAAATTTGTGTTATATTTTATTTGAACTTTAAAATATTACATTATATTTTTACCTTGGTCTACTAAACCTTCTACCTCATCATTGATCGCAGGTGATTCTACGATTAAATAAATAAATAAATTAGAATAAATAAAATTCTTTTATTTCAGACCACAAGTCCATTTAGTTAGACACACACAACTTAGAAACTAGTGTTAGTACTTACATCTACCAGAAAAAGGAACAATTATTATTTATTAAACGCCACAGTGGCATGTAGGCATACCCAATGCCCCAGTATGTGGCTGTCCCACCTGTCCGCTATAGTGCTCAGGATGCTGTTGGGGCTGTTCGATTATGTGAGAAAAGCTTGTGCTAGGCCCAGCTTCGATTACTTCTGGGGGGTTTAAGTCAACCTACAAGTATTGATTATTAAAATTATATAACACTAGCTGTTGCCCGTGATAGCATAGCCTTATATTTATGAGAATATCCGACCAAATTAATAACAATAAAATGTAGCAACGTCGGCTGTCAGATGTGAAATAACATTGACGTATGGCGACATTGCATTTCAAGAATATTGTACGTTAATTATCATCGTAAATTAATATCTTGAGAACAGAAAGGTTCTAATTTCAAATAAACCTAATATACATTTTCCCAGAGATATTTTATAGCCCGATGTATTTTATAGAAATAGTTTCCATTGTGGCTTAAAAGGCTTAGTTTCAAAACGAAAGATAGTTGTGATATTTGAATAATCAAGTTAAATGTTTATTTACTTTATATTGCTAATAAATCAATTGGTCATAATTAAATGATATTTCTAATGTTTCCTAGATCTTATCTTGCAATTTCAAAATATCTAGTTGTTTTAATCAATTCTCTGAACTATCAGTTGATGTTCATATTTTATGGGATTAAACATAAATATTACAAATAAATACATACTATATTGCTAAATTATGTAATGAAGTTTTAAAATAGTTCCTTACATAGGATTTGTTAATTATAATCTATGTTATTAGTTATAATGTATGACCATTTGCCATTGGTTTATTATGGCGGCTATCTTTGATGGGTATGATTATGATTTGACGGGTATAAAAATAGATGTTGCCGCCAATTCGGGGCTTTTTATGCTGTAAGTGTTCGAAGGGTTAAGATATACCCTGATTGGTATTTTGTGTGTACCATGTGTATAGTATTACGTTTGAAAGTAAATAATACCCGCGACTTCGTTCGCGTGGAAATTTTGTTGTGTATGCGTGTTCGATTCCCGGGTGGGTTAAGAGTTGTTTGGTTACTCCATCAGGAATTTATCTCAGTAGCAGCTACGGAGTCTGAATTTGTGCCCGATTGATAGCAATAGGCTCGCCCCCTATTACATGGGACTTCAACATAACTGGTGTAATGTGGGTGTACGATTAGGTACACATGTGTGCCTAACCCTTCGGGGATTACAGGCGGGATGTGTGTGAGAACTGAAGGCCTGATCAAAATGTGATAATGTGGGTGATGACTACAAAAGGCGTGTTTTTGGGCGCTGTCATTCTGGGCGGCAGAGGTTTGAACATTATGGTGCCATACGACTTTTTTTTTTCAAAGTGAACAATCAAACGCCTTGTTAGGCACTATTTCTTTATTTATTCTAATACTGTTTTGTATACAACATTAAAATAATTGTTTAAAAACCGTGTGAGAAGCATGAAGCACCCAAAAGAATGCCTGCCACTTTTAAGGTTTTTCCTTGGAATTTGTTGACCGTCATTGTAAAAGCCAATTTTAAGGGAATTTGCAACTTCTTAAATTGAAATGGCTAGTTATTTGTATATAATGTAATAATGGTGGCTGTTATAATATTACTGCCCAGCTCTGTGATACGAATCCTGGTTCCATTGCACAGTCTGGGAGTTAACCCCAGGGAGTTGAGAAATTCAACGGGGTAGGCAGTACTATCATCATTAGCCATCACAGGGTCTATGAATGTCGACGCCGACGATCATATAATTTTTTTTTATTTGATTGACACACTCGTTCTTTGGCGACAGCACTACCCCTCACACAACCACCCTTCATTTTTTATATTAACCCCCAAATTTGGAAAAACGTGCATGATGTGATGATGTGGATGTGCGTGCATCCTCTGTAGCCACTGGATGGGAAAATTCTTCGAAAAATAGAATGTTCCCATCTGCGCCCGATTCTAGACGACCCACTCCCATTTGCAGCAGCATATTCGCAAAGACACCTGCTTCGTGGTCGTTGTACAGTTGGACGCACAAGTTGCAAGTAAGATGGATCTTTTCGATCCCAGACAACAGTGGCGACGCCTTGAGACATGCGTTTATTTCATTCACCGGTGTGCTCCTCTCAATAACTTGCAGTATCTGTCTAAAGTCGCCTGCGAGCAAACCGACAACGCCACCCATCAGCGCCTGGTTGCCGCGAATGTCCTGCAAGTTCTGCGGTTCAACGCCTCTTATGCACTTTAAACTTGCACTGCTGCAAAAGGACTCCCCGGCCGCTGTTTTTGGTGATGTTGCATGTTGAGGTATCTTCACTTGCAAGATTCAGCGGCAATATGAAAACGGAATGTGCAGTCCGACCACCGTTAAGCAAAGTTGCAGCAATGTCCGAGGGAGCCACAGCCACAGCTATGTGACCGCACGGTTGGCGCAGTGGCTGAGCGAATGGCTGTTGCGCTGCGTGTATCGGGTTCGATTTCCTCGCGGATCACATTTTTTATGGCCTACAGGTAGTGGTTCCGGATCTGGCTGTTTGAGAGTTTAACTGTCTGTAAACTCACCCACGATACAGGAGAAATTCCAAGTGTGGGCCTGGACTGGGGCAAGGTTAAAAAAAAACTTTAAAGCTGTATATAGCGGTCCTTGAGGAGTTGGGCCAGCAGAAGATTCAGCACAAATGCAATGTGACGGCACAGTTGGCGCAGTGGCTGAGCGACTGCAGTGCTGCGTGTCGCGGGTTCGATTCCCGCACGGAACAAATTTAAAAAGTCGTTGGTTTTATCTAATTTTATTTTTGTTTTTATTTTAAAGTTTTTTGAGATTTTTTTCGGGCAGTGAAAATTGGTAAATTAACATTTGTTAATTTATGATTACCTAAATGTCTTTGAATGGTTAAAAAAACCAAAAGCATATTAATCTACTTTATAATGATTTGAAAATCATAAAGCATTAGAAAAAAACAAAATATCTTGTTACAAAAAGTAAAAACCGGCTGTGGATCGAACTCGCCAACCATTTTAATTATTTTTGGAAAAAATTATCACAAAAAGTGGAGACTGGCTGCGACTCGAAATTGCGAAACCTGGTTTACAGGAAGGTCTGTGAACCAATCTTTTAAATTCAAACGGAAGGTCACTTGGTATCAATGGTATACGCGGCACGAAGACTGTTTCACCTCTGGCAGATCCAGTTAGGTTTTGGCCTCAATAAAATTGCGGCGGAAACCAGTTACTTGGAGTCTAGTTCCATTGCACAATTTTGGAGGCCGTATATTTTGAAGCAACATCACAGGAGCACCTAAGCGCAACATAAGTCTGTGACGCGGAAGACCCTACGGGTAAAGAGAGTTTAAAATTCTACAGGATAATTAACCGACTCGTCCATATCGAACATGGTATCAAAAGAATTATAAATAATCTTCACGGCTTGGGCGTTTTTGGGAGTCAAAATGGCTCTCTTGCAAAACCACTCCATCGATTTGTCTTTAATATTTTTATTCATGAACGGACAACTTCAATCCAAAACTTCATCCCTTTTTCACCCCCTTGTGGGTTTGAAATTAAAAAAAAATAACGATTTACGTTGTGTTAACTTCCAACCATAAGCCGAAATATTAGTGATTTTAACTTAAAATACCTTTTTAAAAACGCTAGTAACCATTGAGGAGTTCCTTCGTGAGAAGACGGTCCTGGCTGCAGGATGAGGTCATGATAAAATTATCTTTATCTATCAAACTTGAACGCGTAAACAAAGTTTCGTGTCCGTGCTACTAACCGTTGAAGAGTTCTCTCTTGAGGAGACGATCCTGCCTGCAAGATTAAGGAATGTCTGTCATAAAAAAGTATTGTCACCAGAACCAAAGGTGTGTGCAAAATTTCAGCTCAATCGGTTGTACAAAATTGAGTTGCATTCCACCCGAACAAACATAGTAACTTTTCTTCATCCCCCTTTTTAACCCTTCGGGGGTAGAATTATTAAAAACGCTGAGACACATATAAATTAATTTTCAATCGTCAGCCTAAACACAAAATTTGAAAATCCTAACTTCAAAACTGACGTACTTTCATATAAACTTCCATCCCCTATTTTACCCCTTTAGGGGTGGAATTCCCAGAAATCCTTTCTTAGTGGATTACTCTTCACAAAAAACACACCCTCCAAGTTTCATGTCTCTAAGACCATCGGTTTGGGCTGTGCGTTGATATATCACCCAGTCAGTCAGTCAGTTGGTTTATGATTTTTTTTTATATATAAAATTCAAAGTCCTGACTGACTGACTGACTTATATATCAACGCACAGCCCAAACCACAGGTCCTAGAGACATGAAATTTGGACAGTGTACTCTTTGTGAAGAGTAGGTATCCACTAAGAAAGGGTTTTTCGAAATTCCACCCCTAAGAGGGTGAAATGGGGTGTTGAATTTTCTATGTAACTTTTTATTCTCTGAGTCGATTGACTTGAAATTGTGTCTATATATACTTCAGTTAAAATGATGAGATACGTGTATCACAGTTTTTCCAAAATCATCCCCCAATTTAAAATTCAATGTCCTGACTGGCTGACTGATACATCAACGCACAGCCCAAACCACTGGTCCTAGAGACATGAAATTTGGACAGTGTACTCTTTGTGAAGAGTAGGTATCCACCAAGAAAGTGTTTTTTGAAATTTCACCCCTAAGAGGGTGAAATGGGGTGTTGAATTTTCTACGAAACTTTTTATTCTCTGAGTCGATTGACTTGAAATTGTGCCTACATATACTTCAGTTAAAATGATAAGATACGTGTATCACAGTTTTTCCAAAATCATCCCCTAATTTAAAATTCAATGACCTGACTGGCTGACTGATATATCAACGCACAGCCCAAACCACTGGTTCTAGAGGCATGAAATTTGGACAGTGTACTCTTTGTGAAGAGTAGGTATCCACTAAGAAAGGGTTTTTCGAAATTTCACCCCTAAGAGGGTGAAATGGGGTGTTGAATTTTCTGTGAAACTTTTTATTCTCTGAGTCGATTGACCTGAAATTGTGTCTACAAATACTTCTATTAAAATGATGAGATACGTGTATCACAGTTTTTCCAAAATCATCCCCCAATTTAAAATTCAATGTCCTGACTGGCTGACTGATATATCAACGCACAGCCCAAACCACTGGTTCTAGAGGCATGAAATTTGGACAGTGTACTCTTTGTGAAGAGTAGGTATCCACTAAGAAAGGGTTTTTCGAAATTTCACCCCTAAGAGGGTGAAATGGGGTGTTGAATTTTCTGTGAAACTTTTTATTCTCTGAGTCGATTGACCTGAAATTGTGTCTACAAATACTTCTATTAAAATGATGAGATACGTGTATCACAGTTTTTCCAAAATCATCCCCCAATTTAAAATTCAATGTCCTGACTGGCTGACTGATATATCAACGCACAGCCCAAACCGCTGGTTCTAGAGAAATGAAATTTGGAGAATGTACTCTTTGTGGAGAGTGGGTATCCACTAAGAAAGGGTTTTTGAAATTCCACCCCTAAGAGGGTGAAATGGGGTGTTGAATTTTCTGTGAAACTCTCTCGGGGTCGATTGACTTGAAAATGTGTATACATATACTTCAGTTAAAATGATGAGATACGTGTATCACAAAATCATCCCCCAATTTAAAATTCCATGTCCTGACTGGCTGACTGATATACCAACGCACAGCCCAAACCGCGGGTCCCAGAGATATGAAAATTGGAGGGTGTATTCTTTGTGAAGAGTTAGTATCAGTTTTTCGAAATTCCTACCCCTTAGAGGGTGAAATGGGGTGTTGAATTTTCTGTGAAACTTTTTACTCTCGGGGTCGATTGACTTGAAAATTTGTTTACATACTCTTCAGATAAAATCCAGTAAATCCGATGTCCAATCTCAAACCAAGGTATCAATATTTCACGTATCTAATTTAATTGATATAACTTTATAATAATAACAGCTTCTGCACGCGGCTTCGCCCGCGTGGAGTTCGGGAACTGCCCACGGAATCTTACTTCTGGGATAATAAGTAATCTATGTATGTATAGTACATACATAGATTTACGTGTACTTGCTATTGCAAACATTTGTTCATAGTAATATCAATTAAATTACATAATATGTGAAATATCTTGGTTTGAGATTGGACACCGGGACACCAAACAAATGATTTATTAGGAATCTATTTATAGACATAACGTCGTTGATAGTCCAGTACCGCGTAACTAACATTGTTAAATACCGCGAAAGTACACTTTCACTAATTTTACATGAGGATCAAAAAACTAAGTTTCTCAAAAACTAATCGGCCGAGTTTCGAACGAACTTGAGAATAGGACCGTGTCGTTCTCCTTAATCTAATGTACTATTTTTAAAGTCAATATTCCCAATAGTTTATTTACAAAGTCACTTACGCTGTATAGTTTCAAATGATTCTGGATCATATACAGTAGTTACGCTAAATTTTAAATGAAATAAAATAAGGCTACAACCTCAATCAATCATTTATTTAATGATATTAAGTATTTAAATAACTAAATTGAATTCCAAATATTTTAGGGTTATGAAAGAATAAAAGAAATCTACCAACAAGTATGAAAAATTATCAAAAGTAATAAAAAGTCGACATCATTGCTTCTATAAACTAACTCAGCTTATACACTGCAATTATCAACTATGTAGGACCACCTAGGGTCCTCAAATAAAGAATATAATTATCAAATAAAAAAGAAATAAGAATTAGCAACTAAGAATGAGCTGATACCATTATTATGTAGGAACAAATCAAAGTCTCAAAATTATCACTTCTAACTAAAAACATCTAGAAACAGTCTTCTCTTCTATAACAATTATCCTTGTAGTTAATTAGAGTAATGAGATCTATTATAATTAAGCGATTAAAACAAATTAAAATTAAAATCACACCCAACAAAAAAGCGTTGCTAAAAGCACTATTTCTATTTAAACTGCAAATTATCATAAAATGCATGGCAATCACGGGGTATGACACTTTTCAGTTGTTGCATTTGTTTCCTGAATAGGTAGCTCCGATGATTAAAGTGGAGGAATGCTGAATAAAGGTGAAGAAATATTTTTAGGCGTCCGAGGTCGGGGGCTAAAATCAGCTTGAAAATGATTTTTGTTTCCATTAGGGTTGTATTTTAACACGCGCAGATCAACAACACAGCCGTCACCAACTCCTCGTCCAGGTCTTATCCAGTCGTATATTTGGTACTTTTTGGCGCTGTAATCTTTGAAGAACGTGTGGTCTGGTTGGATGACAGTGTATGGAAATGGTCTTCTCCTAGCTTCTTTTGTTATGGATGCATATTGTGACGGCAAAAAAATCTCGGATGTTTTTTAATTTCCTCTTAATGACAGAGTGTACTGAGTCCACCTCCATCTGCGTGTGACCTTTTTCTAAATACTTTTGGGGTATAGTCACGTTCTTCTCGTAACTTCTTCTTCTGCGTAAGAGCAACGTAAAAATTAAAAGAACTTTTACACTCGAAATCACACAATTTCGTAATAAAAAACGTCCCTATTTTATTTATAAAAAAGTATAGAATACGCGTGACATACTTACATTTCAAATAATCCTGTAATTACAATTAAAAACAATTTTTACTGGGAGCGTCACATAAACACTGCACGCACTAATAGAAATTGGCGCGGATACGCGGCTTTCGTATCATAACTTGTTCGTCGCAAGATCCGCGGTATTGTTATTTTTGCTAAACTCGTCTTCCTATTGGACGATTCACAAAATTTTCATACGGGTCGACGCCAATCACAATCAGTCACCTACAGCCGCGAAATCTCATTTTTGCTTTTTTTGTACATTCGCGGTTTTGAATAATGTTAGTTCCGCGGTATTGGACTATCAACGACGATAATACTTTGACATAATATTTAATATCAATGTCCCGTATCGCGAGCCAACGCGAAAATCGGTGGAATAAACTATATTCACAGACACGTCTACCTCAGAAAAATCCTATCTACTTAGTAATAGGTAAATACTCCCACGCCCCGCACGCCCCATGCAACGCTGCGCGGCATGCGCCCTTCTACGTGAGCTTTGAAGCCCTATTTAACTATATTGGGTGATGATTTTGGAAAAACTGATACTCATCTATATATACAAAATGGTAAACTGACTGACTGACTGACTGGGTGATATATCAACGCACAGCCCAAACCGCTGGTTCTAGAGACATGAAACTTGGAGGGTGTGTTCTTTGTGAAGAGAAGGTTTCCACTAAGAAAGGATCTATAGGGAATTCAAATTTTCAGTCGTCAGCCTAAACACAAAATTTGAAGATCCTAACTTCAAAACTGACGTACTTTCATATAAACTTCCATCCCCTATTTTACCCCTTTAGGGGTGGAACTCCCAAAAATCCTTTCTTAGTGGATACTTACTCTTCACAAAGAACACACCCTCCAAGTTTCACGACTCTAGGACCATCGGTTTGGGCTGTGCGTTGATATATCACCCAGTCAGTCAGTCAGTTTACCATTTTATATAAAGAAAAAAAGAAGAAGAAAGAAAGAAGATTAAAGATTAATGATAAAATCATCTTTATCTATCAAACTTGAACGCGTAAACAAAGTTTCGTGGCCATGCTACTAACCGCTGAAGAGTTCTCTCTTGAGGAGACGATCCTGGCTGCAGGATTAAGGAATGTTTGTCATAAGAATGTATTGTCACCAGAACCAAAGGTTTGTGCAAAATTTCAGCTCAATCGGTTGTACAAAATTTTAGTTGCATTTCACCCGAACAAACATAGTATCTTCACCCCCCTTTTTAACCCTTCGGGGGTAGAATTATCAAAAACGCCGAGACACGTATAAATTAATTTTCAATCGTCAGCCTTATCACAAAATTTTAAGATCCTAACTTCAAAACTGACAGACTTTCATACAAACTTCCATCCCCTATTTTACCCCTTTAGGGGTGAAATTCCCAAAAATTCTTTCTTAGTGGATACTTACTCTTCACAAACAATTCACCGTCCAAATTTCATGTCTCTAGGATTAGTGGTTTGGGCTGGGGGTTGATATATCAGTCAGCCAGTCAGGACGTTTAATTTTAAATTGGGGGATGATTTAGGAAAAACTGTGATACACGTGTCTCATAATTTTAACTGAAGAGTAAATACACAAATTTTCAAGTCAATCGACTCAGGGAATAAAAAGTTTCACAGAAAATTATACACCCCATTTCACCCTCTTAGGGGTGGAATTTCGAAAAACCCTTTCTTAGTGTATACTTACTCGTCACAAAGAGTACACTGTCCAAATTTCATGTTTCTAGGACCAGCGGTTTGGGCTGTGCGTTGATATATCACCCAGTCAGTCAGTCAGTTTACCATTTTATATAAAGAAAAAAAGAAGAAGAAAGAAAGAAGATTAAAGATTAATGATAAAATCATCTTTATCTATCAAACTTGAACGCGTAAACAAAGTTTCGTGGCCATGCTACTAACCGCTGAAGAGTTCTCTCTTGAGGAGACGATCCTGGCTGCAGGATTAAGGAATGTTTGTCATAAAAATGTATTGTCACCAGAACCAAAGGTTTGTGCAAAATTTCAGCTCAATCGGTTGTACAAAATTTTAGTTGCATTTCACCCGAACAAACATAGTATCTTCACCCCCCTTTTTAACCCTTCGGGGGTAGAATTATCAAAAACGCCGAGACACGTATAAATTAATTTTCAATCGTCAGCCTTATCACAAAATTTTAAGATCCTAACTTCAAAACTGACAGACTTTCATACAAACTTCCATCCCCTATTTTACCCCTTTAGGGGTGAAATTCCCAAAAATTCTTTCTTAGTGGATACTTACTCTTCACAAACAATTCACCGTCCAAATTTCATGTCTCTAGGATTAGTGGTTTGGGCTGGGGGTTGATATATCAGTCAGCCAGTCAGGACGTTTAATTTTAAATTGGGGGATGATTTAGGAAAAACTGTGATACACGTGTCTCATAATTTTAACTGAAGAGTAAATACACAAATTTTCAAGTCAATCGACTCAGGGAATAAAAAGTTTCACAGAAAATTATACACCCCATTTCACCCTCTTAGGGGTGGAATTTCGAAAAACCCTTTCTTAATGTATACTTACTCGTCACAAAGAGTACACTGTCCAAATTTCATGTTTCTAGGACCAGCGGTTTGGGCTGTGCGTTGATATATAAGTCAGTCAGTCAGTCAGTCAGTCAGGACTTTGAATTTTATATGTATAGATTGCAAGTTATAAGCAAGTACATGTAAATCTATGTATGTATTATAGATAGATACATAGATTACTTATTATTCCAGAAGTAAGATCCCGTGGGCAATTCCCTAACTCCACGCGGGCGAAGCCGCGGGCATAAGCTAGTATTATATAAAATAGTAAACTGACTGACTGACTGGGTGATATATCAACACACAGCCCAAACCGCTGGTCCTAGAGACATGAAACTTGGAGGGTGTGTTCTTTGTGAAGAGAAGGTTTCCACTAAGAAAGGACTTTTGGGAATTCTACCCCTAAAGGGGTAAAATAGGGGATGGAAGTTTGTATGAAAGTCTGTCAGTTTTGAAGTTAGGATCTTCAAATTTTGTGTTTAGGCTGACGATTGAAAATTAATTTATACGTGTCTCGGCGTTTTTGATAATTCTACCCCCGAAGGGTTAAAAAGGGAGGTGAAGGTACTATGTTTGTTCGGGTGGAATGCACACAAACTCAATTTTGTACAAACGATTGAGCTGAAATTTTGCACACACCTTTGGTTCTGGTGACATTTTTATGACAGACATTCCTTAATCCAGCATCCAGGATCGTCTCCCCAAGAGGAAACTCTTCAACGGTTAGTAGCACGGTCACGAAACTTTGTTTACGCGTTCAAGTTTGATAGATAAAGATGATTTTTAACCGACTTCCAAAAGGAGGAGTATTTTTTTTTGTGTGTTTGTGCAACGATTTCTTCGCCAATAGTGAACCGCCGATTTTGATGATTCTTTTTTTGTTTGAACAAATATAATTCCGCGGTGGTCCTGTTTAAATTTGGTGAAGATCTGATGGTGATCTTCGGAGATATCAATGGAACTCTTCAATAATAGACAGCAAATCTGTCGTGATTGCTGCAATCGCTTGGATTTTAAACACCATAACATAACATCACGCCTGTATGCTTTGAGGGGGTACGCAGATGTGTACCAGTGCACCCACATTTTGATAATTAGGTATGCTAAGTTCCATTTTATTGGGGACTAGCTGTGCCCGCGACTTCGCTCACGTGAGCGCGTCCCACATTTTGATAATTAGGTATGCTAAGTTCCATTTTATTGGGGACTAGCTGTGCTCACGTGAGCGCGTATTCTTTTGGCATTATTAGGGAACATTACACGGGAACGTGAAGTCGTAGTATATTCATAATATCCTCTACAAAATAATCCATTTTAATATTATAAATGCGAAAGTAACTCTGTTTGTTTGTTACGTTTTCATGACTAAACAGCTGATTGGATCGTAATGAAAGGCAAGGAGATAGATTATATTCTGAGGAATGATATAGGTTATCGTATTTTTCTCACACATATGCATAAAAATTTCCACGCGAACGAAGTCGCGGGCAAAAGCTAGTGATTTTATATATCGACGGGTTCCGGGCTAATTGTATTAAGCGACACTCTGAGCGATATAAACTTTTATACATATTTGGAATCAGCGAATTTTTCTGCGTCATTTGAGCTGGGTTTGGTGACGATCGGAGCACTTTTTTGTCGCTTAATACAACCGCATTTTTGGGCCCATTTTGGACTGCAATGTATGAAGCGACATAAAATATTGACAAATTTAGGAACTGTGTACTTAAGCTAACTACCAAATACCAGGCAGTCGTTTAAACTTTTTTTCCTGGAGCAACAATTTACAGGCAACGTACGTTAAAGCATTTAGCCTGGCTTTATAAATATATTTTTAGGAACCAGAAGTGGTTATTATTAAAAAAAAAACAACACAGTTCACAAATCACGTTTATATTTAATTGGTAATCACAATAATTCAACTTAATTACTTAGAGAAACAAAACAACATTAATTAAAATAAATAGGACACTTCTAATTCAAATTTAACGTTAAATAATAAAGAAAAATATATCTCACGGCCCTTGAACGATGTTGCTGCTCCGAGTGACACCCGACAAATGAGAGGGGTGGCGGTGCGCTCGCGCCTTTTATAGTGTTTTCAAAACCTTGTGTCAGTCTTCCCTTATACGGCCTCTCCTGATGCCGAGTCGTCCTCGACCGGTATACTTTCTGGTTCGCCTTCGTTTGGATGATCCTGGTGTCCCACGATCTCTGCTTCGTCGAGATCAGGCATGGACAGTCCAACTGCCGCATCTTCGTTACTGCCGGGTTGACCTGAATCGCCGTCCATGTTATCGGTCTCATCATCTGAAAAGTTATGATTATTTCACAACTTACACGTGTAAAGGATCATGGGCTAATTCAGTGTGATAGATAACTTAAAGCAAAAATATAACATCGCTGGCGTCCCAACAATCCTATACTTTTGCCGCATACTTAGCCACAGAGACGGATACTGTTGGAGGCGACGTCCGCCAGTGTAGGGCGACTAGCGTCCTTGGTGGAGGACACTTCGTTGCTGGGCGACTAACGCCGTTGGTGGAGGACACACCTCATTGTTGGGCGACTAACGCCATTGATGGAGGACACACCTCATTGTTGGGCGACTAACGCCATTGATGGAGGACACACCTCATTGTTGGGCGACTAACGCCATTGATGGAGGACACACCTCATTGTTGGGCGACTAACGCCGTTGGTGGAGGACACACCTCATTGTTGGGCGACTAACGCCATTGATGGAGGACACACCTCACCATGAGGCTATACATGCCAGAGGACACACCTCTATACTGACGATACACACCAGCGTTAGCGCATATCTGAAACAGAATGTTTTATTAGAACTGCGGTGTTACTCACTCTCGAACAAAACAGCACAAGTTTCAGGGCACCATTCTCCCTTCCATGGCACCATGTGCTGGGAGGCTGCTTGGGTAGTCTTTCCGCAACTTCCGCTGAGCAACTTCAGTTCGTATCTGCCGTTAGGCAGAACCTTGGTAACCCTGTCATCATCATCATCATCATTTCAGCCGAAAGACGTCCACTGCTGGACATAGGCCTCCCCCAAGTGTCGCCACATTGACCGGTCCCGTGCGTCTCGCATCCAGCGGATCCCTGCAACCTTTACGAGGTCATCGGTCCATCTAGTGGGAGGCCTTCCAACGCAGCGTCTTCCGGTTCGCGGTCGCCACTCCAGAACTTTTCGACCCCATCGGCCATCCGTTCTGCGAGCAATGTGCCCTGCCCACTGCCACTTAAGTTTGGCTATTCTTCGGGCTACGTCGGTAACTCTGGTTCTCTTGCGGATCTCCTCATTTCTGAATTGATCACGCAAGGAAACTCCGAGCATAGCCCTCTCCATTGCCCTTTGGGTGACTTTCAGCCTTCTGATGAGGCCCATTGTGAGCGACCACGTTTCGGTCCCGTATGTAATCACTGGCAACACACACTGGTCATAGACTTTCGTCTTGAGACACTGCGGTAAGTTGGACGAGAAGATACCACGCAACTTCCCGAACGCTGCCCAGCCGAGTCGGATTCGACGATTGACCTCTTTCTCGAAGGAGAAAGCAACCCTGTAAGGTCCTCGCATTCCTGGGTCTAATTTACCCGTTGATTGCGAGTATTTTATGACAAAGGCTAGGTCATCGGCTTTATATGAACGTGGTGTACGTCTGGACCGGTTGACTGTTTCGTCCTGTCGAGTCTGGTTCTTTTTAAGTAGTTCACTAGCGCGGCTTCTACTAATCTCTCGTAGGGCTTCTCTGTTGCTCTCTGGTGCACTCACAGCGAGATCCCGAACCAATGAGTGGATGATTGGAGTGGTGGCGTCAGTACCAATCATCAAGTTGATGGCTGAAGTTTGTGTGGTTTTCTGTTTGGTAATATTTAGCACCAACTGTAGTTTCCAGAGCGCGTTTGACCATGAGGCGTTTTTATGTCCTACTTCGATGCGGAGCATATTGAGTACGGTCCTTATGTAGCGCTCCACTTGACCATTTGAGCCGTGCATTTCAGGGGTGATGTAATGTAATTCAGAACCGAGTTCGGTTATCCACTGTACGAAGTCAGTGGACTCAAACATTCTACCTCTGTCGGTAACTAGCATCTTAGGGACACCAAATAAGGAGATTGCGGTGGTCATTACCCGCTTTAATTCACTAGTGTCCTGGCGGTAAATTGGATAGAGGAGACAGAACTTGGTAAAGGCGTCAACCAATATAAGGACGAATTTATAACCCTCTGATTCGGGCAACGGTCCCAAGGCATCTACGTGCACCGTGTCAAATGGAATATTGGGTTTGGGCCAAGATGAGATGTTCTGCAATGGAGCTCGAGGAACACGTTTTTTGGAAATACACACTAGGCAATGGGAAATGTATTTGGAGACAAACTGGCGTAAGCCAGGAAACCAGAAATGTTTTAGAATAAGATCTATAGTTTTATCGGAGCCAATGTGCTCGTGTTCATCGTGGAAAATTCTGAGTAAACTCAGACGATGACCCTTAGGTATGAAGCAAAGTAGTCGTGATTCTTCACCAATAGGCGTGTATTTATAAAACAATAGATCATTTTTCACAATGTAACGGTTAGAATCGAGTTGCCCTTCGGAGAGTTTCTGAACTAGGTCTCTCGTTTCATCATCTGCAGCTTGAGCTATTTGTGCCCAGTTTCGGGGTCTTGAAATTTGATTAACGGGGACGACTGGGTTACGACTGAGGTAGTCGGCATGCGGCAGCATAACAACTTTTCGGTACTCAATGGAAAAGTGGAAATCCTGTAGGTAGATCCACCAACGGGCAACGCGAGGAAGCAGATCTTTTTTCCGTTCGGTAGATTTAAGAGCATTGCAGTCAGTAATGACCTTAAAATGCCGGCCTATTAAGAAGTGGCGGAAGTGCTGCAAGGCCTTTACGACCGCCAATGTCTCCAGCTCGTAGCTGTGGTATTTGCTTTCTGCTCCCTGCGTAACCTTACTGAAGTATGCCACCACATGCCTCGCACCATCAGCATGACTTTGCAAGAGCACCGCGCCATACCCAGCACAGCTTGCATCGGTGTGAATCTCGGTGGGAAGTTCTGGCTTAAATATGGCGAGAACGGGTTCACTAGTTAAGCATTGTATCAAGTCTAGACGAACTCGTTCCTGCTCCGGGCCCCACCGAAATTCAATACCTTTTCTTGTCAAATGGGCAATGCACGCAGTTCTTGTCGCGTAGTCTTTAATATATCTACGAAAATATCCGGCTAGTCCTAATAACTGTCGGACCTGTCTAACGTTCCCTGGCGCTGGTGAATTTTTGAGCGCTTCAACCTTACGTGGGCTCGGTCTTACCTGACCAAAACTCACCACCCTACCCAAATATTCAACTTCGGTGGTTAAAAATGAGCATTTTCTCAAATTTATTGAGAAACCTGCCTCTGTGAGTGTTTGCAATACACTCCTGAGCAAAGAGAGACCTTCTTCAATGCTATTACTTAATAGGAGGACGTCATCTATATATACTAGGACGTACCCTGCCTCATGAACTTACGAAGGGTTTGGTTAATTATGCGCTGGTACACGATCGGGGAATTCGTCAAACCATATGGCATCTTGAGATACTCATAGTGGCCCTCCGGCGTGACGAATCCCGTCACGTGCACTGAGCCCTCACTAATTCTAATTTGGTGGAAGCCCGTAGCCATATCCAAACTGGTGAAGTAGGTGAAATGTCCTAGTCGGTATATGTGATCGTCAATTAAGGGGAGAGGATATCTCTCTTTTTCGGTGATGCGGTTTAGCGCCCGGTAGTCGACGCACATTCGGTCAGACCCATCTTTCTTTTTGACGAGAATTATGGGGCTGGCGTACTCTGAGCGTGACTCTCTGATGATGCCTTTGTCTAATAGATCCTTAATTATCTCACGAACCTTAAGCTTCTCGTCAAAAGAAAGCTTGTACGGGCGATATACCACGGGAGTGGTACTGGTGAGTTTGATTACCATCTCGCCAGTGGTGACCGTACTTGTAGCGGTACCGGAAATAAGAAAATCCGAAAAAGTTTGCACAACGGACATCAGAGAATCGCGCAAGGCTCCTTGTAATGGGGTGTTAACTAGTGTCTGATCGAGAGTCTGAACTACGTTGGCACAAGCGCGAGAGCCACTAGTTCGAGTTATGTACTGCTTCTCTTTTGTACGCACGTAGATGACGCCCTCGCGGTTGAGGATATCAGTTTCAATTATAATTGAGGTGTTCATGCACGACTTGGGTACCACGACTAAATCGGCTTCCAAGGAAATATCGCTTAGCTCAACGGTTACTGTTATGAACGTGGTAGCTGTAATTTCCCGTTCGCTTATACCCTTTAGGACGCAATGAGTCGGCTTTACCTTACAAGAGAGATGCTTTAGTACATCGGAAGATATCAACGATACGTTTTGGGCCCCACTATCTATGAGCGCATCCATAGGGATGCCTTGGACCACAGCTGTAACTACGTCTCTATTTTCAGTTTTGTTATTTGTGCACAAGTTAACGTTTCGCTGATTTCTAGGGTCCGAACGATTTTTGGCAAAGCAAGTCTCTTCGGTGTGACCTTTCTTTTTGCAAAATGTGCACTGGGTCCCGGGTCCCTTAGTGTTAGAGGTCTGTGCATCGGACTTGGCAGTGGAAGTCCGTGTTTCGATTTTAGCAGGGGTCTCAGTGGTAGGCTCCGAGCGAGGCCTCTTGTTACATCTATGACCCAGATGGCCACGCTTTCCACAGACAAAACACTTAGGCCCCTGGTCGGAAGAAGAACCTGGAGGTGTGCGTTTCTTGGATGAACTGTCGCTTAACTCGGGTTTAGCGCGTTTGGGTTTGACGTATATCGAAAGAAACGAAACTAGGTCTTCCACTGTCAGATTTGCATTTGCCGCCGCGGCCCTAACTTGTGGGTTATCAATGCCACGTATAACTATAAGGGTGCGCAATTCATCGGTTAAACCTTTAACTATGCGTAAACGTAACAGGGTACGCCGAGCATATTCGGCGTACGTTGTGTATTTGTCGGATGTCGTATTCATCGTTTCGAAAAGAATATTGGCGTAGTCCAACTTCCGAGGGCAGAGAGGCTTAAACTCGATCTTAAAACTAGACCAAGTGCGGTCGTTAGTGACCCACTCGTTCAACCATACTTTAGCGTCGCCTTTGAGGCAAGAAGCTACCCTCGAAAGGCACTCGTAATCGCTCCAACCGTTCGCGGACACCGCCCGATCCACTTCCTGACACCACACATCGATGTCGTGTATGCTTGGATCGAAATTTGAAACGTAGTAGTTACGTGACCTAATAGGTTGTAAAGATTTGATGGCGTCCGCGAGCATGGTTACAGTAGACGGGACCTCTGAACCGCGAGCGATTGGATCAGGAGTGCGAGTGGTCGTTGGAAAGCCCTCAGAGTTGTCCGCGTGAGCTCGTTGCGAAACATCGTTCAAGTTTACTAGGCTATTGGGACGCGGGGTGACCTCATGAATCAAGTTTTCGGTATGTACCGTGGTTCGATTATCTATTTGTAACGAATTATCAGGAGTATTTGAGCGTTCGATAGCGCTTAGTCTCGTCATGATGTCACTCAAAGTGTTTTGCAACGCGTTGTTACCGTTAGGAAACCCGGATAGGTGCCTAGGGCGCGGGGGAGTTCCATGTGAATGTGTCGATCCTGACCGAGAAGCTGAACGGCGACGGCTACGAGCGTTATGATGACGATAGAACGAGCTATCCTTTGAATCACTACGTTCGCGGCGAGAACTTCGATGCGGCCTACGAGCTTGACGCGACTTACGCACAGACTCATTACTTGTAGACCTACCTCGTGAGCTTCGCGAACGATTACGTGACCTACTTCGCGATCTACGGTAATCAGATCGTCGAGGCATATTCAGCACCGAGTACCGACACACGCACAGTAAAACAACAAAAACACAATGAAAACACTCGCAACACCACAAAAATACTTATAGGTTATGTTATTTTGTTTCTCAGTTGTTTACCAAAAGGAGTGAGCTTTTAGGTCCTTTATCCCACTTCTGATTTTAGGAACCAGAAGTGGTTATTATTAAAAAAAAAACAACACAGTTCACAAATCACGTTTATATTTAATTGGTAATCACAATAATTCAACTTAATTACTTAGAGAAACAAAACAACATTAATTAAAATAAATAGGACACTTCTAATTCAAATTTAACGTTAAATAATAAAGAAAAATATATCTCACGGCCCTTGAACGATGTTGCTGCTCCGAGTGACACCCGACAAATGAGAGGGGTGGCGGTGCGCTCGCGCCTTTTATAGTGTTTTCAAAACCTTGTGTCAGTCTTCCCTTATAATATAGAAATGTGGCTTCATACAATTAGCCTCTTTGTTAAATTCTTACCCAGTGTCGTTTAATACAATTAGCCTCTTTGTTAAATTCATACCCAGTGTCGATCCATACATTTAGCTCTGTACATGAAATGTTAGATGTTGTCACTTTAACCATTTAGCTTGCAGTAGATAATGATATGTCGGTCGCATGAACTATTTAGGATTTCAACAGTAAACATTTAAAGATTATGGTTAAACCTATTTTTTTTTTCAATATTTGATTTGCAGTGTCGTTTCAGTTATAACAAAAGTATAGTTCTAGTACTTCAAACAGTTTATCGGGGTGTAAGGTGTGTTATAGGGGTGTAAGGGGGCGCACCTACCATCTCAGTGCCCCAAGTCAACCTCACCTGCTCGTGGTGCATCCTGCTAAACAACAAACGAGGCTCTGACGACCGATAAATGGCGGTAAAACCATTTCGAAAGTTCGCAACTAAATAGCGCAGACTAGTGCCGGGCAGCAGCGTCACTAGTGCGAGGAGTTGCGATCTGCGATCGCCAACCCGCATGCCCAGCGTGGCGATTATGGGCAAAACCCTTAATGGCAAGCCAGAATCAACCACGGCCCCCAGTTTCCGGCGGCCTTGCTATTCCTGATTTTGGCGGCGGTCACGGTAACGGCAAGGTAGGGGGTGCTAAGAATCCCCGGGTTACGAATGGCCGCCAAACCCAACTGACCTTGGCGACGTACAACGGACGCACGTTACGGCTCGACGAACATCTAGTGCAGCTGGAGGAAGAACTCGAAAGGGTAAGGTGGCACATTCTTGGGTTGAGTGAAGTCCGAAGAGAGGGGGAGGACACAATAACCCTTGAGTCGGGCCACCTGATATATTTTCGAGAGGGAGACCAGCTATCCCAAGGCGGAGTAGGGTTCCTGGTACACAAATCCCTTTGTGACAACGTGGTAGAAGTGTCTAGTGTCTCGAACAGGGTAGCGTACCTCATATTAAAGCTAACCGAGAGGTATAGCCTCAAGGTTGTTCAGGTCTACGCACCGACTTCGGCACACTCGGACGACGTGGTGGAGGAAATGTTTGAGGACATTTCCAAGGCCTTGCACTCCACTACTAAGGCCCATTACAGCGTTGTTATGGGGGATTTTAACGCTAAAGTGGGAGTACAAAATGGCAGTGAATCGGTAGTAGGATCCTACGGGTTTGGCAGCAGAAATCATAGGGGGCAAATGCTTGTCAACTTCCTTGAGAAGGAGGGGCTTTTCATGATGAATTCTTTCTTTAAGAAACAGCCCCAAAGGAAGTGGACGTGGCGAAGCCCCGACACTATGACGAAAAATGAGATAGACTTCATCATAGCGGATAAAAAGCATATATTCAGAGATGTCTCGGTGATCAACAGGTTCAACACCGGTAGCGATCACAGACTTGTCCGTGGCACTCTGAATATTAATTTTAAGCTGGAGCGAACCCGCTTGATGAAGTCTAAGCTCCGTCCAAATATGCTCCAAACCATGCTAGGGTCTGAAGCATTCCAGTCAGATCTGGAGAACCGATTCGTGGCCGTGGAAACCACAAATGACGTTGACCAGGCGCTCGACCAAATTGTGGAAATCCTCAGGGAGGAAGGGACGCGTTTTTGTAAAATGCGGCATACGGGCAAGAAGTCCAAACTTTCGGAGGAGACTCTGGAGCTTATGACGGAACGACGTGAAAACCCACCCATCACTTCGTCAGGACTACAGGCACTCAATAATAAAATTAGGAAATTGGTGCGACGCGACCTTCGATGCTCCAGCACACGCTCAATAGAAAAAGCGATTGAGCAAAATCGGGGGTCGAAAGTGTTCGTCCAATCACTTGGGAGGAGCCACCTGACGAAGTTGACCAAATCTAGTGGGGATATCGTCGTTTCGAAGCCCGAGATTCTTTCGGAAGTCGAAAACTTCTACGGCCAGTTGTATGCATCGCATGCATCTCGACCTGATCCCGAAAATGAGGATTCCAGAGCCACCTTAACCCGCCATTTCACAGAAGACCTGCCAGAAGTCAGCCAAGACGAAATCGAGGCGGCTCTTAGACAGCTTAAGAATGGAAAAGCCCCTGGCGAGGATGGGATAACGACTGAGCTCCTGAAAGCGGGAGGAAGTCCTGTTTTAAGAGAGCTTCGGGAGCTCTTCCACTCCGTCCTGTTCTCTGGGAGAACTCCAGAAGCGTGGAGAAGGAGCGTGGTCGTTCTTTTCTTTAAAAAGGGAAACAAGACCCTATTAAAGAATTACAGACCCATTTCGCTCCTTAGCCACGTTTATAAGCTGTTCTCAAGAGTCATCACGAATCGTCTAGCGCGAAGACTCGATGACTTCCAGCCACCGGAGCAGGCCGAGTTTCGAGGAGGATACAGCACCATAGACCACATCCACACAGTGCGGCAGATCATACAGAAGTCCGAAGAGTATAATCGCCCGCTGTGTCTTGCATTTGTGGACTATGAGAAAGCTTTTGAATCTGTCGAGACCTGGTCGGTTCTGGAGTCTCTGCAGCGATGCCAAGTCGACTGGCGATACATCCAAGTGTTGAGAAGTCTTTATGAGAACGCCACAATGACCGTCCAAAGTCAAAACCAGCAAACGGAGCATATCCCATTGCGTCGGGGGGTGAGGCAAGGAGACGTTATTTCCCCGAAATTGTTCACCAACGCACTGGAGGATGTGTTCAAGACGCTAAAATGGGAAGGACGTGGCATAAACATCAACGGCGAGTACATCTCACACTTGAGATTCGCAGATGACATCGTCATACTGGCTGAATCGCTGCACGACTTGCAGCAGATGCTGGATGGCCTAGTGGATTCTTCAATACGCATTGGTCTCAGGGTGAACTTGGACAAAACCCAGGTTATGTTCAACGAACACGTCGCCCCAGGACCTGTTGTTGTCAATGGCGGTCCTCTCGAGGTTGTTCGAGAATATGTTTACCTCGGGCAAACTCTGCAGTTTGGTAAGAACAACTTTGAGAGGGAGGCTAACAGAAGAATCCAGCTGGGCTCGGCAGCATTTGGGAAGCTTCGCCGGGTCTTCTCGTCGCGTATTCCACAGAGCCTAAAGACTAAGGTCTTCAACCAGTTTGTCCTGCCTGTTATGACTTACGGAGCCGAAACGTGGACACTTACAGTACGACTGGTCCATAAATTTAAGGTCGCTCAGCGAGCTATGGAAAGGGCTATGCTTGGAGTCTCTCTGAGGGATCGCATCCGAAACGATGTGATCCGACAGAAAACCAGAGTTGTCGACATAGCTCACAGAATAAGTAAGCTGAAGTGGCAATGGGCCGGTCATATTAGCCGTAGAACCGATGACCGTTGGGGTAGACGTGTTCTTGAGTGGAGACCGCGAATCGGCAAACGTAAGGTGGGACGCCCTCAGGCTCGGTGGAGTGACGATCTTCGCAGGGTGGCTGGTAGCAACTGGATGAGAGTCGCTGAAAATCGAGTTAGATGGCGTGCGATTGAGGAGGCCTATGTCCAGCAGTGGACTGCTATAGGCTGATGATGGATGATGAAACAGTTTATCTTAAACGGACTAAGAATAGTATACACATTAATACAATCAAAATTTTATATGGATTGACTATTATGACGTTGGTTAAAACAATGATTTTGGCGCCATCGCGATAAACCGCTCGAGTTTAAATGCCCCCGCCACACCGCGCGGGCGCTTCAGGCGTCTTCCACCTCGTTTAGTTGACGCAAATCGTGAGCAAGTTCGTACGTGTTTTAGGGTTTTGTGGGAGCTGCGCAGAGCATTTGTCGTCAATTTTGGATTTTATGGTAAGTTTATTACATTTTGAAGAAAAATATTGATTATTAAGTAACTGGGGGTCATTACACTTTACTTGTACGATGATAATAATTATTAAGTATACTTACTGAAGAATTAAAACTCGGAAAAATCCGAAAGTCTATTAAATAGATGCAAGTGACAGGTGCAAGTTTTATGGATTATAGGGTAAATTTGCCATATGATGCCGGTTTCGAAAAGAATTGCCCCATTTCTTTCCTGTAAAAGTATTTCTAACATTTATGAGTAGAATTGACCTCGAAATTTTGCAAACGGGTAAAAAAATAACTCCTTATTTAACAGGTTACCTAATTTTATTTTAATAAATTTAATAATATCCTAACTATTTTACAGTTTGACACCTAATAATGGAACCAGAACGACGGAAATTATTTAAAAATACAATTAATAATTATTCGGAACCTGAAACACGAGAAAAAGTAAAAAGAAAGGAAACGGTTGAGCGAAATAAAAACCAAGGTGATTCTACCAGTCTGCGACCAAAAATATTTTTAAAAAACATTCCTAAAACAGTAACAGTTTTAGGTAGTCATTCCTACATGGAACAAAACAGATTTGCTCGTGCTGCAACCATTAGAGGGAGAAAAATTATCGCATAATGAAGAAAATATCCTGCAAACTAAAGATGAAGATCAGTTGCAGAATAAAAATGTACCTTTAGATATTATTGCAAACATGAAATATAAAACTCCGAAAAAATCACCACAAGCAAAGAAAGATAATGAGGTGAGTAAATTACTTACGTTCTGTTGTATGATCTAGATCCAAAGGTAGTGGGTTCGATTTCCATGAGAGTCACCAAAGTTATAATTTAACTTTATTTGTTTGACAGTTTAAAAATACAAAAACCAATTTAAAAAATATATTTTATGTGTATTATAATCTATTATATTGTGTTTTCAGGTCTTCATTATAAAAACGCCACACAAAAAGACGAAAGCTGAACTAAAAGAGAATATAAGGACAGAAATGAATGAAAAAATCACTTCGCACGTCTTTCAAATTGAGGTCGAATTTGAAAAAGAGGTATGTACCTACTAGTTATCATTTTTCAGACAAGGCTCAGTTTTATTACTTATCCTAAAACATGTAAGCTATTATCACTATCCTATTATAAACCATCATAAAGTAAAGAATTAAATCAAAATTTACTACTAAATACTTATTATTATAATTATAATAACTGTATAATTTGTATAACGGTATCAAACAAATTTATTCACATTTCAGAACACAGAAGATAATTATAATGAAATAATTGACATGTTTGATACTACATACCCGCTAATTGATAAGACTGCAAAAAAAACAGACAATGAGAATTTTTTTGAAACTGAAAAAGTGCACTGTCAACAAGAAATTACTGCAACCGATACTGAAAACCTGAAAATCGATAGGACACAAACTAGAGAAGACACCGAAAATCTTTCCAGAAATGAAGAAGTACACTGCCGACAAGAAATTACTGCAATTGATACTGAAAATCTGGATATTGATAGGACACAAAATGAAGAAGACACAGAAAATCTTTCTAAAACTGAAGTAGTGCGCTGTCAACAAGAAGAAAAATTACACAGTGAACCCAATCAAGAAAAAGAAAGAGAAAAAGATGAATCTTTAGAAAATAGGGAACATCTCACACCTACGATAATGGTAATTATTCCTGATAAAGATATGGATATTATGAGAAAGTCTTTAGAAGAAGGAAATGCACAAGATGAAGACTTACCAAGTTTTCCTGACAATGAAGAAGCACAACCTAAAAAAAAGAAAAGAAAACAGGCTGTGATGAAGAAAAGTTATGTGGATTTTTTATCAGATCAGGAAGATTTCGTATGGGATTCCTCGTCGTGGAAAGAGACTGGTGACGAATCTTCTAGCGAAAGTGAACTTGATAATCCAATGAAAAGACAGAAGAAAAATAAGAAAAGATCACAAGAGACTACAGTTGGTGGAGATGGTATAAGAAAAAAGAGACAGAACAAAAAAAAACTTAATAACCAATTGAAAATATCTGGGCAGCAATATACAAAAAAAGATGGATCAATCGTTCAAGAAAAGAGAGTACATGAAAACCCTTGCGTTTGAAAAAAATGTGGGAATAATTGTGCCGAGGTTAGTGAAGAAAGAAGGAAAGGATTATTTGATCATTTTTGGGCCTTGTCCGCTGAAAGAAAAAAAGATTGGTTAGTAGGAATGTCGTCAAAGGAAGAAATTAAAAGAAAAAGAACAAAAGAGAGTAATTCAAGAGACAATACTTTTAAATATTTTATTAACGATGGAGAGGGTCGACGCCCTATATGTCAACAATTTTTGCTAAAAACTCTGGATATTACTCAGCGATACGTTTACTACACTCTCTCAAATGCATCTATGGGATCAGCAAAAACTGAATCAAGAGGAAGAGTTATTCCAAAAAATAAGACATCTGACACAGTCAAGGCCTCAGTTGTCAATTTTATAAAACAATTACCGGCACTTCCTTCACATTACTGTAGGAAGGATAGTACGAGATTATACCTGCCAGTAGAATTTAAAAACATAAAAAATCTCTACCGCATATACACGATTACTTTTACATCGTTCTGGAGCCGAAACACAGTAACTCCACTCGAGTAATAGTTACTATTGGCAATGTTATTTTTTTTTTAAGACATCTATTATAGAAGTTAGAAAATTATCACTTTTTTTCTGTCATTCGAGTTAAATCTTAGTAGGGACTTCCACTATTTCATTCATAAACGCAATATCGTACGCGATCCGCTGGATAATGACGTAGCGCGGCACAGCTGTGAGTGAGGTCAATGGACGTCGGACGAATTTGATATCCGACTGCAAGTAGGTAGGTTTCAGGTACGATTTAGGTTGGTGTAAGTTCATTTACCTACATCATCTCTCGTTCGTATCAGAAGCACGTGTTTACCACTATCACATCTCTTCGTTAACGAGAGAAATTAATTGGCATTTAATTCACCACTCTCGCATCACGAAATCACTAGTTGGTACTCGTACCTATTCAACTAGACACCGACACGACGACAGTACGCTTGGGAGTTAGGCCTTGAATCGAGAGTCGACCTGTCGACCAATGAACCTACCTACCATAATATTGTGATTCATAAAATAATACTGCTTTTAACATTTCTTTTGCGGCAATGCTAGCCGGCTGCTACAAAGGCAGGCAGTTCGCACAGAAAAACGAATCGTTTCGTCTGTCGAATAGAGTTCATTATTAGTTGCAGGTGTCAGGAGGTATTGGAAGTATTAGGTTGGAATTAAGACCTTATTTTCATAACGTTAACCGTGTAATTCGGTTGTGCATCTTTGTAACAGTCAGGTCGGACACGAGGCAATCGGTTTCTCAGAATATTTTTTAGTAAACTTAGTAAACATTACTTTTAGGTACCTAGTTTGGTAAAATTTCTAATTTTCACCGTTTGCGGTTAAGAAATAAAGTCTGAATTCGCTTTTCGTATTTTTATTTGCGAACCAACTTATCTATCGCGTATGTATTTTATTTTATTTGTTTATGTACCTATCTAACGCGGCGGATCTTATGTTTTCGAGACGGTGAAGGCACACTAGCGGATGAACTAATTAGATAGATACTTACATACCTACCTACACGACGTCAGTAACAACCACGTTGTTGCTACTGCAGATACCTAGGTAGTAGGTACCTACCCGTGACAATAATAAATCGTTTGATTCCGCATTCATGACCATTGTTCGATCTAAATTGCATTTATGTTTACGTACATAACAGTTAAATAACTCTAATTTTTCCTTCATACTTTCTACGGGCTTAGGACCGTCGCGTCAGTAATACATTTTACGTCTAACTATGTACCTACTTACTTTGTAAGTATTCTTTTATTCTCAAGAAAAAGTATTGCAGGCGCAGACGTATTTAAAAAATTGGAGCTATCTACAAACATAATCAACATAAAACTAACTAAGGCTAAGAACATAAATTAGATAATTACACTTCCCTGTATCGAAGCAACTGCTCAAAATGGAGTCCACTTCGCTCGATACATAGACGGGCACGTTTCATTAAATTGTCTTTTAATTTTCCTAATGTGTGTCTGTCACTTTTCACAATATTAAATGCGTCCACTATCGCACTTCGTAACTCATCTCGAGTAGTACGCTCCTCGAAATAAACTAGTCTTTTAATTTCGGACCACAAATAAAAATCCAAGGGTGTTAAGTCAGGGCTCCTTGCGGGCCAAGCCACAGGGCCACCACGACCTATCCACTGCTCACCAAACTCACTGTTTAGGTACGCACGCACTGAAGTAGCAAAATGGCCAGGCATCCATCATGCTGGTAGAACATACCGCGTAAATATGCCAGAGGCACATCCTCTAGCAACAGCGGTATCACAGTTTGCAGCATCTCTAAATAAGACCGCCATCCCATAAAAATCCACCATTGCCCAATACTCCACGTTGGAGAACACGTATTGCCGACTCATTATCAGCTCGAGATTAGGTTGCGCGGGAATGACCTAATACAGCGAAACGCGTGACAATACTAGGAAGGAAGGGCGGGCGGGCGCCCGGTCGGCTAGAGTCTAGAGCGTGGGGTGGGGGCGTGGCTTACGGATCATACTGTCTGATCGATGAATGGATTTTTCAATGGGTACCGTTCGTATGTGTTGCCGATCGTGTTTACGTTTTACACACACATATGCATTTACCGCAAAGAAGCATTACTTCGAGTTCTCATTATTTCACAAAAAAAAATATTTTTCGCGATTTTTTTTATTCTTACTTTTTAAAAAAAATAGTCCCAATCGTTTCGAGTTCGATGATCGAGTTCATGGCTTTCGATTCCAGAACGACCTAAAAGTAACCGTGTATATTGCGTTCGTAATACAAACTTAGCTTACGCTACACAGGATACACATTTAGTATACGCTATGCCGTTACACTACTCCCCCCCTTTTTAAAAGAAACACTTTGACAAAATAACCCGGGATAGAAAAAAAAAAAAAAATTTGTAACCATCTCTTAACACAATATTACAGCTGAAATTAATACAATACATTTATTATTAAGTAGACATTCGTTTCACAGTGGTTGGAAATTAGGTTGGTTTTACACAAATACACTCACTTACATCACTATTAGACCTTGACTTTAAACATCTTCATTTTGGGAAGTTTCAACCGTTTGCTTCCGTCTAAAACTTTTACGAGCCGCTTCGAAAGCGGTCGACTGCAGAGTAGGGTGTCCCGATTTTTTTTTTTTTTAATTTTCGATTCTCAAGACCTCTCAAAAGTTGCGTTACTAGTTGTAGATTACCGTAAAAATAATTAAAAAAATATAAAAAAATATCTTATGGGTTCTACCAACATTTTTATTAAAAAAAAAACACTTAAATAACCCTCCAGTCAATGTTGTCTATTCTATTTTATGTACATTATTCCCATTTTATTTTTTTAATCTCTGATAGTGGAAGCCTAAGTTATGATTTGTAGGCACCGACAGGATGTTTCCAGTAAGGAATTGGTTTGGATCGAACTCGCAAAATTCATGTTTTGACTCGTTTTCTTAAATTTTCTACTTGTAACGGGAGGCAGTTCGTCTCATTTCTATTGGGGTTTTATTGCTGTAAGGTGTCACTCTGCACTTACTTGTGATAAAATACGTGTTTTTGTTACATATAATAATGGGTTCAAGACGAAGTGAGACTACTTGTGCTATTTTGGGATCATATAAAGAACTTGACGATCGCCAGTTACCAGTGATAAGTGACGTTATCAAATTCATTTTGTTTACTAAAAATGAACTAAAATTAAAGAAAAATGGGAAAGATCCTTCTAACACAGAAGTTTTTTCAATCGTTTCTGGAAAACTTGATACGATTTGGGCCAAAGCTTCGATTCCCATCGTTACCAACGTACGAATTACCCAATTGCTGAAATCATATTTCGACAAATACCTGTCATTGATAAGATATCCCAAAAATAAAAGAAATGATAGCTACGAAAGCAAAGTGAAGTGCTTTTTGGAATCGTCAAACAAACTCTTCGATATTGCTGCTTGTAAGTGCACTTCCTTTGACATTTGTTCCTGCATAAAACCTAAGAAAGTTCCTATTTCTGAAAGAGACTTTTTACTGGACCAGAGAAGTGATAGAAAAATGGCAATAAGCGGTATAGACACAAAAGAAACGGCAAGACTTTTAAAGAAACATCAGAGACAAGAAAATTTGAAGCAGATAGAGTTAAAGCACGCATGTTTTCCAAGTACATCACAAGAAACTAATCCTGTTCCGGTGCGTGAGTTGCCTGCAATAGAGCTTTCTCCGAATAGTTACGTGCTTGTGAATGAGACTCCATTTACTTCATTGAATCGGAACACTCTGGCGCTGCCAACAGTAGCTAAGGTATGTGATCGGTATGGACTATCAACGCGATCTGCAGCTGCGGTCGCTTCAGCGGTCTTAGCTGACGTAGGATTGGTATCTTCCGAAGATCTAAGTCTTGTTATTGATAAGAATAAAATTCATAGAGCTGTTTCAAAAGCACGGACTAAGGCCAGCAAAGATATTGATGCAATTGTAGCAAAAAGTATCTACTTTGATGGACGAAAGGACAAAACAATCATAAATGACAAAATAGGCAATCGATACTACCGCAGAGAAGTCTTGCAAGAGCACATTTCAGTTCTCACAGAGCCGGGATCTATTTATTTGGGACATACGACGCCAAGTCGTGGCACTGCCAAAGGGATTGTCACTTCTATCATATCTTTGTTCGAAAATCAAGGGCTGAACTTGGAAGAGGTGATCTGTGTGGGGTGCGATGGTACTCCTACGAATACAGGTTGGAAGGGAGGTGTCATTCAATACCTGGAAAACTATTTAAAGAGATCGTTGCAATGGTGTGTTTGTATGCTTCACGCGAATGAATTACCGCTTCGCCATTTGTTCATGTCTCTGGATGGTAGCACATCTGGCCCAAAGGAATATTCAGGACCTATTGGAAAACAACTAGCTGTTTGTGAAAGTAAACCTCTAGCATCTTTTTGTGCAGTGACTGGCAATTTGCTCGAGTTACCTGATGATATTGTGAAGGAACTAAGCACGGATCAAAAGTATCTCTACGAAATGTGTCATGCTGTGATGGCTGGTTCCTGTTCCCCTGAGCTAGCGAGCCGCCAACCTGGAAAAATGGCGCATTCCAGATGGCTCACTACTGCCAATCGCTTACTCAGACTTTACGTAAGTACTGTTTCGCCGTCAGATAATTTGCAGATACTTGTGAACTACGTAGTCAAAGTGTACGCTCCTGTTTGGTTCCTCATCAAGCAAAACTCATCATTTAAAGATGGAGCCAAGCATATTTTTCAAATGGTTATGTACTCTCGATTTTTGCCTGATAGTCAGAGATCTATTGTAAATTCAGTGATCGAAAGAAACGCTTTTTTTGCGCACCCAGAAAACTTGCTGACTGCCATGTTATTCGACAATAGAGACCATATTCGAGAGCTTGCATCTCGCAAAATATTAAAGGCCAGAGAAGCAGAAAAGAGCAACTCTCGCAGGGTATTTAAAGCACCAAAGCTTAACTTCTGTGCGCAAGATTACACTGATATAATATTTTGGCAAGAGTGTGAGATATCAGCTCCACCAATTTTGCGACACGTCTCCAACGATGAGCTTATAATTAAGGCTAAAGAACACAGCCTCGACATTGTTGACTTTCCCTGTCACACACAGTCAGTGGAAAGATGTGTGAAATTAGTGACGGAGGCTTCTCTAAGCGTCATGGACGCTACATCTCGGGATGGTTTCATTAGGAACAGATTAAAATCTCGCGCGGAAATGCCTAATTTTGGGCACAAAAACCAGTTCCGTTTTTAAAGAGACTATTGGTTATTTGCCTTTCAACCATTTTAAACCTAGCTTTGACTCATTGTTGTATCCTTAAATTTAATAAAAACCATTTAAATGTTATTTTTGTATGATTTATAGTTTATGCTAAGAATCCCTAAAATTGCGAATTTTAAAAACTTCAAGGACCGGTAGAGGCCTCAAGATGACAAATATGTAATAAAATTTTATAATAATCGTAATCTCTGTGTCAAAACGCAACTTTTGATACCTCTTGCATAGGCGTAGCTCAAAAAAAAAAAAATCCCATACATGGACGGGACACCCTACTGCAGAGATTGCATCTGCTTGGTCAACCAACTTTTCCATGTACCGATGCATCGACGGAAAAATAGACATAAACACACTATGCCTATAAGTGCCAAAATTGAAGACCAACCAATGAAGGTTATTAAATTTACGTCGTAGCCTTTGACCGTCTGGGGGGCGATAGCGGCTGAGGATTTGACCTCGTCCTTCACTACGTAGTTTCCCATTCTCTATATTTTTCAAATGGAGATTCGTATTGATCGTTATGCAAGTTAATATGTGAACAATTCTTATAATTAGGTATGATACGTTATATCTGACAGAAATCAGAAATAATATTAACTTATTACAATAATCTTACTTATAAATTGAAACGTACGGGTCTTTTGCTGACTCGGCCGCTGCGCGTTCTATGTAAAGGTGCGGTTTCATTAGCGGGCGCGGAGCGATCCTCGCTAATCGCTGTTCCCGGACCCGGACTTATGTCTATTTCCTTATCATCTAACTTATTGCTATTACTTACCACATTGCTCGAACACGATTCTTTACACAAATATGCGGGTTTGAGTCGATCAATCGATATGTATGCCGTCCGACCCGCAAAATCTACCAAATACGTCTTATCTTTCCTGTTTAGGACTCTAAAGGGACCATCATAGGGTGGTTCCAAAGGTCTCCTAACCTTATCATTTCGTACAAATACGTGTGTGCATTTATCTAAATCTGTATATACGAATAATGTGCGAGCGTCCTTATGTCGCAACGGCTTCGGTTTCAAGTTCGTAATAATGTTACGTAATTTTTCTACATATTGACAATGATCTAAAATTTTAGAGTTCGAGTCGCTACAAAAATCACCAGGTAAACGTAATGCCGTAGCGAAAGTTAATTCTGCAGCACTAACACCAGTATCGTCTCGAATGGCGGCACGTAAACCTAACAAAACTATTGGTAGCTCGTCTACCCAAGTAGTTGAGTTTAGCCTTGCCATTAGAGCTGCTTTAAAAGTACGGTGCCAACGCTCTATTTTCCCGTTCGACTGAGGGTGATACGGTGTAGTTCTCTTCTTATCGATGCCTAAATATCGCATAAGTTCCTTAAAAATACTACTCTCAAATTGTCTGCCCTGGTCGCTTGTCAGCTTAACAGGGCATCCAAAACGTGCGATCCACCCCTCTAGTATCACTTTAGCTACAGTTTCTGCTGTGATATCCTTCGTAGGATACGCTTCAGGCCAACCCGTTTGGCGATCTATTATCGTAACTAGATATCTATAATCGTTTAGAGAAATGGGCAAGGGGCCGACGATATCGACATGAATATGAAAAAATCGCTCCGTTAATGGGAAAAGTCCTAACTCAGTTTTTACATGCCTGGATACTTTTGCACGCTGACATTTAACGCAATTTTGTGTCCATTTGCCTATATCACTATTCATCCCGTCCCAGAAAAATCTTTCTTTGGCTAATTTTCGCGAAGTACGAATTCCTGGGTGACTTAGGTTATGTACTGATTCGAACGCTTGTCTCCTAAAGCTTAGCGGTATATACGGGCGAACCTTATCTGTTGACGTTTCACACGTTACCGGTAGGTCGCTTCCAGGTATCGCTATGTCTTTGAATATTAAATTACATTTGTTATTGTTACGTTGATTGCGCATTAAGCCCAGGTTCGCATCGTTTACTTGAGCTTGGGCGATCGCGGCGTAATCTAATATTGTAGCACATGTTATTGTCTCTAACCGCGATAACGCATCTGCTACAACGTTCTTGTCACCATCTATATGCCTAATGTCGGTAGAGTATTCACTTATATAGAGAACTAGCTTATGCCCGCGGCTTCGCCCGCGTGGAGTTAGGGAATTGCCCACGGGATCTTACTTCTGGAATAATAAGTAATCTATGTATCTATCTATAATACATACATAGATTTACATGTACTTGCTTATAACTTGCAATCTATACATATAAAATTCAAAGTCCTGACTGACTGACTGACTGACTTATATATCAACGCACAGCCCAAACCGCTGGTCCTAGAAACATGAAATTTGGACAGTGTACTCTTTGTGACGAGTAAGTATACATTAAGAAAGGGTTTTTCGAAATTCCACCCCTAAGAGGGTGAAATGGGGTGTATAATTTTCTGTGAAACTTTTTATTCCCTGAGTCGATTGACTTGAAAATTTGTGTATTTACTCTTCAGTTAAAATTATGAGACACGTGTATCACAGTTTTTCCTAAATCATCCCCCAATTTAAAATTAAACGTCCTGACTGGCTGACTGATATATCAACCCCCAGCCCAAACCACTAATCCTAGAGACATGAAATTTGGACGGTGAATTGTTTGTGAAGAGTAAGTATCCACTAAGAAAGAATTTTTGGGAATTTCACCCCTAAAGGGGTAAAATAGGGGATGGAAGTTTGTATGAAAGTCTGTCAGTTTTGAAGTTAGGATCTTAAAATTTTGTGATAAGGCTGACGATTGAAAATTAATTTATACGTGTCTCGGCGTTTTTGATAATTCTACCCCCGAAGGGTTAAAAAGGGGGGTGAAGATACTATGTTTGTTCGGGTGAAATGCAACTAAAATTTTGTACAACCGATTGAGCTGAAATTTTGCACAAACCTTTGGTTCTGGTGACAATACATTTTTATGACAAACATTCCTTAATCCTGCAGCCAGGATCGTCTCCTCAAGAGAGAACTCTTCAGCGGTTAGTAGCATGGCCACGAAACTTTGTTTACGCGTTCAAGTTTGATAGATAAAGATGATTTTATCATTAATCTTTAATCTTCTTTCTTTCTTCTTCTTTTTTTCTTTATATAAAATGGTAAACTGACTGACTGACTGGGTGATATTTCAACGCACAGCCCAAACCGCTGGTCCTAGAAACATGAAATTTGGACAGTGTACTCTTTGTGACGAGTAAGTATACACTAAGAAAGGGTTTTTCGAAATTCCACCCCTAAGAGGGTGAAATGGGGTGTATAATTTTCTGTGAAACTTTTTATTCCCTGAGTCGATTGACTTGAAAATTTGTGTATTTACTCTTCAGTTAAAATTATGAGACACGTGTATCACAGTTTTTCCTAAATCATCCCCCAATTTAAAATTAAACGTCCTGACTGGCTGACTGATATATCAACCCCCAGCCCAAACCACTAATCCTAGAGACATGAAATTTGGACGGTGAATTGTTTGTGAAGAGTAAGTATCCACTAAGAAAGAATTTTTGGGAATTTCACCCCTAAAGGGGTAAAATAGGGGATGGAAGTTTGTATGAAAGTCTGTCAGTTTTGAAGTTAGGATCTTAAAATTTTGTGATAAGGCTGACGATTGAAAATTAATTTATACGTGTCTCGGCGTTTTTGATAATTCTACCCCCGAAGGGTTAAAAAGGGGGGTGAAGATACTATGTTTGTTCGGGTGAAATGCAACTAAAATTTTGTACAACCGATTGAGCTGAAATTTTGCACAAACCTTTGGTTCTGGTGACAATACATTCTTATGACAAACATTCCTTAATCCTGCAGCCAGGATCGTCTCCTCAAGAGAGAACTCTTCAGCGGTTAGTAGCATGGCCACGAAACTTTGTTTACGCGTTCAAGTTTGATAGATAAAGATGATTTTATCATTAATCTTTAATCTTCTTTCTTTCTTCTTCTTTTTTTCTTTATATAAAATGGTAAACTGACTGACTGACTGGGTGATATATCAACGCACAGCCCAAACCGATGGTCCTAGAGTCATGAAACTTGGAGGGTGTGTTCTTTGTGAAGAGTAAGTATCCACTAAGAAAGGATTTTTGGGAGTTCCACCCCTAAAGGGGTAAAATAGGGGATGGAAGTTTATATGAAAGTACGTCAGTTTTGAAGTTAGGATCTTCAAATTTTGTGTTTAGGCTGACGACTGAAAATTTGAATTCCCTATAGATCCTTTCTTAGTGGAAACCTTCTCTTCACAAAGAACACACCCTCCAAGTTTCATGTCTCTAGAACCAGCGGTTTGGGCTGTGCGTTGATATATCACCCAGTCAGTCAGTCAGTCAGTTTACCATTTTGTATATATAGATGTGTATCAGTTTTTCCAAAATCATCACCCAATATAGTTAAATAGGGCTTCAAAGCTCACGTAGAAGGGCGCATGCCGCGCAGCGTTGCATGGGGCGTGCGGGGCGTGGGAGTATTTACCTATTACTAAGTAGATAGGATTTTTCTGAGGTAGACGTGTCTGTGAATATAGTTTATTCCACCGATTTTCGCATTGGCTCGCGATACGGGACATTGATATTAAATATTATGTCAAAGTATTATGTCTATAAATAGATTCCTAATAAATCATTTGTTTGGTGTCCCGGTGTCCAATCTCAAACCAAGATATTTCACATATTATGTAATTTAATTGATATTACTATGAACAAATGTTTGCAATAGCAAGTACACGTAAATCTATAATACATACATAGATTACTTATTATCCCAGAAGTAAGATTCCGTGGGCAGTTCCCGAACTCCACGCGGGCGAAGCCGCGGGCAGAAGCTGTTATTATTATAAAGTTATATCAATTAAATTAGATACGTGAAATATTGATACCTTGGTTTGAGATTGGACATCGGATTTACTGGATTTTATCTGAAGAGTATGTAAACAAATTTTCAAGTCAATCGACCCCGAGAGTAAAAAGTTTCACAGAAAATTCAACACCCCATTTCACCCTCTAAGGGGTAGGAATTTCGAAAAACTGATACTAACTCTTCACAAAGAATACACCCTCCAATTTTCATATCTCTGGGACCCGCGGTTTGGGCTGTGCGTTGGTATATCAGTCAGCCAGTCAGGACATGGAATTTTAAATTGGGGGATGATTTTGTGATACACGTATCTCATCATTTTAACTGAAGTATATGTATACACATTTTCAAGTCAATCGACCCCGAGAGAGTTTCACAGAAAATTCAACACCCCATTTCACCCTCTTAGGGGTGGAATTTCAAAAACCCTTTCTTAGTGGATACCCACTCTCCACAAAGAGTACATTCTCCAAATTTCATTTCTCTAGAACCAGCGGTTTGGGCTGTGCGTTGATATATCAGTCAGCCAGTCAGGACATTATATAGCCGCATAGCCCATATTGTGTGAGTACTATGTAATAGAAAGCTGTCATTCGCGGGAAACCTACGTCTTTTCTTGACTTGAATGTGCCCTGGCGGTTAGGAGTGTGTCATGCTCACTCAAATGTCTCGCTGATGGTGGCGCGTGTGTCGGATCATTTAGTTCCCTTCAAAATGGTTGAGTTGAACGGTGCTGATACATGCGTCATGTTCGTGAACGGGCGCTGTCAGTTGTGACTGGTCATCTCTTGGTTGCCACGGCTTATTTGAATTGATTATTTTTATTTTATTTTTTTGAATTGTTTACTATGGACACTTTTAACGTACACATCTTGCTACATCGTTCTCACATAATGTACCATCTCAACATGAATAATGTAACCAAGAGTTTGTAAAAGTATACTGATTTAAAAGAGTGTCCATGGAGTTTCTTGCCCGTTCTTCTCCATAGAGATCTACGTTAGGGAATGGGCAACTACAGTACTTTCACAGTTTTTATGCCTTGTGACTGGGACTGTAGCTATTGTTGTCTTTGTTTCGACAATTCAAAAGTGCCTGTAACTGGCCTATTTGAAATAAATGCTTTGATTTTGATTTTGATTTTGATTTTGAATTTTAAATTGGGGGATGATTTTGGAAAAACTGTGATACACGTATCTCATCATTTTAATAGAAGTATTTGTAGACACAATTTCAGGTCAATCGACTCAGAGAATAAAAAGTTTCACAGAAAATTCAACACCCCATTTCACCCTCTTAGGGGTGAAATTTCGAAAAACCCTTTCTTAGTGGATACCTACTCTTCACAAAGAGTACACTGTCCAAATTTCATGCCTCTAGAACCAGTGGTTTGGGCTGTGCGTTGATATATCAGTCAGCCAGTCAGGACATTGAATTTTAAATTAGGGGATGATTTTGGAAAAACTGTGATACACGTATCTTATCATTTTAACTGAAGTATATGTAGGCACAATTTCAAGTCAATCGACTCAGAGAATAAAAAGTTTCGTAGAAAATTCAACACCCCATTTCACCCTCTTAGGGGTGAAATTTCGAAAAACACTTTCTTGGTGGATACCTACTCTTCACAAAGAGTACACTGTCCAAATTTCATGTCTCTAGGACCAGTGGTTTGGGCTGTGCGTTGATGTATCAGTCAGCCAGTCAGGACATTGAATTTTAAATTGGGGGATGATTTTGGAAAAACTGTGATACACGTATCTCATCATTTTAACTGAAGTATATATAGACACAATTTCAAGTCAATCGACTCAGAGAATAAAAAGTTACATAGAAAATTCAACACCCCATTTCACCCTCTTAGGGGTGGAATTTCGAAAAACCCTTTCTTAGTGGATACCTACTCTTCACAAAGAGTACACTGTCCAAATTTCATGTCTCTAGGACCTGTGGTTTGGGCTGTGCGTTGATATATAAGTCAGTCAGTCAGTCAGGACTTTGAATTTTATATGTATAGATAGATAGATTTGCCTAACGCGACGCGGTAATTCATTATCAGAATTGGTTTTTTTGAACATGAATGTTAATGGTTTATGATCCGTATAAATAATCAAATGTCGTCCTTCTACTATGTTCTGAAAATATTTAATGGCCAAATAAATTGCTAGTAGTTCCCTATCGAAAGTACTGTATTTAGTTTGCGGAATTGACATTTTCTTTGAAAAATAGCCTAAAGGTATCCATTTATTGTTTACGAATTGTTGGAGAACGGCTCCCACGCAGGTGTTCGATGCATCAGTCATGAGCGCGAATGGGGTATCGGGTTGCGGATACGATAACGTCACTGCGCTTTGTAGCGCTGCCTTACACCGTGAGAATGCCTCGTTTGCACTTTCTGTCCATTCTATTTTTGTTGTATCTTTTTTCTTTGACTTAACTAAGTATTGATTTAAATGACCTTGATATTCTACTGCATTAGGTAAATGTAAACGGTAGAAATTAACCATCCCTAAAAATCGTCTGAGCTGTTCGATAGTTACTGGTTTAGGGAAATTATTTATGGCATCCATTTTCTCCTGTAGAGGTCGAATGCCTTGCGTGGAAACTTCATATCCTAAAAAAATTATCTTTGTTTTACCAAATTCACATTTTTCTAAATTAATAGTTAAGCCAAATTTACTTAAACGACTAAAAACTTCTCGTAAATGCTGCTCATGTTGAATTTTACTTTTACTAAATATCGCGACGTCATCGATATAGCAGTAAACGTAATCTAAACCAGAGAGAACTGTGTGGTTCATAAACCGTTGAAAAGTTTGCGCAGCGTTCCTTAGACCGAATGTCATTCTGGGAAATTCAAATAGGCCGAAAGGCGTGATAATGGCAGTCTTTTCCACATCGGCAGGATTTACTGAAATAAAATGATATGCACGGCAAATATCAATACGTGAAAATATTTTTGCGTTAGCTAGTGAGTACGTAAAATCATGTAATCGCGGGATCGGATAACGATCGGCCTTGGTTATTGCGTTAAGCGCTCTATAGTCACCACAAGGACGTAACTGACCATTTTTCTTTAAGACGATGTGTAAAGGACTTGCCCACGCACTTTTCGACGGTTTACAAATCCCCAACTCCTGCATTATTCTAAATTCTTCCTTTACCTTAGCGTAGCGATGAGGCGGCAACGGTCTGCATCGCGCGTGTACCGGCGGGCCGCTGGTTTCTATGTAATGTAATACCGAATGTTTCGGTGGCTCTTTAAAAGAAACAGGTTTGGTAATATCCGGGAATTCAGCGAGCAGATCATGATAAGGATGACTTACATCGACAGTTTTGATTGACGACTCGTTACTACTTACAACGGAAGCTAAAACTTTCAATTTTGTGACTTCGTCAATTAATCTACGAGCACTTATATCCACTAAGAGCTTATAGTTCGCTAAAAAATCAGCACCTAATATGGGCTGATGCACGTCGGCTATCACAAATGTCCACCGTAATGCACGACGTAAACCTAGATCCAGCACTAAACTTTTGACACCATAGTCTTTATTTTAGTCCCGTTGGCAGCGAATAGGCAATAGTCTTGACACTCACTATTTTGATTGTTTTTTAACACTAACTTACCGGGTAGCACTGAAATATTAGCACCGGTGTCCACTAGAAAACGTAAGCCGCTGTTGCGATCCGTGACTCGAAGGCGGTGACAAGGGGCGATGGTACAAACCTCCGCCGCAGTTGGTACCTGGACTAGTTTTCCGAGGACGATTTCCAGGAACAGGGCTCAGTGCATTTCTTTGCCTTTGCTCTGAACCGATGGTGATAGAAGCACAACCAATCAGGGCTTTCAGGAGTTCTACGCCTTGCAGATCGCGCTCGACTGCCGGCTCTGGATGCTGATCTTGAACGGTTCCAATTCCGTTGCTGCGGCCTCGATCTAGTGTTCGACCTTTCCAATAGCTCGACCTTCAGGTTAAGTTTCGCTATTTCGGCCATGATGAGATCTGTTTCCTTGGAAGTGCTTGGCTGCTGCTGGCTTACTTCGCTCACATGGGCTGCGCGCGTGGACTCTAATACATTATCTGCTACGACGGCCAAGTTATCGAGATCTTTCGAATCCGTGACCGCCAAAACTGCTCGTACCGGAGAAGGCAGATGACCTTGCCAAAGCATTCTTAAAGTGTCGTCAGGGATTTTCTCTTTGGCTAATTCTCGCATGCGACGCAAAAGCTGCGAAGGCTTTTGGTCTCCCAGGTCCATCTCGCTAATCAACTTTTGTAGTTGTCGGTTTTTCGATTCTTCATAAATAGCGAGAAGTCGTGTCTTCAGTGCTTCGAATTTTTTTTCTTCTGGTGGATCCATTTGAAGGTCTGTGACCTGTTGGATGGCCTCCTTAGACAGTTTCGACACGACAATGTCAAAACGCGATTCATCCGATAATTTTTGCGGCGCCAGCATGGCCTCTATTCGGTAGAACCAAACGCGGGGTGAGTCGACCCAAAATTCGGGGATCTTCGATGTAAGTGTAATTGCCGCGAGATCCGGTGATGGTTCTGATGTACTTTTAGCCATTTTTATACACTATCTACACTGTCACTACTGCAGAAAATGAATCACGTCGGGGTCACCAATTTAGTGTGACCTTTGGTGTAGATTCAATGAAAGACTGGCAACGACTAACTCGTGTATTGTTTCTTCATAAAAGACAAGTACAAAAAGCGCGCTAGGGCATACTGCCCAATGCTTATATATTGCGTTCGTAAAACAAACTTAGCTTACGCTACACAGGGTACACATTTAGTATACGCTATGCCGTTACAAAGGCAAAGATATAACTGAGAATGAAGAAATGAAGGAGCATTTGGAAGAGAAAGATGCCTCAAAGAAAAGGTTAGAATGTCATAGAGAACTTCCAAAAAAGAATAGTTCCATTATTTGTACCTCGTTTGACCTTCAAAAGGTATTGAATACCCCATATGGAAACGGCATGACTCTCTTTTATTCAAGAAAATACACAGTTTTTAACTTGTGTTTTTACGAAAGTGTAACCCGCAATGGTTTCTGCTATGTTTGGGGAGAAACGGAAGCCAAAAGAGGTGGTAATGAGATTTCCACTATTTTGCAAAAGTACATAGAAAACGTTGATGAACGTGAAACCGTTAAAAGTTTAATTTTGTACTCGGATTCATGCCCCGGGCAAAATAAAAACAAGATCGTATTGGCAGCCATCCACAACACTCTGTTGATGTCAAAAAATTTAGAAACTATACAGATGAATTATCTGCTGCCAGGACACACAGAGATGACAGTAGACAGTATTCACGCTACAATAGAAAATTCTGTTCGACACACAACGGTATGGGCACCTTCACAGTGGCTGACAATTTGTCAGCTAGCTAGAAAGGATCCAGGACCCTATCAAGTGGAAGGCCTTACACACGAAGACTTCAAGAATTATGAAGAATTGTCCGAAAAATATTTCAAGGTTTCCCTTGTCGG
The DNA here is from genome assembly GCA_963082995.1 of Noctua comes. NCBI lineage: Eukaryota > Metazoa > Arthropoda > Insecta > Lepidoptera > Noctuidae > Noctua > Noctua comes. Next base: position 98,517 of record OY720293.1, read on the forward strand.
TAAAATAAGCAAGATTCCTGTAGCAACATTCAAGAAGTCTACGCCAAACGTGATGGTCGTCAAATATAGCATGCAAGATGATGCAAAAGAAGAGTCCATACAAATTTATGCAAAACCGAAACAACTCAATGCAAAATATAAATCAAAGCTTCCTATCACAAAAGCAAAATATAATGACCTGAAAAAGCTATGTGACACTGGCGCTATCCCAAGAATATTTCATTCAGAATATATCAACCTACCATCCAGCAATACTGGCAAAGATACACTGATCGATACTGATATTGAAGACGAAACAGACCTGCCAAATTAAGCAATTTTCATAATGTCTGATGGGAAAATAGCAAGTGTTTAAGTATAAAGAAGAAGAAAAATAAATTAGAAAGTAAGAAGGAAAAGATTGGTTGAATTTTAAGTAACATGTTATTTTTTATAATTTTGATTAATATTTTTTGTTACTGTAGTGAACTACAATTTATTATTGTCTTAAGAGATAAAAAATATTTTTGTTATTGAAAAGAAACTAGGGATAGTATTTAAAGGGTTATTCTTTAATAACCGGCCAAATTTTCACAAGGTGTTCTACCCATGAATATGAACAACTTTCACTATGGGACCAACTCTGAAATCACGAAAAAAAATCAGTTAATTCATACAAAAGTTCAATATTACCTACTCGACTAAAATGTATAAAACAGCTGATTTTTTTTTCGTGATTTCAGAGTCGGTTCCATAGTGAAAGTTGTTCATCATATTCATGGGTAGAACACCCAGTGAAAATCTGGCCTGTCATTGAAAAATAACCCCGTGTAATAGGTAAGAAAACTTCTAAACTTTTTTTTTACGAGAGGTGCTTTTGATTTTGATTACTGAGAAAGTTGGAAAAAAATATAGAAGAAAATAAGTAAAGAAATGAAAACCAAAGAAACGCTCGTAAATATTTTAATTTTTTATGTGATTATTTTTAAAAGAAATTATTTTATAGATAAACCTTTTTTGTAATTGAAGAGATTTTTATATACTTAAATGTTAAAGTTTAAGAATGAAGAAGAATGAGAATAATTATTTCAGGTAATAAGACTGTAGGCTACGTAATAAAAAGACTGTTTAACTTCTGATTCCTATACAATTGTGATAAAAACAGTTGTTACCTGGTAAGCTAAGAAGTTACTGCTGTTCATAGGTGATTGTCATTTTAAATTAAAAACTTATCTTTAAACAATTTATAATGTGTGTTTTATTTCTCATTTCATAATTATTAACAAGATAGGTAGGTACACCCTATGTATGTACCTTTTAATTTATCAATGTTCAAACTTCATTAATCAAGTATGATTACAAACAATTTATTAAAAAAAATCAGTCGCATAAACTAATTAGCCTTAGATTAATAAGTTTAAGATATGGTATTTAAATCAATTAGCTTAGGTTTGAAATATGACCAACTCTTTGATTAAAGCACTTAGCTTACAGCCATTATTTGCATGCCTAGGCGGTTAAGTCATTTAGCTTGGAACAAGAAATAATAAACCTAGGCGGTTAAGTCATTTAGCTTGGAACAAGAAATAATAAACCTAGGCGGTTTAGTCATTTAGCCTGGAATAACAAACAATAATCATAGGCGGTTCAGTCATTTAGCCTGGAACGAAAAAAAGTAAAATATGGGTCATTTCGTATTAAGCGACATTTATCTTCGTTAAAAATAGGAATACTAGAAAAAAAAAAAAACTGATTATGGGGAATATGTTATAAAAACAATAATATCCTTCTTTTTAAAAAATAATGCGATTTGCTAAAGTTATTATTATTTTTTTTTAAATCGAAACTTTAAACTGCTCTGGTGTAAAGTTTAAAAAATGTCGGTTAATACAAATAGCCCGGAACCCGTCGATATATAGATAGATTTCTTCACGTTCGCATGTATTTATCAACATTTCGTTGATCGCAGCGGCTTGGGCGTTTTTGGGAGTCAAAATGGCTCTCTTGCAAAACCACTCCATCGGTTTGTCTTTAATATTTTTATTCATGAACGAACAACTTCAATACAAAACTTCATCCCCCTTTTCACCCCCTTGTGGGTTTGAAATTTAAAAAAAAACAACGATTTACGTTGTGTTAATTTCCAACCATAAGCCGAAATATTAGTGATTTTAACTTAAAATACCTTTTTAAAAACGCTAGTAACCATTGAGGAGTTCCTTCGTGAGAAGACGGTCCTGGCTGCAGGATGAGGTCATGGTAAAATCATCTTTATCCTGGCTGCAGGATTAAGGAATGTCTGTCATAAAATTGTATTGTCACCAGAACCAACGGTGTGTGCAAAATTTCAGCTCAATCGGTTGTACAAAATTGAGTTGCATTCCACCCGAACAAACATAGTAACTTACCTTCATCCCCCTTTTTAACCCTTCGGGGGTAAAATTATTAAAAACGCTGAGACACGTATAAATTAATTTTCAATCGTCAGCCTAAACACAAAATTTGAAGATCCTAACTTCAAAACTGACGTACTTTCATATAAACTTCCATCCCCTATTTTACCCCTTTAGGGGTGGAATTCACAAAAATCCTTTCTTAGTGGATACTTACTGTTCACAAAGAACACACCCTCCAAGTTTCATGTTTCTAGGACTATCAGTTTGGGCTGTGTGTTGATATATCACCCAGTCAGTCAGTTAGTCAGTCAGTTTATCATTTTATTTATATAGATAGATAGATTAAAGATTAATGATCTATCAAACTTGAACGCGTGAACAAAGTTTCGTGGCCGTGCTACTAACCGTTGAAGAGTTCTCTCTTGAGGAGACGATCCTGGCTGCAGGATTAAGGAATGTCTGTCATAAAAATGTATTGTCACCAGAACCAAAGGTTTGTGCAAAATTTCAGCTCAGTTGGTTGTACAAAATTGAGTTGCATTCCACCCGAACAAACATAGTACCTTCATCCCCATTTTTAACCCTTCGGGGGTAGAATTATCAAAAACGCTGAGACACGTATAAATTAATTTTCAATTGTCAGCCTAAACACAAAATTTGAAGATCCTAACTTCAAAACTGACAGACTTTCATACAAACTTCCATCCCCTATTTTACCCCTTTAGGGGTGGAATTCCCAAAAATGCTTTCTTAGTGGAAACTTTCTCTTCACAAAGAACACACCCTCCAAGTTTCATGTCTCTAGGACCAGCGGTTTGGGCTATGTGTTGATATATCACCCATTCAGTCAGTCAGTCAGTCAGTCAGTTTATCATTTTATATAAATATAGATTTTAGTGTTCAGTTTCAGTGTTTCTAGATAAGTAAAGTAATTATACTCACAGTTCTTATTGCATCACTGTCGTATTCATTACATACGACGACAAAATCGAGAGGAGCAATGTTCATTATTGCCAGATCCTCTTGAGAAGGCGACTTGGGTTTTTCACCACCTCCTGTTCTCATCTGAGACTGCCTGTGAGCGGACAAGTTCGCTTTTGCTGCAAGCTTCATCCTTTTCCATGCTAATTTTACTTCGCTGTCAGACCTGTTCTTTCCCGTAATTTCGTTCATTCTGAAAATATTTCAACAATATTGTTAATAAGCGTTGCGGGTCACTTATTAATAAAAACTAAATACTTACTTTTTTCCTATATTTTTCCAATCCTGAGCCTTTATAATATTGGAGGAAGCCCTATTGCTTTTGTCTTCGATAATATGGCGCGATTGAGCGATTATTTCGCGTAGTATTTCCTTTAATATTAAAAAAAAAACCAATCAATTAAAGACTGTTTTCAAATCCAATGAATGTTTACTTACTTTTTCCTCTGAACTCCAATTCTCAGATCGCTTCTTTTTTTGTTGATTCATTATAATTATATTTAAAATTAATCTGGAAAGCAAAAAACAGGCAATTATTTAAACACGACACGTAAAACATTCCAAAACTAAGAAAAGCTGAACTTGCGAAAAAAATTTAATCGGTTTCGTTTATCGCGCGGGAATAATGTAACGTTTCATTACACGTATTAATGCTTGTAAGTAAATAATACGACATCAAGTTATTTTTCAAATGTAAACAAAACTGCAATCTAGGAACCAACTAACGTTAATATTCATGCAAAATAACGACATATAAATATTTTTAATACTCGTAAACATTAATCAGTCATTTGCGAATTATCAAAACGTTTTCTTTTATGTGAAAACAGAACGTTGCAATTGAATGATAACATGGCATGGACCTAGTATAACAAACAGGACCGAGTTCTGCCAAATTCGTAACACACAAAAATGAACCTAAACTGTAGGTTTACTTTCGTTAAGCTATCATAACCGAGGCGAGAGAGATAGCAATAAGGGAGCCCGTTGTCCCTTTCACTCAATTGCCAACAGATAAAAATGTTAAAGATGGTAGAAAATATTACACCCGCAGTCACTTCACATAACAAGTAAAATAAATTACGTTCGTTTTTAGCTTTAAGATAAATTTTAATTATTTTCTTTTAAAGGTTTACAGTCTGTACATAATACTAATTTATTTATTTTAAGTCAAATTAAATATTAGTATGATTGTTTGGAAGTTATTATATATTCGTTATGGTATCACTGAAATCTGTCATCAATGGTGTTAATTTGACGTCTTAAGTTGTTTTGAGAAAATTGTAAGATTTATCTACGGTTCTTTTTTATTTTAACTGTGAAAATGGTGAAAAGTATTGTATTATGTCACGTAAAAGTGATTTATGTGGTAGTTGTGGCATATCATTTCACAGGTAAGGAATATTATAGATTTTGTTTACTAACAATGATTAGTGTGACCATGCCGTAGACGTTTTGCGGACGAAAGACTTATGCTTTCGTGTATTTTTCATTAAAACTATTAATATTATGCGCATGATAATTATAATTAGAACCTTTGTATCGCGTTATTGAAATAGCATTTTTTTTGTTTGTTACAACTTTCCAATGAAAGAGGAAATTAGGCATCAATGTCGATTCCCAAATTTCAAACCATAACCAACAGTTCTGTTGTATGCAGCCTTCATTTTATGCCAGAGGATTTTCATACTACAAAATCACGACAAGCGTTAAATGGTTATGCAGTACCATCATTTTATCCAGTGGTAAGGATATTGGTTCTAACATCAGTACAACTAATGAACGCGGGAATAAGGCAGGTTGAGTTTGCTTAATAGATGTTCTCCTGCACGAAGCTCTTTTCAGTCGGCACTAGCGGGCGCCTTGAACTATAGGCTCCGGCCGCTCCTTGTATCTTGCAAGGAACGACGTGAAGGAAGAAGAGGGCTTCGTTTCACAGAGATAACAACGCCGAAATTAACTCTTCATAATGTTTCAGGAAGTAACTCTTCAGGACGAAAAAATTAAAAATCGAACAATTTTTCCATTTAAAAGTTCCGGATTGATAACTACGATTTGTTCAAGGAGAATGACCAAATTGGACCAAAAATTGGTAAAAAAAAGTCAAAGTCTGCGCCCAGATTTGCCACTAAGCTCATTTGAAAGAAGAGTTCAAATGCAACATTTTATTCTACGGAACCGAAAAAATCTGTCCCACAGAAACATAAATATAACCTAAAATGTGATTTTATGAAAAAGTTGCATATTATACTTTTTTACACAGGTAGGTGACCTTTTCTTATCGCAGATAATTAGCTTACACGCGAGTTTGCTTTCTTTGTACATTGTTCAGTAGTTGTGTGAGCGAGAAGGCGATAGAGCCACCTTCTCGCACATGTATGCGCTTTGCATTGCAACTGTGCAGTCCTTCTGTAACACTCTTCGCTTATAGTTGTGTACTGTGCGAATATTTTCTGTGGATATCCTGTGATTACGAGTTTGACCCTTGCATTACGTTACCTGGACCTGATTTTAAGCCCTGTGATTTGGATACACTGTTTTAAAGATGTTTCTTACATCTGCTGGACAAGTGTGTATAGTGTGTGTGTGTGGTAGATCAGTGCGGTCGATCAGAAGAAGAACACTAACTACGCAGCTTTTTGAAGAATATCCAATCGTTGCAAACAATATAACTGAACGAGTTCTTCCTTATCATGTGAGTAACTAAATGAAATACTTAAATGATTGCAATAATGACTTATTTAACCATGTAACAATGCATAGAGTGCATGTCACGAAAGAAAGCCCGCGGAAAATTGTGGTACTACATTTTTTTATGCAATGTAATGTAATGACATAGACACTAGCGCCGCGTCAAAGGGACTTCAGTAGCGGCGCTATTCATTCATTGGTTTATTCATGTACTGAATAACATTTGTTAAAAAGATGTGTATGTGTGATGTGTAATTGTATCTGAAACTATTTGTTTCAGATACAATTTAACAACGCATGCGTCCAGTGAACGAGAACAAGAACCACCAGTACGCCCTTCTGAACAGCCAGCAGATCAACCTGTGATAGAACCAGATCAAGCCGAGGTACAACCAGATCAAGCTGTGGTACCGCATGCTGGTGATCAACGTGGAGCAGTAGTTGACGAACAAGATATTCAACATTCTATTATACAGTTACCACATATTAGTCGGGCACCGAATACTTCAAACTCTTGCATTTTATTCGGATGTACAGGCGAGACAAGGCATCGAATACCAAAGCACATGAAAATCCGTTTGTTGAAAGATTTTAACTACTACGCACCACCTTTTGCACGCGTTTGTGAAGAACATTTGCTTTTAAATGATTTTGAGATTTTATTGTCAGCCAGAAATGTAAGTCATGACTTTAACGAAGCTCACATCATGGACATGATGCAGATTTTGAAAACTATGCCGCAAGAGGGAAGGGTGGATTTTGAAAATATAGAAACCATGGATCCAAATGAAGTTTACTTTCTGACTGGTCGAAGTTTCAAACAGTTCAACAGAATGTTTGTAGAAACGCCATCTTTGTCTAGAAGGAGCAAAAGACCCAAAACCGCTTTGGCAGCATATTTGATTAAGTTAAGAACTGGTGAAGCCAATACAAGACTGGCAGATATGTTTCACATAAGCCGAACAACTTTAGAAAGAGAAATGAAAACCGCAAGAGACTGTATAAAAGAAGAATTTACACCTCTACATTTGGGTTGGGATCACATCACAAGGGAGCAAGTGCTTAGGCGAAACCTTTTTATACCTCAAACTGTTCGGAAACCGAGAACAAAACAAATGTATAATTATACTTGATGGTACCTATGTATACATACAAAAAAGTAGCAACTTCCTCTTCCAAAGATTGACGTATAGCCATCACAAGTTCTTAAATCTACTAAAACCATTCCTAATAGTCTGTTGTGATGGCTATATAATTGAAGTAGCAGGTCCCTATTCAGCGACTACATCCGATGCAAACATTTAAAAAAAATTAATTGATGGTGCGAACAGTGTTATTAATTGGTTTTTCCAAGAAGGAGATGTTCTCATTTTGGATAGAGGTTTCCGAGATGCCGTACCAAACGTAGAGTCTTGTGGCTATGATGCCCATATGCCTAAATCTGTTTCAAGGGGCGAAACTCAATTAACAACGGCTGACGCCAATAAGTCTCGATTAGTGACGATTTGTCGATGGGTCGTGGAAGTAGTAAATGGCCGCTTCAAGAGAGATTTTAAGATTTTCAGGCAAGATTATTTTAACAGAGCTCTGCCTCACATGCAGGACGATTTTAGGAATGCCGCGGCCATCACAAATGCTTTCCACGACCCAATCACTGATAATGTTAATGCTTCTGGTTTTATGGAGAGAATTAATAATAGAGTCAATATTGAAAACTGTCTCGCACAGTATGTCATTGACTATAATCTTAATAGCCGGCGGATTCCGTTTCAAAGTATGTCTGCCGAGTTACCTGATGTAAGAGAATTTCCAAGGTTGTCTGAGGAAGAACTTGTTATGTTTGCGTTAGGAACGTACCAAAATAAAACTAGCCGGGAGTTATTATAGTGAACACGCTCGTAATGGCGTATATACAATAGAAGTGTACAGAGAAAATGATGATTTGAATAATCTTTTAAATAATTATAATATAACTGGTAATAACTTCTGGCTATTAAGAGGTAAAGTCCAATCTAGGCATACCCGAAGCCGAATTTATCATACATATATACTTGTAAACTCAGACCACCTTGGGTTGGAGGCTTTAAATCATTATTATTGTTCGTGTAAGAGTGGCAAACGTACTTTGGGCACAGTCATGTGCTCATGTAATGTCTATAGTATGGTTTTTGGCATATGCACGGTACGAAAATATTGACCATCCAGCACAGTTTTTAGACAGTATTGTAATAGATGAAAATGATTTATAATACGCATTCTATATTACCATCTGTGCAGAATAGTGAGTCATGAATAACATTTAAAATAAATTGTTCGAAAATAAACAATTATTAAATAACTATGTCGTTTTTTTAATTCATTATTCATCTATTTATTTAGTGAATCCTTATAACAACATTTTTAACAAGCAGAAATAATATACAAAAAAAAAATTGGTGCAAGCGAAAGTGTATTGTTGCAGTATTATACAACGTCGAATTACTCTGTAACTGTGGGTTGGAATTTGATTCGCATTTGCACACATAGTTATTCCAACAGTATTAACCCACCAACAAAGAGTCAACCCTGGGGGCAGCAATTTTTTTTTTGGTCCAGTGCCCATACTAATTTGGTCATTCTCCTTTTACCAATCAAACATTAACCTTCCACTATTGTGATAAGGTTGAAAATCTACTAAAGAAATTTGACAGATTGAGGTAGGTTGATGTGCTGGCGTCTGTACATTATTTTTTTTATTTTATTTTTTTCACGTGTTAAAATCATCAAATGAGTCCTCCCACCCAGGGCAGAGCGGGAGGGACTGTCAGACTTGTACTGACTAAAATCCAAGGTGTCCTTCAATAGCCCTTTATGTTCCAGGGTCACGGTAATTCTATGAGTCCCGCGACCCCGGCAGGCTTTGGCCCTCTAGAGGGAGGCCCCGTCATTATGCTGACACTCTTTGAGGCGCGCGTGGAACACAACGCGCCGTCGACCCGGGCATGGTCCAAGGTCGGACAGCGAGTCGCCCATTACTCGCCGCCCGCATGCACGCGCCTACGGTGGTCGGAGATCGTCTGCCGACGTCCGGCGCCGTGGGCGTCTACCACTGCGGATGGGGTGGAGGGAGGACGCTGTCCTCTCCCTCACGCGACCCGCCTCCTCCTTCGCGAGCATGACTGCTTCGCAGAAGGAGGCGACCGCTTCCCACTCCGTCTCGCCCCGCAGCATGGCCTCGACCAATGCCGGGCGCGAGAGGTCTCCGCCTATCGCCGCCGTGAGGACACGGCGGTGCTCTGCCCAAGCGGGGCAGTCCTGCACCGTATGCTCCACCGTGTCCTCCGGGCGGTCCTCGCAGTGGTGACACCCAGGCGTTTCCTCCTTCCCCATATGACACAGGTACCTCAAGAAACTTCCGTGTCCGGTGAGGACCTGCGTCACGCGGTAGGTCAGGACGCCGTGACGCCTATCCAGCCACTCCTCAAAGAGGAGTCTTACCGCCGCGATTGCGGCGTGCCCGGTCTGTACATAATTAAAATACTTTCAGGTACCTCAACGGTAAATTTGGGAACCAGTACACCAAAAAAAAGGCAAAATATTCAGAGAAAGCAGTCAGGTAAAAAGGGTAATGAAAACATTGCTTAGTTTTTTTTTTAATATATTTTTATTACATTTGCTAATTTAAAAAATTTAGAGCGCAAATATTTTACAGAAAAGAAGCAATACTGAACAGCAACACTCCGTTTTAAAGAAAGGCAAATAGAAATGCTAGAAGTGGAGCACGAATATAATATTAAAATTGCTGAATAAAAAATAAAAAAATTAGAACTAGATGTTTCTAGGTTGTGTAACTGTATTAAGTTATTAGAAAATAGCAGTAAACATAAATGGTGAGCGACATTTTTTTTATCAAGGGAAATTTAACATCACAATAATATTAAAAATGTAATGCCATAAAAAATCTACACTATAAAATTCTTATAATCTAATATTTATTTCAGATCCTAAAGTGAAGCTATAATATTATTTTCTAACAAGATAAACTTTTTTAAATTGATGAGTACCATCTTTACTATCGTTTCTGGCAGTGATTTGGTGAAATGCAACGGAAAAAGCTAGCAGGAAGTTGAACAGGATTAGATTGATTTGAAAGAAATTTTTGTTATAATATTTGTATTAGTAATTTATACAGGGTCATGTAAAGATCATTTCAGTGTTTGGGATGAATAAAATCGGGATTTTTATGAAACTGTTTAACTAACTTTCATGTTAGGATGATTTCATTGTACATACAATTAAAAAATAATATATGTTATGACAGATAATGGATTAGGAGGAACGCTAATCCCAAATATCGACGCCATCCGCCATTCCGCCATATTGTTTTCGCGTGAAATGATTCTTTTGTTGGTAGATAGGTAGTTGGGTAGTTTAAATCACACTCAATACTTGACTCAAACTTCAAACGTTTATTTCTATTAAACCATTTACAAGTTGAGCCACCCGTTCGCAAACATGATTGTTCATAAGGAGAAGAACGGGCTAAGAAATACTCCTTACACACTCTTTTAATTCGTGTTACAGTTCTCATTTACACAACGTAATATTGTTCACTTCAAAAACCACTTTTAATTACATACTTCAATTGTTTTCTAATCGCGAGCTAACTAACTTGACTTCTCCTTCTACCTACGCGTGATCTCTGTCCGGGCGGAAGTGCCACACACCCAGTACAGTAATTTATTACATAGTAAGTTCATTCAAACTTACAAACAATACTAGAATACTTCACAATTAATTACTCTAATAATTAAACAATGCCAATATTCATAAATGCAAAGGCGTTATTGAGTTAAAAGTAATTAGTGGCTTCATTACTTTTTTACAACAATGGGATCGTGCTTAAAACCATTTCCGGCAGATCAAAAGATTTAATACAAACAGGTCTTTCACTAATACATTGCTCTGTAAAATAATCTTGTTACTTTTTAGTTTGTAATTAGTTACAGAAACTGATTTAGTTGTAGTTTCAAATTATAAATTGAGTTATTGATCATTAAAATCGTATTCGGCGCCATCTTCCACAATATTGTGGAATGTTGCCTCAAAACAAATCTTAGTGTTAAATGAGCATTGTTAAAATCCCAATGGTCAAATATTTGCTTATCTTAATTTTAACTATAGGTCTAGCTAAAGACTTTCGTTTAATAAATTAATCTTCAGAAGATCTAGTCACGAACTATCTCAGTACTAGTTAATACAGAAACCATTAGATGGCGCTTATCTCTTCTGTCAATCGATACAGATCATCGTAATAATTGTACTTGCAACCCACAGATGGCAGGATCAATATTATTATGGATGAGACATTATAAGTTGGTTATTAATTAGATTAACTAATATTCTTAGCAGATAGACACTCTTGCGGCGACATATATATTATTTAAATTAAAAGTGTCTTTCAATGAACTGCCTTCTTTTAATATTACCACGCACATTGTTTTCCACTAGTAAAATAATAGCTTCAGATGTTTATGTGTTATTGTCATCAGGCCCACTCGGAAACACATCTTCCTTCATGTGAATAGCTATATTGTGCAATACAGCACATGCCACAATAGTTTTTTTTGCAGTCTCAATATTGCACACAACAACAACACTATACTGGGTGTTTTCACTGATCGGTGGGAGTCCCCCATGCTGCAAAGGTGGGTGCGGCTTCATGCCGTAATTAAAATTTTGTTTTGCCCATACTAACATTAGTTTTTAAGTACATTGTTACTAACATAATATGGACCTAGTCTGAAATAAATGTTTATTATTATTATTATTCATTGCAGTAAAGGCCTCTTAATAAACAGCGGAACCTCTGCTTCCACAACCCAAAACATCTTTCCACTTCATTTCTGGTACTAATATGAGCACTGTTGTAGCGTTCCTCCTGAGGTGTTGAAGTGTTCAATACTGGAGTAAACAAAATATATGGTGTGCAAGGATAGCCACTGTCTCCCAGCAATATGCCTGAGAATGCACCAGCTTCAAATCGCTGCTTCACACGACTTTCTCTAAATATATTAATAATAATAATAATAATAATAATATAATAAGTTTATTTCGTAATCAACAGGTTTTAACAGATACATTGTAGAGGCCTTCTTTTAAGTACGGAAATACCTGTAACAGAAGACTTCCCTCTTCCATATTTATGTGCAAACATAAACATTTTACAAAGCCTGTTAATAATTATAAACAAAGTAATAAAAATAAAATAAAAAACAGACAAGAGAACTTAAAAAATAAATATTATGTGTATGTCAGTGAGTGTGTGCGTGTGAGTCTGGTTATGTATGTGTGTGTGTGTGTGTGTGTGTGTATGGGTAGGAATCTGTGTGTGGAGTGTGTGTTTGTATGAAATATGTGTGTGTGTATGAAAGTGTGTGTACGAGGGTGGATTGAAAAGTTCGCGGCCTAACACATAAATACTTAAACTATTTTAATGTAACTGACCTCATTCGATTAGTTTACTCTCTGGTTGTCAAATTGTAAAATTCTATCGCAATAGCATTAACTGTATTTAAATTAGACTGAATTTTGTGAGCGTGTGTGTGATTAGAAATTCAGCAACGTGCGGTCATCAAATACCTGTTTAAAAAAAACTAACTCCAAAAGAGATTCACGAAAATATGTCAACAACATTGGGGGAATCTGCAACGTCGTATACGTCTGTGAAAAAGTGGGTTGCTGAATTTAAACGCGGACGAGAGAGTATTGAAGATGACCCTCGCTCTGGCCGGCCTATGACTTCTACGACTGAAGAAAACATCGGGAAAATCTGTAATCTGATATTGACAGATAGGAGATTGACCATCAGGGAGATTGCAGACACTATTGGCATCTCGTATGAACGAACACAAAACATCATAGTCAATGAACTTGGATTTTCTAAGGTTTCTGCGCGGTGGGTACCCAGATTGCTTTCAGTCGAACAAAAACGAATACACCTCACGATTTCTCGCGATTGTTTGGAAATGTTTGAGGCTGATCCACAAGATTTTTTGGCCAGATTTGTAACAATGGATGAAACTTGGGTACACCACTATACCCCAGAGTCAAAACAGCAATCCAAGCAGTGGAAAAAACCTGATGAACCGACTCCAAAAAAAGCCAAAACAATTTTGTCAGCTGGCAAGGTGATGGCGTCAGTTTTTTGGAATGCTAAGGGTGTCATCATGGTGGACTACCTTGCAAAAGGTGAAACTATAAACTCGGCTTATTACTGCACCCTCTTACGTCGCTTGCGTGAAACAATCAAAGAGAAAAGACCAGGATTACTCAGCAAGAAAGTGTTGTTCCATCAGGATAATGCACGCGTTCACACGTCTGTTGAATCTAGGGCTCAAATTCGTGATTGTGGCTTTGAATTACTGCCCCATCCCGCCTATTCCCCTGATTTGGCACCTTCAGACTTTCATTTATTCCCAAACCTAAAAAAACACCTTGGAGGTCAAAAATTTTCATCAAATGAGGAGGTCGAAGCTGCGGTGGGTGACTTTTTTGAAGGCCTTGAAGAAACTTTTTTTATGACCGGCATACAGGCGTTGGAAACCAGATGGAAGAAGTGCATAGAGTTAAGTGGAGATTACGTGGAAAAATAAACATTACTTCTGCTTATATTTTATATTGTTTTCTTGCTGAGGCCGCGAACTTTTCAATCCACCCTCGTATGTATGTGTGTGTGTGTGTGTGAGCAAATTGGACTAGTATGGGTGTGAGACAAAGGAAACCAAAAGCATATTATCAGTGCGAAGTATACAGTAGACATTCGTTTATTAATGAGTCGGCGTTAACATTAATTCCATGTGTATTTGTGTAAAGCAAGTTTCTGATAGGTGATTTATTTTATATCCGGATGCAGAAGGGCCTCAGTTTCTTCATATGTTAGGGTCTTTAGCCAAGCAGTCAGGGTAAATAACTATGCAGGCCCAGTGCAGGTGGGTGGGTTGTATGCACAAAACATTCCAATTATACTTTTTCACTGCATCTATCATATTCCATGCAAAGACAGGGTGGGTCATTACTACACATTTATTATATTAATATAATCTGATTACTAATCGCATTACACATGAATACACCAAACCAGTGGCGTGCCGCTAGGTCAGAATGGAGGCAAGCCCAGTTAGTCAGCTACCGATGTTCTGGGAAATAATTTTATAAGTTATAGTTTTTCAATTAATTTCTAGTTTCGATATCTTAATACGCTTGCATAATTGACAAAGGCGCCATCTATACGTACGAATCGTGACACCAAAGTAAGTTCGCTACGCTACTGTTCACAATTCAGACGTGCAAAATATTTCATTCAAAATGGCCACTAGATGGCATTTACACTATTGATTTGTTCTTTTATTGCCGTACACACTATTTTATTAATTCAATATAGTGTCGATTAAAATGATAATATTTGATCTATCTATACATATAAAATTCAAAGTCCTGACTGACTGACTGACTGACTTATATATCAACGCACAGCCCAAACCACTGATCCTAGAGACATGAAATTTAGACAGTGTACTCTTTGTGAAGAGTAGGTATCCATTAAGAAAGGGTTTTTCGAAATTCTACCCCTAAGAGGGTGAAATGGGGTGTTGAATTTTCTATGAAACTTTTTATTCTCTGAGTCGATTGACTTGAAAATGTGTCTACATATACTTCAGTTAAAATGATGAGATACGTGTATCACAGTTTTTCCAAAATCATCCCCCAATTTAAAATTCCATGTCCTGACTGGCTGACTGATATACCAACGCACAGCCCAAACCGCGGGTCCCAGAGATATGAAAATTGGAGAGTGTATTCTTTGTGAAGAGTAAGTATCAGTTTTTCGAACTTCAACACCCCATTTCACCCTCCAAGGGGTACCTTAGAGAGTGAAATGGGGTGTTGAATTTTCTGTGATACTTTTTATTCTCGGAGTCGATTGACTTGAAAATTTGTGTCCATACTCTTCAGATAAAATCCAGTAAATCCGATGTCCAATCTCAAACCAAGGTATCAATATTTCACGTATCTAATTTAATTGACATAACTTTAAACTAATAATTGCAAGTTATAAGCAAGTACATGTAAATCTATGTTATAGATACATAGATTACTTATTATCCCAGAAGTAAGATCCCGTGGGCAACTCCCTAACTCCACGCGGGCGAAGCTGCGGGCATAAGCTTGTATTACATAAATATTAATGATCTCACAAAATCATTATAAATCACTAATAAATAATAGCCAATTTTATGTACTTATTCTATTCTTCAGAACAACTCTTTAAGTACCTAAACTCGTATTTACGTATTTTCTTATTTCAAAGAGATATAATATTACGATGATGGTTCTTTATTTGGAAGAACTTTATCAAATAACTACCTACAAAATGATATGCGAAAAGCGACAAAAATACATTGCCGAGAAAAACTATCATTAGGACTTCTTTAACAGTGAAGTAAAGAGCTAACTCAACGTATTTCGTGGTGTGTGAAGGTACATACCTTTTCGACGGTAATATCCGAATTCACATTCACAGACCACTTTATAACAATCAATTAATAACTTGCAAAATCATTGGTATAAATCACATCGTGCTAATATCTTTCACACAATTACAATAACAAAACAAAACCTAACTTTAGAATATTGTTTTCAAAATTTTCAAAACAGCATTCATTCGTAATAATTAACGCGTGCTACTGGCATAATTCCTAGGTCAAAACAATACGAACTAACTTGAAAGAACACGAAGCGCATAGCCGCGCGCATCATCGGCGCAAACACACACGTTCTCTCTCAAACTTACACAGACTTACACGCACACATTCAAAGAAAAGCCTAGCTTTAAACGCGATACAAATTCTCACATCTATACATATAAAATTCAAAGTCCTGACTGACTGACTGACTGACTGACTGACTGACTCAGTTATATATCAACGCACAGCCCAAACCACTGATCCTAGAGACATAAAATTTGGAGGATGTATTCTTTGTGAAGAGTAGGTATCCACTAAGAAAGAGTTTTTCGAAATTCCACCCCTAAGAGGGTGAAATGGGGTGTTGAATTTTCTATGAAACTTTTTATTCTCTGAGTCTATTGACTTGAAAATGTGTGTACATATATTTCAGTTAAAATGATGAGATATATGTATCACAGTTTTTCCAAAATCATCCCCCAATTTAAAATTACATGTCCTGACTGGCAGACTGATATACCAACGCACAGCCCAAACCACTGGTCCTAGAGACATGAAATTTGGACAGTGTACTCTTTGTGAAGAGTAAGTATTGAAGAGTTCCATTGATATCTCCGAAGATCAGCATCAGATCTTCACCAAATTTAAACAGGACCACCGCGGAATTATATTTGTCCAAACAAAAAAAAAATCATCAAAATCGGTTCACTATTGGCGAAGAAATCGTTGCACAAACACACAAAAAAAAAATACTCCTCCTTTTGGAAGTCGGTTAAAAATCATCTTTATCTATCAAACTTAAACGCGTAAACAAAGTTTCGTGACCGTGCTACTAACCGTTGAAGAGTTCCCTCTTGGGGAGACGATCCTGGATGCTGGATTAAGGAATGTCTGTCATAAAAATGTCACCAGAACCAAAGGTGTGTGCAAAATTTCAGCTCAATCGGTTGTACAAAATTGAGTTTGTGTGCATTCCACCCGAACAAATATAGTACCTTCATCTCCCTTTTTAACCCTTCGGGGGTAGAATTATCAAAAACGCCGAGACACGTATAAATTAATTTTCAATCGTCAGCCTAAACACAAAATTTGAAGATCCTAACTTCAAAACTGACAGACTTTCATACAAACTTCCATCCCCTATTTTACCCCTTTAGGGGTAGAATTCCCAAAAGTCCTTTCTTAGTGGAAACCTTCTCTTCAGAAAGAACACACCCTCCAAGTTTCATGTCTCTAGGACCAGCGGTTTGGGCTGTGTGTTGATATATCACCCAGTCAGTCAGTCAGTTTACTATTTTATATATACACGGTTACTTTTAGGTCGTTCTGGAACCGAAAGCCATGAACTCGATCATCGAACTCGAAACGATTGGGACTATTTTTTTTTAAAAGTAAGAATAAAAAAATCGCGAAAAATAAAATTTAATGTTTTTTTTTGTGAAATAATGAGAACTCGAAGTAATGCTTCTTTGCGGTAAATGCATATGTGTGTGTAAAACGTAAACACGATCGGCAACACATACGAACGGTACCCATTGAAAAATCCATTCATCGATCAGACAGTATGATCCGTAAGCCACGCCCCCACCCCACGCTCTAGACTCTAGCCGACCGGGCGCCCGCCCGCCCTTCCTTCCTAGTATTGTCACGCGTTTCGCTGTATTAGGTCATTCCCGCGCAACCTAATCTCGAGCTAATAATGAGTCGGCAATACGTGTTCTCCAACGTGGAGTATTGGGCAATGGTGGATTTTTATGGGATGGCGCACCATAACCTGTGGTTAGATTCAGCGTGAATGTTTGGGCAGGCATTATTAACGACCAAATAATAGGGCCTATTTTTATTGAAGGTCACCTGACTGGTGGGTCTTATTTAGAGATGCTGCAAACTGTGATACCGCTGTTGCTAGAGGATGTGCCTCTGGCATATTTACGCGGTATGTTCTACCAGCATGATGGATGCCCTGCCCATTTTGTACTTCAGTGCGTGCGTACCTAAACAGTGAGTTTGGTGAGCAGTGGATAGGTCGTGGTGGCCCTGTGGCTTGGCCCGCAAGGAGCCCTGACTTAACACCCTTGGATTTTTATTTGTGGTCCGAAATTAAAAGACTAGTTTATTTCGAGGAGCGTACTACTCGAGATGAGTTACGAAGTGCGATAGTGGACGCATTTAATATTGTGAAAAGTGACAGACACACATTAGGAAAATTAAAAGACAATTTAATGTAACGTGCCCGTCTATGTATCGAGCGAAGTGGACTCCATTTTGAGCAGTTGCTTCGATACAGGGAAGTGTAATTATCTAATTTATGTTCTTAGCCTTAGTTAGTTTTATGTTGATTATGTTTGTATAGCTCCAATTTTTTAAATACGCCTGCGCCTGCAATACTTTTTCTTGAGAATAAAAGAATACTTACAAAGTAAGTAGGTACATAATTAGACGTAAAATGTATTACTGACGCGACGATGGTCCTAAGCCCGTAGAAAGTATGAAGGAAAAATTAGAGTTATTTAACTGTTATGTACGTAAACATAAATGCAATTTAGATCGAACAATGGTCATGAATGCAGAATCAAACAATTTATTATTGTCACGGGTAGGTACCTACTACCTAGGTATCTGCAGTAGCAACAACGTGGTTGTTACTGACGTCGCCGCGTCGTGTAGGTAGGTATGTAAGTGTCTATCTAATTAGTTCATCCGCTAATGTGCCTACAGCCTTCGCCGTCTCGAAAACATAAGATCCGCCGCGTTAGATAGGTACATAAACAAATAAAATAAAATACATACGCGATAGATAAGTTGGTTCGCAAATAAAAATACGAAAAGCGAATTCAGACTTTATTTCTTAACTGCAAACGGTGAAAATTAGAAATTTTACCAAACTAGGTACCTAAAAGTAATGAATACTAAGTTTACTAAAAAATATTCTGAGAAACCGATTGCCTCGTGTCCGACCTGACTGTTACAAAGATGCACAACCGAATTACACGGTTAACGTTATGAAAATAAGGTCTTAATTCCAACCTAATACTTCCAATACCTCCTGATACCTGCAACTAATGATGAACTCTATTCGACAGACGAAACGATTCGTTTTTCTGTGCGAACTGCCTGCCTTTGTAGCAGCCGCTCTAGCATTGCCGCAAAAGAAATGTTAAAAGCAGTATTATTTTATGAATCACAATATTATGGTAGGTAGGTTCATTGGTCGACAGGTCGACTCTCGATTCAAGGCCTAACTCCCCAGGCACGCCGCAATCGCGGCGGTAAGACCCCTCTTTGAGGAGTGGCTGGATAGGCGTCACGGCGTCCTGACCTACCGCATGACGCAGGTCCTCACCGGACACGGAAGCTTCGCGAGGTACCTGTGTCTGATGGGGAAGGAGGAAACGCCTGGGTGTCACCACTGCGAGGACCGCCCGGAGGACACGGTGGAGCATACGGTGCAGGACTGCCCCGCTTGGGCAGGGCACCGCCGTGTCCTCACGGCGGCGATAGGCGGAGACCTCTCGCGCCCGGCATTGGTCGAGGCCATGCTGCGGGGCGAGACGGAGTGGGAAGCGGTCGCCTCCTTCTGCGAAGCAGTCATGCTCGCGAAGGAGGAGGCGGGCCGCGTGAGGGAGAGGACAGCGTCCTCCCTCCACCCCAGCCGCAGTGGTAGACGCCCACGGCGCCGGACGTCGGCAGACGATCTCCGGCCACCGTAGGCGCGGGCTTGCGGGCAGCGAGTAATGGGCGACTCGCTGTCCGACCATGGACCATGCCCGGGTCGACGGCGCGTTGTGTTCCACGCGCGCCTCAAAGAGTGTCAGCATTATGACGGGGCCCCCCTCTAGAGGGCGAAAGCCTGCCGGGGTCGCGGGACTTATAGAATTACCGTGACCCTGGATCATAAAGGGCTATTGAAGGACACCGTGGATTTTAGTCAGTACAAGTCTGACAGTTCCTCCCACTCTGCCCTGGGTGGGAGGACTCATTTGATGATTTTACCACGATAAAAAAAAAAAAAAAAAAAAAAAAAAAGGCCTAACTCCCAAGCGTACTGTCGTCGTGTCGGTGTCTAGTTGAATAGGTACGAGTACCAACTAGTGATTTCGTGATGCGAGAGTGGTGAATTAAATGCCAATTAATTTCTCTCGTTAACGAAGAGATGTGATAGTGGTAAACACGTGCTTCTGATACGAACGAGAGATGATGGAGGTAAATGAACTTACACCAACCTAAATCGTACCTGAAACCTACTTATTTGCAGTCGGATATCAAATTCTTCCGACGTCCATTGACCTCACTCACAGCTGTGCCGCGCTACGTCATTATCCAGCGGATCGCGTACGATATTGCGTTTATGAATGAAATAGTGGAAGTCCCTACTAAGATTTAACTCGAATGACAGAAAAAAAGTGATAATTTTCTAACTTCTTTAATAGATGTCTTAAAAAAAAATAACATTGCCAATAGTAACTATTACTCGAGTGGAGTTACTGTGTTTCGGCTCCAGAACGATGTAAAAGTAATCGTGTATAGATAGACAACAAGACAACAAAAGGAATCTAAAAATAAATTATCAAAGACTAAAAGTCGCGCTGCTAAGCACGGTTTGTTAATATCAATTAAGTATTGTCTGTCAATAAGGTCGAACGCTCTGAACGTCTATTCACATCAACAGGCAAAAATTGTATGAAGCTCGCGGACGTTGGGATGTCGCTGCGTCCCCGCTAGGGGACGCGGCAAGCGGTAACGGGGCTTCGCCCCCTTGCCGCGGAGGCCATACCTTGGCCCGTTTAAACGGGACCCGTCGTTGAATTGCCTTAACTCGGCTGGCCTGATGACGCACGTATGGCACGTGCGTCTGGGTGTGTGTGGTTGCTATGAGAATTTTCGTAGGCGCGCCACAGCGCTGTAGGCACAGCGCTGATTTCTTCACGGCGCCTCGGCGGTCTGTCCCCGCCAGGTGAGACCCCCAGTTACCCAGGGGAGGCCCGGCGGGGGACGTCCAGCGACAGAGGGGCCGACTCCGATGCACCTACGAAGGATGTATGGCTCTCGTCCGCCCCGCTTCCAGAGCTAGCCGGTTGCGGTCCGGACTAAGAGGCCGTTGTGAGTGTAAGGGCGGTATTGTATTGTGTGACACCGCCCAGTGTCTGCGTAGGTTGCGAGCCAGCGGCGCGCCCCTTGCGCGTGAGTCTACGTGTGTGTAGAGAGGGTGCATGTGTGGTTTAGCTACGCGACGCACCTATATTAACTTAGAATACGTCGCGCAGCTGGATGCGTGTTTGAAATGTTGAGTCTTATTGTGCAGGTAAGCTGCGTGTAACCTGGTACAGCTTACCCGGGCGTCAAATCCGGTGGGGTGGGGTCATCGTCCGCTACCAGGTCGCGGGGGAGGGGGCGCCTCGCGTCAGGGGGGCGCGCATGCCAGGGCGCAATGTGCTTGACGTGGGGCCAAGCGGATGCGTCGGCACGCGCGAACATTCCCGTCGCAAGGCGCCGGATGAAAGTGTCCAGGCTCTCGATCCCGAGATCCCGCTGAATGACGTCGTTCCTCACGTGCCGTGGGGCGGCGACAATGGTCCGCAACGCAAAGTTCTGTTGCGTGCGGAGAAGCTTCTTGTGGCCCTCGCACGCGAGGACGAACCATGCAGGGGCGGCGTACGTCAATATCGAGCGTATATAGGTTTTATACACGCCCAACTTGACGCGCGCCGGTAGCCGGGACGAGAGCACTGGGTGGAGCAGGTTGCGGGCGACCTTGACCCGCGCCGCGACCTGGCGGACATGAGGACCCATGGTGAGCCGACGATCGATGGTGACGCCCAGGTACTTCACCCGGGGCGACCACGCGACGTCGGCGCCTTGTAGCGTCAGGGGTGGTGGGAGGGGCGCTGATCCGACGACCATCGCCTGCGTCTTACCCACGTTAACAGACAGCCGCCACTTCGACAGCCAGTCAGACAGCAGATTTAGCGCGCGCTGCATCTTCACCGCCGCGTACTTTGCGTTGAGCGAGGTGGTAATGTACGCGGCGTCGTCGGCGTACAGCGCGAGCATCGCCTCTGGCGTCGTGGGGATGTCGTCGGTGTAACGTGAATAACACGCTGGCGACACGCAGCTGCCCTGCGGCACGCCTGCCAGCACCGGGCGGGCGCTAGACAGCGCGCCCTCGACCACCACGCGGAAACTCCGATCTGTAAGGAAAGACTGGACCACCTTGACAACGCGGCGAGGCGCGTCGGACGTGGCCAGCTTAAATATAAGGCCGTCGTGCCACACGCGGTCGAAGGCCTTCTCCATGTCGAGGAGTACTGCCACCGCGTACTCCTTCTTGTTCATGGCCTGCGCCAGGTGGTGCAGTACCCTCGACAGCTGAAGCGTCGTGCTGTGTTCCGACCTAAACCCGAATTGTTCAGGCCGCGGCGAGATGTGCGGCTGGAGATGTCGCAACAGGAGCATTTCGAACACCTTGGAGATGGTGGGCAGCAGGGTGATGGGCCGGTAGCTCTCTGGCTTCAAGATGTTCTTCCCCGCCTTGGGCAGCATGATGACGCGCCCCTCCTTCCACGAGGAAGGAAACGTCCCAGTGCGCAGTATCGCCGTAAACAGGCGCGCCAGTGCCGCCACCAAGCGGTACGGCAGGTGGCGCAGCACTGCGTTGGTGATACCGTCAGCACCGGGGGCCTTCCTGGGTTTTGTCCTCAGGATGGCGCGTCTGACCGCCCCAGGCGAGAAAAAGATGGCGTCCTCCTCGGGGGCTACCGGCGTTGCGAAGTATTCCCCAAGGTGTTGCTCGACTGTTGCGACATGTGCGGCGTCGCTGGTCGGGTTCGGTCGGAACTGACGCTCCAGGTGCTCAGCGAAGACCTCCGCGCGGTCCTCAGCGACATACTTGAGCGCCCCGCCGCTGTCCAGTAAGGGGCGCACCGGAGCTGGGGTGTTCGTGAGCTGGCGGCAGAGACGACGGGCGGATGGCCAGCTGCCGGCCGCCTCATCGATGCGTTCCTCCCAGCACTCGGCGTCCCGGCATCTCAACTCGGCCTTAATCTTCTCCGCGAGACTATTAAGTTTCCTTTTTAATGTAGGGCATCTAAGTTGTTGCCACTGCTTGCGAAGGCGCCTCTTGACGGCGATCATTGAGCGGAGATAAGCCGACAAAGGCGGCTGCTGCACTCTCCCCTGCGGCTCTGTCGTAGTCGCCGCTTCTAAGGCGCTCTGGATACAAGCAATGACGTCATCGGCTGTCTGATTAACGTCCGCGGAGGTAATCAGGGGCCGAGTCGGTGTGGTGGCCTCAGTCTTTTCCTTAAAGGCATCCCAATCGATGCGACGACGTGGCGCTGCGGGCATCATTCGGGTCGGCATACCCGATAGGACGACGAGTACTGGGTGATGGTCCGATTGCATCTCGTCGTCTAGGACTTGTTGCGTGATCTGGCAGTGTAGCCCTCGGTAGGCCACGATGTCCAGCACGTCCGGCATGTATATGTGGGCGTCCGGGTAATGGGTGGGCGTCTCTGGGCCGGACACCGTATAGCCGAAGGCCTCCGCGTCCGCGTAGAGTCGTCTGCCCGCCGTGTTGGTCGCGGCCGAGTTCCACGCCGGGTGCTTACAGTTAAGGTCACCGGCATGGATCGTCGCGCCGCTGTTGGCCTCGAGAAGGGCCCTCAGTTCCGTGGGGTCCAGTTTGGCCGAGGGCGCCTTGTAGCAGGCGTAGGTGGCGAGATCCTCGCCGGCAAAATGTAGCTGCACACCCAGCGCGTAGAACAAGCCGGGCGACGGCACGGGGAGCTCTTGATGGACGACCCTACGCCTCACCAGTACCGCCAGACCACGGTAGGGGGCGTTGTTGGCCGACCTTTCGTCCTTCCTGTAAGCGAGGAAACCCGAGACTTTGAGCTTGTCCTCCTGTCCCAGGTGCGTCTCGCTTACCAGCGCCACGTCGATGTCCTGTTCGTATAACAAGCGGCGGAGGGGGGCGACCTTACCTCGAAGGCCGCGGGCGTTCCAGTGGAGCACCCTCAACGACCTATCCATGATATATTTTGAGGAGAGAGGCCAGGCCGTCGAGGATGACCAGCTCCGCGTCTTGGCCTTGGCTGATGGCCTTGATTAAGTCCATCAGCAGCTGTACGGCGCAGGCTGTAAATTCCTTCTTCTTCTCGGCGTCGGCAGCTGGGCCGGCGCTCGTGTGTCTTGTGGAAGAGCGTTGTGGTGGTAGGGGGGCCGAGGGCCGTGCTATGCCGGCGCCAGCTGTCGGCCTTGTCTTCCTCCGCTCAGATGTTGGTGGTGGCGGGAGGACAGCCTCCGCTTGGGTCGAGGTAGGGTCGGCCCGGCGTGTGTCTTCCCTGGGTGCGGGGGGGGGGCTCCGGCTTCTTGCCTTTTGCCCCACGCCTCTTCTTCCGCATCCTCCGCCGCTTGGAGGAGGAGGGGGCTTCTGTCCTGTTCGTGGGCCCGTTGGCCGCCGCCATCAGCGACGCGCCTTGGGCCTCGGTGGAGGCCACTTCTGTCGGTCTCTCGATGGCCTGAGCCGGTTGGCGTGCGGCGACCGTGCCGGCTCGCCTGTTCCGCAACTCAGCCTGAAAGGCGGGGCAGCGCACGTTGTTTGCAGGGTGATCACCCCCGCAGTTGGCGCATGTCGCCGGCTCTTCGCGCGGGCGAGGGCAATCACGTGCGGCGTGCCCCTCTCCACAGCGGACACAGGCGAGCGGTCGGTGGCAGTGGTGCGACGAGTGCCGAAATTTCTGACACCTGTGGCACTGCGCGGGCCCGCGTTTTCCCCGCCAGGCCTCAATCTTGACACCCCGCATGCACATAAGCACGGTGATGTCGAAGATGGACCTGGCCTCCGGCGTCCTTTTTATTACTGCGTGGAATACGCAGCCGGGTCGTCCTTGGCGCGCCCTGATGTGACGCACATACTCCGGCTCGTATCCCAACGCGCGGAGCTCCTCCTGTATCTCTTCCGGCGGGGTGTCGACCGGTAGCCCTGTGATGGCCACCTTAATGCTGCGCTCCGCCGGCAGTGAGTAGGCAAACCACGATATGCCACACTCTTTTTCCAGGCCGGTCAGGTACCGCTGGACCAACCTAAATTCCTCCTCACTTTCTGGTGAGAAGCGAACCCCAGCGCCGTATGGTCGGGCGCTGGGTGGTCGGCCCAGTTTGGCACTGATGGCCCTGAAGTGTGCGGCCCATCCCGGCAGCCTCTCCACCACCAGCGGAGGATACCTCGGCCGCTTCGGCGGCTTCGGCTTAGGCTTTCCAGTGGCCGCTCCGTTGTCCTCTGGGGCAACGGTCGAACTGTAGAGACAGTAGTGGCACGTGAAATACTCACCCCTTGTTGTGGTTGCGGTGCTTCCTGGCGTCTTCTGCCTCCCGAGGATGGAGGCGGTGATGGTGTTGGCGACGGCGATGCAGGCGGCGTGCGGCGAGTCGCCTCAGCGAAGGTGGGCGCCCTGGCGGTGCCCTGCCCTCGCGGCGGTGCGCGCTCGCGCTGCGGTCGCGGCGGGTCGAGGCAGTAGCGCTTTGCCTCCTCTTCGCAGGTCCGACTGGAACTCGTAGCCGAGTCCCAGTGACGGCGTCGGAGATGCCGGTGGTGAGCGCCCGCCCAGCGCACTCGGCAGAGAGTCGACCGAGCCCGCGGACACCATTGACATGCTCGAGCCCGCTCGAGACGAGCATGCCGATCGTCCCGCCGGCGAGTCGTAGGCCGAGGCACGGGGGGGCGCCGGAGATTCTGGCGCCACAGGCGTCGGTGGCGTCGTACGGGCACCAGAGGGCGACGGTCCCGCTCCGCCTGTGCCGGTCCGGTCACCAAGCTGCGGCTGGTGCTGGCGGCGGCGGGGCGCGTAGCTGTGGCACCACGGCTGGAGGCGGCCGCCGCGGATGCAGCCACAGAGGGCGCTGTCGACGCGGCGGGATGCGGTGCGGCGGTGGTGCGCGCGACTGGGCGCGCGGTGGGGCGCACATATGGCGCGGATGGTGTTGCGGCAGCACGCGCTGCCGCCACAGGAGCGCGCGGCGTGGATGTGGGTGAGCGCACAGGTGGCGCGGCGTCGCGCGCGGTTGGCGCGAGGTCACGCACCGACGCAGACGACGGAGGCGCGGCGTCGCGTACTGTCGCACGTACGGCGGGCGCGGCGGCGCGCAATCGCGGCGGCAGGTCCCGGGGCCTGGGTCGGCACCGGACGAGAGGCGGACGGCCGCACGGCTACGGCGTGCGGATGACTCGGCGAGGGTGCCGGCGCAACGCGCGCAGGCGCCGATGTCACCGACGGGTCACTCGCAGCAGCCGCCGTGCTTGATCCGCTCGGTCCGACTTCGGTCGTGTCATCTTCTGGCTCCCTTGGTTGAGGCCCCTTCTTGCTGTGCTTCTTCTTCATCACCTTCTCTTCACTGCGAGGAGGTGGGGGTCCCGCCGGCGCTGCACCGGGCATCGCGTCACCAATATTTGGCAACGACGTTGTCCGGTCCAACCCCGGGCGAGGCGTCGGGTAGCCGGCGTCACCGCGGCCAAACGAGCCGCGGGCGCCAGGCATCGGCATCTTCTTGCTGTTTGCTTTTTCCTTTTACGTGATATCGCGACCGCAACGGTGCCCAGGCACCGGGCAGCAACGGCGCTCCCCCTGTGCTCGCACCAGTGCAAAACACTTGCGCGAACACAGGGAAAGTGAAAAAAGGACGGTCCGGGCGAAAAAAGTTTTACCAAAGTACCCCCAAAAGTTGGCACAATGGTAAAAACTCCTCCGGTCGTTGGTCGGTGAGAAATTGAGTCACTTAACACGTCCAATCGATCGATCACTGGCGATCCTGAAGCTCGCGCTCAGACGCCTCGCCTTTTTATACCTTTTTTTTTTTTTTTTTTTTTTATCGTGGTAAAATCATCAAATGAGTCCTCCCACCCAGGGCAGAGTGGGAGGAACTGTCAGACTTGTACTGACTAAAATCCACGGTGTCCTTCAATAGCCCTTTATGATCCAGGGTCACGGTAATTCTATAAGTCCCGCGACCCGCCTTTTTATACCTTTGGCCGCGAGACGCGTCGAGCGCGGCGACCGATTCTCGGACCTTATACAAAAATAATCCTTACAGCATGATTCAGTATTCACGCGCGATGGCTTATTATTAGCGTATTTCATGTATAACTTTGATGTTTCTATACCGATTTCTATGATTCTTTTTTATGGAATAGTTAATTATGTTAACCTTTTTTAATTTGGGATGACTGAGAGTGTTATAAACGTAAGAGTAGGCAAATATAATCAGAAAGCTTCGAACTGCTAAGCTATCGGGAGTTACACGTGATATTGCGAGTCAACCATAAAAGATGACATATGCTGTTGTGGGATATTTTTTATATAATTTTAAGGAGAAAATTTCCGTTTTACATGATTTCTATGTAGCTTTAACCATTAAGGTTGCACACGCGACGGAAGCTAAAAAAATGGAGTAACTTCTCCCGTTTTCCCAACATTTCCCTTCACTGCTCTGCTCCTATTGATTGTAGCGTGATGAAAAGTATACTATAACCAACTCAGGAGTATGAAAAATAATTGTACCAAGTTTCGTTAAAATCCGTCAAGTAGTTTTTGCTTCTATAACGGTTATACAGACAGACAGACAGACAGACAGACAGACAAAAATTTTACTGATTGCAGTTTTGGCATCAGTATCGATCCCTAATCACCCCCTGATAGTTATTTTGGAAATATATTTCATGTACAGAATTGACCTCTCTACAGATTTATTATAAGTAGTATAGATAGAAGAAGAAGAAGATTGCTGACTATGTTTTGTTAATGTAAGGTAAGCTTTGGGTTCCATTGCGAGGATCGTCCGGAGGACATGGTGGAGCACACCGTGGAGGTCTGCCCCACTTGGGCGGAGCACCGTCGTGTCCTCGTAGCGGCGATTGGCGGCGGCGATCTCTCGCGTCCGGCCCTGGTTCAAGCCATGGTCCGGAGCGAGAGGGAATGGGAAGCCGTCACCTCCTTCTGCGAAGCAATCATGCTAGTGAAGGAGGTGGCGGGACGTGAGAGGGAGAGAACCTCACGTCCCAGGCGCCGCGAGAGACGCCCTGGGCGTCGGGGGTCACGTGGTGGCTCCCGGCCACCGTAGGCGCGGGCCTGTGGACGGCGAGCTATGGGCTAGCTCGCCGTCCGGCCGTCTTATGACAACAGGCCGTGTCGACGGCGCGTTCGTGTTCCACGCGCGCCTCAAAGAGATGTCAGCAATGATGTAGTGGTCTGCAAGGGCCGATGCCTGCCAGAGCTGCGGGACTGTTGTTGTGGACGCGAAAGAGATACCGTGGCCCTGGAACACAAAGGGCAAGAAAGAACATGGATGGGTTTTAGTCAGTAGAAGTCTGACACTCCCTTCCGCTCCGCCCACAGTGGAGGGGGTCATTTGATGAGTTCCCATCCGAAGAAAAAAAAAAAGTAAGCTTTTAGTCTACTTACTTAATGTCGAGCCCAGCTTCGTAATGCGCAAACCACTTGTATTTCAGGAGACACAGAGCATCCTCGAGGATCTCTAGTTATATCTTCTCTAATTAAGTCCACTATTTTCATAGCATTATCTTTTGCTAAATCTATACTTTTTCCTGAAATCTGTATCGGATAAGTCCACGAAGGGATTCATTCGAATACGATTTCTGTTGGGTTCGCGTGGCGTTTCTTATAGCTCGACGGTTTCGATATCCTCAATATCATTTAAATCTATCATATTTAAATCCATTTTTGGATAAAAATAACACAAAATCCAAAATTACAATGAAGAAGACGCTACGAGAAACTGACACAACTTTGACAGCTACGACTTAGACCATCGCTAAACTAGGGGGCGGCGTGGTTTATTGTTAGACCATGGTTTAGTCCATGGTTTAACGCAAAACCACGTTTTGTAATAACGTTTTTGTGTAAACCATGGTTTTACGAGATTTAAACCTGGGTTTTTAGTTAAACCTCTTTTTGTAATAAGAAAGTCAAAGTTTTTATTATAAGGACTTCTGTAGCAACAATAAAGATATAAACCTGTTTCAAGATCTTTAACCCCACATATTTCAAAACTATCTGAACTATACAGTTTTTTAACAAAATCAATAATTTCACTTTCTTTATTTAAATGTGCTAAAATCCCTTTTTTTTGTTCGTCCTTGTGTTGTATGAGACTAAATTATAATTGGAAAAGTTAAAAACATGAGCAGATTGTAGATTTAGGAAATGTTCTGTTATACACAAGTAATCCAACTGAATACCCGTGGTTGCAATATAAAATTCTAGCTCAGTTTTTTTATTACTTATTCCACATACATTTTGATGAAATATCCTAAACAGCTGGTTTTCTGCATCAAAGTACTTTTACAACATGAATTTGATACATTATTCTCGAAAAAGGTCAGTGTCGTTATTCACTGTGCTATAATTTTTGATACAACTTTAGATGAAAATTGGTCTGTGTTCATTTTGTTGAAGTAATAAGGAATAGTACCAGGTTTTAACCGACACTTTTCGCTATCTTCATAAGCTTGCGTCATATTAAAGTTATTATTACTAAAGGTATGTTTATGATCTGAAAATTAAAATAGCTCCAAATAGTTTTTCAAGTTTCCGAAGACATTTTTTATTGCTATATTATTGACTTTTCCAGTATACTTAGAAAACATTTCATATGAATATTCTAGATGTTTATTATCAAAAGTGTATGCAAATTAAAAAAAATTGATTACTTAGGTACAAGAGTCGATTAAAAGCTTCTATTTTGGTATTGAACAAACTAGTTGTACAGTCTTAAACTGCACATTTTGCTGACGCTGGGTTTTGTACCCGACGTGCGTCATTTTATTACTATAAATATACATACATTACAATAAATCAATGAGTACGATTACTGCTACGCGGTGACTAACATTAGAGAAAGGAATCGTCAACAGTTTTCATTGTAAATAGTGTTATTACGGAATAAATCTTACGGGAAACTAAGTGATCTTTTCTCTGCGTACTCCAACCACAATAACAACAACTCTGCAAGTGTACGAACCGTACATTTTATGGTCCTTCGAGCCGGATCTTGGTGCCTGTGCGTCTCCTTACGGTAGCGGATCGGTTTAGCTGGTCTCCCAGAAGCGGGTCGCCCCAGTTAGATTGAGAAGTCGCATAATATCATAACCGAGGCGCAGGAGTGCTGAGTTCCATTGATCATTTTAAATCAAGGAAGAAACCGATTCCAAGATTTAAAACGGAGAAGACTACAAGCAACGCAGTAGCCTTCGCAATACAACGCAACGCTGATTTAGCATCGTTAACGACGTGCCAACTCACGCGAGCTATCTAACTACACAAGCGGCAAGAAGCTTCAACATGGACAAACTCGAATTGCAGTCAACATGCTTCGAGAACATAAAAACACTATGTGTCAACTACAGAAAGGATTCCGCATCACGAAAGACGATGGAATACTTGAAGACACGTTTGACGTCGTTAGAAAACCAGTGGCAAGACTTCGAAAACAGGCATGCCCAACTGTTACTGGAACTTGAAGATAAGAACATAGAATACTTCAAGGACGAAATCTATATGAAAACTCAAGATATGTTCGTATCGACGAAAACAGATATTACCGAGAAACTGGCGACTTTAGGAAAACAAAACGTGAAGTTCGACCTAGGTGGGACTTCAAAACAAGACAGTACCAACATACAACTCTTGCTTAACAAGCAAGAATGCAACTTCAACGCCATATACCGTGTTATGTCCAAGATTGACGTAGCTACTATCACAGAAAGATGGGAACTCGAAGACCACTTCACAACATTGAAATCAAAATGGGAACCCATCGACAAACTTCACTGGGAAGTAGACTTCCAACTGAAAGGATCCAACGAGCATTATTACGAAATGTTCACAGAGATCGAACAGAAATACGATGAACTGAAGAAGAAAATAAACGCCAAAATCTGGTCCACCGTTCACTTCCAGCAATCGACACCCAAGATCGAAATCCCTGAATTCTCCGGAAACTACGGGCAGTGGATCTCCTTCAAGGATCTTTTTCTGGAAGCCATACACAAAAACCCAATGATCAACAAAGCGCAGAAAATGCAGCACTTGAAGACCAAGCTGCGAGGAGAAGCCGAACGCTTAGTGCAGCATCTGACGATTGGCACTGAAAACTATGACGCATGTTGGGATATACTAAATCAGCGCTACGACAATCGTCGCCTGCAGTTCTCCACATTCATGAACAACATCCTAAACCTGCCGGTCATACAACATGCAGATTCATTGAACCTAAAGAAGATGCATGACGTCATTACTGAATGCATGAACGGCATCTCAAACATTGGGATTGATACATCAACTTGGGACCCGATCATTGTGCACATCATGTCTCAAAAGCTGGACTCTACTACTTTGAGTGACTACATGAAGGAACTCC
Source organism: Noctua comes (assembly GCA_963082995.1). Classification (NCBI taxonomy): domain Eukaryota; kingdom Metazoa; phylum Arthropoda; class Insecta; order Lepidoptera; family Noctuidae; genus Noctua; species Noctua comes. Next base: position 129,721 of record OY720293.1, read on the forward strand.
AAAATCACAGAGAAATTCAGAACCTCCATGACTTCCTGTATTTCCTTGAAACACAATTCATGGCATACGAAACGATGAAGTCAGCTAAAAAACCAAGTCCTACAGCTTCAGAAAAATCATCCAACTGGAAAACATCAAACAAGCAAACCCAGATGAAGAAATATAACTATAACGTCAATCAAAATAAAACAAACAACTATCACACCATATATGGAAAATGCCCACTCTGCAACGGCAGTCACGTGCTCCGCCAATGTGACAACTTCCTTCAAATGGACTTTGGCAAACGAAATGACACAGTTACGAAATTGCAGCTCTGTAAAAACTGCTTGTTCAGCCATGGAAATGACGAGTGCAAATCAACGAAAACATGTAGAGAATGTAACTTGAAGCATCACACACTATTGCACAATTCGGACAAACAAAACATTACGACATCGACTAGAAAAAACAAAACTGAAAAACGTCCTTCATCATCGGCTCAACAGCCAACATCCAAGCATTTGTTTAAGGACAACATGGAAGTCCTGCTAACAACGGTCCTGCTGAGGGTCAAATCCGCAGATGGGACCTACGTAAAACTACGCGCGCTACTCGATCAAGGATCACAAGTGAACTTGATAACAGAGAACGCTGCACAACTGTTACGCCTTCCTCGGAACGGGATCAACGCATCAGTATCGGGAATTGGCTCTGTCTCCAAAGAATGCAGGGGGAAACTCAAAATTACCTGCCAATCTATTCACTCCGATTATAGCTTTGAAACTCAAGCACTGATCCTGACGAAGCTAACAAACAACCTGCCTACACGAACGTTCGAGAGAGGCGCCTGGACGCATTTAGAGAACTTGAAGCTTGCAGATCCAGATTTCAACATATCTCGGCAGATCGACCTACTACTAGGAGCCGACGTATACTCAGAAATTATCCTGGAAGGGGTACTGAAAGGCGATAACAGCTCCCCGGTTGCACAACACACGCAAATTGGGTGGATTTTATGCGGGAAAATGAAGCAAACGTTTGACTGCCACGTTACTCTATTTAACCTAGAGGATCTCACAAAATTTTGGGAGAACGAAGATATTCAAAACACGAGGGATATCCCCAAGGATGACCAGTGTGAACAATTCTATAAGGAAACTGTGAGAAGAACATCCGATGGGAAGTACATCGTCAAAATGCCTCTCGTTCCAGACTACGCAGGAAAACTAGGAAAGTCAAAAACAACTGCTGTTTCACAGTTTTTGCAGTTAGAGAAAAGGCTGAAAAAGAATGAAAGACTTTCCTCAATGTACAAGCAATTCATGGAGGAATATGCAGATCTGGGTCACATGAAACTTGCGCCTCTGATACCGACTGACATCTACTTTTTACCTCATCATGGTGTACTGAGGGAAAACTCGACAACAACAAAGTTGAGGGTCGTATTTAACGCCTCTCAGCGGACTACAAGTGGCCTCAGTCTGAACGATGTCATGGAAAAGGGCGCCAACTTACAAAAGGATATTCAGGCTCTTATCCTTAAATGGCGAACTTACAAATATGCATTCACGGCCGACATTGAGAAGATGTACCGCTGCATTTGGATATCAAACGAACAACAACATCTACAGAGAATTATGTGGCGGGACTCGCAAGATCATCATCTTCAAGAGTATCAACTTTGCACCGTAACCTACGGAACCAAATGCGCACCGTGGCTAGCCATGCGAACATTGAAACAATTAGCCATCGACGATGGTCACAAACATCCGGAAGCCGCCAAGATTCTCATAGAAGAATGCTACGTCGATGACGTCATCAGCGGTCATAACGATCTCACAGAAGCGAAAAAGCTGCAACAATCATTGGTTCAACTGTTGAAAGGAGGAGGCATGAACTTACGGAAGTGGACAGCCAATGACCGAGCTATAGTGGAAGACCTACGCGAGGATCAAATTTCATCTCAACACATGTTCGATTTCAAAGAAGAAGCATCTACCAAAACTCTGGGACTCGGCTGGAATCCAAACAGTGACACCTTCCACTTCAACTGGCCTGCTGAAAACTGCAAACAAATAACGAAGAGGTCATTACTCTCGGCCATATCAAGATTCTACGACCCACTGGGATGGCTCTCCCCAGTGACGGTCAAAGCCAAACTACTATTCCAGAAACTCTGGATGAGTAAACTTAGTTGGGATGACGTAGTGTCCAGCGACATCGAATCAGAGTGGCTGAAACTGAAAATGGAGCTGCCGTGCATTAGCAAACTAACTATACCTAGATGGATTGGCGGCACACAAAAATGTATCGAGTTATTAGGCTTCTGTGACGCAAGTGAAAAGGCCTACGCTTGTGTCATCTACAGCAGGGTGTTCAACGAACATAGCCAACCTATCATAACTCTACTAGCAGCTCGAACAAGGGTGGCTCCACTTACCCAGAAGACAACATTACCTAGACTGGAACTGTGTGGCGCTCACTTACTGGCTGAACTTATGAAGAAAATCAAGCAAACTTTCAGTGGGTATAAAATAACGACTCGTGCCTGGTCAGACTCTCAAGTCGTCTTAGCGTGGATTCAAGGCGAAACATCAAGATGGGAGACGTACGTAGCCAACAGAGTTACAAAGATCAAGAACATAATCCCTGCTGCACAGTGGCGTCATGTGAAATCAGAGCAGAATCCCGCGGATTGCGCATCAAGAGGGCTGTTGCCGAGCAAACTAATGGACTTCACCCTATGGTGGCAAGGCCCCGAACTTATAACGAAACAAGACCCAACAGAAGATGTCCCCTGCGCTTTCCAAACCAATCTAGGCTGCATAAATCACGTTCAGATCGAAAACTCTTCTCAAGAAAAAAACGAACAGAGCATAATAATAAAATTATTGAACAAATGCAGTTCATTGACACAAGTAAACAGAGTCATCGCATGGACATTACGCTTCATAGCAAATATGCACAATAGGACGAAATCGGAAACTCCATACCTAACAACAAGCGAACTAAGCGCAGCGCGTAAAAGTGTAATAATTCAAGCGCAGCGACTGCAGCTCGATTCTGAATACAAACTACTTGCAAAAAATGAAACCGTGTCGAGGAAAAGCGTAACCTACAAACTGAATCCCTACATAAACAAAGACGGAATAATTTGTGTCGGAGGGCGACTCAAGCACTCAAGCCTACCCGGGGAGATGAAGAATCCAATCATCATCCCACATAACGGACGATTTACACAACTTCTTATAGAACAAGCTCATTCAACCACATTACATGGAGGAGCTCGGCTGACGCTGACCTACATAAGACAACGTTACTGGATTATTGGCGGTAACCGAGCCGTCAAGAACCAATTACGAAGATGTGTACGCTGTCATCGCTTCAACAAGACGGATGACTGTCAACTGATGGGTGATCTACCACAGCAAAGGATCACTCCATGCCGACCCTTCACGCATACAGGAGTCGACTTCACCGGCCATGTAGACGTCAAACACAACAAGGGTAGAGGCGTGAAAACCTCCAAGGGATACGTCGCCATATTTATATGCATGGTGACAAAGGCCGTTCATATTGAACTCGTATCCGACCTTAGCACAGAAACGTTTATGGCAGCCTTCCAAAGGCTATGTGCAAGACGGGGGACCCCCAAGCACATGTACTCTGACTGTGGAACAAACTTTGTCGGCGCTGCAAAGGTACTTCGTCAAGAATTCGAAGAGTTCAAACATCTACTGAATCCTGACCTCTTTAACGAACTGGCCAAACTAGAAGTGGAGTGGCATTTCAACGCCCCCGCTTGGCCAACTGCTGGCGGTTTGTGGGAAGCTGCCGTGAAGTCGATGAAACATCATCTGAGACGAGTACTAGGGGAACAAAAACTGACGTACGAGGAGTTCATAACGATGCTAGCGAAAATAGAAGCCTGTCTGAACTCAAGACCTCTGTGCCCGTTAACTGAAGATCCGGAAGAGTTTTACAACTGTCTCACCCCTGGACACTTCCTCACAGGAGGCCCAATCTTATCTATGCCGCTTTCGGATTACAATGACGTAAATAACATTGATTTGCGCCGGAGGTGGCAGTTGACTGAACATATGTTTCAACAATATTGGAAAAACTGGTCGAACGATTACCTTACTACTCTACAAACACGTAGTAAGTGGAACAAGCCTTCTAGGAACATAAAAGAAGGCGATATAGTACTGGTGAAAGAAAATAATCTACCGCCAGGAAAATGGGCCTTAGGTCGTATACTGGAGACCCATCCAGGGTCTGATGGATATGTTCGAGTTACGACAGTCAAGACTCAAGCAGGAACCATCAAGCGCCCAATAACTAAACTATCGCCATTACCATTAAGGTCTGAAATTGAAGATGTGAAAGAAAACGAAACAAAAAGTAAGTCTCAACAAAACTCGAGCAATAAACGGCAAAGGTCAAAGAAGCCTACTTCAACGCTACTAACAACAATGTTAGCATTGTTTACATTTGTAACTGGATCATATAGCGCCACTGATGGCACGCGCCAAGCGTCGTCAACCGCTCAAGTTACAAGTCCGGAACGCGAGCGGCCCATATACTATGACGCGGTTGGAAAAATGCAAGTAGTGCATGATGAATGGATACTTATGATGTACTACAATCTTACGAATTATTGGGAAGGAACTCGTCGAACTCAAACTTACTTTGATAACATCAAGAACCTATGCCATAAAACGGATCTACAACACTGCAAATCAACAATGGAACAACTAAACCATGAAATAGAACTTCTAAACTACTACAACTCTATACTTATAAATCCCCACAAACATCTGAGCAACAGGAAGAAGCGGGGCCTAGTCGACGGAGTCGGCTACATAGCTAACAGTTTATTTGGAATACTGGACCAACAATTTGCTAAGAAATACCAAAACGACATCGAATCTCTGCAGAGCAACGAAAACTACTTACTTGAGCTAATCAAAAATCAAACAACTATTGTGGAGCTCGAGAACCAAGTATTGAAGCAAAGCGAAGACAATATTCAACGTCAATTCAACTCCATTGACAGTTTCATAAACTCGACCAACATGAACATAGCATCCATCGAAACGGAAATGGAAATACTTACGGCTACTACCTACATCAACTCTGCCTCACTGACGACGTACCTACTGATCAACAGCTTGAGGACGTTCCAGGAGATGCTGTTCAACACTCTGACTAACGTCTACCAAGGACATGTGGACATGCATCTGATAACTCCTGTCCGTCTAATACAAAAATTGACAGAAATAGCCGGAAGTCTTCCGAAATCTTTATCATTGCCAGTTGAAAACTATAAAGAGAACATCAAAGATATCTACAAACTGATCAATGTGAAAGCACGAGTTACTGAAAGCTATTTCTTATTCGAAGCACATATTCCACTTGTAGCTAACGAAGATTTTGATATATACAAAGCAATACCCTTACCGGTTAACATAGCCAAGGAGACAACATATGTGCAGTTATCCAACAAGTACATTGCGGTCAACTTCAAGAAGAACATTTACATATCTATGTCAAAAGATGATCTGAAATACTGCATGCAACAAAAATCACGGAACTTCCTGTGCAAGAACAACTTGCCATCATTTGAACTACACAGCAAAAACGCTCCGTGTGAGGCGAAACTGCTGTCACAGCATAACAACGGGCCTTGTGACGTCGAGCACGCGTCATGTAAAAACACTTGGATAGAGTTACAAACGCATAACAGCTGGCTGGCGATTTGCTGCGAAACGTGTTCGTTACGAATCATATGTAGCAATGACGTCACATCCCAAACCATCTCATCATCAAGCATAGTGACATTATCTCAAGGATGCGTACTGCAATCTACCGATTTAACTATTTACGGGCAACGCCAATACCACAGCGACATGAAGATGGATTATGAGCTCACAGCTCCAACATTCGATGCATCCATCAACAAAATAGTGAACTTGACATATCGCTATGCCCCAAATATCCTTCAGTCAAAGACTACGAATCAAGAAATTGCAACAATTGAACAGAAAATTGCAACTCAAAGGAAGAATGAAGTTTCACTACCAACCATAACAAGCCATGACATTCATCAATATGCAATCTGTTACTTCTTACTGACGGCCGCCATCATATCAGTACTGGTGGTGGTTGGGAGGAATCGCTGTGCACACTACTGCACAAACAACGCCAAAACCAAAACTACGAGTCCACCGCCGGAAGACATCGAACTTCAAGTCATCCGTCAACCAGAGTACCCGCAAGAAGCAGTTGCAGCACGGGCGGCACACACGGCAGCACAAACAACAAAGGACTTGCGGCTAGAGTCTCGACCGGGATACAGGAACATTGCCTTTCAATTTGATTAATTAATTTACTTTAATTAACTATATTAACTTTGTTATGGTTTTTCCTTTCTCTTTTGATCTGTTTCTCCTTTTGGGGTTGCCAAGATGTACAGTCTTAAACTGCACATTTTGCTGACGCTGGGTTTTGTACCCGACGTGCGTCATTTTATTACTATAAATATACATACATTACAATAAATCAATGAGTACGATTACTGCTACGCGGTGACTAACATTAGAGAAAGGAATCGTCAACAGTTTTCATTGTAAATAGTGTTATTAAGGAATAAATCTTACGGGAAACTAAGTGATCTTTTCTCTGCGTACTCCAACCACAATAACAACAACTCTGCAAGTGTACGAACCGTACACTAGTATTCGATTTTAGTTTAAAAATAGGGCAACATACAATACTATTCGTGTGCAATATCTTTTCGAGTTTACATTTTATATGATCTACCAATTCTGCATAATTTTTGGAAATTAAAAAGTTTGCTTCACCTAGTGTTAGGGTTCGCTAATTTACATTTTTATTTAATTAAATTCAAAGGCAAAAAGACTAGTTTCCAGACCAGTAACTATTTGATTTGAATATTTTGCGCTGGCAACAATTTGGTTTGTCAGTTGGTCGTTGCATGCTTCTGATTGGCTAGCGAATCGGAGGCCAGCAGATTGTCATCTGTGATTGGTTGACGACATTAAGTCGTTAACCAACCACAGAACTCTATTTTACCGCGCAAATTATCGAAAACCTGGGAAGTGGGAAAAGGTCGGTTGAACATTCTGACTCAAGCTGTTGGCCGAGAAGGTCGTGAGAAAGAATAAAATTGCTTTTCTGTTACCTGAATTTTCTTCAGTACTTCACCTAGGCATCCTGAAAGTCTAAATTTAGTCCTTAGTCTTGGCATCTATATTTTTTTTATATATCAGAAGTGAATTCTAACCAAACTTAAAACTGTTAGATCATGGACGAGCCACCAGGACACAGAGAACGCTCAAATCGAGACTCCAGTCGGCGTAGACTGGAGACACCTAGTCGAGGGGATCGCTCACGAAGTCGAAGCGGCCTGCGTATGCGCAGCCCGAGTCGATCTCGAGATGAGCGAGACTTCCTCCTGGGACGGCAGAGAGTACAGATGCTGGAGCAGGAATTACGCCGAGAGCGTGAACGACTTCGTGCGACGGAGGACCGTCATCGATCATCGTCACGACGTGCCAGCGAGCATCGCGAGCCCCCCAGGCGTCGGGAAGCAGAGCGTCTGGCAGAGTCACGTGTCAGCGAGCGTCGCGAGCCCTCCGGACGTCGGGAAGCTGAGCGTCGGGCAGAGCCACGTAACGAGGAACTTGGCAATGCCGGAGAATATAAATCAGGATGGTAACCAATCGCGTATCTTTCAAATTTAAAGTTCGCGAGTACATTCGAAAGAAGCTGGCAGTTTCGTCACGACGGTAATGTTTTCCCCATTGTTTGTGTTTTTATTTTAGTATATTCGCGTAAATGTCTATTTTCATTTATCAAAATTTTGATATGTATTTATAGTATTTGTTATATATTTATAGTATTTTATATATAGGTACTTATAGCTAATCGTATTATTAATTAAAACTATTTTCAGATACACCTACCACTGTTTGTCTCTGCATCACCCAAAGGTTGACTGGTAGAAAATGCCTATGGCATTAAGTCCGCCTATGTGCTTTTGTGCTTGAAGTGTAAATAAATAAATAAATAAATAAATAATAAATATACAAGGTCACGTAGTCCATCTTTTTCTAAGAACGATCTTGTTAGTGTTTTAAAATTGTTGAAAGAGGATCTGTCGTCACAGCCACATAACACAAATCGCACAGCCGTCTCAAAAGATAGACCACCAAAATATATTGCCTAATTATGACCCTTCAACCAAAAACCAACGTATTGATATATGGTTGAAAAAGGTCAACGAATGTGCGTCGGTATATGGTTGGGATGATAGAACTACCACTCATTTTGCCATGCAGAAACTCCAAGGCCTTGCTAAAATGTGGTACGAAAGCTTGAATTCCATTCTTTTCAGCTGGAAAGAATGGCAAGATAAATTAATAAATGCATTTCCTTGTGAACAAAATTACGGCCAGACCTTGGAGGATATGCTTAAAAGGAAGAGCAAGTTCAATGAGCCCATCGAAGTTTATTATTACGAGAAGCTTACTCTCATGAATCAATGCGATATAGTAGGAAAGCGTGCCGTGGACTGTATTATTCACGGCTTGAGTGACAGGACGCTTAGATCGAGTGCTTTGGCATTACGTTGCAATCACCCCGACCAACTTTTGCAGTTCTTATTAAGCAATAAAGATACACATCAGCCTTCAGTGGACCGTGGCCATTTTCGTAATAAAATTGTACATCAGAATAACAACCAAAACCAAGCTCCAAAATCTATAGCTAGATCAGGTCAGCCTAATGGTTGCTATAATTGTAAGGAGAAGGGGCATAGTTTCCTACATTGTCCTAAACCTCTCTTGAGGTGCCAACGATGCAATAAACTCGGTCATACGATAGAGACCTGTTTTAGCAAGCCAGGGGAAAAGCCGACGAATTCTAGCGCTACTGTTTCAAAGACAATGCGAATAGATTCTGTCAAAAAAGGTACTGAAACCCCAAACTCCAAATTTATAAAAGAGGTTATTGTTAATAATAGGGTGCCCCTACAGGGGTTCATTGATTTTGGGAGCGAGGTTACTCTGATTAAGGAGTCGGTAACCAAGGAGCTAGGCTTGATTCACGATAACATGCCCTCTCAAATGAAAGGTTTCGGTAATAGTGTTGTGCAATCTCTGGGAGAGTTGTCGCTTGACTTGAGTATAGACGATGTCAAAGCTAGGGTTATTAGTATGGTAGTGAGTGACGACTTTTTGGAGAAGCCTTTGCTAATCGGTCAGACTTACACGGAACTTCCCCATATAGTTGTTTATAAAAATGTTTCTGAATTGAAATTCTTCGACAACGGCAATAAATTGCTTTTTTCTGATGTTGACATTGAGAGTGGAAACTCTTTAAAGGTTCGCACTTTAGGAGCTGTCAAATTTTGGGGACCTGTTTCGATCAGAGCCAGCGTTGACCCTACCATTAGCGGCAGTATTTAACTGAAAAATAGTGTTGCAGGAAAACCCAATCACCAATTTTCAGTATGCGGAGGACTTTACAATTCGACAAATGGTTGTATCAATATAGTTGTTATTCCCCATGCTAGTTTCTGTCTGATTCCAAAGGGCAATGTTTTTAGCAGAGCTGAAAAGGTTTATTTTGTCAACAAGGTTGTCGTTGAGTCGCCTGAACTGCTTAGTGATGCTGCCGGTAATAAATTCGATGAAAGCCTTGAAGGATCTAGGTTGTACTAACGTTGCCCAAATGAAAATAGAGCTTAAAGCCCGGTTTCCACCGCGAGCGGAACGGACCCATTAATGACTTCGTTAAACTCGCAAACGCAAACTGCATACTTGTATTTCCACCAACAAATAGTCGGACGGAAAGAGCCGAGCGTGTAGAAAGAGTAGAAATGAGCTCGCTCAGTTCTAGGGAGCGGAGCGGAGTACTTACGGACTCCGCTCAACTCGCAATTACAATTTACATAGTAGCGTTTCCACACAGAAAGTGGTGAGCGGGGCGGATTGAGCGAGTAAAAAGAAATTGAAAAGAGTCCGCTGCGCAAGGCCTGCACCGACTAGTTCAGAACGGACTCGCTCGCTGTCTGCCCCCCGCGCTTCTCGCCTCCCGCAGCTATGCGTTTCAAAATATCGACCTCCACAAATGACAAAAGTTCTTGAAATTGTTCTCTATTAACCCTGTAATAATTCTTAAATTTTTCGTCGTCTAAATCATAAAACAGCCTAAATTCCCCTTTTAATTTACGATCTTGAATATGCTGGCACAGCCAAAATCTTCGTTTAGCGCGTTTTTTTCTTTGCATAAGATACAACAATGCGTGCTTCTTTTTTCTGTATACATAATCACTGTCATCGCTCGATTCCGTGTCACTCGATAACATCGCAACAACACGACCACACGCAACCAGCTCAAAACTTCAACTGAACTCGTTCTCTGTGGAAATTAGGCCGCTTTCACATTAGGACGTTAGCTGCGCGACAGTGGCGCGGCAGAAGCACATTCGCAAGCAAAAAGTACGTTTTTTACCGTTTGGACGTTAGATGTGCGACTGTCGCGCTGCTAAAGTCGCCTAAATGTGAAAGCGGTCTTATCTATTCGTTTTTCATTTCTCATTTTCCGTTCAGCTCAGTCCGCTCATTTCTCTATCTCAGTTTCATTTTGCAGTGGAAATCAAATGACCAACTCTTCGTTGGTGGAAACGCAAACCTCTTTCATTAAAAAGGAGTCCGTTCCGCCTAACCATTTTCCGCACATTACCCTTTCGCAGTGGAAACCGGGCTTAACAGTCAACGTCCCGTTGTATACCGTCCGTATCGTCTGTCACATAATGAGCGCTCGCAGATACGTACAATGATAGAGGAGATTTTAGACGCAGGTATAGTGCGCGAATCGTCTTCCGACTATGCTAGTCCTATCCTGCTTGTACGCAAGAAAGATGGATCTCTTAGAATGTGTATAGATTATCGCATGCTGAATTCTGTAACTCTTAAGGAGAGATATCCAATGCCAATCATTGAGGATGAAATATCTCGCCTTTCTGGTCAGGCCTGTTTTATTTCTCTAGACCTCGCGTCAGGTTACTACCAGGTACCAATCGTGGAGCAAAGTAAGCGATTCACCTCATTTGTCACACCGGACGGCCAATATGAGATTAATCGTATGCCGTTCGGCTTAGCAAATGCGCCTGCTGTATTTCAGCGTATGATAAATACGATTCTAGGGTCAGCTCGTTTCTGTAAAGCAACCGCGTATATGGATGATATTCTAATTTTTGGGAAGGACTCTTCAGAATGTCTGAAAAATTTTGAAGACGTATTGCAATTGTTAGAAAAGGCTAATCTTACTTTGAATTTATCGAAATGTGATTTTCTGCGCGATAAAATCGACTATCTTGGAATATGAAATCGGAGCAGCAGGAGTAAGGCCTGGGAAGAAAAAGATCTCTAGTGTAATGATTTTTCCGCATCCTGAAAATTTACACAATATCCGCCAATTTCACGGGCTGGCAAGCTACTTCCGGAAATTCGTCAAAGCCTTCGCCTTGATAGCTTTTCCACTCAGCAAATTGTTAAAAAAGGGCATAACATGGGAATGGGGTGATGATCAGGAAACTGCTTTTCAGGATTTGAAAGCTAGGTTGATAAATAGACCTATTCTTGCAATATTCGATCCATCAGCAGAGCTGGAACTGCACACTGATGCGAGTAGGACAGGTATCGGAGGTATCCTCCTTCAGCGTTCAGCGGATAATACGCTGCGACCGGTTGCATACTATAGCAGGCAAACATCGCCGGAGGAGAAGAATTTCCATTCCTATGAACTGGAAACTTTAGCAGTGGTTTGTTCTCTACGAAAGTTTCGAGTTTATTTGTTAGGGAAAGACTTTAAAATCGTTACAGATTGCAGCGCTCTTCGGTCTACTTTTACTAAACGGGATCTCATTCCTAGGATAGCGCGCTGGTGGCTGCAATTGCAAGAATTTAATTGCACAATCGAATATAGAGCCGGTATAAAAATGGGACATGTTGACGCGCTATCCCGTAATCCTATAGTCGAGTCCGACGAGAATCAATCTGATAATCTTCCGTTATGGCAATTTCAAGCGAAGACTGGTTACATACCCTCCAACTTGGAGATTCGGAACTAGGAGGATTAGAGATATTTTCGATAGTAGTCTGGATCAAAAAAGCTTGCAATATATTAAGGAAAACTACGTCGTTAAGGACAACAACTTATTTCGTTGTGTAGGAAAAGACAAGGGAGATATGCGATGGGTAGTACCGAAGGGTGCGAGATGGCAATTATGTCGAATGAATCATGACGATATCGGTCATTTTGGGGTTGAAAAGACTTTGGAACGATTAAAGAAAAGCTATTGGTTCCCAAAAAATGACACGATTTGTTAAAAAGTACGTGAGCGCCTGTATTGAATGTGCATACGCTAAAAACAATCAAAGTGGTAGGGAAGGTCTTCTTCACCCTATAATGAAAGTGGAAGTACCTTTTCATACACTACATATTGACCATCTCGGAAACCCTTCGTGAAATCCAAGCGAGGTTTTTCTTACCTATTAGTAGTAGTTGACGCGTTTACAAAATTTTGTTTTGTCAGACCGGTTCGGAACACGCACACTCAGAACGTAATTAGGGTGCTAGAAGACATATTCAGGATATTTAGAACTCCTGATCGCCTCGTGAGTGACAGCGGCAGCTGCTTCACGTCACATATGTTTAAAAGATTTTGTCTAGACGAGGGCATTAAACATATCCTGAATGCTGTCTCTAGTCCCCGGTCAAACGGTCAAGTCGAGCGGTATAACCGCATAATTCTTGGCTCTATGAAGGCTGTAAGCGTGAAATATGGCGAAAAAGATTGGGATTGCCATATAGGAAGGATTCAATGGGGACTAAACAACACTATCCAAAAAACAACCGGTAGGACACCAGCCGAGGTGATGTTTGGTACCTCTATGAATGTTTCGGCAAATCCCATCCTTAATGAGATTTCTGATGAAACTCGCAAATCCACTGATTTACCCACTATACGCCAAGAAGTTAAAAGTAGGATAGACAATGAGCAGATCAAGCAAAAACGGTATTATGATATGGGTAGGAAACAAGCGCGCGCATACGCGGAAGGCGACCTTGTTAAAATTACTAAGACTTGCTTTAATAATGAAGGGCAGAGTAAGAAGCTATTGCCGTCGTATATCGGTCCCTATCGGGTTACAAAGGTCTTGGGTACTGACCGTTATATAGTAGCTCCAGAACCAGGTTTATGTAATACACAAGGCAAGCGTCCAACGACTGTTGCTGCGGATCGCATGATGCCTTGGATCCACGTGGCTGCGTTAAATGTGAACGAGAACTCTGAATCAGATTCCGAAACAGATGATGATTAGATATGCTTAATTCAAGTTTAGGTGTCCCTTGTGAGGCATGTAAACTACAGAATGGTGTGTTGTTTCAGATTAGATGCGAGAATCGATTGGTTCGCATCTGATCAACTGTGCCAGAGCTACTCGTTCGTCTTGCTACTATTGCACAAGCCTAATCGATCAGCTTGAGCGCATGGTTAGTAAAGGTTTCCTCGATTAATTGATCGTTGAGGTAATCTTTGAAGTATATCGACTAATCGATCGTCGATCACCAGGTATCCCGATTAATCGATCATTGTGACCCAAGTTCTTTAATGGATGGTGGGCGACCGAGAGTCATCGTCGGAGGGGGAGCTGGCCTCGGCTCGCAAGATCCCCACCAGCAAGCGTGGCGGAATCCGCGGCAAGGGGAGAGGCCTCTCTGCCACCGAGAGGTCGGCGCGGCTTGCCGAGGAGGGGCGCCACCCAGGGGTGGCTGCCGGTCACGGGGTGGTCCGTTCGGGCTCCTCTGGTGACGAGGCGGGCGCAGACGGCGGCTCCGATGCAGAGCGTAAGGCCGGGCTGGCGAAGGAGGTGGAGGCGGCGCTGAGGGCTGTCTCCACCAAACAAAAGGCCTCCACCAGGCAAAGGGCTATACCCGCAGCGGTCGCCTCCATCATGGCGGCAGCGGAGGCCAGATATGTGGGGCCCCCGCCAGACGACGTGGCCAAACTGCGGGCAGAGGTCACTCGACTGACGGCCGCCACGGAGCTTCTTCAAGAGAAGAACAGGAAGCTCCGAGCAGATCTGGCCAGCAGCGACCAAGCCAGCCCTTGCCGGTGGAGAACCAGGTCCTAAACCTGGTTCGGCAGGAGCTGGCTGCCTTCCAGGCGCGGTTCTCCGTCTTGGAGGGCATTGTCCTGCGCCCCCCCCTGGCGGCAAACAAGGCGCCCCCGGGCCCGAAGGCGGCCACGTATGCGGCTGCTGCGGTCTCGGCACCGGGGCCGTCCAGCCATCCCTCCGGCAGGGTCACGTCAGCCCCCGCAAAGCCGGCTTCAGCGAAACCGGCTCCGCTTAGGAAGGCGGCGGCCCTAAAGCAGGGCAAGGCGGCGGCCCAAAAGAATGGAAAGGCGGCGAACGTGCCAGCGCCAGCCGCGAGACGGCCGCCACCGCCACCCCCCCCGCCCGCAGAGCCTTCCGTGGCCGAGACCGGGTGGCAGGTGGCCGGAGAGAGGGCGAGGGAGCAAAGGGCGGCCAAAAAGGACAGGAAGCGGGAGCGAAAGCGCCGGCAAAAGGAGCGTGGCGTCGCGGCTAGGCTCAGCGCCCCAAAGACCGCGGCTGTAGTGATCACACTACAGCCGGACGCGGTCAAGAGGGGCGTGTCGTACCGCGACGTGCTCGCGAAGGTGCGGGAGGCGGTAGACCTCACGGAGCTCGGCATCGCCGGGGGCCTCCGTTACCGGGTCACTGCAACCGGGGCTCGGATGCTGGAGGTCCCCGGCGCGGCCAGTGGCCCTACCGCTGACGCTCTAGCCGAACGGCTCAGAGCGTCCTTAAACGCGGAGGAGGCCCGAGTCTCCAGACCCACCAAGCGCGCAGACGTGCGCATACTGGGTCTGGATGACTCCGTGACGGTCGAGGACGTGGTGGCCGCCGTTGCCAGGACTGGGAGGTGCCCTCCCGACCAGGTGAGGGCGGGCGGCCTGCGTTCTGACTTCGCGGGGCTGCAGACCATCACGGTCGGCTGCCCCGTGTCGGCGGCCAAAAAGATACAGGAGGGCCGAAGGCTCCTAGTTGGGTGGGTGTCTGCGCAGGTGAAAGTCCTGGAGCCCAGACCCCTGAGGTGCTTCCGCTGCCAAGTGGGCAACCACGCGGCATGCGATTGCACCTCGGAGGTGGACCGCAGCGATAGGTGCTTCCGCTGCGGTCAGCCCGGTCACAAGGCCGGCTCGTGCACTGCCCCGCCGCACTGCTTCGCATGTGCAGCGGCTGGAAAGCCGGCCGATCACCGGGCCGGGGGCAGGTCCTGCGCCCCACCCGCCAAAAACAGGCGCAGAGGTAGGCCCTCTGCCACCACCGTCACCGCCACTACCACCGCCGCCGCCGCCACTGCCGCCGCCGCCGCCGCCGTGGCTGTACCCCCGCGAGGGGCCCTGGAGGAGGCTGCAATGGACTCCGATTAATGGCCCCAATGCGCTTCCTCCAGGCGAATATCAACCACTGCGCCGCTGCTCAGGATCTCTTGCTCCAGAGCGTGGCGCAGTGGTTGATCAACGTCGCCGTGGTCGCCGAGCCGTACTTTGTCGTGCCCAGAAATGACTGGGTGGCGGACCTGGACGGTTCGGTGACCCTCATCTCGTCGGCCGCCGCCGGTACCCCGCCCCTTGATCTCGTCAAGAGAGGGCGCGGGATCGTCGCGGCACGGTTCGGGGAGATTGCCGTGGTAGGCTTTTATTTCTCCCCGAGCCGAACTCTCGCCGAGTTCCAGGACTCCTTATCGGAGCTGGGAGACGTCGTCGTCGATTTCGGTTCCCTCCCCGTGCTCGTCCTCGGGGACTTCAACGCCAAGAATGTGGCTTGGGGTTCCCGGTACACGGACCATATGCGGGGCAGGATGCTCGAAAACTGGGCCCTGGCGCAGGGCCTGGTAATCGAGAACCGGGGTTCCATCCCCACGTGCGTGCGGTGGAATGGCGAGTCGGTGGTGGACGTTACGTTCGCCACCTCTGGCCTGTCGCCGCGCGTCACTGACTGGCGCGTTGTGGAGGAGGTGGAGACCTATTCCGATCACCGGTATATCCGGTTCGACGTCTCCGCCCAGACCCCAGACGCGCCGGTCCGACGGAACCCAAGTGGTCCGCGATGGGCGCTGAAGCAGCTGGACCGGGAGCTATTCCTGGAAGCCTCGATCGTGCAGGCCTGGGTGTCATCACCGGACAGGCCTGCCGACATCAACGACGAGGCGGAGTGGTTCCGGGAGGCCATGTCGGAGATCTGCGAGGCGTGCGTTGCCGCGCGACGCCGGTACTCCAGGTTCCGTAGGCGCCGCACCCGACCTCCGGATGCGGTGACTGTAGAGGCGGAGCTGTACGAGGGCTACAGGGCAGCGAAGACCGTCCTCCGCGACGAGATCTGGCGGGCCAAGGAACTGGCCCGCAAGGAGATGCTGGGGACTCTGGACGGGGACCCATGGGGCCGTCCCTACAAGTGGGTGCGAGAAAAGTTCCGGCCCTGGGCTCCCCCGTTGACGCAGAGTCTCCAGTCTCAGTTCGTGGAGGACGTGGTGAGCGCCCTGTTCCCATCGCGAGGGGAGCATACTCCCCCGCCCATGGCTCCGCCTTCGACGGTGCCTGGCGATGAAGCTGGCGCAAACGCGGACCACAGCGACGACGACGTCTACGACGCTCCAGAGGCGACCGAGGTAGACCTGAGAGTGGCGGTACAACGGCTCAAAGCCAAAAACACCGCCCCAGGACCCGACGGCCTGCCAGGGAAAGCCTGGGTTCTGGCCTCGGGGACTCTCGGGCCTCGACTGAGGGGGCTCTTTAGCACGTGCTTGGAGAGGGGCCGGTTCCCGCTTCGTTGGAAGACGGGGAAACTGGTCCTCATCCAGAAGCCCGGGCGCCCTGCGGACTCTCCGTCCGCATTCCGGCCCATCGTGCTGCTCGACGAGGTGGGCAAGCTCTTTGAAAGAGTCATTGCAGGCCGCCTCGTCGGGCACCTGAATCGGGTGGGTCCGGACCTTGCGGAGAGCCAGTTTGGCTTCCGCAGGGGGCGCTCGACGGTGGACGCCATCATGCGCGTGAGAGCCCTCACGACGGGGGCTGCGGTATCCCGGGGCAGGGTCGTCTTGGCGGTGTCTTTGGACATCACCAATGCCTTTAACACCCTGCCCTGGAGTTGCATCAGGGAGGCACTCCGGTATCACCGGGTGCCGACCTGCCTCCGTCGCACAGTCGAGGACTACCTGACGGACAGAGCCGTCATCTACCCCGGTCACCAGGGAGAATGGAACCGGCGAGAGATGTCGTGCGGTGTTCCACAGAGATCGGTCTTGGGGCCGCTCCTGTGGAACATCGGTTACGACTGGGTGCTGCGCGGCGACCTCCCTGACGGCGTTGGCGTAATATGTTACGCCGACGACACGCTCGTCCTGGCGGAGGGAGAGTCGCACCAGGCGGCGGCCGACCTGGCGACGCAAGCGGTTGCGACAGTCGTTGGAAGGATCCGGCAGTTGGGACTCGAAGTGGCGCTGCACAAAACAGAGGCCATGTGTTTTCATGGCCGTCTGAACGCGCCACGGTCTGAGTCCCACATAACGGTGGGAGGGGTTCGCATCGGCGTCGGGAGAACGATGAAGTACCTGGGACTCGTCCTCGACAGCCGGTGGAACTTCAAGGAGCATTTCCTGCGTTTGGCCCCAAAGCTGAACCGGGCAGCAGCCGCCCTCAGGCGACTCCTGCCCAATCTCAGCGGGCCAAACGCCTCCTGCCGGAGGCTGTACGCCGGTGTCGTGCGGCCCATGGCCCTCTACGGGGCCCCCGTGTGGGCCCTGAGCATTCGGACGCGACCACTGAGCTGGTCGCATGCCAGAGGGTCATGGCTATCCGGATGATCCGAGGATACCGTACGATCGCCGGCGAATCGGCCAACCTCCTTGCCGGATTGCTGCCCTGGGATCTGGAGGCGACTGCCCTCCAGCGCGTCTATGAGTGGCGCGTGGAGGCGCAGCGCCGGGGCGAATCCCTGCTACCTCGACAAGTCGAGGCGCGGCGGGAAGAGCTCCGGCGCGATCTCAGGGCAGTATGGAGGGAACGACTGTCGCAACCGAGGTCCGGGCACGCCGCAATCGCGGCGGTAAGACCCCTCTTTGAGGAGTGGCTGGATAGGCGTCACGGCGTCCTGACCTACCGCGTGACGCAGGTCCTCACCGGACACGGAAGTTTCGGGAGGTACCTGTGTCATATGGGGAAGGAGGAAACGCCTGGGTGTCACCACTGCGAGGACCGCCCGGAGGACACGGTGGAGCATACGGTGCAGGACTGCCACGCTTGGGCAGAGCACCACCGTGTCCTCACGGCGGCGATAGGCGGAGACCTCTCGCGCCCGGCATTGGTCGAGGCCATGCTGCGGGGCGAGACGGAGTGGGAAGCGGTCGCCTCCTTCTGCGAAGCAGTCATGCTCGCGAAGGAGGAGGCGGGCCGCGTGAGGGAGAGGACAGCGTCCTCCCTCCACCCCAGCCGCAGTGGTAGACGCCCACGGCGCCGGACGTCGGCAGACGATCTCCGGCCACCGTAGGCGCGGGTATGCGGGCGGCGAGTAATGGGCGACTCGCTGTCCGATCATGGACCATGCCCGGGTCGACGGCGCGTTGTGTTCCACGCGCGCCTCAAAGAGTGTCAGCATAATGACGGGGCCCCCCTCTAGAGGGCCAAAGCCTGCCGGGGTCGCGGGACTCATAGAATTACCGTGACCCTGGAACATAAAGGGCTACTGAAGGACACCGTGGATTTTAGTCAGTACAAGTCTGACAGTCCCTCCCGCTCTGCCCTGGGTAGGAGGACTCATTTGATGACTTTACCACGTTAAAAAAAAAAAAAAAAGTTCTTTAATGGATTAAACACAACTAATCGATCGTTGTGATATCTACACCTTGTCTATGATTAATTTGAAGTTGTTCTTCCGTAGAAGTCTGTACATCCTTTTAAGCTAAACAATTTTGTAAATGGGTATTAAATATTTAGATATTTCATAATTATTCTTTTATGGTGCTCCCACACTGCCGTTAAAGATGTTTACAAACATTAGCAAACATTTTCTTAACAAACACTAGATCACAATGTTAAGAATGTAAACATTTTCCATCAATGTAGGAGCACTCAAACATCTAACAATTCCCAACAGAATATAAAAAATCTTAACATTTGTTAGTAAATGTATTACATATTAGTGTTAGGAAATGTTTGTAAACATTTTTTAACAGCAGTGTGGGAGCACCTTTAGTTACAACAATAGTTGTTCTAATTTATAAATATACTGTCACTTACGGGATATCTTCCGTGATTGTTCATTATTTTGAGCTCCCGATATTTCGGCGCTGTTGCAAGCGCCATGATCGCGGGTTGACTGGAGAATGCGGGTGGATGGAAAAATAAATTGTTAAGAGCAGACAAATCTATCTACCCTCTTTCTTTGTTTTGTTTAATATCGGGAGCTCAAAATAATGAACAATCACGGAAGATATCCCGTAAGTGACAGTATATGTGTAAACCGTGAAAGCTTGAAACAGTGTTTAATTTATAAATTTCTAAACAGCCATTGAGTTAAAGTACATTTGTTTAATATTATAATAATTTGTAAAACTTTTAAGATAGTCAATGAGTTAAATAAATTTATAAATAGATAATCACTATAAATGTTTGAATGTTAATTGTTATGTATTATGTAAGCATTTAATTTAAATTGATTTTGAAATATTGTGTACATGGATTGTGAAGTTTGTCTAACTGACCTTATTCCGTTTTTTAGGGTTACCACCCGGTGCCGTGTGCAGGGACGCACACGATATCAGGATGGTCGATTGTTAGGGTCCGCTAATTTACATTTTTATTTAATTAAATTCAAAGGCAAAAAGACTAGTTTCCAGGCCAGTAACTATTTGATTTGAATATTTTGCGCTGGCAACAATTTGGTTTGTCAGTTGGTCGTTGCATGTGTTAAGAACAGGGTGTAAATACTAGATGTATATATGTATTAATATATATACCGATTATTAAGCTTTCAGTGTCAGAATGGTTACTTGTTATTTAATATGTCTTAAGTATCTCTAAAAAGGTGTGTAGGGAAAAGGGTTTTTATCAAGAAAAGCACAGAGAGACAAGACTATTCATTTATTTCGGTTAGGCTTGTCAGATATTTATAGGTAACGTCAATTACCAAGCTACGTCCATTCGCAAACCTAGGTCTTCGTGGAGAAGAATGGACAAGAAACTCCACGGTAACATCTTTTAAAATATTATATATTTCTAGTATAATAGTATATAGTACAATATCAAATAATCAAATAACTTACATAAACATTGTAATCCAAATAGGTTCCAGCTTTACACATTTTGTATCACACAATATACCAATCAGGGTATGTCTTAACCCTTCGAACACTAACAGCAAAAAGCCCTGTATTGGCGGCGACATCTACTTTTATACCCGTCAAATCATAATCATAATAATACTAATCAAAGATGGCCGCCATAATAAACCAATGGCAAATGGTCGTACATTATACCTAAATAACTAATAACATAGATTATAATTAACAAATCCTATGTAAGGAACTATTTTAAAACTTCATTACATAATTTAGCAATATAGTATGTATTTATTTGTAATATTTATGTTAAATCGGATAAAATATGAACATCAAGTGATAGTTCAGAGAATTGATTAAAACAACTAGATATTTTGAAATTGCAAGATAAGATCTAGGAAACATTAGAAATATCATTTAATTATGACCAATTGATTTATTAGCAATATAAAGTAAATAAACATTTAACTTGATTATTCAAATATCACAACTATCTTTCGTTTTGAAACTAAGCCTTTTAGCCACAATGGAAACTATTTCTATAAAATATAATAGATAATTATATATAGTTATTAATTTGGTCGGATATTCTCATAAATATAAGGCTATTCTTAACACATGCTTCTGATTGGCTAACCAATCGGAGGCCAGCAGATTGTCATCTGTGATTGGTTGACGACATTAAGTCGTTAACCAATCACAGAACTCTGTTTTACCGCGCAAATTATCAAAAACCTGGGAAGTGGGAAAAGGTCGGTTGAACATTCTGACTCAAGCTGTTGGCCGAGAAGGTCGTGAGAAAGAATAAAATTGCTTTTCTGTTACCTGAATTTTCTTCAGTACTTCACCTAGGCATCCTGAAAGTCTAAATTTAGTCCTTAGTCTTGGCATCTATATTTTTCTTATACTAGGAAGATTATGCAATAGTCATTAAGGGTGTAATTTCCAAGTTTTATGTCCAATGTTGCAAGGAGCTCCATAATTCCCGCCTTTGGCTTACAATAGTGGCATATTTTGTCATTTGGAAAGGTGTTTTCGGCAATCCCTAATATGGCATTAACATTATTATCACTTATTATACATAACTTATTTAAGTTTTTGCGTCAGAATGAGTTGTGCCCTCTAGGGTTGCTCGCTGTGGTATATCTTGAATTACATTAGGTGCTAACATTGTATCTTCCGACGGTATTTTATTTAGTCCAGTTTGTTGAATAGGACTTTGTTGTGTATTTTTGAAGTCAAGCTTGGTTCTAATAAGGCATTTGCGTTTTATTTTGGCATCGGATTTTTTTGAAGATGTGGTTGTACATAAAGGGTGTAAATAGACCCTTAACACAAATGAACGGCACTTGTTCTCCCCGTCTTTGCGATAATTTTTTTGTTCTAGACCATACCTGGGAACCTTCTAGTTACGGAGATATTGGGGGGGTCAAAGTTCCAACTTTCTTTACTTTACACATCTCCACGACCCCAGTACTATTCAATATCAGCACAATGCTTTGAGTGCTTTCCATCGAGTCCTACCTTAAAACGTGATTTATACCCCAAAAAAAAAAGTCGATTCCCAGCAATAATTTTTGCGTAAAATTACTTAGTGTGATGTACAGAATGCTTGGTTGACGGATATGTGAAGGGTCTGTTTACACCCTGTATATGGGTCAGTTTGTCGATTCTTAGTTTGTATCAGTGATTATTTTGGCTTGAGAACTATTTTCTAACAACAAATTCTCTATTTCAGTTTCTGCAATTATTAACTTTTCCTCGAGTAGACATATTCTGCTTTTCAGTTCATTCACATCGTCATTTGATTTTAAATATAAGTCGGGATAGCTACGGTTCAACTCGTAAGAGGCAGTCGAAGTAAGTGATCTATATTCTTCCTCTTTTTCTGATAAATCAAATGAACTATTAGAAGTAACTAATTTATATTTATTTCCAACAGTAACATTGTTAGTGTGAACCTCATCATTAGTGGTGATAGGATTATTAAACATTTGCCTTGAGCTTTCTGCCATCCTAATTTTTATAACGTCAGTATTATAACTTAAACGTGTCCCAGATTGTTAATGAATGTCGTATAATATCCAAAAAGTGTAGCACTAGTCAGATGCGAACTCGCGCCTCGTCGAGTAATTAACACAGTCGAACGACCAAACCGCTAGACCAGTTGTACTGCTAGCACATAGTCGAAATTTTGTTTCTGTTTGTGTTTATTATTTTAGGATGTAGGTAGACCACTCATTATTTTGTTTAAGTTTATGCGTTGTCACAGTATGTTTATGACGATTATTATTATCACTGCCAATGGTTAATTACAGAAAAGATCCAGTATTGTTGTACTCACAAGTTTTTAAATTCTGAATATTAACTTGTTGTTCCGCACAAATAACTGCTTGTCGTACTGTTTTGTTTCTTGGATTTTGGATTGAAGCACACAATAGTCACTTTTCGATTTGATTAATTTTAGTTCAAAGCGTGTTTTAATTTACTAGATAACACTGTCACATACCATTTACTGGCTTTGGTAATGTTTAAAACTGTTTTCACTTTATATAACTCATAGTTTACTTTTTAAATGAATTAAATATACGGAGCCAATATTGCTTGTTTACGGTGTACCCACCGAACGAAAGAAAGATGTAATTAATCAAGTAATAATGGAAGAAATACAAAATTCAATGTTTGGGGATCCATATAGAGGGAATTCTAGTACTAGCTGGTCCCATGGGTATAGAACACGAACACCCGAATAGTAGATTAAATTTTTATATTAATTATTTCATTACTTAATAAAAGTTTTATAATAACAACCTACTTTTATTTACCTACTTACCTTAGCGTTAAGAATAGTTTTTCTTCAGATGAAATTACACGATTTCCGAAGATATTAGATTCCAGATATTATATTTTATTTTCTGTAAAATATAATCAAATGTCTCTATACTCATTCTTGTATAGTTGTAAAATTTCATTGAATGACACTTTAGCTCGTAATAAAGCGTAGAAAAATTTCCCAAATTGAGTCTTCGTTAATTTATTGGATGAACACCATCTCTAGGTAATAATAATTCCCTCATTAGGAGACTAGGCTCCAGCAGTTCTCTTCGACGTAAACTCATGTTTCTTGCTCGCATGTTTCGTGCCCGCGCGAGATATCGCTGCCTGTACCTCGACCATGAGATGTCATCGAAAAATGACGCGCTAGCGTTGAACTCGCTAGCGTGCTAACGTGATCAAATAGATTTCGATAATGCTTGCACCATGAAATTTACGGAATCTTACGCAGGCGCTAAGGTAAGCTCGATAGATCGTGTCCTCTAGCTAACTTCACTCTGCTCCTTAGAATACTTTCGTCTATGCTTCACTACTTATGTTTTGTTTCTTTCTTTCTCACTAATAAGAAGAGAGAACGGCTCGTAAGCTCAAAATGTAGTGTTATCGCTATGCTAAAAATGTTAAGACAGTCAATATCACAAAATAAACCGACAAAATAGAAAAGTTGACGGTTAGTGGACTACTTATGGTATTTAGTGGTTTTTGAATTTTTATCTATATCTATACATATAAAATTCAAATTCCTGACTGACTGACTGACTTATATATCAACGCACAGCCCAAACCACAAGTCCTAGAGACATGAAATTTGGACAGTGTACTTTGTGAAGAGTAGGTATCCACTAAGAAAGGGTTTTTCGAAATTCCACCCCTAAGAGGGTGAAATGGGGTGTTGAATTTTCTATGAAACTTTTTATTCTCTGAGTCGATTGACTAGAAAATGTGTCTTCATATACTTCAGTTGAAATGATGAGATACGTGTATCACAGTTTTTCCAAAATCATCCCCCAATTTAAAATTCAATGTCCTGACTGGCTGACTGATACATCAACGCACAGCCCAAACCGTTGGTCCTAGAGACATGAAATTTGGAGATTGTACTCTTTGTGGAGAGTAAATATGCACTAAGATAGGGTTTTTTGAAATTCCACCCCTAAGAGGGGGAATGGGATGTTGAATTTTCTGTGAAACTCTCTCGGGATCGATTGACTTGAAAATGTGTCTACATATACTTCAGTTAAAATGATGAGATACGTGTATCACAGTTTTTCCAAAATCATCCACCAATTTAAAAATTCCATGTCCTGACTGGCTGACTGATACATCAACGCACAGCCCAAACCTCGTCCTAGAGACATGAAATTTGGAGATTGTACTCTTTGTGGAGAGTAAGTATCAGTTTTTCTAAATTCCTACCTCTTAGAGGGTGAAATGGGGTGTTGAATTTTCTGTGAAACTTTTTATTCTCAGGGTCTGTTGACTTGAACATTTGTGTACATACTCTTCAGATAAAATCCAGTAAATCTGATGTCCAATCTCAAACCAAGGTATCAATATTTCATGTATCTAATTTAATTGATATAACTTTAAAAAATAAAAAAAATAAAAACTATGTATGTATTATAGGTAGATACATAGATTACTTATTATCCCAGAAGTAAGATCCTGTGGGCAATTCCCTAACTCCACGCGGGCGAAGCCGCGGGCATAAGCTAGTTCCTTATAATATGTCACTGTCGCCATTCAATTTATTATTTTGTTTATTGACGTTGTGTCACAGAGTGCGTTGTGTGCTTTGAAAGTTTAAAACAATAGATTATTTGGATTATATTTTAATAAAATGAGGACCAGTGTCTCGCAGTTTCAATTGTTGGTAGAGTTCATGGAAAGGTATGTTTCTACTTTCTATTAAATTATTTTAAAACGTATTAGAATTCCCAAATAGTTGCCCCTCAACGCAGGTAGATATGCCAAGCCACTTGAAACTTTGAAAGTGTAATAAGTGAGGTAAGTTCAAGTGTCTAAAAATACTAAAGACGTGAGGAATGCAACAAATAAACAAAAAAATGGTTATGAGTATGATTTGACTAAATTTAATTTAAAGGCACAGTTTGCTAGTACGTAAAATATAAATAATATAGTCTAGGTAAAAGTCACGTCGTTGGTCTTCAGATTCAGCGGCCACTAACATATTCCATGCTAAATAAGCTCTTGCAGACATTATTTTCGCTTTATTACACTCAAAAACGTATATAATTTTAATGTAAACATGTGTTTCACACGTCAAAATGCTAGTGAGCAACGTAACTACTATCGCAAGCGTATTGATCGATAGCGTCTGTAGAATTACCATGAACATTTACCATGAACATTTATTATTATCAACTTACACACTATCTTTACAGGATGACCCCAATACAATAGTGGTTTGACCCCATTACATGTCTAATTGTACACACAAAATAAAATCAACTTACGGCTAATACTTAAAAATCTAACAACAAAAATCTTAACACAGAATAAAATAATAAAATAATAAAAAAATATAAATAATAAAAAATAATAGAATTAGCGAGTCATGGTACCGTTTTGTATGGCGATAGCTGAAAAACGTTAGTAACTATCGAATAGATTACGTTAGGTTTTTAACCTATCGAAATCTATGGTGCTCGTGGTACGTATTTTAATTCATTCTGTGACCGCTAGGGGCGCTATACAATATTTCATACAAATAATTTACGGAGACGCTAGTGAGTTTTAGCTGCGTAAACTCATGGTAGAGGTACTGATCGCCCCGCGTCGCGTCGCCCCGCTGCGCTGCCGCCATCGCTCGGCCATCGCAAGTTTCGTGCCCGCAGACTTAGAGTCAGGTGATGGCTTAAGTGACGATTCTGATGGTTCCGAATCTTTTATCAGTTTAGGCAATTTAAACGAATAAAATTTCAATAATATACAGGGTGTTTGGTGCATCGTTTGCCAAATTGAATTGGCCGAATGGAGAGGTCATTTGCTATCTCTTAGGCCCAAGAACTCACTCTTGGCCACACCAGTTTTTTTATTCGGTTTTTCTAATTTTTATTTTGAAAAATTCCTAAACTCAGCATTAATCGGGCACGCCGCAATCGCGGCGGTAAGACCCCTCTTTGAGGAGTGGCTGGATAGGCGTCACGGCGTCCTGACCTACCGCATGACGCAGGTCCTCACCGGACACGGAAGCTTCGGGAGGTACCTGTGTCTGATGGGGAAGGAGGAAACGCCTGGGTGTCACCACTGCGAGGACCGCCCGGAGGACACGGTGAAGCATACGGTGCAGGACTGCCCCGCTTGGGCAGGGCACCGCCGTGTCCTCACGGCGGCGATAGGCGGAGACCTCTCGCGCCCGGCATTGGTCGAGGCCATGCTGCGGGGCGAGACGGAGTGGGAAGCGGTCGCCTCCTTCTGCGAAGCAGTCATGCTCGCGAAGGAGGAGGCGGGCCGCGTGAGGGAGAGGACAGCGTCCTCCCTCCACCCCGGCGCCGGACGTCGGCAGACGATCTCCGGCCACCGTAGGCGCGGGCTTGCGGGCGGCGAGTAATGGGCGACTCGCTGTCCGACCATGGACCATGCCCGGGTCGACGGCGCGTTGTGTTCCACGCGCGCCTCAAAGAGTGTCAGCATTATGACGGGGCCCCCCTCTAGAGGGCGAAAGCCTGCCGGGGTCGCGGGACTTATAGAATTACCGTGACCCTGGATCATAAAGGGCTATTGAAGGACACCGTGGATTTTAGTCAGTACAAGTCTGACAGTTCCTCCCACTCTGCCCTGGGTGGGAGGACTCATTTGATGATTTTACCACGATAAAAAAAAAAAAAAAAAAAAAAAAAACAGCATTAATGCTTAAATAAAAAAAAAATTATAAGTATATTCCTTAAATTACATTTTAATTTTTATACGTACTGTTCTATCGTTCTATCAAATTCAAAACTACTCGCTAGTAACATCTAGTTTTTTTTTAATAACTCAAAGCTTTTGGAAGAAGAAAAAATGAACTTGAAACTCAACTTTAAATTGCTATTAAAAAAAAACTAAAAGCGATCGAGATCTTCGAATTCTTTTAAAACGTTCTCTAATCTGTCCTTTTTCCAACGGTATGCAATATACTAAAAATATCTTTTAATAACTTCGCTCATTCGTTAATTTGTGTATTGGGACGCACTATCAAGCTACTCCGTATTCAGAATGAAACACTAGTTTTCGCATAAATAACATACTGTAAGTAGGTAGATACTGTTATCTCATTCTTACGCAGTCTCTTATCTCTTTCTTACATAGGGTTCTAACTTTCCTCCAACCTGAAATGAAAAAGAAAATTAAAAATAATAACTTATTTAATAAATATCTAATTACAAATCTTGGTCAAATTGTATTGTGGTGAGACTGCGTAAGAGTGAGATAACAGTATCTACCTACTTACAGTATGTTATTTATGCGAAAACTAGTGTTTCATCCTGAATACGGAGTAGCTTGATAGTGCGTCCCAATACACAAATTAACGAATGAGCGAAGTTATTAAAAGATATTTTTAGTATATTGCATACTGTTGGAAAAAGGACAGACTACAGAACTTTTTAAAAGAATTCGAAGATCTCGATCGCTTTTAGTTTTTTTTTAATAGCAATTTAAAGTTGAGTTTTAAGTTTATTTTTTCTCCTTTCAAAAGCTTTGTGAGTTATTAAAAAAAAACTAGATGTTACTAGCGAGTAGTTTTGAATTTGATAGAACCATACAACAGTAAGTATAAAAATTAAAATGTAATTTAAGGATTATACTAATAACTTTTTTTTAAATTTAAGCTTCAATGCTAAGTTTGGGAATTTTTCAAAATAAAAATTAGAAAAACCGAATACCGGTGTGGCCAAGAGTGAGTTCTTGGGCCTGAAGAGATAGCAAATGACCTCTCCATTCGGCCAATTCAATTTGGCAAACGATGCACCAAACACCCTGTATATTATGTTCTGTTGTTTAATCTAACTATACAGGGTGGAGACGACAATGCGACAATAAATTAAACTGTATGTAACTCATGACGTTCCCAGTCTGCATACGAAAATTCAATCGAAAATTACTGGATATTTTCAAATGAATTTTGTATGCAGTTTATTCACAGGACGTTATTTTTCATTTTTAGCATTTTCTACATAGTGTAGATAATAGGCTACCACCAACAGGTTAACGAATCCCGCATCGGTATAAACGTTAAACACATATTGCCAACTCGCTACTTCAAATACCTTGGCCAAAATTGTCGTATTGTCGTCTCCACCTTGTATAATATAATATTTTATGTTTAACAAAAAATTCAAATACAGTTAACTTCTTTTTCTATGCAATACGGGATGTTCCTTCTTTCAATTTGATTTTATTTGTAGACAATAAAATTTTGACAAGGTTTTATTTAAACTACAGTTATTCCACACAGTTACAGTTATTTCGTATTTTACGACTGAACTGTGGGTGTATAAGTGGGTGGGGGTGGGTATTCAGTCATGATTGTAAATCGCGATAACTTTCAAGTGTGAAATAGAACGGTTAAATTGTATAATAATGACAAGTAAACACTTTAAAAAAATATCTCTTAGGGCCTCTTTCACCATCCTCAAGTTTGTAAATCGCGATAACTTTCAAGTGTGAAATGGAACGGTTAAATTGTATAATCATGACAAGTAAACACTTTTAAAAATATCTCTTAGGGCCTCTTTCACCATCCTCAAGTAAAGTGTTGAGTAGGCTACTCGCCAGTTAAAGTCCCACGTAACTACACGTACGAATTTC
Organism: Noctua comes; assembly: GCA_963082995.1. Classification (NCBI taxonomy): domain Eukaryota; kingdom Metazoa; phylum Arthropoda; class Insecta; order Lepidoptera; family Noctuidae; genus Noctua; species Noctua comes. Next base: position 158,809 of record OY720293.1, read on the forward strand.
ACGACGTTCGAGTAACACTACTCAAAAGATAAACCGACCCGTAACTTACTTACCATGTCTTCCGCCAATGAAGAATGTTAACTAATTTTGATTATTAGCACTCCATATTCTCTGTCAAAAACAAAAAATACTAGTGAAAGAATTACTTCGATACGTCAATTAGTTTCCAATTATGCCCGGTTCCTATAAACAACGATTCGTTGTTGTGCAAAAGATACCATTCGTTTTTGAGTTACGAGTAACGGACGAAAAAAGGCGTTCCTAAAAGTTTTTGCGTGAGCTACCTGCTACGAACGGATCTTGGTTACCCACTTACCGAAGCCCTCCGCCAACACATGTTCAACCCTCCTTGCGTTTCGTTATTACAATTAAGCATGTTTAGAATTAGAGTAAAACCATGTGCATATTATATATATTACTAGCTTCTGCCCGCGGCTTCGCCCGCGTGGAGTTCAGGAATTGCCCACGGAATCTTACTTCTGGGATAATAAGTAATAAAAAGAAATCAGAAAAATATAATACATAATAATACCTACTTAGTAATAGGTAAATACTCCCGCGCCCCTCACGCCCCGCGCAACACTGCGCGAAAGGCTCCTTTCTACGTGAGCTTCAAAGTCCTATTTGAATGTATTGGGGGATGATTTTGGAAAAACTGATAAACATGTCTTATAATTTTAATTGAAGAGTATGTACACAAATTTTCAAGTCAATCGGCTCCGTGAATAAAAACTTTCAAAAAAATTCAACACCCCATTTTACCCTCTTAGGGGTGGAATTCCGAAAAACCCTTTTTTAGCGGATACCTACTCTTCATAAAGAACACACCCTCCAAATTTCATGTCTCTAGGTCCAGCGGTTTGGGCTGTGCGTTGATATATCAGTCAGCCAGTCAGGACATTGAATCTTAAATTGGGGGATGATTTTGTAAAAACTGTGATACACGTATCTCATAATTTTAACTGAAAAGTATGTACACAAATTTTCAAGTCAATCGACTCCGAGAATAAAAATTTTCATAGAAAATTCAACACCCCATTTCACCCTCTTAGGGGTGGAATTTCGAAAAACCCTTTTTTAGTGGATACCTACTCTTCACAAACAATAGACCGTTTAAATTTCATGTCTCTAGAACCAGTGGTTTGGGCTGTGGGTTGATATATAAATCAGCCAGACAGGACATTATTTTTTTAAATTGGGGGATGATTTTTAGGAAACTGGTATACACGTATCGCATAATTTTAACTGAAAAGTATGTATACAAATTTTCAAGTCAATCGACTCCGTGAATAAAAAGTTTCACAGAAAACTCAACACCCCATTTCACCCTGTTAGGGGTAGAATTTCAAAAAACCCTTTCTTGGTGGATACTTACTCTTCACAAAGAAAACACTATCCAAATTTCATGTCTCTAAGACCAGTGGTTTAAGCTGTACGTTGATATATCAGTCAGCCAGACAGGACATTAAATTTTAAATTTGGGGATGATTTTGGAAAAACTGTGATACACGTATCTCATAATTTTAACTGAAGAGTAAATACACAAATTTTCAAGCCAATCGACTCAGGGATTAAAAAGTTTCACAGAAAATTAAACACCCCATTTCACCCTCTTGGGGGTGGAATTTCGAAAAACCCTTTCTTAGTGGATACCTACTCGTCACAAAGAGTACACTGTCCAAATTTCATGTCTCTAGGATCAGCGGTTTGGGCTGTGCGTTGATATATAAGTCAGTCAGTCAGTCAGTCAGTCAGTCAGTCAGTCAGTCAGTCAGTCAGGACTTTGAATTTTATATGTATAGATAGATGACAGAGAATGGAGTAGGAGGAACGCTAATCCCAAATATCGACGCCAATGACGCCATCCGCCATTCCGCCATATTGTCTTCGCGTGACACGATTGTCTTGTTGGTAGATAGGTAGTTGGGTAGTTTAAATCACACACAATACTTGACTCAAACTTCAAACGTTTATTTCTATTAAACCATTTACAAGTTGAGCCACCCGTTCGCAAACATGATTGTTCATAAGGAGAAGAACGGGCTAAGAAACTCCTTACACACTCTTTTAATTCGTGTTACAGTTCTCATTTACACAACGTAATATTGTTCACTTCAAAAACCACTTTCAATTACATACTTCAATTGTTTTCTAATCGCGAGCTAACTAACTCGACTTCTCGTTGTACCTCCGCGTGTTCTCTCTGTCCGGGCGGAAGTGCCACACCGCCAGTACAGTAATTTATTACATAGTAAGTTCATTAAAACTTACAAACAATACTAGAATACTTCACAATTAAATACTCTAATAATTAAACAATGCCAATATTCATAAATGCAAAGGTGTTATTGAGTTAAAACTAATTAGTGGCTTTACTTTTTTACAACAATGGGATCTTGGTTAAAACCATTTCCGGCAGATCAAAGGATTTAATACAAACAGGTCTTTCACTAATACATTGCTCTGTAAAATAATCCTGTTACTTTTCAGTTTGTATTTAGTTACAGAAACTGATTTAGTTGTAGTTTCAAATTATAAATTGAGTTATTGATCATTAAAATCGTATTCGGCGCCATCTTCCACAATATTGTGGAATGTTGCCTCAAAACAATTCTTAGTGTTAAATGAGCATTGTTAAAATCCCAATTGTCAAATATTTGCTTATCTTAATTTTAACTATAGTTCTAGCTAGACTTTCGTTTAATAAATTAATCTTCAGAAGATCTTATCACGAGTTCGTGATAAGATCTCAGTACTAGTTAATACAGAGACCATTAGATGGCGCTTATCTCTTCTGTCAATCGATACAGGTTATTGTAATAATTGTTCTTGGAACCCACAGATGGCACGATCAATATTATGATGGATGAGACATTATAAGTTGGTTATTAATTAAATTAACTAATATTCTTAGCAGATAGACGCTCTTGCGGCGACACGGCCATTCTGATCGGTGGTGCGCGCTCTGCACCTGCCGCCGCCGTCACTTTATGGAGTTTCGTGGTTGTTATCTGAAATAGTGGAGATAAATTTTGTCGGCAGATTATTGTTACTTTTATTATCCTACAATGTTCATTGAGTTGTAGGATTTGGTAACAGAAAGTTTCAGTCAACATAGAAAGCTTGTAACAGATCTGACATCTATTCAGTTTTCTTCATATTTAAAATTAAATGCATTTATGAATCACCTAGACACATGCACAGTTTCAGACTTAAAGCTGCTTGCAATTTTTATTTAAATTTATTGATGATCAGCTGTTAGCTGAATAAAATAATGTTGCCAGGATTATTCAATAACATTTATTTAATTGAGTTTATTGATATTGTTTGATCAGCTACTAGCTGAATAGAATATTGTTGCCAAATTATCCAACAACATTAATTCTATTGAGTTTACTGCTATTGTTTGATCAGCTACTAGCTCAATAGAATATTGTTGCCAAAATTATCCAACAACATTAATTGTATTGAGTTTACTGCTATTGTATGATCAGCTACTAGATTAATATAATATTGTTGCCAAAATTATCCAACAACATTAATTGTATTAAGTGTATTGCTATTGTATGATCAGCTACTAGCTGAAAAGAATATTGTTGCCAAAATTATCCAACAACGTTAACGTTAATTAAATTGTTAATCTTAGTATGAGTTAGGTTTTTAGAACCTCGTTCTACTAGATTCATCTTAAATAAAATTATTGATTGCTTTACATAATCTGTAATTTGTATTTGGTAAGTGTAGTGAAAGTACAATGTTTTTATTTGTTCATTCTCACGGGAAGGTAATGCTCTGTGATAGACACAAAGTCTTGGATTTGACAGGATAAAAGGATAGGATCAGGAACACCGCTCTGTGATAGACACAAAGTCTTTGATTTGACAGGATTGAAGGATAAGGAGTTTAGGACCATTGCTCCATGACAGGCACGAAGTTTTTGATTTGACAGGATATAAGGAACCAGGCTCTGGGCGGTTTGTCCGCCGTGGACCCAGCAGGATAACATGAGAGTATTGTTTATTAGATGCCTCCACGGCCGCTAATAGTTTGTTAATTTCATTATCAGTTGCCTCCACGGCTGCTGATAGGATAGTTTATCATGTGTTATGTTCATTATCAGTTGCCTCCACGGCTGCTGATAGGATCATTTGTCATGTGTTGTGTTCATTATCAATTGCCTCCATGGCTACTGATAAGATTGTTTGTCATTTGTTGTGTTCATTATCGGTTGCCTCCACGGCGGCTGATAGGATCGTTTGTCATTTGTTGTGTGTATTACTCATTGAGCTAATTGTTTTCTCCATGGATACCAATAGCTGGTTGTGAGTTTTATTATTTTTTACTTTATTAGTTACTGTTAGGAGTACTAATACTTTGTTATTATTATTGTTAGTAGTTGCTTACAATTGGCAGGATTACAAAAACAAAAATGGATACACAACACAATACTCATCACGCATGAGCATCACGTGGGTAGGTTGATTTGGCTATTGTATTAAGCCTATTGATGTAACACTGTAGGTATCAGTGAAGGGTAGCAAGTAGTTTGAAAACTCCTCACCTTTTATGTTAGCAGGTGTGTAGACATTGAAACAGTTATCCTTGGTTGGCTGTTTCCATGCTGTTCCTCATTTTATAGCTGGCGACACGGTCATTTGTTCACCAGGCTACAGTCCATGAAGCTGGTTGTTTTTGAAACTGTTGGTCGAATCAAATATTTAAGTGATCTTGCTCCACTGTCATTTGCTGAGGTGGTGGTCAACAGGTGGAATGTTGCCACTTTGCATTAAAATTAATTGTATTGGTTGGCTAAAACCAATTGTGATATGCATTGGTAAGCCAGCTTATTCTCAAAGGTGTTGTTATTGACGGTGGTCTAGTACTTCCACACTTGATGTCATCACTATCTTGAGAGTGACTGGGTGCATAGTTTTAGAAGAATCAAGTTCCTTATAGTTGCTTTCAATTTTGTTTCAATTTCTTTGATAGTAGGTTATCATTTCCTCTATTATAAGACAATTGCCTGGGACCTGAAATGTGAGAAGTCATGCAGGTAAATAAAATAACATCACGCCTATAATCCCCGAAAGGTTAGGTAGAGGTGTGCCAAATAGTATACCCACATTTTACCAGTTATGTTTAAGTCCCATGTAATAGGGGGCGAGCCTATTGCCAACAACTGGGCATAAATCAATAATCTGGGTTTTGTCTATGGGCCTCAGTTGCCTGCCAATAAAATGATTGATTGATTGATAAATCCAGATGCTGTAGCTGCTACTGAGCAATTCCTAATCGAAAAACCCAATAACACTTTGCCCAACCTGGGAATCGAACCCAAGACATCGTGCTCAGCAGGTGTGCTTGCGACCACTAGACCAAGGAGGTAGTTAGTGCAGGTAAATAAAGTGCAAGAAAACATGTCCAACATAACATCACACCTGCAATCCCTGAAGGGTTAGGCAGAGGTGAAAATAATACATCCACACTTTGCCAGTCATGCCTGAGCCTCTTGTTTAGCGATATTGCTATTTGCCATTAATATGATTGTCTGGGCTACTACTGAGCAATTCCTGATGGAAAAACCCAATGACACTTTGCCAGACCTGGGAATCCAATCCAGGCCCTCATGCTTTAATAATAAGGCTCATGACCACTGGACCAACAAAGCAGTCCTACTAGTGTTTAAATTAGTTGGGGTGATAAGTTGTAAAGTAGGTAATCAATTGTTTTGAAATAATTATTTACTTAGATTAAGTTAATTAAACTAAGATGGGAAAGTTAAACTGATCAGAAATACTTTAAAACTATTGGTTGTGTAATTACACCGACAAAACATTCATGTTTTAACATATTGAAAGCTTTGCTTTCTGTTGATTTATCGCACTAAGATTTCATAGTCACAACTTGTTGAACTAAAACTTGTTTGTCATTTCATTGAAAAGCCCTAAACGTTGCACTTAATATCAAACAATATCTGATTGTGAGACATAAGCCTACAGTGTGAATGTCAAATGTGACTAAGTTCAAATAAAAATTAATATTCTCTATTGAATGTTTGTCGTCACTGCGAATGAAAAGTCAAATACAAGATTTAAAATTTGTTGATACCACTTAGTTAATTATTTTGTTAATGCAAGTAATTAAAAAGTTAAATCTGATTCATGAGTTCAGTTTCTAACACATCATTACTGGATTTCAATAATTACATTGAGCTCTTAGTGAATGAATCAAATGGAGTGATTAAAGCTGTTGTGTTAACTTATTATTTCACATCCACAGGTGTCAACTTAAAGGTGGCATTAACCTAGCCAGTGTGTGATGTGACAAGATAAAATATTGTTAACTGTAAATATGTACAGTAACAAAATACTAAAATTTATAAAAGCAAAATACTTCCCGGGATTGATGTGGGTATCCATCAGCAGGTTTATTTATTGTTATGCTTTCCCGGTGTCCAATCTTTATTCTGCTGTTCGGTCATTCTGTGCTGTTAATGTTAGTCATTTTGAGTGCACTATTAAGTTGTCCGTCACATACAACTTCATTGTTTGTTTAGAGATGTTGCATTTTCATGTGTTCTTAGGGTCTGACTTGGGTTGTGTGTTCAAGTTGCAGTAAGCCATAATATGATCATGTTAATGACTGTCAGCCACTTGGATAAAAATGCAGCCAACACTTTGACTGTCATAGTCTGCAGTATCTTCCTGTCCATTGCCACTTAACACCGTACATTGGCTGTGGCAGCGAAGTCGCTCGCTCTTGGAAAGCATCATGTTTACGATTCCATATCAAGTCTTAAGGCACGCCCTCGGCCATGACCATGCAAGTAGGTTTCGCAGTTCCATGTAAGTCTTCGGATGTCCGGCATGCATGAGCAGCGCGCAAGAGTTATCACCTCTTCTGATATTATGACAGAGAATGGAGTAGGAGGAACGCTAATCCCAAATATCGACGCCAATGACGCCATCCGCCATTCCGCCATATTGTCTTCGCGTGACACGATTGTCTTGTTGGTAGATAGGTAGTTGGGTAGTTTAAATCACACACAATACTTGACTCAAACTTCAAACGTTTATTTCTATTAAACCATTTACAAGTTGAGCCACCCGTTCGCAAACATGATTGTTCATAAGGAGAAGAACGGGCTAAGAAACTCCTTACACACTCTTTTAATTCGTGTTACAGTTCTCATTTACACAACGTAATATTGTTCACTTCAAAAACCACTTTCAATTACATACTTCAATTGTTTTCTAATCGCGAGCTAACTAACTCGACTTCTCGTTGTACCTTCGCGTGTTCTCTCTGTCCGGGCGGAAGTGCCACAACGCCAGTACAGTAATTTATTACATAGTAAGTTCATTCAAACTTACAAACAATACTAGAATACTTCACAATTAATTACTCTAATAATTAAACAATGCCAATATTCATAAATGCAAAGGCGTTATTGAGTTAAAACTAATTAGTGGCTTCATTACTTTTTTACAACAATGGGATCTTGCTTAAAACCATTTCCGGCAGATCAAAGGATTTAATACAAACAGGTCTTTCACTAATACATTGCTCTGTAAAATAATCTTATTACTTTTCAGTTTGTAATTAGTTACAGAAACTGATTTAGTTGTAGTTTCAAATTATAAATTGAGTTATTGATCATTAAAATCGTATTCGTCGCCATCTTCCACAATATTGTGGAATGTTGCCTCAAAACAATTCTTAGTGTTAAATGAGCATTGTTAAAATCCCAATTGTCAAATATTTGCTTATCTTAATTTTAACTATAGTTCTAGCTAGACTTTCGTTTAATAAATTAATCTTCAGAAGATCTTATCACGAGTTCGTGATAAGATCTCAGTACTAGTTAATACAGAGACCATTAGATGGCGCTTATCTCTTCTGTCAATCGATACAGGTCATTGTAATAATTGTTCTTGGAACCCACAGATGGGACGATCAATATTATGATGGATGAGACATTATAAGTTGGTTATTAATTAAATTAACTAATATTCTTAGCAGATAGACGCTCTTGCGGCGACATATATGATATAACATATCTCTAACTTTTTACAGAAAACTTAACTTTTATGTTTATTTATAATTTTAGTGTTGAAGAAATCCCATAATTTAATAAAAAATATATTTTTTTATTCGGGTTACTGAAGTGAACAAAACGCGATTGAGAACATCTGGCTTGACACAGGCACTTTAACGGATTTCTAAATTCAATTCTAAGGTTTTGTCACCGGGTTTTGTAGTAAAACATATCTGTTGGTTTAAGTATTCTACTTTTTGTAAAACATAATTAAAAATACTCTACAATGGACGTTACACAGGTAAGTAATTTTGTTAATAAGTATCATGTAGGTCTATAGTGTAATTTATGTAGGATTTTGGGTATTGTTCAAATGCGTAGGAATAATTATTATTTTTTGTTTTATAGAAAATGAAGAAGGCCATGACCAAAGATGAGGTTGCTTTGTTGGTTGACCTAATACAGAGCACTCCCATCTTGACCAGCAAAGAAACGAACGCTACAACAAACAAATCCAAAGACGATGCGTGGGCTTATCTGGCACTAACTTTCAATGCCAAGAGTGGGTCTGTTCCTAAATCAAAAGATCAATTGAAATCAAAATGGGACAATTTAAAAAAAGCAGCTCTTAAAAGAGCCCAGGAAGTAAGGATGAATAATTTAAAGGTAACATCATAGGGTTGTAATTATTATAATATCTTATTGTATAATTTTCATGATGTAAAGTAATTAAATGTTGTAAAAGTTGTGCCTAAGTACCTACGTATATATTTTTTTTCTTTATCTAGACTGGTGGTAGTAAACCAGATTTTATTCCACATGATGAAATATTGGAAAAGGTGACTGGTCTTCTGGGGTCTACTTGCACAGGGTTTGATGTGCCATTTGGTGATGATAGTATTGGTGGTGGTTGTGTGGTGCTGGACGTGGGTGGTAATGCAGAAGTGAGTGTGGTGGATATGGATATTGCCTTAGAACATGCACCATTAAATGATGCAACTAATACAATATCTTACAATCCATCTACCCCAGAAGATAGTGTAGCTGAAACACCATGTAGAGGTATTATTCAGATTAAATCTTCCTTCTCTATCTACCTATTCTTTTATTAATTCATGTTTGTAAATGTAAAATAATTTTTTTATCAGGCATACAAGCAAAAAAAAGGAAAAATTGAAATATGGGAAGGCAACTCTCCCAGTGCAGAGGGGGGCTCTAAATATGTCTTTGGCATGCCTATGTCCAGACAATTAACAACAAAAAAGAAAGGTACATATTTAAATTTATATTATTATTTTACACAACAAATTGTATGTGATTTTCTCATAATTTGTGAACCCTGTTGTGAAATAAAAGTATTTCCATTTATTTATTTCAGGAAAAAAGAAAGCTGACAGTGATGTTCAGACGGCCATCATCACCCGTAACCTTGCTATAGCAAAGTATTATAAGATGAAAACAGAGAAATTAAATTTAGAAATTGCACTTTTAAAATCAGCACAAAAAGAAAATAATGTTACAGATAGTTAAGTCTTAATCAAATCAAATCAAAATATTTTATTTCACATAGGCTTCGATGGGCACTTATAAAACGTCGAGAAGAACCGGCAAGAAACTCCATGGTTACTCTTTTCAAATCATTTGGTGTTACAGTATTATGGATACAGCATCTGTACTTAAGTATGGGGGGGCAGCGTAGGCCCGACAATAAGTCGTTGCTTACTACACAAAAAATGTAGAACAAAATAAAAAGTTAACAAAAGTTAATAAGCAGCTGGGAATCTACAAAGCCTACAATGTCCACACATTCACAAAAAATCGATAAAAAGAATCTATACAAAGGTAATTAGCTTGGCTTATTTCATGTTAGTTCAGTGCCATAATAATTTAGAATATAGGTATTAAGAAAAACTTTAATTTAGGTAAATAAACTTTATTTAAAAAAAATTGTGTCTTTCAATAACTAACATTATAGCTACTTAAAATAACAATAATATTTCCCTATAAACATAAACAACACTTTTTTTTATTTTCAGGCAACTTTAGCCCATAGATATTCACCTTACAGACTAACATACATAATTATGATAAAATACAAATTGTATTGGTTAGTAAAAAGAACCTTAAAACTATGTTAGTAACACTAAAAAAACCAAGCAACAATAACAACCATAACGTATAACTAAGCTAGTGTCTTTCATTGACAATCATTTCTTCACAGACTTTATTTTGTATGTAGCAGCTAGATTTTCTTATGTTTCTTTCTTGATATTAACTTGAAACTATTATGATAAACTGAACTAAGATAAAAGTAATTATTAAACAATGTCAGTGCACTGTACTTTAACACAGACAAGGATTCAAACTTGACACCTCAGTTTAGTGCTGTACAGATTGTTATTACTCACTTATTAAAATAATTTGAAATCAGTGTTGCTCTTTCTGTGTAATCTGGTTCTTCAGCAGTATTTGATACAGGCATTTCCTCTGCAGTAGGAATTTCTACCTCTGGTGGTACATCAGCTATACTGTTTAATCGACAGATATTATGCAATACACCAGTAGCTATAATTACCGCATTGGCTCGCAACAGACTCAAACGCAATTTCAACGCTACTACTGGAAATCTCCTCTTCCACGCTCCAAAGCATCTGCAATAAAAAAATATATATATTTTTAGTATTGTAATAACACTGTCGGACTTGGAGCATGAGATCTTGAACCTGACACCAAGAGACCCGAGACAAATTATTGGAATAAACATACCTTTCAATACAGTTTCGAACCGAATGTGGACTTCATTATAAAGTTGTTCCCCTCTACTTTGAGGGTTTAACAAAGGTGTTAATAAATATGATTTTAGTGGATATGCACTGTCTGCAAGCAGCCATACGGGTGCAAAGTAAAAAAAGTCAACTGCAATTTTGAGATTTTTGGTTTTTTGTATAAACTAACTTAAAATATCATGTTCTACAACATAGCAAAAACAAAAATACAAATATCACCTTATTTTTGGTAATTTTGTCACGTAAAAGAAGACAACTACGCCTGTTTTGTGAAATTGCACGATGTAGATGCGGATAACTACCGCTGGCCGTTTATACGCGGGACGCGCGGGGGGCTTCGCCGGCCGGCACGAATATTTGTTTGTTTTGGTTTCTTTAGTGATAAAGTGTGTGTAAAAGTGTTATCATAATTATTAGTAAACAGTTTGGGTTCAACACAATAGACATGGAAAGACGAAAATTATTGGTGAATTTGGGCAAAACGAGACGACAATGCGCTATTAAGAACCGAGAAGATCTATTACAACTTATCGATAACAACCGTGAAACTAGTTCTGGTACGTATTTTTTATAATACAAGTTTAATGTTATTGTTATTTTGAAGTTAAATCATATTTAGTTGTTGTAATTATGAAAATAGGTTATCATTGATATTTTTTGTTACGAAACGACGCATAAACGGCTATCTGCCATATAGCTTTTTCTACGTTGCGATTGTGATGTAGATGTCTCAATTTACTTTTGTAAATTAGTATTGTTTGTTATGTTTATGAGTAATCTACCTATGTTAATTCTTATTGTTAGCTATATTGATTGACTCATAATTAAATTATATTTTCTAACTGTTATTTTTTACTATTGTTTCATGTTCAAAAAGTCCGGAACGACCTTTTAAGATGTAAAACGGTCATTAACTAATTTTAATAATAGGAAGTGTTACACTTTTCGTATTCACTGAAATATACTAATCATACTTTACTAAATCTAAATTATTGAATTCCCACGTAGAAACGACCAAGTGGTAGTTAACACAGTTGTCATATTTTTAAGCGCAATGTAGATGCAGACAACTACAATATCTCGTAAATTAAACATAATTAGAAGAAATGAAATATACATGAGGATATATTATTAAACTAGCTTTTGCCCGCGACTTCGTTCGCGTGGAAATTTTTATGAATATGTGTGAGAAAAATAACAAAAATAATATATTTAATACTAACATTAGGCTAAGTTATTCTACTACTAACACTATATGGATATTATTTCTGAAATAAATTATTTGAATTTGAATTTGAATTTGAAAAATACGATAACCTATATCATTCCTCAGAATATAATCTATCTCTTTGCCTTTCATTACGATCCAATCAGCTGTTTAGTCATGAAAACGTAACAAACAAACAGAGTTACTTTCGCATTTATAATATTAAAATGGATTATTTTGTAAAGGATATTATGAATATACTACGACTTCACGTTCCCATGTAATGTTCCCTAATAATGCCAAAAGAATACGCGCTCACGTGAGCACAGCTAGTCCCCAATAAAATGGAACTTAGCATACCTAATTATCAAAATGTGGGTGCACTGGTACACATCTGCGTACCCCCTCAAAGCATACAGGCGTGATGTTATGTTATGGTGTTTAAAATCCAAGCGATTGCAGCAATCACGACAGATTTGCTGTCTATTATTGAAGAGTTCCATTGATATCTCCGAAGATCAGCATCAGATCTTCACCAAATTTAAACAGGACCACCGCGGAATTATATTTGTCCAAACAAAAAAAGAATCATCAAAATCGGTTCACTATTGGCGAAGAAATCGTTGCACAAACACACAAAAAAAAAATACTCCTCCTTTTGGAAGTCGGTTAAAAATCATCTTTATCTATCAAACTTAAACGCGTAAACAAAGTTTCGTGACCGTGCTACTAACCGTTGAAGAGTTCCCTCTTGGGGAGACGATCCTGGATGCTGGATTAAGGAATGTCTGTCATAAAAATGTCACCAGAACCAAAGGTGTGTGCAAAATTTCAGCTCAATCGGTTGTACAAAATTGAGTTTGTGTGCATTCCACCCGAACAAATATAGTACCTTCATCTCCCTTTTTAACCCTTCGGGGGTAGAATTATCAAAAACGCCGAGACACGTATAAATTAATTTTCAATCGTCAGCCTAAACACAAAATTTGAAGATCCTAACTTCAAAACTGACAGACTTTCATACAAACTTCCATCCCCTATTTTACCCCTTTAGGGGTAGAATTCCCAAAAGTCCTTTCTTAGTGGAAACCTTCTCTTCAGAAAGAACACACCCTCCAAGTTTCATGTCTCTAGGACCAGCGGTTTGGGCTGTGTTTTGATATATCACCCAGTCAGTCAGTCAGTTTACTATTTTATATATATGTATAGATAGACAACAAGACAACAAAAGGAATCTAAAAATAAATTATCAAAGACTAAAAGTCGCGCTGCTAAGCACGGTTTGTTAATATCAATTAAGTATTGTCTGTCAATAAGGTCGAACGCTCTGAACGTCTATTCACATCAACAGGCAAAAATTGTATGAAGCTCGCGGACGTTGGGATGTCGCTGCGTCCCCGCCAGGGGACGCGGCAAGCGGTAACGCGGCTTCGCCCCCTTGCCGCGGAGGCCATACCTTGGCCCGTTAAAACGGGACCCGTCGTTGAATTGCCTTAACTCGGCTGGCCTGATGACGCACGTATGGCACGTGCGTCTGGGTGTGTGTGGTTGCTATGAGAATTTTCGTAGGCGCGCCACAGCGCTGTAGGCACAGCGCTGATTTCTTCACGGCGCCTCGGCGGTCTGTCCCCGCCAGGTGAGACCCCCAGTTACCCAGGGGAGGCCCGGCGGGGGACGACCAGCGACAGAGGGGTCGACTCCGACGCACCTACGAAGGATGTATGGCTCTCGTCCGCCCCGCTTCCAGAGCTAGCCGGTCGCGGTCCGGACTAAGAGGCCGTTGTGAGTGTAAGGGCGGTATTGTATTGTGTGACACCGCCCAGTGTCTGCGTAGGTTGCGAGCCAGCGGCGCGCCCCTTGCGCGTGAGTCTACGTGTGTGTAGAGAGGGTGCATGTGTGGTTTAGCTACGCGACGCACCTATATTAACTTAGAATACGTCGCGCAGCTGGATGCGTGTTTGAAATGTTGAGTCTTATTGTGCAGGTAAGCTGCGTGTAACCTGGTACAGCTTACCCGGGCGTCAAATCCGGTGGGGTGGGGTCATCGTCCGCTACCAGGTCGCGGGGGAGGGGGCGCCTCGCGTCAGGGGGGCGCGCATGCCAGGGCGCAATGTGCTTGACGTGGGGCCAAGCGGATGCGTCGGCACGCGCGAACATTCCCGTCGCAAGGCGCCGGATGAAAGCGTCCAGGCTCTCGATCCCGAGATCCCGCTGAATGACGTCGTTCCTCACGTGCCGTGGGGCGGCGACAATGGTCCGCAACGCAAAGTTCTGTTGCGTGCGGAGAAGCTTCTTGTGGCCCTCGCACGCGAGGACGAACCATGCAGGGGCGGCGTACGTCAATATCGAGCGTATATAGGTTTTATACACGCCCAACTTGACGCGCGCCGGTAGCCGGGACGAGAGCACTGGGTGGAGCAGGAGCAGGAGCAGGTCAAGGTCGCCCGCAAGGGCGACCTTGACACGCGCCGCGACCTGGCGGACATGAGGACCCATGGTGAGCCGACGGTCGATGGTGACGCCCAGGTACTTCACCCGGGGCGACCACGCGACGTCGGCGCCTTGTAGCGGCGATTGGCGGCGGCGATCTCTCGCGTCCGGCCCTGGTACAGGCCATGGTCCGGAGCGAGAGGGAATGGGAAGCCGTCACCTCCTTCTGCGAAGCAGTCATGCTAGTGAAGGAGGTGGCGGGACGTGAGAGGGAAAGAACCTCACGTCCCAGCCGCCGCGGGAGACGCCCTGGGCGTCGGGGGTCACGTGGTGGCTCCTGGCCACCGTAGGCGCGGGCCTGTGGACGGCGAGCCATGGGCTAGCCCGCCGTCCGGCCGTCTTATGACGACAGGCCGTGTCGACGGCGCGTTCGTGTTCCACGCGCGCCTCTAAGAGATGTCAGCAATGATGTAGGGGCCTGCAAGGGCCGATGCCTGCCAGGGCTGCGGGACTGTCCAGGACGGTACAAGTCTGACACTCCCTTCCGCTCCGCCCAGAGTGGGGGGGGTCATTTGATGATTTCCCATCCGAAAAAAAAAAAAAAAAAAAAAAGGCCCACAGCGTTAATCTAAGCATTTATACCGACTTATTTGAGTTCACCCAGGCAGGAACAGCTGTTTAGAAAAAAGCGAGGCTCACTATAACACTTTCTTCTGTACTGTAAATCTATTAAGCACCACAAACACGCCACAGATGTCACTGTTATTCAGCGTTCAGTAGTGCAGTACCCTATCAGCTGCAAGAGCGCATGGTTGTGAACACAAATAATGCAGTTTTCTAAATAAAAACCCAAGCGTGTACTATAAAACCGTTTGACAAAGATTTAATGCTTTATGCTGCATACAGATAAACTTTTACCCCATTAGCCAGGTGTTACTATACATTCGAATAACAGCATTTATTTAGGCCAAGACAGAACTTAAAGTGAACTTTTATGCAGTTACATAGCAGCAAACCTGTCAGCCATTCTGTCTTGAGCTGAATAATTTAACTTTCGTAGGCATTTAATTTGCTGATTGAATTATACACGGTTACTTTTAGGTCGTTCTGGAACCGAAAGCCACAAACTCGATCATCGAACTCGAAACGATTGGGACTATTTTTTTCAAAAAGTAACAATAAAAAAAATCACGAAAAATTAAATTTATTGTTTTTTTTGTTAAATGATGAGAACTCGAAGTAACGCTTCCTTGCGGTAAATGCATAAGTATAATATAAAATAATAATAATAATAATCGTTTATTTATAAAAAGGGGGCACATTTACAATAAAATATCTTAAGAAATAAAATAGAGCAGTTGCTTATTGCCTGAACTAGGTTGAACCTGTGTTTCAGGCTACAAAGTGCATAAATACCTACTTAAAATAAATAAATTAACATTAAATGAAAAGTAAAGTACTAAAATTAAAACTTACATAAAATAAACAAACATAAAAAACAGCGTGTCAGCAGTTTACTTGCAGACAACAAGTAAGTCTTCTGTCTGTGCATAAGATATGGGTTGTAAAAAAGTAATTAGAGACTTTTTACAGTTAAAATAATTTAACTTATATATACTTAGTTTTCTATTTAGTCTATTGTACAGAAATGGGCCTAAAATGAAAATAATCTTTCCACAAAGACATGTTTCGAGGTTGCATTAGAAATGCATACTATATCATTACGTCTCTTGTTAGTATTGTCAGCATTGTACGTGAGCATGGAGTGTTGTTTTAATACTAAGTTCATAATGAATAGCTGGCGCACAGTCAGCACGTTGCAGGATGTATACAGCTGATCTGTGGGAAAGTAAAAGGGATGGAAGTTTGCTACCTTTAAAATTGCTCTTTGAGCTCTTTCAAGGGGAAGCAGGATAGTTTTTGATGCGCCGCCCCATGAAATGATACAGTAATGAATTATAGATTGACATAGGGCGAAATAAACTTGTGTGATTAATTTAGAATCTGCAAAAGTTCGTATTTTTTTAAATACATATATTAATTTGCGCACTCTTTTAACCAGACTTTCAATATGATACCTAAAAGAGAGCGTGTCGTCTATTATAACCCCGAGGTATTTAATGTTACAGGTTTTTAGGATAGAAGGACAATTGCACAGGTTGACTGACAGGTTATCACATTGATGGGCATATATATGGAAGTTAGCAGTGTTAAATTGAGGCTTGCGCATGGAGAAGTGAATATATTTTGTCTTTTCAGCATTTAGTGTTAGTAAATTGCTTTTAAGCCAATTAGTCACAGTATTAAAACCAAGTTGAGCGTTGTCCAACAGTTCGCTACTGTTTTTAGCAGAAAATATTAGTACCGTGTCGTCAGCATATGATATGATTTTGCCGTGCTTGATATTTAGATTACACAAGTCGTTAATATAAACCAAGAATAAGGTAGGGCCCAAAATACTTCCTTGGGGAACACCAAATCCAGTATTTTTCTGCTCATCGCTCGTAAAGTTGTCAATCCTAACACATTGGTATCGGTCGTCTAAGTAGTCAGCAAGTAATGTCAGTGGCGTTCCCCTTATTCCTATTGCCTCTAATTTTCTTAGAAGCACAGGAACAGAGACAGTGTCAAAGGCTTTCGCTAAATCAAGGAAGACTCCCAGGACCTGGTTCCCTTTGTCTAGCTGTTCCGAGACATAATCGGTCAGACTATGCACCGCATCGGCTGTGGATAATTTGGCTCTGAAGCCAAATTGCGCAGGTGACAAGATGTTGTTTTTTTCTAGGTAGCTAACTAGTCTGTTATTTATAACTTTCTCAAGTATTTTTGAAATTGAGGGGAGTAATGATATCGGCCTATAGTTAGTAACCAAGTCCCTGTCTCCAGATTTATAGATAGGGATAACAACAGCCTTTTTTAGACAGTTAGGGAAAATTCCTTTGGAAAGACAGATTCGAAATATATGCGTTAAAGGAGGTGCCAATACATGCTTAAAGAGCTTAAGGATCTTGTTGCTTATATTATCCCAACCAACTGCACAGTCATCTTTAAGGCCAGAAATTATTCGGGATATTTCGTTTTCGTCAGTATCCAACATAGCAAATGATTTCAGATTATAGCTATTGTTAAATTTTTGGAAAGGTGGTGGGGCGCAATGTTTCGGAATCTGTTCAGCCAAAGTTTTCCCAACATTAACAAAAAAGTTATTTACTTTGTTAGCGGATAGGAGAGGTGAAGGATTAGTAAGCAGCAACCTCGAATTTGAATCACGTTGTTTCGTCATGTAGGTGACGTTTTTAATATGCTTCCAAATTTGCTTGCTATTGTTGCCTGCTTTATTTAATTCATTTTTATCGTAATTGTTTTTAAGCTTCTTTAACAGATTGTTGCAGAAATTCCTGTATCTTTTATAGGTGTTTAGAATTATTAAATTATCAGGGTATTTCTTAGCTCTCTGGTGAAGTCTATCTCTGTGCATTATACACCGAATTAGTCCAGGAGTAATCCAAGGTTTAATATTATGAAGACGATTATTTACTGTCACAACTGTCGTACTACGCAATATTGCTTGTTGGACATATTTTATTAAGTACGATAAAGCCGAATTAGCGTCAGCAGTATTGTAAACTAGGCTATAATCAATGTTGCGTAAATCATATTCGAGTTTGTTTATGTTTAATTTAGTCTTTGTCTGGGGGCGATTTTGCTTAGGCAGCGTTAAATTTATGCATAATAAGACAGAATGGTGGTCAGTTATTGTTGAGTTAGTAACAAGCGTAATAAATGAATTATAAGTGGTTTTGATCATCATATGGTCGAGGCAAGAACCGCTCTGATGAGTAGGCAATGTGTGAGCAGGTCGAAAACCATGGTATGAGCATAAGTTGAGGTAATCTTGAGTCCCTGCGTCGCAGTTTTCAGAGCCAATGTTAATGTTAATATCACCTGTTAGTATTACATTCTTAAAAGGGCTAAGTGCTTGAAAGATCTGGTTTAGGGAACTGTGGAAAGAGGTTAAATTTCTTGCGGAAGGGGATCTATACAAAGCAACAATCGCTGTGGATGTACCAATTTTGATGATAAGGCAGTTACTAATACAATCTTGTAGATCAGGTTCTTCGACTTTGACCTTTAATGATTCCTTAGCAAACACAACGACACCGTCGTTTTGATTGTGGTTCTTTTTAGTGTACAATAAGTTGTATCCTGGTATTGCCGGGAGATTATCATGGCGCTTTAATAACCAGCATTCTGTTAGAACCATAATATCACAATTAAAGTTAAGTCTATGAAGAAAAATGTTAAAGCTATCTATGTTCTTATAAATACTTCGTATGTTTTGGGTTAGTATGGTTAGTGACTTTTGATATTGGGAAAGATATTGATTGCAGTCCTCAACCTCACATGACTTTGATTCGGTTAAAAATGAGTTATCTATGTCGGTAATTAAATTAATATCCATTCTATTTAAAACTAACAACAATAAATTACGTCTAAAATTTAAACAAATATGTGACGCTCTTAGGCGCCTTCATAGTCAATCGAGTTAATATACCTGTATTCGGCAGCTAGTTTAGCAGGACAAACTGCGTCTCCCGTCTTGTGGTTGGCTTGTTTTTTAAAGCGCATGCATGTAGCACATTTTGGGTCATCAGTTTTTTTTACGCAGTCTTGGCTAGAGTGTCCTTCTTCACCGCAATGGCCACAAGCCGGGACAGCGTTCTTGCATGTCTTAGATGCATGACCGTACTGCTGGCACTTGAAACATCTCGTTACCAATGTGAAGTCTCGTACCGGGCAGGACGTCCAATTTACAAATAATCTGTCCTGTGTGATGAGGGCCTTGCGAATGACAGCTGAAACTTCTATTATGTAATTGCAGCTCTCAGCATCTTTCCTACCAGATTTGTGGCTAAGTTTAATTGAGGTCAGAAATGTGTCTAAGGTCATAGGCAGTTTGTCCGTTATGTTCTGGTCGTAAATGCATTTATAAACCTCATTTTCAGCCATTGATGCGGGAACTCCTATTACAATAATGCGAGGTTTGCGTTTTCGAGGTTCGTCGACGGTAAGGCCTGACGAAGCGATTTGGACAGTTTTTTTTAGCTTGTCTAGGTCATCCTTGGTCTCAGTGCTGATGATAAGTCCTCCTTTTCCTATTTTACGTACGCCTCGTACTTTCAGCTTCATTTCACCAGGGCATATGATTTTTTGTACCATGTTCTTGGTTTCATCACTGGTCTTTGTGGTGTCGGATGGAAAAATCGCCACGGAGCTGAGATTATTAGGGCGAATAAAACTGCTGGATCCCTTCTTCACCATATCGGCAAAAGATGAAGGTGTTGCACTCTGTTTCTTACAGGACTCTTGAATCGTGCGGTTCATCTCTGTAAGACAGTCCGCTAGGTCTCGAGTTTCGGTCATAGTTTTCAAGGCGGTATATGTTTGTAGGGCTCTTGATTTCAGCGACTGGTATTGAACAGCTAATTGCGAGACACCATGTCCAACTTTTCGGCAGAGATTGGTAATTCTTTGCTTCTGGTCAGAATTGAGTTTTCCCTCAGAAGCAATAAAACAGACCTCATTCAGGTGCTGCTCAATGGTCCCCATCCAGTTCTGAATCTCCGAAGTGCTGATTGGTTCAATGGCTTCTTCTTGGCGCTGCTTTGGTTGTTGAGGTGGTCTCGGTGTTGGTGTCGGCGGAGGGCTGCGTGACGTCATCCCACTTCGACTAAAGGGGCTGCTGTCCATTTTTTATTTTCGTACTAACTATTTACACTCCAGTAAGTCCATTATTTTGAGTAGAAATCACTTACTACGCTGATTCTTATATCCACCTAATACACTTTAACTGGGTCAGAATTTATTGCAAGCGTTAATTTATATATTTTTATACTGCATTGATGTACACGTCTGTATGCAATGAGTGCACTCAGTATATATCAAAAGTGTGCGTACGTAACGTATCGATGATCGGCAACACATGCAAACGGTACCCATTGAACAATCCATTCATCGATCAGACAGAATGATCCGCAAGCCACGCCCCCACCCCACGCTTACACAGTCTAGCCGACGCGACCGCCCGCCCTTTCTTCTTAGTATTGTCGGCGTTTCGCTGTATTAGGTCACTCACGCAGAACCTAATTACGTGTTTAATGAGTCGGCAGTATGTCTACTCCAATGTGGAGTATTGGGCAATGGTGGATTTTTATGGGATGGCGCACCATAACTTGGAAGAGGCTAGACGCTTGTATGCTCAGCCGGAAAACCTGAACTCACTGCGCGCACGTGGAATCACCGACCCTCAAGTTCCCTTCACCTCCAGCGCCTGCTATTTACGAAGGTGACGGGCCAAGGAGAATCGCCCTATGTCAGTGGTTGATAGAAACTGCCACTGCCAACATACTGTGGACGGATGAATACTGAATCCTGTTCACACCTGATACCGGAGTTGCTAGAGGATGTGCCTCTGGCATATTTACGCGGTATGTAGGTACTATCAGCATGATGGATGCCCTGCTCATTATGCGAATTTAGTGCGTGCGTATCTAAACCGTGAGTTTGGTGAGCAGTGGATAGGTCGTGGTGGCCCTGTGGCTTGGCCCGCAAGGAGCCCTTTTTTTTTTTTTTGTCGGGGTGGAAAATCCTCACGGATGTCCTCCGCCCTGGGGCGGGCGGAGGGGTCTGTCAGACTCAAACTGACTAAAAACCACCCCGGTGTCTTCTCGCACGTGCGCGCGGGGCCGCGGGAATCCAGATTCTTCCGCAGCCCCACACTAGTGCTGGCCCGGTCTGTCCGGGCCTCGTCTCCTGCACGGGGTAGTGAGGCGTTCGACTACCCCGTGCATCGCCTCAGAGGCGCGCGCCGACACCCGCGCGTGCCTCCGCCTCGGGTCCATCGAATAGGGGGCGGGGACTTCCCCAAGTCCCTCGCCCCTGGACCCATTCATGGGGGCCGGAAAAGGGCGTTGTCCGCCCTTCTCCTGCGCCCGGTGCGCCTTCTGCGGCCGGGGAAGGGAGTCGAGATCTCCCTCTCCCGTTCCGCAGCCTCCTTCTGCGACATCACGTCCTCGCAGAAGGACACCACCGCGTCCCACGACTCTGCGCTACCGACCATCCTCCGCACTACGGCCGGCAGCGACAGATCGCCTCCTACTTCATTTGCGAGGACACGGCGCTGCTCCTCCCAAGCCACGCACTCGGCGAGCGTGTGTTGCGCCGTGTCCTCCCCGCAATCGACGCAGTGGTGGCACCGAGCGTCCGGCTCCCTGTCTATGCGGCACAGGTACTTGCCGAAGCAGCCGTGCCCCGACAGCACCTGCGTCACCCTAAACGACAGGGAGCCGTGCCTTCTCCCGAGCCAGTCGTCGAGTACTGGCCGGATCGCCTCGACGGTAGCGAGGCCGGCGGCAGGGCGCAGAAGCCTTTGCCGCCATTCCGCCACCAAGACCTGACGGAGCTCGTCTCGGCGCAGCGCGATCTGCCGCTGCACCGGCCTCGAGCCCCGTGCCCGCTCTTCCTCGCGCCATCGATGTAATGACGCGAGTACTTTCGCCTCTAGGTCCCAGGGCGGGGATCCGGCCAGGACGCAAGCCGCCTCGTAGGAAATCGTGCGGTACCCGCGGGCGACTCTGACGGCCATCGCCCTCTGCGGTTTGCGCAGAATGGCGAGAGTGCTGGCTGTCAAGTCCATCGCCCACACAGGGGCCCCATACAGGGCCATGGACCGCACGATTCCCACGTACAACCGCCTACAGGCGGCGCTCGGGCCCCCCAAGTTGGGAAGCAACGTTGAAAGCGCGCCCGCTGCACCCATCAGCTTCGGCGCCAGTCGCCGGAAGTGGGGCCCGAATTCCCATCGGCTGTCGAGCACCAATCCCAGATACTTCATGGTGGACTCGACAGCTATCCGGGCCCCGCTGACCACGATGTGTGATCCCGGCGCCGGCGCACGTCGGGGGCCATGAAACACCATGGCCTCCGACTTGTTCAGGGCCACCTCCAGGCCCAGGCGCCGGATGCGGTTCACCACCTGTGACACCGCAGCCGTGGCTATCAACGCTGCCTCCCTGTGCGAGCTCCCCCGGGCAGCGACAAGCGTGTCGTCCGCATAACACGTCAAGTCGGCGCCCGACGGGAGCTCGCCTCTCAGCACCCAGTCGTAGCCGATGTTCCACAGGAGCGGTCCCAAGACCGAACCCTGCGGAACACCGCACGACATGAGGTGCCGACCGGCACCGTCACGTCCCCGATAGGTGACGCATCTACCCTCCAGGTAAGCCCCTACCGTACGGCGGAGGTAGGGAGGCACGCGATGATATTTCAGTGCCTCCCGAATACAACTCCAGGGTAGGGTGTTGAATGCGTTGGAGATGTCTAAAGACACCGCCAGCACCACCCCACCCCGGGACACCGTCTCCTCCGCCAGGGCCCTCACGCGCATGATGGCGTCTATGGTGGAGCGCCCCCGACGAAAACCAAATTGGTTGTCGTCCAGGTTCGGCCCCTCCCTGCACAAGTGGCCGACGAGGCGATCTGCGATAATGCGCTCAAAAAGTTTGCCCGCCTCGTCGAGCAGCACTATGGGCCGATACGCGGACGGCGAGTCCGCGGGGCGCCCCTCCTTCCTGAGCAGGACCAGCCTCCCCTCCTTCCACACACTGGGAAACTGACCCTGCTCGAGACATGCCGTGAAGAGCTCCCTCAGCTGGGGCTCTAGCTCCTTCAGAGCCAGGACGAGAGCTCGACCAGGAACTCCGTCGGGTCCGGGCGCTGTGTTCTTAGCCCGGAGTCGCGACACGGCCGCTCTCGTCTCTGCTTGCGTCACCTCGGAGACATCGGTGCCCTCCTCTTCTGGAGAGTCTGCGGCTGAGGGCGAAGCCATCGCCGGGGGAACGTGTTCCGCTCGCTCAGGGAAGAGGGCCGTCACCACCGCCTCTAGCAACTGGGGCTCCATAGTTTGCGCCAGTGGAGGCGCCCAGGGACGCAACTTGCCCCGTACCCAACGGTAAGGGCGCCCCCACGGATCCCGATCCAGGGACCCCAGCAGCTCCTCCCTGGCACGCGACTTAGAGTCGCCGATGGCCAGCCGCAGAGTCTCCTTGGACGCGCGGTACGCCTCATACCGCGCGTCTTCCTCGACGGAATCCCGTCGACGTCGTCTCCGGTATCGTGTGTACTGGCGGCGAGCCGCAACGCACTCAACGCGCAGCCGCGCGATCTCGTCCGTCCACCAGTACACCTGGCGCCTTGCGGACTGTTGGCGGACACGGGGCATGGACGCGTCGCAGACCTGCGTCATCGCCCCGCGAAACCACAGCGCCACCGCTTCGACGTCGACGGGGCCGTCCGTCGTCGACTCCCAAATCCAGGACTGGACTAAGGCAGCTTCCTCGAGTAGTTCCCTGTCGATGCGCTTAAGCGCCCAACGCGGGCCGTCATTAATCGGGGTTGTTGGATGGCGGCCGCTCGCGGTCTGGGCGGAGACGTCGAACCGGATATACCGATGGTCCGACAGCGTCTCCACCTCCACGGCGACACGCCAGTCGCGGACTCGGCTAGCGACAGAGGGGCTAGCGAACGAGACGTCCACTATCGACCCGCCCCGCTGCCGCACGCACGTGTATTCCGAACCCCGATTCAGGACGACCAGACCAGTCGTCACCGCCCACTCTTCCAGCACCTCGCCCCGAGGGTCAGTGACCGGAGATCCCCACGCCGATGACTTGGCGTTGAGATCCCCGAGCACCAGAACGGGACGAGGGTGATAGCGGCCTACGACGGCGCCCAACTCGACAAGGAAACCCTCAAAGTCGGCGAGACTCTTGTTGGGGGAGAAATACGCCCCCACGATGACGATGCCGCCCGAGACCGCAGCAACCCAGCCGCGGCCCCGAGACGGGTCGATCAGAGTCCCGCCAATAATGGCCACCAAACCGTCAGCGCACCCCAGCCAGTTGTCACGGGCGGGGATGAAGTACGGTTCGGCGACCACAGCCACGTGGATCGACCACTCTGCCATGCTCTGGAGTAAAAGATCCTGAGCTCTGGCAGAGTGATTGATGTTGCCCTGGAGGAAATGGAATTGTGCCGTTATTGACACTCCATTCCCTCGGCAACGGTCCTGGGCCGGGAGTCGGCCGCGGAGCTACTAGCCTGCGGGGGCGGCGAGGTTTCCCCGGCAGGCTTAGAGCTCCTCTTCTTTTTCTTCTTGGCCTTGCTGGCAGGCGCGCCACAGGCCCCTCCGCCCACTTTGTGTCCCGCTGGCCTCCCCGCAGCCGAACACAAGCTGCAGTTGAGCGCCGCGGAACACTGGGCCGCCTTGTGGCCGGGCTGACCGCAGCGATAACAAAGGTCGCTACGGTCAATCTCAGCGGTGCACTTTGCCCGGACGTGCCCCTTCTCCAGGCATCGGAAGCACCGCAAAGCCCGGGGCTGCAGGAGTTTCACCCTCGCTGCAACCCAGCCAACCAGCAATCTGCCGCTTATGGCGATCTTCTTCGCCGACGCCACAGGGCACCGAACCCAGGCCACGCCGAGTCCGGTGGCGTCGGTGCGAATATCGCCGGCCCGCACCTTGTCCGGCGGACACTCTCCGCTTCGGGCAACGGCCGCCACCACCTCCTCAGACGTCACGGAGTCGTCCAGACCAGCAATCCGCACCTCTGCGGTTTTCATTGGTCTGGAGACCCGGACGTCCTCAGGGTTGAGGACCTCCCTCATCTTGGCGGCCAGAGCGTCCGCCTTTTCGGCACTGCCGCTCGCAGCACCAGCCACCTCGAACAGCCGCGCACCCGTGGCAGCCTGCCTGAGGGTGACGGACTGAAGACCAAGATCAGATAATTTGATCTTGGCCTTGGCCTCGGCAATGACCGACTGGTACGTTACGCCGCGCTCCGAAGCTCCGGGCTGTAGCGTGAGCGTCACAGCCTCGGAACGCGGAGCACGTATCGCCGGTCCTTTGCGACCGCCTTTGGCAGTCCGCCGCGCAGGCTGCGCAACCGCCTTTGCGGTTCGGCCAGGGGCGCGCGCCGTTGCTGAGGCCGCCTTGGCGGCTTTGCGGGCCTTCTTGCGGCCCACGACTGTCGCCCAGGTCTCACCCTTAGACCCGGCAGTCGCGGGCTGATCGCTCGGTCGAGGCACAGGTCTCGGCGGCTCCTCAGCCCTCCGCCGTGTATCGGCCGCTAGGGGCGGACGGAGGATTTCCGCAGGGAGGCGCCGAGAGATCGCCTCCATCCGAGCGTTGACCATGCTCCCGCACTGGAGCATGCAGAGCCGGACAATGCGCTCGACCTCGTCGTCGGTACGAGTGCTTGCCGGTCTCGGTGCGGGAGCCGGGGCCACTACCGATGCGGCATCGGTGGACGTGCGTCGCTGCTGCTGCTCGCTCAGCGCAGCGACTTGTCGCCGGAGGACCTCCAAATCATTTCGGAGACGGCTGTTCTCCTCCCGCAACTTCGCGACCTCGTCTGAGGCCGTCCTGTTGAGGAGGATGCCAACCGCCTCCTTGATGTCCGCGGCAGCTTCCTTCAGGCCGCGGGTGAACGTGCCCTTCAGGCTGCCGGATTTGGTGGCAACCTTCAGGACTAAGTCCACCCCGTCCAGGGCAAGCTGGCTTAGGGCCACCGCAGATGGGTCCCCCCCTTCCGCCGCTAGAGCAGCGCGTCGCTCGCGTGCGCGTCGGGCCATTTCCGACACTTCGTCGGCCGCGACGGCTTTGCGCTGCTCTCTTCTGGTGGCGTTGAGCTCCGCCTTTGAGCTCCCTAGCGAGGCACAGCTCTCGCCACCAGGGTCCTCGGTAGTGACCCCCATGTCACTATCTGCTTCGCTGGCCGCCGGAGTATCGGAGCGCACGAACCTACCCTGTGCGTCCCTCCGCGGCCGCGAAGCACTCACCCCTCTCGAAGCCTGCCGACCTCTCCTCGCGGTCGGCAACTTCGGGGCCAGCAGGCCTTCCTCATCTGAGGACAAATCCCCACCTCCCACCAGAGCAGGGTCGCGTGGACGTTTCCTAACGGAAGACGGTCCACGCGGCCCTCCGTCACTAATTTCTAAATTACTGCTTCCAGTGATACTATCAGCAACAGGGGCCTGGTCGCCTACCCCTGCGCGTCCATCGGTAGTCAATTTAACACTCGCAGGCCCGGGTACCTGCGAGCGCCGGGCGTCAGCCGGGTCGCATGACAAAACTATTTCTTTGTCCGACATTTTCATTTACGATTTTGGGTGGTACTCACATCACTTCCCCAAGGCGATGCGGCCGCTCTTTTTGGGAGGGTATTTGATCCTCCCGAGGCCCGCGGATGCCTCCGGTGCAGGATATACCGCCCGCTGCTCGGTATCTACAAACTAATGCTAGCCTAAATTTTTTTTTTTTGTTTTTAAGTTTTTTATATTTTCTCTTTGGTTTTTTTTTTTTTTTTAAATAAGAAAGATAAACCTAAAACTAACCTACAACTAACTTAACCTACCCACCACCCGGCACCGTGGCTCAAAACGTCTCGCCACGGATGCCCCTAGACCGCAGGTTGAGGAGCAACCCACGGTCTTCCCCACCTCGGTCACCGCGACGTACACGCCGCGGAGACCCTTAGACCGCGGACTGTAAAACGGCCCGCGGTCTACCCCACCTCGCTCCCTAATCATGCACTCCGCAGCTGCAGAGCGCAGATAGGGAGCCCTCGGGAGCGACTCCTCCGCTCCGGCAGAAATTCGCCACGGACAACAATCTCCTCTCTCCCACCCCTCACGAGGAGACTGTTGCCCGCGCCCAGGGTGCACCGGCCCAGCGCCTGCTCGTCCCCAAGAAAACAAAAGGACCAGCAGCCACTGAGCACTCGGGGAGGTTTTCTGCCAGGCACCCCCCGCAAGGAGCCCTGACTTAACCCTACTGGATTTTTATTTGTGGTTTGTGATAAAAAGATTAGTTTATTTCGAGGAGCATACTACTCGAGATGAGTTAAGAAGTGCGATTGTGGACGCGTTTAATATTGTGAAAAGTGACAGAGACACATTAGCAAGACAATCTCATTAAACGTGCCCGTTTGTGTATCGAGCGAAATGGACTCCATTTTGAGGTATCGTAGGTATAAATTGTGAAAAATCTAATATCCTTAGTTAGTTATACCTACGTTGATTATGTTTGTAAATAGCTCAAATTTTTAAGTAGGTACGCCTGCGCCTGCATTTATTTTTCTTGAGATTAAAAGTGTACAAGTAAGTAAGTAGGTAGGTAAGCCCGTAGAAAGTATGACGGCAAAATTTGAGTTATTGAACTCATCATCATCATCATTTCAGCCAAAAGACGTCCACTGCTGGACATAGGCCAAGTGTCGCCACATTGACCGGTCCCGTGCGACTCGCATCCAGCGGATCCTTGCAACCTTCACCAGGTCATCGGTCCACCTAGTGGGAGGCCTTCCAACGCAACGTCTTGAAGGGTTATTGAACTGTTATGTAGATAAACGAAATTTAAATCAAGCAATAGTTCGGCGCCGCGTTCTTTAAGATAGGTACATCAACATAAATAAAAATACAAACGCGATAGATAAATAGGTATACAAATAATAACACGAAAAGCGAATTTAGACTTTATTTCTTAACCGTAAACGGTGAAATTTAGAAATTTTATCAAACTAGGTAAATCGCAGTTTACTAAAAATTATTCTGAGAAACCTCGAAGTCGTGTTCGACTGGACTTTACAAGGATGCACAACCGAATTGCACGGTTAACGTCATAAAAATAAGGTCTTTTTCTGTTCGAATTGCCTGCCTTTGTAAAAGCCGCCACAAGCATTGTGCCGCAAGAAAATTGTTTTTAGCTGTGTTAATATTTTTTATTTCATGGTAGGTAGGTAATTGGGTATGTTTGTTAAGTACCTATTAGCTCGATTGATCAACACTCGATTCAATGCCTTAAAAACAACTCCCAAACGTACTCGTCGTTGTGTAGTTGAATAAGTACGAATATTAGAGATTTCGTGATGCGAGACTGGTGAATTAATTGTCAATTAATTTCTCTCGTTTACGAGGAGACGAGTGATGATGGAGGTAAATGAACTTACACCAACCTTAATCGTACCTGAAATGAAATACCTACTTGCAAGTACTTTTTCATCTGGTTATTCGTCCGACGTCCATTGACCCACCGCGAGCGCACTACACAGCTGTGTCGCTCTACGTCATCGACGAGCGCATCGCGTACTATCTTGCGTTTATGAATGAAATAGTGAAAGCGCTACTAAGATTTAACTCGAATGACAAAATAAAAGTGATAAATTTCTAACTTCTTTATCTGATGTCTTAAAAAAACAATAACAATGCCAATAGTAACTATTACTCGACTGGAGTTACTGTGTTTCGGCTTCAGAACGATGTAAAAGTAATCGTGTATATAACCATGAAATGAATATTTCTACACCAGGCCATTTTGACAGTTTCTTGACGTATTTAGTTATTTTACAAAATGTGGAAAGCCAAAAAAGAACTGGTGGAGTACGCCGTAAAATTAATGCAGAATACTTAAAAATTATTAATGGAAATACAGCTAATGCGGGACAAAACAAACAACCTACAAGTTTAATGAGCCTTTGTCAAAACATAACAGTGAAGCAAGTTTTAGAAAATTCAGGCTCCGTATTCAGAAGTAATGGTAGTGTGGAAAGACATGAATTAAATTACAGCCACGGGTTAGCAAGAGCGCATCTAGATTTAGATGGAACAGCGGGTTTTTCATCCGAATCTAATATTAGTTATGGCCAAGAGTCAGCAAGTGCGCATCGAATATTGGACGAAACGGGTTCCGTATGTAATATTTATGACGACGAACGGGATTTTCCCAACGATTCAGACAGTTCAGACACGAGTGATTGTAATATACATGATAAAAGACAGGAATTTCAATCAAAAATAAAAAAATGGGCTATATCAAAAAATTTTGCACAAACAGCCTTGAACGACCTAGCAAAAATAATAAATGATTTTGTTCCAAATACATTACCCAATGACGCCAGAACCATTTTAGCGACACCCAGAATCAGCGCTTTAAAAAAAATTAATGGAGGTGAATAATGGAATATTGATTCCTTTAAAAAAAATTTACTTCATTGGGATGAAGCTCCAGAAAATATTTCATTAAATATAAACTTCGACGGTTTGCCAATTTTTAAAAGTTCCAAGAATGAGTTTTGGCCCATACTGTGCAACATTTTCGAAAATCCGTGCATCAGGCCTTTTGTGATTGGCATTTATTTTGGCCAAGGAAAACCGAAAAGTGTAACTCTGAGTACTTGGAAGATTTTATTAATGAAATAAAGCCTTTACTTGAAGACGGTATTTATGTTCAGAGTTGTGGAAGAAAATATATAATAAAGATAAGATGTTTTATATGTGACTCACCTGCCAGAGCTTACATAAAAGGTATGCACTAAAAATCTTTTTATAAACTACACATTTTCAGGACTAATAATGGTTGCCGCAAATTTTTTTTTTTTTTTTTAGTTAAACACTTTCCTATGCCTATTTCTTTAGCTTGGTTGTCATTTCATTAAGTTATATTACTTTCCGTTGATATTCGAAACTTTGGGTAAGTTTCGAATATCTTTCTAAGTTCTATAAATAAACAATTCAAAAATTGTGTCAAAAGTAAACTTAGTAAAAAGGATATTACAGAATTTTTGATTATTTATATGATAAAACCGCTTGGGATTCATAATTATTACCAAAACAATCTTATTTTTTCAGGTGTTTGTAATTTCAATGGCAAACATGGCTGCTTAAAATGTGTGACAGTTGGAGAGTACTCACACACTTCCCATACTGTTGTATTCCCTGACACGAGATGTCCCGAAAGGACTAATGAAGGGTTCCGTAATAAATTATATGGTGCACACCATAAAAATGAATCACCATTATTATGTCTACCAATTGACATGGTTACCAATTTCCCAGTAGGCGATTCCCTCCATCTCATTAATTTAGGAATAATGAAAAGATTACTGATTGGTTGGCGTGACGGAAACTTTGGGAAGTACATCACGAAATGGCGTGCGAGTGATACTGAGTCAGTTAATTTTTTTTTAAACCAATGTAAATTACCCTCTGAGATACATCGTTCCGTGCGAGGGCTTGATTCTTTAGCATATTGGAAAGCGTCAGAATTTAGATCTTTTTTTTATTATCTTAGCATTGTCATTCTACCTAATATTCTGACTCCTAATGTTTTTTCACACTTTTTGACACTCTACTGTGGAATAACAATTTGTTCCAATAAAGTTTATCAACATTTGTTACCACTGGCAGAACAACTTCCGAGGTATTTTGTTGAACATTATAAAGATTTTTATGGAGCAGCATATGTAACAAGTAATGTCCACAATTTACTACATGTTACTGCTGAAGTTGAAATGTATGGAACTCTTGATACCTTTAGTGCATATCCGTTTGAGAACAAATTGTACATGATCAAAAGAATGTTGAGAGACGGTAAAAATCCACTGTCACAAGTGGCTAAAAGACTAACTGAAGACGAGGATAACAATGGAATGAATATCCACGTAGAAAAGAAAAAAAATACTAAATATCCATACATATCCAAGAGTAAGAAAAATATTTGCACTTTTATTTTTCGGGATTTTATATTGTCTTCTAAAACAAAAGACAGGTATTTATTAACAGTTCAAAATGATATACTTGAAATTGATTCAATTGAAGAAGTTAATAATATTATGTCCATAAAAAGTTTACAGTTGAACAACAAAGAAGAAGTGTTTGCATATCCAATAAAATCATCCCGATTTGGAATATATAAATCTAATAGCCTAAAACATTGCGATACTAGTGTGGTTGTGTTAAATCCTAAAGATGAAAATAAAATGTAAATTAGTATGTATTCCTCATAAAGAATACCACTATTTCATACCGCTAGGACATACTGTTTGAAAATAATATACAACATTGCATACAAATTGTTTTAACTTTTATTTTCTTTCCTCATTCAAAAAAGATATTTTGCACATAGCAGTGTTTAATCATTCCTGACGCATAATCATATAAAATAAATTTAAAAAATCTTCCGCAAATACTGAAAATACCTGGCATAGATTAATTCGTGTAGGTAACGCCTCAATAGAGCTTGCAAAATAGTACGGGCTAGTAAATAATTTGGTAACTAAAGGGCTGATTTTTCCATCGCCAGATAACTTTTATTCGAGAAATAAAAATTGACGTTTGACAGTTTTTGTATAAAATAACTCAAAATTTCAAAATTATTCCTCGAATAAAGTTGTCAGATGATTGAAAAGCCAGCCCTAACACAAACATGAAGTTTTATAATTATTATTAGGTATAGGTACACGAATTTCCTATATCAGACTAATTAAAAAAAAAATACCACATTATTTCAGTACAGTTGTACATTGATATAAACATAACAGTTCGTCTATAAAATAAATTAGCCGAAAGCTTCAATCAAAAATATTACAAAACAAATACGCAGTTTAATAAATCAAGTCGTCACAAAAGTATTAGGAAAGAACTAAGAAGCCGATTAATAGTCTTAAACTCTAGGCTCTCCGTCGTTATCATCCGCAGCTCTTGGATCTGCGTCAGTATCTCTAGGCTTTTCGGCAATATTGTCATCAGTTCCCGTATTATTAGCTTCAAGGTGGTTACCATCACCGTCTTTATTACCTTCAGGCAAGACTGGTTCGTTGTCTACTTGTTCTCTTAAATTTTTGGATTTACGGACTCGTTTTGTTGATTCTCGCAAACCTTGCATAGACTTACGTTTGGTAGCGTTCCTTAGAACAAGTTTAAAAAAAATTTGCATTTGATCATCAGTAAAACTCGGATCCCACATATGTATAATTTCAAAAAAGAACTTCCTAAAGTTCATGAAATTTTTCATTGGTATTTTTGAATGTTCTCCCTTGCTTCCTCCGGACCATGAGCACTGACATAAAAATTCCTTCGTGAACAAAACATCTATCAACTTATAGGCACATGTTTGGCCTTGACCCGGTTTAGATGAGTACAATGTAGATAAACATTTGATTAATTTTTTCCGGTGCATCTTGTCGGATAGAGTAAGCTCAAATGTTTCAAACTCTTCATTAGTTTCTATAGGTTTCAAGCTAAAACTTTCTCGTTCTTCCGAAGATGCGTCTTTTAGTAATGTAACGTTATATTGTTGTCCCTGTTGTAATTGTCTGACTGTTTCATTTGTTTCGTCTAATTGTACCGATAAAGAAGCCAATTTTTGTCCAAATCTTTTCTGATTTTCTATTATTAAGTTTAGTTTATTTAAAATAAGAGTTTGATTAGATATCATGATGTCAGAATTTTCTGAGCTGATTATTTGAAGTGTCTCCTGTTGCTCCACTACTTGTATGGTCTCTTGCTGTCCAGGCTGTAAATATGTCTGTAATAATAAAATGACGATCCTTTATAAATGTTAGACCAATGAAAAATTGCAAACGTAGAAATAATAGGTAAAGCTTTAGTGTGACTTAGGGCCAACTCATACCGAGATGCGACGAGGTACGCTCTTTCTAAAATAACGATACCATATAAAACTTAATACACAAAAAAGTACACATTTCGAAAGCATAATTCGAATACGTTCCGCGGCGGACTACCGTATTTCACGAAACTGTGCTGGGCAGCGCAAAACAACTGGCCTCTTCAAGCATCGTCGCGTTCTGTTTCAGTGTGAAGGCTGTGCTCAACCCGAAAGTAAAACGGAAAATGAAAGATAGATACTTCAACTATATTTTGAGACTAACGTTTTGCCCTGCAGCTTCGCCCGTGGAGAGTTTTTCCCCGTGAAACTTTGTTTTTTCCTTTAATTTATTAATACCTTCTGAGCATAAACAAGGTACTAGAGGTGAAACTAGAGGCTGTAAACAACTATGTCGGCGCCTCACATATGCGTGGATAACCGCGGGGAGGGCGCGGGGCTCGGGGTACCGAACCCGGCTGCGCGAGCGCCGCAGCGCGCCCTACCACACACACTGAGCTCACAGACGCCGGCCACTACGGGCATTTCATTGTACGGTCTTCACAAATTGATTTATGTTAATTGTGGTATTACACCTATAAATATACAGTCCACTAGTTTCATTATAAAGTCCAACCTAGTCTATTCAACTACATTCCTATAGATTCAAAATTTGCACGTCGTGAACTTGCATCTCTAACTTAAGAGCGTGTACGCCGCACGGCATTTCATACAAATTTTCAAGTCCTTATTTTTCCATATAACTGAACCGATTTTAATGAATACATAGGTCTAAAAAGTTAGTAGAAAACATTTTCGAAAAATAGTGTTACAGTTAAATAAGACCGATTTAAAATTTTCCGTACAAACAGAAATTGCCAATTATCTTTTTTTAAATAAGACATTTCGACAATGTTTTCTACTAACTTTTTAGACCTATGTAGATCTTGCTTATGTGTAAGAAGTTTCATTAAAATCAGTTCAGTCATTTCGAAAAATAAAGACTTGAAAATTTGTATACAATGCCGTACGGCGTACACGCTCTTAACTGCTTACAAACAAAGCCTACAAAAGAACAAATAGGTATGTATTCCAAATCTAAGAAAATAAAAAAGTTACCAAATTTTCTGCCATTGCTTCAAAGTTAACCTCGTTTCTCTTTGTTTGGCTCGTTTTAGATGCTACCGGAAAGCTCATATATTCGTTTTCCTGATTATCTGTATCCGTGTTTTGTTCCATAAAAGTTAGTTCGCTGTTGGCATCTTCATAGGTCCGAATGTTGTTTCTTTTTAAAGTACATTTTAGGGTATCCCACCCTGGTCCAGGTCTTGAATTCTCATCTTTTAATAATTTCATGGGGAATTTACTTCTCGGTGGCCACCGTAAAAGTCCCTTAGTTTCCCACTGTGCAGGAATGACTGACAGAGTAGCAACACCTCCCTCTATAACTATACTGTCACTTACGGGATACCCCCGGACCACCCTCTATAGTCTGAACGATTTTGTAAGGCATGTTCTGTAAAAAAAAACAACAAAATCATACTTAGGTATTATTCAAGAGACGAAAAATAAAAGTAGCAGGATCTTAAAATTATTATTATTATTCAAACTTCCTCTCCAATTTTTGTGAAAAATGATGCCACAAAAAATTATAACATTAATACCTAAACTTAACGTAACATAATTATTTAAACACAAAAACCTATAGACACAAACACAGAGGTACTACACTACCTACCTACTATAAACTTTTAACACTTTATTTCGCTACTCTAAACTAACGTTAATCTATCATAGAAAGCGCTTTGACTTGTAACGACCGGCCCAGTTGCGATTTGGCGATAAACTGATGATCCATGAAAACAAACATAGCGATCACACGCCCCGCCGCCACCCGCGCCCCCCTGGGCTCGGGTGGCGGTAGGGCGGGTGTTCTGTGTGTGTCGCATGTCAGATATTATTACAGATCACCAAATAAAAACGTCATGTGAACATAATTATTAGGCCGGAGGTAAGTATGTATGTATATTTAGTCCATAGAAATATTTAAAAAAAAACTGATTTGGTCGCGAATTGAATAGATAATTAAATAGTTCATGTATTATCTATTTAATTAAATTATGTGAATAGCTATTTAAATTACAATTTTAATTAAGTACTTGTTGTCGAGGAATAAAATGGTTTTAGCAGAACCATAGCGGGACCCTAACAGCTTGGATCCATAAAGGTTATCTGGTTAACTGGCGCGAAATGTGAACCACTACTACTCGTCATATCGATCCATGGCTGATTTGTTTCTCACAAGTGCTTAACTACTTTACTATTTGCTGAATTATAGGCCACATGAGAACACCCGTACATACTTTAGCATTAAATTAAGATTAGAACTGTTCACTTGCCATCCGCCATTTTCACTGCGTGACTGTGAATTATTGTAAAATTGTATCTTCTTATTTTGGTTTATTTTAGAAGATATCGATTGGAATTGATTTGGTTTACAAATTATTTACACGTAACCAACTTTTTATCAATTTCTTTGTAAAAACCATAACATTTATTTCGTTTACTGTCGATTTAAGTTAAGTTTTTTTTTTGTATTTACTGGTATTATGAGAGCGCGTGAAAATTTTGAACTAAATATGTATGGTATTTCACAGTAAAGTTAACTCCCCAATAAGATTTCAAACATAATAGGAAGAAATCGAAATTTTACTTACCTTAAATTATATTCACAAATGGCACTTGAGATCTTGCACACAACACTTACACTTCATGTTTACCAAATTGACAGTTCATAATAAAGAAAAATAAATAATAATGTTATTGCATTCCACAATTTTGCTCAGAGTGTACTTTCAACTGTGTAAAAGCATATAAAATGTACACATTCGTCTTTCGTGCTGTATTATAGGTAACACGTGCCTTGTTATTCAGGCAATTTTCAGCTCTTGGGGTGATTGTTACACACATAAATGCTAATATAATGTTGATATAATTCAATTATTTGATAATGGGAATTCTTATACAGCTATGTGCTGAATTATTTGTGCCCAAATTAGAATTATATCAGCAGAGGATGCGCTGCCTACGCTGTTATACAGCAAGTTTATGCAGCCAATGTTTTCACAGTGCACTGTGAAAATCTATACATATAAAATTCAAAGTCCTGACTGACTGACTGACTGACTGACTGACTGACTGACTGACTGACTGACTTATATATCAACGCACAACCCAAAACACAGGTCCTAGAGACATGAAATTTGGACAGTGTACTCTTTGTGAAGAGTAGGTATCCACTAAGAAAGGGTTTTTCGAAATTCCACCCCTAAGAGGGTGAAATGGGGTGTTGAATTTTCTGTGAATCTCTCTCGAGGTCGATTGACTTGAAAATGTGTCTACATATACTTCAGTTGAAGTGATGAGATACGTGTATCACAGTTTTTCCAAAATCATCCCCCAATTTAAAATTCAATGTCCTGACTGGCTGACTGATACATCAACGCACAGCCCAAACCGCTGGTCCTAGAGACATGAAATTTGGAGAATGTACTCTTTGTGGAGAGTAGGTATCCACTAAGTAAGGGTTTTTTGAAATTCCACCCCTAAGAGGGTGAAATGGGGTGTTGAATTTTCTGTGAATCTCTCTCGAGGTCGATTGACTTGAAAATGTGGCTACATATACTTTTTTTTTTTTATCGTGGTAAAATCATCAAATGAGTCCTCCCACCCAGGGCAGAGTGGGAGGAACTGTCAGACTTGTACTGACTAAAATCCACGGTCTCCTTCAATAGCCCTTTATGATCCAGGGTCACGGTAATTCTATAAGTCCCGCGACCCCGGCAGGCTTTGGCCCTCTAGAGGGGGGCCCCTTCATAATGCTGACACTCTTTGAGGCGTGCGTGGAACACAACGCGCCGTCGACCCGGGCATGTTCCATGGTCGGACAGCGAGTCGCCCATTACTCGCCGCCCGCATGCCCGCGCCTACGGTGGCCGTAGATCGTCTGCCAACGTCCGGCGCCGTGGGCGTCTACCACTGCGGCTGGGGTGGAGGGAGGACGCTGTCCTCTCCCTCACGCGGCCCGCCTCCTCCTTCGCGACCATGACTGCTTCGCAGAAGGAGGCGACCGCTTCCCACTCCGTCTCGCCCCGCAGCATGGCCTCGACCAATGCCGGGCGCGAGAGGTCTCCGCCTATTGCCGCCGTGAGGACACGGCGGTGCTCTGCCCAAGTGGGGCAGTCCTGCACCGTATGCTCCACCGTGTCCTCCGGGCGGTCCTCGCAGTGGTGACACCCAGGCGTTTCCTCCTTCCCCATCAGACACAGGTACCTCCCGAAGCTTCCGTGTCCGGTGAGGACCTGCGTCATGCGGTAGGTCAGGACGCCGTGACGCCTATCCAGCCACTCCTCAAAAAGGGGTCTTACCGCCGCGATTGTGGCGTGCCCGGACCTCGGTTGCGATAGTCGTTCCCTCCATACTGCCCTGAGATCGCGCCGGAGCTCTTCCCGCTGCGCCTCGACTTGTCGAGGCAGCAGGGATTCGCCCCGGTGCTGCGCCTCCACGCGCCACTCATAGACGCGCTGGAGGGCAGTCGCCTCCAGATCCCAGGGCAGCAATCCGGCAAGGAGGTTGGCCGATTCGCCGGCGATCGTGCGGTATCCTCGGATCATCCGGATGGCTACATATACTTCAGTTAAAATGATGAGATACGTGTATCACAGTTTTTCCAAAATCATCCCCCAATTTAAAATTCAATGTCCTGACTATCTGATTGATACATCAACGCACAGCCCAAACCGCGGGTCCCAGAGACATGAAAATTGGAGGGTGTATTCTTTGTGAAGAGGAAGGATCATTTTTTCGAAATTCCTACCCATTAGAGGGTGAAATGGGGTGTTGAATTTTCTGTGAAACTTTTTATTCTCGGGGTCGATTGACTTGAAAAGGACTTCAACCAAAATGGGCTAACCGGTGAACAGCTGTATTGGGAAAAAAGAAATTCATAAATAATTTAGTAATAATATTTAGTAAACATTGGTTTCTTTTGGGAGTGTCAAACTAAATGATATTAAAAACGAATAAAAAAGATTTTTAATTGATTATTTATGGTGACAGTTGCTTTGCTGTGCAACATGCAGGATGCATTGAGTAAGGGTTGCCAAAATAAAAATTCAAAAAAAATAACATCGATATTCGATGTTTCAATTCGAGAGCTTCAAAACATTAAAATGTTTGATGGAAGACCAAGCTTTATCTAGCCGTTGTGGAATATTCATCATTAGCATCATCATCATCTTAACCTCACACAAATAAAAAAATATAGTTTATGTAGAACAACATTTTTTTTTTGAAGTGTTAAAAATCATCAGCTTGCCTACGCAACGTAGAACAAACGAAGAAAGTTTTTATCGAGAAAAAAATGTAATAAACGTAACCATTGTAATAATCGTCGTAATTGGTATTTCGTCTTCGTTCATTTGAGTTTTGTCCGTCATGGTAGCGAGTATTATTAACGCGTGCTTTTCTTGAAGATTCTAATTAGAATGCAACATGGGCCATAACCAAAATAATTACGCAAAGCAAAACAGCTCAGCATAATATACAAAAATAAAACGCAAAGCAAAACAGCTCAGCATAATATAATATACTGACTGATTCCTAGTGCAGAGAACTGGCAACCCCGATCCAGAATCGATTGGTGATCGATTGTCAATGTCATTCGCTCTGTGTTCGTGCTCTTGTTCGTTTGTGAATATTATTTCGACTTTGGATATTTTTGACAACTTACGCTTTTAAAAATGGATTCTGATGATTTTTTACCTAACGATCCCGGCTCACTCTTGGACTCAGAACCCGCTTTAAACGTTTACTCTGGCATTTCTTCGGATAATGAACCCGTTTTACATGACGACCCGCGCATGAATATGGACTTCCCGATTTTGCCTAGTGAATCTATGCATTGTATAAATTGTGGTCTTGAAATCACTCACAGGAGAAGACACATTATTAATCTTGTGGAAGTGCAACAAGTTATACTGCAATGGATCGCACCACAAGTGGTAAGTTCCAACTTCTGAGATAATTAAGTACATAATTGCAATTGAATAGTTGGGTTGGCTCGCACTAGTGAAAGGTTTTGGACGATCATTATTTTAAAGTCTATTGCACA
Organism: Noctua comes; assembly: GCA_963082995.1. Classification (NCBI taxonomy): domain Eukaryota; kingdom Metazoa; phylum Arthropoda; class Insecta; order Lepidoptera; family Noctuidae; genus Noctua; species Noctua comes. Next base: position 197,941 of record OY720293.1, read on the forward strand.
TAAAAAAAAAATCATTTTTACAAGGATGATTGCTATACGAATAGCCTAAATCGTAAGAGATGAGGTATGATGTTTTATTGTCTGTCTGCAACAGCAAGATTTTTAAGACATGGTGTTGGCCATTATTTGAAATACTACTTAGAATTCAATTAATACTTTAATTACAAAAACAATCTGTTGTATTTGCTGGTTTTTTTTTATTGTTTGTCATAAATATTTTTTTTACAGATTGGACAGAACAGCTTTGTATGCCATCCTTGTTGGATTATAGCATTGAATGCATCTGCCAGCGTGGCAGGTTCATCATCTGATGCTTCAACGAGCTCAGATCCAGGTCATCACAGACAGTTATGTGTGAACTGCAGGTGTTCACTGTTAAGGATTCGATCTCATGGGATAAGCAATAACACGGAACGAGAGGGGCATATCAGAAGTGTGATTTTGCAATGGATTCAACCACGTGAGGTAATTGTTTTTTTTTTTAATATGATGTAGGTTCCAAAATAACAGCTTTATGTGGTCTTACCATACAGTGCACTATTGTAATTGCAGAGATCTTTAAGGTTTTTTTATTTTTTCCTTGTAAGTGACGTGTAAGCAGACTTAAAGATACCTATAAATGTCAGGGAATAAGGCATTTACTTATGATCAACAATAGCAATCCCTTACCTGACTGTATGCAAAACAGGGTTTAATGATTATAGGCAGTTGATGCTGATGATGATAAGGTTATTCATTCTTCATATTATAATAATGTTCTTTTTTGTTTTAGTTGACGGCATCTGATAGAATCTGCCATCCTTGTTGGCAAAGAGCTGACAGACACAGTACACGCAATGTTGGGAGGGATGCTATTGATGATGTACAGCAGGGTAATAACGCAGAAATACAACAGGGAGTTGAAGCACCAGTTGGTTCGATATTTTTACCTCACATGAGAAGAGCTCCAGATACACAAGCACATTGTTTCTTACCTGGTTGCACTGCCGAAGAAAGAGTAAGGATTCCTTTGTGGCTTAGAGTCTTTATTTTTAGTGAGTACAATTACTATGTACCACAGCAATGTAGGATTTGTGAATTCCATTTAAGAAATAATAATTTTGACATTTTGAGTAATGACTTGCATTCAATACAATATTTTAACGCTAATCACATAGAAGACTTTGCTTCATTCATAAAAGAAAGAGTAATATTAGACTTTTCGAATATTCAACAAATGTCTGATGACTCAGTGCATTATTGGACTGGTTTAACCAAGCACCAGTTTTTTGAATTAAAAACTAATGTGCAACAAATAGATAATATGCGAAATGGCACATTAGCTCTTGCTGCGTATCTTATGAAAATAAGAACTGGCGACAGCAACGAGCGGATATCAACGCTATTAAATACACCCCCTACCACTTTAGTAAGATTATTAAAAAAGTTCCGGCAAATACTTACTGATGATTTTGTTCCACAAAACTTAGGGATCAATTATATCACACGAGCTCAAATTGCTTCAAGAAATCTCATGATACCTAATGAGCTGTTCGGTGGAGCAAATAGGAACCCAATAATTATTCTGGATGGCACCTATTTATATGTACAAAAAAGTTCAAATTATTTATACCAGAAAGATACTTATTCTTTGCATAAGTATAGGAACCTCATGAAACCTTTTATGATGGTATGTTCTGATGGTTATATTATAGATTTACTTGGTCCCTATCCAGCAACAACATCGGATGCAGATATCATGATTAATGAATTTAATAATGAAAACAATACTTTACGAAGGTATTTTCAACCTGGGGATGTTTTTTTGCTGGATAGGGGTTTCAGGAATTGTGTCCCTTTACTACAACAGTGCAACTATACTGTTCACTTTCCTTTATCCCTACAACAAGGTGAAACTCAATTATCAACAGCGGCAGCTAATAAGTCAAGAACGGTCACAATGTGCAGGTGGATTGTCGAAGCAGTAAATGGGATTTTTAAAATGTCCTATAAAATATTTAGGAGTGAATTTTTCAATACTGCATCCACTCATGCTATGACGGATTTTAAAATAGCTGCCGCATTAATAAACATGTTCCACCAAAGGGTATCAGATAGACCAGATGCAGGACAAATTGTAAATCTGGTAAATGAAAAATTGCACACAAATAATATATTAGCTGATTATGTAATTGAAAATAATTTAAATCGAAGACGGACACAATTCTCCAACTTAAACGCTACTATTGAAATTGTTGAATTTCCTAGATTAACATTTGATGAACTTGTGTTATTAGCATGTGGAACATATCAGATTAAACAGGCAAAGTCTTATTATGGGGAGCACATAAGAAATGATGGTTCCTATACTATTGAAGTGTGCATCGATAGAGCCAGTGAGCTTTTACAAGGATTTCCTTCGGTCGAGAATTGCACATTATTGCGAGGGAAAATACAAAGCCGACATATAGGCCGTTAAATATATTTTGTATATATATTATATGAAGATAATAATCAAGGCATACAAGCTATTAAGCATTATTGCTGCAATTGCATAGTCGGCCGAAGAACTGTAGGTTGCTGCGCTCACATCATGTCTGTGATATGGTATTTAAGCTGGGCCAGGTATGAAAATATAACTCCACCGGCCCAGTTTTTAGACCACGTTTTATTAACTTACGAAAATGAATAATTTTACAAATAAATTGATTTATTTTAAAGTTTTGAAGTTTTATTTTTTATTATTATATTAAACAATTTGATACAAAACTTCCTACATATATGTTTTCTATGTACTGTAAGCCACTCAATAAAATCAAAAATAGTGCAATATTTTTATGTTCATGTTCAAGCCCAAACGCCATACAAAGTGGTTGATGTCCTTTGTGTACATACTCTTCAGATAAAATTCAGTAAATCCGATGTCCAATCTCAAACCAAGGTATCAATATTTCACGTATCTAATTTAATTGATATAACTTTAAACTAATATGTGCAAGTTATAAGCAAGTACATGTAATTCTATGTAAGTATGTATTATAGATAGAGATTACTTACTATCCCAGAAGTAAGATCCCGTGGGCTATTCCCTAACTCCACGCGGGCAAAGCCGCGGGCATAATGCTGTTATAAAGCACTTTTGTGCTGCTTGGGTGTATCCCGGCGCAGGAGACCCAGTTGTAGGTGGAGTGAATCATTCCTCAAAAGTGGTTTTAAATCTATTACACGATTTTTTTAATAAAGGCTACTCTGTCTATATGGACAATTTTTATAATTCTGTAGATCTGACAGAAAACATATTGTCCGAAAATACTTACTGCACGGGAACAACGATTGAATCGAAAAAATAACCCAAAGGACGTTACCACTAAAAAGTTAAAAAAAGGCGAATGTGTCTCGCAGTACCACCAAAATGGTGTTTGTGTCATGAAATGGCGGGATAACAGAGATGTTACTATGATATCATCACAATTGAATTCGCAAATGATTACCACCACTACAAGAAGAAAAACAGAGGTATCAAAGCCTAAAATGGTCGTTCAATATAATCGTAACATGGGTGGTATTGATCATCAAGATCAAATGATAGCGTACTATTGCTGCGAACACAAGTCTATCAGGTGGTACATAAAATTGGGAATCCACCTATTCCAACAAATCATTTACCTTGTCTTATTTGTTTTCTGGCAATAAATTAAGTTACTACAAATTCAGGCAATCAATTATAGAAAATTTACTTCCCGAGAAGGTTCAATATTTGGAAGAGTCCGCAGTAGTAGTACTTAACACTATTCATGTAATTCAGCCTTGCCCACAGAAAGGAAAATCAATGCGCAGAAGATGCAAATACTGCTGGGAAGCCCATAAAATACGTAAAGACACACCATTCTTCTGTCCAAACTGCCCTCAGCACCCTGGGTTGCGTATTTCCCTTTCCGTGTCCAACTGGCGACACCGGTCTCGCGAAATCCGCACGCTTTTGTATTATTACGGAATTCTACTAGCCCGTGTTCAATTTGCGTCAACTGGGCACGCCTTTGTGATCAAGTGGCGCTGGGGTAGGTTTTACAAAATAGTGTGGAGTTGAACTGAACACTTTTTTGACTAGATTCTTGACTGTATGAGTCTTCAAAAGCGTGTTGCATCAGCGACGGTACTAGTTGGGGTACGTATTAAAATCCCGAAATTTCATAATAACTATGACTGAAATTACGCGATTACTCATAGATGGCACTACAACACAGTTTCGGTTTACTCCGACCAAATAGGTTAGGTTAGAACTGTGACCAACTACGAAGTAGCCGTAGTAGTTGCTTACAGTTCTAACCTAACCTAACCTATTTGATTCTTCTTTAAGGACTTCGATTATTCTCATAAACTCTGACTCAATACCGTCTACAGTACCTAATCGTATAATTTTCTTGAATTGAAGGCTCTGTGGAATTGTTATTGGCTCCCCGCCTGCTTCGGCCCGCACGATTTATTCCGAACATTTACGAACGCACTAAATCAGCACGGATTTGTTTTGAACAGACCAATTAAAAAACAGTGTTCATTTTCATTGCACACTGTTTTGTAAATCCTCTTTTAACGATGCTTGATCGCAAAAACGTGCTCAGTTGACAGAAGCCGAGCACGGGTTGGTTGAATTGTGTAGTAATACAAAGGCGTGCGGATTTCGCGAGACCGGTGTCGCCAGTTGGACACGGAAAGCGAAATACGCGCCTGGGTTTTGTATTGTTGATTGCTTCAGATTATACCACAAATATACTGCCGTCATAACTAAGAATGCAGTAATCGCAAAATGGCGGTTACGAGATAAACGCAAAAAACATATTTCATATCATCTGAGCAAGATGTTCGTATTTTATTGGTCACTAGCTTTTGCCCGCGACTTCGTTCGCGTGGAAATTTTTATGAATATGTGTGAGAAAAATACGATAACCTATATCATTCCTCAGAATATAATCTATCTCCTTGCCTTTCATTACGATCCAATCAGCTGTTTAGTCATGAAAACGTATCAAACAAACAGAGTTACTTTCGCATTTATAATATTAAAATGGATTATTATTTGTTTTGTATCAATATCCGGAATCCATCTTGAGTCAAGCACCTGTCTTTCAGCCTGTTGACAGCGATTTCCTTTGCCTCTCCGCTGGTCGCGCCCTCTATGCTTACCGTTGGTACTAAGTATTTCAAGCGCGCTTCGGGTGATCACCCGATTTATCGTCATTATAGCGTCGTTTTTCGCGCCGTTCGTTTGATAGCGTTATTTAAACTTCGCGAAAAATTAACCCACTTATTTCAATTAAGTTTGGTAAATCTATTATAGTTTAAATTCGTTAAGTTTTACCTCTCCGTTGTTATTATGGAAAATCCTAATAATAATTTAGAGCCAGAAGGTGTTACTGACGGTTCACTATCACGTAAACGAGTTCGTTCTCCGACGCCAAGTGCAAGAGATAGTGATAGCAGTTCTTCTACAAGCAGTGGACCCAGCCCTGAGAAACGTAAAGTAAGGAGGGACTCCCAAACCGTGAGTTATGCACACTTCGAGTTTTTATCACAACAAGTGGCTTATTTAACAAACCTCATAACGAAACCTTCCGTTATTGAAAATAATACAATTTCAAGTGCCAACATTAAAACCGCTTCCATAACCACAAACGAGTTAAATCTACGACGACCTGAAAACTTGTCCAAGAACAATAAACTTCAGATTTTATCGGAAGTCAGTACAACAGTAAAAGATCCGATTTACCCTAGGGCAAACGAAGCATACCTTAAAAAAATAACGGAGCTACAGCGTTTTAAGTGTGATGATTGGAATGCCGTTCGGTTTTCGGATGCACAGAAGAAATATTTAGCTACCCCCGGTTTTGTAGAGTTAAATGTTAACGACGAATTAAAGCGTTTTGAATCGGACATGTTAAAAGAAGATTCGCGCTCATATTTATTGGAAAGATCTTTTGCTGGATTAACGAATGCTTTACTTTGTCAAAAAGACGAATTGCACAAATCTTTACAATCATTAGTGGATTGGTCAAATGAGTCTAGAGAATCGTTGACACCCAACTCGTTATTCGAAAAAGTGGAATCATTGTTTTCGAAAGAATCCGCGTATAGTACGGTTACGGATGACTTATTACAAATAGTGTGCGGGCGAAGAGCTGATTTGATAAGTACACGTCGAGAGGCTATGTTGCGCCAAATTTCCGAGGGTTGTCATCGTGATGTCCTACATAAAATTCCTCCTAGTACAGAATTTCTTTTTAATGATGAGGCAGTTCAAACCTACCTCCAAAAAATTGGGGGGGTGGATAAACTTACTGTATCTAAATCAATACCACAAACTTATTCTAAAGAAAACTTTTATCAAAATCAAAAACCATCGACTAGTAAACAAGCTGACGACAAATTTTTTCGTCGAGATGCTTCTAATAAAAGACAAAGACAGGCCTCTAACGCTTCACGCCAAAACAAAAACCGAACAAGCAACTACCGATATAAACCAAAGGGTAAGAAATCGCAATCGCAGGCTATCCCTAAAAACAAGCGTCGCGATTGACTGTCGGACATTTCAAGGCGGCTGTCTAAAGCAATTTCAATATGTTTGGAGCAATCTGGGTGCGCCAGACAAAATATGCCGACTGTTGAACGGGGCACGCATACCCTTCATACTCAGACCGCCACTAATATTTCCGAGTCCCACAGTTCTGAAATGTTACAGAACCAAAACCTCTCCCAATATGACCTTACAAATACAAACTATGGTCGAGTCAGGGGTACTAGAACCTGCAGAACTGACGCCCAGTTACCTTTCCACGTTCTTTCTGGTACCCAAGTCAGATCAGACCTTCCGGCCTATTTTCAATTTGAAAAAACTAAACCAGTTCGTAGTAGCCAAGCCATTTCAACTGTTCAGTCACTTCCGTGTACCCAGTTTTTTGCAACAGCAAGATTGGATGGCCAAACTAGATCTGAGCCAAGCATATTTCCACGTGGCCATCGCACAGCAGCATCGCAGGTTCCTGAGGCTAAATTATCATCAAAATTCACATCAACATCAGCTACTCCAAATGACGTGTTTGCCGTTCGGCCTCTCATCGGCACCGAGAACGTTTGCCTCGATAACCAATTGGGTAGCAGAATTCCTGAGGAGTCACAAGATCAGGTGCGTAGTTTATTTAGACGATTTTCTTTTGGCAAACCAGTCAAAATCGCAGTTGGTAGACGACATCGCATTCACGATAAAGATACTCCGTTTACTAGGCTGGACAATCAACTACGCAAAGTCTGTTCTGGTTCCGACACAATGCCTCGAGTTTCTCGGCATTACATGGGACACAAAACGCAACGCAAAGTCCCTGTCGAAACCAAAGTGCCTATCGCTACGCAAAGCACTTCACCAACAGCTTCAGTTAAGCAAATGGTCCCTCAAACAGTACCAAACTCTAATGGGGAGACTCAACTTTGCAACGTTCGTGACTCCGAGAGGTCGCCTTCACTGTCGTACTCTGCAATACTACAGTCGACAGCTGTCGGTGAAACACCCGTATCGGTCGATCACTGTCCCTCAACCAGCTCGATCAGAGATGGAGTGGTGGTGTCAAGCCATAGGAATGTCGATGCCGATACACTTGAGCTCAGTGACGTCACAATTGTTGACCACAGACGCATCGGACATCGGATGGGGGGCTCAACTCTGCGACACAAATGTTATGGGAACCTGGACAGAGTCTCAAAAGACATGGCATGCCAACAAGAAAGAGATGTTTGCCGTTTACGCAGCTATACGTCAGAACCAGCAGCAACTCCAGGATACACAGATACTGCTGCAAACCGACAATCGGACAGTAGTCTCGTACATAAACAAGGAGGGCGGCACAAAATCCAAGAAACTGCTTCATCAAACTCGACAACTTCTGGCTGTTCTAGACAAGCAGAACATTCATCTGACAGCACATTATTTTCCGGGCAGGTTCAATGCCGAGGTAGACGCTCTTTCTCGGCAGAAGGCTTGTCCAGAATGGCACCTCACGACGACAGCAACGACAACAATTTTTCGAATGTGGGGTACGCCGGAGATAGACCTCTTCGCGTCGAGAACCGCCCACATAGTATCAAAGTACGTATCACTGGACGTCAACGATCAGAAAGCCCAACATCACAACGCTTTCTGTCATCAGTGGCACTACGACCTAGCCTGGTTGTTTCCACCACCAAATTTGATACCCCGAGTTCTCCAACACCTGAACCAAGCCAGCGGAGACTATATATTGATTGCCCCGAAGTGGAGCAAGGTATTTTGGCAGGCAGATGTTCAACGGCGAGCGCGATATCCCCCTTATTTGATTCCAGATCTAGCCTGCACTCTAATAGACACCAGGACAGGAACGCATCCGCCGCAAGTGCAAGACCTGCACTTGGAAGCATGGCTGATTTCGGGTGGCAAGATATTTTAACGGACTGGACAGATCAAGAACAAAAACTCTTTATGTCAAGCTGGAGAAGCTCCACAATCAATACCTACAGACCAGTGTGGCGCAGATGGAAGCGATGGTGTGAGTCCCATTCGATTAATTTTAAATACCCTAATGCGGATCAAGTAGCTCGATATTTAGCACATTTACACTGTGATATAGGTCTTGCATACAGAACTATTTTGGTACACAAATCTGTTATCTCAACTTTCACACATATAACATCTAATATTGATTTGTCGTCAAATTTCTTTATCAAACACATATTAAAAGCTATTTCTCTAGCAAGAGAGAAATCTTCTAAACCACCTATTTGGAACCCTAAAGTTTTATTGGAACACATGAGTGCTTATGATTTTGATGAAAATAATATATTTCAAGTTTCAAGACACGTGGCTACTCTTTTATTGTTAGCATCAGGTCGTAGGGTTCACGACCTTACTCTGTTGCGAATTGATAGCACTAGCTTAATCGATGAAGGTTCCTCTATTGTGTTGTGGCCAGCATTCGGTTCTAAAACAGACAACCATAACCACAGACAGTCTGGATGGAGGCTTAGAGAACACCCTGATAAAAAATTAAATCTGATATTTTGGTTGAGACAATTAATATGTATTACTTCAAACTGTCGAGGAAATATAAAACATTTGTTTATTACAGCTAGAGGGGATATTAAACCTGCGTCTAGAACTGTTATTGGTGGATGGGTGAGATCTCTTTTAAAAGCGGCTGGTATTGATGCAACTCCAGGATCAGTAAGATCCGCAGTTGCTTCTCTCAATTTCGTAGAGAATTTTCCTATTGATCAGATTCTTGCAACCGGTAACTGGAAAACGATTCATACCTTCCAGAATTATTACCAGAGAGAACTGTTAAATCACAATGATTCAAATGTTCCCAACCGTTCTACATCTTTGTCCAATTATTTTGATCCTGTTTATTAAGAGTACCCATTATTTTTTTTCGAAGCCATTTCTTTTGTTATATGACTAAAAGTAGAATGTCATACCAGATTAATTATTGTAATACATTTACATAATTTTGACGTTGATTTTTATTAACCCAATATATATCCTAAAACACATTATAGCGTCTTTGGGTTTAGCGCACCAGGTGATAACAAACACATCACTCAAGATGGATTCCGGATATTGATACAAAACAAATAATAGAGAGTTTTACATCAAATAAAACTTACCTATTATTTTTTCATCAATATCCGGAATCCAGGTAAGGTCTACCTGGTGCATCATGAGTTCCATAATGACGATAAATCGGGTGATCACCCGAAGCGCGCTTGAAATACTTAGTACCAACGGTAAGCATAGAGGGCGCGACCAGCGGAGAGGCAAAGGAAATCGCTGTCAACAGGCTGAAAGACAGGTGCTTGATTCAAGATGGATTCCGGATATTGATGAAAAAATAATAGGTAAGTTTTATTTGATGTAAAACTCTCTATTTTGTAGAGGATATTATGAATATACCACGACTTCACGTTCCCGTGTAATGTTCCCTAATAATGCCAAAAGAATACGCGCTCACGTGAGCACAGCTAGTCCCCAATAAAATGGAACTTAGCATACCTAATTATCAAAATGTGGGACGCGCTCACGTGAGCGAAGCCGCGGGCACAGCTAGTCCCCAATAAAATGGAACTTAGCATACCTAATTATCAAAATGTGGGTGCACTGGTACACATCTGCGTACCCCCTCAAAGCATACAGGCGTGATGTTATGTTATGGTGTTTAAAATCCAAGTGATTGCAGCAATCACGACAGATTTGCTGTCTATTATTGAAGAGTTCCATTGATATCTCCGAAGATCACCATCAGATCTTCACCAAATTTAAACAGGACCACCGCGGAATTATATTTGTTCAAACAAAAAAAGAATCATCAAAATCGGCGGTTCACTATTGGCGAAGAAATCGTTGCACAAACACACAAAAAAAAAATACTCCTCCTTTTGGAAGTCGGTTAAAAATCATCTTTATCGATCAAACTTGAACGCGTAAACAAAGTTTCGTGACCGTGCTACTAACCGTTGAAGAGTTCCCTCTTGGGGAGACGATCCTGGATGCTGGATTAAGGAATGTCTGTCATAAAAATGTCACTCAATCGGTTGTCAAATTTCAGCTCAATCGTTTGTACAAAATTGAGTTTTTGTGCATTCCACCCGAACAAACATAGTACCTTCACCTCCCTTTTTAACCCTTCGGGGGTAGAATTATCAAAAACGCCGAGACACGTGTAAATTAATTTTCAATCGTCAGCCTAAACACAAAATTTGAAGATCCTAACTTCAAAACTGACAGACTTTCATACAAACTTCCATCCCCTATTTTACCCCTTTAGGGGTAGAATTCCCAAAAGTTTTTTCTTAGTGGAAACTTCCTCTTCACAAAGAACACACCCTCCAAGTTTCATGTCTCTAGGATCAGCGGTTTGGGCTGTGTGTTGATATATCACCCAGTCAGTCAGTCAGTTTACTATTTTATATATATGTATAGATAGACAACAAGTCAACAAAAGGAATCTAAAAATAAATTATCAAAGACTAAAAGTCGCGCTGCTAAGCACGGTTTGTTAATATCAATTAAGTATTGTCTGTCAATAAGATCGAACGCTCTGAACGTCTATTCGCATCAACAGGCAAAAATTGTATGAAGCTCGCGCTCAGACGCCTCGCCTTTTTATACCTTTTTTTTTTTTTTTTTTTTTTTTTATCGTGGTAAAATCATCAAATGAGTCCTCCCACCCAGGGCAGAGTGGGAGGAACTGTCAGACTTGTACTGACTAAAATCCACGGTGTCCTTCAATAGCCCTTTATGATCCAGGGTCACGGTAATTCTATAAGTCCCGCGACCCGCCTTTTTATACCTTCGGCCGCGAGACGCGTCGAGCGCGGCGACCGATTCTCGGACCTTATACAAAAATAATCCTTACAGCATGATTCAGTATTCACGCGCGATGGCTTATTATTAGCGTATTTCATGTATAACTTTGGTGTTTCTATACCGATTTCTATGATTCTTTTTTATGGAATAGTTAATTATGTTAACTTTTTTAATTAGGGATGACTGAGAGTGTTATAAACGTAAGAGTAGACAAATATAATCAGAAAGCTTCGAACTGCTAAGCTATCGGGAGTTACACGTGATATTGTGAGTCAACCATAAAAGATGACATATGCTGTTGTGGGATATTTTTTATATAATTTTAAGGAGAACATTTCCGTGATACATGATTTCTATGTAGCTTTAACCATTAAGGTTGCACACGCGACGGAAGCTTAAAAAATGGAGTAACTTCTCTCGTTTTCCCAACATTTCCCTTCACTGCTCTGCTCCTATTGATTGTAGCGTGATGAAAAGTATACTATAACCAACTCAGGAGTATGAAAAATAATTGTACCAAGTTTCGTTAAAATCCGTCGAGTAGTTTTTGTTTCTATAACGGTTATACAGACAGACAGACAGACAGACAGACAGACAGACAGACAGACAGACAGACAGACAGACAGACAAAAATTTTACTGATTGCATTTTTGGCATCAGTATCGATCCCTAATCACCCCCTGATAGTTATTTTGGAAATATATTTCATGTACAGAATTGACCTCTCTACAGATTTATTATAAGTACTACAGATTTATTATAAGTATATATACACGGTTACTTTTAGGTCGTTCTGGAACCGAAAGCCATGAACTCGATCATCGAACTCGAAAGGATTGGGACTATTTTTTTTAAAAAGTAAGAATAAAAAAAATCGCGAAAAATAAAATTTTATGTTTTTGTTGTGAAATAATGAGAACTCGAAGTAATGCTTCTTTGCGGTAAATGCATATGTGTGTGTAAAACGTAAACACGATCGGCAACACATACGAACGGTACCCATTGAAAAATCCATTCATCGATCAGACAGTATGATCCGTAAGCCACGCCCCCACCCCACGCTCTAGACTCTAGCCGACCGGGCGCCCGCCCGCCCTTCCTTCCTAGTATTGTCACGCGTTTCGCTGTATTAGGTCATTCCCGCGCAACCTAATCTCGAGCTAATAATGAGTTGGCAATACGTGTTCTCCAACGTGGAGTATTGGGCAATGGTGGATTTTTATGGGATGGCGGTCTTATTTAGAGATGCTGCAAACTGTGATACCGCTGTTGCTAGAGGATGTGCCTCTGGCATATTTACGCGGTATGTTCTACCAGCATGATGGATGCCTGGCCATTTTGCTACTTCAGTGCGTGCGTACCTAAACAGTGAGTTTGGTGAGCAGTGGATAGGTCGTGGTGGCCCTGTGGCTTGGCCCGCAAGGAGCCCTGACTTAACACCCTTGGATTTTTATTTGTGGTCCGAAATTACTAGTTTATTTCGAGGAGCGTACTACTCGAGATGAGTTACGAAGTGCGATAGTGGACGCATTTAATATTGTGAAAAGTGACAGAGACACATTAGGAAAATTAAAAGACAATTTAATGAAACGTGCCCGTTTATGTATCGAGCGAAGTGGACTCCATTTTGAGCAGTTGCTTCGATTCAGGGAAGTGTAATTATCTAATTTATGTTCTTAGCCTTAGTTAGTTTTATATTGATTATGTTTGTATAGCTCCAATTTTTTAAATACGCCTGCGCCTGCAATACTTTTTCTTGAGAATAAAAGAATACTTAAGTAAGTAGGTACATAGTTAGACGTAAAATGTATTACTGACGCGACGACGGTCCTAAGCCCGTAGAAAGTATGAAGGAAAAATTAGAGTTATTTAACTGTTATGTACGTAAACATAAATGCAATTTAGATCGAACAATGGTCATGAATGCAGAATCAAACGATTTATTATTGTCACGGGTAGGTACCTACTACCTAGGTATCTGCAGTAGCAACAACGTGGTTGTTACTGATGTCGTGTAGGTAGGTATGTAAGTATCTATCTAATTAGTTCATCCGCTAGGCCTTAGATAGGTACATAAACAAATAAAATAAAATACATACGCGATAGATAAGTTGGTTCGCAAATAAAAATACGAAAAGCGAATTCAGACTTTATTTCTTAACTGCAAACGGTGAAAATTAGAAATTTTACCAAACTAGGTACCTAAAAGTAATGTTTACTAAAAAATATTCTGAGAAACCGATTGTTTCGTGTCCGACCTGACTGTTACAAAGATGCACAACCGAATTACACGGTTAACGTTATGAAAATAAGGTCTTAATTCCAACCTAATACTTCCAATACCTCCTGATACCTGCAACTAATAATGAACTCTATTCGACAGACGAAACGATTCGTTTTTCTGTGCGAACTGCCTGCCTTTGTAGCATTGCCGCAAAAGAAATGTTAAAAGCAGTATTATTTTATGAATCACAATTATTATGGTAGGTAGGTTCATTGGTCGACAGGTCGACTCTCGATTCAAGGCCTAACTCCCAAGCGTACTGTCGTCGTGTCGGTGTCTAGTTGAATAGGTACGAGTACCAACTAGTGATTTCGTGATGCGAGAGTGGTGAATTAAATGCCAATTAATTTCTCTCGTTAACGAAGAGATGTGATAGTGGTAAACACGTGCTTCTGATACGAACGAGAGATGATGTAGGTAAATGAACTTACACCAACCTAAATCGTACCTGAAACCTACTTATTTGCAGTCGGATATCAAATTCGTCCGACGTCCATTGACCTCACTCACAGCTGTGCCGCGCTACGTCATTATCCAGCGGATCGCGTACGATATTGCGTTTATGAATGAAATAGTGGAAGTCCCTACTAAGATTTAACTCGAATGACAGAAAAAAAGTGATAATTTTCTAACTTCTATAATAGATGTCTTAAAAAAAAAATAACATTGCCAATAGTAACTATTACTCGAGTGGAGTTACTGTGTTTCGGCTCCAGAACGATGTAAAAGTAATCGTGTATATATAGATAATATATATCTAAAAATTCGGAAAAAAATCAAGCTTTTACAAGATAATTTTCCTTTATTTAATTTACTAATAAATGCAATTATAATACGTATTACTGCGTTTCGGTTTAGTATCAAGTCGTTTCCGAGTCACAGGATACTAAAACTAAATGCAGTACTTGCGCGTATTACTGCATTATGTCTTAGCACAAGTCGATGACTGCATTATTTTTTAGTAATTATTGACATTATTATGTGTGTTCGAACCATTTATTGAATCAAAACTGTATGCATGTGTTTACCTTTATATCTAAGTGTGTGTGTGGAACTATCCTTTAAAAGCATGTATTACTATGTAGCAAATCAGTATGAGAAATACACCGTACGAATCAACACCTCGTCAAATCATTCACGTCCTTACAAATTAATCTGAACCCTATCAACAAGACATATGGTCGAATTTCGAACCGGATCTATTATCTACCTGGGTGGTCTAGTGATCCACGCGAGAACAAAGCGCCGCATTCCTTAGATAAGGAACTCGTTTGTGCAGAAGTGATTTGTGCAGTTATTAAGCAAAGTATTACTGACGTGTTTTCTGCAAAATATTACGATTGGATTTATCTCTTCAACTACGTGACCTATATTGCATCTTTTTTTGGAATAATGACTACTACAGTGTCTACTGCTGAACAGTTGCTAACGGAGTTAGAAGATATTGCGTTATTACTTCAAAAAGCGCAAAGTAACTTAAAGAAATGTCCAAAACAAAGACTTACTAAAGGATACATTGAAACACGTTTACAATCATTGAAGAGTATTGGAAGAAATTCACTACGGCTCATCATAACCTTGTGAAAGTGGTGCCGAAAGATAAGAAGAATGATATCCCGTATTTTGTAAATGATGACTACTTTGTTTATGAAGATTTATATTTATGTACACAAGCCGATCTTAAAGATTTATTATCCAGAACTGTTAACCCGAGATTAAGTGATATTGCTTACAACAACAGCTCAACTTACGAAGGAAATCTTAAGTTACCTCAAATTCAGTTGCCTGCCTTTTCTGGGATTTACGAAGATTGGACCTCATTCAAAGACCTCTTCACATCGTTAGTTCATAACAATTTAACGCTGTCAAAGGTTCAAAAACTTCACTACTTGAAGAGTAGCATTACCGGAGAAGCAGAAACATTACTAAGGCACATACAAATAACGGAAAGTAATTATGACCAAGCTTGGAATTTGTTAAGAGATCGGTATGGTAACAGGCGGCTTATAGTAAATTCTCTTATACGAAAACTAGTTACTCAAAGAAAGATTCCCACTCAAACAGCTAATCATATCAAGACGTTGTTAGATACGACCAGTGAATGCATCAACAGTTTAAGAAACCTTAACGTGTCTACTGATTCGTGGGATCCATTCGTCATATTTGTGACTGTGCAGAAACTGGACCCCGAGTCACACCGGGAGTGGGAGCAGTTTGCGTACAAGGATAATTTGGACGAATTACCTTGTGAGGTCCCCACTATACTATGTACTTGTATGTAATTGCAATCCTATATAATCCAATGTCTTTACATTAATAAACCAGTGTATTCTCAGCATTCGTTGTGTTTGATTCCTAATGTTCGACCCGTACCGTACATGGCGACCGTGACAGGACAACAACAACAACAATTACTCCTATATATTAACACTTGACAGTGCGAGCTTTCTAAATTCGTTGAAGCCTATCCACTGACTTCCAAGACCACAGGTGAAGTAGCTGAATGTTTCGTTAATAATTTTATTTTGCGGTATGGGATCCCACAAGCCATTGCGACTGATAGAGGAACGGAATTTATGTCCCACACAATGAATGAGGTATGTAAACTCTTACACATTAATAAAATAAACTCAACGGCATATCACCATCAATCACTAGGTGCTCTAGAGAACTCACACAAACACCTAGTTTCTTTCCTACGAATACAATGTGATAACCATCCCGAAATGTGGAGCAAATGGTTACCATATTGGTGTTTTTCATTTAATACATCGGTTCACAGTGAAACTAAATTCACACCTTATGAATTGGTATTTGGGAAGAAATGTTCTCTCCCTAGTAATTTAACTAACAATGTCGAGCCACTATATAACTACGATAATTACCCAATGCAATTGAAATATCGTCTACAATTGACACAAAGAGAGGCTAGAGACAATTTGCTTAAAGGTAAATTACATAGAAAACAAAAATACGATAAAAGTAAGCGACCTGTAACGTATAAACCTAATGATTTAGTTTTAATTAAAAATGAAGTAGGTAGCAAATTAGATAGCTTATATTTAGGCCCATATGTGGTTGTCAGAGACATACCACCTAATGTTGAAATTATGAAGGACAACAAAATTGATGTTATTCATAAAAATCGCACTAAGTTGTATTATTGTAAATGAACCTAATAGTATACTATTATAACCATATTTTTGTAATCAAGAATGTATTCGCATTTATAAATTGTAATCAACGGATTCTCATTATAATATCAAAATGTATTGTATACTTTATAAGGGGGGAGGTGCGAGGTCCCCACTATACTATGTACTTGTATGTAATCGCAATCCTATATAATCCAATGTCTTTACATTAATAAACCAGTGTATTCTCAGCATTCGTTGTGTTTGATTCCTAATGTTCGACCCGTACCGTACAACCTAAGTGGGAAGAACTTGTACGGTTCTTACAAACTAAATTTCGCACACTAGAACTGATCAGTCCACCTTCAAGAGAAAAATCATTACGAGGTAAAGAATGTACAGTCCACGTTTCTACAACACCTACTGCTACCAAAGTAAGAAGTTGTTTGATTTGTAAGGACAATCATACGCTATGCCATTGTAAGGAGTTTACTAAAATGGAACCAATGGAGAGGTGTGAATATGTAAAAAAGTACCAGTTCTGTTTCAATTGTCTGGCACCAGGACACTCAGCTAGAAAATGTAGGTTAAATATGTCATGCCGTATATGTCATAAACGGCACCATTCTCTAGTTCACCAAAATGCGCAAACAAGTAATACCAAGCAACCAGATGATACGCAAGCTAAGCACCATCAAAGTGAAGAACAACCCAAATCAAAAGAAGCCAATGAACCAGTTGAGCTTTCATCGCATTTCACAGCTAGCACGTCTACAGCACTATTGGCCACAGCATTAGTGCCAGTTTGTGACGAATCAGGACGAGTGACCATACTACGTGCACTAGTTGACCAGGGCTCACAGGCTACATTCGTTAGTGAGAGAGCTGCGCAACTGTTACGGCAAGAGAATATCCGCTCACGCAACAGTCAATGGGGTCGGCGCGACCACAACTGCCATTAAACACGCTGCCTACATCGAGCTGCGATCAAGACACGATGACAGTTTCAAGTTACGAGTGAAGGCTTACATTATGTCAACGCGAATTACAACGCAATTACCATCCAATACCATTCCAACCAACACCTGGTCTCATTTAGAGGGTCTAATATTAGCCGACCCAGGCTTCAATAAACGAGGACGAATTGACCTACTACTAGGTGTAGAAGTATGTGCCCACATCTTAAGAAGCGATATAATCAAGGGCCCCCCTGGTTCTCCATGCGCTCAAAATACCAGCCTAGGGTGGATCCTTTTTGGGAACATACACGAAGAAGGAAATAACAGTGATTTCATTGTGATGCATCATAGCCTTGACTTGAACAAGATGTTGAAAGAAATGTGGGAGTTGGATACTGACGACAAAACAACACTAACACAAGAAGAAAGAAAATGTGAAGACATTTACCAAACAACTCACTTAAGAACAGAAGACGGACGATATATAGTCAAACTACCAAAAAAAACTGATAAACTACTTTCAATACACGGAGGAACGAGGGAAATGGCTATGAAGAGGCTTTTTCAATTAGAAAAGAGGCTAGAGAAGAATCAAACACTAAGAACAGAATATATAAAAGTTATGGAAGAATATATAGAAATGAATCATATGGAAGAGATACCAAAGGAAGAAATAAATAAGAATAGTGTTTACCTGCCACATCACGCAGTGGTAAAGGAAGATAAGGAAACTACGAAAGTCAGAATAGTTTTCAATGCATCGCAAAAGGGAAACAATGATGTTTCGTTGAACGACGAACTTCTAGTTGGACCCCAGCTACAAACTGATATGAGGAGCCTTATCATGAGATGGCGCATGAAGAAGATTTGTTTTGTAGCTGACATACAACGCATGTACCGTATGATCTTAGTGACAAAGGAAGACAGGGACCTGCAAAGAATAGTTTGGAGGAGCGACCCTAGCCAACCAGTCAAAGATTACAGACTTACTCGTGTCACATTCGGAACAGCATCTGCTCCATACTTGGCCGTTCGAACTTTACATCAAATAGCAAATGACGAAGGAACAGCATACCCTGACGCTGCTAAAATGATCAAAGAAAATTTCTACGTTGATGACCTCATGGCTTCGAATGAAAACCTAGAAGATGCAATACACATAGCGAAAACCATAGAAGCTATACTACAGAACGGGCACGCCGCAATCGCGGCGGTAAGACCCCTCTTTGAGGAGTGGCTGGATAGGCGTCACGGCGTCCTGACCTACCGCATGACGCAGGTCCTCACCGGACACGGAAGCTTCGGGAGGTACCTGTGTCTGATGGGGAAGGAGGAAACGCCTGGGTGTCACCACTGCGAGGACCGCCCGGAGGACACGGTGGAGCATACGGTGCAGGACTGCCCCGCTTGGGCAGGGCACCGCCGTGTCCTCACGGCGGCGATAGGCGGAGACCTCTCGCGCCCGGCATTGGTCGAGGCCATGCTGCGGGGCGAGACGGAGTGGGAAGCGGTCGCCTCCTTCTGCGAAGCAGTCATGGTCGCGAAGGAGGAGGCGGGCCGCGTGAGGGAGAGGACAGCGTCCTCCCTCCATCCCAGCCGCAGTGGTAGACGCCCACGGCGCCGGACGTCGGCAGACGATCTCCGGTTACCGTAGGCGCGGGTATGCGGGCGGCGAGTAATAGGCGACTCGCTGTCCGATCATGGACCATGCCCGGGTCGACGGCGCGTTGTGTTCCACGCGCGCCTCAAAGAGTGTCAGCATTATGACGGGGCCCCCCTCTAGAGGGCGAAAGCCTGCCGGGGTCGCGGGACTTATAGAATTACCGTGACCCTGGATCATAAAGGGCTATTGAAGGACACCGTGGATTTTAGTCAGTACAAGTCTGACAGTTCCTCCCACTCTGCCCTGGGTGGGAGGACTCATTTGATGATTTTACCACGATAAAAAAAAAAAAAAAAAAAAAAGCTACACTACAGAAGGGGGGGTTTACACTACAAAAATGGTGTTCGAACGACGCTAACTTCTTAAGACAATTCGAGCCTGAAAAACGAACATCGCATGTCAGTCTAGACATCACCATCCATGGCACCATCACAGCCTTAGGCCTTCGCTGGGACATGGGCAAAGATGTGTTTCAGTACAGTCTTAACTTACCTCCTATGAACAACACGATAACCAAACGTACGATTCTTGCCGACGTCCAACGACTATTTGACCCACTGGGTTGGTTAGCTCCAGCTATGCTACCCACAAAGCTCCTAATACAAAAACTATGGTTGCAAGGAATCGGTTGGGATGAAGACGTAGATACGAATATTAAGCAAGACTGGACTGCACTACGAGATAGTCTTCAACATCTTAATAAGATAGAAATACAAAGATGGCTGGGAATCACAGATCATACGACAACAAACATAGAAGTTCACGGTTTTTGTGATGCCTCTACCAAAGCCTACGCCGCTGTTGCTTATGTCAGAGTTGAAGAGGAGGGTCAAGAAATAGGAACACAAATAATAGCTGCAAAGACTCGAGTAGCACCAGTTAAACCAGTGTCTCTGCCCCGATTAAAGTTGTGCGGTGCCCTTCTCTTGTCCCGTTTGCTTAAACAAATCAAAATAGCAATGAAAATACCTGATGACAAAATATTCGCATGGAGTGATTCCACAATAGTGCTGTCTTGGCTGCTGGGTGATCCCACTAGATGGCAAACATTTGTGAGAAATCGGGTAGTTGAAATACAGACAACACAGGAGCTAATTGGTTTCATGTAAAAACAAGCGACAACCCTGCTGATGTTGCGTCACGGGGAGAACATCTCTTAGAGTTAAAGGAAGACGAGAAATGGTGGAAGGGCCCAAAGTGGCTAAGACAGAAAACAATAATATTCAATAGACCTAACAACCTAATCACAATTTTAGAAAGAAAGGAAATTATACAGGCAAATTTAAAATTAGAAGAAAAGGGTCTAGACAGTCAATTTCATCATTTTGACAGCTTGGAGGAAATTTTAAAATCAATAATTTATTGCAAAAGATTCCTAAAGGGGAAGAAACTAGAAGACAAAGATATAGACATAACTACTAAAGAAATCCATGAAACACCATATGAAAAGGATTTTGACCAGTCATTTGACATTCAAAGAAATGAGCACTCTACTTTGCCAGATCGAGGCGTGTCTAAACTCCAGGCCACTAAGCCCAATAGATGATGTAGACACAGATAACATGACACCCCTAACGCCAGGACATTTCTTGATTGGCGAAGCCCCAATTGCTGTACTAGAAGCTAACCTTCAAGACGTTCCAGTTGGTCACCTGTCCCGCTGGAGACACATGCAGAAGTTGCTTGGAGATTTCTGGCATAAATGGCAAGCAGAATACCTTACCAGCCTGCAGCAGAGACCAAAATGGCTCAAGAGAAGTAAGGAGGTTGATATCGGCACCCTTGTACTCATTAAGAATGATCAGCTTCCTCCTGGTAAATGGGCTTTAGGTCGGATTGTTGCTAAACATCCAGGGGACGACGGTGTCACAAGAGTGTACAGTGTTAAAAGTGGTGACAGTATAGTTAAGCGAAGTTTTAATAAATTGTGTCCCTTGCCTATAGACACTGATGATTAATTTTTTATGTTTAATGTTTTATTGTGATAAAAATCAATTTATATTATTACGTGTTATACAAAATGTATGTGTATTCACATCTATTCTGCATTACAGTATCTATGACTCGAGCATAAATGCTTGTTAATGAAAATTCAATTAATATCATCATATTTGTAAAATTATGTAAAGGTCTTTAAGAGCCCTTTGGCGGGCGGCATGTTCGAACCATTTATTAAATCAAAACTGTATGCATGTGTTTACCTTAATATCTAAGTGTGTGTGTGGAACTATCCTTTAAAAGCATGTATTACTATGTAGCAAATCAGTATGAGAAATACACCGTACGAATCAACACCTCGTCAAATCATTCACGTCCTTACAAATTAATCTGAACCCTATCAACAAGACAATGTGCTCGGAACTAAGTTGAAGCGTACTTAAGTATCTTCTCAAGAACTTATATAGGTGCATTTTAAGGTTAAGGTTTCTTTAGTCTCTTAGCTAGGACCTAAGTTTTTACATCGTGGAATGCAAATAAAGTATTGAGTAAACTATACGGATGTTAAAAACCTACTTCATGTTCTTATAATATGCAGCATTAGGGTGCAATAAAAAAAAACATGTTTTTCCAAATTTAGTTTTAATAAAAAATAATTATCACGACATAACTAAAAATAACAAAATTCAGTCAGACTGTTAATTATCATTAATTAAGTAGGTACAATATTTTCATCATCTACGAACCATTTAGCGCTTTCTTAATTTCTAAATTAAATCAGACTCTTTCAACGTAATTCTATTATTCAGTCTTTGTTTTCATTGGCATGACTTAGTAGCAAAAACTAGTTAACTATTTACTTATCACATTCCAGTAATGTCAGTAATAATTAAAAAAGTGTGAAGAAAGAACCTATTTAAAAGATATTGTTTGTGTCGAAGTACAAAGAAATAGTATGACACTACTTGCTAAAACAAGTCATGATGCAAATACGTTGGAAATAGATTTTCTGAAAAGTCAATTAATAAAACAATCTGCTGTACCTGAGAAAGTAAGAAATCAAAAGCCGCGAGGAATAACATTGGAGAGAAAGACTAGTATACTTAAAAAACTAACTAACATAATACCTGAAAACAGACTGCTGTTTTGGCAAAATCTGCCTGTAAACGATGCCTCTGTAGATCTCATTGCAAATAGAGAGTCTGCAGAATGAATATGTCGCATCATGGGTGGCCGAGATGCGAAGCATCGGGTCTTCTTCACGATCCGACATAGCTTTGCGTAAATATGGGCACTGTCGTGGGCACTCGAACGAAAGATAATTTAAATCAAAATAACTTTATTTAAACTAACGATTTCAACAAGAAACAAACACGTGCGTCGGTAGTTGGTGCTGAGCGTCTGCCAAGCCTGCCGGAGATCGACTGTCGCCACACTCGATCCCTTCTCTAGTCCTCGCTGCATCCCCTCTACCGACGATCGTGTCCAAGCGGTAGGGCGCGCTTGCGTTTCTGGTAACGATATTATTAGTTCGCAAAACTAATTCGAAAAACAAATGTATGTGCTAAGGAATAATAAATAAATAAATAATAATAAATTATTAGATGGCGCTGCTTGTTGCACCTTGGCGCCATCAATCCACAACAAATATTTATTTAAACTTTTTTTTTTATTTTTATAGGATTTTTTGTTTGGATGTTTTTTTAAGTTTATAATGTTAGATTTTGTTTGATAGCTAGTATTTAAATAGTGTTTTCAACGTTTTAAAAATGTTGTTTAAGGTTTTTATATTAAGAACATGCAGGCGCATATAATGATCTGCCTTATTGGAATGTGATAAGTAAATAGTTAACTAGTTTTTGCTACTAAGTCATGCCAATGAAAACAAAGACTGAATAATAGAATTACGTTGAAAGAGTCTGATTTAATTTAGAAATTAAGAAAGCGCTAAATGGTTTGTAGATGATGCCAATATTGTACCTACTTAATTAATGATAATTAACAGTCTGACTGAATTTTGTTATTTTTAGTTATATGTCGTGATAATTATTTTCTTATTAAAACTAAATTTGCAAAAACATGTTTTTTTTTATTGCACCCTAATGCTGCATATTACAAGAACATGAAGTAGGTTTTTAACATCCGTATAGTTTACTCAATACTTTATTTGCATTCCACGATGTAAAACTTAGCTCGTAGCTAAGAGACTAAAGAAACCTTAACCTTAAAATGCACCTATATAAGTCCTTGAGAAGATACTTAAGTACACTTCAACTTAGTTCCGAGCATATAATAATAGCAATAATTACTAAACATTATGCAGTAATCGACTTGTGCTATAACATAATGCAGTAATACGCGCAAGTGCTGCATTTAGTTTTAGTATCCTGTGACTCGGAAACGATTTGATACTAAACCGAAACGCAGTAATACGTATTATAATTGCATTTATTAGTAAATTAAATAAAGGAAAATTATCTTGTAAAAGCTTGATTTTTTTCCGAATTTTTAGATATACACGAATACTTTTACATTGTTTTGGAGCCGAAACACAGTAACTCCAGTCGAGTAATAGTTACTATTGGCATTGTTATTGTTTTTTTAAGACATCAGATAAAGAAGTTAGAAATTTATCACTTTTATTCTGTCATTCGAGTTAAATCTTAGTAGCGCTTTCACTATTTCATTCATAAACGCAAGATAGTACGCGATGCGCTCGTCGATGACGTAGAGCGACACAGCTGTGTAGTGCGCTCGCGGTAGGTCAATGGACGTCGGACGAATAACCAGATGAAAAAGTACCTGCAAGTAGGTATTTCATTTCAGGTACGATTAAGGTTGGTGTAAGTTCATTTACTTCCATCATCCCTCGTCTCCTCGTAAACGAGAGAAATTAATTGACAATTAATTCACCAGTCTCGTATCACGAAATCTCTAATACTCGTACTTATTCAACTACACAACGACGAGTACGCTTGGGGAGTTGTTTTTAAGGCATTGAATCGAGTGTTGATCAATCGAGCTAATAGGTACTTAACAAACATACCCAATTACCTACCTACCATGAAATAAAAAATATTAATACAGCTTAAAACAATTTTCTTGCGGCACAATGCTTGTGGCGGCTTTTACAAAGGCAGGCAATTCGAACAGAAAAAGACCTTATTTTTATGACGTCAGGCTCTGGGCGGTTTGTCCGCCGTGGACTCAGCAGGATACCATGAGAGTATTGTTTATTAGATGCCTCCACGGCCGCTAATAGTTTGTTATTTTCATTATCAGTTGCCTCCACGGCTGCTGATAGGATAGTTTATCATGTGTTATGTTCATTATCAGTTACCTCCACGGGTGCTGATAGGATCGTTTGTCATGTGTTGTGTTCATTATCAATTGCCTCCATGGCTACTGATAGGATTGTTTGTCATTTGTTGTGTTCATTATCGGTTGCCTCCACGGCGGCTGATAGGATCGTTTGTCATTTATTGTGTGTATTACTCATTGAGCTAATTGTTTCCTCCATGGATACCAATAGCTGGTTGTGAGTTTTATTTATTTTTTACTTTATTAGTTACTGTTAGGAGTACTAATACTTTGTTATTATTATTGTTAGTAGTTGCTTACAATTGGCAGGATTACAAAAACAAAAATGGATACACAACACAATACTCATCACGCATGAGCATCACGTGGGTAGGTTGATTTGGCTATTGTATTAAGCCTATTGATGTAACACTGTAGGTATCAGTGAAGTATAGCAAGTAGTTTGAAAACTCCTCACCTTTTATGTTAGCTTATTGTGTGTAGACATTGAAACAGTTATCCTTGGTTGGCTGTTTCCACGCTGTTCCTCATTTTATAGCTGGCGACACGGTCATTTGTTCACCAGGCTACAGTCCGTGAAGCTGGTTGTTTTTGAAACTGTTGGTCGAATCACATATTTAAGTGACTTTGCTCCACTGTCACTTGCTGAGGTGGTGGTCAACAGGTGGAATGTTGCCACTTTGCATTAAAATAAATTGTATTGGTTGGCTAAAACCAATTGTGATATGCATTGGTAAGCCAGCTTATTCTCAAAGGTGTTCTTATTGACGGTGGTCTAGTACTTCCACGCTTGATATCATCACTATCTTATCTTGAGAGTGACTGGGTGCATAGTTTTAGAAGACTCAAGTTCCTTATAGTTGCTTTCAATTTTGTTTCAATTTCTTTGATAGTAGGTTATCATTTCCTCTATTATAAGACAATTGCCTGGAACCTGAAATGTGAAAAGTCATGCAGGTAAATAACATAACATCACGCCTATAATCCCCAAAAGGTTAGGTAGAGGTGTGCCTAATAGTACACCCACATTTTACCAGTTATGTTTAAGTCCCATGTAATAGGGGGCGAGCCTATTGCCAACAACTGGGCATAAATCAATAATCTGGGTTTTATCTATGGGCCTCAGTTGCCTGCCAATAAAATGATTGATTGATTGATAAATCCAGACGCTGTGGCTGCTACTGAGCAATTCCTAATCGAAAAACTCAATAACACTTTGCCCAACCTTTGAATCGAACCCAAGACATCGTGCTCAGCAGGTGTGCTTGCGACCACTAGACCAAGGAGGTAGTTAGTGCAGGTAAATAAAGTGCAAGAAAACATGTCCAACATAACATCACACCTGCAATCCCTGAAGGGTTAGGCAGAGGTGTAAATAATACATCCACACTTTGCCAGTCATGCCTGAGCCTCTTGTTTAGCGATATTGCTATTTGCCATTAATATGATTGTCTGGGCTACTACTGAGCAATTCCTGATGGAAAAACCCAATGACACTTTGCCAGACCTGGGAATCGAATCCAAGCCCTCATGCTTTAATAATAAGGCTCATGACCACTGGACCAACAAAGCAGTCCTACTAGTGCTTAAATTGGTTGGAGTGATAAGTTATAAAGTAGGTAATCAATTGTTTTGAAATAATTATTTACTTAGATTAAGTTAATTAAACTAAGATGGGAAAGTTAAACTGATCAGAAATACTTTAAAAACTATTGGTTGTGTAATTACACCGACAAAACATTCATGTTTTAACATATTGAAAGCTTTGCTTTCTGTTGATTTTTCGCACTAAGATTTCATAGTCACAACTTGTTGAACTAAAACTTGTTTGACATTTCATTGAAAAGCCCTAAACGTTGCACTTAATGCAAACAAAATCTGATTGTGAGACATAAACCTACAGTGTGAATGTCAAATGTGACTAAGTTCAAATAAAAATTAATATTCTCTATTGAATGTTTGCAGTCACTGCAAATGAAAAGTCAAATACAAGATTTAAAATTTGTTGATACCACTTAGTTAATTATTTTGTTAATGCAAGTAATTAAAAAGTTAAATCTGATTCACGAGTTCAGTTTCTAACACATCATTACTAGATTTCAATAATTACATTGAGCTCTTAGTGAATGAATTAAATGGAGTGATTAAAGCTGTTGTGTTAACTTACTATTTGACATCCACAGGTGTCAAGTTAAAGGTGGCAGGTTACTAGCCAGTGTGTGATGTGACAAGTGTAGGGTTTTAAAAATTTTAGTAACTCATTTTTATGTTTGAGAAATGGCAACACTGCCAAACCGTTAATATTGTAGCGGGAGGGGTAGTTTATAAAAGATGGTGCTTGGCCGAGAGGGCTCAATTTTGGTGCAAGCAACTGTGGCGACTGTATCTCTGAAAGAGTGAAGAAAATAATAAAGTATCAAGTCTACAATTAGTGAGTTTTATTATACTTCAGAAGTGGGATTCGAAAGGTGAGTTATTTGAATTTCTTTATGCTCAAATTAACATGTGGGTAGCCTTGGGCTCGCTGTCCTATTTGGTCGGGGTACTCCCCGATAATAAGACAATGAAGACTAGGTTTCTAACATGTTCTATAGCCTTGTGGTGTGATTTTATTTGGTCGGGGTATTCCCTGATAGTACGATTGCAAAATAAGGTTATGATTATGACTATTGTGTATTTTTCTTTTTAATTAACGTGTGAAAAACCTGAAGCTGTCCGTCACATTTATTTGGAATGTTCTCCAATAATTTGACAAAGCGTATTGGGTTTCTAACATCTATTATGGCCTTATTGTGTGATTTTATTTGGTCAGGGTACCCCTGATAATACGATTGCAAAATGAGGCTATGATTAGTGTACATTTTTTTTATATTTCAGCTGGAAACGTTTGTTACCGCTCGGTCAGGGTACTCCTTGATAGTGGTAGCATACATTTAAGGCAACCTTAGGTCGCAGTTTTATTCGATCGGGGCACTCCCCGATAATACGGCTGTGAGATGAGGTTGTGATTTATTGTGAACCTTTCAAAATAGGTTAGAATTGAACAAGGTTTGTTAGGTGTTTGGTTGGTGCATTTACCGGCACTGATAACATGCTTCTACCGTAACTTTAAGTTGCAGTTTCATTTGGCAGGTCACACCCTAATATTATAATTGTATAAATCATATTTATTTCTGTAAATTGGTTTACAAAACTCTTTTACAAGTCACCATGTTTTTTTTTTTTAAAAAAACTAGATGGGGCCGGTGTTTCGTACCTGACTACTCTGAGAAGAAACATCCGAAACAAACTCGGAGGTCACCGTCTCTTTTAAAGTCCAGACATTGCTCAAGTCATATGAGGACCATGTAGATTAATGCCTGAGATGGTCTTTTGAAGAAATAACCACACAGATTTGAGTGGACCTGTCCAGACAGTGCAAGCATTTGCCAGTGATCGTGTAGCTCTACTCATAATCCAAGGAGCTCAACGACACGACGAACAATACCAAAGAAAGGACATTTGAGTAGGCCGCATAAAGTACTCAAACTGCCAGACAATCTTGAAACTAATTAAACTAAAAATAAAATAATAATAATAGTATCACCCACGTAGTCCTCATATTTACAGTAATAAACAAAATAAATATAAAACGACACTTGAAAAAGTAAATAAAGTAAATAAAGTCAAGAAAATAAAAATAATAATAATAATACCATAGGTACTTGAAAAAGTAAATAATGTCAACTAAATAAAAAAAAAACTGTCACACTGTCAAACTGTAATAAAAAAATAATAAAAAATGTCAAACTGTACTAAAAATAAAATAAAAAGGGTACAAATTCAATTAAATATCAAATACAATTGGAGCAGCTTAATCCCAAGCTTTTTTGTCCTCAATATAATCTTCAACAGAATAGAAGGCTTTCTGGCAAAGACTATGTTTTATAAAAAAATTGAATTTATTAAGGCTTAGTTCTTGAATGTGGCCTGGTAGTTTATTATAAAAGCGTATACATTGGCATCTAAATGATCCACCTATTTTCTTGAGCCTTGTTGTGGGTACAATAAATTTATCTTTATTCCTTGTGTTTATGTTGTGAATATCACAATATTTCTTATAAAGCTTAATATTTTTGTGAGCATACAAAAGGTTTTCATAAATATATTGAGAGGGAACAGTCATTACATTAATCTCCTTAAACTTTTCTCTGAGAGAGTGTCTCGGACTCAACTTATCAATTGATCGAACGGCCCTTTTCTGCAAAACAAAGATGGTCTGAATATCGGCGGCATTCCCCCACAACAGAATACCGTACGACATTACGCTATGAAAATAGCTGAAGTTAACTAATCGAGCTGTCTCTACATCCGTTAAATTACGAATTTTCCTAACTGCGTATGCTGCGGAGCTCAGTTTCTTTGACAATTTATCTATATGTGGGCCCCACTGTAGCTTAGCGTCTAAAGTTAAGCCCAAGAACACCGTGCTATCTTCACGATTCAACTCTTCGTCCTTCACCAACACACTAGTTTTCACCTGCCTAACGTGAGGTAGTGCAAACTTAATGCATTTGGTTTTTTTTTCATTAAGAAGTAACTTTGGAAATCGCGCTATTTACATCGTCAGTAACTAGCTGCTGACGTTTAAGTTTAAACAAAAGTGAAGTGTCATCTGCAAACAACACTATATCGTGGTTATCCTTTATGAGGTAAGGCAAGTCATTAATATAAATTAGAAATAAAAAAGAACCAAGAATTGAGCCCTGCGGGACTCCCATTGTTACTATAGAACCGGGAGATATTTTTCCGTTGACGTCAACTCTCTGGATCCTATCACTCAGGTATGAGGTAAGAAGATCCAAAGCGCTGTTCCGGATTCCGTAGTGGCGGAGTTTCCTGATTAACGTTTCATGAAGAACTCAATCAAATGCCTTAGACAAATCGCAAAAAATGCCCAAAGCATCGCATTTATCTTCCCATGCACTATAAATATGTCCTAAAAGTTCAACACCGGCATCAGTAGTTGAACGACCCCTCGTAAAACCGATCTGTTTGCTATGTAATAATTTATGTTTATTAAAAAATCTTTGCAATTGTTCTAGAATTAATTTCTCAAAAATTTTACTAAAAGTAGGTAGTACTGAAATAGGTCTATAATTTGTGGGGTCTGATGTACTACCCGTTTTGAATAAAGGAATTATTTTACTATTCTTCATAAGATCAGGAAACTCCCCACAATCAATACAATTATTAAAGATAAGAACTAAGGTAGGTGCTACAATGTCTATAATAGACTTGGCAACTTCTACAGAATTACCCCACAGATCCGCAGTCTTCTTAACATTTAAGGAGTGAAAAGTTTTGATTAAATCTCTACACGTGATATGTTCAAAATGAAATTCAGAGTCGCAAACGTTAACATTTTCCTTAAGCAGAGATTCGGCAACAGTAGGTGATGAGTTTAGGGATTTCGTAGTTGAAACGGGAATATCAGAAAAGAAACTCTCGAAAGCCGCGGCGACGTCTGAATCTGATTTGATTACTCTATCATTAATGGTTAAGCTATAGTCACTATTTCGGTTACTAGACCTTCCCGTTTCATGATTAATAATATTCCACGTCGTTTTAATTATATTGTTGCTATTCTTAATTTTCGAGCTCAAATACTGTGACTTAGCCATACAACACTTTTTTAAATAGTTTTGAGTAATTTCTCACATATAAATTAAATTCGGCAGTATTTACAAGCATTCTTTCGTTGTACAGATCATAAAGCCGTGTTCTACTTTTGTGAATACCAATGGTAGCCCAGTCACTGAAAGATGCGTTACAATTTACTGCGATAGTCTTGGGAATGAAGGTGGAATTAAATAGCTTACAATACATATTAAAAAAATCGTACTTTTAAATGATTCTAAGCGCCTTGCAGTTTTAGGGTTAACAGTGATATCATTTTTTCCCACTTTGATGTTTTGGATTTCGATGGTAATCATTTGTCCGCAATGATTAGAGTCCAAAACATTTATGATTTCTTTATGATTCGGAATAACATCAGTATTAATATTGTCTAGACATGTGGCACTAGTAGGCGTTTTTCTTGTGGGCTCTATAAATAGGTTAACGAGATTGTAGGACTGAAACAGACTTATAATTTTATTACATGTACCAGAGTTTTCTAATAAATTTACATTAAAATCGCCACAAGTGATAATTGACTTGTTTGTGTTACAAATCTTGTGTAAAACTTCATCCATAGCCTTCTCAAAGCAGTCATACAATCCCGAGGGTGGCCTGTACACACTTAATACAATAAACTGCTCCATTCTATACAGGCTATTTCAATGATGCGTTCAACAGAGAGGCTCACAATGTTCTTTCGGTCTTTAAATTTAATCTGGTTTTTTATTAAAATTAGTGAGCCACCATGTATAGCATTTACTCTGTTGAATGAACTACCAACCTGGTGATTACTGAAACTGAACATGAACTGGTGGCTTTGAAGCCAATGTTCTGTAATACAAAGGAGATCAATATTATTAAAATTCAAAAATAATTCTACTTCCAAGTCTTTGTTCTTAAGTCCTTGAATATTCTGATGCACCAGGTTGATACTATTTGTTTTTAAACTCTTTTTAATAGACTTAGTTTTGTAAATCTGTATATTATTGCTAGAGTTTACCTCTATTGTCCTATTCTCTAATTTAAATGATTTACAATGTCAATATTATCTACCAAATCATTCACTGAATTATTTAACATGTCATGGCATTGCTCAATAGAAGCAATCTGTTTAGCCAAATTCTTGGCTGTAATATAAAAATAATAAGACAACGACGCAGCTATCTGTCGTTTACAGTACTTAGAAAGATATAAAAATTATTACCAACATAATTGTTAGTGTCAATCAAGTGAAATAAATTATTATTAAATGTCAAATTATGTAATGTTATATTAATTTCAAACCTTAAGACATTTTCTTCCTGTGGCAAACTTTGGCTGTATGGGAATGTGAACATTACAATTTTTCTTAAACTAAGTTTACTTAATGAACAATAATATTGGAGCAATTCTCCTTTGTTCACATTACCCCTATTAAGTACCAAGTATCAGAAGAGTAGAATCCTGGTTGAAGTTGTAATTTATAATTTTTGTCATGATATCATATAACGAACAACCAGGCATACAAAAGTTCATAACTGAATGTCCCGGATACTTATTTGTTAACAAATGGCCTAAATCCTTTCCAATTTCATCAGAAAAAATTACAATTTCTTTATTGACAATCTGTTTAGTAAAATTACTACAAATTTTTAATGGTAAACTAGCACAGGACTGTGGTATGATAGTATCACATACAGACAATGAATGGGCTGGTGTGGGTTCAACAGATGGTGGTAGGCAATGCTCACAGATGTTAGTTTGTGTACTAACCAGCTCATTCATAGCCAATATGTATTCTCTCATTTGGTGTTCAGAGGCGGTATATTTAATATTAAGAGAAGTGAGTTTCTCTTGTAGGCGATCAATTTCACACTGCAAGTTCTGTGTCTATTTGGTACTTCCTATTACTTTTATCTAAGTTTAAAGAAAACATATCTAATTGTTTTAAAAGGTTAAACCTTTCCCTATTTAATTTTACATTTTTGATTAAAAAAAATGTTTTTTTACCATTTTCTTAGTTTTAACTATGTATTTGTTTATTTTAATATTTTTTTTAGTTTATTCTTACTAGTGATTACTCGCACTGATTTATTTGACTTTAAATCGTCATCACCTGTCAAATCTATAGTTTAAGGTTGGTGATCATCAGAAATCATTGACGGAGCAACAGGCACCAATTCACTAAACAGACTCTGGTTCAATGAGGCTGTGATGTTATGATTTGCTGTCTCAAGTGCTGATATTTGACTTCTAGCCTCATGTAGCTGTTGTTGTAAATGATGCTTGTGACTCAGAGCTCGTTCATACTCAGCGCTGCACTGGCTGAACCCGTCCACAATTACTTGGAGCCTATCCCGGTCTTCTATGGCATCAGTGAGTTGAGTGTATAGCTGAGCCATTTCATTTTTTAACTTATTATTCCTTTCATGAGCTTCAAAGAGCACCCTTTCATTGTCATCCATTTCCCTGTTTAGCTGGTTACAGGACTCCTTACACGCCTTTAGTTCGCTCAAAGCCTGATTAAGTTTGGACTCATCGAGGCGAGCGCGGGCACTGCGTGTCATAATCATGATTCAGGAGAATAGAGACAAGATAGGAAAAGAATAGGTGCGGTAGAATTGTGTCAAAAACGAATAATTGAAAAGAAAATGAAATTAAGTTTGGGGAAAAAAGAAAGAAGAACTTCTGTCACCGAACCAAACAGGGTTATGTTTACGTTTCAAAGGTCATCGGCATCAACAGGTAGCCGTAGTAGAAGTGATCCAGTTAATTGAACGCAAATTATTGGAACGTAAACAATGTACTACCAAGCAAAATAAGATGTATTGTACCTGATATTAAGATGACAATGCAAGATTCACTATACCGGTAACTGTCAGTTTCACAAATGAT
This sequence comes from Noctua comes, assembly GCA_963082995.1. Taxonomy (NCBI): domain Eukaryota; kingdom Metazoa; phylum Arthropoda; class Insecta; order Lepidoptera; family Noctuidae; genus Noctua; species Noctua comes. The sequence continues at coordinate 231,137 of OY720293.1, forward strand.
TTAATTACACTTAATTTACGTTAATTCAACACATCTACACTATAACTTACTATAAACTTGTTATGAATTTGTTATTTTATAAGAAATAGGCCTTAGTAATAAGAAAATACAATATTTAAAATTAAAATTAAAGGGACAAATTCAAATCAGCTGTTAGCTGTAGTGTTGCCACAGGAAAAAAAAAAAGTTTATTGTGGGTTACTTCAAATATTTTATTGAGAACCGTTACAAAAGGCATAATTTGCTAATATTTGATCGGGGTACTCCCTGACAATTATGATATATAGCTCGAAAGCCTAATTGTGTGTTAATGCTTGATCAGGACACTCTGATAGTGTTGATAGATAGCTGGGTACTGTTGTGGCTTTGTTCTACGTTTTCAATTCGTTTTATCGAACATTTATGTCCTTTAATGTGGTCAATTCCAGATTCACAATGGAGAAAGATAACAGCAACGCCCGATCGTTGGATGTTGCTCCACGTGGTCGCCAAGCGAGCCGACGGCGCCTGCTAACTCCAGTAAGGTGCTCGTCGTATCATCGGCGTGATACTTCCAGTGCTCGCTGTGGTGGCACTCGAAGTCGCAGCAAGTCACGAAGACAAAGTTTTCATGAGAAAGAGGTAGAGGTTGAGCAAGAACGAGACCGGCTACGTGTACTCGAACAAGAACTACTTAGAGAACGTGAGAAGAAGCAGCGGCGCATGGGAATCGATCTGGTAGAAGCTACATGAGGAGTAAGAGCCGCCATCACTCCAAGAACCGGCAACACAGCCGCAGCCCAAGTCTGCCGCGTCAACATGAACATCAAGCTACAAAAGCCAAGCGGAGACGAGGTTCACGTGAGCAGAGCAACGATAGTCTACGTGGCGACGACGCATCACAGGATAAAAGGTCACGTACCCCTTCCTTTACTGTTAAAGATGTTATGGACTTGGTGCATTCTATGAAACATGGTTTTGCATCTCAGCCGTCTACAAGTGCAACAAATGCAACAAGATCGGTCATAAGGACGATAATTGCGCGCAATGTACTAAATCCAACAATAAGGAAGATAAAACTGGAGCACTACCTAAAACAATGTATATTTCAAGCTCCAGTCCCAACTCGAAATTCGTAAAGCTGGTCAGAGTGAATGGTAGGACTATAGAAGCATTTATTGATTTCGGTAGCGAAGTGACGTTGGTTGGGGTGACAATAATTTCTAGCCTTAATCTGGTACATGATCAGGTCCCGTCAATTATGAAAGGATTCGGGAATGAGATGGTCCGATCGTTAGGTAATATATTGCTCGATATAGAGGTAGATGGAGTTGAGGCGAGGGTAGCTTCTAGAGTTGTCAAAGATAATCTGTTGGATAAACCTATATTAATAGGCCAGTCATACACAGAGCAACCGCATATCCTTGTGTTTAAAAATTCTCACACGTTGCAATTTCATTCATTGCACACTGAAATCCCAATGGATTATCCCGATGCTAATAACATTCAACTTGCTGAAGTTATGATCGTAGCGGATGTCGAGCTTCATGGACCTGCATCCTTAAGGGCGCGCGTAGATTCCGAATTTAGTGGTTGTTTAATGCTGAGCAACAAAATCGTGGGTAGTCCAAACCAAGAGGTTGTTGTTTATGGAGGTGTTTACCAAGTACAGCGTGGGAATTTAGACATTCTTGTCTATCCTTTCTCCATTCCTTGTAGGCTACGGAAAGATTTTGTTGCTAGTAGGGGAGAAAAGGTTGATTTTGTACAGAGGATAGTAATACAGTCTCCAGGAATTGCAGAGTCAGCCGGTATTAAAGGTAATGACCATGACATTCAGGAGAAGGACGTACGCATGGGTGATTCCGTATCAAAAGACTATAGACAAAGGCTTATGGACATACTTAAGCAATATAAACATTGTTTTGCCTCCAGTTTGGAAAATTTGGGTTGCACAGATGTTACGCAGATGACAATTGAGTTGAATAGTCAACGTCCTATTGTCTATCGCCCTTACAGGTTGTCACATCATGAACGAGAGAAAGTGCAGTCTATGTTAGGTGAAATGTTGGAAGCAGGAATCGTTAGAGAATCGGTATCTGAGTACGCCAGTCCTATTATTTTAGTTCGTAAAAAAGATGGAAGTTTTCGAATGTGTGTTGATTACAGAATGCTGAACTCTGTAACAGTAAAGGAAAGATACCCAATGCCGATTATAGACGATGAGATAGCTAGGTTGTCTGGTCAAGCGTGTTTCATAACTCTTGATTTGACATCTGGGTATTACCAGGTGCCAATTTCGGAACCATGCAAACACCTAACTGCGTTTGTAACTACAGATGGATTGTACGAATTCAACCGGATGCCATTTGGCTTAGCCAACGCACCGGCAATTTTTCAGAGGATGATTAATAAAGTCTTAGGGTCGGCTAGATTCACTCATGCTACAGTATACATGGATGACGTGCTTGTTTTTGGTAAAAATGCTGCTGAATGTCTTGACAGGCTCGAACAAATTCTCAAGCTGTTAGAAAATGCAAATCTTACGCTAAATTTGTCGAAATGCAATTTTTTGCACGATAATATTGATTATCTTGGCTATGAGATTAGCTCATCAGGAATTCGGCCAGGTGTAAAGAAAATTCAGTCAGTTATGAATTTTCCACGGCCAGTTAACATCCATGGTGTAAGGCAATTCCTTGGGCTTGCTAGTTATTTTCGAAAATTTATCAAAAATTTTGCTCAATTAGCGTCACCAATTATGCAGTTATTAAAGAAGGACTCTACATGGGTTTGGGGCCAAGAACAAGACAATGCATTCCAAACTCTTAAATCACAGTTAATAGACCGGCCAGTTTTAGCTATTTATGACCGCGACGCGGAGACTGAATTGCATACTGACGCCAGCAAGGATGGCGTTGGAGGCATACTCTTACAGCGGTGTAAGGATAGTGGATTTCTTCAGCCAATCGCCTATTGTAGTAGAAGAACGTCACCTGAGGAAAAACATTACCACTCTTACGAATTAGAAACGCTGGCCGTTATTCGTTCATTAGAGAAATTTCGTGTCTATTTATTAGGTAAGGAATTCAAAATAGTCACCGATTGTAGTGCTCTTCGTTCCACTTTCATGAAACGCGATCTCATACCTCGGATAGCGCGCTGGTGGCTTTTGCTACAAGAATTTAATTGTTCAATTGAATATAGATCGGGCACTAAAATGGCCCATGTAGATGCGTTATCTCGCAATCCTATTCCAAATAATTCTGTGACTGATTCCTCTAGTCTGTGTCCTCAAGTAATGGTTATAAGTAGCGAAGACTGGTTACATACCCTTCAGCTTCACTCTGAGTTGGAACGTGTTAAACAAATTTTAGAAAAGGATTTAGACCCCAAGAATCTCCAATATATCAAAGATAATTATGTGGTTCGAGATAATAAGTTATATAGGTATGTTAACCGCGATAAGGATAATGTTCGCTGGGTAGTCCCGAAGGGGGCGAGGTGGCAAATATGTAGGATGAATCACGACGATATTGGTCATCTAGGATTAGAAAAAAACTTTAGAACGGATTAAAAGTAAATATTGGTTTCCAAAAATGTCACGGTTTATCAAAAAGTATGTTTCCGCCTGTATCGATTGTGCTTATGCCAAAAAGTCCACGTGTACGAACGAAGGCTTATTACATCCAATCGAAAAAGTAGTCACCGTTTCACACCCTGCATGTTGACCACCTGGGCCCCTTTGTCAGATCTAAACGAGGATACTCTTACCTTCTAGTAGTGGTAGACTCGTTTACTAAGTTTGTGTTTATTAAGTCGGTCCGAAACACTAATACACAAAATGTAATTTGTGCCCTGGATGACATATTCTATACATTTAGAATGCCTGACCGTTTGATCAGTGATCGTGGCAGTTGCTTCACGTCTAACTTATTTAAAAGATACTGCAGGCCTAGCCAAGTTACAAACGTTTCGTATCGAATCTCTTTCTACAATTGTTAACGCCTCGGCGCAAGCGATTGTAGAAAACGCTATCTTGGTAGCCAACTTGACACGACTGAGTCGATCGCTCGTTCTACAATGTTCTTAGAAAAAACCTATACTTTAGTCTATGGTGAGCGTTCCAACAAACGTCAAACTAACGTCAAAGTCACAGTTGTGTACTTTCGGCGCGGGCTGAAGTGTTTTGGATTGTTACGAAAGTAATAATTTGTTTTAAGTGTTAAAAAAGTAAGCGAAATAAGGTACGAGTATAATTGGTTTATTATAATATCACAGTGCGGAATGTAATTTTAACATTACTATCACTCGAAATAATATAATATCGTGCATTTGAATGAAACATACTTTAAATGAAGTGATAACTTTTCTAGGATGGAATCTATATCTCGAGCAAGCCCAGAACAGTTCGCAGCTTTATTAGAATTTATGGAAAGGTACGTAAATTATTAGTTATTTCGTAATCTTCCTTTGTTAAAATCTATCATACTTGGGCACTTGAAAGTTAGAAACATAAACAATGACGTGATACGCGATATGAACTAATACTACTACTACTTACGAAACAAACAAAATAATTGTGTTTGACCCTTTACTTCATCAATAGACCCTCTGTTTCTCTGAAATACTTTTAACTTATATTCTAGCCATGGCGATATAACGAGGCCTCAGCAAGGACCTCAAGGCCGAATAAAAGCTGACCGACTGTGGCAGGAACTGAGAGAATTACTAAACTCCATTGGTGGAGGAGTAGTAAAGCCAATCGACAAATGGAAAAAGGTAAGATTCCACCTGTATAAGTCACAAAAAAATATTATTTTATGGTGTTGGGTTTCCTATTGTTATATCATTTATTATTCTACAAGATGAAGTCCATACAACAATCAGCTTACTTCATAGACTAGAAAAGTTGAAAACATGCATGACAACAATTAACAGACAAATATGTTCAGGTGTGGGCAGACTGGAAAACAAAAACTAAGAAAAAAGCGTTGGCAATACGTGGTGAGGCTTCTGGTACTGGTGGTGGTCCAAGCAGCAGACTAACTCTCACTGCTGCAGAAGAGAGGGTGTTGGGCATAATGGGTTTGATGGCTGTCACGGGTCAAGCTGGAATTGAGGAGAGAGGCTTTGATGTCAGTTTTTTTCTTTGCTTTTTACTGTTTTCTTTTATAAACGAGTGTAATTTTTCTAATTTATATTCTTCATATTTTTCAGGCCCCACCGTCAGAGAGAAACTCTCTTCCATCACCAACCAGAGATTCTGCACGTACTGTCTGTCTGTCCCAAATTCCTGCCACAGATGATATTATGTTGGATTTTATTCCTTCTTATAATTCTAGACAAGGTACCTTTTTTCTTTGAAGACGCAATGTTTTGGCTAAATTATTAATTTAGGCACAATTTAATATAAATAATTATTTATTCTCAGCAACAACAGCATCCACCGCCACTCCTTCACTACCACCTCCCGCACTTCCACGCCATCATCCAACACCAGTGCTAACGCCGCCGCCCGGCACTGTATCTGCACCGATACTGTCAGCGACGTCGCCTACCGCGTCCACGTCACGGGGGGCTTCGCAACGGCGGCGGTATCGGGCAAGCCCGTCGGTCACGGCGTCGCCTACCACATCCACGCCGCGGCGCCGCGGGCTGCTTCGAGCGCGCACACGCCGGATACAAACGCCCTTCGAACGAGCCACGAGTGAGTTTGTGGCTGTCGAGCATCGCCGGCTGCAACTAGAGGCAGACCGGGAAAAAAAATATCACGAGAGGGAGATGGAAAGGCTGCTATTGGAATCAAGAAGAATTGAAATGGAAGAAAAACAAAATGAAATTTTAAGTCGTTTGGCTGGTACTGTAGACAATTTGATAGAAATTTTACCCCAGTTGAGACTATCATCACTACCTTCGACAGATATTATCCCTTAAAATGTCTAATGTAGTGATAGTGGTCTCAGCTGTAAGCTATGAACATTTCAAATTGCCTACAATATCAGAGTAACAACAATTATTTTTTATTTCAATTGATTGCTATTCCAACCCTGTTTACTTTTCCCTTCTCTAAACTTTTTATGTACAAACTGTATGTATTATTTTATTACTTTAATTGGTTCTTTTATAGTATGAAACAAAATCTATTTTAATTTAGTCTTGAAATGTAAGTTCTGAAACCATTATTTATGTACATACTAGGTAATAGATATTTATGTAAAGTGTTTTCTAACAATAATCCCTAAAATGTATGTAAACTAAATACCAATTATAAAAAACGAAAAACCCTTCCTCCCCCCTACCTGCCGTGCACGCCACCATCAAACTAAATATTAAGAATTTTAATGTTTTAGTTAAAATAATAATAAACTTGTTTATAGTAATAAAGCTGTTTTATTAATTTAATAATAACTAAGTACATTATCATCAATATAAAATTAACAAGACATTTTCAAAATATGTACTATCAAGAACTTATTAATTATATTAGAAAAATTAAATAATTATATTAAAGAGTACAAAAAGTTGAATTTATAATTAGGAAATATCAATAAAATCTTATTAAAGCTTAAATTACTCTTACTACTACTATCCTAACCTATCCAATAAACAACTCAGCATGGCTCTTCCTTGGATTACTTCACTCTGGCTACCCTCAGTTGCAGTGGGTGTGGGATCTGGCATGGTTATATCATCTCCATCGTCATGTGCAGCAGGAAGTGGTTGTGGTTGTGGCAAGCCAGCTTTCAAAGCTATGTTGTGTAATACACAACATGCCATTGTAATATTGCTAGCTACATGAGGGTGATAGTGAAGAACTCTGTCTCTTAGCAAACATCTCCACCGTGCTTTGAGTAATCCAAAACAGCGCTCAATGCAGTTACGGGCTTGCACATGCTTTTGAGTATATCGTTCTTCCCTAGAGCCTTCAACTGCATTGAGGATAGGTGTCATAAGCCAAGGGCGTCGAGGATATCCAGAGTCACCTGAAAAATTAGTTTCTGTAGATAAAACAGGAAAACTCCTACAGATTAGATATTTTAATGTTATAAATACATACCTAATAGCCATACTTGTTCATTATTTTGATGAAGTTCACGCATAAATGGTTCAACTCTACTAGAAGACCAAATATGTGAATCATGTGTAGCTCCACCAAACTTTGCATTCACATTTAAAATTAGTAGATTTACATCACAAATCTGAAAATAAAACTATGATTAAGAAGTAATTTATCTAGCTTTAACATGCCATACAGTATAAATAAATATTATATCTACCATTTGAACATTTAATGAATGATACCCTTTTCTATTATAAAAAAGATGCTCTTCATCGTTGGGCTTTACCAAAGCTACATGGGTACAATCTATGCACCCAATTACTCCAGGCAGGCCAAATCTTTGGAACCTGGAACAATAATGATTGTTAATTTGAATATTATGTATATTACATAACATGCACTTCATAATTTAAATATTGCTAAATTGTTTGTTAGGTACTCACTCTTGTTTTATAAATGCTCTGTCTTGTCGTGTTTTTGGAAACACAATCCATTTTCCCATGACAGCAGGGTGGTTCAAAGCATCAACAACTTGTCTGATGCACCGACTGGCTGTGCGTTGGGGAAGATGCTGAGTGACGCCAACAATTCTCTGATAGGATCCTGTGGCTAGGAAACTAAGAGCGCACAACACCTACAACAATACAAACGTTCAGGAAATGAAGATTATAGTTAGGCAATAAAAAAGTCGATACTTTAATTAATATCAGTCAGATTATTAAACACTTACTTTAACTTTTATGGGAATCTCGTTGGTTCCTTTTAAAGAAGTTTTGTGTCGGAGTTCTTGACAAAGGTCTTGGAATGTCGATTTGTCTAGCCGAAATTGCTGCACAAATAAAGTTTCCGGCATTTCGCGTATTGTTTCCATGCACTGACGATTTATGTCTCTTTTTCGGCGCCTAAGCCACACTTCTTCATTATGAGCGCACCACAACATATTTAAAGTATGCATTGTAAATAGTAGGTAAATACAGTCCAAAATTTTGGTAATTAAACAAAGACTTCTCGATCTCAACACAGCTGGATCATATAGACGCAATTTTTTCATCGTTTTCTATTGGGTCCCGGCGAGCGCTAAGTGGTCGAACAAAAACTTCGACATCGTTTCGTTGGCGCTTGTCAAAACTGTAACTTGGCTACGATTTATATGGGATGTAGCGATCAACATTGTAGAAACGATCACATTTCATTCTATCATTTTGAACGATGTAAACTTGTCTACGAATTTTCTATTCGTTGGTTTTGACCACGTGACTTAACGTTGAGATGACGTCATTCCCATACATTTGATTCGTTTTCTATTAGCGTTAACGATTGTAGATTGTCAACTTGGCTAAGCCTGCTGTTATGATAAAGGCATAAAACACATCTTGAATGCTGTCGCGAGTCCCAAATCAAACGGCCAGGTAGAACGATATAACCGGACAATCTTAAATTCATTGAAAGCGCTAAACCTGAGACATGATGAGAGGGATTGGGACAACCAGTTAGGGAAAATACAATGGGGGCTGAATAACACTGTCCAAAAGACGACCGGTAGGAGACCGTCTGAAGAGGGAAAATACAATGGGGGCTGAATAACACTGCCCAAAAGACGACCGGTAGGAGACCGTCTGAAGTCATGTTCGGAACGTCCATGAACAGTGAAATCAATCCTAATTTAAATGAGATAACAGACCTTACTAGAGAAAATATAGATGTGACCACTATTCGAAATCAAGTTAAAGAGAGAATAGACACGGAACAAGCAAAGCAGAAGCTACGTTACGATCAGAACAGACGCCCTGCTAAGATATACAATACGGGCGATTTAGTAAAAATAACTAAAGTTACTTTTAATAATGATGGGAAGAGTAAGAAACTTCTACCATCATATATGGGACCATACAGAGTCACTAAAGTTTTAGGTCAAGATAGATATAAGATAGCGTCTATTCCCGGTTTTAGTAATAGTAAAAATAAACGCACTACCACTGTAGCGGCTGATCGAATGCTACCGTGGGTGCATGTAGCTGCGTTACAACTAAATGAATCTGATTCTAGCGAATCTAGTAATGATAACGAACTTAGTGATGCATAGTGATCATAAGTGTTCGATTCTACAGGACCTTTATTACAGAATGTTGAATATTGTTGTTTCAGACCGAACGTGAGAATTGATTGGTTCACGTCATCGGTTATTACACAACTGGACAAGAATTGATTGGTTTGCCCAGGGTTTCAGAGTCTCTGATCAGGTGTGAGAAGTGATTGGTTCACAACCTAAGAATATTGAGCAACAAAGAATTGAGTATTGAATACGCAAGTTCATTAGCGAGAATTGATTGGTTCGCAGTAGCATAAGAAAAATTCAAACGTTCTGAATGATCGATAATAGTTTATAAATCCGAGAATAAAACTAGTCATTTAGATATAGATGTTTTTGGCCAGAACTGATTGGCTTGGCAAAATTGTTGAAATTAATTTTTTTTTATTGTGGAAAATTACTGATAGTACATATTATGGTTGTATAACTAAAATACCTTTGTTAGTACTATGGACTTCATAAATGTATTATTTTCGTTGAATCTAATTTAATAATGTTTGTAGAGTAATGATAACTGTTGTAACAAAGTGATTACCAGCTTAGTTGTTAAGTTTTCGTTTGTTTTTATCTTTTTTTTGTTTTTGAATTGATAAGCTTTAAATTGTTATAAGGATGTAGTCTAATTGCTGTTTAAGAATTTGTTTATAAATATTTTTTTGTCATCATTAGTCCTCTCAGCCAAGAGTGTAGGGTATTTAGTTACAACATGAGGCGTGTATGAGGGCATACACGTCGTCAGGACGGTCGAGTGTAGGGTTTTAAAGATTTTAGTTACTCATTTTTATGTTTGAGAAATGGCAACACTGCCAAACCGTTAATATTGTAGCGGGAGGGGTAGTTTATAAAAGATGGTGCTTGGCCGAGAGGGCTCAATTTTGGTGCAAGCAACTGTGGCGACTGTATCTCTGAAAGAGTGAAGAAAATAATAAAGTATCAAGTCTACAATTAGTGAGTTTTATTATACAAAATAAAATATTGTTAACTGTAAATATCTACAGTAACAAAATACTAAAATTTATAAAACCAAAATACTTCCCGGGATTGATGTGGGTATCCATCAGCAGGTTTATTTATTGTTATGCTTTCCCGGTGTCCAATTTTTATTCTGCTGTTCGGTCATTCTGTGCTGTTAATGTTAGTCATTTTGAGTGCACTATTAAGTTGTCCGTCACATACAACTTCATTGTTTGTTTAGAGATGTAAATTGCATTTTCATAATGTGTTCTTAGGGTCTGACTTGGGTTGTGTGTTCAAGTTGCACTAAGCCATAATATTATCATGTTAATGACTGTCAGCCACTTGGATAAAAATGCAGCCAACTCTTTGACTGTCATAGTCTGCAGTATCTTCCTGTCCATTGCCACTTAACACCGTACATTGGCTGTGGCAGCCAAGTCACTCGCTCTTGGAAAGCATCATGTTTACGATTCCAAATCAAGTCTTAAGGCACGCCCTCGGCCATGACCATGCAAGTAGGTTTCGCAGTTCCATGTAAGTCTTCGGATGTCCGGCATGTATGAGCAGCGCGCAAGAGTTATCCCACTTCTGATGTTATGACAGAGAATGGAGTAGGAGGAACGCTAATCCCAAATATCGACGCCATCCGCCATTCCGCCATATTGTCTTCGCGTGACATGATTCTTTTGTTGGTAGATAGGTAGTTAGGTAGTTTAAATCACACAATACTTGACTCAAACTTCAAACGTTTATTTCTATTAAACCATTTACAAGTTGAGCCACCCGTTCGCAAACATGATTGTTCATAAGGAGAAGAACGGGCTAAGAAACTCTTTACACACTCTTTTAATTCGTGTTACAGTTCTCATTTACACAACGTAATATTGTTCACTTCAAAAACCACTTTCAATTACATACTTCAATTGTTTTCTAATCGCGAGCTAACTAACTCGACCTCTTGTTGTACCTACGCGTGTTCTCTGATCTCTCTGTCCGTTCGGAAGTGCCACACCGCCAGTACAGTAATTTATTACATAGTAAGTTCATTGAAACTTACAAACAATACTAGAATACTTCACAATTAATACTCTAATAATTAAACAATGCCAATATTCATAAATGCAGAGGCGTTATTGAGTTAAAACTAATTAGTGGCTTCATTACTTTTTACAACAATGGGATCTTGCTTAAAACCATTTTTGGCAGATCAAAGGATTTAACACAAACAGGTCTTTCACTAATACATTGCTCTTTAAAATAATCTTGTTACTTTTTAGTTTGTAATTAGTTACAGAAACTGATTTAGTTGTAGTTTCAAATTATAAATTGAGTTATTGATCATTAAAATCGTATTCGGCGCCATCTTCCACAATATTGTTGAATGTTGCCTCAAAACAAATCTTAGTGTTAAATGTGCAATTGTTAAAATCCCAATTGTCAAATATTTGCTTGTCTTAATTTTAACTGTAGTTCTAGCTAAAGACTTTCGTTTAATAAATTAATCTTCAGAAGATCTAGTCACGAACTATCTCAGTACTAGTTAATACAGAGACCATTAGATGGCGCTTATCTCTTCTGTCAATCGATACAGGTCATTGTAATAATTGTTTTTGGAACCCACAGATGGCACGATCAATATTATGATGGATGAGACATTATAAGTTGGTTATTAATTAAATTAACTAATATTCTTAGCAGATAGACGCTCTTGCGGCGACGGCGACATATATATACCTAATTAATATTACTTATAATAATACAATACATAAATATAAGATATACACTGACATTGGCAAACATTATAATCTTTTTATTTACGTTATTCAAAGGCTTTTCTTTAATCTGTCTAACGGCTAGATCAAACTAATTTTAGACCAAGCTAATTTTATCATAATCATCATACTATTACAAACTAAAAAAAAGAAACTATAATAATTCAGTTATGATAATATGTTATTATAACTATGGTAGGTATTGCACTTAAGTTACATTAATTATTTATTCCTAGTAAACATCCCTTTCAATGTTTACTAGGAATAAAGAGAATAGAGGAGTTAGTTAAAGTGAAGTAGGGATAATATCAACGTAAAATCTAACTGTTACTTACCGATATCATTGGGCGCCTTGTAATTTCACTTCTTCTCATCGATACGCTAATCGATAACAATTCAAATTGAGTCAGCCCAAAATTTGGCGACGAGTTTGGCTCTTTCAGTAGCGTCCTGTGATGCATTTCACAGGAGCAAACAACAGGACAGGTAGGACACGATATAAAGTGTCCCATCGTTTGTTAGGCAGCACCACATTTACACTCACAATTTCAAATAATATAGATACGTTTTGCTCATCCAAAACAACGATTTCCACCTCTTTGAACATTAATAAATGTTGCATGGTTGGATCCACAGAAATAAAACCACACACATGCTCAAGAGTAGTAATCAATAAACTCAGTAATGCAAATACTCGTAGATTGACAAGTAAGAATGCTCATTTTTTATAAATGAAGGTGTTTGAAAACAATATTTTTAAATTGTCGGTAGTTGTTGTCTAAACAGTCAAAATCAAATAGCCTGAGAGTTCAATGTTTGTCTCAAACGTTGGAATTGTTATAAATTCTACTTTAAGTAATGTTTTAACAAAATAATGAATACAAAAAGAAAAAGAATATATTATTGCATGCATGATTTGAAATTACGACTTCTCGTTCAATGACCAAAGACTATAGCCATTGTGCCAGGATTGCTATAGCAACATTATGCAAAATATTATATCCATGGACTTAGTATAATAAACTGGACTGAGTACTAAATTTCGTTTTGACAGAGATACTTTGTGTCCGGATAAGACGTCAACGGTTACATAAAATAGTGAAATAAAAATTTATGAGAAAAAAAAAGAAGTTCTTTTTCCTTTCCATGCTCTTTTTCCGTTTGCTCTGCAGAATTGGTGTTTGGGTATTCAAATGGATACAAACATTTATTACAATTAAACATGGTTAAACGGAATTGTTTTGTGGAGTTTCTGCCGTAAGCCAATCTTACTACCTAAGTTTCTCAATGCATTATATTTCGCTTGATGGAATATTCTTAAATGTAAATAAGAATTAGCCAATGATTTTACTAGTTGTAATTCGTGTCGTTCTTCATCCGTTATACATTGGATAGAATGTGGTGGACTAATTAGATGATTGAGTCTTGTATAAAATATTTGTTTTAATCGCATCAGACTTTTGAAAAATATTCTTGATACAGCAAACCTCCGAAGTAGGTACGTAAGTGCGCACAAAATTTGAACAAATCTTAGACATCCGGAACTTTTAAATGGAAAAATTGTTCAACACCGTTCTGAAGAGTTACTTCCTGAAAAGTTATGAAGAGATAACTTCGGCGTTGTTATCTCTGTGAAACGAAGCCCTCTTCCTTCACGTCGTTCCTTGCGCCCGCCAGTGCCAACTGAAAAGAGCTTCGTGCAGGAGAACATCTATTAAGCAAACTCAACCTGCCTTCTTTCCGCGTTCATCAGTTGTACTGATGATAAAACCAATATCCTTACAACTGGAAAAAATTATGGTACTACATAACTACATAAGCATTTAACGCTCGTTGTAATTTTGTAGTATGAAAATCCTCTGGCTTAAAATGAAGGCTGCACACAACAGAACTTTTGGTTATGGTTTGAAATTCGGGAATCAACATTGTTGCCTAATTTCCTCTTACTTACTACTATACTTCAGTTAAATGATGAGATACGTGTATCACAGTTTTTCCAAAATCATCCCCCAATTTAAAATTCAATGTCCTGACTGGCTGATTGATACATCAACGCACAGCCCAAACCACTGGTCCTAGAGACATGAAATTTGGACAGTGGACTTTTTGTGAAGAGTAGGTATCCACTAAGAAAGGGTTTTTCGAAATTCCACCCCTAAGAGGGTGAAATGGGGTCTTGAATTTTCTATAAAACTTTTTATTCTCCGAGTCGATTGATTTGAAATTGTGTCTACATATACTTCAGTTAAAATGATGAGATACGTGTATCACAGTTTTTCCAAAATCATCCCCCAATTTAAAATTCAATGTCCTGACTAGCTGACTGATACATTAACGCACAGCCCAAACTGCTGGTTCTAGAGACATGAAATTTGGAGAATGTACTCTTTGTGGAGAGTAGGTATCCACTAAGAAAGGATTTTTGAAATTCCACCCCTAAGAGGGTGAAATGGGTGTTGAATTTTCTGTGAAACTCTCTCGGGGTCGATTGACTTGAAAATGTGTCTACATAATTATACTTCAGTTAAAATGATGAGATACGTGTATCACAGTTTTTCCAAAATCATCCCCAATTTAAAATTCAATGTCCTGACTGGCTGACTGATACATCAACGCACAGCCCAAACCGCTGGTTCTAGAGACATGAAATTTGGAGAATGTACTCTTTGTGGAGAGTAGGTATCCACTAAGAAAGGATTTTTTGAAATTCCACCCCTAATAGGGTGAAATGGGGTTTTGAATTTTATGTGAAACTTTTTATTCTCGGAGTCGATTGACTTGAAAATATGTCTACTTATACTTCAGTTAAAATGATGAGATACGTGTATCACAAAATTATCCCCCAATTTAAAATTCCATGTCCTTACTGGCTGACTGACTGATATACCAACGCACAGCCCAAACCGCGGTTCCAGAGATATGAAAATTGGAGAGTGTATTCATTGTGAAGAGTTAATATCAGTTTTTCGAAATTCCTACCCCTTAGAGGGTGAAATGGGGTGTTAAATTTTCTGTGAAACTTTTTACTCTCGGGGTCGATTGACTTGAAAATTTGTTTACATACTCTTCAGATGAAATCCAGTAAATCCGATGTCCAATCTCAAACCAAGGTATCAATATTTCACGTATCTAATTTAATTGATATAACTTTATAATAATAATTGCAAGTTATAAGCAAGTACATGTAAATCTATGTATGTGTTATAGATAGATACATAGATTACTTTTTATTCCAGAAGTAAGATCCCGTGGGTAATTCCCTAACTCCACGCGGGCGAAGCCGCGGGCATAAGCTAGTTCGTTATAAATCGATACAAAATAACAGTATTATTAATATGTCTTACTACCGCATTTATTTATTGTTAACCTCGTGTAATAATACTTGTGTTTAAATGTGTACTCCAGTTTGATTAAAGAAAATCGTACATTATTCAAATAAAGGTGTGTTTTGATTTATAAATAATAGTTCGTTGAGATGTTTGCTGCTAAGGCGACTGCGACGATCGGTCATAATTAGACCAGCTTTGGAAAATATTCTTTCTGAAGGAGTTGACGTTGCAGGTATACATAGATATTTTAAGGCTATTTCTTTTTGACCATTCTCACTGTGATTCCAGTATTCTATAGGAAACTCTGTTTTTGGGATGATAGGTTTTTCTACGTACTGCCTGATATCAACGATCGCATCAGCAGTTGAATTTGATCTCTGTGGAGCATTTAAAAAGTAAAGCAACTTATGAAGTTTTGATTTTTTCGCTGGTGTGTTTTCCTCTTCTGCAGTTGAATTATTTATTTCTGAATTTTCTGAACTATCAGAGGGAGAGGATTTTCTCACAAAATAACTAGAGTATTCTCTTTGGATACCAGCCTTACCTTACCCTTTCACAATCAATTCCAGTCTTTAAACCCATTTTTTTTAAATGGAGATTTAACATTGTTGCTATCATGCAAGGAGTTCTAACTTCATACGGTTTTAACCGCCTATTAATACATTAATAGACTCTTTTATAGTTGTATGATTTTTTTCGAAATATCAGACAAGTTTCCCCTTTCAACTTTGGCAATTTATAATAATAAACCTTTAATTAACGGAATTATAAGAGATATGGTAGGATACATTTCTTGGGATATGGCAGTTGTACAAGCTTCAAGAGGATCAAGCATTTTTTCTATTTCTTCCAATAACGTATATTTTTCAGCACTCAAATTTGAAGGAGCTCTCGAATTTGTATTTATTACTAACTAGCTTTTGCCCGCGACTTCGTTCGCGTGGAAATTTTTATGAATATGTGTGAGAAAAATACGATAACCTATATCATTCCTCAGAATCTAATCTATCTCCTTGCCTTTCATTACGATCCAATCAGCTGTTTAGTCATGAAAACGTAACAAACAAACAGAGTTACTTTCGCATTTATAATATTAAAATGGATTATTTTATAGAGGATATTATGAATATACTACGACTTCACGTTCCCATGTAATGTTCCCTAATAATGCCAAAAGAATACGCGCTCACGTGAGCATAGCTAGTCCCCAATAAAATGGAACTTAGCATACCTAATTATCAAAATGTGGGACGCGCTCACGTGAGCGAAGCCGCGGGCACAGCTAGTCCCCAATAAAATGGAACTTAGCATACCTAATTATCAAAATGTGGGTGCACTGGTACACATCTGCGTACCCCCTCAAAGCATACAGGCGTGATGTTATGTTATGGTGTTTAAAATCCAAGCGATTGCAGCAATCACGACAGATTTGCTGTCTATTATTGAAGAGTTCCATTGATATCTCCGAAGATCAGCATCAGATCTTCACCAAATTTAAACAGGACCACCGCGGAATTATATTTGTCCAAACAAAAAAAGAATCGTCAAAATCGGTTCACTATTGGCGAAGAAATCGTTGCACAAACACACAAAAAAAAATACTCCTCCTTTTGGAAGTCGGTTAAAAATCATCTTTATCTATCAAACTTGAACGCGTAAACAAAGTTTCGTGACCGTGCTACTAACCGTTGAAGAGTTTCCTCTTGGGGAGACGATCCTGGATGCTGGATTAAGGAATGTCTGTCATAAAAATGTCACCAGAACCAAAGGTGTGTGCAAAATTTCAGCTCAATCGTTTGTACAAAATTGAGTTGTGTGCATTCCACCCGAACAAACATAGTACCTTTACCTCCCTTTTTAACCCTTCGGGGGTAGAATTATCAAAAACGCCGATACACGTATAAATTAATTTTCAATCGTCAGCCTAAACACAAAATTTGAAGATCCTAACTTCAAAACTGACAGACTTTCATACAAACTTCCATCCCCTATTTTACCCCTTTAGGGGTAGAATTCCCAAAAGTCCTTTCTTAGTGGAAACCTTCTCTTCACAAAGAACACACCCTCCAAGTTTCATGTCTCTAGGACCAGCGGTTTGGGCTGTGTGTTGATATATCACCCAGTCAGTCAGTCAGTTTACTATTTTATATAAATAGATAGACAACAAAAGGAATCTAAAAATAAAAAATCAAAGACAAAGTCGCGCTGCGAAGCACGGTTTGTTAATATCAATTAAGTATTGTCTGTCAATAAGGTCGAACGCTCTGAACGTCTATTCGCATCAACAGGCAAAAATTGTATGAAGCTCGCGCTCAGACGCCTCGCCTTTTATACTTTTTTTTTTTTTTTTTTTTTTTTATCGTGGTAAAATCATCAAATGAGTCCTCCCACCCAGGGCAGAGTGGGAGGAACTGTCAGACTTGTACCGACTAAAATCCACGGTGTCCTTCAATATCCCTTTATGATCCAGGGTCACGGTAATTGTGTAAGTCCCGGGACCCGCCTTTTTATACCTTCGGCCGCGAGACGGGTCGAGCGCGGCGACCGATTCTCGGACCTTATACAAAAATAATCCTTACAGCATGATTCAGTATTCACGCGCGATGGCTTATTATTAGCGTATTTCATGTATAACTTTGGTGTTTCTATACCGATTTCTATGATTCTTGTTTATGGAATAGTTAATTATATTAACTTTTTTAATTAGGGATGACTAAGAGTGTTAAAAACGTAAGAGTAGGCAAATATAATCAGAAAGCTTCGAACTGCTAAGCTATCGGGAGTTACACGTGATATTGCGAGTCAACCATAAAAGATAGACATTTTTAAGGAGAACATTTCCGTGATACATGATTTCTATGTTGCTTTAACCATTAAGGTTGCACACGCGACGGAAGCTTAAAAAAATGGAGTAACTTCTCCCGTTTTCCCAACATTTCCCTTCACTGCACTGCTCCTATTGAATGTAGCGTGATGAAAAGTATACTATAACCAACTCAGGAGTATGAAAAATAATTGTACTAAGTTTCGTTAAAATCCGTCGATTAGTTTTTGTTTCTATAACGGTTATACGAGAGGAGTAGATTTAGTCACCCTATTAACAGTAGAGTTCATAGCCAACTGAACCTATCCTAATGCGTCCTGCCAAGAGCGGTCACGACTAGTCTCTACAGCTGTCGATTCGTCCGTTACGCTGAATTTTACGATACAGAATGTTTTTGCGAATTTCGTAAGTTTTGCGAGTTTCCTCAGGAAAAACTTCATTACGAAGATCAGACACGATCTTACTGATCTCTTCGTCCTTTTCCTGTTCAGCTTGCAACCAGTTACTAGAAAGCTCAGCTAAATCAACACGCTTTTGCTCTACACGGGTGAAAGCGACTTTAGGTGTAGGGAGAGGATTCCTAGACAAGAAATCTACATGGCTCATTCTACTGCCTTCACGATAAACAATGTCAAACTCAAATGACTGCATATAGGCCCACCAACGATGAACTCGTGGAGACAAGTCAGTTTTGTTTTTAGAAGCTCTAACAGAACTGCAGTCTGTCACCACGGTAAACTTAAGACCTAGCAAATAATGTCGAAAATGCTTTATGGCGTTAAAGACAGCTAACGTTTCTAATTCAAATGAATGAAACTTCGATTCGGCTAGGGACGTACGACGACTATAATAAGCAACCACGTGTTGTTTCCCATTAATCTTTTGAATAAAAATGGCCCCATACCCTTCAGCACTCGCATCGGTATGTAACTCGATTGAATGTGCAGATATCGTTAGAACTGGCTCACTAGTTAAGCAAGAAATTATTTTCTGACGAATAGCCTCATGACTTGGCTCCCAACCAATGGATCTATTCTTGCCACTTGTTAAATGAAACAGAGGAGCCATCGTTTTTGAGAATTGTGGCACAAATTGTCTGAAATAAGTAGCCAGCCCTATGAACTGTCTCAGCTGAGTGATTGTTTTAGGCGGGGGAAGTCTGGACAAAGCTGCAATTTTATTTGGGTTGGGCCTGATTTGGCCGTTCTCGACAACAAAGCCTAAATATTCAACCCGTCGTTTAAGAAATGAACACTTACCAATATTCAGGGAAAACCCAGCTTTGGTTAATTTATCGAGTACAGTACGAAGACGAACTAAACTCTCCTCCGCAGATGATCCTATCACTAAAATATCGTCGACGTATGTAACAGCATAATTATAAGCAAGATCACCTAATGCTTTCATCACTGCACGCCGATAAACTGAGCTCGCATTCTTCAAACCGAACGGCATGGTCAAATATTCCCACTGACCGTCAGGTGTGACGAATGCAGTGCGCTCTATTGATTCAGGATGCACTGGAATCTGATGATAGCCTGATAACATATCAAGACACGTGAACCATGTAGCCCCTCCTAACCTAGATACAAGATCCTCTATCAAAGGCAATGGAAACTTATCCGACATAGTGTTGTCGTTCAGTTCCCTGAAGTCGACACACATACGATCTGAACCGTCCTTCTTTTTAACCAGCAACACTGGACTAGAAAAAGGCGAACAACTTGGCCTAATAATACCTGCTTTCTCTAATTCACGGACTTTAGCAGTAACAGTCTCGCGTTCAATAGCACTAAGTCTATAAGGGCGACGATTAATCGTACGACTAGGATCTACAAGCCTAATTTGCAACTGTCCTGTTGTGACACGGGATCTAGAAACACCACTAGAAAACGAAGATGAATATTCTGACAATAGATCAATTAATTGGGAACGAAACTCTGACGGAACGTCTGTCAACTTTATCGAAATCAATCTGATACTTAGAATCATTATTGAGTTTATTTGATACATCACATAACCTAACAATCTTATCACGACACAAAACAACACTATCAGACGTCATACTAACGTTAAATCCCTGATCTAAAATCTCACGGCCAATTAAAATATCATTTTTAAGACTACTCTATCCGGTAAAACATGAAATAATATCTCTAATCGTAAACCGTTAATTATAACCTCAGATAAAATTTGCAAGGTACTTTGCACACTACCATGACCGATCCCGGTTAAATTTACAAGGTTATTCACACGCTTGCCACTAAACTTTCGACGCAATACAATCTTTGATGAGAGAGCATTCGGCACCAGAATCGTAATAAAATGGGTACGACTCACCAGTATTCATCAGCGTACCGCTGGGATTGCTGACATAGCAAACGTCAACGCGTCGTTCACTGCTCGCCGCTGCTGCAGGCGATGCTCCGGAATTGCTTGGTCCACCTGCCGCGCCGGTGCCTCCATCACTGTTTCGTGGACATTTTGTAGCAAAATGTCCGGCGTTGCCGCATCGGAAACAGATGATGTCCGAACGCTGCCTTGGTCCTGCAGAATTTGACGGCGAAGTGGTGGCATTGGGTGCCTTGCCTTTCACCTCACTTCTTGATCGGCAGTCAGATGCTCGGTGACCTGCTTTACCGCAGTTGTGACATTTCAGCGTTGTCGACTGAAACTTAGATCGCTTGAAATCTGGAACAGCGTCGGTTGAGTTACCCGTCGAAGCTTTCCTTTTCAAAAACGAGAACGCTTGAAGTTCACACTGCAGCTTGTTTCTGTTGTTGACTTCAGTAGTAAATGCCAACCTCTGTATACGCCCATCAAATTGTGTCATATGAGCAAGCACCGTAGATATGGCTATCTGCTCAGCGCTCATGTTTTGCCAGCGTGATGTGAGCGTAGACAACAATCGGGCGGCGTACGCAGCATAACATTCACCTTCCTTAGGCTTGCTACTCATCATTTTAACAAGAGTAGCGGCTGGTGTGTCTACGCAATCGTAACGGGATAAAAACAGGCTTTTGAAGTCACACCATGTTATACCCGCAAACGATACTTGCGCAAGCCAACGTGAAGCACTTCCTTTCAGAGCCTTGCTTAAGGTGATGATCAGAGCACTTCCTTGAAGCGGTACTTCCGATAAGCATAGATCCGCTGTAGTACACCAAGCACGTGCGTCTACATCCGGCTTATCCGGGTCAAATTCAGGCAAAGAAATATGCTTGGTACCTGCCGGGCCCTTGATGGCTTCTATCAGGGACATCATATTCTGGTTTTGAGCAGCCAGCAGCGTACGAAGTAAATTCTCATCGTACCGTGACGTCATCGCTCCATTCTCCGTAATTTCTTCGGCTCGAGTGAATCCCAATTCTGATGTCGCATCATGGGTGGCCGAGATGCGAAGCATCGGATCTTCTTCACGATCCAACATAGCTATGCGTAAATGTGGGCACTGTCGTGGGCACTCGAACGAAAGATAATTTAAATAAAAATAACTTTATTTAAACTAACGATTTCAACAAGAAACAAACACGTGCGTTGGT
This sequence comes from Noctua comes, assembly GCA_963082995.1. Taxonomy (NCBI): domain Eukaryota; kingdom Metazoa; phylum Arthropoda; class Insecta; order Lepidoptera; family Noctuidae; genus Noctua; species Noctua comes. Next base: position 252,692 of record OY720293.1, read on the forward strand.
ACTGAGCGTCTGCCAAGACTGTCTGAGTTCGACTGTCGCCACACTCGATTCCTTCTCCAGTCCTCGCTGCATCCCCTCTACCGACGATCGTGTCCAGGCGGTAGGGCGCGCTTGCGTTTCCGGTAACGATATTATTAGTTCGCAAAACTAATTGTTAGATGGCGCTGCTTGTTGCACCTTGGCGCCATCAATCCACGACAGATATATATATTTGATGTACCCAAGACAACGAAATAACAGAGATATGTTTTCGTTTGCGCCGAGCCTGGGTCACAGATAATCCTTCTTCTTTAATAAAAAGTATACCTACCATGTAGAACTGAGTCATATATCTATCTATACTTATAATAATTCTGTAGAGATACTTATAATAAATCTGTAGAGAGGTCAATTCTGTACATGAAATATATTTCCAAAATAACTATCAGGGGGTGATTAGGGATCGATACTGATGCCAAAAATGCAATCAGTAAAATTTTTGTCTGTCTGTCTGTCTGTCTGTCTGTATAACCGTTATAGAAACAAAAACTACTCGACGGATTTTAACGAAACTTGGTACAATTATTTTTCATACTCCTGAGTTGGTTATAGTATACTTCTCATTACGCTACAATCAATAGGAGCAGAGCAGTGAAGGAAAATGTTGGGAAAACGGGAGAAGTTACTCCATTTTTTAAGCTTCCGTCGCGTGTGCAACCTTAATGGTTAAAGCTACATAGAAATCATGTATCACGGAAATGTTCTCCTTAAAATTATATAAAAATATCCCACAACAGCATATGTCATCTTTTATGGTTGACTCGCAATATCACGTGTAACTCCCGATAGCTTAGCAGTTCGAAGCTTTCTGATTATATTTGCCTACTTTTACGTTTATAACACTCTCAGTCATCCCTAATTAAAAAAGTTAACATAATTAACTATTCCATAAAAAAGAATCATAGAAATCGGTATAGAAACACCAAAGTTATACATGAAATACGCTAATAATAAGCCATCGCGCGTGAATACTGAATCATGCTGTAAGGATTATTTTTGTATAAGGTCCGAGAATCGGTCGCCGCGCTCGACGCGTCTCGCGGCCGAAGGTATAAAAAGGCGGGTCGCGGGACTTATAGAATTACCGTGACCCTGGATCATAAAGGGCTATTGAAGGACACCGTGGATTTTAGTCAGTACAAGTCTGACAGTTCCTCCCACTCTGCCCTGGGTGGGAGGACTCATTTGATGATTTTACCACGATAAAAAAAAAAAAAAAAAAAAAAAGGTATAAAAGGCGAGGCGTCTGAGCGCGAGCTTCATACAATTTTTGCCTGTTGATGCGAATAGACGTTCAGAGCGTTCGACCTTATTGACAGACAATACTTAATTGATATTAACAAACCGTGCTTAGCAGCGCGACTTTTAGTCTTTGATAATTTATTTTTAGATTCCTTTTGTTGTCTATATATATATTATGACAGAGAATGGATTAGGAGGAACGCTAATCCCAAATATCGACGCCATCCGCCATTCCGCCATATTGTCTTCGCGTGACATGATTCTTTTGTTGGTAGATAGGTAGTTGGGTAGTTTAAATCACACTTGACTCAAACTTCAAACGTTTATTTCTATTAAACCATTTACAAGTTGAGCCACCCGTTCGCAAACATGATTGTTCATAAGGAGAAGAACGGGCTAAGAAACTCCTTACACACTCTTTTAATTCGTGTTGCAGTTCTCATTTACACAACGTAGTATTGTTCACTTCAAAAACCACTTTCAATTACATACTTCAATTATTTTCTAATCGCGAGCTAACTAACTCGACTTCTCGTTGTTACTCCGCGTGTTCTCTCTGTCTAGGCGGAAGTGCCACACACCCAGTACAGTAATTTATTACATGGTAAGTTCATTAAAACTTACAAACAATACTAGAATACTTCACAATTAATTACTCTAATAATTAAACAATGCCAATATTCATAAATGCAAAAGCATTATTGAATTAAAACTAATTAGTGGCTTCATTACTTTTTTACAACAATGGGATCTTGCTTAAAACCACTTCCGGCAGATCAAAGGATTTAATACAAACAGGTCTTTTACTAACCGATGACCAATGACCTCGTAAAGGTTGCAGGGATCCGCTGGATGCGAGACGCACGGGACCGGTCAATGTGGCGACACTTGGGGGAGGCCTATGTCCAGCAGTGGACGTCTTTCGGCTGAAATGATGATGATGATGACGAGGTCTTTTACTAATACATTGCTCTGTAAAATAATCATGTTACTTTTTAGTTGGTAATTAGTTACAGAAACTGATTTAGTTATAGAAGATTCAAATTATAAATTGAGTTATTGATCATTAAAATCGTATTCGGCGCCATCTTCCACAATATTGTGGAATGTTGCCTCAAAACAAATATTAGTGTTAAATGAGCATGGTTAAAATCCCAATTGTCAAATATTTGCTTATCTTAATTTTAACTATAATTCTAGCTAAAGACTTTCGTTTAATAAATTAATCTTCAGAAGATCTTATCACGAACTATCTCAGTACTAGTTAATACAGAGACCATTAGATGGCGCTTATCTCTTCTGTCAATCGATACAGATCATTGTAATAATTGTACTTGCAACCCACAGATGGCAGGATCAATATTATGATGGATGAGACATTTGGTTATTAACTAAATTAACTAATATTCTTAGCAGATAAGACGCTCTTGCGGCGACATATCTATACATATAAAATTCAAAGTCCTGACTGACTGACTGACTTATATATCAACGCACAGCCCAAACCACAGGTCCTAGAGACATGAAATTTGGACAGTGTACTCTTTGTGAAGAGTAGGTATCCACTAAGAAAGGGTTTTTCGAAATTCCACCCCTAAGAGGGTGAAATGGGGTGTTGAATTTTCTATGTAACTTTTTATTCTCTGAGTCGATTGACTTGAAATTGTGTCTATATATACTTCAGTTAAAATGATGAGATACGTGTATCACAGTTTTTCCAAAATCATCCCCCAATTTAAAATTCAATGTCCTGACTGGCTGACTGATACATCAACGCACAGCCCAAACCACTGGTCCTAGAGACATGAAATTTGGACAGTGTACTCTTTGTGAAGAGTAGGTATCCACCAAGAAAGTGTTTTTCGAAATTTCACCCCTAAGAGGGTGAAATGGGGTGTTGAATTTTCTACGAAACTTTTTATTCTCTGAGTCGATTGACTTGAAATTGTGCCTACATATACTTCAGTTAAAATGATAAGATACGTGTATCACAGTTTTTCCAAAATCATCCCCTAATTTAAAATTCAATGTCCTGACTGGCTGACTGATACATCAACGCACAGCCCAAACCACTGGTCCTAGAGACATGAAATTTGGACAGTGTACTCTTTGTGAAGAGTAGGTATCCACCAAGAAAGTGTTTTTCGAAATTTCACCCCTAAGAGGGTGAAATGGGGTGTTGAATTTTCTACGAAACTTTTTATTCTCTGAGTCGATTGACTTGAAATTGTGCCTACATATACTTCAGTTAAAATGATAAGATACGTGTATCACAGTTTTTCCAAAATCATCCCCTAATTTAAAATTCAATGTCCTGACTGGCTGACTGATATATCAACGCACAGCCCAAACCGCTGGTTCTAGAGAAATGAAATTTGGAGAATGTACTCTTTGTGGAGAGTGGGTATCCACTAAGAAAGGGTTTTTGAAATTCCACCCCTAAGAGGGTGAAATGGGGTGTTGAATTTTCTGTGAAACTCTCTCGGGGTCGATTGACTTGAAAATGTGTATACATATACTTCAGTTAAAATGATGAGATACGTGTATCACAAAATCATCCCCCAATTTAAAATTCCATGTCCTGACTGGCTGACTGATATACCAACGCACAGCCCAAACCGCGGGTCCCAGAGATATGAAAATTGGAGGGTGTATTCTTTGTGAAGAGTTAGTATCAGTTTTTCGAAATTCCTACCCCTTAGAGGGTGAAATGGGGTGTTGAATTTTCTGTGAAACTTTTTACTCTCGGGGTCGATTGACTTGAAAATTTGTTTACATACTCTTCAGATAAAATCCAGTAAATCCGATGTCCAATCTCAAACCAAGGTATCAATATTTCACGTATCTAATTTAATTGATATAACTTTATAATAATAACAGCTTCTGCACGCGGCTTCGCCCGCGTGGAGTTCGGGAACTGCCCACGGAATCTTACTTCTGGGATAATAAGTAATCTATGTATGTATAGTACATACATAGATTTACGTGTACTTGCTATTGCAAACATTTGTTCATAGTAATATCAATTAAATTACATAATATGTGAAATATCTTGGTTTGAGATTGGACACCGGGACACCAAACAAATGATTTATTAGGAATCTATTTATAGACATAATACTTTGACATAATATTTAATATCAATGTCCCGTATCGCGAGCCAACGCGAAAATCGGTGGAATAAACTATATTCACAGACACGTCTACCTCAGAAAAATCCTATCTACTTAGTAATAGGTAAATACTCCCACGCCCCGCACGCCCCATGCAACGCTGCGCGGCATGCACCCTTCTACGTGAGCTTTGAAGCCCTATTTAACTATATTGGGTGATGATTTTGGAAAAACTGATACACATCTATATATACAAAATGGTAAACTGACTGACTGACTGACTGGGTGATATATCAACGCACAGCCCAAACCGCTGGTTCTAGAGACATGAAACTTGGAGGGTGTGTTCTTTGTGAAGAGAAGGTTTCCACTAAGAAAGGATCTATAGGGAATTCAAATTTTCAGTCGTCAGCCTAAACACAAAATTTGAAGATCCTAACTTCAAAACTGACGTACTTTCATATAAACTTCCATCCCCTATTTTACCCCTTTAGGGGTGGAACTCCCAAAAATCCTTTCTTAGTGGATACTTACTCTTCACAAAGAACACACCCTCCAAGTTTCATGACTCTAGGACCATCGGTTTGGGCTGTGCGTTGATATATCACCCAGTCAGTCAGTCAGTTTACCATTTTATATAAAGAAAAAAAGAAGAAGAAAGAAAGAAGATTAAAGATTAATGATAAAATCATCTTTATCTATCAAACTTGAACGCGTAAACAAAGTTTCGTGGCCATGCTACTAACCGCTGAAGAGTTCTCTCTTGAGGAGACGATCCTGGCTGCAGGATTAAGGAATGTTTGTCATAAGAATGTATTGTCACCAGAACCAAAGGTTTGTGCAAAATTTCAGCTCAATCGGTTGTACAAAATTTTAGTTGCATTTCACCCGAACAAACATAGTATCTTCACCCCCCTTTTTAACCCTTCGGGGGTAGAATTATCAAAAACGCCGAGACACGTATAAATTAATTTTCAATCGTCAGCCTTATCACAAAATTTTAAGATCCTAACTTCAAAACTGACAGACTTTCATACAAACTTCCATCCCCTATTTTACCCCTTTAGGGGTGAAATTCCCAAAAATTCTTTCTTAGTGGATACTTACTCTTCACAAACAATTCACCGTCCAAATTTCATGTCTCTAGGATTAGTGGTTTGGGCTGGGGGTTGATATATCAGTCAGCCAGTCAGGACGTTTAATTTTAAATTGGGGGATGATTTAGGAAAAACTGTGATACACGTGTCTCATAATTTTAACTGAAGAGTAAATACACAAATTTTCAAGTCAATCGACTCAGGGAATAAAAAGTTTCACAGAAAATTATACACCCCATTTCACCCTCTTAGGGGTGGAATTTCGAAAAACCCTTTCTTAGTGTATACTTACTCGTCACAAAGAGTACACTGTCCAAATTTCATGTTTCAAGGACCAGCGGTTTGGGCTGTGCGTTGATATATCACCCAGTCAGTCAGTCAGTTTACCATTTTATATAAAGAAAAAAAGAAGAAGAAAGAAAGAAGATTAAAGATTAATGATAAAATCATCTTTATCTATCAAACTTGAACGCGTAAACAAAGTTTCGTGGCCATGCTACTAACCGCTGAAGAGTTCTCTCTTGAGGAGACGATCCTGGCTGCAGGATTAAGGAATGTTTGTCATAAGAATGTATTGTCACCAGAACCAAAGGTTTGTGCAAAATTTCAGCTCAATCGGTTGTACAAAATTTTAGTTGCATTTCACCCGAACAAACATAGTATCTTCACCCCCCTTTTTAACCCTTCGGGGGTAGAATTATCAAAAACGCCGAGACACGTATAAATTAATTTTCAATCGTCAGCCTTATCACAAAATTTTAAGATCCTAACTTCAAAACTGACAGACTTTCATACAAACTTCCATCCCCTATTTTACCCCTTTAGGGGTGAAATTCCCAAAAATTCTTTCTTAGTGGATACTTACTCTTCACAAACAATTCACCGTCCAAATTTCATGTCTCTAGGATTAGTGGTTTGGGCTGGGGGTTGATATATCAGTCAGCCAGTCAGGACGTTTAATTTTAAATTGGGGGATGATTTAGGAAAAACTGTGATACACGTGTCTCATAATTTTAACTGAAGAGTAAATACACAAATTTTCAAGTCAATCGACTCAGGGAATAAAAAGTTTCACAGAAAATTATACACCCCATTTCACCCTCTTAGGGGTGGAATTTCGAAAAACCCTTTCTTAGTGTATACTTACTCGTCACAAAGAGTACACTGTCCAAATTTCATGTTTCAAGGACCAGCGGTTTGGGCTGTGCGTTGATATATCACCCAGTCAGTCAGTCAGTTTACCATTTTATATAAAGAAAAAAAGAAGAAGAAAGAAAGAAGATTAAAGATTAATGATAAAATCATCTTTATCTATCAAACTTGAACGCGTAAACAAAGTTTCGTGGCCATGCTACTAACCGCTGAAGAGTTCTCTCTTGAGGAGACGATCCTGGCTGCAGGATTAAGGAATGTTTGTCATAAAAATGTATTGTCACCAGAACCAAAGGTTTGTGCAAAATTTCAGCTCAATCGGTTGTACAAAATTTTAGTTGCATTTCACCCGAACAAACATAGTATCTTCACCCCCCTTTTTAACCCTTCGGGGGTAGAATTATCAAAAACGCCGAGACACGTATAAATTAATTTTCAATCGTCAGCCTTATCACAAAATTTTAAGATCCTAACTTCAAAACTGACAGACTTTCATACAAACTTCCATCCCCTATTTTACCCCTTTAGGGGTGAAATTCCCAAAAATTCTTTCTTAGTGGATACTTACTCTTCACAAACAATTCACCGTCCAAATTTCATGTCTCTAGGATTAGTGGTTTGGGCTGGGGGTTGATATATCAGTCAGCCAGTCAGGACGTTTAATTTTAAATTGGGGGATGATTTAGGAAAAACTGTGATACACGTGTCTCATAATTTTAACTGAAGAGTAAATACACAAATTTTCAAGTCAATCGACTCAGGGAATAAAAAGTTTCACAGAAAATTATACACCCCATTTCACCCTCTTAGGGGTGGAATTTCGAAAAACCCTTTCTTAATGTATACTTACTCGTCACAAAGAGTACACTGTCCAAATTTCATGTTTCTAGGACCAGCGGTTTGGGCTGTGCGTTGATATATAAGTCAGTCAGTCAGTCAGTCAGTCAGGACTTTGAATTTTATATGTATAGATTGCAAGTTATAAGCAAGTACATGTAAATCTATGTATGTATTATAGATAGATACATAGATTACTTATTATTCCAGAAGTAAGATCCCGTGGGCAATTCCCTAACTCCACGCGGGCGAAGCCGCGGGCATAAGCTAGTATTATATAAAATAGTAAACTGACTGACTGACTGGGTGATATATCAACACACAGCCCAAACCGCTGGTCCTAGAGACATGAAACTTGGAGGGTGTGTTCTTTGTGAAGAGAAGGTTTCCACTAAGAAAGGACTTTTGGGAATTCTACCCCTAAAGGGGTAAAATAGGGGATGGAAGTTTGTATGAAAGTCTGTCAGTTTTGAAGTTAGGATCTTCAAATTTTGTGTTTAGGCTGACGATTGAAAATTAATTTATACGTGTCTCGGCGTTTTTGATAATTCTACCCCCGAAGGGTTAAAAAGGGAGGTGAAGGTACTATGTTTGTTCGGGTGGAATGCACACAAACTCAATTTTGTACAAACGATTGAGCTGAAATTTTGCACACACCTTTGGTTCTGGTGACATTTTTATGACAGACATTCCTTAATCCAGCATCCAGGATCGTCTCCCCAAGAGGAAACTCTTCAACGGTTAGTAGCACGGTCACGAAACTTTGTTTACGCGTTCAAGTTTGATAGATAAAGATGATTTTTAACCGACTTCCAAAAGGAGGAGTATTTTTTTTTGTGTGTTTGTGCAACGATTTCTTCGCCAATAGTGAACCGCCGATTTTGATGATTCTTTTTTTGTTTGAACAAATATAATTCCGCGGTGGTCCTGTTTAAATTTGGTGAAGATCTGATGGTGATCTTCGGAGATATCAATGGAACTCTTCAATAATAGACAGCAAATCTGTCGTGATTGCTGCAATCGCTTGGATTTTAAACACCATAACATAACATCACGCCTGTATGCTTTGAGGGGGTACGCAGATGTGTACCAGTGCACCCACATTTTGATAATTAGGTATGCTAAGTTCCATTTTATTGGGGACTAGCTGTGCCCGCGACTTCGCTCACGTGAGCGCGTCCCACATTTTGATAATTAGGTATGCTAAGTTCCATTTTATTGGGGACTAGCTGTGCTCACGTGAGCGCGTATTCTTTTGGCATTATTAGGGAACATTACACGGGAACGTGAAGTCGTAGTATATTCATAATATCCTCTACAAAATAATCCATTTTAATATTATAAATGCGAAAGTAACTCTGTTTGTTTGTTACGTTTTCATGACTAAACAGCTGATTGGATCGTAATGAAAGGCAAGGAGATAGATTATATTCTGAGGAATGATATAGGTTATCGTATTTTTCTCACACATATGCATAAAAATTTCCACGCGAACGAAGTCGCGGGCAAAAGCTAGTTCCATAATAAGTTGTAATTAATGTTACTCACCGATGATCAGTTATCAGCATCGTGGTGACCGTCAACTTCTACTGCTTCCAATAAAGCTGAACGAAGCTGATTGTTTAATATAAAATGACATGTTATGGCGCATATACCCTGGTTGCTTGAAGAAGTCCACATATCAGCAGGCCTAGCCAAGTTACAAACGTCTCTTGTCGAATGTCTTTCTACAATCGTTGACGCCTCGGCGTAAACGATTTGAGAAAACGCTAAGTTGGTAGCCAACTTGACACGACTCAGTCGATCGCTCGTTCTCCAATGTTTATAGAAAAAACCTCTACTTTAGTCTATGGTGAGCGTTCCTACCTACGTCAAACTAACGTCAAATTCACAGTTGTTTACTTTATGCGCGGGCTGAACTTTTGTTTTGAATTGTTAAGAAAGGAATAATTCTTTTAAGTGATAAAAAGTAAGCGAAATAAGGAACAAGTTCTTCTTATTATTGGTTTATTATAATATCGCAGTGCGGAATGTAATTTTAAACATTACTGTGACTCGAAATGATATGATTGATCCTGCATTTAAATGAAAGATACCATAAGTGAAGTGATAACTTTTATAGGATCGAATCTAGATCTCGAGCAAGTTCGCAGCTTTATTGGAATTCATAGAAAGGTACGAAAATTATTAGTTATTTCGTAAATATCTTCCTGTGTTATTCGAAATTCTATCATACTCGGGCACTTGAAAGTTTGAAACATAAACAATGACGTGATACACGACACCGCTGAATCATATAGACGCCTATTGTTATCGTTAACTCTTGGGTCTCGGCGATCGCTCAGTGGTCGTTCAAAAACTTCGACATCGTTTCGTTAGCGCTTGTCAAAACTGTAACTTGGCTACGATTTATATGGGATCTAGCGATAAACATTGTAGAAACGATTATGTTTCATTCTATCATTTTGAACGCTCAGATAAATTGTATACTTGTCTACGAATTTTCTATTCGTTTGTTTTGACCACGTGACTTAACGTTGAGATGACGTCATTCCCATACATTTGATTAGCTTTCTATTAGCGTTAACGATTGTAGATTGTCAACTTGGCTAAGCCTGCAGTAGTGATAGCAACATTTTTAACTTTAGCCAAAAGTTCCATCAGTTCACCTTTCATTCTATTGTTCTGGGCAATAGTTTATCACTCAGTATATTTCTCGATGGCATTTCATAACGAGAATCTAATGCCCTTACGAATTCTTTTAATCCTTTGCGCTCTGATAGACGAAGCGGTTCCATGTCTTTGGCTACCATTTTAACAAATAAACAGTCAAGCATTTTTTTTCTTGATGAATTGTCACTGTAGCGATCTGATCTCGTCTCGAGTATTGTGAGTGTGACTGCAATCAACTGTTATTTCGTTACTATCGTCGTGTAATGAATCTAATGGGGGTACTAACTGTTCAGGATGTTTTCGTTTCAAGTGATCCTTTAAATTCGATGTATTGTTGCTGTATTTGAACTCTCGATTACAAATTTTACATATTACTCGCCTATCACCTTCCTTTCGAAAATGTATCCACATCACAGATTTTCTTCTCTCCATTTTAACTTCACCAAACTTTTTTAAAGTACAATGTGGGTTTACCCGCTCGCAATTCACTGTAGTTTAAAAAGTACAACGAAAAATTTAAATTTGACAGGGCTAAGTATTGCCCTGTGTCAATTTTTGATTGTATTCGGGGATACTCTTTAGGATTAATAAGTTTTCCTTCCTTGGGGCCTAGACAAAATCCAAGCGTTTTCCGCACACGCGTTTTCTGTTCACGCTAAAGACTTGGCGTTAGCGTGTTGAAAATGGTAGACAAGTTACATTGGGAACGGAAAGCGCTCGTTCCGCAGCGTTTCCCGAAACACTCTATAATTAATCTATGGAATAGTGTGTAGCAAGTGTCATGGCGACACTTGCGTTTGAGTGTTCCTGTCAATGTCATACGCAATAGCGCGATAACACTTTTATTCAAATAATTTTAGAAGTGTTGTGTGTGTTAAAAGTAATTGAAGAGTAATCTATCACAAAGAAAGTAAGTAAACAGCTGTAAATAATAATTAAAGTTAATGTAAAAACAGTAATGTAGTTAGTATTGTTGAATAAATTGAATATTAATATTCTTAATAAAAAACATAGTTATATAGCGATGAGTAATCAATATTTTATTAATTTTAGATGGAATCTAGACTTCGTGCGAGCCCCGAGCAATTTAATTAGCTGATAGAATTTATGGAAAGGCAGGTTTAATCCGATATTTTTCATTAATTCCAAAATTTTGACTAGTATTGTACCAACTTGAGATTATGGAATGCATAATGTAAACAACTTTACATTGGTACAATTATATGATTGTGGTTCTTACATTTGTTATTCTTATAAAATTAAACTCGATTCCAAACCTAAACACTTGCTTAACAAGTAGGGTATTAGAATGCCAAAGGCAAATTTTATGTTTACTGGCTACTCTTATTATCTCTTATTGTTTATCTAACCTAAAACGATGAACAAATTGCAAATCCGGCATTTCCACAATATGCTCCATTTTACGACGATTTATTCTTGTTATACGACTTTGTAATGCTTCTTCATTATTCGTTGCCCACAGTAATCTCAAAGTATGCATTTTCGCTAAATAATTTTAATTAAAACACACAAAAAATATATCACTGTTTACTCTTCTAAGCGTTAGCACCAGGGTCCGATCTCCCGCTATTAAAGCGTGGTGCGGAAACGTCAAAATATCAATGGCGTTTGTCAAAAGTGCCACTTGTCTACCATTTCTATGAGGATTTTTGTCGTTTGTGTGTCACGCCCACTTCGTCGTTCCTTTCCGCATGAGGAATAATGACTTTGTCTACCACTTTAGCAGCGATCACGTGACATCTGGTTAGCAAATGTCAACTCCATACAATTTGATTTTTCTGTTGGCGTTAACGCTTACAGAAAAGGGATTTTGTCTCGGCCCCCTTATATTTTTATGAGATATAGGTATACTAGCTACGTAATTGAATATTGGAAGGCAATACTATCGCCGTTTATAAAACTATCGACAGTGTGAGCTATCGATACTATCGTACTATAGATAGTATTGCTCCTAAACATATGCTGGTCTTCGATAGTATCGATACTATTTTTGTATATCAATACTATTGCCCTGTATCATAGATACTATCGATAGTTTAGCGATAGACGACTATCGATAGGCAACACTGTGTGACCGACGCGCACGGCGTTCGCCAGTCCGCTTATTACGCGCTAGGCACTCATACGTGCCTTTTCTCAACTTCCCGCGCAAGACGGTACGTGACGCCACGCGCTCATATTATTGTCCACGGATACTATCCCGAGCTATCTTAATTCTGTGTGTTGTACTATACAGAGTGGAGACGATAATACGACAATAAATGAAAACACGCATAATACTAGGTCATATGAATAATTCTAAACTATCAAAAAAATCCCAAAATCGAAATAGAAAAAAAAAAAAATTAAACAAACCAAATGGCATAAAACTGAATACGAAATAGAACACCATTTGTGAATATTGGTTCACTAACCTGTGGTAAGAGCGGCAACAACGCGGTCCTGTAGGGACTTGATCTTTTAGCTAATGTTCAGTAAAAACAATTACACTATTCACCAAACAATCAGGCACCTCTCATCCGCTAGTTATTTTTAATGAAATTACTAATCACTATCTGGATCACTGTTCAATCACTTAGCTAAGTACCTACGTCACTAAATTTTCTCTCTCGATATGTCCGTATAGCCAAAGCGGCATTTCTGTGACACTCCCCGTAAATTAAAACCATGTCGGTGTATTCCGAAGCTGTGTAGGTGTAACGAGGCATGATTATTACGTACAAAAAAAAAACAAAAAAACACGAAAACACAATAAAAACTAAGAGTCTATTCTCGCACAATTCACTTAACAACTTAACTCGATACCTATTAAAATGTTACGTGTCCTGTCAGTGTCACTAAAATAAAGCGCCCAATTCGCACTTATGATAACTAACAAATCACACACACGCGAACGCGGGCGCCGGGTACTTCAAACGAGGCGCGGCGAGGCGGGCAAAGAAAGTACGTCCTGCGGTACTCGTGCGCTTACGAAGCGATGACGCGTGGACGTGGATCGTCACAGGCTTGCAGCGACACATTGACCTAAATTTGTAGTTTCAAGTTTCGACAAGAAAGTGAAGTACAAACAAACCATATACAAGGTGTTGCTTTGCATCCTCGTCAAATTCAAGGAGGTCACTATACTAATGATTCTCGACCCGAATCAATAATAAAATGAGTAGGTATTTTTTTTCTTATTATCGGAAATAGTAAGTGTAACACCACCCGTATTAAAACGCGACCTGTCTAATACTAGCCCTAAACCGCCAATTCTCACACACAAACAAACGCAAACGTTCATTCAATAATTTCGTATTCCCTAAACTCCGCCCAACCGCACCCCGGCCCCGCGGTCAGTGCATTAAAAACCGGCGAGCCGTGTGCATGTGCATGCAAATTACGCTCCCCGTGTACTCGTATGTAGTGCAAGATGACGGACAATTACTCCAATGTTGAGTTGGTGGAAATGGTCCGCTTGTATGCCATCAGCGGAGACAGCCTACGTCGAGCCATCCAGCTGTTCGCGGAACTGTTTCCCAATCGGGAACCCCCATCACAGAGCCTTATGCTGGCTGCTACGCAGAGACTGCGAGATCATCGGCAGTTTGACGTTCCAAGGCATGCTCAAGCTCGCGGCAGCGAAGCCCTGCCTGTCGTCTTCGGCAAGTACGCGAGTACTTGAATGAAAGGTTTGGCAACCAGTGGATCGGCCGCGGTGGACCTGTGGCCTGGCCACCGCGTTCTCCGGACCTGACGCCCCTGGACTTTTATTTGTGGGGAGACGTTAAAAGGTTAGTGTACACGGAGGAAGTCACAAGTGTAACAGAATTACGTGCAAGAGTGATCAGTGCTTTCGACACTTTAAAAACGAATGTGTTAGTGTTGCGTAAACTGAAAGATAATCAGCGACGTCGTGCTAGACTGTGCCTAGAGTGTGGTGGTGGAAACTTTGAACAATACCTCCAGGTAACCTAAGTAGGTAATTTATTTATTTGTACATAGACAATCATTTGTAAATACGTTTGCTAAATCAATTTTATTAGTGTAAATAAGTTGATTTCAAATTTTTAACTACGCCAATAATACCTATCAAACAAAATTACCGCCACATGCCTACATAACTAGCACATTTTAGATTTAGTAGATCGGTCTAAGGTGTTTTTGCCGGTCCTAAGCCCGTTAAGTACGAAGGAAAATTTAAAATCAACCAATTTCAATTTCCAAATTCAATCCACAACTAAAAACAAAATCATAACGGTACGAAAACCTTGGGCTGTGTTTACCTACAATGCGTACTCGGCGCATTTAGGTAAATACGAGCGCGCGCGCTTATCTATGCAACAAACAGCTGTGCGCCTCAGGTTATACTTACCTAAATCTTACCGGTAGGTAGTAGGATTGTTACATGTTTTTATTATTAAAATCTAAGATTACCAATTTTAGGATTGTTCATTCAGCAGAATTGCAATAAAACGCCATAACAAAACTAACATTTTGTTAATCAGCTGATAACCACCGTACTTACAGTAGGTCAGTGAACTTTTCTTTGGGGCACTAGTACTACTGTTATTAGTAAGATTTCCGCATTCTTATGATACTTAAAAATGAATTAATTATTAAGCGAAATTTATGACAATAACGAAAGCGATTTTCGAGTTCGAACTAGGATAAATCATCGCCATTCGGTCACTGTAGGTATAAAGCGCGCACGTGCTATCCGCATGTTTGTGTGTTGTAGTTGTAAGTGGGCGGTGCCTCGCGCCATGAAAGGCGACGGGTGATTCTCCTCTTTTGCGAAGAGCTTCATTCTGAATTAGTGTCAAATTTAAACAACAAAAAAAAACAGCGTTTATTATTATTGACCAGGTTCCGTAATTTATATTGATTATTTACGTCTTTTAAGACAACCTCCTGAATTTTGACGAGGATGCAAAGCAACACCTTGTATATAATTTGCAGTAAATCAAATTTAAAAACGAATTTGGCGAAAGTTTTTAAATAGCGAGTTGGCAACGTGTCTTTAATGATTTGATGTTTTACCGATGCTGGGGTCGTTAACCTGTTAGTGCTTCCTTAAAATCAGATACATCATGTAGCAAATGTTGAAGATGAAAATTAATTTCCTGTGACTAAACTACTTGATATGTTCAAATGATTTTTTGTATATATATTGGGAACGTCTTGAAGTATGCGAAGTTTAATTTATTGTCGTATTGTCATCACCACTCTGTATATTGATGAAATATCTAAAATCCGATATCGGCTTAATCTGAATATATATATCGGGCGAAACACTATATTGCTCCATAACGCGTATCCAAGTATGATGCTAGTCGTATTGAACCGAATTACCGAATGAACGCCGAGTATACACGATCCCTACCGACGAAATAACTTAGCAGCCGGCCGACCAACGTAGCTAAATAATCCGTCGGTACTATTCTGAACCTTATGTCAAATGTAATAAGTCTGTTTGAAGGTATGAGCGTGGCCAATTACTATAGCAGTAACCCTACGTTTTATAAATTAAAAATACGCATGAAATGTTTTGTTATGCACATTTTTTATTGAATTAAAAATAATATGTAACTCATTAATTAAAGAATGATAAATATTGTTGTGTGTTTCAATGAGTTTGGAGGGTCAGGGCTTCTTCAATGATGGATTTATTTTCGGTTTGATGAAGTTGATGCGTTTATTTGGAGTTTAGATCAATTTACAGGTTGAGAAATAATATACTTTAACAGTTTTAGATGGTGCACCGACTACCATACTTTTTCTACTCGTTCGAATGAATGAAAATGTTCTTTTTAAATCTTCAGCGACGACCAATCGGCGTGCGCCGCTCCTGTTCATTCCTCTAGCGCCGAGCCTCCGTTACTCGACGCTAGATGGTGCCAGGTGACGCGACTTTTCGATAATAGATGGCGTTAACATATGTCCCCGGCCTTGGAAGCCCTTGCTTCCAACGAAGTACCGCTGGCGTTGACGGATGTTTTATTGTGGATCCGTCTTCTCCTTATCTTCTTGTGGTAGCAAAGGACATATTTTGGCGAATGCCCTTCGCACCGTCCCGGTCGCCGTTTTAATATCGGCGACTCGTGCCAGGCCATCTTTCCCAGGAAAGGTGTGTAAGATTCTTCCTAAGCGCCACTTCAGAGGTGGAAGGTTATCCTCTTTGATGAGGACCAGAGTGTTAGGTACCAAGTCTTCATTATTTTTCTTCCACTTTGTTCTGGTCTGAAGCTCCGCTATATATTCCTTCGACCATCGCTGCCAGAACTGCTGCCGCATCTGCTCCACGCGATCGTAACGGGACAGGCGATGTGAGGCTGTGGTCGTCAGGTCTGGGCTGGCTTGTGCGGTGAGCGGTCGGCCAATCAGAAATAGAGAAGGGCTGAGAGGAAGAAGGTCAGTTGGGTCTGTGGACAGTGGATACATAGGTCGAGAGTTTAGGACGGCCTCAATTTGAGTTAATATCGTGCTGAACTCTTCATAAGTTAAATTCGCGTTGCCAACAACCCGACGAATGTGATACTTGCAAGACTTTACTCCTGCCTCCCACAATCCCCCAAAATGCGGTGAATATTGTGGTATGAAATTAAATTTTATATTATCGTTAGCCAAAATCTCCATAATATTGTCACAATTGTTCTTTAGAAATTGTTTAAATTCATTCATTGCCCCAACAAAATTCTTACCATTGTCTGAGAATATTTCTGCAGGTTTACCCTGTCGAGACACAAACCGGTTTAGAGCTAATATGTAAGCATCGGTTGTTAAATTAGTAACTAATTCTAAGTGAACTGCATGCGTTGAGAAACATACAAATAAACAAATATAGCATTTCTCCAGTTTGGCGCCCCTTCCTCTACGGTTCAAAATAAACATGGGTCCTGCATAGTCTACACCGCACCTCATAAACGGATATCCTGGTTCTAGCCTTTCTACAGGTAAGTTACCCATTTGAACTGAAACAGTTTTACCCTTAATACGTGTACATGTCACACATGTATGTACAACATTTCTAGCCAGATTGCGACCTCTGAGGGGCCACCAATTTTCGCGTATACTAGCTAACAGTGATTGAGGACCTGCATGAAGCTGACGCTTATGCTCATATTGAAATAACAAACGTGTGAAGGTATGTTTACTACACAATAGGATGGGGTGCTTTTTATTGTATGAGAAACTTAGCGAGTTATCCAATCTACCCCCAACTCTAATAATATTATTATTATCAACAAATATATTAAGACCAGAAACATTACTAGTATCTTTTAGGGTTACATTCCCCTTTGATGAAATATCAAGATCAGGAAACGATTGTTTTTGTGACATTTGAGTCAACACAGTAATAGATTTACTTGAAGCGGGCCGCATTTACGATTTATCTTTAATTTATTACGAACGTTATCAATGAAACGTATCATGTAAGCAAATACACGCTCCATACGAGTAAATGAAGAGAACCTCTCAAACGGAAACTTATTCTCATTAGTTTGATGTACTAACAGTGTGGTAGTTAATTTAATATCTGGCAACTCGTTAAAATTAACGTTATGACAACTATGATCATAAGTAAAATTACACAGCCGTTCGTGCAAAAATGCCGGGCCGTGCCACCAAATATCAGCTGTGCGCAGCGCGTCCAGCGTGACCCCGCGTGACACCAAGTCAGCTGGGTTGGATTTACTTCCTACGTGTAACCACGGTAAACTACCAGTGAGTTCATTAATTTGACCCACCCTGTTTTGTACAAATGTTTTAAGAGTGTTAGGTGACATTCGTAGCCATCCCAGCACAATTGTGGAATCAGACCAGAAATAAACATTAGTGAAACTCAAGCGAAGCGAATTTATAATTTTTGTGTACAACTTTGCACCTAATAATGCCCCACATAATTCCAAACGCGGTATAGTTATTGGTTTGACAGGCGCGACCTTCGACTTGGCGCATAGCAAGGCTATGGATACATTGCTATTGTCATCCGAGTACATACGCACATAAGCACAGGCGCCGTACGCATTTTGAGAGGCGTCAGTAAATATGTGCAATTCTATATGTTGCATCTTGCTATTTATAACCTGACGTGGTATACATAATTTACCCAAGTAGTCAAGAGTGTCAACGAATTTTTGCCAATTAATTAAAATATCATGAGGCACCGGATCGTCCCATCCAATTTTGTACGTCCATAATTTCTGTAGTAATATTTTTGCAAGTATTATAATAGGCGCTAATAAACCTAACGGATCGTAAACTTGTGAGATTGCCGATAACATAATGCGCTTAGTAACGTGACTCCCGGTTAATTCAAGTTTAGTCGTATAATGTAACTCATCTGTATTCGCGAACCAACCTAAACCTAAAGTTTTACTTTGACAGGATTCGCCTAGAGATAAATTCTTTGACGCGTTTAAAGTTGACAAATCGAAATTGAATAACCATTTTCGTAAACAGAAACAACCCGATTGTAATACCGTAGAAACTTTATTACAGATGTCTAATAATTCCCTTTTATCATCACAACCCGTTATTAAATCGTCTACGTAAAAATCTTTGTAAATAATATTAGCGATGTCAGTATCAGTGCATTCCGACGCCAGCTGTTGCAAACATCGCATACTAGGTATGGCGCGGACGCCGTACCATAGGTAACTGTGTTAAGCCGGTACACACCGAGCGCATCTGACGGGTTTTCTCTCCATAAAATTAATTGTAAATATCGTTGATCGGGTTGAATTAATATTTGTCTGTACATTTTTTTCGACATCTGCCCAGGCAATATATGTGTACTGACGAAATCTTAACAGAATGGCAACAATATCATTTTGTAAAGACGGACCAATTAGTTGGATGTCATTTAGCGATTGACCGGAAGTAGTTTTAGCGCTAGCGTCAAATACTACTCGTAATTTCGTAGTTGTACTTTGTTCTCTAAATACACCGTGATGCGGTAAGAAATAATGTGGAGATGTATAAGTATCTACCTTTGTCATATGACCGAGTTCCAAATATTCGCGCATAAATTCGAAATATAATTTTTTATAACTCGGTGTGCATCGACCTAACTTGCGTTCGAGCGCGAGGAACCGACTCTCGGCTTGTAGGTATGAATCGCCTAGTTGATCAGCTGATTCCCGTAGTGGAATACGCACAGAGAATCGACCATGATTATCACGTGTGGTTGTTTTTATAAATAAATTTTCACAATCATGTTCTTCTTTACACGTATTATCTGTTTTTAAACTTATCTCCTCTAATTCCCAAAATTTAGTTAATTGGATATCTAAGTTGTCGTACGTGTGCGTAAAATTGCATTGGACTCGATTAACGGATGAACCTTTTGTATCATGTATGACACCAGATACAACCCAACCTAACTTTGTATTTTGTAGGTATGGGCCGTTTGCAAGTCGAATTAATCCTTCACTTAACAGTTCCCAAAATTTATCTGCGCCGATTAATAAATCGATTCTGTTAGACATAAAAAATTTAGGATCAGCGAGTGATACATTACTCGGAATCGTGAATTTTGCGATATTATGAGTAACGGAAGGTAACGTTGCGGTAATGCAAGGTAGAACGAGACAATTTAAATGCGTATTAAATTCACTATTTTTAGATCGTAATTGCACTTTGCACGATTGTGTAGATTGGGTTACCGAATTACCTACTCCTGCGATTTGTACTGTATCAAACGAATTTTTAATTTATCGCATAACGATTTTGTGATAAATGAATGTTGACTGCCATTATCAAGAATAGCACGAATAGTGTGATACTTGTTATCACGGTCTAAAATATCTAATAATGCAGTCGAAAGAATAACGGGTTCTTGAAATGAATACCCATTGTCAACTTGTTGACACTTTGGAGTTGACGCACTGTGTAGCGCTGTACTGTGTGCGCTGCCCGTCGCTTCGGACTCGCGACACGATGTGTACGCCGCCGCAGGCGCTTGCGCGTCGTGCGGCCCTACAGATTTTGACGTGCTGCCGTTATCACAGCAGTCACCATGAAGAAGCGAATGGTGTTTACGCTTGCATAGCTTGCAGGCGCCGAACCAGCAATGAGACACTGTATGTCCAGCGCGCAAGCAATTCTTACATAGTTTATTCTCGTCTACGAATAATAATTTGTCCTTCATAGGAAGGTCATTGAACTTACTGCACGAATATAGCGGATGATTCTCTTTGCACATATTATACCTTTGGTAACGTTTTGAATCATTGTTCGAATTAGGTTTTTGTGATGATTTAGACGAATTATTATTATTACGTGTTGCGACGTAACTATGCGAGCTAGCGTGCTTTGATTGATTGGATGATGATTTCTTTAAGGAACCATCACACGTTTGCTTACTAGACTCATACGTACCTTTTATAGATTCTAACATGTCCGCCCTGTCGGTAAGAAATGTAATCATATCGTTTAGTGTTAATTTTTGATTAACGTGACTTGGTAATTTACAAAGTGTACTTTTATGGTTTTCCCACTCCTTCTCGGTAGCTGAGTCCATCTTAGTACTAATTAGGTATATGAGTAAAGTGTCCCATGTATCTGCGGGCTCATCTAGACCTTTAAGAGCACGAATATTTTTTAGTATGTTATCTATCAACTTACGAATATGAAATGCAGATTCTTTGTGTAAAGACTGTAATGTGAACAGAGCTTTAACGTGGTTTTGAACGAGTAATCTATTATTATTAAATCTATTCTCCAATAAACCCCAGGCTATTGTGTAATTTTCAGCAGTAAACTGTATCGATTTTATTATTTGACTAGCAGTACCAGTGAGCGCAGAACGCAAGTAATGAAATTTTTGAATATCATCTATAGTTTTAGAATTATGAATCAAGGATATGTAGGTATCTCGAAATTCTAACCACTGTTCAAATGAACCGTCAAAGGAAGGCAGAGAAATAGTGGGTAATTTAATGCTAGAGGTCTTATTGCAGACTTCAACATTGTTATCATTACTCTTTAACATGCATTTCGCCTTAGCTGTGATCTCATAAAATAGATTTTCAAAGGTTTCTCTTTCAATTAATTGTTTTTCTAAGTCTAGTTCACAATCCTGCAGGTGAAATTCTATATCATCCTGAATGGTTGAGAACTGTTCTAATAGCGTGGTAATGTTATTACAACGATCTTCTACAGCTATCTTTTGAGATTCTGATAATTCTACGTTTTGTAACGATTGCACATATTTAACGAATACAGTAAACTTTCCTTTCACTACACCCCTTTTCTTAATCAAATCTTTATATTCGTCGAGTGGCATTTTGGGAGACTGCAAGAGACAAAAGAAAGTACTTACAGTTTGCTTGCTCGATTGAACTCGAAATCACGCCACCGCACGCGCCACTCAATATGGCGGTTGGTAGGTATTTCAAACGCGGCCTCGTGGCACGATTATGTAGCTGGAATTTTGCACAAGAATACACGATATTAGCACAAATGAGCCTTGAGGATGGGTTTGGATAGGAACACTGAATGGCCTGACCGTTTTATTTTCTGCTGGTTGCCGACTTCCACGTGTACTTCTTCTAGAAACCGCTCCGATCCGGCTCGAAGGACCAAATGTTGTGTGTTTCAATGAGTTTGGAGGGTCAGGGCTTCTTCAATGATGGATTTATTTTCGATTTGATGAAGTTGATGCGTTTATTTGGAGTTTAGATCAATTTACAGGTTGAGAAATAATATACTTTAACAGTGTTAGATGGTGCACCGACTACCATACTTTTTCTACTCGTTCGAATGAATGAAAATGTTCTTTTTAAATCTTCAGCGACGACCAATCGGCGTGCGCCGCTCCTGTTCATTCCTCTAGCGCCGAGCCTCCGTTACTCGACGCTAGATGGTGCCAGGTGACGCGACTTTTCGATAATAGATGGCGTTAACAAATATCGACTTGGTCTTGTGCAATCTTTTAAGGTGTGATTGTGAAGTGGGTGTCCTTTACAATTAAAAAACGAGTTATTTTTGTTCGATTTTATTTCAACATTAATCTTAATATAATAGACAGATTTTAAAATGCATCTATAATTATATCGTCTAAATGTAATGCTGGTCGATGAAAACCATCCCCATGTCTACCTAGTCCCAACTACCATATTATGGATATGACATGGGCACAACTTCCGATAGTGCGTCTACCCGTGAGACATGTACAATAGTATTGTATAGTGGCGTCTTTGCCTACTTGGTCATGGTCAATTAAAAGGTAAGTATAATATATCCTCGATCTAACGTGTCGTAACTGCACACGTCCCCTAAGCAGCCATACATTATTTTGCTGAATATTGCATTGCTGTAAATCATTTAAATTGTTTTCACGATATATTTCTATCGTGTACACACCACCATCCCGTAAGTTTTCACTAGCGTATGACCTGGCAAGTTTCATTTGATAAGAGCCCAATGAAATCATTAATATATCATCTTCCGTTAGCTGGGAAAAATCTTCTAAATGAGGCAGATTCACGGAACAGAAAAAACAGTGGAAGTGCAATGCACCAAAATTACTATAGGAACCGCTGTCGCCAAACTCACACAAATAAACCGATAATCATATATTGTACTACAAAGAAACAATTCGTTTGATTTGTAGTTTTACACACACTAACACTGAATGTTTACTAGACCTGCGTATTTAAAATTTGTAATTAAATATAAAATATATTCTTATTTGACTAAAAAGTAGTGGGACTCAGTGCAATAACTATAATTAACGAGTGGCATTATTGGTGACTGCTAACGACAAGTGTACGACAACATTATGTGACGGTTCAAAACACTTCACAAACAATAATACAGTGCTACAACAACAATCAATACAAAATCATCCCAGTATAAATCAAATAGTGAAGATTAGTGCAGTTTTATATTGAAAATAGTGCAACAATTTGAAAAGACGACAATATTGACACCGTTAGAACAAATATTTTTTAAATTGACCTTTGGACTCTAATAAATGTTCGACAACTAGCGCCAGCACGGCACTGCGCGCCGAATAGATGAACCAATATAGTACCGCTACTTGACACCAGTGGTGCAAAACCAATCATTAGGGATACCACTTAAAAAAATATTTTGTGTTTGGTAGAAAATAAATAATCTTTGAACACTTCGTTCTGTGTTGACCTGTGCCGATCCATATCTACAACTGAGTGACTCGCGCCGTATTTAAAAATGTCAAAAAACTCTGACCTACAATTTTTTGCTCTAGAAACAGATAAGGATAACGTAACAACTAGAAAAATGGTAAAATCACAATCACAAATGAACTTATCGCTATCAACCAGTCAAGATCTATTGAACTCTACCATGTTAGATTCGACTATGTTGAGTATCCAAAGTGACACTCAAAACTACGATCAGTCATATTCCGTAGACCTAAAGCGAGAAATATATGAAATGAAAAGAAAATTAAATAGCGCTGACACTGAAATTGAAAATCTTAACTGTGAAAATACTAAGTTAAAACAGGTTATACAGGAACAACAACGACAAATAGAACTACTCAAAAAAATTGCCTGTGCTACCCCGCAGCGCAAAAATAACTCAACTCGTATTTCGAGACAAATATTAAGCATGAAAGTAAACACTCCTCAGCATTCTCCTCGACGACTAGCTAAAAGTATAGATTGCACAAGTAGCCCCCGTGCATGTACATCCCAGCAGGACAAATCCAAATTTATTACAGAGAATACATATAAAGAGACACAAACTACAAGTACTTATAGCCTTATACACAAGTCGCAAATTAACACAATAATTGATCTTAAGAAACCCCAACAACATCCCAAAAAGAAGAAAATATGTGTTCTCAGCGCAGATACGAACTATCATGTCTTAACTACTGCACAAAGAGAATTAATAAACGATACAAATGAAATACAGGGTGTAAGGGTAAACACCGTTATCCTTGAAACCAGTGGTTTGGTTTCATTAATAGAACGTAAAACCAATGAAAAAAGCAACCTTTTTTTTTTGAAGAAAATCCACTGTTTCCCACAAGATCGTTTCACCCTAAAGCGCGCGCAAAACAGCTGACGGCTGGACGGCGCCGCCGCCGCCGGCGGCGGGCACACGCGGTTATACCTACACTCGCTACACGCCGCAGACGCAACGAACGAGTGAGTCATGACCTCAGTCAGCTGTCGCGCTAGCAAGCGAGCGCACGCCGGCGCCGCCATGGTGCCGCTTGGTTCTCGCGCGTAAATTTAGTGTACCTACTGAGATGTCTTACACAAACGAACAGTGGACCGAAATGGCTCGGCTTTACGCCATCGCGGGTGATAACCTGAAGGAGGCTCTTAGGCTGTATTCAAATGGATTGGTCGTGGAGGGCTAGTGGCTTAGCCACCGCGTTCGCCAGATCTTACCCCTCTGGACTATTATCTTTGGGGGGAAATGAAGCGCCGGGTGTATGCTACTGAATTCCGTAATACGTCGGAACTCAAAAGACGGATTCGTAGGGCGTTTAGAGACATAAGAAATGACACTATTGTGCTTTCTCGAGTGCGAAACAACATAAGAAAACGTGCGGAGGCGTGTGTAGCCGTAAGTGGATCTCATTTCGAACAGTTGTTAAGATTAATCTAGGTATTAGTAGTGTAGTTAGTGTAGATATTCAATGATTCAATCAGTGTAAAAATCGTTGATTTTTAACTGTACATAAAATTGTGATGAACTTTTAAAATACCTACGCCAAAAATACCCAATTGTATGGATTATTTTTTCATTTTCTTAATTGTCAAATTAAATTTACAATTAGACTCGTCACGCAACACCTTAGCAAGGTATTTTTGCCTGTCTTATGCCAGGAAAAGTATGAAGGAAAAGTTCCATCACAGTTACAGGTTATGAACACGAGTATTGTGTAGGTAATAGACGAGCGGCGCGCGGCCATTACGTCACGCGGGCGCATAGGTACCATGAATTCGCGGCCGGTCTGGGATAATTTATTTTAAATGTTTTTTTAAGTAAATTACTTATTCTGTTTTTTTAACTCGGTCCTATATTTTTTTATTTATGTCAACTACCCATGGTTTGAGTGACAACGGTGTTTACCTTTACATGCTGTATGTCATTATCTGACACCCAAGGTGGGAATAGAACATCTTCTAAGAGGAATTGAATCGAAGTTGGCAGATTTCACAATTGAAGACTATTGTGTAGTACTTATTGGACAAGAAGACTTTAAAACAACGAAAGATTATCTCAAGATGTTTATTTACATTAGAGATGTTCTAAAAAAAATTAAGCACACTAATATAATACTGTGCTTTCCTACATACATACTTAGTTGTCATAATAGCCTTTACAACGCGAGGGTCGAAACATTCAACAACTTACTCTACTTAGACTTACTTGCCCACGAACACGCTTACTATTTGGACTCCAATAAGAACCTAACGGTGGATTTTAGTATGTTTAACAAAAGAACAGGATTAATAAATGATACTGCATTAAAGACAATCTTTGAAGATTTCAAAGCGTTAATCGATGAAATAGACTGTACAAACATACAACACTTTAATGAACCTAGTGAGAATACAGATATACAATTAGCCATAACAGAAGAAAATGAAAATAATAGTCGTAGTGAAAATACCACAGGGTTTTTTCGTAACTAAATACCTACACCTAATGCATCAAAACATTGCGGGATTGTTAACAAAATCTGATGCAATGGCAGTGTGCTTAGAAGAATTGGAAGAAAAAGGAAGCCCTGTAGACATCCTATGCATTACAGAGCATTTTATTATGGAGGGTTTTGAAAAGTATTTAACCATACCTAACTACCAGCTTGCAGCATGTTACAGCCGTAAAGAAAGCAAAAGAGGTGGAGCGTGCATACTAACAAGAAGTGGACACCAATTTAAGGAATTAAAGCAAATTGCTGGAATATCAGAGACTGGTGTTTTTGAGTGTTGCGCCATAGAGTTAATTAACTATAAGACAGCTATTGTTTGTGTTTATAGAGTACCAAAAATGTATAATACTAATGTGTGCATGGACAAATTACATTTAATTTTACAAGAACTTACTAAAAAGTCTCTTAAAAATATTGTCGTCGCAGGAGACTTTAACATACATGTCCTAAAGAGATCTTATCAAGCAATAGATTTTGAATGTTTGCTATAAATTACAATTTAAAATTGTCCGTAAATGTACCCACCAGACTCAAAAGTCAAACATGTGTAGACAACATTGCGCATAACTTTAATAGAGCCTGTAAAACACAAATACTAGAATTTGCATTGTCAGATCATACAGCACAGTTGGTAAAGTTACCTGTGCAAAATTATTTACCTATTAAATATTGGCGTATAAAGAAACGTAATTATAGTGAAGAAAATATTATAAAATTTAAAGATTGTCTACGTAATTTATCCTTTTCTGATATTTATGAAAGTAGTGACCCTAACATAGCCTATAATGCTTTTATTGAAACATTCTCACTGTTCTACTGTTTATGTTTTCCTAATGAAACTGTAACTATACATGCAACAAAAAAGTCATCGTGGATATCACGTGGGATCAAAACATGCAGTAAAAAGAAACGACAACTTTTGTGGATATATAGACGAACTCCTAACGAAACAAATAAAATAAAGTTAACCAACTACTCTAAACTATTAAAAAAAATTACCAAGCTGACACAATTTTCCCAAAACAGTTACAAAATAAAAACATCAGCCAACAAATCCAAGACCAGTTGGAAAATAATTAATGATTCAAAACAAAACGTCCCTAGAATTCCTATATCAAAAATAAAACATGACAGTAATACTATAACAAATCCTCAAAAAATAGCAGATGCTTTTAATAGTTATTTTATTGACAAAGTAATCCCAATACCAGAATCAGGATCTAACGTTACCTCACAAATTCTAAATAGCAAAAAATCGTTTTTCATGCCCCCCTGTCTACCACAGGACGTATTTAAAATAATCAAATCATTAAAAAATACAAATAGCGTTGGTCATGACGGAATATCTACAAAAATACTTAAATCAGTTTGTGCAGAAATATGTATGCATCTAAGTCATCTCATTAATTTGACCATTAGCACGGGCATCTTTCCTGATGCTTTAAAAAAATCAATAGTTAAACCGTTGTTTAAAAAGGGAAATAAAGACGACATTGAAAATTATAGACCAATCGCAATTTTATGTGTTATCTCTAAAATTTATGAAAAATTCATATACAAAGAATTAAGCAAATATTTGGAAAAAAACAATCTATTAGTGAACGAACAAAAAGGATTTAGAGAAAATCAAACTATAAATATGGCATTGTATGATTTTTTGTATACAGTTATGCTAAATGTTGATAAGACCAACCCTGTTTGCACAGTATTCTGTGACATGACCCAAGCGTTCGATTACGTTAGGCATGATATTCTCCTAGATAAAATGGAGGCAAACGGGATTAGAGGCAACGTTCTAAAACTATTTAAATCATACCTACAAAATAGAAAGCAACTCACGGAAATATCCTCAATAAATACAAAAACTAAACGTGAAGACATATACCAATCACATGAACGTTGCATTAAATATGGAGTTCCTCAAGGCAGTGTTTTGGGCCCTCCACTATTCATATTATATATAAATGACCTACCTAAATCTGTTGATCAACCTGTGACCCTCTTTGCTGACGATAGTACCATAACTATTCAATGCGATACTAAAGAAAAATATAAAAGTGACATTAATAATTCTCTTATATCAATAATAAAATATTTGGATAATAATAATTTAAAAATAAATCTCAATTAAACTAATATTATGCATTTCAGTCAACGCTTACCAACTTTACCTGATCTCAAGGTTCAATATAATGACAAAATAATTGAAGAAGTCAACACTGCAAAATTCCTCGGTGTGACTATTGACAAAAAGTTAAATTGGAAAGAACACGTTGAAATTTTAAGCAAAAAAATTAGTAACTCTGCTTATGCCCTACACAAATTAGTTCCTGTGCTTAACACTGACGCGTTGCTAACAGCTTACCACGGCCTAGTTTCATCGCACCTAAGGTACGGAATTATACTTTGGGGCAATTCGACTGACAAGGATATACCTACCTTTCAAAGCCCAAAAACGGTGTATTAGGACGATGTTTAAATTAGATTCGACCGACAGTTGTAAACCGTACTTCATTAATTATAACATACTGACGTTACCGTGTCTGTATACACGATTACTTTTACATCGTTCTGGAGCCGAAACACAGTAACTCCACTAGAGTAATAGTTACTATTGGCAATGTTATTTTTTTTTAAGACATCTATTATAGAAGTTAGAAAATTATCACTTTTTTTCTGTCATTCGAGTTAAATCTTAGTAGGGACTTCCACTATTTCATTCATAAACGCAATATCGTACGCGATCCGCTGGATAATGACGTAGCGCGGCACAGCTGTGAGTGAGGTCAATGGACGTCGGACGAATTTGATATCCGACTGCAAGTAGGTAGGTTTCAGGTACGATTTAGGTTGGTGTAAGTTCATTTACCTACATCATCTCTCGTTCGTATCAGAAGCACGTGTTTACCACTATCACATCTCTTCGTTAACGAGAGAAATTAATTGGCATTTAATTCACCACTCTCGCATCACGAAATCACTAGTTGGTACTCGTACCTATTCAACTAGACACCGACACGACGACAGTACGCTTGGGAGTTAGGCCTTGAATCGAGAGTCGACCTGTCGACCAATGAACCTACCTACCATAATATTGTGATTCATAAAATAATACTGCTTTTAACATTTCTTTTGCGGCAATGCTACAAAGGCAGGCAGTTCGCACAGAAAAACGAATCGTTTCGTCTGTCGAATAGAGTTCATTATTAGTTGCAGGTATCAGGAGGTATTGGAAGTATTAGGTTGGAATTAAGACCTTATTTTCATAACGTTAACCGTGTAATTCGGTTGTGCATCTTTGTAACAGTCAGGTCGGACACGAGACAATCGGTTTCTCAGAATATTTTTTAGTAAACATTACTTTTAGGTACCTAGTTTGGTAAAATTTCTAATTTTCACCGTTTGCAGTTAAGAAATAAAGTCTGAATTCGCTTTTCGTATTTTTATTTGCGAACCAACTTATCTATCGCGTATGTATTTTATTTTATTTGTTTATGTACCTATCTAAGGCCTAGCGGATGAACTAATTAGATAGATACTTACATACCTACCTACACGACGTCAGTAACAACCACGTTGTTGCTACTGCAGATACCTAGGTAGTGTAGGTACCTACCCGTGACAATAATAAATCGTTTGATTCTGCATTCATGACCATTGTTCGATCTAAATTGCATTTATGTTTACGTACATAACAGTTAAATAACTCTAATTTTTCCTTCATACTTTTTACGGGCTTAGGACCGTCGCGTCAGTAATACATTTTACGTCTAACTATGTACCTACTTACTTTGTAAGTATTCCTTTATTCTCAAGAAAAAGTATTGCAGGCGCAGGCGTATTTAAAAAATTGGAGCTATACAAACATAATCAACATAAAACTAACTAAGGCTAAGAACATAAATTAGATAATTACACTTCCCTGAATCGAAGCAACTGCTCAAAATGGAGTCCACTTCGCTCGATACATAAACGGGCACGTTTCATTAAATTGTCTTTTAATTTTCCTAATGTGTCTCTGTCACTTTTCACAATATTAAATGCGTCCACTATCGCACTTCGTAACTCATCTCGAGTAGTACGCTCCTCGAAATAAACTAGTAATTTCGGACCACAAATAAAAATCCAAGGGTGTTAAGTCAGGGCTCCTTGCGGGCCAAGCCACAGGGCCACCACGACCTATCCACTGCTCACCAAACTCACTGTTTAGGTACGCACGCACTGAAGTAGCAAAATGGCCAGGCATCCATCATGCTGGTAGAACATACCGCGTAAATATGCCAGAGGCACATCCTCTAGCAACAGCGGTATCACAGTTTGCAGCATCTCTAAATAAAACCGCCATCCCATAAAAATCCACCATTGCCCAATACTCCACGTTGGAGAACACGTATTGCAAACTCATTATTAGCTCGAGATTAGGTTGCGCGGGAATGACCTAATACAGCGAAACGCGTGACAATACTAGGAAGGAAGGGCGGGCGGGCGCCCGGTCGGCTAGAGTCTAGAGCGTGGGGTGGGGGCGTGGCTTACGGATCATACTGTCTGATCGATGAATGGATTTTTCAATGGGTACCGTTCGTATGTGTTGCCGATCGTGTTTACGTTTTACACACACATATGCATTTACCGCAAAGAAGCATTACTTCGAGTTCTCATTATTTCACAAAAAAAACATTAAATTTTATTTTTCGCGATTTTTTTTATTCTTACTTTTTAAAAAAAATAGTCCCAATCCTTTCGAGTTCGATGATCGAGTTCATGGCTTTCGGTTCCAGAACGACCTAAAAGTAACCGTGTATATTCGAAGTTGTCATGTTTGTAAAATGTAATCGGCAACTATTTCCACACGTGGCAGACAAAGTCAGTCGCAACAGACGTGATAACAATATGCTTTGCTCATGTTCCAAAACAGCATTAATGCGGAAAAGCGTATTTTGCATGGCGCCTTTAATATTTAACAAACTTCCAAAGACATGGAGGAAACTAAGTGCGCACAAACTAAAAAAGCGGCTAAAATTATATCTGGTTGGAAAAGCATATAAGAGGAGGGTTGTCTTTACGAATAAAAGCGTCTTCATCACTCATTATGTTTTTATTTATCACTCACTCACACACTTTATTGATCACTTTTTATATAATTTGACACACTAATTTTAACACTTTTTATCAAATCGAATATTAATAATTCAAAATAATAATTAATAATAATTCAAAATAATGATTAATAATAATTAATAATAATTCAAAAACAAAATAATAATAATTCAAAAATAAAATAATAATATAATTCACTCCGAAAACGTCCGACTAGCTTGGATGCCAACGAACGAATAGCCACGCCCACGTTGCGCACGCGTTTATAAGCACTTTGCTACTGGTGGGGCGTCGATAGTGGGGCACGCCGCATGACTAGCTCGTGACGTTTCGTTGCACGTACGCTCTGCGCGATATTGATGTGCCGTTTTTTACGTGCGTAATAGTTGCGCCGATACGGCCATTCTGATGATGGGTGCGTCCCTGCGCCGACATCATATATTATCAATCTGCAAAAATAACTACATTAGTTTTTAAATACAAGTCGTTGATTGCCAATCACCCTCATAGCCTCAGCGCTAATTTTGGATTGATTCGCGAATCATTTTGAACATCAACCTCATAGCCTCAGCGCTAATTTTGGTCACAGGTCATAGAACCTCAAAGCCTCAATGCTCATTTTGGTCCAGCCTCAACTCAACGTTTATTTTACTTTCACGTGATTATAACTCTGTACTTACAACTTTAGCTTGATTTAAGTACTTTTGTTCTCATTAGATGTCTCGTTTTCATTCATGTCTTTAATCATTGCCGATACAGCCACGTTACTTTGAACTCCAAAGTGTGGAGCTCGTCTTAAATGTTCGTGACAAACCTTCCTGCATCGACCACGACCATTAATTCGACGAATTTCATATCTGTCGTGTGGTAAGACCTTTCTTACTTCGAAGGGTCCATCATATTTTTGGCTTAGTTTAGTGCCTAGTCTTGGAGGCTCTCTTAAGAGAACATATTCACTCTTCTCAAATCTCTTAACTTTAGCTTTACTTTTGTCGTAGCGCATTTTGTCTTTTTCAGCCTGTTCGGTCATCCTTCTTGACACAACTTCTTTCATAATTTCTGGATCAACTCTTTCGTTACGCTCGTCAATGAGGTTTAGGAGTTCTGGAGGGACACTTCCTTTTTTTACCAGTTAACAATTCGATAGGTGTTAGTCCTGTGGTTTTTGAGAAAGTGGAGTTGATAGCTAGCTGTAAAGCTCCCAGTGATTTCTC
Organism: Noctua comes; assembly: GCA_963082995.1. Classification (NCBI taxonomy): domain Eukaryota; kingdom Metazoa; phylum Arthropoda; class Insecta; order Lepidoptera; family Noctuidae; genus Noctua; species Noctua comes. Next base: position 284,829 of record OY720293.1, read on the forward strand.
CCAATGACATTTTTGTGTGTTTTTTATTATAGTCAAACCATTCTTTATAATTCTCATTATCCTTTCCACTTGTCCGTTTCCTCTACTTGTGTATGCGGCGCATTGATGCAATTGTATCCCATATTGGTCACAATAGTTTTTGTAGTGTGAAATAAATGCGCCATCGCCATCAACAATAATGCGTTTTGGAGCACCAAATAAATAAACTATCTCTTTAAGATGTTTTAAGGCACTGGCTTGAGTTTTGTTTTTGGCATGTTGTAAGATGACAAACTTCGTGTAAGCATCAATTGCTACAAAAACATATTCTTTCTGAGAAGCAGTACCACTGAGTTTGCCGGAAATATCGATGTGGATGGTGTGAAAAGGTTCAGGTATCTTTTCGATTGGGTTCAATCGACTTTGTGCAGCTCCTGACGGCCCTTTCATAGTCTTGCATATCACACAGTGTTCTACAAAGTATCTGACTGTTGATGACATTTTGGGAAACCAAAAGTTTTCTTTAAGTTTTTCCAACGTCTTCTCCCATCCCATGTGTTTGAGCGCTTCGTGATAGGTGTTAATAAGACTCCACCGATAAGACTGTGGAACAACTTTGGTCAGTTTAATTTTTCCGTTAGAAAGAGTTTTGAAGTGTAAAACGTTGTCTTTCAGTTCGTAGTCCGGATAAAGGTCATGATTTGTATGAACTTCTCTGATGATTTTACTCAGTTCAGAATTGCGCCGTTGTTCTACAATCAACCAGTCATCTTTGGTTGTCAAATTCATAACAACTTGAAGTGGGTTTCGGCTAAAGAAATCTGCATGTTTTAATTTTTCACCTTTTCGATATTCTACTTCAAATTCAAAATTTTGTAGAAAGGCCCACCATCTGTGGATCCTAGGCAACAATTCTGGTTTGTAGCGAGATGCTTTTACTGCATTACAGTCTGTTATAACTGTGAATTTTCGTCCATATAGAAAGTGACGGAAATGTTTAATCGCTCGGACTATTGCTAACGTCTCAAGCTCGTAGCTGTGATATTTAGATTCAGCTGGTGTTGTTCTCATGCTAAAATAAGCAATAACATGGCGAATCCCATCTTTTGATTGGATCAGTACTGCTCCAAATCCCATTGCACTAGCATCTGTATGAAGCTCTATTGGGTAGTTTTCTTTAAATATTGTAAGTAGCGGTGCTGAAGTCAGGTAATTAATTATCTTGGATCGTACGGCTTCATGATCGTCAGTCCAATTCCATTTTACACCAGATTTGGTCAAGTTGTATAATGGTATCATTATAGTTGAGAAGTTGGATATAAATCTGCGAAAATACCCAGCCAAACCATTGAATTGTCTTAGTTGCTTTACATTTTTGGGAGGAGGGGTTCTTGCCAATGCGTCAACTTTAGATGAACTGGGCCTCACCTTCCCATCGCTAACTATGAACCCAAGATATTCAATAGAAACCTTCAAAAATGAACACTTTTTAATATTTATGGAGAAGCCACATTTGGTAAGAGCTTTTAGAACTTGTTCCAGTTTTTGGAGACCTTCAGCAACTGTCTTACTTGGTATAAGCACATCATCCATGTACACAAGTGCGATTTTACCTCGTAGATCTCCCAAGGCCTTATTTATAGCCCTTTGATAGACCGACGGTGCATTGGTTAATCCGAACGGCATTGTCAAATATTCATATTGGCCGTCGGGGGTGATAAACGCAGTCTTCTCAATTGATGCAGGAGAAATAGGGATCTGATGAAATCCCGCTGCCATATCAAGACAAGTGAAATATTTTGCATCAGCAAGTTGATCGAGTTGTTCCGATATTAATGGCAGTGGATAATGGTCGCGTACAGTATTTGCGTTTAATTCCCTGTAGTCCACGCATAACCGGTCTTCGCCATTTTTCTTCTTCACCATAATAATGGGGCTTGCAAAAGGTGAATTGCTTTCCCTAATTATATTTCTTTCTTGAAGCTCCTTAATAATTGCCTGAACTTTCTCGCGTTCGACTGGTGCCAGCCTATACGGTCTTCGATTTACAATTTTGTCGGGGTTCTTTAGTCGAATAGCCAATTCACCTGTCGTTATTCTCGATCCCGTCACACTTTCCGTGAAGTATTCGTTGTATTTGTTCAACAAACTCATCAAGTTGTCTATTTCCTTCTTGTTTGTCATATCCGTACTTATAGTGCTTGAAGATAGATTCCATATTTCTGTCGAGTTTCTGCATTGTTCATCTCTAGTCATTGATATTCCACTGTTTGTCAATGTAACTTTTATGCCAGGAATACTCAACATATCTCGTCCGATTAGAATGTCTGCTGGTAGTTCGTGGTCCAGCACTATGTGAAGATCGAGCTCAAGATTTATACTGTTCAATCTGCAGACAGATGTCACTTTGCTAAAGGATATGACAGATACTGGCCCGATACCTTTTAGATAAGTTGTCTTGTTTGTTTTTGGTCCAGGAAGAGTGAGGGCTATCGATTCCCTCACCAGTGAACAATCAGCTCCGCTGTCAAATATGGCTTCAAAATGCTTATTGTCAATTGTAATGGAGATAAAATTTTCGGCAATTTTTCCTTTGACTTGGCACAGATTAACATTTTTTTCAGCATTAAGTCGTTTGTAACAAGTTTCATAAGTATGTCCGGGAATAGAGCAATAAGAGCATTCCTTTCTCTTTTTATCTTTATCCTTGGCTGCTTCCTTTTCTCCGGAAGTAGATGTACTCGGTTGTTGTGGTTGTTCACTGCGAGAACGTGCAATTGAGTTTTGGCTACACCACCGAGCTCGATGTCCTTGTTTGCCACATACAAAGCATTTCAAACCCTGGTCAGTTTTATTGCCGTCGATTTTTAGCTTCTTATTAGGTATACGCTCTTGTGTTGATGGAAGCTTACGTTTGCGCATTGTTTTTGCAATCGCTATTAACTCTGGGACTGTTTTGCACCTGCTGTTTAGAAGCTCTGTACGGAGTTCGTCTTCTTGTATACTACCGATCACAAATTCAACAGCATCTTCTTCTGTGGGATCCGGTTTGACAATTTTCTTAAACATTTTCCAGATATTTGATATGTATTCTGGTACGTTATCTGCGTCATTAATGGTGTATCTTCGAAATTTCAGGACATCGGAAAAATATCGAGATTCTGGTTCAAACGTTTGTAACATGTCTTCTTTCATTTCTGCCCATGTCGTTGTTCTTAGGAGACAATCATCGGCCCAAGTTTGCGCCCTTCCTTTTAAAACACTTGCAGCTTTAAGACGTACTTCGTGATCCTTTAATTTGTATTCGTCTTGAGTTCTTGTTATGAGATTTACCCATTCTCTCACGTCCGTGCCTTTATCAGGATCATAACTTGGAAAATAGACATCAGAAATACGTATCGAACGGTTCTCTTCAGCATGAAACGTTTTCATCATTGAAGCAAGAGCAGCATGATTTTCTTGAGATATTTGCATCATCATTTCACACATTGTATCCTTGAATGTATTAGCCAGAAGTGCCATCGTTGCTGTGTTTGCAGGAGCAGGTTGTTGGCGTCGATTCGTCCCCTCTTCTGATATAAGAGGAGGGTTGTCTTTACGAATAAAAGCGTCTTCATCACTCATTATGTTTTTATTTATCACTCACTCACACACTTTATTGATCACTTTTTATATAATTTGACACACTAATTTTAACACTTTTTATCAAATCGAATATTAATAATTCAAAATAATAATTAATAATAATTCAAAATAATGATTAATAATAATTAATAATAATTCAAAAACAAAATAATAATAATTCAAAAATAAAATAATAATATAATTCACTCCGAAAACGTCCGACTAGCTTGGATGCCAACGAACGAATAGCCACGCCCACGTTGCGCACGCGTTTATAAGCACTTTGCTACTGGTGGGGCGTCGATAGTGGGGCACGCCGCATGACTAGCTCGTGACGTTTCGTTGCACGTACGCTCTGCGCGATATTGATGTGCCGTTTTTTACGTGCGTAATAGTTGCGCCGATAAGCATACTACAGTATTTTGGAATTTTTAAACGACAAAGTGTAATATTTATGTACAATTTAAAATTAGATTATAGGACAATTTACTTAAAATTTGTAATTTACTAATTTAATAATCTTTTTAGCTACGTTTAAATGACTTTTGTTTCTTAGGTAAATATTTGTATGCCCCAAGGGCCGAACATGATGGATCTTTTGTTTATGAACAACCTGCATATCTTGTATGTATACTCATGTTTCTACAAATAAATGTCTTGTCTTGTCTTGTCTTGTCTTTAAGTTTAGTCAAAATTAGCCTACATCACAGATTTGGAAATAAACCCTGATGTTCTACAATAAGATTTATTTTGCTTCAGCGGCAAAACGTATTTACGGTCTATAGTCACACTAAGATTCGATTGACGAGTCAATTCCGCTACTTGACCATAGATGGCGCTATTGTCAGGGGTCGCAATTATCAACTTAATTGCGTTATGCCTGCACCACACGCACAAGCTTCACCAGAGTTTTGCCTGCGCAAGCCGGTTTGTACACGGAACACCGTGCGTGCGGTTGGTTTGTTTTACCATTCGTTCCGTGTACAAAACGGCTTGCGCAGGCAAAACTGTGGTGAAGCTTGTGCGTGTGGTGCAGGCATTAGACATACGGTTGACATTTGTGTGCTTGGTCGAATTCTGCAGCGAGTAGCTGGCCGGCCGCGTAGCACATTGAAATTCTTTATCGATATCGATTTTCATTCATGGAAGCGCAGTAGGTTTCGTATATCTATATCCTTTATTTGATATTATAAAATCGACTTCTAAAAAATGTTCAGAGCATATCGTAATTGATTTGGTTGGCATCCAATTAACTCTACCCGTTGCATCTATCCATTTCTCTTTGATGCTTGCGTCTTTGGGAAACCTAAAAATATTTTAAATGAAGGTAGATGACCTACTGATGTCTAATTAGTGATCAGTGCAACGTCTCAATCATTAATAAACTATAATAATTATGTTACTATGTAAAACATTGATTATATTTTTGCTTTATAGCATTTATGCGACCATAAATTGCGACACGAAATTTACTTAAAATAAATTTCGTGTATGCACGAAGGCGACCTTATACTTGTATTGTAATGTAAAACTAAATAAATAATGAATTTAAATAAACAAAATTGTTAAGGTATTCCTTGTATCAATATCAATCGACAAATTCAATATTCGACTTGACCACATCACTACTTGAGTAGCGAAGTGCTTTCGAGAATGTTCTATTGAAATAAATCAATCCAAAATAAACTTTCTCTTAATGGTATAAGGTTGATTTTGACTAACTGTTCTATTAAATATTAATTAAATTGAAACAAAATAAGATTTTTATTAGAAAACAGTGAAAATCGTACTTCCCGATGATACGAAATACCTCCATTTTTAAGATTTTATCTCCTACTATCATTTTTGCACTTTAAAACGGAACAATACGGCATAGCTAGGGAAATATAAATTTGTCACGAGACTAGCAACTCGACGCGATGTCAGAACGCGACTAGGATCGGTTAAGTTGTTTGTCATTTGTTGTGTTCATTATCAGTTGCCTCCACGGCTGCTGATAGGATCATTTGTCATGTGTTGTGTTCATTATCAATTGCCTCCATGGCTACTGATACGATTGTTTGTCATTTGTTGTGTTCATTATCGGTTGCCTCCACGGCGGCTCATAGGATCGTTTGTCATTTGTTGTGTGTATTACTCATTGAGCTAATTGTTTCCTCCATGGATACCAATAGCTGGTTGTGAGTTTTATTATTTTTTACTTTATTAGTTACTGTTAGGAGTACTAATACCGTGAGAGCCTTCACGACGGGGGACGCGGTGTCCCGGGGCGGGGTCGTCTTGGCGGTGTCTCTTGACATCGCCAACGCCTTCAACTCCATGCCCTGGAGCTGCATTAGGGAGGCACTCCGGTATCACCGGGTGCCGACCTACCTTCGTCGTGTGGTCGGGGACTACCTGACGGATAGGGCCGTCATCTACCCCGGTCGGAGCGGAGAATGGAACCGGCGAGAGATGTCGTGCGGTGTTCCACAGGGATCGGTTCTGGGACCGGCCTTGTGGAACATCGGTTACGACTGGGTGCTGCGCGCCGACCTCCCTAGCGGCGTCAGCGTAGTTTGCTACGCTGACGACACGCTGGTACTGGCACAAGGGAGGTCGCACGAGGCGGCGGCCGAAAACATGACACGCGGGGTTGCGATAGTCGTGGAGAGGATCCGGCAATTGGGTCTCGAGGTGGCATTGCACAAGTCCGAGGCCATGTGTTTTCATGGGCCTCGGAATGCGCCACCGTCGGGATCCCTACTGACGGCAGGAGGGGTCTCCATCGGCGTCGGGTCGACGTTGAAGTACCTAGGACTCGTCCTCGACAGCCGGTGGAACTTCGTGGAGCATTTCCGACGTTTGGCTCCCAAACTGGAACGGACAGGGGCTGCCTTTAAGCGGCTCTTGCCCAACCTGAGGGGTCCGAACGCCTCCTGCCGGAGGCTCTACGCGGGGGTCGTGCGGTCCATGGCCCTTTATGGGGCCCCGGTGTGGGCGCGTTCTTAGAGGCGGCGAGCCGCCCACTACCCGAACGCGCCCCAAAAGGTGATAGCCATAAGGCTAATCCGCGGGTACCGCACGATCTCCGGTGAGGCGGCTAGCCTCCTTGCCGGATTGCCGCCATGGGATCTGGAGGCGATAGTCCTCGCGCGCCTGCACGAATGGCGCGCGGAGGCACTAAGTCGGTTGGAAACTCCGCTGCCGCGGCAAATTGCCGCTCAGCGGACAGACCTCCGGCGTGATCTCATGGCGACATGGAGTGAGCGACTGTCGCAACCCCGTGCAGGGCACGCCACCATAGTGGCGATAAGTCCCCTCTTTGAGGAGTGGCTAGAGAGGCGCCACGGCACCCTCACCTACCGCCTGACGCAGGTCCTCACCGGACACGGTTGTTTCGGGAGGTTCCTGCACCGGATCGGGCGGGAGGAAACGCCCGGGTGTTTCCATTGTGAGGATCGTCCGGAGGACACGGTGGAACATACCGTGGAGGTCTGCCCCGCTTGGGCGGAGCACCGTCGTGTCCTCGTTGCGGCGATCGGCGGCGGCGATCTCTCGCGTCCGGCCCTGGTTCAAGCCATGGTCCGGAGCGAGAGGGAATGGGAAGCCGTCACCTCCTTCTGCGAAGCAGTCATGCTAGTGAAGGAGGTGGCGGGACGTGAGAGGGAAAGAACCTCACGTCCCAGCCACCGCGGGAGACGCCCTGGGCGTCGGGGGTCACGTGGTGGCTCCCGGCCACCGTAGGCGCGGGCCTGTGGACGGCGAGCTATGGGCTAGCTCGCCGTCCGGCCGTCTTCTGACGACAGGCCGTGTCGATGGCGCGTTCGTGTTCCACGCGCGCCTCAAAGAGATGTCAGCAACGATGTAGGGGTCTGCAAGGACCGATGCCTGCCAGGGCTGCGGGACTGAGAAAGAGATACCGTGGCCCTGGAACACAAAGGGCAAAGAAGGAACATGGATGGGTTTTAGTCAGTACAAGTCTGACACTCCCTTCCGCTCCGCCCAGAGTGGGGGGGGTCATTTGATGATTTCCCATCCGAAAAAAAAAAAAAAAAAAAAAAAAGGAGTACTAATACTTTGTTATTATTATTGTTAGTAGTTGCTTACAATTGGCAGGATTACAAAAACAAAAATGGATACACAACACAATACTCATCACGCATGAGCATCACGTGGGTAGGTTGATTTGGCTATTGTATTAAGCCTATTGATGTAACACTGTAGGTATCAGTGAAATGTAGCAAGTAGTTTGAAAACTCCTCACCTTTTATGTTAGCTTATGCTGTGTAGACACTGAAACAGTTATCCTTGGTTGGCTGTTTCCATGCTGTTCCTCATTTTATAGCTGGCGACACGGTCATTTGTTCACTAGGCTACAGTCCATGAAGCTGGTTGTTTTTGAAAGTGTTGGTCGAATCACATATTTAAGTGATCTCGCTCCACTGTCATTTGCTGAGGTGGTGGTCAACAGGTGGAATGTTGCCACTTTGCATTAAAATAAATTGTATTGGTTGGCTAAAACCAATTGTGATATGCATTGGTAAGCCAGCTTATTCTCAAAGGTGTTCTTATTGACGGTGGTCTAGTACTTCCACACTTGATGTCATCACTATCTTGAGAGTGACTGGGTGCATAGTTTTAGAAGACTCAAGTTCCTTATAGTTGCTTTCAATTTTGTTTCAATTTCTTTGATAGTAGGTTATCATTTCCTCTATTATAAGACAATTGCCTGGAACCTGAAATGTTAGAAGTCATGCAGGTAAATAACATAACATCACGCCTATAATCCCCGAAAGGTTAGGTAGAGGTGTGCCTAATAGTACACCCACATTTTACCAGTTATGTTTAAGTCCCATGTAATAGGGGGCGAGCCTATTGCCAACAACTGGGCATAAATCAATAATCTGGGTTTTATCTATGGGCCTCAGTTGCCTGCCAATAAAATGATTGATTGATTGATAAATCCAGACGCTGTGGCTGCTACTGAGCAATTCCTAATCGAAAAACCCAATAACACTTTGCCCAACCTGGGAATCGAACCCAAGACATCGTGCTCATCAGGTGTGCTTGCGACCACTAGACCAAGGAGGTAGTTAGTGCAGGTAAATAAAGTGCAAGAAAACATGTCCAACATAACATCACACCTGCAATCCCTGAAGGGTTACGCAGAGGTGTAAATAATACATCCACACTTTGCCAGTCATGCCTGAGCCTCTTGTTTAGCAATATTGCTATTTGCCATTAATATGATTGTCTGGGCTACTACTGAGCAATTCCTGATGGAAAAACCCAATGACACTTTGACAGACCTGGGAATCTAATCCAGGCCCTCATGCTTTAATAATAATGCTCATGACCACTGGACCAACAAAGCAGTCCTACTAGTGTTTAAATTAGTTGGAGTGATAAGTTATAAAGTAGGTAATCAATTGTTTTGAAATAATTATTTACTTAGATTAACTTAATTAAACTAAGATGGGAAAGTTAAACTGATCAGAAATACTTTAAAAACTATTGGTTGTGTAATTACACCGACAAAACATTCATGTTTTAACATATTGAAAGCTTTGCTTTCTGTTGATTTTTCGCACTAAGATTTCATAGTCACAACTTGTTGAACTAAAACTTGTTTGACATTTCATTGAAAAGCCCTAAACGTTGCACTTATTGCAAACAAAATCTGATTGTGAGACATAAACCTACAGTGTGAATGTCAAATGTGACTAAGTTCAAATAAAAATTAATATTCTCTATTGAATGTTTGCAGTCACTGCGAATGAAAAGTCAAATACAAGATTTAAAATTTGTTGATACCACTTAGTTAATTATTTTGTTAATGTAAGTAATTAAACAGTTAAATCTGATTCATGATTTCAGTGTCTAACACATCATTACTGGATTTCAATAATTACATTGAGCTCTTAGTGAATGAATTAAATGGAGTGATTAAAGCTGTTGTGTTAACTTATTATTTCACATCCACAGGTGTCAAAGTTAAAGGTGGCATTAACCTAGCCAGTGTGTGATGTGACAAGATAAAATATTGTTAACTGTAAATATCTACAGATATCTACAGTAACAAAATACTAAAATTTATAAAAACAAAATACTTCCCGGGATTGATGTGGGTATCCATCACTAGGTTTATTTATTGTTATGCTTTCCCGGTGTCCAATCTTTATTCTGCTGTTCGGTCATTCTGTGCTGTTAATGTTAGTCATTTTGAGTGCACTATTAAGTTGCCCGTCACATACAACTTCATTGTTTGTTTAGAGATGTAAATTGCATTTTCATAATGTGTTCTTAGGGTCTGACTAGGGTTGTGTGTTCAAGTTGCACTAAGCCATAATATTATCATGTTAATGACTGTTTGCAGGGATCCGCTGGATGCGAGACGCACGGGACCGGTCAATGTGGCGACACTTGGGGGAGGCCTATGTCCAGCAGTGGACGTCTTTCGGCTGAAATGATGATGATGATGATGAATGACTGTCAGCCACTTGGATAAAAATGCAGCCAACTCTTTGACTGTCATAGTCTGCAGTATCTTCCTGTCCATTGCCACTTAACACCGTACATTGGCTGTGGCAGCCAAGTCGCTCGCTCTTGGAAAGTATCATGTTTACGATTCCATATCAAGTCTTAAGGCACGTCCTCGGCCATGACCATGCAAGTAGGTTTCGCAGTTCCATGTAAGTCTTCGGATGTCCGGCATGTATGAGCAGCGCGCAAGAGTTATCACCTCTTCTGATATTATGACAGAGAATGGAGTAGGAGGAACGCTAATCCTAAATATCGACGCCATCCGCCATTCCGCCATATTGTCTTCGCGAGACATGATTCTTTTGTTGGTAGATAGGTAGATAGGTAGTTGGGTAGTTTAAATCACACACAATACTTGACTCTAACTTCAAACGTTTATTTCTATTAAACCATTTACAAGTTGAGCCACCCGTTCGCAAACATGATTGTTCATAAGTAGAAGAACGGGCTAAGAAATACTCCTTACACACTCTTTTAATTCGTGTTACAGTTCTCATTTACACAACGTAATATTGTTCACTTCAAAAACCACTTTCAATTACATACTTCAATTGTTTTCCAATCGCGAGCTAACTAACTCGACTTCTCGTTGTACCTCCGCGTGTTCTCTCCCTGTCTGGGCGGAAGTGCCACACACCCAGTACAGTAATTTATTACATAGTAAGTTCATTAAAACTTACAATCAATACTAGAATACTTCACAATTAATTACTCTAATAATTAAACAATGCCAATATTCATAAATGTAAAGGCGTTATTGAATTAAAACTAATTAGTGGCTTCATTACTTTTTTACAACAATGGGATCTTGCTTAAAACCGCTTCCGGCAGATCAAAGGATTTAATACAAACAGGTCTTTCACTAATACATTGCTCTGTAAAATAATATTGTTACTTTTTAGTTGGTAACTAGTTACAGAAACTGATTTAGTTATAGATTCAAATTATAAATTGAGTTATTGATCATTAAAATCGTATTCGGCGCCATCTTCCACAATATTGTGGAATGTTGCCTCAAAACAATTCTAAGTGTTAAATGAGCATTGTTAAAATCCCAATTGTCAAATATTTGCTTATCTTAATTTTAACTATAGTTCTAGCTAGACTTTCGTTTAATAAATTAATCTTCAGAAGATCTTATCACGAGTTCGTGATACCATTAGATGGCGCTTATCTCTTCTGTCAATCGATACAGGTCATTGTAATAATTGTTCTTGGAACCCACAGATGGCACGATCAATATTATGATGGATGAGACATTATAAGTTGGTTATTAATTAAATTAACTAATATTCTTAGCAGATAGACGCTCTTGCGGCGACATATAAATATAGACAACAAAAGGAATCTAAAAATAAATTATCAAAGACTAAAAGTCGCGCTGCTAAGCACGGTTTGTTAATATCAATTAAGTATTGTCTGTCAATAAGGTCGAACGCTCTGAACATCTATTCGCATCAACAGGCAAAAATTGTATGAAGCTCGCGCTCAGACGCCTCGCCTTTTATACCTTTTTTTTTTTTTTTTTTTTTTTTATCGTGGTAAAATCATCAAATGAGTCCTCCCACCCAGGGCAGAGTGGGAGGAACTGTCAGACTTGTACTGACTAAAATCCACGGTGTCCTTCAATAGCCCTTTATGATCCAGGGTCACGGTAATTCTATAAGTCCCGCGACCCGCCTTTTTATAAATTCGGCCGCGAGACGCGTCGAGCGCGGCGACCGATTCTCGGACCTTATACAAAAATAATCCTTACAGCATTATTCAGTATTCACGCGCGATGGCTTATTATTAGCGTATTTCATGTATAACTTTGGTGTTTCTATACCGATTTCTATGATTCTTTTTTATGGAATAGTTAATTATGTTAACTTTTTTAATTAGGGATGACTGAAAGTGTTATAAACGTAAGAGTAGGCAAATATAATCAGAAAGCTTCGAACTGCTAAGCTATCGGGAGTTACACGTGATATTACGAGTCAACCATAAAAGATAGACATATGCTGTTGTGGGATATTTTTTATATAATTCTAAGGAGAACACTTCCGTGATACATGATTTCTATGTAGCTTTAACCATTAAGGTTGCACACGCGACGGAAGCTTAAAAAATGGAGTAACTTCTCCCGTTTTCCCAACATTTTCCTTCACTGCTCTGCTCCTATTGATTGTAGCGTAATGAGAAGTATACTATAACCAACTCAGGAGTATGAAAAATAATTGTACCAAGTTTCGTTAAAATCCGTCGAGTAGTTTTTGTTTCTATAACGGTTATACAGACAGACAGACAGACAGACAGACAAAAATTTTACTGATTGCATTTTTGGCATCAGTATCGATCCCTAATCACCCCCTGATAGTTATTTTGGAAATATATTTCATGTACAGAATTGACCTCTCTACAGATTTATTATAAGTATATATATACAGATTTATTATAAGTATATATATATATAAGAAGATTATACCTAAATGTAGGTGCCGACCGATAAAATAATGCAGGCGTATTTAACAGTTCATTTGATGATATACACGGTTACTTTTAGGTCGTTCTGGAACCGAAAGCCACAAACTCGATCATCGAATTCGAAACGATTGGGACTATTTTTTTCAAAAAGTAACATTAAAAAAAATCACGAAAAATTAAATTTATTGTTTTTTTTTGTTAAATTATGTGAACTCGAAGAAACGCTCCCTTGCGGTAAATGCATATGTGTGCGTACGTAACGTATCGATGATCGGCAACACATGCAAACGATACCCATTGAAAAATCCATTCATCGATCAGACAGAATGATCCGTAAGCCACGCCCCCACCCCCACCCCACGCGTACACAGTCTAGCCGACGCGACCGCCCGCCCTTTCTTCCTAGTATTGTCGCGCGTTACTCCAATGCGCTACTCCAATGTGGAGTATTGGGCAATGGTGGATTTTTATGGGATGGCGCACCATAACTTGGAAGGGGCTAGACGCTTGTATGCTCAGCCGGAAAACCTGAACTCACTGCGCGCACGTGGAATCACCGACCCTCAAGTTCCCTTCACCTCCAGCGCATGCTATTTACGAAGGCGACGGGCCAAGGAGAATCGCCCTATGTCAGTGGTTGATAGAAACTGCCACTGCCAACATACTGTGGACGGATGAATCCTTATTCACACCTGATACCGGAGTTGCTAGAGGATGTGCCTCTGGCATATTTACGCGGTATGTAGGTACTATCAGCATGATGGATGCCCTGCTCATTATGCGAATTTAGTGCGTGCGTATCTAAACCGTGAGTTTGGTGAGCAGTGGATAGGTCGTGGTGGCCTTGTAGCTTGGCCCGCAAGGAGCTTTGACTTAACGTAGTACGCGCGCGCGCGAACAGAGCGGACGTCTTGTGTGTTCGTTACCGAAAAATTGTTTATTTCGCTATAATGTCGCGAAATTGTACTGGTTGTGGTGTGGACATATCTAACATCTATCTATCTATACATATAAAATTCAAAGTCCTGACTGACTGACTGACTGACTGACTTATATATCAACGCACAGCCCAAACCACTGGTCCTAAAGATATGAAATTTGGACAGTGTGCTCTTTGTGAAGAGTAGGTATCCACTAAGAAAGGGTTTTTTGAAATTCCACCCCTAAGGGGGTGAAATGGGGTGTTGAATTTTCTATGAAACTTTTTATTCCCTGAGTCGATTGACTTGAAAATGTGTCTACATCACATTATCATCATCATCATTTCAGCCGAAAGACGTCCACTGCTGGACATAGGCCTCCCCCAAGTGTCGCCACATTGACCGGTCCCGTGCGTCTCGCATCCAGCGGATCCCTGCAACCTTTACAAGGTCATCGGTCCACCTAGTGGGAGGCCTTCCAACGCAGCGTCTTCCGGTTCGCAGTCGCCACTCCAGAACTTTTCGGCCCCATCGGCCATCCGTTCTGCGAGCAATGTGCCCTGCCCACTGCCACTTAAGTTTGGCTATTCTTCGGGCTACGTCGGTAACCTTGGTTCTCTTGCTACATATACTTCAGTTAAAATGATGAGATACGTGTATCAGTTTTTCTAAAATCATCCCCCAATTTAAAATTCCGTGTCCTGACTGGCTGACTGATATACCAACGCACAGCCCAAACCGCTGGTCCTAGAGATATGAAATTTGGAGAATGTGTTCTTTGTAAAGAGTAAATATCCACTAAGAAAGGGTTTTTTTGAAATTCCACCCCTAAAAGGGTGAAATGGGGTGTTGAATTTTCTGTGAAACTTTTTATTCTCGGGGTAGATTGACTTGCAATTTTGTGTACATACTCTTCAGATACAATCCAGTAAATCCGATGTCCAATCTCAAACCAAGGTATCAATATTTCACGTATCTAATTAAATTGATATAACTTTAAACTAATAATTGCAAGTTATAAGCAAGTAAATGTAAATAAATGTATGTATTATAGATAGATACATAGATTAGTTATTATCCCAGAAGTAAGATCCCGTGGGCAATTCCCTAACTCCACGCGAGCGAAGCCGCGGGCATAAGCTAGTGCCATATATGGAGTGTTCTAAAAAGACTTTCAACAAAGTGTATGAATTAAAGTGCCTTGGAATTCCTACGGAAAACTTTGTTACGTTTACTCAGGAATATAAGGACCAATGGGTATGTCCTGAATGTGTCTGCTCTCAACGCAAGCCTAGTCGCAATGCTGATACACCTGTTAGCAGAAAATCTGGCCAAGTAAACACTTCTTCAATCAGCAGCAACGTGAACACTCAGCGAGGAAGTCGTATAAAGAACACGGAATCTCCGGTGACGGAACCCAAATTCAACTTGCTGGGGTGCGTTGTCAGAATTCCTCCTCGTGTGCCTGATGGCTGCCGGTCCCTCTCGATACGTCTGGAGGGAACAGCAGCTGCTGGGAAGGTGCACCCTGGGCGTGGGCAGTGTCCTTCCCCGAGGAATGGGAAGAGATTCTTATTCCACGGAGAAAGTTACTGTCCATGGCTAATATTCTGACATGGGAGGGGTCCATTGTGGACCAAGGGGGCGTTGCTCCGCGTGACCCTCTGATAAGCAGAGGGCACAGCGGAGGAGCAAGGGCGAGCTCGGTGTGCACTTACCCTGCCTCCGAGCAGACAGTGAAGGACGCAGTCATTCGCTGTCCCCGTCGATATCGTAATCCCACCGTCGAAGTGTCGTGGAACACGTCTCGCGGCTTCGATTGGGACCAAGGGTCTTGGCTTAACCGCCCGGACCACGAGGTAGAAAACCTCTATAAAAGTTACCCCGAATCTCAAGCGGCGGCGCACCGCGAGGAGATGTATGGCTGACGGGTTTCTATGGAAAATCAGTCGCTAGTGCGAACCACTGCCGGGCCTGGCAATGGCTTATCTGGGTACAGGGGGCACTGCCCAGATGGACTTTTTATTTCCCCCATACTCGTGGGAACAGTATGGATAACACACAAACCCAAAAAACGGCCGATAACGGCAAAGGAAGGGAGGAGAGGGATGCGGGGTCGGAGTCCGGCGCCGCATCCAGCGATGTGAGCGCGGGAGGCTCAGAGAGCTCCTGGCGCGGGAGGCCCGGGGCTGCTGCGGGGAACGGGGAGTTCCTACGCAAGCGGTCCAGGCCGGTGGGCGACCGAGAGTCATCGTCGGAGGGGAAGCTGGCCTCGGCTCGCAAGATCCCCACCAGCAAGCGTGGCGGAATCCGCGGCAAGGGGAGAGGCCTCTCTGCCACCGAGAGGTCGGCGCGGCTTATCGAGGAGGGGCGCCACCCGGAGTTGGCTGCCGGTCACGGGGTGGTCCGTTCGGGCTCCTCTGGTGACGAGGCGGGCGCAGACGGCGGCTCTGATGCAGAGCGTAAGGCCGGGCTGGCGAAGGAGGTGGAGGCGGCGCTGAGGGCTGTCTCCACCAAACAAAAGGCCTCCACCAGGCAAAGGGCTATACCCGCAGCGGTCGCCTCCATCATGGCGGCAGCGGAGGCCAGATATGTGGGGCCCCCGCCAGACGACGTGGCCAAACTGCGGGCGGAGGTCACTCGACTGACGGCCGCCACGGAGCTTCTTCAAGAAAAGAACAGGAAGCTCCGAGCAGATCTGGCCGGTCTGCGCGAGTCCGGCTCTCGCAAGGCGCCCCAAAATGGGGGCCAACAGCGACTAAGCCAGCCCGTGCCGGTGGAGAACCAGGTCCTGAACCTGGTTCGGCAGAAGCTGGCTGCCTTCCAGGCGCGGTTCTCCGTCCTGGAGGGCATTGTCCTGCGCCCCCCCCTGGCGGCAAACAAGGCGCCCCCGGGCCCGAGGGCGGCCACGTATGCGGCTGCTGTGGCCTCCGCACCGGGGCCGTCCAGCCATCCCTCCGGCAGGGTTACGTCAGCCCCCGCAAAGCCGGCTTCGGCGAAACCGGCTCCGCTTAGGAAGGCGGCGGCCCTAAAGCAGGGCAAGGCGGCGGCCCAAAAGAATGGAAAGGCGGCGAATGTGCCAGCGCCAGCCGCGAGACGGCCGATCGTCGAGTTTAAAGCTAGGCTTTTCTTTGAATGTGTGCGTGTAAGTCTGTGTAAGTTTGAGAGAGAACGTGTGTGTTCGCGCCGATGATGCGCGCGGCTATGTGCTTCTTGTTCTTTCAAGTTAGTTCGTATTGTTTTGACCTAGGAATTATGCCAGTAGCACGCGTTAATGAATACTGTTTTGAAAATTTTGAAAACAATATTCTAAAGTTAGGTTTTGTTTTGTTATTGTAATTGTGTGAAAGATATTAGCACGATGTGATTTATACCAATGATTTTGCAAGTTATTAATTGATTGTTATAAAGTGGTCTGTGAATGTGAATGTGAATTCGGATATTACCGTCGAAAAGGTATGTAAATACGTTGAGTTAGCTCTTTACTTCACTGTTAAAGAAGTCCTAATGATAGTTTTTCTCGGCAATGTATTTTTGTCGCTTTTCGCATATCATTTTGTAGTTATTTGATAAAGTTCTTCCAAATAAAGAACCATCATCGTAATATTATATCTCTTTGAAATAAGAAAATACGTAAATACGAGTTTAGGTACTTAAAGAGTTGTTCTGAAGAATAAAATAAGTACATAAAATTGGCTATTATTTATTAGTGATTTATAATGATTTTGTGAGATCATTAATATTAATGTAATATCAAATATTATCATTTTAATCGACACTATATTGAATTAATAAATTAGTGTGTACGGCAATAAAATAACAAATCAATAGTGTAAATGCCATCTAGTGGCCATTTTGAATGAAATATTTTGCACGTCTGAATTGTAAACAGTAGCGTAGCGAACTTACTTTGGTGTCACGATTCGTACGTATAGATGGCGCCTTTGTCAATTATGCAAGCGTATTAAGATATCGAGACTAGAAATGAATTGAAAAACTATAACTTATAAAATTATTTCCCAGAACATCGGTAGCTGACTAACTGGGCTTGCCTCCATTCTGACCTAGCGGCACGCCACTGGTCTGGATGACTCCGTGACGGTCGAGGACGTGGTGGCCGGCGTTGCCAGGACTGGGGGGTGCCCTCCCGACCAGGTGAGGGCGGGCGCCCTGCGTCCTGACTTCGCGGGGCTGCAGACCATCACGGTCGGCTGCCCCGTGTCGGCGGCCAAAAAGATACAAGAGGGCCGAAGGCTCCTAGTTGGGTGGGTGTCTGCGCAGGTGAAAGTCCTGGAGCCCAGACCCCTGACGTGCTTCCGCTGCCAAGTGGGCAACCACGTGGCATGCAATTGCACCTCGGAGGTGGACCGCAGCGATAGGTGCTTCCGCTGCGGTCAGCCCGGTCACAAGGCCGGCTCGTGCACTGCCCCGCCGCACTGCTTCGCATGTGCAGCGGCTGGAAAGCCGGCCGATCACCGGACCGGGGGCAGGTCCTGCGCCCCACCCGCCAAAAACAGGCGCAGAGGTAGGCCCTCTGCCACCACCGTCACCGCCACTCCCGCCGCCGCCGCCGCCACTGCCGCCACCGCCGCCGCCGTGGCTGTACCCCCGCGAGGGGCCCTGGAGAAGGCTGCAATGGACTCCGATTAATGGCCCCATTGCGCTTCCTCCAGGTGAATATCAACCGCTGCGCCGCTGCTCAGGATCTCTTGCTCCAGAGCGTGGCGCAGTGGTTGATCAACGTCGCCGTGGTCGCCGAGCCGTACTTTGTCGTGCCCAGAAATGACTGGGTGGCGGACCTGGACGGTTCGGTGACCCTCATCTCGTCGGCCGCCGCCGGTACCCCGCCCCTCGATCTCGTCAAGAGAGGGCGCGGGATCGTCGCGGCACGGCTCGGGGAGATTGCCGTGGTAGGCATTTATTTGTCCCCGAGCCGAATTCTCGCCGAGTTCCAGGACTCCTTATCGGAGCTCGGAGCTGGGAGACGTCGTCGTTGATTTCGGTTCCCTCCCCGTGCTTGTCCTCGGGGACTTCAACGCCAAGACTGTGGCTTGGGGTTCCCGGTACACGGACCATATGCGGGGCAGAATGCTCGAAAACTGGGCCCTGGCGCAGGGCCTGGTAATCGAGAACCGGGGTTCCGTCCCCACGTGCGTGCGGTGGAATGGCGAGTCGGTGGTGGACGTTACGTTCGCCACCTCTGGCCTGTCGCCGCGCGTCACTGACTGGCGCGTTGTGGAGGAGGTGGAGACCTATTCCGATCACCGGTATATCCGGTTCGACGTCTCCGCCCAGACCCCAGACGCGCCGGTCCGACGGAACCCAAGTGGTCCGCGATGGGCGCTGAAGCAGCTGGACCGGGAGCTATTCCTGGAAGCCTCGAACGTGCAGGCCTGGGTGTCACCACCGGACAGGCCTGCCGACATCAACGACGAGGCGGAGTGGTTTCGGGAGGCCATGTCGGAGATCTGTGACGTGGCCATGCCCCGGGTCCGGCAAGGACGCGCCCGGCGTCAGCTGTACTGGTGGTCGCGCGAGCTAGCAGCGCTGCGCGAGGCGTGCGTTGCCGCGCGATGCCGGTACTCCAGGTTCCGCAGGCGCCGCACCCGACCTCCGGATGCGGTGACTGTAGAGGCGGAGCTGTACGAGGGCTACAGGGCAGCGAAGACCGTCCTCCGCGACGAGATCTGGCGGGCCAAGGAACTGGCCCGCAAGGAGATGCTGGGGACTCTGGACGGGGACCCATGGGGCCGTCCCTACAAGTGGGTGCGAGAAAAGTTCCGGCTCTGGGCTCCCCCGTTGACGCAGAGTCTCCGGCCTCAGTTCGTGGAGGACGTGGTGAGCGCCCTGTTCCCATCGCGACTCCGCCTTCGACGGTGCCTGGCGATGAAGCTGGCGCAAACGCGGACCACAGCGACGACGACGACGTCTACGACGCTCCAGAGGTGACCGAGGTAGACCTGAGAGTGGCGGTTCAACGGCTCAAAGCCAAAAACACCGCCCCAGGACCCGACGGCCTGCCAGGGAAAGCCTGGGTTCTGGTCTCGGAGACTCTCGGGCCTCGACTGGGGGGGCTCTTTAGCGCGTGCTTGGAGAGGGGCCGGTTCCCGCTTCGTTGGAAGACGGGGAAACTGGTCCTCATCCAGAAGCCCGGGCGCCCTGCGGACTCTCCGTCAGCATTCCGGCCCATCGTGCTGCTCGACGAGGTGGGCAAGCTCTTTGAAAGAGTCATTGCAGGCCGCCTCGTCAGGCACCTGAATCGGGTGGGTCCGGACCTTGCGGAGAGCCAGTTTGGCTTCCGCAGGGGGCGCTCGACGGTGGACGCCATCATGCGCGTGAGAGCCCCCACGACGGGGGCTGCGGTATCCCGGGGCAGGGTCGTCTTGGCGGTGTCTTTGGGCATCACCAATGCCTTTAACACCCTGCCCTGGAGTTGCATCAGGGAGGCACTTCGGTATCACCGGGTGCCGACCTGCCTCCGTCGCACAGTCGAGGACTACCTGACGGACAGAGCCGTCATCTACGCCGGTCACCAGGGAGAATGGAACCGGCGAGAGATGTCGTGCGGTGTTCCACAGGGATCGGTCTTGGGGCCGCTCCTGTGGAACATCGGTTACGACTGGGTGCTGCGCGGCGACCTCCTTGACGGCGTCGGCGTAATATATTACGCCGACGCCGTCAAGGAGGTCGCCGCGCGGGAGGGGTTCGCATCGGCGTCGGGAGAACGATGAAGTACCTGGTACTCGTCCTCGACAGCCGGTGGAACTTCAAGGAGCATTTCCTGCGTTTGGCCCCAAAGCTGAACCGGGCAGCAGCCGCCCTCAGGCGACTCCTGCCCAATCTCAGCGGGCCAAACGCCTCCTGCCGGAGGATGTACGCCGGTGTCGTGCGGTCCATGGCCCTCTACGGGGCCCCCGTGTGGGCCCTGAGCATTCGGACGCGACCACTGAAGCTGGTCGCATGCCAGAAGGTCATGGCTATCCGGATGATCCGAGGATACCGTACGATCGCCGGCGAATCGGCCAACCTCCTTGCCGGATTGCTGCCCTGGGATCTGGAGGCGACTGCCCTCCAGCGCGTCTATGAGTGGCGCGTGGAGGCGCAGCGCCGGGGCGAATCCCTGCTGCCTCGACAAATCCAGGCGCGGCGGGAAGAGCTCCGGCGCGATCTCAGGGCAGTATGGAGGGAACGACTGTCGCAACCGAGGTCCGGGCACGCCGCAATCGCGGCGGTAAGACCCCTCTTTGAGGAGTGGCTGGATAGGCGTCACGGCGCACTATGTGGAGGTGCCTAAGAGAGCTTGGCCATAAATACATTTTGTAAAAATCGGCGCAGGTACTTGTATTATACCTCAAACTGTAGCTAAGAAGTTAATCTACTATATTATACATAAATTATGTATGTGGCTGGTACTGGTTAATAACAATAAACATCTAAATTCGACGATTCAAAAACTATCACAAAAACATCTTGATTTGTATTTTTTTCAGGATTATTTCTGGTGAGCTAGCAATAACAAATATACAAGTATTATACCATTCCAGAAAGCTTATAATATATACTTTTGTCTGGTATGCATAAATATGATATATATTTGTTAATATATTTACTAGAAATATTTATCTCATGACACATCTTTTTTGCGTATCTGTAACTTTCAATTAGAGTTTTGACAGTTGCCGAAATTTGCCGAAGGTCTGTAAATGATGTTATTTGATAGTAAATTTAATATTATTTTATAGGAAGCAAAAAAAAGTTGCAACTTCATTGCACAATATATGTTAATCTATTATAACACGAAATAGTAAAAATTCTTATAAATACGTAGGTTTTTTTTTTTTTTTTTAATTCTAAATGAGTTTACTCTTGACCTCAATCTAGTCCTGGGGACAGAGATGAGGTCGACGATGGAACGAGCTAACCCAAAAGAAGCCTATTAACTCGCGACTTAAATAGATTAGGGTCATATGATCCTGGGAACACCGACGCAGGCAGGGAATTCCACTCCTTGGCAGTGCGCATAATAAATGATGTAGCAAAGCGCTTCGTGCGAATGTGTGGAACATCGACAAGGTATGGGTGATAACCTGCAGTACGTCGGGACTCCCGATGGAAGAAGGGAGATGGTGGAATGAGCTCGTGGAGCTCTTGGGCACACTCACCGAAGTACAATCTATAAAAAACCGACAAACATGCAACTTTGCGCCGGTGGGCCAGGCTATGAAGCCTGGTACCAACCAGCTTATCGTCACCAATGAGCCTCTTGGCTCTGCGCTCAACAGAGTCGAGTGTGGCCAATTGATATTTGGCGGAGCCATCCCAAAGGTGACAGCAATACTCCATGCCGGACCGAACTTGTGCTTTATATAAGACTAAAAGCTGTCCAGGCTTGAAGTAACGCTTAACCTTATTAAGGATACCCAGCTTTTTTGCCGCAGTTTGAGCTTTCGACTCAATGTAGGCACCGAAGTTCAGATTAGCACTCAACTTGGCGCCAAGAAGCTCGAGGCTGTCGGTGACAGGTACAGATGTACCCCGGAAAGTAGGAGCCAGATTGAACGGACTCCTTTTGGCGGTGAACAGGCACACTTGTGTTTTGGTGGCGTTAAAAACAACCAGATTCTCATCACCCCACTTGGAGACATGACTTAAGGTTGAACTCGTTCGCTCAACCATGGCCTCTCTCATTGAGCGCACTTCATCACCGCTGGCTTTTGCGCCGGATACATAACTCTCCATGACAGTGCTGTCGTCTGCGTACCCAACAATACCAGGAACCAGAAGGTCATTGATGTGCAGCAGGAAAAGTGTCGCAGAGAGAACAGACCCCTGAGGAACTCCGGCATCAATAGCGATAAGGTCAGAGGAGCAGCCATCAATGACCACTCGGATCGACCGTTCGCTCAGGAAGTCAGATATCCAGCGGCAAAAGCCAACGGGGATGCCGTATGCAGGAAGTTTGCTTAGCAGACCTGCGTGCCATACCCTGTCGAAAGCCTTCGAGATGTCGAGCGAAACAGCAAGGGCTTCGCCGTGTTTCTCGATTGCCTCGCTCCAGCAGTGCGTTGCAAACACCAGAAGATCCCCAGTCGATCGTCCCCGGCGAAAGCCATACTGACGGTCACTGAGAAGGTCGTTTGCTTCTAGGTACGCCAGCAGCTTCGCATTGAGAACCCTTTCCATAACTTTACAAAGTATGGAGGTGATGGCGATTGGTCGATAGTTACTGGGGTCGGCACGACTACCCTTCTTGGGTACTGGTTGTACATTGGAAACCTTCCATGACTTCGGAACCGTTCTGGTTTTAAGAGAGAGGCGATACAAGCGTGTCAACACAGGAGACAACTCAGGTGCACAGTTCCTCAAGACTCTTGCTGGTATGCCGTCAGGACCGCTAGCCTTGTTCACGTCTAGGCTATGGAGTACTCTACGAACCTCTTTCATGTGTATTGTGATCTCCGGCATCGAAGAATCACAGTGAGGAATCGTTGGTGGCTGTTTTGAGTCAGTATCTAGACGTGAATTACTCGCAAATAGGGATGCAAACAGGTTTGCCTTCTCGGTAGCGGAGTGAGCTAGCGACCCATCCGGTTTTTGCAGGGGAGGTAATGTGGGCCGGCAGAAGTTGGTTTCGACTGATTTGGATAGGGACCAAAACTGTTTACCACCAGAGGGATAGGACGCAAGTTTAGCCCCTATACGGCTGACGTGGTCGAAACGCGCCTTTTGGATCACCCGCTTACAGGACTTTGCGGCAGAATTAAAGGCTCTTTTCTTCGCGCGAACCCGTCGAGCTCGAACTTTGCGGTCACGGGCGTGCACCCAGGCTTGGTATGCAGACTGAATTCGAGCCTCAGCACGAGCGCAGTCCACGTTGAACCAAGGACGGGCTTTGTGACCGAGCGGTATGTCGGAGAATGGAATATAGTATTCCATTCCCTGCCGTATCACGTCCGCAACCGCTACAGCTGAACAAGTGGGGTCGCCCGAAGAAAAGCATACTGGATGCCAAGGGAAGGACGCAAAGAAGTGCCGCATCTCATCCCAGTCTGCCGATTCGTATCGCCAAACTCGCCTCTCGCCTCTAGGGCTATCATCTGGAGGAGAGCTGATAGACACGGACTTCACCAGACAGTGGTCAGATGATCCCAGTGGGGCTGATACCGATACTGAGTGCCTGTCTGGGTCAGTGGTCAGCAGCAAGTCCAAGCAGTTGGGTGTGTGTCCGTCAACATCTGGCACCCGCGTAGCCTCAGTCACCAGCTGGGTGAGATCTAGCGACAGTGCAAATCTGCGCGCCTCTCTCCCAGCATGGTCAGTTTTCTGGAACGGGAACAACCACTCATCATGATGGGCATTAAAGTCCCCCAGAAAAAGAAGCTCCGCCGTCGGGTACCGTTGGAGGGCACAATCCGCCTTCTCTATCAGGTGCTCAAAGAGCCTGGTCGTCTCCTGGTCACCGCTGTGCGACCGGTAGACACCGACGTAGAGTGATTTCTCTACCCCGGTATCCACCAGTATCCAGATAGTAGATAACCCGGAATCCTCAAAGCAACAGAGACGCCGAAAGCATAAGTCATCGCGGACGTACACACAGACCCCAGCTCGTTTTACGAACTTATGTTCGAGCGAGTAACCTGGGTAGTTGAGGTACGCCCCGTCTGACGGAGTCGCAATCTGCGTCTCCGTTAAAAAGAATAGGTGCGGCTTCTCGGTCTCGAGGTGGTGGTGGACCGGATCGAGATTTGAGTGCAACCCCCTGATATTGGTGAGGTGCACTTTAAGTGGGAGGAAGTGCCGCCGCTTCATAACCGTTTTCTTTTTAAGCTTTTTCATGATGTTTAGTAGAGTTTTTAGTGGGGAAACAGAAGGTTGGTCGAGACGCAACTCGGTTACCCAACGGGACTCTTCAGCTCGTCCGACCTGTGGGAGAGTCATCTGGAGACTGCGGGGACGCCCGAGCCCCCCCGAAATGGCCACCGGGTCCTCCCGCCCAGTCGCCAACTGGCACAGTGGAGCATTTCGGGATTTTTCGCGAGTTGGCGGGGCAGCCTTTCCCACGTGGCTGGCGCAGTACTTGGGCCCCCTACTAACTGCGGTCGGCCAACGGCAGAGACCGTGCCTCGGATCCCGCTGCCCTCCAGTATGAATCCCCCGGTACAGAGTTACACAGAAACCCAAACTGGTCCGAAACCGCGTAACTGACCATTTCCATCCCCCAATGGCACTGGCACTCCTGCACACCGACGGAACACAGACAAGCTGTTTGGCGCCGGACTCCAGCAGGAGGGTGGTCGCGCGCCAGGCGGCCGAAGCCTACCACCGCTGTAAGGGATCTTCAGCCGTCACCACAGTCCGTGAAGACGCGTGGTGCCGTTGCCCGGGGTGGACCGCTAGGAGGTAGATCCCAACCACCCCAAAAGGTGACGCTATTTGACTTATTAGTTGATATAGGTGATACTTGTGATATTTTATTAATTGCAGTTTATGTTAAGATAATATATCGAGTATTTCTCACCATATTTTAGTTCACATCTATCTATCTATACATATAAAATTCAAAGTCCTGACTGACTGACTGACTGACTGACTGACTGACTGACTGACTGACTGACTGACTGACTGACTGACTGACTGACTGACTGACTGACTGACTGACTGACTGACTGACTGACTGACTGACTGACTGACTGACTGACTGACTGACTGACTGACTGACTGACTGACTGACTGACTGACTGACTGACTGACTGACTGACTGACTGACTGACTGACTGACTGACTGACTGACTGACTGACTGACTGACTGACTGACTTATATATCAACGCACAGCCCAAACCGCTGGTCCTAAAAACATGAAATTTGGACAGTGTACTCTTTGTGACGAGTAAGTATCCACTAAGAAAGGGTTTTTCAAAATTCCACCCCTAAGAGGGTGAAATGGGGTGTTTAATTTTCTGTGAAACTTTTTATTCCCTGAGTCGATTGACTTGAAAATTTGTGTATTTACTCTTCAGTTAAAATTATAAGATACGTGTATCACAGTTTTTCGAAAATCATCCCCAATTTTAAATTAAACGTCCTCACTGGCTGACTGATATATCAACCCCCAGCCCAAACCACTGGTCCCAGAGACATAAAATTTGAACGGTGAATTGTTTGTGAAGAGTAGGTATCCACTAAGGAAGGGTTTTTCGAAATTCCACCCCCAAGAGGGTGAAATGGGGTGTTAAATTTCCTGTGAAATTTTTTATTCTCGGAGGCGATTGACTTGAAAATTTGTGTACATACTCTTTAGTTAAATTTATGAGATACGTGTATCACAGTTTTTCCAAAATCATTCCCCAATTTAAAATTTAACGTCCTGTCTGGCTGACTGATATATCACTGCACAGCCCAAACCACTGGTCCGAGAGAAATGAAATTTGGACGGTGTATTCTTTGTGAAGAGTAGGTATCCACTAAGAAAGGGTTTTTTGAAATTCTACCCCTAAGAGGGTAAAATGGGGTGTTGAATTTTCTGTGAAACTTAATATTTACTGGGTCGATTGACTCGAAAATTGATGTTCACATTCTTCAATTAAAATTATAAGACATATGTATCAGTTTTTCCAAAATCATCCCCCAATATAGTTAAATAGGGCTTCGAAGCTCACGTAGAAGGGCGCATACCGCGCATTGTTGCGTGGGGCGTGCGGGGCGCGGGAGTCTTTACCTATTACTAAGTAGGTAGGATTTTTCTGAGGTAGAAGTGTGTGAATATGGTTTATTCCACCGATTTTCGCGTTGGCTCGCGATACGGGACATTGATATTAAATATTATGTCTATAAATAGATTCCTAATAAATCATTTGATTGGTGTCCCGGTGTCCAATCTCAAAACATATCTTGTTTCACATATGTAATTTAATTGATATTACTATGAACAAATATTTGCAATAGCAAGTACACGTAAATCTATGTATGTACTATACATACATAGATTACTTATTATCCCAGAAGTAAGATTCCGTGGGCAATTCCCGAACTCCACGCGGGCGAAGCCGCGGGCAGAAGCTAATACACAATAAATTAGACGCTCTTACACCAAGCTTAATCAATTTAAATGGTGAAGGTATTGAAATCAAACATACATTATTTTTAACAATAGTCGACGGGAAAGTGGCTCAAGTTTTGTCAGAAACTTCATCAGGTGCTGTATGCACTATTTGTGGTGCAAGACCTACAGAGATGAACAATTTAGAAAAAGTACAAAATAAACCGGTTTATGAAAATTCTTATCATTATGGGCTTTCGACTTTGCATTGCTGGATTAGATTTATAGAATTAATCTTCTATACATATAAAATTCAAAGTCCTGACTGACTGACTGACTGACTGACTGACTGACTTATATATCAACGCACAGCCCAAACCACTGGTCCTAGAGACATGAAATTTGGACAGTGTACTCTTTGTAAAGAGTAGGTATCCACTAAGAAAGGGTTTTTCGAAATTCCACCCCTAAGAGGGTGAAATGGGGTGTTGAATTTTCTATGTAACTTTTTATTCTCTGAGTCGATTGACTTGAAACTGTGTCTACATATACTTCAGTTAAAATCATGAGATACGTGTATCACAGTTTTTCCAAAATCATCCCCCAATTTAAAATTCAATGTCCTGACTGGCTGACTGATACATCAACGCACAGCCCAAACCACTGGTCCTAGAAACATGAAATTTGGACAGTGTACTCTTTGTTAAGAGTAGGTATCCACTAAGAAAGGGTTTTTCGAAATTTCAACCCTAAGAGGGTGAAATGGGGTGTTGAATTTTCTATGAAACTTTTTATTCTCCGAGTCGATTGACTTAAATTGTGTCTACATATACTTCAATTAAAATGATGAGATACGTGTATCACAGTTTTTCCAAAATCATCCCCCAATTTAAAATTCAATGTCCTGACTGGCTGACTGATATATCAACGCACAGCCCAAACCACTGGTCCTAGAGACATGAAATTTGGACAGTGTACTCTTTGTGAAGAGTAGGTATCCACTAAGAAAGGGTTTTTCGAAATTTCATCCCTAAGAGGGTGAAATGGGGTGTTGAATTTTCTATGAAAGTTTTTATTCTCTGAGTCGATTGACTTGAAATTGTGTCTACTTCAACTAGCTTATGCCCGCGGCTTTGCCCGCGTGGAGTTAGGGAATTGCCCACGGGATCTTACTTCTGGAATAATAAGTAATCTATGTATCTATCTATAATAATGCTACGAAATTCGGACAATATGCTTTCGATACAGCACAACGATATGTTAATAAATAGATGTGGTATTATGTGCCATCATCCGTCCATAAAGTCCTAATTCACGGGGAAAGCGTCATTTGGCATTAGTCAGTGTTACCTCTTGGACAGCTCTCCGAAGATGCCCAGGAATCAAGGAACAAAGACTATAAACGATTCAGACTTCATCATGCTAGAAAATGCTCTGGAGTAGCCACAAATGAAGATGTTCTACATATACTTTTGTATACTTCGGACCCTTACATAACAAGTTTAAGAAAATCTTCAACCAAAAAGTCTATGGAACTTTTAGATGAAGCTTTGGAGCTAGTAGAATAACAACCTTAAGTTTTTTTTTCTTATTTAATTAAATTAATAACAGTTATTTTAAAAGTTTTATTTTGTATTCATTAAAACATTTTAGGTCACATTATTTAACGATAGTCGTAAATTTCTGATCATTTTTCAATATTTCATATTTTGTTTTTTTTTATAACTATTAAATATATTTTTATATTTATAAACTGTATATTATATTAAAGTATATTTATTCTAGATTATTCAAAAAAAAATTCAGCTGCATATCTATAAAAACATGGAAGTTATGGATTTATGACCCGAAACCGACTGAATCTCCACATAGTGCGGCGTCCTGACCTACCGCGTGACGCAGGTCCTCACCGGACATGGAAGTTTCGGGAGGTACCTGTGTCATATGGGGAAGGAGGAAACGCCTGGGTGTCACCACTGCGAGGACCGCCCGGAGGACACGGTGGAGCATACGGTGCAGGACTGCCCCGCTTGGGCAGAGCACCACCGTGTCCTCACGGCGGCGATAGGCGGAGACCTCTCGCGCCCGGCATTGGTCGAGGCCATGCTGCGGGGCGAGACGGAGTGGGAAGCGGTCGCCTCCTTCTGCGAAGCAGTCATGCTCGCGAAGGAGGAGGCGGGCCGCGTGAGGGAGAGGACAGCGTCCTCCCTCCACACCAGCCGCAGTGGTAGACGCCCACGGCGCCGGACGTGGGCAGACGATCTCCGGCCACCGTAGGCGCGGGCATGCGGGCGGCGAGTAATGGGCGACTCGCTGTCCGACCATGGACCATGCCCGGGTCGACGGCGCGTTGTGTTCCACGCGCGCCTCAAGGAGTGTCAGCATAATGACGGGGCCCTCCTCTAGAGGGCCAAAGCCTGCCGGGGTCGCGGGACTCATAGAATTACCGTGACCCTGGAACATAAAGAGCTACTGAAGGACACCGTGGATTTTAGTCAGTACAAGTCTGACAGTCCCTCCCGCTCTGCCCTGGGTGGGAGGACTCATTTGATGATTTTACCACGAAAAAAAAAAAAAAAAAAAATATATATTCAACTTGCTAGAAGAGATCAAGGACTTTCGAATTGAGGTATTGTCACGCTTAGATGTCCAGACAAGTAAGATGGAGAATATGCAGGAAATATTTAATTCTACGAAAAATGAGTTGCAAGAATTGCGTTCATATGTGAAGGTACTTAAACAAAAAGTTGATCAAGTATTTGCGTTAGAAAATCAAATGAGGGAACTAATAACGCGTAATCAATATTTAGAACATCAACTTAACATCTCCAAAGTGTCACAAACGTCAACAGACACGGTGAAACTTCCTAAAAAGCATTGAATTATGTCGATGCGATTTGTAAACAATCCGCAAATGACCTGGGTAACGAGCCTACCGCCGTCGGCGCCACAGCTATGCTATCGAGTGGGGCCACGAAAACGATGGAACAACTAATGTGTAAGGAAGTATCACAGGAAAAGAGGCAGTCTTTATCAACAACCGAGCACTGACATGAGCAGCAAGGAAGAGAATAATGAGAGGTGGAAAATAGTCCATAAGAAGAAAGGGAAGATTCAAAATAAAGATGTAAAGAGAGGCCAGAACTCGAGCCTTAAGGAAATCCAAGCAATGGAGCGTAAGAAACACCTCCACGTTTGGAGATTACATCCGGAAACTACAGTGGAAAAAATGACCGCTCATGTGATACAGGTATGTGGCTCTGAAGTTAATGTCAAAATTGAAAAATTAGGCATAAGACAGAGAGAAATTATGCTTCATTCATTGTTGGTATCTCTGAGGGCCTTTACCACAAAATATGTCAACCAGAGATTTGGCCTCTGAATGCAGAATTTTCCGAATGGATTTGGTTTCGGAGACCAACAAATAAACCAAACGAAGGAAGGTAGAAGCATTGAAATGTATTATCAAAATGTAAGAGGTCTTCGTACAAAATTAGAAATCTTTAGAAATAACATAATATCATTTAATTCAGACTTATACGCTATAACTGAATCAGGCTGCAATGAATCCATTCAAGACGCAGAAATTATCCCTCAAGGATATAAAATAATACGTTGTGATCGAGTGGATGGGCGTAAGCAGGGCGGAGCGTTTCTCGTGGCCACACACCGCTTCGAGCTGCGACAGGTACATGTCTCGGACGCGTCAATAGACGCCTGCGTATTTGAATTTGTTTGTGCAACGGTTCATTTAAAGAATAGATTTTTTTTTTATGTTGCGTTGTTTATATTCCACCTGGGAGTTCGGAGAACGATTATATGATTTTGTTTAGGGTAATAGAAAATATGTGTAATAGATTATAGACAAGTGATTGTTATTGGAGATTTTAATTTACATTCTTGTCCTGTAAATATTAGCAATTATTATGAATGCTTTATGTCATATTGCGAGTTCACTCAAAGTAACATGGTGCCCAATGTCTTAGGCCGACACCTGGATTTGGTTCTGAGTACGGGTTTTAGCGGAGAAGTGTCAGTGGTGTTGGCGGACAACGCGCTCGTTCCCGTCGATCCGTACCACCCGCCGCTAGCGGTGTGCGTGCGCCGAGTCCGAGTCCCTCTCTAACAGCGCGTGCAATAACAGACCGCAGTGGAATTTTTATAGAGCTGATTATGAATTATTGTATTCGACGTCAACTTCTGTTGACTGGAGTAAAATGTATGAAATGCATGATTTGGAAGACATTTTAAATTTATTTTATGTGAAATTAGGCCGTATTTTAGACGAATGTGTACCAAGGAAAAAGTTTACCCAGGGAAACTCACGTTATGTGTATCCCGAATGGTACACCGGAGAGATTATTAAAGAGATCCAAATTGAAGCAAAACTTCACAAA
This sequence comes from Noctua comes, assembly GCA_963082995.1. Lineage (NCBI taxonomy): Eukaryota > Metazoa > Arthropoda > Insecta > Lepidoptera > Noctuidae > Noctua > Noctua comes. Next base: position 315,777 of record OY720293.1, read on the forward strand.
CTGTTTAAAAAATCGAAACGTGATTGCGATTACGAAGAATACGCTAAATGTAGGGCCCGGATAAAAAAGTCTATAGAAATTGCACACAGAAACCATAAAAATAAAATTCAAAATCAGTTCGCTAAAGATCCAAAATCATTCTGGCAATATATTAGGTCGAAAAAAAGTAGAGTAAATAGGCAGAGTCTTATAAAAGATGGGCAAAATCTCACTGATGAGCAGTGTGCTAAGGAATTCGCAGAATTTTTTGAGTCAGTATACAGTCAGGAACCACCGCAACTAGACGTTCAGGCGGCGATGGCGGAGGCCAGCAGTGCTACTAGTGCACGGGTACATATAGACACTTTTTAATTTATTATTCTGTAGCCATTGTTAAATTTTGCCAATAGTATTATTAATGTCTATTTCATGATCAGAAGGTGATTTTTTGTCAGATGATACGATAATTGAAATGTCATCTGCGAATAATGTAAATTTATGATTAGTCACCAGTGGTATGTCATTTATATATAATAAGAATAATATGGGACCTAATACACTTCCTTGAGGGACGCCACATTTATTTACCCTAGAAACAGAACAGTAGGAAGTGAGTACGTTTTCATTTACTTTGTCTATAACAACGTATTGTTTTCGACCACTTATATAAGACGAAATCCACTGTAGTGCAACTCCTGTTATTCCCAGTATTTCCAACTTTCTCAACAATACGTCATGTGCTACGAAGTCAAAAGCTTGTGATAGGTCGAAAAAAAGACCTGTTTTTAATTTATTATTGTTTAAGTTACTCAGGATATTGCCCACCAGAGTAAATATTGCTTGTGTTGTTGACTTTTGCTTTTGGAATCCAAACTGTTCCTTTGCTTTAATATTAAATTTGCTACAGAAGTCGACAAGTCTCTTAAGCATACATTTCTCGAAAACCTTTGACAAAATAGGAATCGGAGTAATCGGGCGATAGTTTTTGACGTCTTTTTTATCGTGCTTTTTGTACAGTGGCTTCACGACTGATAATTTTAGGGCATCAGGAAATGTACTTGTAATCATGTAAATGACGAAAACGAGAGGTTAATTAAATATGTCAAAATGGGAATTTATTACTATTTTTGTGCTGATTCCATCATAACCTTCAGAATTAGTATTATTTAACGCCATTATTTCTTTTTTAACTTCATCTTCAGTCATAGAGCTAAAAAACATGGAGTTAGGAATTGACTTAATATTATTGTCATTAATATAATGTCGATTATTGGATGTCAAGGTATTAGTCGAGTCAATAAAATAATTATTAAAAGCATTCGCTATGTCAGGGGGATTTGTCAGAACTTTCTTATCTAATTGTATTTCAGAAATATTATTAGTACATGATCTCGCATTTCCAAATTCATGATTAATAACTGACCAAGTTGCTCTGCATTTGTTCTTGCTATCTATCTATCTATACATATAAAATTCAAAGTCCTGACTGACTGACTGACTTATATATCAACGCACAGCCCAAACCACAGGTCCTAGAGACATGAAATTTGGACAGTGTACTCTTTGTGAAGAGTAGGTATCCACTAAGAAAGGGTTTTTCGAAATTCCACCCCTAAGAGGGTGAAATGGGGTGTTGAATTTTCTATGTAACTTTTTATTCTCTGAGTCGATTGACTTGAAATTGTGTCTATATATACTTCAGTTAAAATGATGAGATACGTGTATCACAGTTTTTCCAAAATCATCCCCCAATTTAAAATTCAATGTCCTGACTGGCTGACTGATACATCAACGCACAGCCCAAACCACTGGTCCTAGAGACATGAAATTTGGACAGTGTACTCTTTGTGAAGAGTAGGTATCCACCAAGAAAGTGTTTTTCGAAATTTCACCCCTAAGAGGGTGAAATGGGGTGTTGAATTTTCTACGAAACTTTTTATTCTCTGAGTCGATTGACTTGAAATTGTGCCTACATATACTTCAGTTAAAATGATAAGATACGTGTATCACAGTTTTTCCAAAATCATCCCCTAATTTAAAATTCAATGTCCTGACTGGCTGACTGATATATCAACGCACAGCCCAAACCACTGGTTCTAGAGGCATGAAATTTGGACAGTGTACTCTTTGTGAAGAGTAGGTATCCACTAAGAAAGGGTTTTTCGAAATTTCACCCCTAAGAGGGTGAAATGGAGTGTTGAATTTTCTGTGAAACTTTTTATTCTCTGAGTCGATTGACCTGAAATTGTGTCTACAAATACTTCTATTAAAATGATGAGATACGTGTATCACAGTTTTTCCAAAATCATCCCCCAATTTAAAATTCAATGTCCTGACTGGCTGACTGATATATCAACGCACAGCCCAAACCGCTGGTTCTAGAGAAATGAAATTTGGTGAATGTACTCTTTGTAGAGAGTGGGTATCCACTAAGAAAGGGTTTTTGAAATTCCACCCCTAAGAGGGTGAAATGGGGTGTTGAATTTTCTGTGAAACTCTCTCGGGGTCGATTGACTTGAAAATGTGTATACATATACTTCAGTTAAAATGATGAGATACGTGTATCACAAAATCATCCCCCAATTTAAAATTCCATGTCCTGACTGGCTGACTGATATACCAACGCACAGCCCAAACCGCGGGTCCCAGAGATATGAAAATTGGAGGGTGTATTCTTTGTGAAGAGTTAGTATCAGTTTTTTGAAATTCCTACCCCTTAGAGGGTGAAATGGGGTGTTGAATTTTCTGTGAAACTTTTTACTCTCGGGGTCGATTGACTTGAAAATTTGTTTACATACTCTTCAGATAAAATCCAGTAAATCCGATGTCCAATCTCAAACCAAGGTATCAATATTTCACGTATCTAATTTAATTGATATAACTTTATAATAATAACAGCTTCTGCCCGCGGCTTCGCCCGCGTGGAGTTCGGGAACTGCCCACGGAATCTTACTTCTGGGATAATAAGTAATCTATGTATGTATAGTACATACATAGATTTACGTGTACTTGCTATTGCAAACATTTGTTCATAGTAATATCAATTAAATTACATAATATGTGAAATATCTTGGTTTGAGATTGGACACCGGGACACCAAACAAATGATTTATTAGGAATCTATTTATAGACATAATACTTTGACATAATATTTAATATCAATGTCCCGTATCGCGAGCCAACGCGAAAATCGGTGGAATAAACTATATTCACAGACACGTCTACCTCAGAAAAATCCTATCTACTTAGTAATAGGTAAATACTCCCACGCCCCGCACGCCCCATGCAACGCTGCGCGGCATGCGCCCTTCTACGTGAGCTTTGAAGCCCTATTTAACTATATTGGGTGATGATTTTGGAAAAACTGATACACATCTATATATACAAAATGGTAAACTGACTGACTGACTGACTGGGTGATATATCAACGCACAGCCCAAACCGCTGGTTCTAGAGACATGAAACTTGGAGGGTGTGTTCTTTGTGAAGAGAAGGTTTCCACTAAGAAAGGATCTATAGGGAATTCAAATTTTCAGTCGTCAGCCTAAACACAAAATTTGAAGATCCTAACTTCAAAACTGACGTACTTTCATATGAACTTCCATCCCCTATTTTACCCCTTTAGGGGTGGAACTCCCAAAAATCCTTTCTTAGTGGATACTTACTCTTCACAAAGAACACACCCTCCAAGTTTCATGACTCTAGGACCATCGGTTTGGGCTGTGCGTTGATATATCACCCAGTCAGTCAGTCAGTTTACCATTTTATATAAAGAAAAAAAGAAGAAGAAAGAAAGAAGATTAAAGATTAATGATAAAATCATCTTTATCTATCAAACTTGAACGCGTAAACAAAGTTTCGTGGCCATGCTACTAACCGCTGAAGAGTTCTCTCTTGAGGAGACGATCCTGGCTGCAGGATTAAGGAATGTTTGTCATAAGAATGTATTGTCACCAGAACCAAAGGTTTGTGCAAAATTTCAGCTCAATCGGTTGTACAAAATTTTAGTTGCATTTCACCCGAACAAACATAGTATCTTCACCCCCCTTTTTAACCCTTCGGGGGTAGAATTATCAAAAACGCCGAGACACGTATAAATTAATTTTCAATCGTCAGCCTTATCACAAAATTTTAAGATCCTAACTTCAAAACTGACAGACTTTCATACAAACTTCCATCCCCTATTTTACCCCTTTAGGAGTGAAATTCCCAAAAATTCTTTCTTAGTGGATACTTACTCTTCACAAACAATTCACCGTCCAAATTTCATGTCTCTAGGATTAGTGGTTTGGGCTGGGGGTTGATATATCAGTCAGCCAGTCAGGACGTTTAATTTTAAATTGGGGGATGATTTAGGAAAAACTGTGATACACGTGTCTCATAATTTTAACTGAAGAGTAAGTACACAAATTTTCAAGTCAATCGACTCAGGGAATAAAAAGTTTCACAGAAAATGATACACCCCATTTCACCCTCTTAGGGGTGGAATTTCGAAAAACCCTTTCTTAGTGTATACTTACTCGTCACAAAGAGTACACTGTCCAAATTTCATGTTTCTAGGACCAGCGGTTTGGGCTGTGCGTTGATATATAAGTCAGTCAGTCAGTTAGTCAGGACTTTGAATTTTATATGTATAGATTGCAAGTTATAAGCAAGTACATGTAAATCTATGTATGTATTATAGATAGATACATAGATTACTTATTATTCCAGAAGTAAGATCCCGTGGGCAATTCCCTAACTCCACGCGGGCGAAGCCGCGGGCATAAGCTATTTTTTATAAAATTTATGTTAGAATTCATTTTCGATTTAACAATACACTTTTTCAATATATTTGAGTATTGTTTATATCTTATTTTGTGTGATAATGTTTTATTCTTGTAATAGTGATATCGCAAGAATCGTTTAGTTTTGCAACTGTTTCTAAGACCCTTCCTTATCCATTTCTGCTTAAATGCATTAGTGTTTTTAATCTTTATTTTCATCTTTGGGAAGCACAAATTATACACGATTACTTTTACATCGTTCTGGAGCCGAAACACAGTAACTCCACTCGAGTAATAGTTACTATTGGCAATGTTATTTTTTTTTTAAGAAATATTAAAGAAGTTAGAAAATTATCACTTTTTTTCTGTCATTCGAGTTAAATCTTAGTAGGGACTTCCACTATTTCATTCATAAACGCAATATCGTACGCGATCCGCTGGATAATGACGTAGCGCGGCACAGCTGTGAGTGAGGTCAATGGACGTCGGACGAATTTGATATCCGACTGCAAGTAGGTAGGTTTCAGGTACGATTTAGGTTGGTGTAAGTTCATTTACCTACATCATCTCTCGTTCGTATCAGAAGCACGTGTTTACCACTATCACATCTCTTTGTTAACGAGAGAAATTAATTGGCATTTAATTCACCACTCTCGCATCACGAAATCACTAGTTGGTACTCGTACCTATTCAACTAGACACCGACACGACGACAGTACGCTTGGGAGTTAGGCCTTGAATCGAGAGTCGACCTGTCGACCAATGAACCTACCTACCATAATATTGTGATTCATAAAATAATACTGCTTTTAACATTTCTTTTGCGGCAATGCTAGCGGCGCGACAAAGGCAGGCAGTTCGCACAGAAAAACGAATCGTTTTGTCTGTCGAATAGAGTTCATTATTAGTTGCAGGTATCAGGAGGTATTGGAAGTATTAGGTTGGAATTAAGACCTTATTTTCATAACGTTAACCGTGTAATTCGGTTGTGCATCTTTGTAACAGTCAGGTCGGACACGAGGCAATCGGTTTCTCAGAATATTTTTTAGTAAATTTAGTAAACATTAATTTTAGGTACCTAGTTTGGTAAAATTTCTAATTTTCACCGTTTGCTGTTAAGAAATAAAGTCTGAATTCGCTTTTCGTATTTTTATTTGCGAACCAACTTATCTATCGCGTATGTATTTTATTTTATTTGTTTATGTACCTATCTAACGCGGCGGATCTTATGTTTTCGAGAAGGCACACTAGCGGATGAACTAATTAGACAGATACTTACATACCTAGCTACACGACGTCAGTAACAACCACGTTGTTGCTACTGCAGATACCTAGGTAGTAGGTACCTACCCGTGACAATAATAAATCGTTTGATTCTGCATTCATGACCATTGTTCGATCTAAATTGCATTTATGTTTACGTACATAACAGTTAAATAACTCTAATTTTTCCTTCATACTTTCTACGGGCTTAGGACCGTCGCGTCAGTAATACATTTTACGTCTAATTATGTACCTACTTACTTTGTAAGTATTCTTTTATTCTCAAGAAAAAGTATTGCAGGCGCAGGCGTATTTAAAACATTGGAGCTATCTACAAACATAATCAACATAAAACTAACTAAGGCTAAGAACATAAATTAGATAATTACACTTCCCTGTATCGAAGCAACTGCTCAAAATGGAGTCCACTTTGCTCGATACATAGACGGGCACGTTTCATTAAATTGTCTTTTAATTTTCCTAATGTGTGTCTGTCACTTTTCACAATATTAAATGCGTCCACTATCGCACTTCGTAACTCATCTCGAGTAGTACGCTCCTCGAAATAAACTAGTCTTTTAATTTCGGACCACAAATAAAAATCTAAGGGTGTTAAGTCAGGGCTCCTTGCGGGCCAAGCCACAGGGCCACCACGACCTATCCATTGCTCACCAAACTCACTGTTTAGGTACGCACGCACTGAAGTAGCGAAATGGGCAGGGCATCCATCATGCTGGTAGAACATACCGCGTAAATATGCCAGAGGCACATCCTCTAACAACAGCGGTATCATAGTTTGCAGCATCTCTAAATAAGACCCACCAGTCAGGTGACCTTCAATTAAAATAGGCCCTATTATTTGGTCGTTAATAATGCCTGCCCAAACATTCACGCTGAATCTAACCTGATGGTTATCTTCGCGAATGAGGTGCGGGTTTAAAAACGACCAATAATGTTCGTTGTGAACGTTGTACAGACCCACGCGTGTAAATAGCGATTCATCCGTCCACAGTATGTTGGCAGTGGCATTTTCCAGCAACCATTGGCATAATGCGATCCTCCTTGGCCCGTCGCCTTCGTAGATAGCATGCGCTCGACGAAAATGGTATGGATGTAATCCATTTGAATTTAATAATCTCCAGACGTAATACTGGCTAACATTGAACCGCCTGGCCGCCATTGTGGTACTGCGACGTGGGTCGCGTTCGAAGTACTCCAGTATTTCTTCTTCCAATTCCGCCGAGTATGGTAGTCTACCGCGGCCCTGCGCGTGTGTGGGTGCTCGAAACTGTCCGTGATCGAGGAGGCGCTGGCTTACAGCCAGGATGGTGGAGGTGAAGGGAACTTGAGGGTCGGTGATTCCACGTGCGCGCAGTGAGTTCAGGTGTTCCGGCTGAGCATATAAACGTCTAGCCTCTTCCAGGTTATGGTGCGCCATCCCATAAAAATCCACCATTGCCCAATACTCCACGTTGGAGAACACGTATTGCCGACTCATTATTAGCTCGAGATTAGGTTGCGCGGGAATGACCTAATACAGCGAAACGCGTGACAATACTAGGAAGGAAGGAAGGGCGGGCGGGCGCCCGGTCGGCTAGAGTCTAGAGCGTGGGGTGGGGGCGTGGCTTACGGATCATACTGTCTGATCGATGAATGGATTTTTCAATGGGTACCGTTCGTATGTGTTGCCGATCGTGTTTACGTTTTACACACACATATGCATTTACCGCAAAGAAGCATTACTTCGAGTTCTCATTATTTCACAAAAAAAACATTAAATTTTATTTTTCGCGATTTTTTTTATTCTTACTTTTTAAAAAAAATAGTCCCAATCGTTTCGAGTTCGATGATCGAGTTTATGGCTTTCGGTTCCAGAACGACCTAAAAGTAACCGTGTATAACAAACACAAAAAATCATGGAATGTATTGAAAGCTTTATTTGTGTCAGATTCTAAGTAGACATCAAACCAAGAAGTACTTGTGAGACATGTTTTAATTTTTTTTATATTTTCGTTGCAGTAATCTTTCTTATAAATAAAATATGATTTACACTTTGAACTTTGCTCTTTTACCGGAAACTCTAACAGTTGTGCTGTCTCATGGTCAGATAAGTGAAGAGGCAAAACTTTAGAAGATGTTGTCTTGATGTTACTTACTATGTGGTCTATACAAGAGTCCTTACGGGTTGGGACATTAATGTGAAGTTGCAGCTTGTACGTATTACATAGATCTGTTAGATAGGTAGTAACTTTCCCTGGTTTCAGAGTATTTATATTAAAGTCACCAGCAATAACTACTTTTACACTTGGCCCATATTTTTTGAGTACTTCACCCAACAATAGGTCCAACTTATTCAGGAATACGTTAGGGTCAGATGTCGGTGTTCTATAAACACACACTATTAATAATTTATGCAATAGGATTTCAATACCACAAGCCTCGAAAGACTTAAGCGTTGAATATTTTTTAATACAAGTAAGCTCAGTACAAGTAATGCCCCTTTTTGCAAGTATACAAATGCCCCCTCTCTGCTGGTCTCTACTAAACGCAGTTGCCAAGGTATAGTTGTTTATTTTGAGAAACTTTTCGTTTCCGGCACGCATAAAAGTTTCGGAGAAACATAAAATATCAGGTTCATTATTTGCGTCTCGTAATTCTAGCAACGTTAGTTCTAAAATTTCTTGTTTTGATAAAACGCTAGCTATGTTTTGGTGAAATATTTTAAAGTTCTGTGACTCACCACTATTTTTCACGAAAAAGCCTGTTCCTGTTCACAGTTTTAAAATAGAAAGGTATAGTACCCATTTTTCTAGTAGTAGGGTTTCCAATACCGGGTCCATTCGTGGTATCGTGTTCAGACTGTTTTCCTGCAAAGTAATATGGGATTGTTCCTTTTAGATAGACTTCACATTTATTGGCAGATTTTTTGTGACTTGGTTGGGTACGCAATACTAATTTCTTTAATAGACATGGGCGCCGCGCCGCCGCCGCCGCCGCCACTTGCTGCTCGGCTTGAACGAGGCTAACACGTGCCATGACTTAACCCTACTGGATTTTTATTTGTGGTCTGTGATAAAAAGATTAGTTTATTTCGAGGAGTATACTACTCGAGATGAGTTAAGAAGTGCGATTGTGGATGTGGACGCGTTTAATATTGTGAAAAGTGACAGAGACACATTAGCAAGACAATCTCATTAAACGTGCCCGTTTGTGTATCGAGCGAAATGGACTCCATTTTGAGCAGTTGCTTCGATACAGGGAAGTAGGTATAAATTGTGAAAAATCTAATATCCTTAGTTAGTTATACCTACGTTGATTATGTTTGTAAATAGCTCAAATTTTTAAGTACGCCTGCGCCTGCATTTATTTTTCTTGAGATTAAAAGTGTATAAGTAAGTAAGTAGGTAGGTATTTAGATACGTAAAATGTATAACTGACGCAACGGTCCTAAGCCCGTAGAAAGTATGACGGAAAAATTTGAGTTATTGAACTCATCATCATCATCATTTCAGCCAAAAGACGTCCACTGCTGGACATAGGCCTCCCCCAAGTGTCGCCACATTGACCGGTCCCGTGCGACTCGCATCCAGCAGATCCCTGCAACCTTTACAAGGTCATCGGTCCACCTAGTGGGAGGCCTTCCAACGCAGCGTCTTCCGGTTCGCGGTCGCCACTCCAGAACTTTTCGGCCCCATCGGCCATCCGTTCTGCGAGCAATGTGCCCTGCCCACTGCCACTTAAGTTTGGCTATTCTTCGGGCTACGTCGGTAACCTTGGTTCTCTTGCTACATATACTTCAGTTAAAATTATGAGATACGTGTATCAGTTTTTCGAAAATCATCCCCCAATTTAAAATTCCGTGTCCTGACTGGCTGACTGATATACCAACGCACAGCCCAAACCGCTGGTCCTGGTAGAGATTTCGTGATGCGAGACTGGTGAATTAATTGTCAATTAATTTCTCTCGTTTACGAGGAGACGAGTGATGATGGAGGTAAATGAACTTACACCAACCTTAATCGTACCTGAAATGAAATACCTACTTGCAGGTACTTTTTCATCTGGTTATTCGTCCGACGTCCATTGACCCACCGCGAGCGCACTACACAGCTGTGTCGCTTTACGTCATCGACGAGCGCATCGCGTACTATCTTGCGTTTATGAATGAAATAGTGAAAGCGCTACTAAGATTTAACTCGAATGACAGAATAAAAGTGATAAATTTCTAACTTCTTTATCTGATGTCTTAAAAAAACAATAACAATGCCAATAGTAACTATTACTCGACTGGAGTTACTGTGTTTCGGCTCCAGAACGATGTAAAAGTATTCGTGTAAAAAGTGACGAATTCACAGAAAAAAATTAAACTTAACGTAAATATCAAGAGGTTCATGCTGTTTCTTTCCTCAGCCACGCCACCAATTTAGCTTTTGACTTTGAAGTTTTTTTTTTTTTTTCTGAGCAAACTCTTGCATGATATTAAAACGGGATTATTTTATTCTATTTCTTATGTATTCTTATTATTACCCTGATTGCAGATTTTGAACTGAAGTCATTGACTCTGAGTACTCACACTGTGACTGGAAAAAAAACAGGAGAAAAGATAAATGAAATGATCCAGGGCGTAAAGAAAAATTTGGACTGGATGCTTAAAATGTCTACGCTGTAACGGATGCTGGCAGCAACGTGAAACGGGCAGTTTCGTTGGCAAACATGGAGCACCATTTGTGCCTCGGACATGGACTTCATAACCTTGTGACCGTGGATGGTATAGATAGTGTCCCAGAAGTAAAAGAACTGGTTAATAAATGTAAAAAAATTGTCAAGACTGTGCGCTACCGGTTACCAGAGGTGGAGTTAGAAGCAGAAAAGGTGCAGAAATAATTTTTGGATAGTGTTGAACGAGTAGTAGAAACACTAGAAATTGATGAGAGTAACCCTATTTTACAGAGCAATTCGCAGACAGCTACAGAAGCAAGCACCGAAGGGTTTGCAGAAGACATGTCACTTATGACAGCTGATAATTTTAGAAATATTCCGTCTATTAAGACTGCTACGCCTACACGTTGGCACAGCATTTTAGAGATGCTGGAGAGTTTAATTCATGTTTGCAACCGTGATCCAATAAACAACATGTTAAGAAAAGTAGGAAAAGATGAGCTGAAAATTACTCAAAATGAGTGGATTCTTTTGGAAGACTTAGTCAAGTTTTTAAATCGATTCCGTGAAGCAGTCGAAATTATGTCATCCCAAAAGACCTGCACTATGAATGTTGCACTTGTATTTCGCTCTGAAATAATTGATGTTCTAAAATCACTTGATGATGATGAATCATTGGTTCTGTTTCGTTTAAAACGCAACATGTTGGCGAATATTGATAAAAGATTTCCTGTTTCCTGTTGTTTGTTTCCTGTTCTTGTGGAATAAGATGAGATCATCCCAGATACCGTATGAACTTATCAACATCTTTAAGTATTGGTACGGGAACCAGGTGAACAACGTGAAGTGGGCGGGCACGTTGTCGGACCCATATAGGTTGGAATGTGGGGTGAGGCAGGGGGGGTTGAGCTCTCCCTCCATTTTTAACCTGTATGTGAATAGACTGATTGAGGCGCTCAGTGAGCAACATATTGGTTGTCACATAGATGGTGTCTGTTTTAATAACATCAGCTACGCGGACGATATGGTGCTTCTGAGCGCCTCGGTCTGTGGACTCAGGAGGCTGATGAGTATATGTGAGGACTATGCAGCTGATCACGGGCTGCGGTATAATGTAGGGAAGAGTCAGTGTATGGTTTTTCAGGGGGGGTCTAGGAAGGTCCAAGAAATGCCACCCATAAAGCTGAATGGCTCACCCTTGGAAAGGGTGGACATTTTTAAGTACTTGGGACATTTCGTGACTCCTACCTTGAGGGATGACGCAGACATTGAGCGGGAGCGAAGGGCGCTGTCGGTCAGAGCGAACATGGTTATCCGCAGGTTTGCACGGTGCTCAAAAGACGTTAAAATTACTCTTTTTAGAGCCTACTGCACTACTCTGTACACGTGCAGCTTGTGGACTGACTATACGCAAAAGTCGTACAGCGCCCTTCGTGTCCAGTTCAACAACGCGTTCAGGATGATGTTGGCGCTCCCCCGCTTTTGCAGCGCATCGACTATGTTTGCATGCGCGCGCGTGGATTGCTTTCACGCCACGATGCGCAAGAGAGGCACGTCGCTGGTGCGGCGAGTGCGGGGGAGCGCTAACAGCATGCTGGCCGCGCTCGCGGCAAGACTTGATTGCTCCATCGTCTCCCATTGTTGTGGGCGACATGTGGCAGGCTGATGCGACAACCAAGTTATGGGGATAAATTGTTAATTTAACTTTGATTATTTACTTTTTAAATTGGATTGAATTAGTAATGTGGTGTTGTATATGTAATGTGACTGTGTGTGTGTAATTATTAATTATTTCTTGTATGAGTCGGTGATGCTCGAATTAAAATGATTTTATTTTTTTATTTTATTTATTTAAACCTGTAGTAGCTGCGGCTCTTTTGGACAAGCGGTTCATGGGTCTTAAAGAGTTAGATTTATATTTAGAGTCACAAAATATGACAAAGGCTTCCTTCCTTGCATCTTATACACGATTACTTTTACATCGTTCTGGAGCCGAAACACAGTAACTCCACTCGAGTAATAGTTACTATTGGCAATGTTATTTTTTTTTAAGACATCTATTAAAGAAGTTAGAAAATTATCACTTTTTTTCTGTCATTCGAGTTAAATCTTAGTAGGGACTTCCACTATTTCATTCATAAACGCAATATCGTACGCGATCCGCTGGATAATGACGTAGCGCGGCACAGCTGTGAGTGAGGTCAATGGACGTCGGACGAATTTGATATCCGACTGCAAGTAGGTAGGTTTCAGGTACGATTTAGGTTGGTGTAAGTTCATTTACCTACATCATCTCTCGTTCGTATCAGAAGCACGTGTTTACCACTATCACATCTCTTCGTTAACGAGAGAAATTAATTGGCATTTAATTCACCACTCTCGCATCACGAAATCACTAGTTGGTACTCGTACCTATTCAACTAGACACCGACACGACGACAGTACGCTTGGGAGTTAGGCCTTGAATCGAGAGTCGACCTGTCGACCAATGAACCGCAGTATTATTTTATGAATCACAATATTATGGTAGCATAATATTGTGATTCATAAAATAATACTGCTTTTAACATTTCTTTTGCGGCAATGCTAGCGGCTGCTACAAAGGCAGGCAGTTCGCACAGAAAAACGAATCGTTTCGTCTGTCGAATAGAGTTCATTATTAGTTGCAGGTATCAGGAGGTATTGGAAGTATTAGGTTGGAATTAAGACCTTATTTTCATAACGTTAACCGTGTAATTCGGTTGTGCATCTTTGTAACAGTCAGGTCCGACACGAGGCAATCGGTTTCTCAGAATATTTTTTAGTAAACTTAGTAAACATTACTTTTAGGTACCTAGTTTGGTAAAATTTCTAATTTTCACCGTTTGCTGTTAAGAAATAAAGTCTGAATTCGCTTTTCGTATTTTTATTTGCGAACCAACTTTTCTATCGCGTATGTATTTTATTTTATTTGTTTATGTACCTATCTAACGCGGCGGATCTTATGTTTTCGAGACGGCGAAGGCACACTAGCGGATGAACTAATTAGATAGATACTTACATACCTACCTACACGACGTCAGTAACAACCACGTTGTTGCTACTGCAGATACCTAGGTAGTAGGTACCTACCCGTGACAATAATAAATCGTTTGATTCCGCATTCATGACCATAGTTCGATCTAAATTGCATTTATGTTTACGTACATAACAGTTAAATAACTCTAATTTTTCCTTCATACTTTCTACGGGCTTAGGACCGTCGCGTCAGTAATACATTTTACGTCTAACTATGTACCTACTTACTTTGTAAGTATTCTTTTATTCTCAAGAAAAAGTATTGCAGGCGCAGGCTTATTTAAAAAAATGGAGCTATCTACAAACATAATCAACATAAAACTAACTAAGGCTAAGAACATAAATTAGATAATTACACTTCCCTGTATCGAAGCAACTGCTCAAAATGGAGTCCACTTCGCTCGATACATAGACGGGCACGTTACATTAAATTGTCTTTTAATTTTCCTAATGTGTGTATGTCACTTTTCACAATATTAAATGCGTCCACTATCGCACTTCGTAACTCATCTCGAGTAGTACGCTCCTCGAAATAAACTAGTCTTTTAATTTCGGACCACAAATAAAAATCCAAGGGTGTTAAGTCAGGGCTCCTTGCGGGCCAAGCCACAGGGCCACCACGACCTATCCACTGCTCACCAAACTCACTATTTAGGTACGCACGCACTGAAGTAGCAAAATGGGCAGGGCATCCATCATGCTGGTAGAACATACTGCGTAAATATGCCAGAGGCACATCCTCTAGCAACAGCGGTATCACAGTTTGCAGCATCTCTAAATAAGACCCACCAGTCAGGTGACCTTCAATAAAAATAGGCCCTATTATTTGGCCGAATGACCTAATACAGCGAAACGCGTGACAATACTAGGAAGGAAGGAAGGGCGGGCGGGCGCCCGGTCTAAGCTCTCTAAGAAACATAGTGCTGGTCATGGACTTGAAGATGATGATCCACTAGACCAAGAATGTTGGCGATATCTCGCTTCTGCTGTTGGATCTACGGATATCAAAAATGAGGATCTTTTATCTTTTTGGAACGAAAAAAAGAAAGATTTTCCTTGGCTGTCTACCTTTGCCAGAGCTTTGTTATGTGTACCCGCTACAAGTACCCCAAGTGAGAGGGTATTTTCTGTAGCTGGAATGGTACTTCAAAAAGATCTCGGTTGAGTCCACAAAGGGTGAATAAAATAATCTTTACTCACGATAACTATAGGGAATGCAAAAATTATCTAGAAAAATAATTTTGTTGCCTAGCTTGAACAGTTTTCTTTTATTTTTTGATAAATAAAGTGAGTCATTGCATTGTTGTTTTTTTTTAAGATTTTTACACTGAATTTTCATACTGCACATAAATCAGCCACGCCGCCGGCGCCACGCCGCCGGCGCCACGCCGCCGCCGAGCGAGATTCATCAGCACGCCGCCGCCGCAATATTTGGGGGCGGCGCCCATGTCTATTTCTTTAGTGCTTTAACATTTAAATATTTTTTCTCATAATCGTCATAGTCAATAACATAATTAATAAGTTTACATGTATTAAACAAATTATAATTAGAGTCAACAAAGTTTGAATTTTTGAATTCATTGCAAATATTGCGTATAGTTTGGTTTAGGTCATTTACATTTATATATATATTTTTCAGTAGACTCAGAACCGATATCACATCATTATCACGGAATTCATTAAGAACGAAAACGAAGAACAACAAGTTGAGTGGACAAAATCTTTATGTCGTAGTCATTTTCGCCCACACAAACTATGAGCTTGTCATTCAACGATAACTTAATATTTTGACAGTTTTTAAAGACCTCACTGGTAAGCGCGTGAGGTTTTGTTTCAGACGTGACGGTATAATTTACATAAGGTGTGTCCACTCTTGATCGTATCAATGCAGATGATAGACCAACAATTTGTTGTGTGCCCTGGTTCAAGCCATGGTCCGGAGCGAGAGGGAATGGGAAGCCGTCACCTCCTTCTGCGAAGCAGTCATGCTAGTGAAGGAGGTGGCGGGACGTGAGAGGGAAAGAACCTCACGTCCCAGCCGCCGCGGGAGACGCCCTGGGCGTCGGGGGTCACGTGGTGGCTCCCGGCCACCGTAGGCGCGGGCCTGTGGACGGCGAGCTATGGGCTAGCTCGCCGTCCGGCCGTGTCGATGGCGCGTTCGTGTTCCACGCGCGCCTCAAAGAGATGTCAGCAACGATGTAGGGGTCTGCAAGGACCGATGCCTGCCAGGGCTGCGGGACTGTTCGAAAGAGATACCGTGGCCCTGGAACACAAAGGGCAAAGAAGGAACATGGATGGGTTTTAGTCAGTACAAGTCTGACACTCCCTTCCGCTCCGCCCAGAGTGGGGGGGGTCATTTGATGATTTCCCATCCGAAAAAAAAAAAAAAAAAGGTTTATTATTTCATTTCCGGCTTGTTCTAACTGGTTCTCCAGATCTGCGATATCCTTTTGCAGGTTCGAGATATTGCAATAAAGTTGTGTTTTCGTGTTAGGTTTACCGGTAGCCGCATATCTAGGTGGAGTGGAGAAGGCTAGCATATCTGAGTGCAAGAAAGAGTATGTATGCACATTTCTTGTAACTGCTGAATCCACACTGCTATTTTCTCTCTGTGGACCTAGGCTTAGGAATCCTTTTAAAGTTGCATTATCCTTGAGTAATTTGTCAGCGGTGGCCCAGTGGTGGCGGCTCCGACTTACAAACAGTAAGTCGTGGGTTCGAACCCAGGCAGGCGCATTACTTTGTGTAATTTATTTCATCACCATTGCTCTCAAAAACGGTGAAGGAAAACATCGTGAGGAAACCGGCATGTCTTAGAACCACAAATTCGAAGACATGTGACATCTACCAACCCGCACTGGGCCCGCGTGGTGGATTATAGCCCATTCCCTCTCATAGAGAGGAGGCCGGTGTCCCAGCAGTGGGAACATAATAGGCTGATTATGCTATGCTATGTTATAATTTGTCATTTTGTGTACGAAGTTCGTTGTTTTCGAGTATGATATTTTCAAGTTCATTTTGAGAACTACTGAGTTGCGTCTGGAGTAGTTCGATCGTATCCTTAAATTCTTGAGCATTGATATATATAGTCAATTTCTGTACAGTCCATACTTCTTGACAATGTTTTATCGGTGAAGGCACACTCATCTGATGTGTGATCTATTGTAAGGATATGAGAGTCGCATATTTCAGAGGTAGTGCTTTTTGGAGTAGCCCAGGGTGTAGTCTCCTCAGGGGCGTTAGAAATAGTAGCTATGGATGACTTGGGAGACGAGCGCTTTTTCCTCATTGTGACATTGGATACCACAAAGCTGGGTGTGTTCTGCTGTTTTACCTTCTTAGTGCATGTTTTGCATTCCCATCTAAATTTTCCCCTCTCTTCGAATTTTTTTAAGCGGTACGCTTTTTCAGGATATTCAGCACAATCAAATTCAAAGTGGTTTTTACATACGGTGCATAACAAGGTACTTCTATGTTCAACTTGATTTTTGCATCTGTGACAAGTAACTAGTAATAGCTCCTTGTGGCCACTATTATTATTAGTTTTAATTTTCGAAGTCATTTTTCACTTTCTGAGATGGTTTCGAAATTCAGTAAAATTACTACCAACTACTAATTATTTTTTGAGTATGGTCACACTTTAGTTAGGCCAAAGGCCAAAAGGCTGGTATCCAAGTCTCAACACTAAAAACGACTATCATATCATTCGTTCTTTAGTAATTTTATTTTTGTCACATCACTAAAAATTTATTGAGTTTTTGTCTTTGGAATTAATTAAGTTTTTGTCTTTGGTTTGTTTTTGTGATTATATCAATCATTATGCACTGATTTTAAGTTATTATTGTAGTATATACTAGTCCACAACTTGGTTTTGTTCCTTTGATCAGTAAAGATCGCTCTCACTAAAACTGATATTGTTTTTATACGAAATTGTGATAGACAAGTTTTTTAGGATTTATTTCACTTGGGTCCACTGTAGCACTCTGTGAACATTTATTAGTGTTTATGTTCACTATACACACAAATTAATTACTTTACTAGTTACAAATTATAATAGATTTATATTTTTAGATATTTTAATACGCGGACTTTGTTTACATCAGCATTGACGTTTTGACGTTGCATTGACATATATGTCAAATCTTATCGGTTCCCAGAGGTACACAAACAAGAAGTCAAACAAATTGACCAAATGCTTGATTAAGGAATCATAAAACATTCAGAGTCTCCATGGTCTTCACCAATTTGGATTGTCCCAAAAAAAATTGACGCTTCCGAGCAACAAAAGTGGCGTATAGTTATCGACTACCGAAAACTAAACGATATCACTATTGGTGACAGTTACCCTATACCGCAAATATCCGAAATTTTAGACCAGTTGTGTCAAAGTAAATACTTCTCGACCCTTGACCTTGCATCTGGATTCCACCAGATTTTAATTAATGAAGAAGACGCTTCTAAAACGGCATTTAGTGTACCTCAAGGACATTACCAATTCACGAGAATGCTATTTGGTTTAAAAAACGCACCCGCTACTTTCCAACGATTAATGAATACCGCCCTCACAGGCCTTCAGGGTATACGGTGTTTTGTATACCTTGATGACATAGTAATATATTCTCATGATTTGAATTCTCACATCGATAATCTTTCGTCAGTATTCCAAAGGCTTAGAGATTACAATCTAAAACTACAACCTGACAAATGCGAGTTTCTCCGACGTGAAGTTGCATATCTTGGCCATCAAATAACTAGATGGTGTAAAACCTAACCCTGAAAAGATAAAAGCAGTAACTCAATTTCCTACTCCCAAATCTCCGAAGGACATTAAGTCCTTCCTCGGACTTGTATCCTATTATCGCCGCTTCATTGCTAACTTCTCAAAAATTGCAAAACCTCTAACTCAACTTTTAAAAAAGGATGTCCCCTTCCTATGGGAAAACCAACAACAAGTTGCCTTCGACGAACTTAAGCACAAACTTACCTCAGCTCCTATCCTTATTTATCCAGATTTTTCTGCCCCTTTTATCTTAACGTGTGATGCTTCTAATTATGCCATCGGTGCCGTGCTTAGTCAAGGTCCAGTTGGTAAGGATAAGCCAATAGCCTATGCCTCTCGGACCCTCAACAAGAGTGAATCTAACTGCAATACTTCTGAAAAAGAACTCCTTGCTATTTTGTTCGGTTGCAAAACATTTCGCCCATATCTCTATGGACGAAAATTCCTGATCATAACTGATCATAGGCCATTAAAATGGTTGTTTAATCATAAAGATCCCAGTAGTAAATTACAGAGGTGGCGCCTGAAACTAATGGAGTACGAGTACGAAATCGATTATCAGAAAGGAAAACTTAATGCCGCTGCTGACGCCTTGTCTCGATATCCTGTAAATCCAATTCAACCATCAGACCATGATCCTATTCCATCCACCTCTAACCAAAACGCAAATGATTCATCACCTCAATTTAGCCCTCTAACTCTCGAGGATCTTGACATCCAACTACCCCCTGGTTCCCTAAATCTTGACAATAAACTACCTTCTGTAGACCTCTTGGAAAACGATGATTCAATACCAGGAATCGATGATCCTTCTACATCGACTACATCTAACAACTCCCCGAATCTCACAACAAATCCCTCTCGTGATGATAATTATAGCAAATTCCTGAAAACAATGAACAACAAAGACTTTAATAGTAACGCTAAAATCATAGAACACAATGAAAGCATCCTGAAAACTAACTGCAAAATCATTGCCATACCTACTTCCATCGATCTTGATGAATCCATCCCTCACGTAGAAGAAATCCTGAGCAACCTCGAAAACTCTAAGGAACTCCTAGCCAGGGAAAGAACTCTCTACTCTTCTATCTCATTCGATCATAAGGGGAAATCGATATTTTTCCTATTTACTAAAGTATACCACTGATAATGCTTCTTATGAAGACATTTATAAAAGTATACTGAATCTTCGATCCGATATACTACATAATTCTAATGACCCGAACCTAAACTTAGCCATTACCGATTTCCAAAATCCTTTCGACAAACACATCTGGGCAAAAATATACAACATGTTCTGCTATATCTTTCACAATACTCAAGCATCAGTTTATATTTATCATAATACTATAATTTACCCTACACCTTCAGAGATATCTAAAATACTCCGCGAAAATCATGACATCCCTATTGCCGGACATTTAGGATCAACACGTATGTTTCACAGAGTAAAAGAAAGGTATTTCTGGAAAAATATGCAGACAGACATTGAAACTTACGTAAAAAATTGCTCCCAATGCCAAAGTAATAAAGCCTTAAGACAAATTAATAAATTACCAATGCAAATAACTATTACTTCTACTAAGCCATTTGAACGACTCAGCCTCGATCTTGTGGGTCCTCTTCCGGAAGCTGGACTTACTAAGCTAAAGTTCGTTGTCACATTACAAGACGACCTCACCAAATATTCCCTCGCTTACCCTGTCGCTAATGCGACTGCAGAAGAAACATGTGAGTGTCTGGTGCACTTTATTTCTGTTTTCGGCATACCGAAATCTATTTTAACTTATCAAGGGACAAACTTCACCGCAGACTTATTTAAAAGAACCTGTAACTTCCTTAAAATTAAACAAATCTGGTCTTTCCCATACCATCCTCAAACTCAAGGTGCACTTGAACGCAGTCACTCCACACTCAAGGAATACCTTAAATCTTATGTCAATGACAATCATTCTGATTGGCATAACTATGTATATACTGCTATGTTAGCGTATAACACCTCTACTCATTCCACTACTAACTTTACACCATACGAGCTCCTCTTCGGTCAGAAACCTTTTATCCCGGACTCCGTCTACGTATTACAATCAGACCTTACATATCCAGAATACCTCAAATCCCTGCATCATCGCCTAAAACTTTCACGTGAAAAAGCCATCGAAAACATACAAAGATCTAAAGAAAGATCTAAACAGTATTGTGACAACCACTCGCGACCTGTTCAGTATAAAGTCGGAGATTACGTGTATCTCAAAAATCATGTACGCCTGCGTAAAGCCCTTTCGCCGATCTAGAAAGGCCCGTATAAAGTTGTAAAGATCAATGGCCGAAGCACCTTGAGCTTACTCATAAATAGACGTCATGTGACACATCACTATGATGAAGTCAAACTAGCTCCTAGATCTGTAGCGTAGTCCTAGTTAAAATATTTTTAATACTAATTTTAATTATAATATTCTATTACAGTAATTCTGCGCTGGGTCAGGAATTCATTACGTCCTTGACGAACAGTCCTGGCATCTACTTCGACCCCTTAGGATCCTTATGTTTAATTGATAGTCACCTTAGTATAGTTATTCCATATGATGTATCCTTTATTAACCCACACATTCTAAACCTCCGTCTTATTCTCGATAAATCCAAACAAGCATGTGACAATGGCAAAGTCTTTGATTATTTGGAATGCAGAAATCTCTTTGAACCATTGAACACCCGTTATAATGATATAGCCCATGACAACGAGGCTATTTTTCACCTTACATCTCGCCAGTCGAGAAGGTCTGCACTTCTAGGATTCGTGGGCACTTTATCAAAGAAACTATTTGGCACAATGGATGAAGACGATGCCATCCGATACAATGCTATTAGAGAGGTAGAAACAGACCAAAAGAAACTAGCCCTTCTAATGAAGGAAAATATATTAGTCACTACTTCTTCGCTTAAATCTTTCAATGAAACTCTGGCCATAATTAAACTAAATGAAAAGCATCTGAAAAATGCAATTGATGAACTGTCCCAAGACATCCTAAATTTAACTACGTTTCAAAAGAATTAGGTATTAGGTCTCGCATGCTGGAAATAACTTCCATGATAGAAAATAGCCTCCTAGCCTTGTCCTTCAAAGTTGAAGACATAATTAACTCTATCATGTTTAGCAAATCAAATGTCCTATACCCCACTATCCTAACACCTAAAGAACTTTACAACGAATTGGTCGATAATTACAGATTATTACCTGAATCTAAACAACTTCCAGTTACTTTAAACCTCGGTAACATGCATACTATTTTAAATATATGAGAAATATCTAGTTACTTCAATAAAGAAAAGGTCGTTTTTACAGTAAAAACCCCTCTCATTAACCCTATACAATTAAATGTATATCATAACTTACCTTCACCGGTTCCTCATGATAAAAATAATCCAGAGTCATACTCAACCATCATCCCATCATCCAAATATATTGGTATAAGCAGAGATAGGTCCAATGTACTGTAAGTTAGATAATCTTGATTATTGTAAAATAATTAATAATGACCATTACCTTTGTGAAACACCAATATTGTACTCCTCTTCCGCGACGCCTTCCTGTGAAATGGAAATTATTACCTTAATCCCTTCGATTTGTGAAACCAAATTTATTCGTGGTCACGTTAGCATCTGGCAACCACTACGCCATAATAGATGGTTCTTCTTTATTCTTTATTCTTTACTAGCTAATGCCCGCGGCTTCGCCCGCGTGGAGTTAGGGAATTGCCCACGGAATCTTACTTCTGGAATAATAAGTAATCTATGTATCTATCTATAATACATACATAGATTTACATGTACTTGCTTATAACTTGCAATTATTATTATAAAGTTATATCAATTAAATTAGATACGTGACATATTGATACCTTGGTTTTAGATTGGACATCGGATTTACTGGATTTTATCTGAAGAGTATGTAAACAAATTTTCAAGTCAATCGACCCCGAGAGTAAAAAGTTTCACAGAAAATTTAACACCCCATTTCACCCTCTAAGGGGTAGGAATTACCGGGAGCTCCTCCTGGAAGCCTCGATCGTGCAGGCCTGGGTGTCATCACCGGTCAGGCCTGCCGACATCAATAACGAGGCGGGTTGGTTCCAGGAGGCCATGTCCGGGATTTGCGACGTGGCAATGCCCCGTGTTCGGCCAGGAAGCGCCCGGCGTCAGGTGTATTGGTGGTCGCGAGAGCTGACGTCTCTGCGCGAGGCGTGCGTTGCCGCGCGGCACCTGTACGCCAGGCATCGCAGGCTACGCATCCGCCCTCCGGATGCGGCAGCCATTGAGGCGGAGCTGTACGAGGGATACAGAGCGGCGAAGACCGCCCTCCAAGAGGCTGTTCGGCGGGCCAAGAATCTGGCCCGCGAGGAGATGCTGGAGTCTCTGAATGGAGATCCGTGTGGGCGCCCTTACAAGATGGTGCGGGACAAACTCCGCACCCGGGCCCCCCCGCTGACGCAGAGTCTCCGGCCTGAGCTCGTGGAGGACGTGGTGAGCGCTCTGTTCCCTTCGCGAGGGGAGCATCCTCCCCCGCCTATGGCTCCGCCGCCGCGTGCGGTGCCGGGAGCGGACCACACCGATGACGATGACGACATTCCGGAGGTGACTGGGGTAGACCTGAGAGTGGCGGTACGCAGGCTGAAAGCCAGAAATACCGCCCCGGGACCCGATGGCTTGCCTGACAAAGCCTGGGTCCTGGCCTCTGAGGCTCTCGGGCCCCGACTGGAAGGGCTCCTAAGCGCATGCTTGGAGAGAGGCCAGTTCCCGCTTCGTTGGAAGACGGGGAAGCTGGTCCTCATCCGAAAGCCAGGGCGCCCTGCGGACTCTCCGTCCGCATACCGGCCCATCGTATTGCTCGACGAGGTCGGCAAGCTCTTTGAAAGAGTCATTGCCAACCGCCTCGCCGGGCACCTTGTGGGGATGGGGCCGGATCTTGCGGAACACCAGTTTGGTTTCCGCAAGGGGCGCTCAACGGTGGATGCCATCATGCGCGTGAGAGCCCTCACGACGGGGGACGCGGTGTCCCGGGGCGGGGTCGTCTTGGCGGTGTCTCTTGACATCGCCAACGCCTTTAACTCCATGCCCTGGAGCTGCATTGGGGAGGCACTCCGGTATCACCGGGTGCCGACCTACCTTCGTCGTGTGGTCGGGGACTACCTGACGGATAGGGCCGTCATCTACCCCGGTCGGAGCGGAGAATGGAACCGGCGAGAGATGTCGTGCGGTGTTCCACAGGGATCGGTTCTGGGACCGGCCTTGTGGAACATCGGTTACGACTGGGTGCTGCGCGCCGACCTCCCTAGCGGCGTCAGCGTAGTTTGCTACGCTGACGACACGCTGGTACTGGCACAAGGGAGGTCGCACAAGGCGGCGGCCGAAAACATGACACGCGGGGTTGCGATAGTCGTGGAGAGGATCCGGCAATTGGGTCTCGAGGTGGCATTGCACAAGTCCGAGGCCATGTGTTTTCATGGGCCTCGGAATGCGCCACCGTCGGGATCCCTACTGACGGCAGGAGGGGTCTCCATCGGCGTCGGGTCGACGTTGAAGTACCTAGGACTCGTCCTCGACAGCCGGTGGAACTTCGTGGAGCATTTCCGACGTTTGGCTCCCAAACTGGAACGGACAGGGGCTGCCTTTAAGCGGCTCTTGCCCAACCTGAGGGGTCCAAACGCCTCCTGCCGGAGGCTCTACGCGGGGGTCGTGCGGTCCATGGCCCTTTATGGGGCCCCGGTGTGGGCGCGTTCTTTGAGGCGGCGAGCCGCCCACTACCTGAACGCGCCCCAAAAGGTGATAGCCATAAGGCTAATCCGCGGGTACCGCACGATCTCCGGTGAGGCGGCTAGCCTCCTTGCCGGATTGCCACCATGGGATCTGGAGGCGATAGTCCTCGCGCGCCTGCATGAATGGCGCGCGGAGGCACTAAGTCGGTTGGAAACTCCGCTGCCGCGGCAAATTGCCGCTCAGCGGACAGACCTCCGGCGTGATCTCATGGCGACATGGAGAGAGCGACTGTCGCAACCCCGTGCAGGGCACGCCACCATAGTGGCGATAAGTCCCCTCTTTGAGGAGTGGCTAGAGAGGCGCCACGGCGCCCTCACCTACCGCCTGACGCAGGTCCTCACCGGACACGGTTGTTTCGGGAGGTTCCTGCACTGGATCGGGCGGGAGGAAACGCCCGGGTGTTTCCATTGTGAGGATCGTCCGGAGGACACGGTGGAACATACCGTGGAGGTCTGCCCCACTTGGGCGGAGCACCGTCGTGTCCTCGTTGCGGCTATCGGCGGCGGCGATCTCTCGCGTCCGGCCCTGGTTCAAGCCATGGTCCGGAGCGAGAGGGAATGGGAAGCCGTCACCTCCTTCTGCGAAGCAGTCATGCTAGTGAAGGAGGTGGCGGGACGTGAGAGGGAAAGAACCTCACGTCCCAGCCGCCGCGGGAGACGCCCTGGGCGTCGGGGGTCACGTGGTGGCTCCCGGCCACCGTAGGCGCGGGCCTGTGGACGGCGAGCTATGGGCTAACTCGCCGTCCGGCCGTCTTTTGATGACAGGCCGTGTCGATGGCGCGTTCGTGTTCCACGCGCGCCTCAAAGAGATGTCAGCAACGATGTAGGGGTCTGCAAGGACCGATGCCTGCCAGGGCTGCGGGACTGTTCGAAAGAGATACCGTGGCCCTGGAACACAAAGGGCAAAGAAGGAACATGGATGGGTTTTAGTCAGTACAAGTCTGACACTCCCTTCCGCTCCGCCCAGAGTGGGGGGGGTCATTTGATGATTTCCCATCCGAAAAAAAAAAAAAAAAAAAAAAAAAAGGGGTAGGAATTTCGAAAAACTGATACTAACTCTTCACAAAGACTACACCCTCCAATTTTCATAATATCTCTGGGACCCGCGGTTAGGGCTGTGCGTTGGTATATCAGTCAGCCAGTCAGGACATGGAATTTTAAATTGGGGGATGATTTTGTGATACACGTATCTCATCATTTTAACTGAAGTATAAGTAGACATATTTTCAAGTCAATCGACTCCGAGAATAAAAAGTTTCACATAAAATTCAAAACCCCATTTCACCTTATAAGGGGTGGAATTTCAAAAAATCCTTTCTTAGTGGATACCTACTCTCCACAAAGAGTACATTCTCCAAATTTCATGTCTCTAGAACCAGCGGTTTGGGCTGTGCGTTGATGTATCAGTCAGCCAGTCAGGACATTGAATTTTAAATTGGGGATGATTTTGGAAAAACTGTGATACACGTATCTCATCATTTTAACTGAAGTATATGTAGACACATTTTCAAGTCAATCGACCCCGAGAGAGTTTCACAGAAAATTCAACACCCCATTTCACCCTCTTAGCGGTGGAATTTCAAAAACCCTTTCTTAGTGGATACCTACTCTCCACAAAGAGTACATTCTCCAAATTTCATGTCTCTAGAACCAGCGGTTTGGGCTGTGCGTTGATGTATCAGTCAGCCAGTCAGGACATTGAATTTTAAATTGGGGGATGATTTTGGAAAAACTGTGATACACGTATCTCATTATTTTAACTGAAGTATATGTAGACACAATTTCAACTCAATCGACTCAGAGAATAAAAAGTTTTATAGAAAATTCAACACCCCATTTCACCCTCTTAGGGGTGAAATTTCAAAAAACCCTTTCTTAGTGGATACCCACTCTCCACAAAGAGTACATTCTTCAAATTTCATGTCTCTGGGACCAGCGGTATGGGCTGTGCGTTGATGTTTCAGTCAGCCAGTCAGGACATTGAATTTTAAATTGGGGGATGATTTTGGAAAAACTATGATACACGTATCTCATCATTTTAACTGAAGTATATGTAGACACATTTTCAAGTTAATCGACTCAGGGAATAAAAAGTTTCATAGAAAATTCAACACACCATTTCACCCTCTTAGGGGTGGAATTTCAAAAAACCCTTTCTTAGTGGATACCTACTCTTCACAAAGAGTACACTGTCCAAATTTCATGTTTCTAGGACCAGTGGTTTGGGCTGTATGTTGATATATAAGTCAGTCAGTCAGTCAGTCAGTCAGGACTTTGAATTTTATATGTATAGATAGATTGCACACAAAACAAAATATACATAAAAATTGCAACAATATAGCTTATGTACAATGGCGAGCTTAACCCAGAATTGGGTTTTCTTACAGCAAACCAAATTTTGACAGTGAGATTTGCAGTAAAGGATAAACTTAAGTGCATTAACACATTGTGTTACTTAAATTGGTTATTTGTAATGTCAGAAAAAACTAAAATAAGTATTGAATGTAATAACTCCCAATCTAATGAAATAGAATTTAGTGGAAATGGTATATTGTACTTACCTTCTGAATGTGTTGCCTATTGCAAGGACACTCGTTTAACTCCTCATGAAAATCGTAAAGTTCTGCTGAAAACTATTGTTTCTAATTTTAATATTTTAAATGATTCATGTTGTAATATTGTAGCGTATAATAATATTGTATCAAACTTACCTGTAGTTAATCTTAAGAATGTTAACTTAGATTCCTTAGCTTATGATAATCCTGAAATCCTGAAAAGCCTTAACAATATAATTGAAAAACCACATATTGTTTTATATCAAAAATACTATTCAGGTATAACGATTGTAATTATAATTTCTATTATGTTTTTTATTATCTATAAGGTGTATAAAACTGGCATACACAAGAGAATTATGAAATCTAGAGAAAATAAAACTCCTGAAAATAATGAGACTGAATTAGAGGACATTAACCCGCCAAACATTAACACCCCACCCTCTCTTCGAATCGGCTGACTCATACTTCATTAACTTAAACATAAACTTCACTTTAAAGGGTGTAGTTTACTCTTAAACGGGGGGCTGTTACGATTGCCCAATGCTAGGGAAAACCCTTAATGATCAATAATAATCGATTACTAAGATTTCCTCTAAATTGTCTTGTCATCATTTTAAAGGCAGCAATGCCTCCCGCTCCCGCGGTCCACCAGTCTCATCCCGATCGCCGAACCTTTACCATCTCCGTTATTTTATCGTTGTGTCTGCCAGTTCCGAATTATTATTAACCAAAAAGTGTACAAGGTCAAATCCCAAAATAAAACTATCTCCTTTGTGTTTATAAAAGTGTTTTTTTTAAAACGTTGTTTTCGGGGTCCCGTATAACAGAGCGAAATGGACTCCATTTTGAGCAGTTGCTTCGATACAGGGAAGTATAAATTGTGAAAAATCTAATATCCTTAGCCTTAGTTAGTTATACGTTGATTATGTTTGTAAATAGCTCAATTTTTTAAATACGCCTGCGCCTGCATTTATTTTTCTTGAGGTTAAAAGTGTACAAGTAAGTAAGTAGGTAGGTATTTAGATACGTAAAATGTATGTCGCCGCAAGAGCGTCTATCTGCTAAGAATATTAGTTAATTTAATTAATAACCAACTTATAATGTCTCATCCATCATAATATTGATCGTGCCATCTGTGGGTTCCAAGAACAATTATTACAATGACCTGTATCGATTGACAGAAGAGATAAGCGCCATCTAATGGTCTCTGTATTAACTAGTACTGAGATCTTATCACGAACTCGTGATAAGATCTTCTGAAGATTAATTTATTAAACGAAAGTCTAGCTAGAACTATAGTTAAAATTAAGATAAGCAAATATTTGACAATTGGGATTTTAACAATGCTCATTTAACACTAAGAATTGTTTTGAGGCAACATTCCACAATATTGTGGAAGATGGCGACGAATACGATTTTAATGATCAATAACTCAATTTATAATTTGAAACTACAACTAAATCAGTTTCTGTAACTAATTACAAACTGAAAAGTAATAAGATTATTTTACAGAGCAATGTATTAGTGAAAGACCTGTTTGTATTAAATCCTTTGATCTGCCGGAAATGGTTTTAAGCAAGATCCCATTGTTGTAAAAAAGTAATGAAGCCACTAATTAGTTTTAACTCAATAACGCCTTTGCATTTATGAATATTGGCATTGTTTAATTATTAGAGTAATTAATTGTGAAGTATTCTAGTATTGTTTGTAAGTTTGAATGAACTTACTATGTAATAAATTACTGTACTGGCGGTGTGGCACTTCCGCCCGGACAGAGAGAACACGCGGAGGTACAACGAGAAGTCGAGTTAGTTAGCTCGCGATTAGAAAACAATTGAAGTATGTAATTGAAAGTGGTTTTTGAAGTGAACAATATTACGTTGTGTAAATGAGAACTGTAACACGAATTAAAAGAGTGTGTAAGGAGTTTCTTAGCCCGTTCTTCTCCTTATGAACAATCATGTTTGCGAACGGGTGGCTCAACTTGTAAATGGTTTAATAGAAATAAACGTTTGAAGTTTGAGTCAAGTATTGTGTGTGATTTAAACTACCCAACTACCTATCTACCAACAAGACAATCGTGTCACGCGAAGACAATATGGCGGAATGGCGGATGGCGTCGATATTTGGGATTAGCGTTCCTCCTACTCCATTCTCTGTCATAATATGTATAACTGACGCGACGGTCCTAAGCCCGTAGAAAGTATGGTATATTCCCGTTCGTCCCACTGACTTCGTCCCCGTAGTGGGACGATCGGGAATTTACAAAAATAATATTAAATTTGTTCCCGATCGTCCCATTCATGATTTTACGGGGACGAACGGGAATATGTTCTTAGATTAGCGCCATTCGTCCACCTAAATCATTTTGTAGGTATTGTTTAGTCGTTGTTTCGTAGTTTACTTTCAAAGAAGATGTTTGATTTTGGGCTACCACTATGTACGCTACATATAGATAAGTAGGAAAAAAATAGGGGAACTTCATAAAAATACTAACAAATTAATTTAAAGCACAAAAATGATCATTTAAATAAAAAAACTTTTACTAGATTATACAGCGTCATTTACATAGTGTAAATGGCGCTAGCCAAGGCTCCATACATTTCTGGAACATCTCCTTTGTCGGGATATTATATGGCTCTGGTGGGATGCTCCGGCGATGCCGCTAGTTAACAAAAGCGTGCCGATAACATTGTGTTATTTGCGTAAACCCTATTGGTTTACTCAACATTCTCTCCCAGTACCCTTAAATTAGACCGGTCGGGTTAGTGTTGACAAAACAATGAAACTGCACGGGTGTTAGTGTAATAATATAAATGTTCTACACGAATTCTGTGGAAAACTACTGATGTAAGTACATTTTTGTTACAAATATCATTAGATAGCCTACATAGTTAATACTATTTTGTCTCATGTCTTATTAATTTATTCTAATACCATTTTTGTATTCTATTTTATTATACACAGTTGCATTTTAAGAATTACTCGTTTTGCGAATTAGGCATTTTAAGAATTAGTCCTTTTGCGAATTGGCCATTTTGAGAATTAGTACTTTTGCGACTCTGTTGCCATTTTGAGAATTAGTCCTTTTGCGCCTAAACCAATACTAAGTGTGTAATTATTGACTTCTGTTTTTTAGAGCTCAACAATTTCACAAGAAGCGCATTTTGGTCCCTCTAGTAGTACAGGAAGCTGTTTACAATATATACAAAGAAAAGGTGGAATCGTGCTTCTTCGTGCTGGATATCAGTTTTTGAGGAAAAGGCAATATAAAAGCGGAGCTGTTGTATGGGAATGCCATCTTAGAAGGAAGAATAAGTGCGGGGGGACCTTAACTGTAAAAGTAAGTTCTTTTTTTACTTCTATTTTTCATTAAAAATCAGGAAATGGATAAATAAATTATGCACGTTTATTGCAAAATGATCAAATTTTGAAAGAAACTACACACACTGTATCCTGTACACCGGACTTCAATAGAAACATAATAGATATCCGTGTAGCGACCAAAACCGCTACGACATCCGCTGCCGCTAATGAGCGGTGGGACCTCAGCAAGGAATCACGCCACCGCATACGTCATATCGTACGATCCTTTGTTTACGCCAAGCGACCAGGTAGCGAGCGCCTTAGTAGTTACCTTTTTGTATGTGTGTGATTTTTAGTATAAAAGGCGCGGACTAGCAATGTATCCTTACACTTCATATATTCGCTTTGCTTGCTTGTGCTTTCTCGCTAATCTATTTCTCGCTAATGTATGTCGATTAAAAATAAAATAAGTTCGATTAGTGCTTCTACTTTAATTTCAACAATCGACGCCTATCAGCTACCAAACATAGGAAGTGGCTCAAGTCTACATCAGAACGAGCCCCTTCATTGGTGACCCCGACGACGAAAATGACCAGCAACACGGAGTCTGCAAAAGATTGGACAGCAGAGACGTTCAGGGTTGGCGTGAGAGTACCACCATTCAACCCGGATGACCCAACCCTATGGTTTGCCCAGATCGAAGGTCAGTTCATGTTATCTAATATAGTGCGTGATGAGACGAAATATTATTATGTGCTAGCTCAGCTAGAAACACAATACTCCTCTGAAGTGCGGGATATAATAATAAACCCTCCCGAAACCGGTAAATACGCCAAGCTGAGGGAGGAACTAATTAAGCGGTTATCGGCATCGCAGGAGAAGAAAACGAAGCAACTCTTAATGCACGAAGAGCTCGGCGACAGAAAGCCATCACAGTTCCTGAGACACCTACAGCATTTAGCGGGACCAAACGTCCCTATAGATTTTATCCGCACAATCTGGGCAAACAGGCTACCTACTAACCTACAAACTGTTCTGGCATCACAGGTCAAAATGAGTTTAGAGGATTTAGCAGAGCTGGCCGACCGCATCAATGACATCGTCCCAACAGCAAATCAGGTAGCGAGTACATCGGCAGCGTCGGCCACGGTCGCAAGTACAAGCGATAGCGATTTAAAAATGCAAGTAGCGGAATTAACACGTAAGCTGGAGGTAATGTCTACGGAGATATTCAGACGTTCCAGACGCGATTCAGGTGGTCGAGGCTCCTACAGGAACCATAGTCGCTCCCGGTCACGTTCGCGATCCCAAGACCACCCCCACTGTTGGTATCACTACACCTTTAGGGAACGAGCACGGAAGTGCATACAGCCCTGCAGTTACAAGTCGGAAAACAACCAAGGCAGCCGACAATAGCGGTAAACGACTGCCCCAATATTGCGAACCGCCTGTTCATCACTGACCGCAACACAAAAGTCCAGTTTTTGGTCGACACAGGATCAGACTTATGCGTGTACCCAAGGACAGCTGTACGGGATTCGCGTCCAAAAACTAATTACAGTCTGTTCGCAGCCAATGGATCACCTATAGCTACATATGGCTATATACAGCTGGAATTAAATATAGGGCTACGACGTGCATTCAGTTGGCGCTTCATCGTGGCTGACGTGTCCAAACCCATCATCGGAGTCGACTTCTTAAGTTTCTACAACTTGCTTGTCGACTGCCGGAATCAACGCATCATAGACGGGGTTACGTCGCTGACCGTGCCGGCCCCTCGTCAACGATCAGCGGATAACATTTCATCCGTACGTACGACCTGCGCAGCCCCGGACGAAGATCCCTTTCATCGCTTGCTGCGGGAGTTTCCCGAGATCACACGACCTGCCGGTAATCCTAGCACACCTAAACATAGCACAGTGCATCAAATCAGGACTACGCCTGGACCACCAGTATTCAGTAGACCTCGCCGCCTCGATCCGGAACGGCTAAGTATAGCAAAGCAAGAATTTGATTCTATGTTACAGAATGGTACAGCCCGAAGGTCAGAGAGCGCTTGGTCATCACCTCTTCACCTGGTCCGCAAGAAAACTGATGGATGGCGGCCTTGCGGGGACTACCGAGCTCTTAACGCACGCACAATTCCGGATCGATATCCAATTAGGCATATTCAGGACTTCACGCAGCAACTGACAGGTAGCACCATCTTTTCTACTATTGACCTGGTTAAAGCCTACCATCAAATTCCAGTCCTGGAAGAAGATATCCCTAAAACGGCAATTACAACACCATTCGGTTTATACGAATTTCCTCACATGACGTTTGGACTTCGTAACGCCGCACAAACCTTCCAGCGCTTCATGGACGAGGTACTGCGTGGATTGGACTTCTGCTATACTTACCTGGATGACATTTTAATCTCCAGCAGAAGCAGCCAGGAACATTTGGACCATTTGAAACAACTCTTTGAACGATTGGTAGAATATGGCGTTCTTATAAATTATTCAAAGTGCCATCTAGGTAAAGCAGAAGTTACTTTCCTGGGTTACAATGTGTCCGCAGCAGGCGTGCAGCCGCTGCAAACAAAGGTACAAGCTATTCAAGACTTTCCAGAGCCAAAAACTATAAAGGAACTTAGAAGATTTCTCGGCATGCTAAATTTTTACCGGCGCTTCATACCTGGTGCAGCTGGCGTGCAAGCGCCTCTCAACTCCTTATTAGCTGGACCCAAAACGAAAGGAGCAACACCAATTACATGGACACCGCAACTGTTGGACGCATTTAACGAAAGTAAAAGAAGTCTTTCACAGGCAACACTGTTAGTACATCCAGATCCAAATGCTGAGCTGACGATCCAGACCGATGCATCTGATACGGCCATTGGCGCAGTACTACAGCAACGAAAAGGAAAGGAATGGCAACCGCTCGCGTTCTTTTCCAAGAAACTGTCTCCAGCACAAAAGAAATATAGCCCATATGATCGTGAGCTGTTGGCTATATATGAAGCTATCCGTTATTTCCGGTTTATGGTGGAGGCGAGAACATTTGGCATATTGACAGATCACAAGCCACTAACCTTTGCCTTTTCTACTAACAGGAACAATTGCTCACCTCGGCAGTTCCGATATTTGGATTTTATTAGCCAGTTCACAACAGACATCCAGTTCATATCTGGTAGCGACAACGTCGTCGCAGATGCCTTGTCACGCATTAACGAACTATCTCTGTCCATAGATTACCAGTCCTTAGCGCTCGCCCAAGAATCTGATGTGGAACTTAAGACCCTCCTAACGGGCGGCTCCTCCCTGAAGCTGGAAAAAAGGAAGTTACCTGAGGGCACCACACAGGTATACTGCGATGTCTCCACAGACAGTGCGAGGCCGTACGTTACCCCTGCACACCGACGACAGGTATTTAATGCGCTGCATAATTTAAGCCATCCAGGGGTTAAGGCCACTGCACGCTTGATTACGGACCGATTTGTGTGGCCAGGAATCAAGAAAGACTGTCGACAGTGGGCTCAGGAGTGCCAGCAATGCCAACGATGTAAAATAACAAGACATACGTCAGCACCACCAGCAGCATATGTAGCGCCTTCTGCCCGTTTCCGTCATATTCATTTAGACCTAATTGGTCCTCTAACTTTATGTTCTGGTAACAGGTACTGTCTCACAATTGTCGACCGCTACACCAGGTGGCCTGAGGCGCTGCCACTCCAGGACATCACCGCCGAGACCTGCGTGTCAGCCCTAGTATCCGGGTGGATCGCACGGTTCGGTTGTCCCGAGCATATCACGACTGACCGCGGGCGACAGTTCGAGTCACACACCTTCAAAGAAGTCGCCAAGCTGGTGGGTGCTACCCACCACACCACCACTTCTTATCATCCCGCAGCGAACGGACTCGTTGAAAGATTACACCGTCAATTGAAAGCAGCAATCGCTTGCCACTCCAACTCCAACTGGACTGAGGTTCTTCCGTGGGCGCTGCTGGGCATCCGCAGTGCCTGGAAAAGCGACCTTCGAGCCTCAACAGCAGAAGTAGTCTACGGCGAGCCACTTCGGCTTCCAGGGCAATTCTTCTCGGCCAACACACACGAAATGGTGGAACCGAGCAACCTGGTGAGCAGACTTCGGACCCACATGAGCAAACTGGCACCTCAACCAACCTCGTGGCATACGAGCTCCAGCAAGTCATTTTACATACCAAAAGACTTGAGCACGGCGACCCACGTCTTCATCCGTCAGGGTCCAGCACGTAGGCCCTTGCAAGCAGCATACCTGGGGCCATATGAGGTACTACGCCGTGGGCTGAAAACGTTTGACATCGACGTGGCAGGCAAGAGACAGACAGTCACCATCGACCGTCTAAAACCGGCATATATCACCAGAGAAGAGCGTTCGGGTCCAGACCAACAGCAGGTGCCAGTGGCAGTCAAGAAGACAAGGAGTGGACGTATAGTTAAATTCCCGGATTACTATCGCCCGTAGACACGGTCTCAGCGGGGGAGTAGTGTAGCGACCAAAACCGCTACGACATCCGCTGCCGCTAATGAGCGGTGGGACCTCAGCAAGGAATCACGCCACCGCATACGTCATATCGTACGATCCTTTGTTTACGCCAAGCGACCAGGTAGCGAGCGCCTTAGTAGTTACCTTTTTGTATGTGTGTGATTTTTAGTATAAAAGGCGCGGACTAGCAATGTATCCTTACACTTCATATATTCGCTTTGCTTGCTTGTGCTTTCTCGCTAATCTATTTCTCGCTAATGTATGTCGATTAAAAATAAAATAAGTTCGATTAGTGCTTCTACTTTAATTTCAACAATCGACGCCTATCAGCTACCAAACATAGGAAGTGGCTCAAGTCTACATCAGAACGAGCCCCTTCATCCGTATTGATGAATGCAAGAAGAAAATAACTTCTGATGATGTACCTTGCGCACCAACCACCTTTAATTCAACAATTTCGAAAATTTTGGACGAAGGACTAGATATGGTAACTTTACCTAAAGATATTCCCAAATTTGCAAACATTAAAAGCTCTTTGTATCGCCATCGAAATAGAACGAATAATGTTAGTAAAATCATTTTCAATGACGTTAAAACGGTTGAGATTTCTCAAAAATTTCAATCTTTTTTGTTAGCAGATTACTGTTACGATAACACACGAATACTCATTTTTTGTTCCCAAGAAGCTAGAGAAAAATTAATAGTTTTAAAAAATATATTTGGTGACGGTACCTTTAGGAGTTGCCCATCTCCGTTCCAACAACTTTACACGATTCATGGTGATTTAGGAAGTGATAATCAAAACACAGCGTTGATGCCATTATTGTACGCTTTAATGTCAAACCGTAAAAAAGAAACATAGGTACGAGATACTTTTCAAACTCGTTAAATCTCAAATCAACGATTGGAATCCTACAGCATTTACCAGTGATTTTGAAGAAACATCTATGTCTGCTATACGTACAATTTTTCCAGAAATAAGTATACACGGTTGTTATTATCATTTTAATAACGCTGTTTGGAGAAAAGACCGTGAATTAAACCTAACAAAAAATAAAATTTTAAGACGTCAAGTAGCCCTAAGTGCGGTGCTTCCATTATTACCCGATGACCGTATTTTTGAAGGCTGGTTTTATGTCGCTAGCGAAAGCCCCGATGATAGCCAAAGTGAAAAATTTCGGCAATACATGCTGTCGCAGTGGCTTCAACCAAATTTCGTAAAAGTGTGGTGCAGTTTTGGTAAACGACACCGTACCAATAACTTTGCCGAAGGGTGGAATTTTAAATTAAATAGTGCTATAGGCAAAAAAAAAACAAATATTTTAAAATTGCTTTCGGTGTTACATCAAGACTCCAACTTATACAGCGTGAAAATAAAACAAAGTCCAAAACGGCGTAAGCTACATTCAATGTTGACAGACCAATATGTTATGAATTGCCAAATGCAACTTCTAAATTCAGAAATAACCATAGTACATTTTCTAGAAAAACTTACGTAAATATTAATCATAAGCAAAGTGCTCGATGGTTGTACGTTGATTTAATCTTTGTGTGCAATAATTATTATCGCCTTATTTTTTATTTTATGGTCTCAACTACTTTCTTAAATCCATGTAAATTTTTTTTTATTGTTACTCTTTATGATGTTTTATATTCTTCTTGATTTTGTGATATTTTGGGTATTTTTATTATAATTTTGTTATAGTTTATTGTTTATTGACGCTATTTATGTGTAAAATTAACGAGTTCACTGTCCTGCTCACTTATACACGATTACTTTTACATCGTTCTGGAGCCGAAACACAGTAACTCCACTCGAGTAATAGTTACTATTGGCAATGTTATTTTTTTTTTAAGATATCTATTAAAGAAGTTAGAAAATTATCACTTTTTTTCTGTCATTCGAGTTAAATCTTAGTAGGGACTTCCACTATTTCATTCATAAACGCAATATCGTACGCGATCCGCTGGATAATGACGTAGCGCGGCACAGCTGTGAGTGAGGTCAATGGACGTCGGACGAATTTGATATCCGACTGCAAGTAGGTAGGTTTCAGGTACGATTTAGGTTGGTGTAAGTTCATTTACCTACATCATCTCTCGTTCGTATCAGAAGCACGTGTTTACCACTATCACATCTCTTTGTTAACGAGAGAAATTAATTGGCATTTAATTCACCACTCTCGCATCACGAAATCACTAGTTGGTACTCGTACCTATTCAACTAGACACCGACACGACGACAGTACGCTTGGGAGTTAGGCCTTGAATCGAGAGTCGACCTGTCGACCAATGAACCTACCTACCATAATATTGTGATTCATAAAATAATACTGCTTTTAACATTTCTTTTGCGGCAATGCTAGCGGCGCGACAAAGGCAGGCAGTTCGCACAGAAAAACGAATCGTTTTGTCTGTCGAATAGAGTTCATTATTAGTTGCAGGTATCAGGAGGTATTGGAAGTATTAGGTTGGAATTAAGACCTTATTTTCATAATGTTAACCGTGTAATTCGGTTGTGCATCTTTGTAACAGTCAGGTCGGACACGAGGCAATCGGTTTCTCAGAATATTTTTTAGTAAACTGCGATTTACCTAGTTTGATAAAATTTCTAAATTTCACCGTTTACGGTTAAGAAATAAAGTCTAAATTCGCTTTTCGTGTTATTATTTGTATACCTATTTATCTATCGCGTTTGTATTTTTATTTATGTTGATGTACCTATCATAAAGAACGCGGCGCCGAACTATTGCTTGATTTAAATTTCGTTTATCTACATAACAGTTCAATAAACGGAAGACGTTGCATTGGAAGGCCTCCCACTAGGTGGACCGATGACCTGGTGAAGGTTGCAAGGATCCGCTGGATGCGAGTCGCACGGGACCGGTCAATGTGGCGACACTTGGCCTATGTCCAGCAGTGGACGTCTTTTGGCTGAAATGATGATGATGAGTTCAATAACTCAAATTTTTCCGTCATACTTTCTACGGGCTTAGGACCGTCGCGTCAGTTATACATTTTACGTATTTAAATACCTACCTACTTACTTACTTGTACACTTTTAATCTCAAGAAAAACAAATGCAGGCGCAGGCGTACCTACTTAAAAATTTGAGCTATTTACAAACATAATCAACGTAGGTATAACTAACTAAGGATATTAGATTTTTCACAATTTATACCTACTTCCCTGTATCGAAGCAACTGCTCAAAATGGAGTCCGCTCGATACACAAACGGGCACGTTTAATGAGATTGTCTTGCTAATGTGTCTCTGTCACTTTTCACAATATTAAACGCGTCCACAATCGCACTTCTTAACTCATCTCGAGTAGTATGCTCCTCGAAATAAACTAATCTTTTTATCACAGACCACAAATAAAAATCCAGTAGGGTTAAGTCAGGGCTCCTTGCGGGCCAAGCCACAGGGCCACCACGACCTATCCACTGCTCACCAAACTCACGGTTTAGATACGCACGCACTAAATTCGCATAATGAGCAGGGCATCCATCATGCTGATAGTACCTACATACCGCGTAAATATGCCAGAGGCATATCCTCTAGCAACTCCGGTATCAGGTGTGAACAGGATTCAGGATTCATCCGTCCACAGTATGTTGGCAGTGGCAGTTTCTATCAACCACTGACATAGGGCGATTCTCCTTGGCCCGTCACCTTCGTAAATAGCAGGCGCTGGAGGTGAAGGGAACTTGAGGGTCGGTGATTCCACGTGCGCGCAGTGAGTTCAGGTTTTCCGGCTGAGCATACAAGCGTCTAACCTCTTCCAAGTTATGGTGCGCCATCCCATAAAAATCCACCATTGCCCAATACTCCACATTGGAGTAGACATACTGCCAACTCATTAAACACGTAATTAGGTTCTGCGTGAGTGACCTAATACAGCGAAACGCGCGACAATACTAGGAAGAAAGGGCGAGCGGTCGCGTCGGCTAGACTGTGTAAGCGTGGGGTGGGGGCGTGGCTTGCGGATCATTCTGTCTGATCGATGAATGGATTTTTCAATGGGTACCGTTTGCATGTGTTGCCGATCATCGATACGTTACGTACGCACACTTATGCATTTACCGCAAGGAAGCGTTACTTCGAGTTCTCATCATTTAACAAAAAAAACAATTAATTTAATTTTTCGTGAT
The DNA here is from genome assembly GCA_963082995.1 of Noctua comes. Taxonomy (NCBI): domain Eukaryota; kingdom Metazoa; phylum Arthropoda; class Insecta; order Lepidoptera; family Noctuidae; genus Noctua; species Noctua comes. Next base: position 354,625 of record OY720293.1, read on the forward strand.
TTTTTTTATTGTTACTTTTTGAAAAAAATAGTCCCAATCGTTTCGAGTTCGATGATCGAGTTTGTGGCTTTCGGTTCCAGAACGACCTAAAAGTAACCGTGTATAATGTTTAACGCAAAAATGTGCCACTGTATACCTACATAAGCAAACTGTGTGACTTTGTAATAATTAGGACGTTTTCTTTTTTCAAAAAGAAGCTGATCTATGAAGCTGACTGTTTTTTTAATCATATTTTTTAGTTTTATGGAGAATTTTATTTTTTGTTTTAATGTTTCAGTGTATGTGTATTTTGATACCTAGGTACGTAAAGTTGATTCTGTGATATTAACTGTGATTTTTATTCCTTAATAAATGACTGATTTTTATTTTAAAATTTGTTTTTTTTTTACCATGAAAACAACCAGTCTGAAATTAATTGGTGGGACCAAGAGGCCTAAAAGATAATTAATAAATTATTCCCGTTCGTCCCTCTAAAATCATGAATGGGACGATCGGGAACAAATTTAATATTATTTTTGTTAATTCCCGATCGTCCGACTACGGGGACGAAGTCAGTGGGACGAACGGGAATACACCGAAAGTATGACGGAAAAATTTGAGTTATTGAACTGTTGTGTAGATAAACGAAATTTAAATCAAGCAATAGTTCGGCGCCGCGTTCTTTATGATAGGTACATCAACATAAATAAAAATACATACGCGATAGATAAATAGGTATACAAATAATAACACGAAAAGCGAATTCAGACTTTATTTCTTAACAGTAAACGGTGAAATTTAGAAATTTTATCAAACTAGGTAAATACGCAGTTTACTAAAAATTATTCTGAGAAACCTCGTCTCGTGTTCGCCTGGACTTTACAAGGATGCACAACCGAATTGCACGGTTAACGTCATAAAAATAAGGTCTTTTTCTGTTCGAATTGCCTGCCTTTGTAAAAGCCGGCACAAGCATTGCCGCAAGAAAATTGTTTTATGCTGTATTAATATTTTTTATTTTCTGGTAGGTAGGTAATTGGGTATGTTTGTTAAGTACCTATTAGCTCGATTGATCAACACTCGATTCAATGCCTTAAAAACAACTCCCAAGCGTACTCGTCGTTGTGTAGATGAATAAGTACGAGTATTAGTGATTTCGTGATGCGAGACTGGTGAATTAATTGTCAATTAATTTCTCTCGTTTACGAGGAGACGAGAGATGATGGAGGTAAATGAACTTACACCAACCTTAATCGTACCTGAAATGAAATACCTACTTGGAGGTACTTTTTCAGCTGGTTATTCTTCCGACGTCCATTGACCCACCGCGAGCGCACTACACAGCTGTGTCGCTCTACGTCATCGACGAGCGCATCGCGTACTATCTTGCGTTTATGAATGAAACAGTGAAAGCACTACTAAGATTTAACTCGAATGACAGAATAAAAGTGATACAATTTCTAACTTCTTTGATGTCTTAAAAAAAACAATAACAATGCCAATAGTAACTATTACTCGACTGGAGTTACTGTGTTTCGGCTCCAGAACGATGTCAAAGTATTCGTGTTGTATACAAACTTTTTCTATTTACAACTTTTTTTTTTTTTTTTTTTTATTTACATTGTCTAATAATTATTATTTATTTAAACCTGTTTTCATCCAGATTTACGTTTAAAATGTGAGCTAGTTCACTTTTGATGATGTCAGCCGAGTGCGACGATCATTTATGATTAGTCCCGTTTTACTGAAGGCATGGAACTGACGTCGCCATGATGTTTGGATATTTTTTTAACAGTTGCGCCAAATATGGATACCATAAATAAACCTATGTTTGCGCCACCATTCGAGTGGGCAATTCCACGTAGTTCCTGTGAAAACTGGCAATAGGTCGTCATTCAAATAGTCATCTATTTCTTTAATGGCTTTTGACACCGGGGTCTCGACATTTTTTTTTTTCCACTATTTCACCTAGGATCTTCCATGGGGAAAACTTATCAGCATTGTTGTGGTCCTCAGATGCCGAGACGGGTGCCTGTTCTTGCGCTCTCTCCTGCGCTATAATTCCACTTAATAAGTCCTGAACTCGTTTCTTGGTATTTCTAATTTCATTTTCGTCAGAAAAGACAGGTACATACTGAAAATGGTCCACTTCTTTCAAGATTGGAGAATTTGGTTATTAGTCCTGTACCTCTACCATGAGTTTACGCAGCTAAAACTCGCTAGCGTCTCCGTAAATTATTTGTATGAAATATTGTATAGCGCCCCTAGCGGTTACAGAATGAATTAAAATACGTACCACGAGCACCATAGATTTCGATAGGTTAAAAACCTAACATAATCTATTCGATAGTTACTAACGTTTTTTAGCTGTCGCCATACAAAACGGTACCATGACTCGCTAATTCTACAGACGCTATCGATCAATACGCTTGCGATAGTAGTTACGTTGCTCACTAGCATTTTGACTTGTGAAACATATGTTTACATTAAAATTATATACGTTTTTGAGTGTAATAAAGCGAAAATAATGTCTGCAAGAGCTTATTTAGCATGGAATTTATGTTAGTGGTCGCTGAATCTGAAGACCAACGACGTGACTTTTACCTAGACTATATTATTTCTATTTTACGTACTAGCAAGCTGTGCCATTAAATTTTTAGTCAAATCATAGTCATTACCATTTTTTTGTTTATTTGTTGCATTCCTCACGTCTTTAGTATTTTTAGGCACTTGAACTTACCTCACTTATTACACTTTCAAAGTTTCAAGTGGCTTGGCATATCTACCTGCGTTGAGGGGCAACTATTTGGGAATTCTAATACGTTTTAAAATAATTTAATAGAAAGTAGAAACATACCTTTCCATGAACTCTACCAACAATTGAAACTGTGAGACACTCATTTTATTAAAATATAGTCCAAATAATCTATTGTTTTAAACTTTCAAACCACACAACGCACTCTGTGACACAACGTCAATAAACAAAATAATAAATTGAATGGCGACAGTGACATATTATAAGGAACTAGCTTATGCCCGCGGCTTCGCCCGCGTGGAGTTCGGGAATTGCCCACGGGATCTTACTTCTGGGATAATAAGTAACCTATGGGCTATACCAGACTATCAACCCGTCCCGTCTCGTCTATCCTGTCTATCTTTGTGCCAAGTTTCATACAGATCTGTTCAGCCGTTCTGGAGTGATTGAATAACAAACATCTATCCATCCAAACTTTCGCATTTATAAAAGTTTATGTAAGATATAATATGTGTAATATTAGTTTTTACTTTAAAAGTTGAATAAGTAATAAATAATAGTAGTGTAAGTATTTAATTATATATTTGAGTATAATAATAATAATAATAATAATATTCTTTATTTTTCGGACAACAATGATCCAACGTGTTAGTAAACAATAAAATAACTTATTACTAGTGTTAGTACTTAAACTACAACAGAAAACACATACAGACAAGATAGTATTGTGAAAAGGACAACCCCAAATTAATGTTGAGTGATTGTCCTTCTCACAAAACCTTTAATAATCGGAGAGTCGATACTCTCCGCCACAGTTTTAAGAATGCTGTTGCCACTTGCCCGCAACCTTGACAACAGCGACGCGGTTTTCTTGCGAATGACGGCGTGGAAGCCGTCAGTTCGGTTTTGCGTAAACATCGCAGAAGCGCTGCACCATCGAGGCAGTCCCAACAGCATCCTAAAAATATTATTATACTGAACGCGTAGGTCATCCAGCGTTCTTTTGGTATAGTTGACCCAAAGATTACCCGTGTAAAAGCTCTGGCAATATGCCTTAAACAGTGTTACCTTTACTTGACTGCCACACCGAGCGAATCTTCGGGCCAACATGTTACCTCGGACCGCCAGTGCCCTACGCTCCCTTTCAATGTCAACATTGTCTTTAAGGTCGTCGACGAGAAGATGCCCTAGATATTTGAATGTTGTCACTCTTTTGACGTTCAAGCCGTTTAGGGTAATGTCAGGTATAGTATCTGGGCATTCACCGCCGGCCTTAAAGACAATGTATTCGCACTTCTTGACATTATAAATAAGTCCGTGCGAGGCAGCATACGCCTGACAAACCTGCAACATTTGATTTACAGCACCTGCCGTCGGTGCCAGCAACGCCATGTCATCAGCGTAGCTGATACTATTTATTTTTACACCATGGACGCTACATCCGACTCGCATATTGCTGAGGTCCACGATTAGGCCGTTTATATACGTGCTAAATAGCCTAGGGGAGGTCAGACCACCCTGCCTCACACCGCATTCCAACCTATAAGTCTCAGAGAGTGCATTAGACCATCTAACAACATTTTCTTGGTTCCCATACCAATACTGTAGGATCCTGAGGACGCCTACCGATACACCCCTATCTTCAAGCTCTCTCCAGAGTACATCATAATTTACCAGATCGAAAGCTCTGGAGAGATCCAGAAAACAGGCGTATACCGGCGTCCTTCGATCAGTGTAATACTGGACCGTATGCTTGAGACTTACTATGGCGCTTTCCGTTGACAGTCCATGTTGAAACCCGAACTGTGAGTCATGCACGGATAAACATTCCTTCAAGCTAGAATCAATAATACCGTCCAGTACTTTTGCCATTGTGGTTGCGAGAGATATAGGTCGGTAGTTACACTCGAGTTTTTTTTCATGTACTCTTATAACTTGCAAATATTTTCATAGTTTATAGTAATATCAATTACATTTCATATAATGTGAAATATTGATACCTTGGTTTGAGATTGGACACACGTGACGACAGTCATATGATTCATTATTAATCTCGTAATTTTAATTTAAGAGTGTGTACACCAATTTTCGACTCAATCGACCCACAGAATATTAAATTTCACATAAAATTCAACCCCCCATTTCACCCTCTAGGGGTGGAATTTCGAAAAACCCTTTCTAAGTGGATACCTGCTCTTCACAAAGAATACACCCCTCAAATTTCATGTCTTTAAAACCATCAGTCAAACAGGACTTTGAATTTTATATTGGGGGATGATTTTTAAAAAACTGTCATACATGTGTCTCATCATTTTAACTGAAGAGTATGTTTACAAATTTTCAAGTCATTCGACTCCGAGAATAAAAAAAGTTTCACAGAAAATTCAACACCCCATTTCACCCTCTTAGGGGTAGAATAACCGGCCACCGTAGGCGCGGGCCTGTGGACGGCGAGCTATGGGCTAGCTCGATGTCTGGCCGTCTTTAGACGACAGGCCGTGTCGACGGCGCGTTCGTGTTTCACGCGCGCCTCAAAGAGATGTCAGCAACGATGTAGGGGTCTGCAAGGGCCGATGCCTGCCAGGGCTGAGGGACTGTTCGAAAGAGATACCGTGGCCCTGGAACACAAAGGGCAAAGAAGGAACATGGATGGGTTTTAGTCAGTACAAGTCTGACACTCCCTTCCGCTCCGCCCAGAGTGGGGGGGGGGTCATTTGATGATTTCCCATCCGAAAAAAAAAAAAAAAAAAAGGGGTAGAATTATCAAAAACGCTGAGATACGTATAAATTAATTTTCAATCGTTAGCCTAAACACAAAATTTGAAGATCCTAGCTTCAAAACTGACGGGCTTTCAAATAAACTTCCATCCCCTATTTTACCCCTTTAGGGGTAGAATTTCGAAAAATCCTTTCTTAGTGGATACCTACTCTTCACAAAGAATACACCCTCCAAATTTCATGTCTCTAGGAACAGCGGTTTGGGCTGTGCGTTGATATATCAGTCAGTCATTCAGTCAGTCAGGACTTTGAATTTTATATGTGTAGACTAGCTTCTGCCCGCGGCTTCGCCCGCGTGGAGTTCGGGAATTGCCCACGGAATCTTACTTCTGGGATAATAAGTAATCTATGTATGTACAGTACATACATAGATTTACGTGTACTTGCTATTGCAAATATTTGTTCATAGTAATATCAATTAAATTACATTTGTGAAATATCTTGGTTTGAGATTGGACACCGGGACACCAATCAAATGATTTATTAGGAATCTATTTATAGACATAATACTTTGACATAATATTTAATATCAATGTCCCGTATCGCGAGCCAACGCGAAAATCGGTGGAATAAACCATATTCACAGACACGTCTACCTCAGAAAAATCCTACCTACTTAGTAATAGGTAAATACTCCCGCGCCCCGCACGCCCCACGCAACGCTGCGCGGCATGCGCCCTTCTACGTGAGCTTCGAAGCCCTATTTAACTATATTGGGGGATGACTTTGGAAAAATTGATACACATGTCTTATAATTTTAATTGAAGAGTGTGAACATCAATTTTCGAGTCAATCGACCCAGCAAATATTAAGTTTCACAGAAAATTCAACACCCCATTTTACCCTCCTAGGGGTAGAATTTCAAAAAACCCTTTCTTAGTGGATACCTACTCTTCACAAAGAATACACGGTCCAAATTTCATTTCTCTCGGACCAGCGGTTTGGGCTGTGCATTGATATATCAGTCAGCCAGACAGGACATTGAATTTTAAATTGGGGGATGATTTTGGAAAAACTGTGATACACGTATCTCATAATTTTAACTAAAGAGTATGAATACATATTTTCAAGTCAATCGCCTCCGAGAATAAAAAGTTTTACAGGAAATTCAACACCCCATTTCGCCCTCTTGGGGGTGGAATTTCGAAAAACCCTTTCTTAGTGGATACTTACTCTTCACAAATAATACACCGTCCAAATTTCATGTCTCTCGGACCAGCGGTTTGGGCTGTGCGTTGATATATCAATCAGCCAGACAGGACTTAAAATTTCAAATTTGGGGATGATTTTGGAAAAACTGTGATACACGTATCTCATAATTTTAACGAAAGAGTATGTATACATATTTTCAAGTCAATCGACTCCGAGAATAAAAAGTTCCACATAAAATTCAACACCCCATTTCACCATCTTAGGGGTGGAATTTCAAAAAACCCTTTCTTAGTGGATATCTACTCTTCACAAACAATTCACCGTCCAAATTTCATGTCTCTAGGATCAGTGGTTTGGGCTGGGGGTTGATATATCAGTCAGCCAGTCAGGACGTTTAATTTTAAATTGGGGGATGATTTTGAAAAAACTGTGATACACGTATCTCATAATTTTAACTGAAGAGTAAATACACAAATTTTCAAGTCAATCGACGCAGGGAATAAAAAGTTTCACAGAAAATTAAACACCCCATTTCACCCTCTTAGGGGTGGAATTTTGAAAAACCCTTTCTTAGTGGATACTTACTCGTCACAAAGAGTACACTGTCCAAATTTCATGTTTCTAGGACCAGCGGTTTTGGCTGTGCGTTGATATATAACTCAGTCAGTCAGTCAGTCAGTCAGTCAGTCAGGACTTTGAATTTTATATGTATAGATATAGATAAAAATTCAAAAACCACTAAATACCATAAGTAGTCCACTAACCGTCAACTTTTCTATTTTGTCGGTTTATTTTATGATATTGACTGTCTTAACATTTTTAGCATAGCGATAACACTACATTTTGAGCTTACGAGCCGTTCTCTCTTCTTATTAGTGAGAAAGAAAGAAACAAAATAGAAGTAGTGAAGCATAGACGAAAGTATTCTAAGGAGCAGAGTGAAGTTAGCTAGAGGACACGATCTATCGAGCTTACCTTAGCGCCTGCGTAAGATTCCGTAAATCTCATGGTGCAAGCATTATCGAAATCTATTTGATCCACGTTAGCACGCTAGCGAGTTCAACGCTAGCGCGTCATTTTTCGATGACATCTTGTGGTAGAGGTACTGTCCTTAAAGTATAAATAATAATAATAATAATAAGGAGAATGGGCATTTTGGTACTCGCTCCAATAGCAATCATTGTGGCGTCATTGGATAGATCTTTTAATCAGGAAAAATATTTACTATGGCGACTTGTCCCAAATCCTTGTCCGAAAACCTCGGGAAGCCCCCAAAGTTAGTTAATATCATAATTGCAAATACAATAATATTACATACCTATCATGGTTGAAAATACGAAAAATAACAATGTAAAATAACATTATTTAAAACGAGAAATATATTGTGTAACTATTCATGCATAATATATCGTGATATGATATTTTTAGGAAATTGAAATGAAATAACTATCAGGACAACAAATGTAATTTATCAAAGCACAAAGATTAACAGTTAAAACATAAAAGTTATAATTTTAAGTAACAAATTACAAAATTGGTCGAGAAAACAAAGTCAAGGTGAATAGTTAGAGCGCGCCGCCGAAATAAGGGAATGAGCCCTTAGCCACGCTACGCGTTGACTTAAATAGGCTCGGTCATATGGTCCGGGCTTCCTGGTGGGGTGTAGGTTGGAGACGCAGCTATTGGAGACGCAGCTAACACGGCCTCTCCTGACGTGCCGGCGTCCTCGCAGGCCTCAGCAACCACCGGAGCGTCGTCAGCGGGAGCTGCCGCCGACTCGGCATGTTTGGGTGTCGCCGACGAGGTACTCGGCTGTTGATCTGTTTCATTCTCCTCATCATCGGAACCTGCACATCATAAACCAAGAGTGACCATCAAAATGTTAAATGTGATAGCAGATCATTTCTTCTTTTTTTTTTTGTTTTTCATTCATGTGCTGGATGAAAGAGTTTAATCGACCAAATGCTAATGAGACATGAATTGCTTCTTAATACTTATTTAGGTAATACCAAATTCACCATGATAACATAAACCATAGCCACATGAACTCAAAACCTCATAAAGGCCTTCAATGAGCTCACGTGCCATACTACCAACCAACCTAAACCTTATGCAATTGCGCAGTTGCAATGGGCTTACATGGTATATATGACAAAGCTTGTCCTCGGGCTTTACACAGTACTTTGCCATTCACGCCCCGATGTCCCTCAGACACGGGTACTTCCTGGGTCACGACTGATACCTACTGGTAGGAGCAAAGCTACAGGCATAGGTTAAAGCTCACAAAGAACTCGTTATTTAGGCAATTTAATTCACGTCCCAGAAACAATAACAAAAATCTTACACTCAAGCACTCCAGCACATTCCTTAAAACGTTATCTTGGACCAAGTACCAATAACAATAAATCGGTTCACAAACTTAACAAAAGTTTCACAAGGGTGAGGTTTGTTTAGTTCATTAATTGTGAATGTGAACGCTTGTCGCATAGCGATAAGTGCCGTGCGCTTATGCGTCGTCGTCTTACGCTATAAGCGGTGCCACTCACATAACAATTCAATCCAACACAAGTCAGATAAGCATAAATGCAACGATAATATAATCAGTGAATGTTTATGTGAACTTAAATGAATGTCAACAAAGTGGCTAAACGTCGTATTCACGACAAAAGTGGATGAAAAGTTCAGCACATGAACAGTTTTATTTGAGAATATTAAAACTTACATTCGCAGAATGCAGAACAGTACTCAGGTGTCCATTCACCATGCCATGGCAGCATGTATTTTACGCTGTGTCATTTTCAAAGCGTTACAATCTGTCACAATTTTAAAACTTTTGCCAATTAAATACTGGTGCAAGTGTTGTAAGGCCTTGATGATCGCGAGAGTCCCTAACTCGTAGTTGTGATACCTTGATTCGGCACCTACAGTTACTTTGCTGAAATACATCTTCAACGTTTACGTCCGTCGGGATGTGTTTGTGAAAGGACTGCGCCGTAACCTCGCGAACTTGCATCGGTATGTACTTCGGTTTCTAACTCGTGATCGAATATAGCCAGTACGGGTTCGCTCGTTAAGTGTTTGATAATGTCCTGCCTTGCCATTTCCTGTTCTATACCCTTAACAAACTTAACGTCCTTACGTGTTAGGGAAGCGATAGGTGCCGTCAAAGTGGCATACTGCGGGATGTACCGTCTAAAATAACCAGAAAGGCCGAGTAATTGACGCACTTGTTTAATCGTCTTTGGCGTCGGAGATTTAGTTAAGGCTTCTATTTTATGAGCGCTCGGCCTAACCTAACCATTGCTTATGGTTCTCCCAAGGTACTCTACTTCTGTTGTCAGGAAAAAGCATTTCCGCAAATTAATTGACAAACCGGATTTCGTTAACTTTTTTAATACCGAATCGAGCAAGGTTAGTCCCTCTTCAACATTATCACTTAATAATAACACGTCATCTATGTAAACAAACACTTTTCCTGACTCGATGAATGATTTTAAAGTTTCGAAAATAATGCGTTGATACACTACGGGTGCATTCGCAAGTCCAAAAGGCATCTTAAGATATTCAAAGTGACCCTCTGGGGTAACGAAGGCTGTTTTGTCAATAGAATCGTCACTAATTTTAATTTGGTGGAAGCCTGTTAACATATCAAGAGCTGTAAAGTATTTACATTTCCCCAATCTATCTATGTGATCCTCTATAAGAGGCAACGGGTACCGTTCCTTTACTATAACACTGTTTAAGCCACGGTAATCAACGACCATCCTATTAGTGCCGTCTTTCTTCTTAACTAGAAGAATTGAAAAGAAAAAATTGGGCTTGCGTAAGAAGATTCTGAATTGCGTATTACGCCTTTGTCCTTGAGATCATTAATGATTGCGCGTACACACAACTTTTCGTTGTGAGACAACTTGTAAGGGCGATAATTAACAGGAGTTTCTGTTGTTTAGCGAATTTTCATTTCGCCGGTATTTACAGTACTTGCGGCGGTACCGCTTAGAAAAGATTCGGAATACTTTTTTAGAACAGTTCCGAGACGCTGTTTATCATCACACTGTAAGCGTATTAATATTTTCAAAACTGTAAACTTCATTGGTACTTGTCACCGTAATATTATTTACACGCGCATGGTCGGCGCAGATGCGCTGGCAATTGCCGGTACGGATGTAGGCAATACCACTGCGATTCAAAATATCGGTACCAATTATCACTGGTGTACTAAAACAACCTCGGGGTACTACATGGAAGTCTACCTCTAAAGTTATATTATCGAACTCGATTGGCAAAGCGACGTAGCTATCCGATCTTAACTCATGACCACCTATTCCGCGCAACATCTGGGCATTAGGGTTTAGGCGACAAGAAAAATGTTTTAGAAGTTCGTTCGATATGAGGGATACAGACGAGCCGCTGTCAATTAAGACGTCCGTAGGTACACCACACAGCACTGCGGGTGTCACGTCACGGTTCACCGTATCACCCTTAATCTCAAGACAAAAATTTACGTTTGATTTATTGCGCGACTCCGATCGCTGTTTAATGAAACACTCTTCTTCCCTATGCCCCGGTTTTTTACAAAAGTTACATTTATGGTTTATCATGTTCGCGGAAATTGAATTAGAAACAGTGTTCTGACTATCACTAACGGCTCTGCTAGAGTTTGAAGTTTTGAACTACTATAACTTTTTTAGATCGCTTGGGACAAGCGTTGCTTCTACTGGTGTATCCAGGAGTGCCGCACGAAAAACACTTCAAACTTTTTTATCCGACACTGTACTGTATTGTCTAGCACTACGGTTCCTATTACTACCGTTATCGCGACAGCTATAATTTCGGTTAAAATGGGCGTCAACACTGTTTTTGTTCGTATTTGTTTTACCTGGCTTAACATAAATTGATAAAAATTCCACAATGGTTTCGGTAGTACATTTTGCATTCATAGCTGCAGCACGAATCTGCGGATCCTTAATACCGCGCACAATGATTGCACACAAAAGATCATTACTTAGTCCTTTAACGATACGCAAACGTAACAAGGATTTGCGCGCGTATTCCGCATATGTGGAATATTTATCTGACTCAGTGCACATGACGTCATACAGGATATTAGCGAGATCGACTCGTTGTGGACAAAGTGATTTTAACTGTGATTTAAAGGTAGACCAAGTACGATCGGTTTCGGTCCAATCGCGTAACCAAGAGCGAGATACACCCTTCAAACACAAACCGATACGGGCAAGACACTCTTTGTCGTCCCACCTATTTTGTGTCTTAGCGCGGTCAACTTCTTCACACCATGCTATGACGTCATGAACATTAGGGTCGAAGTCAGAGACGTAATAATGGTTTGATCTCACCGGGTTTAAGCTCCTTAGTGCATCGATGAGGCGCTCTGCGACGTCCCCTGCAGCCGAAGTAGAAGGCGAGGGCGACAGCGTCGGCTCCGGTGCCAGTGGCGTCGGGACAGGTCGCGTGACAGCGGGAGGGCTGGCCGTGCTGGTGATGGTAGGGCGCGGCTGGTGCTCCACGCTCGATCGTGGTTCTGAAACTGAGCTTCTCTCCAAGGCAGAGACCCTATTGAGTATTGCGTCTAAGGTTATACTAAGATGAGTTAGGTCGGGCGGCGGTGGCGAGCACTCACGTTTACGTTTCTTTCTGGGGCCAGTATTATTCGGCATTTTTTTTTTTTTAAATTAAAATTTAGTGGGAAAACGAGAGACGATCTCACTTCTGATTTTAGGAAATTGAAATGAAATAACTATCAGGACAACAAATGTAATTTATCAAAGCACAAAGATTAACAGTTAAAACATAAAAGTTATAATTTTAAGTAACAAATTACAAAATTGGTCGAGATAACAAAGTCAAGGGGAATAGTTAGAGCGCGCCGCCGAAATAAGGGAATGAGCCCTTAGCCACGCTACGCGTTGACTTAAATAGGCTCGGTCATATGGTCCGGGCTTCCTGGTGGGGTGTAGGTTGGAGACGCAGCTATTGGAGACGCAGCTAACAATATGATAATGGTGATGACTTTTAAAAATATGTATTTTTACATAAAAAAGTAGTATTACATTTAAGATTTCTGTTTTTTGATGCTACGGTGACTCGGGGATAGGGAACCAGCCGAGGGGTGGGGTGGGCGGTGCGCGGTGCCAGTGGACAACCTTTTGTGCCGCATCCTTCATTAGTCGTCGTATCGTTCTGTGCGTGAGACGACGTTCCACTGCTGTTTATTATATATCTAGTACTTTCTTATACCGTTTTCATCACTGACCCCGGCGACCCCTTTTGGACATTGTTACCCGCTATAAACGTTTATCTTGGCTAGTGTTGTGGACTATTGTTGTGCTTTTCGATTTGGAACATCGTTATGGAGGAACATCGCAACTGTGTGATGTGTCGGCGAGGCCTACATCGTGCTAGATACCAACAGCACGTGTTGACTGATGATCTCCCAAGAATGCGCCCCGAGTTTGTGGCATATATACGAGAACACGCCGTTCTGGAGGTTAGTACTTCATTAAACTATATCGCTCTTCACCAGCTTCAGTTTTTCTTTTTAGAAGAAGTTTGTTTATATTATTACTAGCTGTTGCCCGCGACTTCGTTCGCGTGAAAATTTTGGTGTGCATGTGTGAGATTGGCTCGTTGGTCTAGTGGTAGCAAGCGCGACTATTAAGCGTGGGATTGATTCCCCGGGAGTCGGGCAAAGTGTTCAAAAAAAAAAAATTGTTTATTTCAATTACATAAAGTTGTCACACACATGATTTGGAGATCACCTTTTAAGCAAGAAGATGCTTTTGTTAGGGGGCATCCATTAATTACGTGAGGCGATTTTTCGACCCCCTCCCCCCTTGGTGGGATTTCGTGAGATTTGGGTTGACTCCCTCATCCCCCTCCTAATCTCACGTGAGACTCAATTAAACCTCAATTAAACCCGGTGATATCTGCCGAAACCCCCCTCTCTCCCTCGTGAGATTGGGTGATAATGGGCGCGACCCCCCCCCCCCCCCTTAAACGTCTCACGTACTTAATGGACGCCCCCATATGTGACTCCGCTCTTCCACTTAACATTAAAATATGCACATGAAAAAATACTATGAATATTAGTGTTATTGGGTTATCCCATCAGGAATTTCTCAGTAGCAGCCACGTAATCTGGATTTGTGCCTGGTTGATGGCAATAGGCTCACCCCCTATTACATGGGACTTCAATAAAACTGGCGAAATGTGTGTACGTTTAGGTACATGTCTGCCCAACCCTTCGGGGCTTTAAGGCGTGATGTTATATTTTGTGTGAGAACTGACTGCCAGATCAAAAGGTGATAATGTACTGACGACTACAAAAGGCGTCCTTTTGGGTGCTGTAATTCTGGGCGGCAGAGGTCCGAAACAAAATTAAATGGCGTTGAGGCAACAATATGGATTTAAAAATCGGTGTATTTTGGCGCTATACAACATTTTTTTTAAAGTGAACCTTGTTGGGCGCTTTTTAGTCTAATACCATTCTGTATACAACATTAAATGACTTTTTGCGAGAGCCCTTAGACCTCCATAAGTCGGCCCTGTCGCAAAATCCGTTCTTAGCGAACGTCCACTAACTATAAACTACCTCACTGCCAAATATTAAGTTTGTAGCACAAAAAGTTAAGGACTTTCATCCAAACTTGCGAGAGCCCTTAGGCGTCCTTAATCCGACCCTGTCGCAAAATCCGTTCTAAACAAACGTCTACTAACTATAAACTACCTTCCTGCCAAATTTCAAATATGCAGCACAAAAAATGAAGGACTTCCATACAAACTTGCGAGAGCCCTTAGATCTCCTTAATCCGGCCCTGTCGTAAAATCCGTTCTTAGCGGACTTCTACTAACTATTAACTACCTTCCTGCCAAATTTCAAGTTTATACGTCAAGCGGTTTTTGATATTTTGTGAACCACCAATTTTTATGATTTAAACTACAAAAATGATGATTTTCCATACAAACTTTCATCCCCTATTCAGCACCCTTAGGGGTTGAATTTCGAAAAGCATTGCAACACGTTTTAATTTTCCCCATAATGATAAGACACCAATTTTCATGGTTTAAACTACAAAAATGACGATTTTCCATACAAACTTTCATCCCCTATTTAACTCCCTTAGGGGTTGAATTTCGAAAAACACTGAAACGTGATTTTTAACCAGAATAGTAACCACCAATTTTTATGGTTTAAACTCAAAAAATGACGATTTTCCATACAAACTTTCATCCCCTATTTAACTCCCTTAGGGGTTGAATTTCGAGAAATACTCAAACACGTGATTTTTAATTTTTTACCAGGACGGTAACCACCAATTTTTATGGTTTAAACTACAAAAATTACGATTTTCCATACAAACTTTCATCCCCTATTTAACTCCCTTAGGGGTTGAATTTCGAGAAATACTCAAACACGTGGTTTTTAATTTTTCACCACGATGGTCACCACCAATTTTTATGGTTTAAACTACAAAAATGACGATTTTCCATACAAACTTTCATCCCCTATTTAACTCCCTTAGGGGTTGAATTTCGAGAAATACTCAAACACGTGGTTTTTAATTTTTCACCACGATGGTCACCACCAATTTTTATGGTTTAAACTACAAAAATGACGATTTTCCATACAAACTTTCATCCCCTATTTAACTCCTTTAGGGGTTGAATTTCGAAAAATCCTTCCTTATTCCTTGTCTACATCATAAAGGGAACCTCTGTGCAAAATTTCAGCTTTCTAGGTCCAAGGGTTTGGGCTGGGCGTTGATGAGTCAGTCAGTCAGTCAGTCAGGACTTCTCTTTTTATTTATATAGATTTACTTTTTAATCTTAATGAGATTGCCCGATTTGTAAGGAGAATTGGGTCCCAGTGGTAAATTGTTGTGCCCTGAAGATTTTTATTTTAAATAATACATTGTATTTTTATAATCAGAAACCATTTTTAAATTATTCACCCTGGTTCAAGAGATATCATTGTTTTTCTGTTGAAAAAATCTAGGTTATAATTTGACATTAACATTTTCTCCTTATTCTATTTAGGTTAAGTACCTACTTCTACCTATCTACTATACATCACTATGGGGATGGGATTACGACTCTATTACTTTATGCACATATAAATATCCGTGGCTGGCGTGAATATGTTGACATGTTCAAAATGTCATTTTTACAGGGTCGCAATTTTAAAGTTTGACTTATTATGTTAAATCGTGTTATCTTAAATACTTATGTATCTCACTTGACTTAGGGATAGTGTAATGCTATCTATCGAATTATGATAAGAAATACGGTTTTTTTTTTTATCGTGGTAAAATCATCAAATGAGTCCTCCCACCCAGGGCAAAACGGGAGGGACTGTCAGACTTGTACTGACTAAAATCCACGGTGTCCTTCAATAGCCCTTTATGTTCCAGGGTCACGGTAATTCTATAAGTCCCGCGACCCCGGCAGGCTTTGGCCCTCTAGAGGGGGGGCCCCGATAAGAGATACGCTTAAATTATTTTAATTTTTATAATATTATACTTATCAAATTGTTCACCAATGAGTTATCAATGTATTGACCACTTTAGTAGGAAAAAAATAGGTAGTCATATTTACGGAAAAGGTGTTATTTTTTATCATTTGTCTGTATACTAAAGAAAACACTTTTTTTAGGTATTTAAAATTATAATCACATTCAAAATGAACATTGTTTTAAGAAGAAAAAACGTTTAATTATAGAGAACCTATATTTTGAAAAAAAGAAAAAGCAACACAAAAAACGCAAAAAAAAGCTCCACTTTGGTCCACCACTACGTCTAATATGCAAATTAGCAAAATAATAATAAATTAGCCATTAGCAATCTTCTTTATCTTCTAGATCTGGATCGTCCTCATCTATATCTGGATCAGTAGGGTTACAATCATTTGTTTTTAACTGTTTATAGAAATTATGGAAAACTTCATCGATTAACTCCAGAAGATCCCTTAAATCTTTCTTCTTATCGGCACTGATTGGTAATGGGTCTTTAGAAATTTGGTTCAATCTAAAAGTTTCACCAGTACACAATCTTCCTCTTTTCTTAAAATTTACAGTGTTAAAAACGGATTCTCGATCAAGATTATCTTTAAAATGAATTATGCCGAAACTCGTTTTATTGTATTGCAACCATTTAATTGGTTGCCATAAAAACTTTTGTCCCGAAGCATCATTCTTCTTTATAGAAAACGGTCCTTTCTTGGTTTTGAACTCTGAGAAATCCAAGAAGTCTTTTAAAGTCAGTACTGCTACTTTAAAGGGATTTTAAGTTTGCATGTTCTGACTAGCTGTACCCAATCATTTAAGTGATTAATCTTCATTTTTGTCCTTTTCTTTGTTTTTTCTATTATTGCGTGATATAAAAAAGCTTATAAGAAATTTGTGATGAATTGTTTGCAGCGTAGGGTGATTGTTTAGTAGGTACATAAACATCATGGCAACAATATTATTTTTATTTTGGCCGCCACAAGTATCTGAGTAGAAAATTATCTCCTTCACATTTGGTGGCAATCTATTGCAAAAGTGCCACAAATATGATCCAATTTGATTGGCTCCTCGAGCTCCTATGGTCTCATCCCACATATAGCATGTAGCCTCATTGCTTCCTAGGTCATGGATAGTTAAATTGAAGGACCAAAGCTGTCGTTTATAAAAGGATACCGAGGCTGTTAAATAAGGCGTTGGCAAGCATTGTTGAAGATCAAAAGTAAATGCCCTAATCGAAGAGTTGTTCTTTACTATATCTTTGTCAATCCTTTTTTCGCTATAGGCTTGTTCAGCTCGAAATTGATGTTCGGCTAACTCAGCAATCAAATTTATTTTGTGATCGGCGTCTGCTACTTTAATTTTGGCATTGAAGACATCGCATGTATTGCAGGTGTCTTTTAAGAGGTGGTTTAAATGAGAGATTTAGGTCATGGAAGCATTTAGCGTATAGTTTCAAAGAAACAGGATTTAACGTAGATTTTTTATATTCCCTATACATTTTTGCAATCGATAAATCGGTAGCAAGGTATTTCTTGCCAGTGGATTTCCTGCAATAGTGACTTTCGTAGCTCGGGAAACTGGAAATGTGTTCTCGGACAGACGTCATTTCCTCCATGGATTTTTTATTTTTTGGCGGCTTACAACCTCTGATCACTGTGTACGTTACCCCAGCAGGAAAGTGTCTCCTAGAGTGATATGAGTGGAACGTATAATTAGTTTATAATCTGCTGTGAATGTGCACCACATAAAAAATTGGTGCGCTTTGTCGTTTTGGACAAAAACGGAAAAAACGATTCCTGCTAGGGTAACGTTCTTCCAGCAGGAAAATTCTAAACGAATGATCAGAGAGAGAAAAATTGTTCATGGCCAGAGAGCTTATATTTGTGTAAAAAAGTGCATCGAAAATGGAGGTTGTGCGTCTTCAGGTTTTCGAGATATTGCATTTCCTGCTAGGGTAACGTTTTGCAGAATCGTGTACCTCTAAAACCATTGCATGTGCGCGTGTAGAATAAACTTACACGAGTAGCTCTTAATTTGTGTAAATTTGTGACAGAATAAGTTTTAAGAAAATATTTATAATTTTCAAATAATTGCGGTTTTTTGAAAACTCGAAAAAAAATCGCAGCGCCTAAATGAGAAAACGTAGAAGCTCGCTTAAAACTGTATTCGGACCTTCTTGACGCTTATAATCTATACATATAAAATTCAAAGTCCTGACTGACTGACTGACTTATATATCAACGCACAGCCCAAACCACAGGTCCTAGAGACATGAAATTTGGACAGTGTACTCTTTGTAAAGAGTAGGTATCCACTAAGAAAGGGTTTTTCGAAATTCCACCCCAAAGAGGGTGAAATGGGGTGTTGAATTTTCTATGTAACTTTTTATTCTCTGAGTCGATTGACTTGAAATTGTGTCTATATATACTTCAGTTAAAATGATGAGATACGTGTATCACAGTTTTTCCAAAATCATCCCCCAATTTAAAATTCAATGTCCTGACTGGCTGACTGATACATCAACGCACAGCCCAAACCACTGGTCCTAGAGACATGAAATTTGGACAGTGTACTCTTTGTGAAGAGTAGGTATCCACCAAGAAAGTGTTTTTCGAAATTTCACCCCTAAGAGGGTGAAATGGGGTGTTGAATTTTCTACGAAACTTTTTATTCTCTGAGTCGATTGACTTGAAATTGTGCCTACATATACTTCAGTTAAAATGATAAGATACGTGTATCACAGTTTTTCCAAAATCATCCCCTAATTTAAAATTCAATGTCCTGACTGGCTGACTGATATATCAACGCACAGCCCAAACCACTGGTTCTAGAGGCATGAAATTTGGACAGTGTACTCTTTGTGAAGAGTAGGTATCCACTAAGAAAGGGTTTTTCGAAATTTCACCCCTAAGAGGGTGAAATGGGGTGTTGAATTTTCTGTGAAACTTTTTATTCTCTGAGTCGATTGACCTGAAATTGTGTCTACAAATACTTCTATTAAAATGATGAGATACGTGTATCACAGTTTTTCCAAAATCATCCCCCAATTTAAAATTCAATGTCCTGACTGGCTGACTGATATATCAACGCACAGCCCAAACCGCTGGTTCTAGAGAAATGAAATTTGGAGAATGTACTCTTTGTGGAGAGTGGGTATCCACTAAGAAAGGGTTTTTGAAATTCCACCCCTAAGAGGGTGAAATGGGGTGTTGAATTTTCTGTGAAACTCTCTCGGGGTCGATTGACTTGAAAATGTGTATACATATACTTCAGTTAAAATGATGAGATACGTGTATCACAAAATCATCCCCCAATTTAAAATTCCATGTCCTGACTGGCTGACTGATATACCAACGCACAGCCCAAACCGCGGGTCCCAGAGATATGAAAATTGGAGGGTGTATTCTTTGTGAAGAGTTAGTATCAGTTTTTCGAAATTCCTACCCCTTAGAGGGTGAAATGGGGTGTTGAATTTTCTGTGAAACTTTTTACTCTCGGGGTCGATTGACTTGAAAATTTGTTTACATACTCTTCAGATAAAATCCAGTAAATCCGATGTCCAATCTCAAACCAAGGTATCAATATTTCACGTATCTAATTTAATTGATATAACTTTATAATAATAACAGCTTCTGCCCGCGGCTTCGCCCGCGTGGAGTTCGGGAACTGCCCACGGAATCTTACTTCTGGGATAATAAGTAATCTATGTATGTATAGTACATACATAGATTTACGTGTACTTGCTATTGCAAACATTTGTTCATAGTAATATCAATTAAATTACATAATATGTGAAATATCTTGGTTTGAGATTGGACACCGGGACACCAAACAAATGATTTATTAGGAATCTATTTATAGACATAATACTTTGACATAATATTTAATATCAATGTCCCGTATCGCGAGCCAACGCGAAAATCGGTGGAATAAACTATATTCACAGACACGTCTACCTCAGAAAAATCCTATCTACTTAGTAATAGGTAAATACTCCCACGCCCCGCACGCCCCATGCAACGCTGCGCGGCATGCGCCCTTCTACGTGAACACACCCTCCAAGTTTCATGACTCTAGGACCATCGGTTTGGGCTGTGCGTTGATATATCACCCAGTCAGTCAGTCAGTTTACCATTTTATATAAAGAAAAAAAGAAGAAGAAAGAAAGAAGATTAAAGATTAATGATAAAATCATCTTTATCTATCAAACTTGAACGCGTAAACAAAGTTTCGTGGCCATGCTACTAACCGCTGAAGAGTTCTCTCTTGAGGAGACGATCCTGGCTGCAGGATTAAGGAATGTTTGTCATAAGAATGTATTGTCACCAGAACCAAAGGTTTGTGCAAAATTTCAGCTCAATCGGTTGTACAAAATTTTAGTTGCATTTCACCCGAACAAACATAGTATCTTCACCCCCCTTTTTAACCCTTCGGGGGTAGAATTATCAAAAACGCCGAGACACGTATAAATTAATTTTCAATCGTCAGCCTTATCACAAAATTTTAAGATCCTAACTTCAAAACTGACAGACTTTCATACAAACTTCCATCCCCTATTTTACCCCTTTAGGGGTGAAATTCCCAAAAATTCTTTCTTAGTGTATACTTACTCGTCACAAAGAGTACACTGTCCAAATTTCATGTTTCTAGGACCAGCGGTTTGGGCTGTGCGTTGATATATCACCCAGTCAGTCAGTCAGTTTACCATTTTATATAAAGAAAAAAAGAAGAAGAAAGAAAGAAGATTAAAGATTAATGATAAAATCATCTTTATCTATCAAACTTGAACGCGTAAACAAAGTTTCGTGGCCATGCTACTAACCGCTGAAGAGTTCTCTCTTGAGGAGACAATCCTGGCTGCAGGATTAAGGAATGTTTGTCATAAAAATGTATTGTCACCAGAACCAAAGGTTTGTGCAAAATTTCAGCTCAATCGGTTGTACAAAATTTTAGTTGCATTTCACCCGAACAAACATAGTATCTTCACCCCCCTTTTTAACCCTTCGGGGGTAGAATTATCAAAAACGCCGAGACACGTATAAATTAATTTTCAATCGTCAGCCTTATCACAAAATTTTAAGATCCTAACTTCAAAACTGACAGACTTTCATACAAACTTCCATCCCCTATTTTACCCCTTTAGGGGTGAAATTCCCAAAAATTCTTTCTTAGTGGATACTTACTCTTCGCAAACAATTCACCGTCCAAATTTCATGTTTCTAGGATTAGTGGTTTGGGCTGGGGGTTGATATATCAGTCAGCCAGTCAGGACGTTTAATTTTAAATTGGGGGATGATTTAGGAAAAACTGTGATACACGTGTCTCATAATTTTAACTGAAGAGTAAATACACAAATTTTCAAGTCAATCGACTCAGGGAATAAAAAGTTTCACAGAAAATTATACACCCCATTTCACCCTCTTAGGGGTGGAATTTCGAAAAACCCTTTCTTAATGTATACTTACTCGTCACAAAGAGTACACTGTCCAAATTTCATGTTTCTAGGACCAGCGGTTTGGGCTGTGCGTTGATATATAAGTCAGTCAGTCAGTCAGTCAGGACTTTGAATTTTATATGTATAGATTGCAAGTTATAAGCAAGTACATGTAAATCTATGTATGTATTATAGATAGATACATAGATTACTTATTATTCCAGAAGTAAGATCCCGTGGGCAATTCCCTAACTCCACGCGGGCGAAGCCGCGGGCATAAGCTAGTATTTTCATAAAAATACAACATTACATCAACAAGATCGTATTTTACTATTTTCAGGTGGAGTTCAACAACACACGACGTGTGTGTCACCGATGTTGGCAGAGAATTGACAACGTTGTAGGAAGACCACCTGCAGAAGTAGAACAGAATGTATGAGAACTTCAGGTTCCAGACTACACTCGAGCTCCAAACACTCCAGGGCATTGTATCTTTAACACCTGCCAAAACACAACCCGCCATCGAATACCAGAGACGATCAAGATTCACATTTTCTGTGAATATAAGTTATATATTCCTGACGGTGCTAGAGTATGTGGACAACACTTTGAGAGCAATTCTTGGGAAGAGCTGCCTCAATTCTGCAATGTCACACATAACTTCAATGCACAACAGTTTAGTGACGTTTGTGACATGTTGAGAATGGCTTTAAATCGTGGACCTAGGCTAGATTTCAACACGAGAGGTGCTTTAAGCAACGAGGATATGCACTTTTGGACAGGACGCAACTGCGAACAGTTTGATTCCATACTACAACAAACACCGTCACTAAGTGAGAGGTGCAAGGAGCCTCGAACTGCGTTAGGCATATATCTTACGAAACTACGTACCGCAGACTCAGATGAAAGACTAGCGACGTTATTTAATATGTCACGAAGAAAACTGGAACGTTTATTAACTATTGTGCGCGAATGCCTCATAAATGAATATGTAATATTACACTTGGGAGTGGACCATATGAACAGAAACGACGTTTTAGAAAAGAACCTTACTATACCAAGAGGATTATTTGACCATGAAGAAAACAATAAAGCTATCGTGATATGCGATGGGACTTATATATATTATGACAGAGAATGGAGTAGGAAGAACGCTAATCCCAAATATCGGCGCCATCCGCCATATTGTCTTCGTGTGACATGATTCTTTTGTTGATAGATAGGTAGTTGGGTAGTTTAAATCACACACAATACTTGACTCAAACTTCAAACGTTTATTTCTATTAAACCATTTACAAGTTGAGCCACCCGTTCGCAAACATGATTGTTCATAAGGAGAAGAACGGGCTAAGAAACTCCTTACACACTCTTTTAATTCGTGTTACAGTTCTCATTTACACAACGTAATATTGTTCACTTCAAAAACCACTTCATTTCTATACTTCTATTGTTTTCTAATCGCGAGCTAACTAACTCGACTTTTCGTTGTACCTACGCGTGTTCTCTCTGTCCGGGCGGAAGTACCACACCGCCGGTACAGTAATTTATAACATAGTAAGTTCATTAAACCTTACAAACAATACTAGAATACTTCACAATTAATTACTCTAATAATTAAACGATGCCAATATTCATAAATGCAAAGGCATTATTGAGTTAAAACTAATTAGTGGCTTCATTACTTTTTACAACAATGGGATCTTGCTTAAAACCATTTCTGGCAGATCAAAGGATTTAATACAAACAGGTCTTTCACTAATACATTGCTCTGTAAAATAATCTTGTTACTTTTTAGTTTGTAATTAGTTACAGAAACTGATTTAGTTGTAGTTTCAAATTATAAATTGAGTTATTGATCATTAAAATCGTATTCGGCGCCATCTTCCACAATATTGTGGGATGTTGCCTCAAAACAAATCTTAGTGTTAAATGTGCAATTGTTAAAATCCCAATTGTCAAATATTTGCTTGTCTTAATTTTAATTATAGTTCTAGCTAGACTTTCGTTTAATAAATTAATCTTCAGAAGATCTTATCACGAGTTCGTGATAAGATCTCAGTACTAGTTAATACAGAGACCATTAGATGGCGCTTATCTCTTCTGTCAATCGATACAGGTCATTGTAATAATTGTTCTTGGAACCCACAGATGGCACGATCAATATTATGATGGATGAGACATTATAAGTTGATTATTAATTAAATTAACTAATATTCTTAGCAGATAGACGCTCTTGCGGCGACACGGCCATTCTGATCGGTGGTGCGCGCTCTGCACCTGCCGCCGCCGTCACTTTATGGAATTTCGTGGTTGTTATCTGAAATAGTGGAGATAAATTTTGTTGGCAGATTATTGTTACTTTTATTATCCTACAATGTTCATTGAGATGTAGGATTTGGTAACAGAAAGTTTCAGTCAACATAGAAAGCTTGTAATAGATCTGACATCTATTCAGTTTTCTTCATATTTAAAATTAAATGCATTTATGAATCACCTAGACACATGCACAGTTTCAGACTTAAAGCTGCTTGCAATTTTTATTTAAATTTATTGATGACTAGCTTCTGCCCGCGGCTTCGCCCGCGTGGAGTCCGGGAATTGCCCACGGAATGTTACTTCTGGGATAATAAGAAATCTATGTATGTGTAGTACACACATAGATTTACGTGTACTTGCTATTGTAAATATTTGTTCATAGTAATATCAATTAAATTACATATGTGAAATATCTTGGTTTGAGATTGGACACCGGGACACCAATCAAATGATTTATTAGGAATCTATTTATAGACATAATACTTTGACATAATATTTAATATCAATGTCCCGTATCGCGAGCCAACGCGAAAATCGGTGGAATAAACCATATTCACAGACACTTCTCTACCTCAGAAAAATCCTACCTACTTAGTAATAGGTAAATACTCCCGCGCCCCGCACGCCCCACGCAACGCTGCGCGGCATGCGCCCTTCTACGTGAGCTTCGAAGCCCTATTTAACTATATTGGGGGATGATTTTGGAAAAACTGATACATATCGATACATATAAAATTCAAAGTCCTGACTGACTGACTGACTGACTGACTTATATATCAACGCACAGCCCAAACCACTGGTCCTAGAGACATGAAATGTGGACAATGTACTCTTTGTAAAGAGTAGGTATCCACTAAGAAAGGGTGTTTCGAAATTCCACCCCTAAGAGAGTGAAATGGGGTGTTGAATTTTCTATTAAAATTTTTAATTCTCTGAGTCGATTGACTTGAAATTGTGTCTACATATACTTCAGTTAAAATGATGAGATACGTGTATCACAGTTTTTCCAAAATCATCCCCCAATTTAAAATTCAATGTCCTGACTGGCTGACTGATATATCAACGCACAGCCCAAACCACTGGTCCTAGAGACATGAAGTTTGGACAGTGTACTCTTTGTGAAGAGTAGGTATCCACTAAGAAAGGGTTTTTTGAAATTTCATCCCTAAGAGGGTGAAATGGGGTGTTTAATTTTCTGTGAAACTTTTTATTCCCTGAGTCGATTGACTTGAAAATTTGTGTATTTACTCTTCAGTTAAAATTATGAGATACGTGTATCACAGTTTTTCCAAAATCATCCCCAATTTTAAATTAAACGTCCTGATTGGCTGACTGATATATCAACCTCCAGCCCAAACCACTGATCCTAGAGACATGAAATTTGGACGATGAATTGTTTGTGAAGAGTAGATATCCACTAAGAAAGAGTTTTTCAAAATTCTACCCCTAAGAGGGTGAAATGGGGTGTTGAATTTTATGTGAAACTTTTTATCCACGGAGCTGATTGACTTGAAAATTTGTATTCATGCTCTTCAGTTAAAATCATGAGACACATGTATCACAGTTTTCTAAAAATCATCCCCCAATTTAAAATTCAATGTCCTGTCTGGTTGATTGATATATCAACCCCCAGCCCAAACCACTGGTCCCAGACACATAAAATTTGAACGGTGAATTGTTTGTGAAGAGTAGGTATCCACTAAGGAAGGGTTTTTCGAAATTTCACCCCCAAGAGGGTGAAATGGGGTGTTGAATTTCCTGTGAAACTTTTTATTCTCGGAGGCGATTGACTTGAAAATGTGTGTACATACTCTTTAGTTAAATTTATGAGATACGTGTATCACAGTTTTTCCAAAATCATTCCCCAATTTAAAATTTAATGTCCTGTCTGGCTGACTGATATATCAATGCACAGCCCAAACCGCTGGTCCGAGAGAAATGAATTTTGGACGGTGTATTCTTTGTGAAGAGTAGGTATCCACTAAGAAAGGGTTTTTTGAAATTCTACCCCTAAGAGGGTAAAATGGGGTGTTGAATTTTCTGTGAAACTTAATATTTACTGGGTCGATTGACTCGAAAATTGATGTTCACACTCTTCAATTAAAATTATAAGACATATGTATCAGTTTTTCCAAAATCATCCCCCAATATAGTTAAATAGGGCTTCGAAGCTCACGTAGAAGGGCGCATGCCGCGCAGCGTTGCGTGGGGCGTGCGGGGCGCGGGAGTATTTACCTATTACTAAGTAGGTAGGATTTTTCTGAGGTAGAGAAGTGTCTGTGAATATGGTTTATTCCACCGATTTTCGCGTTGGCTCGCGATACGGGACATTGATATTAAATATTATGTCAAAGTATTATGTCCATAAATAGATTCCTAATAAATCATTTGATTGGTGTCTCGGTGTCCAATCTCAAACCAAGATATTTCACATATGTAATTTAATTGATATTACTATGAACAAATGTTTACAATAGCAAGTACACGTAAATCTATGTATGTACTACACATACATAGATTACTTATTATCCCAGAAGTAACATTCCGTGGGCAATTCCCGGACTCCACGCGGGCGAAGCCGCGGGCAGAAGCTAGTGTCTTATAATTTTAATTGAAGAGTGTGAACATCAATTTTCGAGTCAATCGACCCAGTAAATATTAAGTTTCACAGAAAATTCAACACCCCATTTTACCCTCTTAGGGGTAGAATTTCAAAAAACCCTTTCTTAGTGGATACCTACTCTTCACAAAGAATACACCGTCCAAAATTCATTTCTCTCGGACCAGCGGTTTGGGCTGTGCATTGATATATCAGTCAGCCAGACAGGACATTAAATTTTAAATTGGGGAATGATTTTGGAAAAACTGTGATACACGTATCTCATAAATTTAACTAAAGAGTATGTACACACATTTTCAAGTCAATCGCCTCCGAGAATAAAAAGTTTCACAGGAAATTCAACACCCCATTTCACCCTCTTGGGGGTGGAATTTCGAAAAACCCTTCCTTAGTGGATACCTACTCTTCACAAACAATTCACCGTTCAAATTTTATGTCTCTGGGACCAGTGGTTTGGGCTGGGGGTTGATATATCAATCAACCAGACAGGACATTGAATTTTAAATTGGGGGATGATTTTTAGAAAACTGTGATACATGTGTCTCATGATTTTAACTGAAGAGCATGAATACAAATTTTCAAGTCAATCAGCTCCGTGGATAAAAAGTTTCACATAAAATTCAACACCCCATTTCACCCTCTTAGGGGTAGAATTTTGAAAAACTCTTTCTTAGTGGATATCTACTCTTCACAAACAATTCACCGTCCAAATTTCATGTCTCTAAGATCAGTGGTTTGGGCTGGAGGTTAATATATCAGTCAGCCAATCAGGACGTTTAATTTAAAATTGGGGATGATTTTGGAAAAACTGTGATACACGTATCTCATAATTTTAACTGAAGAGTAAATACACAAATTTTCAAGTCAATCGACTCAGGGTTAAAAAAATTCACAGAAAATTAAACACCCCATTTCACCCTCTTAGGGATGAAATTTCAAAAAACCCTTTCTTAATGGACACTTACTCTTCACATAGAGTACACTGTCCAAATTTCATGTCTCTAGGACCAGTGGTTTGGGCTGTGCGTTGATATATCAGTCAGCCAGTCAGGACATTGAATTTTAAATTGGGGGATGATTTTGGAAAAACTGTGATACACGTATCTCATCATTTTAACTGAAGTATATGTAGACACAATTTCAAGTCAATCGACTCAGAGAATAAAAAGTTTCATAGAAAATTCAACACCCCATTTCACCCTCTTAGGGGTGGAATTTCGAAAAACCCTTTCTTAGTGGATACTTACTCTTTACAAAGAGTACACTGTCCACATTTCATGTCTCTAGGACCAGTGGTTTGGGCTGTGCGTTGATATATAAGTCAGTCAGTCAGTCAGTCAGTCAGTCAGTCAGGACTTTGAATTTTATATGTATAGATCAGCTGTTAGCTGAATAAAATAATGTTGCCTGGATTATTCAATAACATTTATTACATTGAGTTTATTGATATTGTTTGATCAGCTACTAGCTGAATAGAATATTGTTGCCAAATTATCCAACAACATTAATTGTATTGAGTTTACTGCTATTGTTTGATCAGCTACTAGCTGAATAGAATATTGTTGCCAAAATTATCCAACAAAATTAATTGTATTGAGTTTACTGCTATTGTATGATCAGCTACTAGCTTAATAGAATATTGTTGCCAAAATTATCCAACAACATTAATTGTATTGACTTTATTGCTATTGTATGATCAGCTACTAGCTGAATAGAATATTGTTGCCAAAATTATCCAACAACGTTAACGTTAATTAAATTGTTAATCTTAGTATGAGTTAGGTTTTTAGAACCTCGTTTTACTAGATTCATCTTAAATAAAATTATTGATTGCTTTACATAATCTGTAATTTGTATTTGGTAAGTGTAGTGAAAGTAGCATGTTTTTATTTGTTCATTCTCACGGGAAGGTAATGCTCTGTGATAGACACAAAGTCTTGGATTTGACAGGATAAAAGGATAGGATCAGGAACACCGCTCTGTGATAGACACAAAGTCTTTGATTTGACAGGATTAAAGGATAAGGAGTTTAGGACCATTGCTCCGTGACAGGCACGAAGTCTTTGATTTGACAGGATATAAGGAACCAGGCTCTGGGCGGTTTGTCCGCCGTGGACCCAGCAGGATAACATGAGAGTATTGTTTATTAGATGCCTCCACGGCCGCTAATAGTTTGTTATTTTCATTATCAGTTGCCTCCACGGCTGCTGATAGGATAGTTTATCATGTGTTATGTTCATTATCAGTTGCCTCCACGGCTGCTGATAGAATATTTTGTCATGTGTTATGTTCATTATCAGTTACCTCCACGGGTGCTGATAGGATCGTTTGTTATGTGTTGTGTTCATTATCAATTGCCTCCATGGCTGCTGATAGGATCATTTGTCATGTGTTGTGTTCATTATCAATTGCCTCCGTGGCTACTGATAGGATTGTTTGTCATTTGTTGTGTTCATTATCGGTTGCCTCCACGGCGGCTGATAGGATTGTTTTTCATTTGTTGTATTACTCATTGAGCTAATTGTTTCCTCCATGGATACCAATAGCTGGTTGTGAGTTTTATTATTTTTTACTTTATTAGTTACTGTTAGGAGTACTAATACTTTGTTATTATTATTGTTAGTAGTTGCTTACAATTGGCAGGATTACAAAAACAAAAATGGATACACAACACAATACTCATCACGCATGAGCATCACGTGGGTAGGTTGATTTGGCTATTGTATTAAGCCTATTGATGTAACACTGTAGGTATCAGTGAAGTGTAGCAAGTAGTTTGAAAACTCCTCACCTTTTATGTTAGCTTATGCTGTGTAGACACTGAAACAGTTATCCTTGGTTGGCTGTTTCCATGCTGTTCCTCATTTTATAGCTGGCGACACGGTCATTTGTTCACCAGGCTACAGTCCATGAAGCTGGTTGTTTTTGAAACTGTTGGTCGAATCACATATTTAAGTGATCTCGCTCCACTGTCATTTGCTGAGGTGGTGGTCAACAGGTGGAATGTTGCCACTTTGCATTAAAATAAATTGTATTGGTTGGCTAAAACCAATTGTGATATGCATTGGTAAGCCAGCTTATTCTCAAAGGTGTTCTTATTGACGGTGGTCTAGTACTTCCACACTTGATGTCATCACTATCTTGAGAGTGACTGGGTGCATAGTTTTAGAAGACTCAAGTTCCTTATAGTTGCTTTAAATTTTGTTTCAATTTCTTTGATAGTAGGTTATCATTTCCTCTATTATAAGACAATTGCCTGGAACCTGAAATGTGAGAAGTCATGCAAGTAAATAACATAACATCACGCCTATAATCCCCGAAAGGTTAGGTAGAGGTGTGCCTAATAGTACACCCACATTTTACCAGTTATGTTTAAGTACAATGTAATAGGGGGCGAGCCTATTGCCAACATCTGGGCATAAATCAATAATCTGGGTTTTATCTATGGGCCTCAGTTGCCTGCCAATAAAATGATTGATTGATTGATAAATCCAGACGCTGTGGCTGCTACTGAGCAATTCCTAATCGAAAAACCCAATAACACTTTGCCCCACCTGGGAATCGAACCCAAGACATTGTGCTCAGCAGGTGTGCTTGCAACCACTAGACCAAGGAGGTAGTTAGTGCAGGTAAATAAAGTGCAAGACAACATGTCCAACATAACATCACACCTGCAATCCCTGAAGGGTTAGGCAGAGGTGAAAATAATACATCCACACTTTGCCAGTCATGCCTGAGCCTCTTGTTTAGCGATATTGCTATTTGCCATTAATATGATTGTCTGTGCTACTACTGAGCAATTCCTGATGGAAAAACCCAATGACACTTTGCCAGACCTGGGAATCCAATCCAGGCCCTCATGCTTTAGTAATAAGGCTCATGACCACTGGACCAACAAAGCAGTCCTACTAGTGTTTAAATTAGTTGGAGTGATAAGTTGTAAAGTAGGTAATCAATTGTTTTGAAATAATTATTTACTTAGATTAAGTTAATTAAACTAAGATGGGAAAGTTAAACTGATCAGAAATACTTTAAAAACTATTGGTTGTGTAATTACACCGACAAAACATTCATGTTTTAACATATTGAAAGCTTTGCTTTCTGTTGATTTATCGCACTAAGATTTCATAGTCACAACTTGTTGAACTAAAACTTGTTTGTCATTTCATTGAAAAGCCCTAAACGTTGCACTTAATGCAAACAATATCTGATTGTGAGACATAAGCCTACAGTGTGAATGTCAAATGTGACTAAGTTCAAATAAAAATTAATATTCTCTATTGAATGTTTGTAGTCACTGCGAATGAAAAGTCAAATACAAGATTTAAAATTTGTTGATACCACTTAGTTAATTATTTGGTAATGCAAGTAATTAAAAAGTTAAATCTGATTCATGAGTTCAGTTTCTAACACATCATTACTGGATTTCAATAATTACATTGACCTCTTAGTAAATGAATTAAATGGAGTGATTAAAGCTGTTGTGTTAACTTATTATTTCTAATCCACAGGTGTCAAGTTAAAGGTGGCAAGTTAAAGGTGGCTTTAACCTAGCCAGTGTGTGATGTGACTAGATAAAATATTGTTAACTGTAAATATCTACAGTAACAAAATACTAAAATTTATAAAAGCAAAATACTTCCCGGGATTGATGTGGGTATCCAGCAGCAGGTTTATTTATTGTTATGCTTTCCCGGTGTCCAATCTTTATTCTGCTGTTCGGTCATTCTGTGCTGTTAATGTTAGTCATTTTGAGTGCACTATTAAGTTGTCCGTCACATACAACTTCATTGTTTGTTTAGAGATGTTGCATTTTCATAATGTGTTCTTAGGGTCTGACTTGGGTTGTGTGTTCAAGTTGCAGTAAGCCATAATATTATCATGTTAATGACTGTCAGCCACTTGGATAAAAATGCAGCCAACACTTTGACTGTCATAGTCTGCAGTATCTTCCTGTCCATTGCCACTTAACACCGTACATTGGCTGTGGCAGCAAAGTCGCTCGCTCTTGGAAAGCATCATGTTTACGATTCATCAAGTCTTAAGGCACGCCCTCGGCCATGACCATGCAAGTAGGTTTCGCAGTTCCATGTAAGTCTTCGGATGTCCGGCATGCATGAGCAGCGCGCAAGAGTTATCACCTCTTCTGATATTATGACAGAGAATGGAGTAGGAGGAACGCTAATCCCAAATATCGGCGCCATCCGCCATATTGTCTTCGTGTGACACGATTCTTTTGTTGATAGATAGGTAGTTGGGTAGTTTAAATCACACACAATACTTGACTCAAACTTCAAACGTTTATTTCTATTAAACCATTTACAAGTTGAGCCACCAACGGGTGGCTCAACTTGTAAATGGTTTGTTTGTTTTGTTTGTTTGGATTCATAAAAATGTATTGTCACCAGAACCAAAGGTTTGTGCAAAATTTCAGCTCAATCGGTTGTACAAAATTTTAGTTGCATTTCACCCGAACAAACATAGTATCTTCACCCCCCTTTTTAACCCTTCGGGGGTAGAATTATCAAAAACGCCGAGACACGTATAAATTAATTTTCAATCGTCAGCCTTATCACAAAATTTTAAGATCCTAACTTCAAAACTGACAGACTTTCATACAAACTTCCATCCCCTATTTTACCCCTTTAGGGGTGAAATTCCCAAAAATTCTTTCTTAGTGGATACTTACTCTTCGCAAACAATTCACCGTCCAAATTTCATGTTTCTAGGATTAGTGGTTTGGGCTGGGGGTTGATATATCAGTCAGCCAGTCAGGACGTTTAATTTTAAATTGGGGGATGATTTAGGAAAAACTGTGATACACGTGTCTCATAATTTTAACTGAAGAGTAAATACACAAATTTTCAAGTCAATCGACTCAGGGAATAAAAAGTTTCACAGAAAATTATACACCCCATTTCACCCTCTTAGGGGTGGAATTTCGAAAAACCCTTTCTTAATGTATACTTACTCGTCACAAAGAGTACACTGTCCAAATTTCATGTTTCTAGGACCAGCGGTTTGGGCTGTGCGTTGATATATAAGTCAGTCAGTCAGTCAGTCAGGACTTTGAATTTTATATGTATAGATTGCAAGTTATAAGCAAGTACATGTAAATCTATGTATGTATTATAGATAGATACATAGATTACTTATTATTCCAGAAGTAAGATCCCGTGGGCAATTCCCTAACTCCACGCGGGCGAAGCCGCGGGCATAAGCTAGTATTTTCATAAAAATACAACATTACATCAACAAGATCGTATTTTACTATTTTCAGGTGGAGTTCAACAACACACGACGTGTGTGTCACCGATGTTGGCAGAGAATTGACAACGTTGTAGGAAGACCACCTGCAGAAGTAGAACAGAATGTATGAGAACTTCAGGTTCCAGACTACACTCGAGCTCCAAACACTCCAGGGCATTGTATCTTTAACACCTGCCAAAACACAACCCGCCATCGAATACCAGAGACGATCAAGATTCACATTTTCTGTGAATATAAGTTATATATTCCTGACGGTGCTAGAGTATGTGGACAACACTTTGAGAGCAATTCTTGGGAAGAGCTGCCTCAATTCTGCAATGTCACACATAACTTCAATGCACAACAGTTTAGTGACGTTTGTGACATGTTGAGAATGGCTTTAAATCGTGGACCTAGGCTAGATTTCAACACGAGAGGTGCTTTAAGCAACGAGGATATGCACTTTTGGACAGGACGCAACTGCGAACAGTTTGATTCCATACTACAACAAACACCGTCACTAAGTGAGAGGTGCAAGGAGCCTCGAACTGCGTTAGGCATATATCTTACGAAACTACGTACCGCAGACTCAGATGAAAGACTAGCGACGTTATTTAATATGTCACGAAGAAAACTGGAACGTTTATTAACTATTGTGCGCGAATGCCTCATAAATGAATATGTAATATTACACTTGGGAGTGGACCATATGAACAGAAACGACGTTTTAGAAAAGAACCTTACTATACCAAGAGGATTATTTGACCATGAAGAAAACAATAAAGCTATCGTGATATGCGATGGGACTTATATATATTATGACAGAGAATGGAGTAGGAAGAACGCTAATCCCAAATATCGGCGCCATCCGCCATATTGTCTTCGTGTGACATGATTCTTTTGTTGATAGATAGGTAGTTGGGTAGTTTAAATCACACACAATACTTGACTCAAACTTCAAACGTTTATTTCTATTAAACCATTTACAAGTTGAGCCACCCGTTCGCAAACATGATTGTTCATAAGGAGAAGAACGGGCTAAGAAACTCCTTACACACTCTTTTAATTCGTGTTACAGTTCTCATTTACACAACGTAATATTGTTCACTTCAAAAACCACTTCATTTCTATACTTCTATTGTTTTCTAATCGCGAGCTAACTAACTCGACTTTTCGTTGTACCTACGCGTGTTCTCTCTGTCCGGGCGGAAGTACCACACCGCCGGTACAGTAATTTATAACATAGTAAGTTCATTAAACCTTACAAACAATACTAGAATACTTCACAATTAATTACTCTAATAATTAAACGATGCCAATATTCATAAATGCAAAGGCATTATTGAGTTAAAACTAATTAGTGGCTTCATTACTTTTTACAACAATGGGATCTTGCTTAAAACCATTTCTGGCAGATCAAAGGATTTAATACAAACAGGTCTTTCACTAATACATTGCTCTGTAAAATAATCTTGTTACTTTTTAGTTTGTAATTAGTTACAGAAACTGATTTAGTTGTAGTTTCAAATTATAAATTGAGTTATTGATCATTAAAATAGTATTCGGCGCCATCTTCCACAATATTGTGGGATGTTGCCTCAAAACAAATCTTAGTGTTAAATGTGCAATTGTTAAAATCCCAATTGTCAAATATTTGCTTGTCTTAATTTTAATTATAGTTCTAGCTAGACTTTCGTTTAATAAATTAATCTTCAGAAGATCTTATCACGAGTTCGTGATAAGATCTCAGTACTAGTTAATACAGAGACCATTAGATGGCGCTTATCTCTTCTGTCAATCGATACAGGTCATTGTAATAATTGTTCTTGGAACCCACAGATGGCACGATCAATATTATGATGGATGAGACATTATAAGTTGATTATTAATTAAATTAACTAATATTCTTAGCAGATAGACGCTCTTGCGGCGACATATATATATCAATAAAAGCTCGAACTTCTTGTTCCAGCGTCTATCTTATAGCCTGCATAAGTTCCAGAATTTGCTAAAGCCGTTTTTACTTGTGTGTTCCAATGGCTATATAATCGATGTTTTGGGACCATACGCTGCCACTAAGACCGATGCGAACATCATGAGCGACATAATGAATGATGGAGAAAACCCATTACATTGCTTTCTTCAACCGAACGATGTCTTCATATTAGATCGCGGCTTCAGGGACAGTTTAGAGGCTATCGAAGCATGTGGATATGAATTCTACGTTCCACCATCTAAAGACAGATGGGAGACACAGTTAACTACAGAGCAAGGTAATGAAGCTCGATCAGTTACAATATGCCGGTGGGTAGTGGAAGTGGTGAACGGGAGGTTCAAACGAGATTTCAAGCTTTTGTGGCATAAATATTTTAATAAAACACTACCAAAAATGTTCATTGATTTTAAAATCGCCGCAGCTATGTTAAATAACTTCCACATATACCATCGATGATAAAATTCATGCAGAGGCCTTCCTAAACATAATTAGGGAGAGAATAGATTCCCCGAATCTACTTTATGATTATGTAGAAAGAAAACGTTTGAATAGCCGAAGAGCAGATTTTCAAAGAATAGAAAGTCAAGAAATACAGAACTTCTCACTACTGACGGAAGAACAGATTATTTTACTTTCTTTGGGCACCTATCAACTAAAGCTAGCCCGATTCTACTGCAACGAGCATTTGTCAAATGGACTATACATTTTAGAAATATATAGAGAAAGTTTAATTGAATATGGCATAAACGAAGATACTTGGCTTTTACGCGGACGCATACAGTCGCGTCACGTACGGTCAAAAACTTATTATTGTTATGTATTGGTAAAAAACAATGTTAATGAAAACGAAACCAATATTCATAACATTTTATGCAATTATTACTGCACGTGTTTGACCGGACGACGAACAGTCGGCACTTGTGCTCATATAGTTTCAATCGTGTGGTATCTAGGATATGCCAGACATGAAGGCTTCACTGCTCCTGCAGCGTTCCTCAACGATATCATTATTGATAATAATGTTTAAAAAAATAAATAACGTTTCTTACTTTTCTTTTCTTTTTCTTTTTTTATTCCTGAGTGTTTATTCATTTTAGTACCTATTAATCAACACACACATGATTCTATACAAGAATACGATATAATATCACCATTATCTTAACAAAATCAAACAAAAACAAAAAAAATCTAAAAAATTTTATTAAATACTTCACACAAAATAACTCCGTTCCGACAGCAAATGGAGACAAGCGACTTGGTTATCATTAATCCTTGTAAAAAGACCTTTCCAATGATATATATATTATGGCTATTGGGCCGAGTACCAGGCTTCATACATTTTTGCCCATTCTCTTTTATTTCAGACCATAAGTCCATAAACAAACACACATTACAATTTTATACACAAAACATCAATACATACATGTTACACGCAGCTGCATAAGGGGAATCGCCAACTCAGCACTCAATA
Source organism: Noctua comes (assembly GCA_963082995.1). Classification (NCBI taxonomy): domain Eukaryota; kingdom Metazoa; phylum Arthropoda; class Insecta; order Lepidoptera; family Noctuidae; genus Noctua; species Noctua comes. Next base: position 390,898 of record OY720293.1, read on the forward strand.
ATTTTATTGTAGAAACATACGCTGCAATTAAACGAACACGGAAACGGCGAGCTGAGATAGCACTTTCTGTCGCACAGACCTAGATTACTCAATTATTGTAAAACTGTAAAATTCCATTCCATATTCATACTTCGAATAGGCACGTAGGCTAATTTTAGATTTAATATAATCAATGTAATTCTTTTACTTTAAAAATAAATTTAGTTAAATCATTTTTGGTTTTTTTTAAATCCTCCGATCGCAGCTAACGTAATTTACATGAAAACACATTCTACACAAAAATAAAAAATAAAATACACTAAACAACTTATTTTAAATATTGAAATGACGCACGATGACTGGTCATCCATTGCCACATCATTGGACTATCCATCCTGTCGGCTACTATAGCCACCAAGCTGTTGGAGCTGTCGCGCACTCGCCGCATCAAGGATGCTATCCGTGTCCGCATCAGTGCGTAAAAATCTGGTACGCCATTCTCCGCGAACATCCCCGATGCACTGCAAAAGCGCGGCAGCCCCAGCATAACTCTGAAGGCGTTATTGTATTGGACTCGCAGAGCATTGTACGAGCTTTTTGTATAGCTGACCCATAGGGCACACGTGTACGTAGATTGGCAATACGCTCTAAAGAGTGTAATTTTCACCTCCCTAGTACAACGTGCAAACCTACGAGCCAGCATGTTACATCGAACTGCCAATGCTCTGCGTGGTTCTCTATTGTGTCACCTAACTTTTTTATCCATAATTTAAAGTGCCATAACTTTTTTTGTCCTAATCATCATTTGTCCGAATGATAACTTACCCGAACTTAACATCACATAATATCACATGCCATAAAATTGAAATCCCTAAATATAATATGTCCTAAATCCGTTTGTCATAAATATTACAATCAATAACATACAAAAGACATAAAACCGTTTTCAATAAAAGTTATAAGTCCTAAATTCAAATTACATAATGTTTATTTATAATAATAATATTCTTAGAACAAATTTGTATAACAAAGCTTTTGCTATGAACTTCTCTCTCTTATAATTTTTTATTATACATAAATAAATATATTATACATGTACTCAATAAAGCAGTTGATTGTGAACATGTGGTTTTTGTAAGCAAGCAAGCATGCAGCATGCAAGCAAGCATGAAGCATGCAAGCAAGCATGCAGCATGCAAGCAAGCACGCAGCATGCAGCATGCAAGCAAACACACAGCATACAAGCAAGCATGCAACATGCAGCAGGCATGGTTTCTGTCACGGCTCCGGCGCTGCGGGGCTCCGGCGGTCCCACGCGAGTTTATCGTCGCAGATGGGTTTAACGCTCACCACCGCAGCTTCGGCTTGCCGCGGCGGCGAGTGTTACAACCACCTGCTCCTCAACTCGCGGGCCGCCTCGCCCCTCCGCGCCTACGCGATTTTAAATTACACTCTAGGGGTAGAGCAGACAAGACTGCGTGGAGTCTGATTTACAGCGATTCGTTTCTGTCACTAAAACCTAATTTTTAGCAAATGTTTTAGACTAAAAAAATTATTATAAATGAACATTCGGAATAATACACATTATTTAACACAATACTTAGGACATATAACTTTAGGTCATGTAAAATTAGGAGATTCAATTATTATAGTACTCGATATTATGACAGAATACTTTTAGAACTAAAGATAATTATGTTAAACAAAATTTCGGGATTTTGAACATTATGGTTACTGAAGTTTATAGCATACGTGTAATGGATAATGATTTTCGGACAAACAATTTTAGGAGAAGAAAGGGAGTACCGCTCTGCGTTCCTTCTCCACGTCGACATCATCGGACAAACTATCGGTGACCCAATGCCCCAGGTACTTGATCTTCGTGACCCTGGAAAGCTGAGCGCTCCCCAAGGCGACTGGTGGGACAGTATCATAACATTTGTTACCCGCTTTGAAAACCAGTAGCTCGCTCTTGGTCGCATTGTACCTAAGGCCGTGAGCCACCGCATAGTCCTCACAGATGCGAAGAAGCCGCCTAAGTGCACTGATCGATGGGCTCAGCAATACCATATCATCAGCGTAGCTGATGTTATTGACGCAGTGCCCGTCAATGGAGCACCCGATATTGGTATTGCTGAGCTCACAGATCAGCTCGTTTACATACAGGTTGAATAGCTTGGGTGAGCTGATTTCCCCCTGCCTCACACCACACTCCAACCCGTATGCATCCAATAGGACACCCGCCCACTTAACATAGTTGTATTGGTTTTTATACCAATACTTTAGCATCCTAATGATATCGCTTAGGAGATTCTTAACATCTGACAGTTTCCTCCATAGGCAGTCATAAGATACGAGGTCGAAAGCCTTGGAGAGGTCCAGAAAACATGCATATACAGGTGTTTTCCTACTTGCATAGTATTGAACAGTCTGTTTCAGGCATAGTATAGCTGTTTCCGTGGATAAATGTGGCTTAAACCCAAACTGGACGTCGTGGAGTGTTAAATGCTTATTCAGCTGCTGATCAATCAGACTGTCCAACACCTTTGCAATGATGGTAGCCAGGGATATGGGCCTGTAGTTGCTCTTGTCACTCGCATCTCCAGTTTTATTTTTAACAATGGGCACAACAATAGTTTTAAGTAAATCTGCTGGAAGATACGAGTGACTCAGGCACAAGCTAAAAAACATTGCTAGCATTCGCGGTAAGTGCTTACCAGCATATAGTAAATGCTCTATACTTAGGCTGTCATGACCCGGCGACTTGCCTCTCTTTAAGTTGCGTATGACAGAGCTACCTCCCTGGCCGCAAACCTAATGGGCATGTCTTCGGACCCCCCCACCATCTCCGGCCCGCCAGACGGCGTACCTAGGGGAGACCGAACCCCAAAGGCTCTGCTGAATAGGTTGGCGATATCATTAGGATCACTAAGGCCCTCAACACTCACAGGCAGACCCGACCTGGGATTCAACCTGTTCGTGGCTTTCCAAAAACTACCAAAATTCTTTGCGTCTTGATAAATTAACTCTTTAGATACATTACAGAATTCTTCATCCAGCAGTTTGTCACATGATGTTATTAGACACCGTGTCATGACTATGACTGAGCTACCAGTCATATACTTTTCGCCGCTCATCGATTCTGTCGCATCATCGAACGGTTTCAATATTTTTGTGACTTCGGCAAGTAGCAACCACTCTTCATTGGTAATAATAGGAAGGTCCTTTCTGATGACTGCAACTGTAGACCTAATGCAATGTTCCAGTTCCACGAAGCGCCGTATCATGTGAAAGCTGGAATTCCAGCGCGTCGGAACTTCTTAAATCAAACGTTTTGGTACGCAGTTTGGCTGGTCATTAGTTTGTGCTTTTAATAATTTCTCTAAGGCCGTGCTGCTACTTTTAAAAAAGCGCACAATTTATTTTACTTTATCTAATACGGACTGTAGGGTCTGCTCTCTTGTAATGGCATTCTGTAAAATCTAATTTAGCGTATGTCCATAGCATCCATAATGCTTCCAACCGATGTTAGTAACCGCTCTTTGAATATTGGCCGCATTATCAGTTACTATAAAATTAATTATGTTTAATGTTAATTCATGTTTACTTGTTACATCATTTAATACAATCTGAATGTTTTCACTCGTATGAGAATCCTCGAAATTAGAACAGTCCAGCAAGATGGTCTTTAGCTCGAACTCCTCCGTGATAAAATGACCGGAAACAGCCAAATGCGATTCATTGGCTCTTGATGTCCATAAGTCAGCTGTAAGACACAAATGTTCAATGCTGCCCAATGTCGTTTTTAAAGTTTCTTCGGTTTTATGGTACAAGGCAGGAATCATGACATTAGAAATAGTTAGCCAGGAATCCAGCGCATAATTTTTTTAAAAGCTCGTTCCTCTACTAATGTAAATGGGTGATAACTATCAATGAATAAATCTAGTAGATCATTGTCGACCTTTCTTTTCAAGTCACCTGATATTTTTTAGTGGCGCCATATCTTTCTATACCTTGTTGTCTTACATGACGTGGGGGTGAAACTGTTGGATGCACTGCTGTTGAAGTTGAGGCGGTCGTCGGGTTTGCTAACGTAGTTATTGTAGCCGATGTTGACACTGTTGCAGATGTATCTGCGGCAATAATCTGACCTGCTGAGGCAGTTTGAGACGTCCTAATATCTTGCTGCCCGGAAGCAACTCTCGAATATGCATCTAAATGCCTTTAGATTACCTTTCGTACCTTTATAACTATAAATGTCACCACAAACACGACATTTGGCTTTTTTGTCGACTATATTTGATTTGTCAAAATAGTCCCATAAAATACTCGAATTTATCGAGAAATTTTTAAAAATTTTAAGACGAGTCACAAAATGTTTCAATCTAGGTACTCTAATTTTTACACTTAAATTTTATTTACACCTTAATACACACATATTGATACACAAGTTACGAAATTGAACTATTTTAAATACTAAACTAACACAAATAAACAGAAAATCAAATCAAATAAATTTTAAAACATTCGTAACCAAGTAATAAGGAACAACAATAAATGCGCTCACTCAATTGCTAGCACGAAACTAAAAATAGAATTTTAAAATTTCTTCGCTCTCTAGTTCAAGGCCAGAGGTCAACAAGCGTCATGCGCGAAGTTAATAAATCGTTGCATATTATGTAATATTATGCATCATTATTAACTCAGAATAAAGTTGAAAGTTGAAATTCCTTTCACAATCTTGCCAAAATACTAAAACAATTCTTCAAACCATGGACTTAGTATAATAAACTGGACTGAGCACTCTACCAGAAAAACGTGACGAGAGAGATATTTATAAGAGAGCCCTTTATCTCTTTATAATAGGGTGACCAGACATTTTTATAACAAATAAGAAACTTCGTTTCGACAGAGATACTTTGTGTTTGGGCAACCCTACTTGTTGCAGTGCAGTTCTAGTAGGTATTAAACAATTTTGTCTATGAGACGTTTTGTTTGAAGTTTGCGCGGCTTCATACTTTCTGTGAATCAACAGTCTGTTTTAAGACTATCTTGACTCAAGTTTGCGCTCAGCCTAACGATTGTAGTTTTAAGACAGACTTGTCTATGTGAGGCAAGTCTGTCTTAAAACTGTCGTGACTCAAGTCTGCGTACAGCCTTAGTGACAGAAACGAATCGCTGTAAATCCGACTCCACGCAGTCTTGTCTGCTCTACCCCTAGAGTGTAATTTAAAATCGCGTAGGCGCGGAGGGGCGAGGCGACCCGCGAGTTGAGGAGCAGGTGGTTGTAACACTCGCTGCCGCGGCTAAGGCTGGCCGGCTAAGCCGGCCAGCAAGCCGAAGCTGCGGTGGTTAGCGTTAAACCCATTTGCGACGATAAACTCGCGTGGGACCGCCGCCGGAGCCCCGCAGCGCCGGAGCCGTGACAGAAACCATGCCTGCTGCATGTTGCATGCTTGCTTGCATGCTGCATGCTTGCTTGCTTACAAAAACCACATGTTTACAATCAACTGCTTTATTGAGTCCATGTATACTATATTTATCCCGAAGAATTTTATTATTATAAATAAACATTACTTCTGTAATTTGAATTTAGGACTTTTAACTTTTATTGAAAACGGTTTTATGTCTTTTGTATATTATTGATTGTAATATTTATGACAAAGGGATTTAGAACATATTATATTTAGGGATTTCAATTTTATGGCATGTGACATTATGTGATATTAAGTTCGGGTAAGTTATCATTCGGACAAATGATGATTAGGACAAAAAAAAGTTATGGCACTTTAAATTATGGATAAAAAAGTTAGGTGACACAAAAGAAAACCCAATCTTACTGCCTAAGTTTCTCAATACATTACATTTCGCATGATGGAATATTCTTAAATTTTAAATACGAATTAACCAATGCTTTTACTAGATGTAATTCGTGTCGTTCTTCATCCATTATACATTGGATAGAATCATCATCATCATCATCATCATCATTTCAGCCGAAAGACATCCACTGCTGGACATAGGCCTCCCCCAAGTGTCGCCACATTGACCGGTCCCGTGCGTCTCGCATCCAGCGGATCCCTGCAACCTTTACAAGGTCATCGGTCCACCTAGTGGGAGGCCTTCCAACGCAGCGTCTTCCGGTTCGCGGTCGCCACTCCAGAACTTTTCGGCCCCATCGGCCATCCGTTCTGCGAGCAATGTGCCCTGCCCACTGCCACTTAAGTTTGGCTATTCTTCGGGCTACGTCGGTAACCTTGGTTCTCTTGGATAGAATGTGGTGGACTAATTAGATGATCGAGTCTTGTCTATCTATACTTATAATAATAATCTATACTTATAATAAATCTGTAGAGAGGTCAATTCTGTACATGAAATATATTTCCAAAATAACTATCAGGGGGTGATTAGGGATCGATACTGATGCCAAAAATGCAATCAGTAAAATTTTTGTCTGTCTGTCTGTCTGTCTGTCTGTCTGTCTGTCTGTCTGTCTGTCTGTCTGTCTGTCTGTCTGTCTGTCTGTCTGTCTGTCTGTCTGTCTGTCTGTCTGTCTGTCTGTCTGTCTGTCTGTCTGTCTGTCTGTCTGTCTGTCTGTCTGTCTGTCTGTCTGTCTGTCTGTCTGTCTGTCTGTCTGTCTGTCTGTCTGTCTGTCTGTCTGTCTGTCTGTCTGTCTGTCTGTCTGTCTGTCTGTCTGTCTGTCTGTCTGTCTGTCTGTCTGTCTGTCTGTCTGTCTGTCTGTCTGTCTGTCTGTCTGTCTGTCTGTCTGTCTGTCTGTCTGTCTGTCTGTCTGTCTGTCTGTCTGTCTGTCTGTCTGTCTGTCTGTCTGTCTGTCTGTCTGTCTGTCTGTCTGTCTGTCTGTCTGTCTGTCTGTCTGTCTGTCTGTCTGTCTGTCTGTCTGTCTGTCTGTCTGTCTGTCTGTCTGTCTGTCTGTCTGTCTGTCTGTCTGTCTGTCTGTCTGTCTGTCTGTCTGTCTGTCTGTCTGTCTGTCTGTCTGTCTGTCTGTCTGTCTGTCTGTCTGTCTGTCTGTCTGTCTGTCTGTCTGTCTGTCTGTCTGTCTGTCTGTCTGTCTGTCTGTCTGTCTGTCTGTCTGTCTGTCTGTCTGTCTGTCTGTCTGTCTGTCTGTCTGTCTGTCTGTCTGTCTGTCTGTCTGTCTGTCTGTCTGTCTGTCTGTCTGTCTGTCTGTCTGTCTGTCTGTCTGTCTGTCTGTCTGTCTGTCTGTCTGTCTGTCTGTCTGTCTGTCTGTCTGTCTGTCTGTCTGTCTGTCTGTCTGTCTGTCTGTCTGTCTGTCTGTCTGTCTGTCTGTCTGTCTGTCTGTCTGTCTGTCTGTCTGTCTGTCTGTCTGTCTGTCTGTCTGTCTGTCTGTCTGTCTGTCTGTCTGTCTGTCTGTCTGTCTGTCTGTCTGTCTGTCTGTCTGTCTGTCTGTCTGTCTGTCTGTCTGTCTGTCTGTCTGTCTGTCTGTCTGTCTGTCTGTCTGTCTGTCTGTCTGTCTGTCTGTCTGTCTGTCTGTCTGTCTGTCTGTCTGTCTGTATAACCGTTATAATAATAATAATAATAAATTCATTTATTCAGGTAATTAGGACCCATTGCCATTTATCACAATACAACCACACTACAAACACAAAAACACAAAAAAAAACAGAACATTACAATTTAGTCAACAAATAAAATAATAAAATAAAATAAATTACAATACAATTAGAAGCAAAAACTACTCGACGGATTTTAACGAAACTTGGTACAATTATTTTTCATACTCCTGAGGTGGTTATAGTATACTTTTCATCACGCTACAATCAATAGGAGCAGAGCAGTGAAGGGAAATGTTGGGAAAACGGGAGAAGTTACTCCATTTTTTAAGCTTCCGTCACGTGTGCAACCTTAATACACAGATAGACAGTCGGTTCGCAACGAGCTACCGTGCGGACGCGTGAGGTCACCGACCTCAGTGTGAAAATGTATTTGTTAAAATGTAATTCTTGTAATATTGTAATTAGCGAAGTACTCGCGTTTATCCAAAATAAAATTCAGATTATGGACGAGGACAGTATAGTGAAAGTGTGTAGCTCTGCATTTACTGGAGAAGATGTAGATGTTGCAAAGACGTTACTTTTCAAATCAGTGAAGACTACAACAAAGAAGATATCGCGTAGGAAGGAAAACAAAGTGTGTCGGGATCTCGAAGACATAATTTCCTTATTTAAGAGCACAGACTCGGAAGAAGTACCTATTTTTGTTGCAAGAGATCTTCAAAAGTTACCCCCCGTGACATTTGATCACGTAGATGTGACAAGATTATTGAAGGACATTATTGTGTTACAATCGGAGATCAAACATATTAAAGATGTGTACGTAACAAAGGAACAACTCGATCAAGTCCAATTAGCCGTTAAAAGTAGTGATTCATTAACCTTTGAACCCAATGTAAACTATAATAGACGCGGTGCGTCTACCCTCAACTTAGAAAATAATTTATCAGTTAGCGAGCCGTTGTGTGAAGTGGAATCTTTGAATGTGGAGGAAAACAGCTGTGATGTCTTATCAAACAAGTATAGTTCGCGCCCGGTTACACATACGGGGATTAACGATGGTATCGTCCCGCTCACCGAACGTCTTAGTGCATCGCATAGTGAAAGGTGCAAGCCGACCTCCGCGCATACTTTGTCAACGGAGGAGCAGAGACAACAAATAAATGCTCGAGAGTACGCCGATGCTGTGATTACGCCAATAACTAGACATACGACTAGTGACAGGCGATTTTTAAAACATAATATACCCGGTAAGGAAGGGGAGTGGACAGTGGTACAATCTCGTAAGAAGCAATCTCGTTTTGTTGGAAGAAAAGGAACAGCTAACGTTGATTTAACTACGAAATTTAAGGCCGCAGATGTTAAAATTCCATTTTTAATTTATAATGTGTCGAAAGATGTCAGCTCAGAGGATATTGCTAGTTACGTGAAGGAAAAAACACAGGTTATCGTTGCACCGGAGCGGATAGAAATGAAACACTCTAAGGACTATGATTCTTATAAGATTTCAATACCAAAACATAAAATGGATTTATTCCACAATGATAATATGTGGCCTGAGGGGGTATTCTTTAGACGTTATTTTGTGTTTAAAACAAACAGCACACGAGGCCCGGTGAATAATAAGACATAAAAATGATTACTTCTCAAGATAAACTTTTAAAGCGAGAATGTAAGCTTATAAGCTTCAATTGTAGATCAATTAAACGGTCGGTTGATTATGTGAGGGAATTATGTGAATCGTCGGATGTCGTAGCTATACAGGAGACATGGCTTCTCTCGCATGACTTGGCGTATTTAAGCAGTATTTGTCCCGGTTTTGGTTCCACGGGTGTTGCGGCTACGGAACCATCGGCCGGGCGAGGCCGACCCCAAGGAGGCGTCGCGTTGCTGTGGAGATCCAGTGCTTTTGATAGTGTATCAGTGATTCAGTGTAATAATGTTAGGTTAACCGCGATTAAGGTAGTAATCGATAACCGAGATATTCTTATTTTTTCGGTATATATGCCAGTATGTAACCCGAATAATCTAAGTGAATATACAGAATGTTTGACAGAAATTAACGCAATTGTGGAATGTAATAGTGTGGCAAATGTTTTTGTTTTGGGAGACTTCAACGCGCACCCAGGTGAGTTATTCTGTAATGAATTAATACAATTCTGTTCGTATTTTAATTTCATTTGTGCAGATATTGACTTTCTTGGCATAAATTCCGATACTTACACCTACTTGAGTGACTCGCATGGGTGCGTTAGATGGTTAGACCACTGTATGGTATCAAGTGTTACCAAAAGTACAATTGTAAAAGTAAATGTGCTTAATGATGTTTCATGGTCTGACCATTTTCCCTTACAAATTATTTGTAATTTTGGTATTTTAGTACCAAAACTGAGCTGTAAAAAAGTGGTGTTCAATAAAGTAATTTGGGGAAATAGAACCTCTGACCAGGTACAACACTACGCTGACCTATGTCATAGTGCCCTACGTGATATTGATTTTCCTAGTCAATTTATTGAATGTAGTGATAGGATATGTAGAAGTGATCATCATAGATCTTTAATTAATAATATGTACGAACAGATTGTTTATGTTTTGCAAACGGCTGCTATTTCTAGTCATAGCATATTTGTGAAGAAAAAGAAAATGTATGTAACTGGTTGGAACGAGCATGTAAAAGAGGCTCATTCAAAGGCGCGGCTCGGGTTTCAGAGGTGGATTATTAATGGAAAACCTACGTGTGGAGAGGTTTATGAGAATATGAAAATTATGAGGCAGAAATTTAAAAATAAATTGAAATGGTGTCAAAACAATGCAACCCAAATAAAAATGGATAAAATTGTATCACTGCATAATGAGAAAAAATTTAGTTCTTTTTGGAAGGAAACCAACTCTTTGAATCCCCAGCCGAGTCTTCCCGCAAATGTTGAGGGTCTGTCACAAAGTAGTGACATATCTACCATGTTTATGAATCACTTTAAGGTAGCGCCACTTAATACAGACACATCTGTGCGAGACACTCGGACCTTGTGTGAAGGTGATTTTTATGTAAGATTCTTAAATAAGGAAATTAAAATGGCATTAAAAAGTATGAAGCGGGGTAAGTCACCGGGGCATGATGGTCTGAGTGTTGAGCACTTAAGGTTCGCCGGTGTACAATTGACCAGATTGCTTACCATGATGTTTAATTTTTGTGTGAGTCATTCCTACCTGCCTGAGAATCTGGTAAAAACAGTTGTAGTTCCCATAATTAAAAGTAAGACAGGTGACTCATCCGACAAATCTAATTATAGACCTATATCATTAGCAACAGTCATTGGCAAGGTGTTGGACAGTCTGCTTGAGAGGCGGTTGAATAAACACATTAAATTGCACGATGCGCAGTTTGGCTTTAGAGCCAGTTTGTCCACTGAAAGTGCAATCCTGTGTCTCAAGCAGACTGTGCAGTACTACACAGACAGGAGAACACCAGTGTATGGATGTTTCCTTGATCTGTCAAAAGCTTTTGACTTAGTAGATTATGATGTTTTGTGGCAAAAACTGTCGGATGATACTGAACTACCTACTGAATTCATAGATTTATTTAAATATTGGTATAAGCATCAGAATAATCGGGCACGCCGCAATCGCGGCGGTAAGACCCCTCTTTGAGGAGTGGCTGGATAGGCGTCACGGCGTCCTGACCTACCGCATGACGCAGGTCCTCACCGGACACGGAAGCTTCGGGAGGTACCTGTGTCTGATGGGGAAGGAGGAAACGCCTGGGTGTCACCACTGCGAGGACCGCCCGGAGGACACGGTGGAGCATACGGTGCAGGACTGCCCCGCTTGGGCAGAGCACCGCCGTGTCCTCACGGCGGCGATAGGCGGAGACCTCTCGCGCCCGGCATTGGTCGAGGCCATGCTGCGGGGCGAGACGGAGTGGGAAGCGGTCGCCTCCTTCTGCGAAGCAGTCATGCTCGCGAAGGAGGAGGCGGGCCGCGTGAGAGAGAGGACAGCGTCCTCCCTCCACCCCAGCCGCAGTGGTAGACGCCCACGGCGCCGGACGTCGGCAGACGATCTCCGGCCACCGTAGGCGCGGGCTTGCGGGCGGCGAGTAATGGGCGACTCGCTGTCCGACCATGGACCATGCCCGGGTCGACGGCGCGTTGTGTTCCACGCGCGCCTCAAAGAGTGTCAGCATTATGACGGGGCCCCCCTCTAGAGGGCGAAAGCCTGCCGGGGTCGCGGGACTTATAGAATTACCGTGACCCTGGATCATAAAGGGCTATTGAAGGACACCGTGGATTTTAGTCAGTACAAGTCTGACAGTTCTTCCCACTCTGCCCTGGGTGGGAGGACTCATTTGATGATTTTACCACGATAAAAAAAAAAAAAAAAAAAAAAAAAAGCATCAGAATAATTATGTTAGGTGGGCGGATGCTCAATCTGAGTCATATGGATTAGATTGTGGGGTAAGGCAGGGGGGATTGACTTCACCGAGTCTTTTTAATGTGTATATGGATCGGCTGATTGGTGAGCTGAGCGGCACCAAGATCGGATGCTCTGTTGATGGAACTATGATCAACAACATAAGTTACGCTGATGATATGGTGCTGCTCAGTCCATCAATCTGTGGTCTGAGGAAATTGTTGGCCATCTGTGAGAGGTACGCGGAGGCTCATGGTTTGAGGTATAATGCCTCCAAGAGCAAGGTAATTGTTTTTAGAGTGCGCAACAATACACCTGTTAATATTCCATCTATTAACTTACGAGGAACTCCGTTGGAGTTCGTTACGCAGTTTAAATACCTAGGTCATGTTGTCACGGACTTTCTCATGGATGACCAAGATTTAGATAGGGAGCGCAGAGCGTTGGCAGCCAGATGCAATATGCTGGCTCGCAGGTTTGCGCGTTGTACTGAGGAGGTGAAACTGACTCTTTTTCGAGCGTTTTGTCAATCGTTTTACACGTGCAGCCTGTGGGTAAGGTATACGCAGAAGGCTTACAACGCTCTGCGCGTTCAGTATAACAATGCGTTGAGGATCTTGTTGGGGCTACCTCGGTTTTGTAGCGCGTCTGGCATGTTCGCTGAAGCGAGATTAGATGATTTTTATGCCGTTATGCGCAAGCGATGTGCGAGTATGCTGAAGCGATTCAGGGGTAGCCCCAACAACATACTGGCTACACTGGCGGACAAAATTGATGGGCCTTTCATTAGGCACTGGGCAGCTAGGCATGTGCGTACTGGCGTACATGTCGCCAATTAATTTAAGCTTTTTATGTACTAACAATAGGTTAAGATTTTACTAACACTATATGGATCAATGGTCTGAGTTAAATAAATTATTATTATATTATTATTAATGGTTAAAGCTACATAGAAATCATGTAAAACGGAAATTTTCTCCTTAAAATTATATAAAAAATATCCCACAACAGCATATGTCATCTTTTATGGTTGACTCGCAATATCACGTGTAACTCCCGATAGCTTAGCAGTTCGAAGCTTTCTGATTATATTTGCCTACTCTTACGTTTTTAACACTCTTAGTCATCCCTAATTAAAAAAGTTAACATAATTAACTATTCCATAAAAAGAATCATAGAAATCGGTATAGAAACACCAAAGTTATACATAAAATACGATAATAATAAGCCATCGCGCGTGAATACTGAATCATGCTATAAGGATTATCTATACATATAAAATTCAAAGTCCTGACTGACTGACTGACTGACTGACTGACTGAGTTATATATCAACGCACAGCCAAAACCGCTGGTCCTAGAAACATGAAATTTGGACAGTGTACTCTTTGTGACGAGTAAGTATCCACTAAGAAAGGGTTTTTCAAAATTCCACCCCTAAGAGGGTGAAATGGGGTGTTTAATTTTCTGTGAAACTTTTTATTCCCTGCGTCGATTGACTTGAAAATTTGTGTATTTACTCTTCAGTTAAAATTATGAGATACGTGTATCACAGTTTTTTCAAAATCATCCCCCAATTTAAAATTAAACGTCCTGACTGGCTGACTGATATATCAACCCCCAGCCCAAACCACTGATCCTAGAGACATGAAATTTGGACGGTGAATTGTTTGTGAAGAGTAGATATCCACTAAGAAAGGGTTTTTTGAAATTCCACCCCTAAGATGGTGAAATGGGGTGTTGAATTTTATGTGGAACTTTTTATTCTCGGAGTCGATTGACTTGAAAATATGTATACATACTCTTTCGTTAAAATTATGAGATACGTGTATCACAGTTTTTCCAAAATCATCCCCAAATTTGAAATTTTAAGTCCTGTCTGGCTGATTGATATATCAACGCACAGCCCAAACCGCTGGTCCGAGAGACATGAAATTTGGACGGTGTATTATTTGTGAAGAGTAAGTATCCACTAAGAAAGGGTTTTTCGAAATTCCACCCCCAAGAGGGCGAAATGGGGTGTTGAATTTCCTGTAAAACTTTTTATTCTCGGAGGCGATTGACTTGAAAATATGTATTCATACTCTTTAGTTAAAATTATGAGATACGTGTATCACAGTTTTTCCAAAATCATCCCCCAATTTAAAATTCAATGTCCTGTCTGGCTGACTGATATATCAATGCACAGCCCAAACCGCTGGTCCGAGAGAAATGAAATTTGGACCGTGTATTCTTTGTGAAGAGTAGGTATCCACTAAGAAAGGGTTTTTTGAAATTCTACCCCTAAGAGGGTAAAATGGGGTGTTGAATTTTCTGTGAAACTTAATATTTGCTGGATTCGATTGACTCGAAAATTGATGTTCACACTCTTCAATTAAAATTATAAGACATGTGTATCAATTTTTCCAAAGTCATCCCCCAATATAGTTAAATAGGGCTTCGAAGCTCACGTAGAAGGGCGCATGCCGCGCAGCGTTGCGTGGGGCGTGCGGGGCGCGGGAGTATTTACCTATTACTAAGTAGGTAGGATTTTTCTGAGGTAGACGTGTCTGTGAATATGGTTTATTCCACCGATTTTCGCGTTGGCTCGCGATACGGGACATTGATATTAAATATTATGTCAAAGTATTATGTCTATAAATAGATTCCTAATAAATCATTTGATTGGTGTCCCGGTGTCCAATCTCAAACCAAGATATTTCACAAATGTAATTTAATTGATATTACTATGAACAAATATTTGCAATAGCAAGTACACGTAAATCTATGTATGTACTGTACATACATAGATTACTTATTATCCCAGAAGTAAGATTCCGTGGGCAATTCCCGAACTCCACGCGGGCGAAGCCGCGGGCAGAAGCTAGTCTACACATATAAAATTCAAAGTCCTGACTGACTGAATGACTGACTGATATATCAACGCACAGCCCAAACCGCTGTTCCTAGAGACATGAAATTTGGAGGGTGTATTCTTTGTGAAGAGTAGGTATCCACTAAGAAAGGATTTTTCGAAATTCTACCCCTAAAGGGGTAAAATAGGGGATGGAAGTTTATTTGAAAGCCCGTCAGTTTTGAAGCTAGGATCTTCAAATTTTGTGTTTAGGCTAACGATTGAAAATTAATTTATACGTATCTCAGCGTTTTTGATAATTCTACCCCTTTTTTTTTTTTTTTTTTTCGGATGGGAAATCATCAAATGACCCCCCCCCCACTCTGGGCGGAGCGGAAGGGAGTGTCAGACTTGTACTGACTAAAACCCATCCATGTTCCTTCTTTGCCCTTTGTGTTCCAGGGCCACGGTATCTCTTTCGAACAGTCCCTCAGCCCTGGCAGGCATCGGCCCTTGCAGACCCCTACATCGTTGCTGACATCTCTTTGAGGCGCGCGTGAAACACGAACGCGCCGTCGACACGGCCTGTCGTCTAAAGACGGCCAGACATCGAGCTAGCCCATAGCTCGCCGTCCACAGGCCCGCGCCTACGGTGGCCGGTTATTCTACCCCTAAGAGGGTGAAATGGGGTGTTGAATTTTCTGTGAAACTTTTTTTATTCTCGGAGTCGAATGACTTGAAAATTTGTAAACATACTCTTCAGTTAAAATGATGAGACACATGTATGACAGTTTTTTAAAAATCATCCCCCAATATAAAATTCAAAGTCCTGTTTGACTGATGGTTTTAAAGACATGAAATTTGAGGGGTGTATTCTTTGTGAAGAGCAGGTATCCACTTAGAAAGGGTTTTTCGAAATTCCACCCCTAGAGGGTGAAATGGGGGGTTGAATTTTATGTGAAATTTAATATTCTGTGGGTCGATTGAGTCGAAAATTGGTGTACACACTCTTAAATTAAAATTACGAGATTAATAATGAATCATATGACTGTCGTCACGTGTGTCCAATCTCAAACCAAGGTATCAATATTTCACATTATATGAAATGTAATTGATATTACTATAAACTATGAAAATATTTGCAAGTTATAAGAGTACATGAAAAAAAACTCGAGTGTAACTACCGACCTATATCTCTCGCAACCACAATGGCAAAAGTACTGGACGGTATTATTGATTCTAGCTTGAAGGAATGTTTATCCGTGCATGACTCACAGTTCGGGTTTCAACATGGACTGTCAACGGAAAGCGCCATAGTAAGTCTCAAGCATACGGTCCAGTATTACACTGATCGAAGGACGCCGGTATACGCCTGTTTTCTGGATCTCTCCAGAGCTTTCGATCTGGTAAATTATGATGTACTCTGGAGAGAGCTTGAAGATAGGGGTGTATCGGTAGGCGTCCTCAGGATCCTACAGTATTGGTATGGGAACCAAGAAAATGTTGTTAGATGGTCTAATGCACTCTCTGAGACTTATAGGTTGGAATGCGGTGTGAGGCAGGGTGGTCTGACCTCCCCTAGGCTATTTAGCACGTATATAAACGGCCTAATCGTGGACCTCAGCAATATGCGAGTCGGATGTAGCGTCCATGGTGTAAAAATAAATAGTATCAGCTACGCTGATGACATGGCGTTGCTGGCACCGACGGCAGGTGCTGTAAATCAAATGTTGCAGGTTTGTCAGGCGTATGCTGCCTCGCACGGACTTATTTATAATGTCAAGAAGTGCGAATACATTGTCTTTAAGGCCGGCGGTGAATGCCCAGATACTATACCTGACATTACCCTAAACGGCTTGAACGTCAAAAGAGTGACAACATTCAAATATCTAGGGCATCTTCTCGTCGACGACCTTAAAGACAATGTTGACATTGAAAGGGAGCGTAGGGCACTGGCGGTCCGAGGTAACATGTTGGCCCGAAGATTCGCTCGGTGTGGCAGTCAAGTAAAGGTAACACTGTTTAAGGCATATTGCCAGAGCTTTTACACGGGTAATCTTTGGGTCAACTATACCAAAAGAACGCTGGATGACCTACGCGTTCAGTATAATAATATTTTTAGGATGCTGTTGGGACTGCCTCGATGGTGCAGCGCTTCTGCGATGTTTACGCAAAACCGAACTGACGGCTTCCACGCCGTCATTCGCAAGAAAACCGCGTCGCTGTTGTCAAGGTTGCGGGCAAGTGGCAACAGCATTCTTAAAACTGTGGCGGAGAGTATCGACTCTCCGATTATTAAAGGTTTTGTGAGAAGGACAATCACTCAACATTAATTTGGGGTTGTCCTTTTCACAATACTATCTTGTCTGTATGTGTTTTCTGTTGTAGTTTAAGTACTAACACTAGTAATAAGTTATTTTATTGTTTACTAACACGTTGGATCATTGTTGTCCGAAAAATAAAGAATATTATTATTATTATTATTATACTCAAATATATAATTAAATACTTACACTACTATTATTTATTACTTATTCAACTTTTAAAGTAAAAACTAATATTACACATATTATATCTTACATAAACTTTTATAAATGCGAAAGTTTGGATGGATAGATGTTTGTTATTCAATCACTCCAGAACGGCTGAACAGATCTGTATGAAACTTGGCACAAAGATAGACAGGATAGACGAGACGGGACGGGTTGATAGTCTGGTATAGCCCATAGGTTACTTATTATCCCAGAAGTAAGATCCCGTGGGCAATTCCCGAACTCCACGCGGGCGAAGCCGCGGGCATAAGCTAGTTTTTGTATAAGGTCCGAGAATCGGTCGCCGCGCTCGACGCGTCTCGCGGCCGAAGGTATAAAAAGGCGAGGCGTCCGAGCGCGAGCTTCTTGGCTGGAGGCCTTAATTTCAAGGCATCCACAGGATTTGTCCGGTTAAGCAGAAGCCAGCCTCAGAGGCTGAACTGCGAGATGCTAATACCAAAAAAAAAAAAAAAAGCGCGAGCTTCATACAATTTTTGCCTGTTGATGCGAATAGACGTTTAGAGCTTTCGACCTTATTGACAGACAATACTTAATTGATATTAACAAACCGTGCTTATCAGCGCGACTTTTAGTCTTTGATAATTTATTTTTAGATTCCTTTTGTTGTTAATTTATAAAATAGGTATTAGTTATTTTGGTAGTGTTTAAATATTCGTTCAAATTACAATTATTTTATTTCTTTTTAGGTGAAGAAGTAGTACGCATAGATTTTTAGAGACTGATAGGTAAGTTTTGGTTAATTTACGTTCACTTTTTTATACCTATTAGTTTTATTTTCATTTACGTTTTAGCTTTATTTTTATTTGCCTGCATCAATGCCACCTAAAAAACGATTATCTTTATCTCGAAATTCGAGAGAAGCTAAGAGAATGAGAAATAGGCGTTCTCAAGAATCGGCAGAGGAAAGAGCACATCGGTTAAACTTATTGTTATTCTTTCTTATCTCAATAAAAGTTTATAAAGATATCTTCGGATTCACTATAGGTGATGCTGATTTTTGTATTACATTACCATCTATATAAATAAAATGGTAAACTGACTGACTGACTGGGTGATATCAACACACAGCCCAAACCGCTGGTCTTAGAGACATGAAACTTGGAGGGTGTGTTCTTTGTGAAGAGTAAGTATTCACTAAGAGAGGATTTTTGGGAATTCCACCCCTAAAGGGGTAAAATAGGGGATGGAAGTTTATATGAAAGTCCGTCAGTTTTGAAGTTAGGATATTCAAATTTTGTGTTTAGGCTGACAATTGAAAATTAATTTATACGTGTCTCAGCGGATGAAGGTAAGTAACTATGTTTGTTCCGCCACTGGCAGAAGCTAGTATAAAATATTTGTTTTAATCGCATCAGACTTATGAAAAATATTCTCGATACGGCAAACCTCCGAAGTAGGTACGTAAGAGCGCACAAAATTTGAACAAATCGTAGTCATCAATCCGGAACTTTTAAATGGAAAAATTGTTCAACACCGTCCTGAAGAGTTACTTTCTGAAACCTTATGAAGAGTTAACTTCGGCATTGTTATCTCTGTGAAACGAAACCCTCTTCCTTCACGTCGTTCCTTGCAAGATACCAGGAGCGGCCGGAGCCTGTACATGCAAGGCACCCGCCAGTGCCGACTGAAAAGAGCTTCATGCAGGAGAACATCTATTAAGCACACTCAACCTGCCTTCTTTCCGCGTTCATCAGTTGTACTGATGATAAAACCAATATCCTTACCACTGGAAAAAATAATGGTACTGCATAAGCATTTAACGCTCGTTGCAATTTTGTAGTATGAAAATCCTCTGGCTTAAAATGAAGGCTGCACACAACGAAACTTTTGGTTATGGTTTGAAATTCGGGAATCGACATAGTTGCCTAATTTCCTCTTTCAATAGAAAGCAAACAAAAATAATGCTATTTCAATAACGCGATACATAGATACTAATTATAATTATCATACGCATAATATTGACAGTTTAATGAAAAATACACGAAAGCATAAGTCTTTAGTCCGCAAAACGTCTCAGGCATGGTCACACTAATCATTGTTAGTAAACATAATCTATAATATTCCTTACCTGTGAAATGATATGCCACAACCACCATATGAATCACTTTTACATGTCGTGATACAATACTTTTAACCATTTTCACAGTTAAAATAAATAAGAATGAAAAAAAAACGGAAAACGTAGTGGGTAGCATATTTATCATATTTTACACTGTAAGCCTTCTTGTAAACTTCTAATTTGTTACTGTTTGTTTTTCCTAAATAAATAAATAAGAACCGTAAATTATGTCGGTCGAGCAGGCAGGTTGCAAGAAAACTCGATGTACTGAAACAGGTTTATTGGGACTTTACAATTTTGATCTAAAAATAGGGTGATGGTGACAATCGTTCGATGTGTGAAACGAAAAGTGAGACCTCCTAGGAGCGCGGTGCCCGTCGTCCGCCGCCGGTGTACGTCACGTTGCGCTGACTCGGCGCTAGACTTTGTGTCGCCAGACTGTTGCGAGGCTGATGCAATCGTTCGAGTTATTGGGTCAGTTCCGGTGGAATGCGTGATTCGTGGATGGTTGGTTGGTAGGCTTAACATGTCGAATTCATAAACAATAGTGTTATCAATGAAATTTCATCATGGCGGTAAACTTTGATCAACAATCACAACTACAGGATATTGAATATATAAAATTCACAGATATTAAAAAATGGTCTACCTACGTAACAACAAACGAAACTAAAATACAAATCATACACATTAACATTTGTTCCATAAGAAAACATTTTAATCAGTTGAAGGTACTTGTGCAAAAAATTTTGAATCAACTGGATGTATTGTGTCTCACAGAAATTAATATTAGACAGGATGAAGTCTCCATGTACACAATTGATGGCTTCAATATGTTTTCACATACCAGAGAAAAAAAGCGAGGAGGAGGCATACTTGTTTATGTAAAAAATAGTCTTCAGTACAGTCCACTACACAACTATAATGCATCGACGTTTGAATTGATGCACGGGCACCTTGTTAAGAATGTTTACAACGTTTATCTATTGGTAATCTACAGGCCACCGCACACAAATAAAAGTATTTTTACAAAAGAACTAGAAAACATTATCCGACCGCTACCCATGAACACTGATATAATATTGGTAGGGGACTGTAACATTAACTTGTTAGAGAGTGCACTGGATTCTTCGGCAAATAGATATTTAAATACATTAGCAGATTTAGGACTTCACTGCGGCATTCAAGACATAACGCGTGAGGCGGTTGTTGGACAGAAGCGAGTGGCGTCGTGCATCGATCACGTCTTCATGCGAAATGTGAGTGGAGGGGCGAGCGACGTACACGCATACACGCTCACGAGCCAGGTTGCCGATCACTATCTAACGGGAATCTCAGCTGTTATTGATAAGGAAAGAGACATAACATGTGTAAGTAAAACGAGATACGACAACAAAGCTGTAAGAAACAAACTTAATAATGTGGACTGGTCATCTTTGTTACAAATACAAGACCCGAACGAATTGTACACAAAAATGTTCGCGATTTTTGGCGATATTTATAAAAGCTCTAAAATAGATAACTCGATGTGCTCTAAACGCAAAACACAGTCGTGGGTCACTGATGAGTTACGCAGGCTTATAGAAGACAAAGACATGCTATTTAGACAGTGGAAAAGTGATCCTAAAAATAATAATAAACGTTTACAGTACACAAGGTGTAGAAATAAGACACAGAAGCTTGTAAATATGGCCAAAAATAAAAATAGGCGAGAGGCCATAATTAGTTGTAAGGGAGACATGAGAAAGATATGGAGTAATATAAATTGCTGGCTTGGTAGGTCTAAACTAGGAGTAGATACTGTAATAGAGAAGCATTTACTAAAAAATGAAACATTGCAAAATATCTGTAACAATTTCTGCGAAACCTTTACGAAAGAAGTCGATATGATTAAACATAAATGTCAACACAATTTCTTGGACAGGATGAGCTATGTAAATTACTGTAATGTAAGTTTCAGATTTAAAAAAGTCCTACCAAAAGACGTAAAATCAGTGATAGAAAAATTAGACTGCAACAAGTCGCCGGGGTCAGATGGTATTAGAATTAAAGATTTAAAACATATTAAAGAACAAATTAGTCCAGTAATAGCTTATTTTATCAATAGTAGTATAAAAAACTCTCAATATCCAGAGGAACTTAAAAAGTCTATTGTAAGGCCTATATATAAACAGGGATCTCATCAGGATTACAGCAATTATAGACCTATAGCAATA
Source organism: Noctua comes (assembly GCA_963082995.1). Classification (NCBI taxonomy): domain Eukaryota; kingdom Metazoa; phylum Arthropoda; class Insecta; order Lepidoptera; family Noctuidae; genus Noctua; species Noctua comes. Next base: position 412,472 of record OY720293.1, read on the forward strand.
CTTAATACGGTAAATAAAATTGTCGAAAAAATCATAGTTAAACAACTCACTAACTTTTTAGAAAATAATAATATTTTGAACGAGGTCCAACACGGTTTTAGAATCAATAGAAGTACTGCTACAGCGCTAGAGAAATTCACAGATGAAGTCAATAATCATCTTAACGAAAAAAATATAGTTATGGTTATATTTATAGACTTCAAAAAAGCATTTGATACATTGGACCACGGTGGCTTGCTGCAGGCTATGAGTGAATGCGGCATTAGGGGCCCCATGCATGCATGGTTTGGCAAGTACCTGGACCAAAGATCACTTAAAGTATGTATCAGTGGAACTGAAAGTGTACGGGGCGACATTAAATTCGGAGTTCCGACCGATTCAGTATATGGGCCATTAGGATATATTATGCACGTAAACAGCATGTCTAACGTATTAGAAAAATGTAAGGCATTTATGTATGCTGACGACACTTGCCTGGTTTATGGCCATAATAATATTGATCAAATACAGCAAGATATGCAAAACGATTTTGACAGTATAGTTCAGTGGGCACATGATAATGGCATTATAATTAATATTAGTAAAACTAAGTCCATGCTCATTCACTCGCCGTATCATAAAAATAAAAATAATTTGTGGACAGTAGGAGTGAAAGGCCATTCGTACGAATGTCTACATAACAACAAACTGAATTGTCAATGCTCATACTTAGAAACAGTTACATCTTATAAGTACCTGGGATTAGTCATAGATAACACATTCTCTTGGAATCTGCATGTCAACAACGTTTGCAATAAGCTACGATCTGTTCTGGGTAAACTAAAGACTCTTAAACATGCTGTCAACAGAAAAGTATTGTATACGTTATACTATGCACTGGCTGACTCAGTTATTGAATATGGGTTGGGTGGATATGGCCTTACATTCCCTACACATTTAAATAAAATCAATATCTTGCAGACAAGGCTACTTAAACTACTTGTAGATAAAAACCACAGATATAGATAGACCTAGATAACGCGAGAGCAACTATTTCGCGTGCCTAGCTTACGTACAAAAATCGTAAGTGGCCAATTTCGCGCTCAGTCTGCATCGGAGCATAGCGCTAGTCGGACGTCAGTTAAAAATATTAAAATGGTTAATTGTGCTGTTATAAATTGTAAAAACTGTACAAATGCGAGGAGAAAAAATAAAGTAAACGTTTCCATCCATCGGTAAGTCATTTTATGATTAATATTATGCGTAATTAATTTAAAAAACAATTATTTTTAATCTAATACCCTCTGTATACCTGGTAATACCAAATTTGAGAAAAACAAAACATTCCTATTACAACGTAGCTTTTACTTGGAGCGGTCGATGAGACGTTTTGTTTTAACAAGTAATGAATATCGAAACAAGCGATACTATCGTATATCGTTTCGATTTTGTAGTACAGGGACTTTTATCATTTTTCTGTCAATTTTAGCGATTAGTGCTGTTCATCATATGCAACACAAATCGATTCTCAAGAATCGATTTCGGAATCAGAGGAATGATTTTGTATTATATAAGTACTTATTATGTAGACAATTTTAATAAATAATCGTAACGTTTCGTGATTTTTTTTAGTTTTCCACATGAACCCAATTTGAAACAAAAATGGATTGAGGCGACGGGAAATGGAAAGGCGACGTCCTGATCGTTTTCATTGACATTCACGTGGAGGGTTTTTTTCTGCTTCTGCCTACGTCTGTAATATGCTCTCGAATTTTTACGCCATTGATCTCGCTGTTTTTGCTGTTCATCTATGCTCTTGTCCTTTATACCTATAACACTCTTGTTTTGCTTTTTCTTCAAGTAATTTTCTTTATCTTTTTGTTTTCGTAGCTCATGTAATTTTGGACCTATTTTAATTTTATTATAATGTATTTTACTTGCTTTTCGTTTTGCTTCTAAAATTTCTTCTCTAGATTTTTTCTTTGTTTCCGACATTTTGATAGTCTACAAAAATTTACAAGAAATAATTAGGGAAATACTAACAATTTTGTAAAAAAATTATATTCCTAACTGCCTTATAAGCAGATCAGGAATTTTATTTTATGTCATTCGTTTTTCTGTTTATCTCATTCCTCTGTATATCTCATTACTCTGTCTATCTCATTACTCTGTCATAAAATCGATCCATAAATCGATTTGAACGATTCTTAATAATGCTTTAGGTACTGTACACAATTACTCAATAAATAGTATTCGTATAGTAATTGAGAAATGGTATATACAAAGGCGAACTTTATTCAAAATTGACTTTTCACCCAGCAAATCTTTAAGTAATAGAAAGAAATGAAAAAGGGTAGAATCCCGTTGCTTCTTGTAAACACTAGAACTAAAAGAATTCGATCAAAACACCTTATATTGAAATATAAGGTGTTTTGATCGAATATTAACGTGTTTATAATGGTAAACTTACTTGAAATTATGGCAAAGGTATCCAAAAACTAGCTCGTCGTCGGAACGCAAGCGCTCGAGCACGCAACCTCTCACGGGGTGGGACGAGGGGGGCGCCGTACGCGGCGGCGTCTTTGAATCGATTTGATTTTCCCATCACTAAATAGTGCTTGTGACGTCATAGTAGGTAGTCAAAAAATGGCACGCTTGGTTTTCATACAGATCGTGATACTTGCGTTATCTAGGTCTATCTATATCTGTGATAAAAACACAAAAAAAAGGTTAAATAAAAACTATGAACAGCTATTCAAAATTTGTAAAGTACTGCCGATCAATTTCAAAAGTAAGCTTAATATCTTGACTGAACAATTCAACAATCAAAATCACAAGGAAGAACGTAGGTATATGTACCCAACTCGTTTATCCAGAAAGAAGACACTTGCTGTTCCCAAAGTGACAAACTACTTTGGTAAGCGCACTAGAAAATATGTAGTACCGACATTAGTGAATGAGCTACCCCCACAGTTGATATCGCAAGTCAAATCAACCAACCAACTTAAAAAGGTTCTTAAAAAACACTATCTCTCATTGTGTCCATAGCTAATTTTGCATGTAATCTGTAAATTCACTTCCTTTTTTTGATACTTTATTTTAGTTATTCTATAAAAAATCGAAATTTGTTTTCATTTATATTGTGAAACGAGAACAACTGCCGACAAACTGTCTTGCAGTTTGGCAGACTTTTTATATGTTACTGTATTACAGATTTTGAATAAATAAATAAAAAAAAAAAAAAAAAAAAACATCTCCCTCCCGAAGTTCAGCGACTATTAGAAGATAGGGTCGAGAATAGCGCTGATAATCTTGGTTGAGCACTTGGGGTGTGGTTGTTAATCTCGGTGTATATATCCCCATGGTTTATTTCGCGGTCTGTTTGTTCTGGTGTTGTCTCCAGAGTGCGTCGTCTCATGTATCTTCGTAATATGAACGCAACTCCCAGTACGCCTGTACCTAACAGTACTAGGTAGAGCGGTGTGATAATGTAGTACACTCTATGGATGTCAGATGAGTTCAGGGTTAATGGCGATTCCATGGTTATTTCCTTGCTTGCAGTATGGAGGCCGTGAAGGTTGATGGAGTTGAGTGTTAATTTTCTAGCTTCAATGTTGTAATTGGTTCCATTGCTGAGTGGGATGTTCATGATTTTCAGTACCTGCCCTTTTAATCGGTCATCCTTGTTTGCCAGGGTTAGGCCTGGGGTTTGCACCTCGCAGCCTTTCGGGATTGTGATGAGGTAACTTCCTTGCGCTGTGGTGTATTGGGTGTCGGTGCAGGACAAGCGAATGTTTGTGGGTGCAGGAAAGCTCGCCACGTAGTGTCGGTCGTCGAGGGCTTCCACGGCTTCAGTTTTTAATTTGGCTACGGTGAATTGGCAGGACTTGTCGACTTGCTGGGTAGAAATGAGATGGTGAATGCAGTCGCCTTGACTCTTGTAGTGTTGATTGATGCTGTCCTCGCAGAGATAGTATTGGCTCGACTTCGGGCATTCTGCCTCTATGTACATAAAATCTTTATCATGAATCGCTAGGAAGGGATAGGATGGAATTAGTACTTTGTCATCTTGGTTAGGAACTGAGGACAATTTGTAAAGGTTATAGGTGTGGGGAAGAACAACCGGGAACTTGAACACCAATACTAAATTTTGACTATTATAATAGTAGCCTAACTTAACTATGTCAAAATATTCCCTAAAACTAATATTTAGTATATGTTCTCTACCATAGAGGGCATTTAATTGTTCTTTCATTCTTTTAAATGTATCTATTCTAAACATAAGGAAATGTGTGCTCTTGGCACGTATGAAGGCTAATAAGTTTTCTAATTTATGAATTTCGTTGGATAATGATTCGATGTTATCCGCTAGCATTATTATATATTGAGCCAGATGGGCATACTTAACTGTCTTTTTCCTGACGTAAATCGCTAATCATAATCTCGCCTACCGTTTCCTTGATTTTGTTCTGATTCTGGAGTATTTTGCTGAAAATTTTGGAATTTTCAGACATCCAGTGTTTATTTAAACTAACTCGATTATTTAATTCTGTGACCATTTTATTTTCATTTTCCTGCAGAGTTTTAATTGCGCTATCGTACCGGATAGCGTCTATATAATCCAGATTTCCGGAAATACTCTTAACAACTGAGCCTAGTCCATCAATAAGGCCTCTCTTGACGCGGTTAGACCGGAACAACTCTAACTGGTCGGACAGCTCCGTGATCTTGTTATGAAGATGTTCGATATGTGGTTGATATAAAGAGAGCGTTTTATTATGGAATTCGGGTGAAATGTTATCTAATTGTTTCCTTACTAAGTTTATATTGCTACGAATAATGTCTAAGTTAACCGGTTGACCAAACGAGTGATAATGGGAGATAATCTTTGTCTTTCCTAGCATGAAAGGTAAGATGCCCGGTCCATTGTTCAGACTACTAAGCGTGATTTCTTCCGCTTGCGTCAGACCCAGGGCCAGGAGGGTGATCCTGTAACAATCGATTGCTATTAGGGACGCGTTTCAGGCGAGACTTGGCTATGGGACCACGTTTCCTTTTGGTGTAAATGTGGATCGGTAAGTTGGCTAGAACCGTGTCGCGAGTGAATCTAGGGGCCAGTTTTTGGCGGCTGGCCATTGGGTTCCGTACAAATATCTGCTGATCTGTAGAATATTCTTCTTCGGGTTCCCTATCTTCGTTGATATTTTCGATAATCCGTGTGCGATCGTGCAGAGATGAACCATTGATCATCTCGAAAACTCTTTGCATTTTGGTACGATGTTCTTGCGTATATGACTGTAGTATGTTTTCTGACAGGTTAATATCTAACGGGTCGCGGGGGTCTAGATAAAATAAAAATAATAAATAAAAATGTATTTATTTCAGTAAATCTTTACAAACAAGTTGCCGGGGCTTCCCAGAAAGTAATCAAATGATACTTGTGTTGGGAAAGCCTCGCTCTTTCGATGTTAACAAAAAAAAAAAATTTTGACTTACTAGACTAACAATATAAGTAGCAGTACCTTAAAAATAAAATAAATTTAAAGAAGAAGAACAAGCATAAAGAGCGTCTGTGTTAGGCTGTGTGTGTGTGTGAGGGTGTGTGTGTATGTGAGGGTGAGAGGGTGTATGTGAGGGTGTGAGTGTGAGTGTGTGTGTGGATGGTTGTTTGAACAGGTCATATATCCCTATTAATTATTTACGTGTCTATGCGAGTACGTTAATTATTAAATTGATTTTGATACATAAATTCAAGCTAATGTAAGCAGGAGTTCCTCCACATCTTCATAATTAAGGGTAAGGAGCCATTCTGTCAGATTTTTCTTACACTCGTATAGTTGCATGGGGTAAATAATAATAATAATAATCGTTTATTTATAAAAAGGGGGCACATTTACAATAAAATATCTTAAGAAATAAAATAGAGCAGTTGCTTATTGCCTGAACTAGGTTGAACCTGTGTTTCAGGCTACAAAGTGCATAAATACCTACTTAAAATAAATAAATTAACATTAAATGAAAAGTAAAGTACTAAAATTAAAACTTACATAAAATAAACAAACATAAAAAACAGCGTGTCAGCAGTTTACTTGCAGACAACAAGTAAGTCTTCTGTCTGTGCATAAGATATGGGTTGTAAAAAAGTAATTAGAGACTTTTTACAGTTAAAATAATTTAACTTATATATACTTAGTTTTCTATTTAGTCTATTGTACAGAAATGGGCCTAAAAATGAAAAGAATCTTTCCACAAAGACATGTTTCGAGGTTGCATTAGAAATGCATACTATATCATTACGTCTCTTGTTAGTATTGTCAGCATTGTACGTGAGCATGGAGTGTTGTTTTAATACTAAGTGCATAATGAATAGCTGGCGCACAGTCAGCACGTTGCAGGATGTATACAGCTGATCTGTGGGAAAGTAAAAGGGATGGAAGTTTGCTACCTTTAAAATTGCTCTTTGAGCTCTTTCAAGGGGAAGCAGGATAGTTTTTGATGCGCCACCCCATGAAATGATACAGTAATGAATTATAGATTGACATAGGGCGAAATAAACTTGTGTGATTAATTTAGAATCTGCAAAAGTTCGTATTTTTTTAAATACATATATTAATTTGCGCACTCTTTTAACCAGACTTTCAATATGATACCTAAAAGAGAGCGTGTCGTCTATTATAACCCCGAGGTATTTAATGTTACAGGTTTTTAGGATAGAAGGACAATTGCACAGGTTGACTGACAGGTTATCACATTGATGGGCATATATATGGAAGTTAGCAGTGTTAAATTGAGGCTTGCGCATGGAGAAGTGAATATATTTTGTCTTTTCAGCATTTAGTGTTAGTAAATTGCTTTTAAGCCAATTAGTCACAGTATTAAAACCAAGTTGAGCGTTGTCCAACAGTTCGCTACTGTTTTTAGCAGAAAATATTAGTACCGTGTCGTCAGCATATGATATGATTTTGCCGTGCTTGATATTTAGATTACACAAGTCGTTAATATAAACCAAGAATAAGGTAGGGCCCAAAATACTTCCTTGGGGAACACCAAATTCAGTATTTTTCTGCTCATCGCTCGTAAAGTTGTCAATCCTAACACATTGGTATCGGTCGTCTAAGTAGTCAGCAAGTAATGTCAGTGGCGTTCCCCTTATTCCTATTGCCTCTAATTTTCTTAGAAGCACAGGAACAGAGACAGTGTCAAAGGCTTTCGCTAAATCAAGGAAGACTCCCAGGACCTGGTTCCCTTTGTCTAGCTGTTCCGAGACATAATCGGTCAGACTATGCACCGCATCGGCTGTGGATAATTTGGCTCTGAAGCCAAATTGCGCAGGTGACAAGATGTTGTTTTTTTCTAGGTAGCTAACTAGTCTGTTATTTATAACTTTCTCAAGTATTTTTGAAATTGAGGGGAGTAATGATATCGGCCTATAGCTAGTAACCAAGTCCCTGTCTCCAGATTTATAGATAGGGATAACAACAGCCTTTCTTAGACAGTTAGGGAAAATTCCTTTGGGAAGACAGATTCGAAATATATGCGTTAAAGGAGGTGCCAATACATGCTTAAAGAGCTTAAGGATCTTGTTGCTTATATTATCCCATCCAACTGCACAGTCATCTTTAAGGCCAGAAATTATTCGGGATATTTCGTTTTCGTCAGTATCCAACATAGCAAATGATTTCAGATTATAGCTATTGTTAAATTTTTGGAAAGGTGGTGGGGCGCAATGTTTCGGAATCTGTTCAGCCAAAGTTTTCCCAACATTAACAAAAAAGTTATTTACTTTGTTAGCGGATAGGAGAGGTGAAGGATTAGTAAGCAGCAACCTCGAATTTGAATCACGTTGTTTCGTCATGTAGGTGACGTTTTTAATATGCTTCCAAATTTGCTTGCTATTGTTGCCTGCTTTATTTAATTCGTTTTTATCGTAATTGTTTTTAAGCTTCTTTAACAGATTGTTGCAGAAATTCCTGTATCTTTTATAGGTGTTTAGAATTATTAAATTATCAGGATATTTCTTAGCTCTCTGGTGAAGTCTATCTCTGTGCCTTATACACCGAATTAGTCCAGGAGTAATCCAAGGTTTAATATTATGAAGACGATTATTTACTGTCACAACTGTCGTACTACGCAATATTGCTTGTTGGACATGTTTTATTAAGTACGATAAAGCCGAATTAGCGTCAGCAGTATTGTAAACTAGGCTATAATCAATGTTGCGTAAATCATATTCGAGTTTGTTTATGTTTAATTTAGTCTTTGTCTGGGGGCGATTTTGCTTAGGCAGCGTTAAATTTATGCATAATAAGACAGAATGGTGGTCAGTTATTGTTGAGTTAGTAACAAGCGTAATAAATGAATAAGTGGTTTTGATCATCATATGGTCGAGGCAAGAACCGCTCTGATGAGTAGGCAATGTGTGAGCAGGTCGAAAACCATGGTATGAGCATAAGTTGAGGTAATCTTGAGTCCCTGCGTCGCAGTTTTCAGAGCCAATGTTAATGTTAATATCACCTGTTAGTATTACATTCTTAAAAGGGCTAAGTGCTTGAAAGATCTGGTTTAGGGAACTGTGGAAAGAGGTTAAATTTCTTGCGGAAGGGGATCTATACAAAGCAACAATCGCTGTGGATGTACCAATTTTGATGATAAGGCAGTTACTAATACAATCTTGTAGATCAGGTTCTTCGACTTTGACCTTTAATGATTCCTTAGCAAACACAACGACACCGTCGTTTTGATTGTGGTTCTTTTTAGTGTACAATAAGTTGTATCCTGGTATTGCCGGGAGATTATCATGGCGCTTTAATAACCAGCATTCTGTTAGAACCATAATATCACAATTAAAGTTAAGTCTATGAAGAAAAATGTTAAAGTTATCTAAGTTCTTATAAATACTTCGTATGTTTTGGGTTAATATGGTTAGTGACTTTTGATATTGGGAAAGATATTGATTGCAGTCCTCAACCTCACATGACTTTGATTCGGTTAAAAATGAGTTATCTATGTCGGTAATTAAATTAATATCCATTCTATTTAAAACTAACAACAATAAATTACGTCTAAAATTTAAACAAATATGTGGCGCTCTTAGGCGCCTTCATAGTCAATCGAGTTAATATACCTGTATTCGGCAGCTAGTTTAGCAGGACAAACTGCGTCTCCCGTCTTGTGGTTGGCTTGTTTTTTAAAGCGCATGCATGTAGCACATTTTGGGTCATCAGTTTTTTTTACGCAGTCTTGGCTAGAGTGTCCTTCTTCACCGCAATGGCCACAAGCCGGGACAGCGTTCTTGCATGTCTTAGATGCATGACCGTACTGCTGGCACTTGAAACATCTCGTTACCAGTGTGAAGTCTCGTACCGGGCAGGACGTCCAATTTACAAATAATCTGTCCTGTGTGATGAGGGCCTTGCGAATGACAGCTGAAACTTCTATTATGTAATTGCAGCTCTCAGCATCTTTCCTACCAGATTTGTGGCTAAGTTTAATTGAGGTCAGAAATGTGTCTAAGGTCATAGGCAGTTTGTCCGTTATGTTCTGGTCGTAAATGCATTTATAAACCTCATTTTCAGCCATTGATGCGGGAACTCCTATTACAATAATGCGAGGTTTGCGTTTTCGAGGTTCGTCGACGGTAAGGCCTGACGAAGCGATTTGGACAGTTTTTTTTAGCTTGTCTAGGTCATCCTTGGTCTCAGTGCTGATGATGAGTCCTCCTTTTCCTATTTTACGTACGCCTCGTACTTTCAGCTTCATTTCACCAGGGCATATGATTTTTTGTACCATGTTCTTGGTTTCATCACTGGTCTTTGTGGTGTCGGATGGAAAAATCGCCACGGAGCTGAGATTATTAGGGCGAATAAAACTGCTGGATCCCTTCTTCACCATATCGGCAAAAGATGAAGGTGTTGCACTCTGTTTCTTACAGGACTCTTGAATCGTGCGGTTCATCTCTGTAAGACAGTCCGCTAGGTCTCGAGTTTCGGTCATAGTTTTCAAGGCGGTATGTGTTTGTAGGGCTCTTGATTTCAGCGACTGGTATTGAACAGCTAATTGCGAGACACCATGTCCAACTTTTCGGCAGAGATTGGTAATTCTTTGCTTCTGGTCAGAATTGAGTTTTCCCTCAGAAGCAATAAAACAGACCTCATTCAGGTGCTGCTCAATGGTCCCCATCCAGTTCTGAATCTCCGAAGTGCTGATTGGTTCAATGGCTTCTTCTTGGCGCTGCTTTGGTTGTTGAGGTGGTCTCGGTGTTGGTGTCGGCGGAGGGCTGCCTGACGTCATCCCACTTCGACTAAAGGGGCTGCTGTCCATTTTTTATTTTCGTACTAACTATTTACACTCCAGTAAGTCCATTATTTTGAGTAGAAATCACTTACTACGCTGATTTTTATATCCACCTAATACACTTTAACTGGGTCAGAATTTATTGCAAGCGTTAATTTATATATTTTTATACTGCATTGATGTACACGTCTGTATGCAATGAGTGCACTCAGTCAAATATTAAGGATACGATTAATTTTGTTATAAACGCGGGGGGCTTGTGCAAAATTTTGCCTACTAGCAAAGACAGTTCGAGTGGGGTATGCAGGGGCTACTATATCGCACCGTCTTTTCCTAAGTTTGGCACAGTCTAAAGGTAATGCTTTGTGATATGTATGTATCATGTGTAGGATATATAGTTTCCTGACGGAGAGAAGCCTAGATGTTGCATATAAGGATTTAGTAGAAAACCTGAATGGCTTACAGTACATAACTTTAATCAAGGATCTTTGCGCCCGCTCCAAATCTATAAAGTATGACTTAGCTGCACCTCCCCATACCGATATACAGTATATAATTACAGATTGGGCTAGAGCAAGGTATATTTTATTCAGTAGCTCCGTACTCATAACGTGTCTTAGAGATTTGAAGACCCATATAAGCTTTCTTACCCTTCCTATAGTTAGTTCAAGGTGTGGGTACCAGCTCAACCTTTGATCCACGATAATTCCAAGGTACCTAGCAGAGCTTACCTTCCGAATTGTCGGGCAGCTGTGATTACAGGTAGAATGAGTTCGACAGGAATGGATTTTAATTTCAAAATCATGCGAAGGCTGGGAGTTTAAGTACGGGGCGAAACATACGTAGTTCATTTTTAGGGTGTTTAACGTGAGAAGATTCTCATTAAGCCAGTGACTAACTCTAGCCAGACTCCCCTCAGCCGCCAACCTTACTTTCTCCCATGTCTTGGCAGTAAAAATAATAGCAGTGTCATCCGCGTAGGACAGTATCCTCCCTCCGACGTCGCTAAGGTTGCATAGATCATTGATATATATCAAAAAGAGCGTCGGACCGAGGACACTGCCCTGCGGGACTCCAAATGTTACATTTTCTTCATCACTGAGAAAATTGCCAATTTTTACCGCCTGCTTTCTATTTTGTAAGTAACTACTTAGAAGAGAGAGAGCAGAGCCACGGAAACCTAACCTATCAAGTTTGCGTATCAGTATTGGGATTGAAACGGTGTTAAACGCTTTCTTGAGATCAAGAAAGACTACTAGACATCTGTTTCCCCTATCTATTTCTTTTGTTATTGTGGTTGCAAGATTCATGGTAGCATCCTGAGTCGACATACCCTTCCTAAACCCATATTGAGAAGTAGATAAGATGTTGTACTGAGCCAAGTAGCTTATAATTCTAGAGTTTAAGAGCTTCTCGATGATTTTTGAAATAGAGGACAGCACAGAGATCGGCCGATAGTTGCTAGCGTCATCGCTATCTCCTCCCTTATAGACAGGGGTGACAACGGAGCGCTTAAGAAGATAGGGGAAAGTTCCGGAGATGAAACATAGGTTTGCAAGGTCTCTGATCAGAGGGACTAAGATCTCCTTAGCTTGTTTTAAGAAAAGGGTAGGGATACCATCCCAACCTGGTGCACTCGCAGAGTCTAGAGACATCAGGGTATTTTCAACTTCCATCTCAGAGGTGTCCAACAAAACAAAAGAGGACAGATTATGGGTGTCTGAGTTAATTGATTCCGAAGGTACGAAGCTATTTGAGATATTATGAGCCAAAGTTTGTCCAATGTTAATAAAGAATTTATTAACATGTGTGGTTGAGGCTTGAGGACATGATTTTATCTTAAGTAGGTCACCATTTGTGCTCTTGGGCGGCTTGTAATGTGTAATTTCATTAATGGTTGACCATAGTGCCTTAGGGTTTTTAACAGATGCTATTATTTTATCTTTATTGTATTTATTTCGAAGTTTTTTTATAAGGTTTCCACAGAAGGTTCGGTATCGTTTATAGGTTATTATTAAAATTTGGTTTAGGGGGTTTGATTTAAGTTTTAGGTAGATTGTATTTCTTAGTCTAATACACCGAAGGGCACCTGAAGTTATCCAGGGCTTTATCTTTCTTTTGCTATTCGTGACAATTACATTTTTGGTGTTGGAGAGTATAGCTGATTTGACCATCTCTATTAGTGCAAAAGCGTAAGTATCCGGATCTTTAAATATATTGAAAAAAGATGTATCAATATTTATTAGACTGTTATGAGCATTATCATAATTGATTAGGGTTTTGTGCTTTTGGAGTACCGTATGTTGATACTTATTGGCGATTGACAAAAGAATGAAACAGTGGTCTGTTACAGTTGTATTTAAAACCGCCGTAAAGGCCATGTTCCTTCGTTTATCCAGGCTCAAAAAGACATGGTCAAGACAGCCGTCCCCCCTCGTTGGTAAGTTATGAGACGGCAGTAGTCCATGCAGCGATAGCATATTTAAGTAGGTTAATCTATTATTTCTTTCTTGATTTGTATCTATTGGGGAAACGATTAAGTCAATGTTAATGTCACCTAAAATCACAACGTTTTTACTAGGGGTGATATTCTCTAGATGATTATTGAGAGATGTAATGAAATTACCTGCATTTAGAAATGAAGGTGATCTGTAGATACCTAGTATGGTGTAGTTTGCAATTTGTAACTCCAGACCCGTAGCATTTAGAAGGCTAAATTCCTTAAATTTTACTGATAAATTATTTCTGATATAAGCAACTACCCCATCACTTTGATTTATGTGGTGTTTTGTTTGAAAAGCGGTGTAATTAACTAATTGCGGTATGTTTTTGTTAGGGTTTAGCCAACATTCTGTAAGAATCAAAATGTCTATTTCACATTTTAATTGTACCATAGTGAGTTGCAAATCATCGAAATTTTTATATATACTTCTTATGTTTTGTGTTGATATAGTTAGATTATACGTAGACTTTTCTATTTCTATATTTATTTCATGTATACTGCCCTTTAGTGAGACCGCGAGACTAGATGGCCAGTAATTATATCCAAAGGTCTGCACTTGGTAAAACTATGAATAGAACTGTTGTAACCTAGAATTGCATAGGGCATTAAGTTCATAGCAGAATCTCCACGGTGCTCTAATTTTAGTATACGCAAGTGTTCTAGCAGTGTAGAATGCAGTCTCTCCACCATACCATTTTCATTTGGCGTGCATGCTGAAATTTTGTGGTGTTGTATTTTATGAATTTTAACAAACTCCGAGAACAGTTGATTTGTGAATTCTGGGCCTCTGTCAGTGACAATAGTTAAGGGGAAGCCATGGTGGGTACTAAATGTTAGAAGAGCTTGTATGACGCTGATCGCTGTCGCGTCTCTTAAGTAGTAGGCTTGAGCATATTTTGAAAATGAGTCGATGATTGTAAGATATTTTTGCGTTTCAACACTTAGTAAGTCGAGATGTACTATTTCGAATGGTTTGGTTGGAGGTGGTACTATATTAAACTTTTGTTTCACGGGGTTTCTGTCGTATTTGGCCTGACCGCACACGTCACATTCGTTTATATATTTTGTTATGTGTTCTTTCATTTTCGGCCAGTAAAATTTATTAGACAAAGACATGTAACACTCATTAATTCCACGGTGATTGGTTTTACCCTCGTGGTACTTGCGAATTATCTCCTGTTGTTTTAAATAATCCTTGACATTTTCTAACTCTATTTTTGTTAAGACAAGATCCATTGATGAACTTTTAAATTTATTCTGAATGATGGGAATAATTTCGTACATGGCTAATGGGGGATTAATGAGAATACCGGTCTTTACCTTGGGGTTAATATCGTCCCCGTAGCGCGAAAAGTCACTAAGTCCGAAAATTACCAAAATGAGTTATCAATGTCATTAGAATCACATATTTTTTCTCTAAATATCTGTCAAACCATCATCTTTATAGCTGCTCTCGTTTTTGATTTACGAAATGTGAAAAGTAAGCAAGTCTACCCTTTGGACCCCAAAGTGTAATGGAAGAATTAACTAATTTAGTTAATTATTTTATATTTATCTAAATTGTACAAAACTCGAAACTAAAACGACTTAATTACTTTTTCTTTTAAATTATTAATGCATGCAAATGCCTTTAGGTATCGTAAACATCACTAAAATGAGTTAGTGAGTTTTTATCATGTAAAGTTTGCTAAAACACACGAAAGCGAAAATTAACTAACTCGACATAGTGATTACTCACTCTATATTTTTTAATTACTTGTGCAATACTCCAAAAGCAAAAAGTCACCATCGCTTTTTAATGATTTGTTTTGTAATCAAAGAGGCACATAAGATCAATTGAGAATGATCATTAAAGTCTTTTAATTATTATTTATACAACTTCGACGTGGATTTTAAGAATAAAGTAAATTTCGCTCGCGAGTTAGTGAGTTTGTCGCTTCAAGAGCGACGTGCGCGGAGCGTGGTGACTTTCATTCGTTCGCGGTTTCATCGTCAACCGACACTTTCACGCGCTTTTTACACGGGGTTATTTGTTTTAAACTGTATAAGAATGAGTCGTGCTAACTTTTTAATTGATTTATTGAATCAAAACGAAAAAAACTTTTGTGGAGGTGTAGTTAAGGTCCTTCAGAAGCTGTTTGATTCTGTCATACTCGAGGGAAAACCACCACAGGCACTCTGGTGGTACTCTTCTTCAAAAAGGGCGACAATGCCGGGCTAAGGAACTAGCTAGGTTCAGCTCACTTCTAAGCCAAGTCTACAAGTTGTTTTCAAGATTCATCACGAATCGTCTCGCGCGCAGGTTTGATGATTTTTAGCCTCCCGAACAAGCCGGATTCTGAAAAAGCTTTAGCACCGTAGACCACCTTCGTACACTGCGGCAGTTTATACAGAAGACCGTAGAGTATAACCTGCCCCTCTGTTTAGCGTTTGTGGACTACGAGAAAGCCTTCGATTCGATCGACACTTGGGCTGTACTGCAGTCTCTCCAACTATCGACTACTATCGACTATCCGACTATCGGTACATCAAGGTGTTGAAGTGTTTGTACAAAAACGCCACCATGTCAGTCCGACTTCAGGACCAGACCTCGGAACCTATTTTTCTGCAGCGAGATGTGAGACAGGGAGACGTCATAATCAAAATCAAAATCAAAATCAAAATCAAAGCATTTATTTCAAACAGGCCAGTTACAGGCACTTTTGAATTGTCGAAACAAAGACAATTATAGCTACAGTCACAAGGCATAAAAACTGTGAAAGTACTGTAGTTATCTCCGAAACTGTTCACCGCTGCAGTGGAGGATGTCTTCAAGGTTCTGGACTGGATAGGGCTAGGCATCAACGTCAATGGCGAGTACATCTCTCACCTTCGGTTTGCCGACGATATATTGGTCATGGCTGAGACCATGGAGGACATAAGTACAATGTTGATGAGCTCAGTAGAGCTTCCGAACAAGTGAGTCTTAAAAAAAACATGGACAAAACCAAAGTCATGTTGATTGCCCATGTAACACCCACTTCTATCAAGATCGGAGACTCTACACTCGAAGTTGTAGACGATTATGTCTACCTGGGACAAACGGTCCAGTTAGGTAGGTCTAACTTCGAGAAAGAGGTCAATCGTCGAATCCGACTCGGTTGGGCAGCGTTCGGGAAGTTGCGCGGTATCTTCTCGTCCAACTTATCACAGTCTCTCAAGACGAAAGTCTATGACCAGTGTGTGTTGCCAGTGATTACATACGGGACCGAAACGTGGTAGCTCACAATGGTCCTCATCAGAAGGCTTAAAGTCACCCAAAGAGCAATGGAGAGGGCTATGCTCGGAGTTTCCTTGTGTGATCAAATCAGAAATGACAACCAAGGTTACCGACGTAGCCCGAAGAATTGCCAAACTTAAGTGGCAGTGGGCAGGGCACATTGCTCGCAGAACGGATGGCCGATGGGGCCGAAATGTTCTGGAGTGGCGACCGCGAACCGGAAGATGTTGCGTTGGAAAGCCTCCCACAATCAATGTGGCGACACCGGGGGGAGGTCTATGTCCAGCAATGGACGTCTTTCGGCTGTAATGATGATCATCATCATGATGATAAAAAAGTCACTATTTATAGCGACACATGCACTGGGCAAAACAGAAACAGTTCATTACGGCATTATTGGTCCATTTAATTCAAAAATATTTAGGGAATGGTCATACTCATATGGAAGTAAACTCCATGCATAGCGCAATAGAAAGACAGCAGAGACATAGCCCTGTTTATTCCATAGAGACAATGTCCGAGTGTCGTCAAGTTTAGATACCAGCACGATGGTCCCTACCTAGAATTTAATATTTTAGGAATACGTCAGATAGAAACTACTCCTATTAATAGGAAGAGGAGGAAACAAAAAGAACAAACAAATGGACAAGGGTCAGAAGAACTATTCCAAGACTTGAAAAATTATAAAATATCACAGGGATACTCTTTGCCACTGCCTATTTCAGAGGCAAAAAAGAAAGACCTTAATAATTTATGTGCAAAAGAGATAATCCCACAAGAGCTCCACTTGTGGTACCAATCCTTACCAACTAGTAAAGATGTAATAGATAGAAGATTTTTGTGGTTATAATTGTAGTTTTCGTTATTTTTTTGCACAAAACTTTGATAAAACTTTAATTGAATTAATAAAAACAGTTCCATTACTTATTAATGTCATTAATTAAAACCAAACCAACCACACAATCTTCGTATATTTAGATAGGTAGTATTTACTATACACATTTGATACACTTAACAGTTAGTTCCACTTTACTTAACTCTAGTTATTTTTCTTTTTAACACTTTCTATCTGAGAGAAAAGTCACTAACTCCGGTCGAAAATTCATTAATTCGCAACTAAGCCAAAGATTTGATAGAAAACAATTAATTAATTTTAGTTTCTTTCCTTTTCTCAATTATTAGAAATTTTTCATGTAATATTACGCTTATAATATAAACTTTATTATATTATCTTCAAAATAAAGCTGAAACTGCAAAGATATATAATGACAAGCCGAAGTTATGAATATTTATATTTTTAAAAACTTTAACTCTCGCTATCTCAAAACTAGGTTTTTCGAGTTAATGACTTTTCGCACTACGGGGACGATATCGTCCCCGTAGCGCGAAAAGTCACTAAGTCCGAAAATGACCAAAATGAGTTATCAATGTCATTAGAATCACATATTTTTTCTCTAAATATCTGTCAAACCGTCATCTTTATAGCTGCTCTCGTTTTTGATTTACGAAATGTGAAAAGTAAGCAAGTCTACCCTTTGGACCCCAAAGTGTAATGGAAGAATTAACTAATTTAGTTAATTATTTTATATTTATCTAAATTGTACAAAACTCGAAACTAAAACGACTTAATTACTTTTTCTTTTAAATTATTAATGCATGCAAATGCTTTTAGGTATCGTAAACATCACTAAAATGAGTTAGCGAGTTTTTATCATGTATAGTTTGCTAAAACACACGAAAGCGAAAATTAACTAACTCGACATAGTGATTACTCACTCTTTATTTTTTAATTACTTGTGCAATACTCCAAAAGCAAAAAGTCACCATCCCTTTTTAATGATTTGTTTTGTATTAAAAGAGGCACATAAGATCAATTGAGAATGATCATTAAAGTCTTTTAATTATTATTTATACAACTTCGACGTGGATTTAAGGAATAAAGTAAATTTCGCTCGCGAGTTAGTGAGTTTGTCGCTTCAAGAGCGACGTGCGCGGAGCGTGGTGACTTTCATTCGTTCGCGGTTTCATCGTCAACCGACACTTACACGCGCTTTTTACACGGGGTTATTTGTGTTAAACTGTATAACAATGAGTCGTGCTAACTTTTTACTTGATTTATTGAATCAAAACCAAAAAAAACTGTTGTAGAGGTGTAGTGAAGGTCCTTCAGAAGCTGTTTGATTCTGTCATACTCGAGGGAAAACCGCCACAGGCACTCTGGTGGTACTCTTCTTCAAAAAGGGCGACAATGCCCGGCTGAAGAACTAGCTAGGTCCAGCTCACTTCTAAGCCATGTCTACAAGTTGTTTTCAAGATTCATTACGAATCGTCTCGCGCGCAGATTTGATGATTTTCAGCCTCCCGAAAAAGCCGGATTCTGAACAGGCTTTAGCACCGAGTGCCTAAAACGCCACCATGTCAGTCCAACTTCAGGACCAGACGATATATTGGTCATGGCTGAGACCATGGAGGCCATCAGTACAATGTTGATGAGCTCAGTAGAGCTTCCGAACAAGTGAGTCTTAAAAGGAACATGGAAAAAACCAAAGTCATGTTGATTGCCCATGTAACACCCACTCCTATCAAGATCGGAGACTCTACACTCGAAGTTGTAGACGATTATGTCTACCTGGGACAAACGGTCCAGTTAGGTAGGTCTAACTTCGAGAAAGAGGTCAATCGTCGAATCCACCTCGGCTGGGCAGCGTTCGGGAAGTTGCGCGGTATCTTCTCGTCCAACTTATCACAGTCTCTCAAGACGAAAGTCTATGACCAGTGTGTGTTGCCAGTGATTACATACGGGACCGAAACGTGGTAGCTCACAATGGGCCTCATCAGAAGGCTTAAAGTCACCCAAAGAGCAATGGAGAGGGCTATGCTCGGAGTTTCCTTGTGTGATCAAATCAGAAATGAGGACATCCGCAAGAGAACCAAGGTTACCGACGTAGCCCGAAGAATTGCCAAACTTAAGTGGCAGTGGGCAGGGCACATTGCTCGCAGAACGGATGGCCGATGGGGCCGAAAAGCTCTGGAGTGGCGACCGCGAACCGGAAGATGTTGTGTTGGAAAGCCTCCCACAATCAATGTGGCGACACCGGAGGGAGGTCTATGTCCAGCAGTGGACGTCTTTCGGCTGTAATGATAAAAAAGTGAATGATTTATGATGATGATAAAAAAGTCACTATTTATAGCGACACATGCACTGGGCAAAACAGAAACAGTTCATTACGGCATTATTAGTCCATTTAATTCAAAAATATTTAGGGAATGGTCATACTCATATGGAAGTAAACTCCATGCATAGCGCAATAGAAAGACAGCAGAGACATAGCCCTGTTTATTCCAGAGAGGCAATGTCCGGGTGTCGTCAAGTTTAGATACCAGCAAGATGATGATTAGTATTTACTATACACATTTGATACACTTAACAGTTAGTTCCACTTTACTTAACTCTAGTTATTTTTCTTTTTAACACTTTCGATCTGAGAGAAAAGTCACTAACTCCGGTCGAAAATTCATTAATTCGCAACTAAGCCAAAGATTTGATAGAAAACAATTAATTAATTTTAGTTTCTTTCCTTTTTTCAATTATTAGAAGTTTTTCATGTAATATTACGCTTATAATATAAACTTTATTATATAATCTTCAAAATAAAGCTGAAACTGCAAAGATATATAATGACAAGCCGAAGTTATGAATATTTATATTTTTAAAAACTTTAACTCTCGATATCTCAAAACTAGGTTTTTCGAGTTAATGACTTTTCGCACTACGGGGACGATATACTCTTTCACAGCGCTTATGACATCCTCTTCGAGATTACTCTTAGAAATCTGAATATGTGTTTTAACGTGTGACTCAAACGGTTTTGAAACTGTAGGGCGGCTTCTTACGTCATCGACCAATGTGAAAATAATTTGCTTATGGTACTTGTTAAGTGGGAAATCAGTAATAGGAACTTCTAATATTGGATTTTCGGCGTCAGTGTGAACTGTATCAGTCTTTGAATCATTTAATAGTGAGGATGGCCCTTCCGTAGGGTTGGCTATAAGGGAACTAGTCTCTTCATTATGTAGCTCGATACGGGATAATGCGTCGGCGTTAGTATTGGACTTTCCTTGCTTGTAAACTACAGAAAAGGTAAATTCACTTAATTTTAGTCGCCATCGAGTAAGACGCGAGTTGGGTTCTTTGATATTCATTACCCATTGAAGTGGCCTAGGGTCTGTTACGATTTTGAATTTTCTGCCAAATAAGTATGGTCTAAAATATTTGGTGGCCCACACAATCGCAAGGAGCTCCTTCTCGATGGTGCTATAGTTGATCTCACTACTATTCAATGTCCTAGAAGCGTAAGCAATAGGCTTATCCGTGCCTATGGTCCCCTGAGACAAGACAGCTCCTATCGCTAAATTTGACGCGTCAGTCGTTAAGATAAATTCTTTAGAAAAATCAGGATATTGTAAGATGGGGTCATTCATTAAGAGTGTCTTACACTTCTCAAAACAGCTAATGTAATTTTGGTCTAACGTAATTTTTGAGCCTTTTTTTAAGCATTGCGTCATAGGTTTTGTCACTTTCGCAAAATCGGGTATGAATTTTCTATAGTAACCGAGAAGGCCCAGGAACCTTTTAATCTCGGTGGGAGTTTTTGGAAGTGGATAATTCTTTATTGCGGATATTTTGTCGGGGTTTGGCTTAATGCCATCTTTGCTAATGACATGGCCCAGGTAGGCTGTCTCAAGTTTGAGGAACTCTGACTTGTCCATTTGAATTTTAAAATTGGACTCACGTAACCTATTGAATACTTTTTCCAAATTGACCATGTGTTCCTGTAGTGACGTAGAAAAGACTATGACGTCATCCAAATAAACTAGGCATATGGTGTTTTGTAGGTCTCTGAGAACGTTGTCCATTACGCGTTGAAAGGTAGATGGACTATTCTTCAAACCCATGGGCATTCTCAAAAACTCGAAATGGC
Organism: Noctua comes; assembly: GCA_963082995.1. NCBI lineage: Eukaryota > Metazoa > Arthropoda > Insecta > Lepidoptera > Noctuidae > Noctua > Noctua comes. The sequence goes on from OY720293.1 coordinate 433,488, forward strand.
CATGTTCTACTGTAAACGCAGTTTTGGGGATGTCTGCAGGGTTCATCTCCACTTGGTAGAAGCCGCTGGCTAAGTCTAAAGTCGTAAAATAGTTACAATTACCTAATTTGTCCAAAATATCTGCAATATTTGGAATGGGGTATTTATCGTCCAAAGTTTTCTCGTTTAACTTCCGAAAATCCACTACTAATCGCCATTTAGTCTTACCCGAAGCGTCCGCCTTTTTAGGGACAACCCATATAGGAGAACTCCATGCAGATTCTGATGGCTGAATAATTTGCTGATCCAACATTTTACTAATTTGATCTTGTACCTCCTGTCTGTGCACAAAAGGGTACCTATAGCTTTTGGTGTATATAGGGATTTCGTCACTAGTTTTAATTGAGTGTTTTATTTTATTGGTGAAAGTCAATTTCTCCCCTTCTAAATAAAATACGTCGGCATAGCGCGCGCATAGCAACTCTAAGTTAACGCGTTCCTCGTCATTCAAATGATCCGTACGTAAGCGCGATAGCACTTCCTTTACGCGTTGAGGCGCTTGATCGGTGCGCGTGTACTCAGTATTATAAAGCTGCGCACACACTGGGCGGTCCATGGAAAAAATAACGTCGCTACGGTTTGGATTATGAATTTCTAGTATGCCCCTTTGGTTTTTTACAGTAGTTAGACACTCGCTGATATGACAATTAGATATAATTTGTTCCGGGATAATTACTTCTCCGTTTCGGATATTAATAGGTAATTTCGCTAATTTTGAAGAACCGGCGGGTATGATATCTTCGTATAGGTTGGTGTTTCGTGAATCATAAACCTGTATAGGATTTACCGCATTTTTTGTTACTAATGACTTCGTTTTAAAGTCAATGGCGGCCTCCCATTTGTCCAATAAATCTGACCCTATCAATCCGTCGAAAAAGTCGTGAAAGTTATATACAAAAAGTGTAACGCAATCCTCATCATCAGTTCAGAGAAACAAGGTAGCGTTATCGAATAATCGCTACGTGTCACAGCGTGTACATTACAAACTTCGAAGGGATCATAGTTTAACTGTACGTTATTAAAATAAGCTTCCACTGCGTTAGGGCTAATGAACGATTGGTTAGCGCCCGTGTCTATTAAGAGTTTTAGAGGGGGACCTTTAATTTGCAAGTAGGGCAGCTGGCGTTGTGTTTAAAGGTTGACCTCTATTTTGGTTTGTCTAATTTCTGAGGGCTCTGAAAATCCTCCTGTTGACTACCTGATTTAGATGGCTCATCTTTTACCGTTTCGTTACTTTCCTCAAGCTGTGGGTGGCACATGTGATCATGATCGGCGTAATAATATCCTTCGTAGTACTCGTTAGGTACGTAAAACATATAGCTATCGGTATCGTAATCTCCGTAACCGTAATAAGCGGAACAATCATTGAAATTCATCTCCCTACCTCCGAAATTGTGATTAGCCGGGGAATTACCAGATTTAGTCCAGTCATGCGTTTTTGTTGCGTTACTGGGCGGCAAAAGTCTAGGCACAAAATTGCTGACGCCACTCATGGGTCTAGGTTGTTGAAAGTTACCTTGTGGTACGATATTACGCGGTACAAATTTAAATGCGTTATTTTTCAATTATGTCGGTCGAGCAGGCAGGTTGCAAGAAAACTCGATGTACTGAAACAGGTTTATTGGGACTTTACAATTTTGATCTAAAAATAGGGTGATGGTGACAATCGTTCGATGTGTGAAACGAAAAGTGAGACCTCCTAGGAGCGCGGTGCCCGTCGTCCGCCGCCGGTGTACACTGGGCCCAAGTATTTGGTTTACAGTTTATATGTGTGGGTGAAGTCATAGTTATGCACACAAACACAAAATAAAACGAGCGAGCTCAGTTTTTATTAGTGTGCGTGTGGCACAACAATTACCATATACCAATATATAGTCATCATTCACTTATGATGCTGAAGGAGATATAATATTTTGCATGATGTTAATATAGCAATCCTGGCACAATGGCTATCGTCTTTGGTCATTGAACGAGAAGTCGTAAGTTCAAATCATGCATGCAATAGTATTTATTTTTCTTTTTGTATTCATTATTTTGTTAAAACATTACTTAAAGTAGAATTTATAACAATTCCAACGTTTGAGACAAACATTGAACTCTCAGGCTATTTGATTTTGACTGTTTAGACAACAACTACCGACAATTTAAAAATATTGTTTTCAAACACCTTCATTTATAAAAAATGAGCATTCTTAGTTGTCAATCTACGAGTATTTGCATGACTGAGTTTATTGATTACTACTCTTGAGCATGTGTGTGGTTTTATTTCTGTGGATCCAACCATGCAACATTTATCAATGTTCAAAGAGGTGGAAATCGTTGTTTTGGATGAGCAAAACGTATCTATATTATGTGAAATTGTGAGTGTAAATGTGGTGCTGCCTAACAAACGATGGGACACTTTATATCGTGTCCTGCCTGTTCTGTTGTTTGCTCCTGTGAAATGCATCACAGGACGCTACTGAAAGAGCCAAACTCGTCGCCAAATTTTGGGCTGCCTCAATTTGAATTGTTATCGATTAGCGTATCGATGAGATGAAGTGAAATTACAAGGCGCTTAATGATATTGGTGAGTAACAGTTAGATATTACGTTGATATTATCCCTACTTCACTTTAACTAACTCCTCTATTCTCTTTATTCCTAGTAAACATTGAAAGGGATGTTTACTAGGAATAAATAATTAATGTAACTTAAGTGCAATACCTACCATAGTTATAATAATATATTATCATAACTGAATTATTATAGTTTCTTTTTTTTAATTTGTAATCGAATGATGATTATGATAAAATTAGCTTGGTCTAAAATTAGCTTGATCTAGCCTTTAGACAGATTAAAGAAAAGCCTTTGAATAACGTAAATAAAAATAGATTATAATGTTTGCTAATGTCAGTGTTTATCTTATATTTATGTATTGTATTATTATAAGTAAGATTAATTAGGTATATATAAGTATATTGAATAAACATAGTGTATATATAGTATAAAAATATAGTGTTTATTTATTATAATATTAGCTATTATTATAAGTATTATAAATACTGTTTTTATCCACAGGGGAGAACCGTGCAGTTATGGGTCCGCCGATATGCGTATTTTGGAGACGTAGAACATCTTAGGCCAAAACCAAAGGCAAATTCATCGACTCGACACTACGACATCGTGGCAAGGCACAAGGCTGATCCCTTCTTGTCCACCCGCATAAAAGTGTGCTTACAAACTGTGAGATCTCATGAGCAGAAGGTTACAAGGAGTAATAGAAAACGAAGGATTGCCGACTCATTATTAGTCGAATTTATTTTAATTAGTAGACGAATATGAATCTTATTTTAATGCAAATATAATGTTCATATTTGTTAAGCAAATTAGAACAAATACAAAACTTAGTAATAAGTAGGTAGGTATAAAACGTTTTTTTTTAAAACCACAACTCGTAAATTATTGAAAGTATGGTGAAGTGATGTTATTGTTATGCGATTAGAAGTTGTCATAATTTCTTACTATCTAACATGTTGATTCACTTCACCTCTAATTTTACTTTGATTCAATTTATATACCTACCTACTTTGACAAATTATTTACGTCAATCCTTACCAATAAAAAACTTTGTATTTGTCAAAAAAACAGGTAAACAACAGTGTATTAAATCATTGTATCGGCCACACAAGTTTTTTTTTTAACATACAGCCCCCACCAAATTGAACCTTAAAACAACCAATATATGAAAGGAACATATTGGAATAAACGAGACGGATAATTTGCTAATGACCCAAGCGATAAGCTAAGCAAACAATAGCAATGTTTATCTAATAAAAAAATCAAATTATTTCATTGGTTATATTTAGTTACTTTTTACTTTTTGCTTGAGTAATTTTATTGGCCACAAAATAAATTTATTAAAAAACAAAAAGTAAAAAGTAGCAAAAATAATTCCTCAATTGGGTTCGAACTCGCGTCGTCGAGGTTAGATCACTAGCTAACGCAAGCGCTTACACCAATCGGCTATGGTTACCATGTTAAGTTTGTATAAAATGTTGGGCTTTATTGTAAACTCGTTTATATTATTTTTACTAGATTACCCTACAAGCGTAAAGATAAAAAAAATAAACCCCGTGTAGGGTACAATATGTTTACTCACACAATAATAATGAGCGGCTGTATGAATATTACCGGCTCGTACAGCAAGTCAAGTTAAGTTAACTTTGTGTTTGTGTGCATAACTATGACTTCACTCACACATATAAACTGTAAACCAAATACTTGGGCCCAGTGTACGTCACGTTGCGCTGACTCGGCGCTAGACTTTGTGTCGCCAGACTGTTGCGAGGCTGATGCAATCGTTCGAGTTATTGGGTCAGTTCCGGTGGAATGCGTGATTCGTGGATGGTTGGTTGGTAGGCTTAACACGTAGATAAATCTTATAATTTTCTCAAAACAACATAAGACGTCAAATTAACACCATTGATGACAGATTTCAGTGTTACCATAATGAATATATATTAGCTTCCAAACAATCACACTAATATTTAATTTGACTTAAAATAAATAAATTAGTATTACGTATAGACTGTAAACTTTTAAAAGAACATTATTAAAATTTCATTTTAAAGCTAAAAACATTTATACGTAACTTATTTTGCTTGTAGTGTGAGGTGACTGCCGGTGTAATATTTTCTACCATCTTTAACATTTTTATCTGTTGGCAATTGAGTGAAAGGAACAAAGGACTCCCTTATTGCTATCTCTCTTGCCTCGGTTACGATAGCTTAACAGAAGTAAACCTACGGTGTGACACTTAAGGTTCATTTTTGTGTGTTACGAATTAGGCAGAACTCAGTCCTGTTTGTTATACTAAGTCCATGATTACATGTACGAGTATTAGTATCTCACACTCGCAAGTTAACGATAGTCGATGGCGTTTGACGTAAACTCAATTTACACAATCGTCACGATATTCGATTTTTAATATGAAACTCGCACTAAGCATACTGGAGATCCAGGAAGCCCAAATGAACAATATTACTCAGGAAAGTGGACCTATTACCAACATATGTTGTTTTTGAAGGATGTTTCAATGCCTCGACTAACCGAAGGTAGTAGTGTTTATCAAGAAACTGGAAATAGTGTGTAGTATATGTGTAGTGTATAGTGTGTAGTAGTGATGCCAGCCTACCATCCACTTCAAGATCAGAGCAGAATCTTCAGTTGCCTGATGAAGAGAATTCTACTGCAATGTCTAATAGATAATAATAATAATAAGTTCTTTATTTCTCCTCACAATAACAAGCTTATTCTAGGTTTCACATATTATTTGTCTTTTTAGCAATGTGAGGAGCTGGTGTCTGAGTTAGGCGTAAAATGCCTGTATTACAAATCACCAGGTCCCCACCCCACGGAAGAACAGCAGTTTTAAAAAATATGATATCACAAACCAATGTTACAGATAAGGAGATTTAAGACTAAAAACTTATAAACTTATAAAAACATAACAATTTTGGGGGTAGAAGTTAAAAAGGAACTATAAATAAAAACTTAATCAGAGCGCCTGTGTCTGTGTGTATGTGTGTGTCTATGAGAGTGTATAATGTTAGTGTGTAGTGTTGAGTGTCAGGTGAAGTGTGCAGATGTGTGCGTGAAAGGGTTTTGGTGCAAGTTATAAACTTATATCGAACTAATTTAATTTGACTGAAGTAGACTTTCTGTAAAATTTTAATCCAACTTTTTTAACCAGTCCGAAACCAAAGACTTACATTTAGTTTTTGGCAAGGGATATACCGTTAAGGCTCGATTTACCTTATTGTATAGATTTGAACCCTGGTAGCAGAAAAACCGACGCGCAAACTTAGTTTTGAGTGACGATAATGAACAGACTGCATGTTTTCTACGTTTGTTTCTGATTTTTTCTGGTTCAAAAGTTGTTAGAGCATGTTGTTTCATAACCGTTCTCAAGATGAATAGCTGCCTCACAGTAAGTACCTCCCATTTCGAGTAGAGATCAGTAGTTGGGTGATAAAAAGGTAGAAACAAACCAACCTTAAGGAGTGCTCTTTGTGCTCTCTCAACTTTTAAGAAATGAGTTTTACATGTGCCACCCCATGTGGTGATACAGTATTCAAGCTGAGACTGACAGAGAGCATAGTAGACCGATTTTAAAACAGATTTTGGTGCAGTGTTTCTTAAGGCTTTAAATATTACTATGAGTCTACGCACTCTCGCTGAAAGGAGATTAATATGATCATGAAATTTAAGATTTCTATCAATAATTACTCCTAAATACTTCGTGGTTTCAGTGTTTTTAAGGTTGGGACACTGACAATTTGTGTCATTTGCATTTGGGCACGAATGGGAGACAATACTCAAAGATGGATCTGGTTTGTCATTAGTTTGGATGGAAAACGTGATGAAAGTCGTTTTTTCTACATTTAATGTAAGTAAATTCTTATTTAACCAACTGATCACAGTATTCATGCCTATCTGAGCTTTGACAAAAACTTCATGCCAGGAGTTACCACTGAAAAGTAAAGCCGTATCATCAGCAAACGCAACAATTTTCGAGTCCGGAAACTTTAACTGACATATGTCATTTATATAGACTAGGAACAGCGTCGGTCCAAGAATACTGCCCTGTGGAACTCCAAAAGTCACTGGAACCTCTTCACTAGTTATGTTACATATTTTAACACATTGTGTTCTGTCGGTTAGGTAATCTTTAAAAAGTTTTAGCTGAAGACCCCGGATACCTATGCTTTCAAGTTTTGTTAACATAATAGGGGCAGAGATTGTGTCAAAGGCCTTTGCTAAATCTAAGAATATTCCAATGGTTTTCCTCTTCGAATCTATGTTGTTAACTATAAAATTTGTTAGTTCTGACACAGCGTCGGCGGTGGATCTTTTGGCTCTGAAACCAAATTGTGCTTGTGAGAGGAGATTTTTATTTTCCAAGTAGTTAACAAGTCTTTTGTTAATGATGCGCTCTAAAATTTTTGATAGGGTAGGGAGAATTGAAATTGGCCTATAATTATTGACACAGTCTCTGTCGCCATTCTTATGTATCGGGTGAACCCTTGACTTCTTATAGATCTTTGGAAATATCCCGGTTGTGAGCGACAAATTACAGATGTATGTTATAGGTATTGTTAGAATATCCATATTAGATTTCAAGATGTCACTAGATACCAAATCAAGGCCCACCGAACAATCACTCTTTAACCCTATTATTAAAGACCTAACCTCATCTTCGTCCGTTGGGAGCAGACAAAAAGAATGGCTACACGAATCAGGGGTGATGGGTCCCGTTTGTAGATTATTCTTAATGATTTTTTCTGCTAGCTTTTTACCAACATTTGCAAAGTATTGATTAACATTGGTCGCTGAATTTAGGGGGTCATTGTTGCTAATAAGTTCAATCGGGCTGTCTTTAGGTTTAGTTAAGTATGTAATCTCTTTAACTATTTTCCAAATTTTTTTACTATTTTTCCCTGCGTTTCGGAATTGTAGCTTCTCATATTCTCTTTTAAGTTTTTTTAATAAAGACGTACAAAATTTCGGTACCGTTTGTATGTAGTTTTATGTATCTCATTGTCTGGGTGTTTCTTTACTTTTTTATATAGATTATCGCGGTTTCTAATGCACTTCAGAATGCCTGGGGTTATCCACGGTTTTAGAATTTTTTTCTTGTTTGATATTTTGACTTCTTTAGTGTTGTTTTTGATAGCTCTATATAGAATGTTGTGGAAGAAATTAGCAGCCTCGTTGGCGTTTTTAATCGTGTATAGTGGACTAAACTCAACACTTTTAAGTTCCGCATTTAGAGAATTGTGATCTAAGTAATTTATAATTTTGGCAGGTTTTTGTTTAGGAAGACTAGCTATGTACAAAGCAACGCTATTATGATCTGTAATTGCTGTTTGGAGTATAAGACAACGAGCCGCTAGTTTGGTCTTTAAGAACGTGTGATCCAAACATGTTTTATTGTGCGTAGGAGATGTGTATGCAGGCATCATACCGTGGAATGCCATCATACCTAGATATGCAGAATGGTAGCTGTCCGCACTCTGCTCGGCAATGTTAATATTAATGTCCCCCAATAATATGACATTTTGCATAAACGAATATTTTAATAGTACCTGATTAAGATATTGCAAAAAGTTATCAATATTTCTGTACCCGGGTGGCCTATAAATAGCCAGGGCTACTGTATCCTTATTTAGGGTAATAACAAGACAGTTTGCATCCTCAATTACAGGTTCCTCAATTGAGATAAACAGATTGTTCTTGTAGTACACAACAACACCTTCATTCTGCGTAAGGTTGTTAGTGGTGGCAAAACTGTCATATCCATCCAAGGAGGGTAAGAACACAGTTGATGACAACCAGCACTCCGTCAAAACAATGCAATCCCAGTCCACCGCAGTTCTGGCTATTATCGGTAATAATCCAGGTAGGTTACATTTAACACTCCGAATATTTTGTTGAAACATTTTAAGACATCTATTGGAGTTTGGTAATAGACCCGGGCAGTCCTCCGCATCACAGATGACAAAATCAGCAACATTAAAAGAGTCTATTTCACTTTGTAATTGTGTTAACTCGTTGAATTTCGTCCAAGTAACAATTTAGCAGAATCATACTTGAGGGTTAATTTGGGAATAGTATTATGTGCTGATATATTTTTATGTAAAACTATATTATTACATACGAATTCCAACCTTGTTAAATGGTTGAGAAAAGTATCAATACCGGTATTAGCTACGACATAATATTTTAGAGACTGTGTGACACTTTTGAGGTGTGAATGTGTTATGTGAGTATATTTTGATAACAACAGCGCCGAAATATCGGGAACTCATAACAAACAGTAAACATGGTAAATATCCCGTCAGTATTAATAGAAATGTTAGTGACCATGATAGTTTAAAATCTTATATATTTTGATAAACTAAGGCGTAGAGTAATATTAATCAGTTGTAATGTGAGATTTATTGTTTTATTGTTGTGTATGCGGCGTATGTGAACAGTGTAGTGGTAGGTGCTTAATAAATAAGTTATGTAAAAAATAATGCATGCAGTTGGAATGTATACCAGCCGTTCAGAGAAGAAGACTAGTCAAATATTTCTTTCCATGTTTAGAAGATCTTCTTCGCAATAAACGCGTAGACGGGGTTGCCCTTCCTTTTGTTTCAGAAAGACCTTGCCAAACGACGTCCAGACGTACTCGTAATTATGCTTTTTAGCACATAATCTAGTTATGTAGTGCAGACGTCTGATTGAAGCAGTCAGAGATTCAGCGACGTATATTGGCTTTGCTGGTCCAACTATATTCAGATTACTAGTACTCAAACGTTTTTCCCGATTTGTCTTATTATATGACCCCGTAGCCTTTATAAACTGTTCTCTCTTTATGGTTGATGTGAAGTCTACGATTATAGGGCCTATGGGTTTGTTTTTCAGCTTTAAACGAGATATATCTCGAATATCGGAGTCTTGGATTGGAACATTAATAACATTTCCAATCTTTTTTGCTTTCTCAACTAGCTGTTCTTTGTTCTCAGATACAGGGACTGGGACATTTCTTAACTCGATCATGGTCGACCGTGCGTTTTTTTCAAAAATTTCAACTTTTGCATCCAAAGTCTTTATATGGCTCTTTAATGAACAGTTTTCCTGTTGAAGAGTTCTCAAGTCACTAAGAACGTCATCGTATTTCTCGGACAACAACACCATTGATTTATTTATTTCAGCGTTTTGGTTTGTTAGCTCCTTCAGAGATAGCTCCAAGGTAGCAAATTTAATGTCTTGCTGCTTCTTGATATCGTCCATTTTGGTCAATAAGTCGGACAGTGAGATATCTGCTGTGCTTGACAGATCATTTAGCCGGCGTTTGGTTCGCTTTGTAATGTTAAAATCTATTTGCTGCTGACTTTCAGGTGTATAGAGTGCAGGATCCGACCCAAAATGAGTGGGGGAGATAAGCTTAGAATTACTTTTCGGTGGGGTACGTCGAACATTCATTGTATTTAATTCTAGCTTTTGGAGGTATTTATATTGTACGTCAGTAATTACAATTATGTTACTACGATAATGCTACACCTTAAGCTACGGAGAAATAATTACCCGCAAATCGCTGTCACTTATGAACTGTGCCAAGCATCAACGCGCCTGTAGTTGTGAGGTGCCGCTGTGTGCCGTACGAAGCGCGTACGCAGTGAAGGATGCTTGTTGCGTGCGTCGACTGTCGCTGTCCTGCTCGGGCCGCGTCACTGTTTATTTATTTATTTATTTATTTATTTGTTTAGGATCTCCAACAAAGGATGTACACAAACACGAAATAAATAATCGACGACAAAGTATCACGTAGGTGTACTCCTTCACTTACAGGAGACCACAGCATGCTTAATAAAATGTATAACTACGCTAACAAAGATATAGTAGCATTTAAAAAATAAAATCAAAACTTATTATGGTAATAACATTAAATTGGAAACATAAAATTAAAAATAATAAAGTCATAGTAGCAATTAAAAAATCAAAACAATTGGTAATAAAATTAAAATAAAATTAAAGTTAACAAAGTCAAAGTAGCAATTTATAAAATCGAAACACATTGGTAAAAAAAAAATGGAAAAATAAAAAAAAATTAAAATTAAAATATTAATTAACAAATAGATAAATCTTTGAGGCATTTTTTATAATTAGAGAGAGATTGACAGATGTCAAGATTGGTGGTCTTAGCTATTGTGTTATATTCTCTACAAAGTCTTGGCACAGCGGCGTAATGACCTAAGTTGGTTTTTGAGCCAGGAATATAGAATTTTCCCAATTTTTTTCCCGAATTCTGTTCAATTGCAAACTCCGTCAGCGTAATGCGCGCCTAGTACTTATGTTAATATCTCACTGTTTATTTTCGTAAATGAATTTGTATTTTAAATAAAAATTTTGACAAAGTGGACACGTCTAAACTCGTTCGAGATCCGGGGGGGAGGGTGATGAAGATCCGAGGCTGTTGTATCTTCTGATGACGAACCACTGTCTACCAGTGCGCGCAGTACAATTACACAGAGCACGAGTGCTTTGTCAACTGAAGCTTTGGATAGTGGATTACAAACTGTATCCCAAAAAAGAAAACGCAAAGAAAATCAATCTTTAACCGAATATCAGCGTCGAATGATCCAAATCGAAGATGATAAAATTAAAGCGTTTAAGGAGAAAGAAAAAGAAGTTGAGGATGAAGATTTACTATTTTTGAAATCGCTAGCTCCATATTTTAAATATATGAATCCAGTACAAAAGGAGATTGTCACGGAGCAGGTCCCTTTTGTGGTATCGTGTGCCTGATTGGAATAATGACCTAAAAATATTATTAATTTTTTTGTGTACAGGGTATTTTTTATACAATTTCTTTCACCCTGGGAATAAAGTTAAAGTTAATTAATAGTTAAACTTTACGTCGACATCCGTTTGATTCAAAGTAGTCTGTGGTTTGATTGGTTTTCAAAAAAAGTTGCCAGGTATCAAAGAATTAAATAACTAATGATATATTTTAATCAATTGAGTAATCGATTAAATAAAACGATAATTAAACAATATAAAAACATTTTTTTTTTAAATTAAGTATATACACGATTACTTTTACATCGTTCTGGAGCCGAAACACAGTAACTCCACTCGAGTAATAGTTACTATTGGCAATGTTATTTTTTTTTTTAAGACATCTATTATAGAAGTTAGAAAATTATCACTTTTTTTCTGTCATTCGAGTTAAATCTTAGTAGGGACTTCCACTATTTCATTCATAAACGCAATATCGTACGCGATCCGCTGGATAATGACGTAGCGCGGCACAGCTGTGAGTGAGGTCAATGGACGTCGGACGAATTTGATATCCGACTGCAAATAAGTAGGTTTCAGGTACGATTTAGGTTGGTGTTAGTTCATTTACCTACATCATCTCTCGTTCGTATCAGAAGCACGTGTTTACCACTATCACATCTCTTCGTTAACGAGAGAAATTAATTGGCATTTAATTCACCACTCTCGCATCACGAAATCACTAGTTGGTACTCGTACCTATTCAACTAGACACCGACACGACGACAGTACGCTTGGGAGTTAGGCCTTGAATCGAGAGTCGACCTGTCGACCAATGAACCTACCTACCATAATATTGTGATTCATAAAATAATACTGCTTTTAACATTTCTTTTGCGGCAATGCTACAAAGGCAGGCAGTTCGCACAGAAAAACGAATCGTTTCGTCTGTCGAATAGAGTTCATTATTAGTTGCAGGTATCAGGAGGTATTGGAAGTATTAGGTTGGAATTAAGACCTTATTTTCATAACGTTAACCGTGTAATTCGGTTGTGCATCTTTGTAACAGTCAGGTCGGACACGAGACAATCGGTTTCTCAGAATATTTTTTAGTAAATTTAGTAAACATTAATTTTAGGTACCTAGTTTGGTAAAATTTCTAATTTTCACCGTTTGCAGTTAAGTAATAAAGTCTGAATTCGCTTTTCGTATTTTTATTTGCGAACCAACTTATCTATCGCGTATGTATTTTATTTTATTTGTTTATGTACCTATCTATCGCGGCGGATCTTATGTTTTAGCGGATGAACTAATTAGATAGATACTTACATACCTACCTACACGACATCAGTAACAACCACGTTGTTGCTACTGCAGATACCTAGGTAGTAGGTACCTACCCGTGACAATAATAAATCGTTTGATTCTGCATTCATGACCATTGTTCGATCTAAATTGCATTTATGTTTACGTACATAACAGTTAAATAACTCTAATTTTTCCTTCATACTTTCTACGGGCTTAGGACCGTCGCGTCAGTAATACATTTTACGTCTAACTATGTACCTACTTACTTAAGTATTCTTTTATTCTCAAGAAAAAGTATTGCAGGCGCAGGCGTATTTAAAAAATTGGAGCTATACAAACATAATCAACATAAAACTAACTAAGGCTAAGAACATAAATTAGATAATTACACTTCCCTGAATCGAAGCAACTGCTCAAAATGGAGTCCACTTCGCTCGATACATAAACGGGCACGTTTCATTAAATTGTCTTTTAATTTTCCTAATGTGTCTCTGTCACTTTTCACAATATTAAATGCGTCCACTATCGCACTTCGTAACTCATCTCGAGTAGTACGCTCCTCGAAATAAACTAGTAATTTCGGACCACAAATAAAAATCCAAGGGTGTTAAGTCAGGGCTCCTTGCGGGCCAAGCCACAGGGCCACCACGACCTATCCACTGCTCACCAAACTCACTGTTTAGGTACGCACGCACTGAAGTAGCAAAATGGCCAGGCATCCATCATGCTGGTAGAACATACCGCGTAAATATGCCAGAGGCACATCCTCTAGCAACAGCGGTATCACAGTTTGCAGCATCTCTAAATAAGACCGCCATCCCATAAAAATCCACCATTGCCCAATACTCCACGTTGGAGAACACGTATTGCCAACTCATTATTAGCTCGAGATTAGGTTGCGCGGGAATGACCTAATACAGCGAAACGCGTGACAATACTAGAAAGGAAGGGCGGGCGGGCGCCCGGTCGGCTAGAGTCTAGAGCGTGGGGTGGGGGCGTGGCTTACGGATCATACTGTCTGATCGATGAATGGATTTTTCAATGGGTACCGTTCGTATGTGTTGCCGATCGTGTTTACGTTTTACACACACATATGCATTTACCGCAAAGAAGCATTACTTCGAGTTCTCATTATTTCACAAAAAAAAACATTAAATTTTATTTTTCGCGATTTTTTTTATTCTTACTTTTTAAAAAAAATAGTCCCAATCGTTTCGAGTTCGATGATCGAGTTCATGGCTTTCGGTTCCAGAACGACCTAAAAGTAACCGTGTATATATACTTATAATAAATCTGTAGTACTTATAATAAATCTGTAGAGAGGTCAATTCTGTACATGAAATATATTTCCAAAATAACTATCAGGGGGTGATTAGGGATCGATACTGATGCCAAAAATGCAATCAGTAAAATTTTTGTCTGTCTGTCTGTCTGTCTGTCTGTCTGTCTGTCTGTCTGTCTGTCTGTATAACCGTTATAGAAACAAAAACTACTCGACGGATTTTAACGAAACTTGGTACAATTATTTTTCATACTCCTGAGTTGGTTGTAGTATACTTTTCATCACGCTACAATCAATAGGAGCAGAGCAGTGAAGGGAAATGTTGGGAAAACGAGAGAAGTTACTCCATTTTTTAAGCTTCCGTCGCGTGTGCAACCTTAATGGTTAAAGCTACATAGAAATCATGTATCACGGAAATGTTCTCCTTAAAATTATATAAAAAATATCCCACAACAGCATATGTCATCTTTTATGGTTGACTCGCAATATCACGTGTAACTCCCGATAGCTTAGCAGTTCGAAGCTTTCTGATTATATTTGTCTACTCTTACGTTTATAACACTCTCAGTCATCCCTAATTAAAAAAGTTAACATAATTAACTATTCCATAAAAAAGAATCATAGAAATCGGTATAGAAACACCAAAGTTATACATGAAATACGCTAATAATAAGCCATCGCGCGTGAATACTGAATCATGCTGTAAGGATTATTTTTGTATAAGGTCCGAGAATCGGTCGCCGCGCTCGACGCGTCTCGCGGCCGAAGGTATAAAAAGGCGGGTCGCGGGACTTATAGAATTACCGTGACCCTGGATCATAAAGGGCTATTGAAGGACACCGTGGATTTTAGTCAGTACAAGTCTGACAGTTCCTCCCACTCTGCCCTGGGTGGGAGGACTCATTTGATGATTTTACCACGATAAAAAAAAAAAAAAAAAAAAAAAAGGTATAAAAAGGCGAGGCGTCTGAGCGCGAGCTTCATACAATTTTTGCCTGTTGATGCGAATAGACGTTCAGAGCGTTCGATCTTATTGACAGACAATACTTAATTGATATTAACAAACCGTGCTTAGCAGCGCGACTTTTAGTCTTTGATAATTTATTTTTAGATTCCTTTTGTTGACTTGTTGTCTATCTATACATATACACGATTACTTTTACATCGTTCTGGAGCCGAAACACAGTAACTCCACTCGAGTAATAGTTACTATTGGCAATGTTATTTTTTTTTTAAGACATCTATTAAAGAAGTTAGAAAATTATCACTTTTTTTCTGTCATTCGAGTTAAATCTTAGTAGGGACTTCCACTATTTCATTCATAAACGCAATATCGTACGCGATCCGCTGGATAATGACGTAGCGCGGCACAGCTGTGAGTGAGGTCAATGGACGTCGGACGAATTTGATATCCGACTGCAAGTAGGTAGGTTTCAGGTACGATTTAGGTTGGTGTAAGTTCATTTACCTACATCATCTCTCGTTCGTATCAGAAGCACGTGTTTACCACTATCACATCTCTTTGTTAACGAGATAAATTAATTGGCATTTAATTCACCACTCTCGCATCACGAAATCACTAGTTGGTACTCGTACCTATTCAACTAGACACCGACACGACGACAGTACGCTTGGGAGTTAGGCCTTGAATCGAGAGTCGACCTGTCGACCAATGAACCTACCTACCATAATATTGTGATTCATAAAATAATACTGCTTTTAACATTTCTTTTGCGGCAATTCTAGCGGCGCGACAAAGGCAGGCAGTTCGCACAGAAAAACGAATCGTTTTGTCTGTCGAATAGAGTTCATTATTAGTTGCAGGTATCAGGAGGTATTGGAAGTATTAGGTTGGAATTAAGACCTTATTTTCATAACGTTAACCGTGTTATTCGGTTGTGCATCTTTGTAACAGTCAGGTCGGACACGAGACAATCGGTTTCTCAGAATATTTTTTAGTAAATTTAGTAAACATTACTTTTATGTACCTAGTTTGGTAAAATTTCTAATTTTCACCGTTTGCTGTTAAGAAATAAAGTCTGAATTCGCTTTTCGTATTTTTATTAGCGAACCAACTTATCTATCGCGTATGTATTTTATTTTATTTGTTTATGTACCTATCTAACGCGGCGGATCTTATGTTTTCGAGAAGGCACACTAGCGGATGAACTAATTAGATAGATACTTACATACCTACCTACACGACGTCAGTAACAACCACGTTGTTGCTACTGCAGATACCTAGGTAGTAGGTACCTACCCGTGACAATAATAAATCGTTTGATTCTGCATTCATGACCATTGTTCGATCTAAATTGCATTTATGTTTACGTACATAACAGTTAAATAACTCTAATTTTTCCTTCATACTTTCTACGGGCTTAGGACCGTCGCGTCAGTAATACATTTTACGTCTAATTATGTACCTACTTACTTTGTAAGTATTCTTTTATTCTCAAGAAAAAGTATTGCAGGCGCAGGCGTATTTAAAAAATTGGAGCTATCTACAAACATAATCAACATAAAACTAACTAAGGCTAAGAACATAAATTAGATAATTACACTTCCCTGTATCGAAGCAACTGCTCAAAATGGAGTCCACTTTGCTCGATACATAGACGGGCACGTTTCATTAAATTGTCTTTTAATTTTCCTAATGTGTGTCTGTCACTTTTCACAATATTAAATGCGTCCACTATCGCACTTCGTAACTCATCTCGAGTAGTACGCTCCTCGAAATAAACTAGTCTTTTAATTTCGGACCACAAATAAAAATCTAAGGGTGTTAAGTCAGGGCTCCTTGCGGGCCAAGCCACAGGGCCACCACGACCTATCCATTGCTCACCAAACTCACTGTTTAGGTACGCACGCACTGAAGTAGCGAAATGGGCAGGGCATCCATCATGCTGGTAGAACATACCGCGTAAATATGCCAGAGGCACATCCTCTAGCAACAGCGGTATCACAGTTTGCAGCATCTCTAAATAAGACCGCCATCCCATAAAAATCCACCATTGCCCAATACTCCACGTTGGAGAACACGTATTGCCAACTCATTATTAGCTCGAGATTAGGTTGCGCGGGAATGACCTAATACAGCGAAACGCGTGACAATACTAGAAAGGAAGGGCGGGCGGGCGCCCGGTCGGCTAGAGTCTAGAGCGTGGGGTGGGGGCGTGGCTTACGGATCATACTGTCTGATCGATGAATGGATTTTTCAATGGGTACCGTTCGTATGTGTTGCCGATCGTGTTTACGTTTTACACACACATATGCATTTACCGCAAAGAAGCATTACTTCGAGTTCTCATTATTTCACAAAAAAAAACATTAAATTTTATTTTTCGCGATTTTTTTTATTCTTACTTTTTAAAAAAAATAGTCCCAATCGTTTCGAGTTCGATGATCGAGTTCATGGCTTTCGGTTCCAGAACGACCTAAAAGTAACCGTGTATATATACTTATAATAAATCTGTAGTACTTATAATAAATCTGTAGAGAGGTCAATTCTGTACATGAAATATATTTCCAAAATAACTATCAGGGGGTGATTAGGGATCGATACTGATGCCAAAAATGCAATCAGTAAAATTTTTGTCTGTCTGTCTGTCTGTCTGTCTGTCTGTCTGTCTGTCTGTATAACCGTTATAGAAACAAAAACTACTCGACGGATTTTAACGAAACTTGGTACAATTATTTTTCATACTCCTGAGTTGGTTGTAGTATACTTTTCATCACGCTACAATCAATAGGAGCAGAGCAGTGAAGGGAAATGTTGGGAAAACGAGAGAAGTTACTCCATTTTTTAAGCTTCCGTCGCGTGTGCAACCTTAATGGTTAAAGCTACATAGAAATCATGTATCACGGAAATGTTCTCCTTAAAATTATATAAAAAATATTCCACAACAGCATATGTCATCTTTTATGGTTGACTCGCAATATCACGTGTAACTCCCGATAGCTTAGCAGTTCGAAGCTTTCTGATTATATTTGTCTACTCTTACGTTTATAACACTCTCAGTCATCCCTAATTAAAAAAGTTAACATAATTAACTATTCCATAAAAAAGAATCATAGAAATCGGTATAGAAACACCAAAGTTATACATGAAATACGCTAATAATAAGCCATCGCGCGTGAATACTGAATCATGCTGTAAGGATTATTTTTGTATAAGGTCCGAGAATCGGTCGCCGCGCTCGACGCGTCTCGCGGCCGAAGGTATAAAAAGGCGGGTCGCGGGACTTATAGAATTACCGTGACCCTGGATCATAAAGGGCTATTGAAGGACACCGTGGATTTTAGTCAGTACAAGTCTGACAGTTCCTCCCACTCTGCCCTGGGTGGGAGGACTCATTTGATGATTTTACCACGATAAAAAAAAAAAAAAAAAAAAAAAAAGGTATAAAAAGGCGAGGCGTCTGAGCGCGAGCTTCATACAATTTTTGCCTGTTGATGCGAATAGACGTTCAGAGCGTTCGATCTTATTGACAGACAATACTTAATTGATATTAACAAACCGTGCTTAGCAGCGCGACTTTTAGTCTTTGATAATTTATTTTTAGATTCCTTTTGTTGACTTGTTGTCTATCTATACATATACACGATTACTTTTACATCGTTCTGGAGCCGAAACACAGTAACTCCACTCGAGTAATAGTTACTATTGGCAATGTTATTTTTTTTTTAAGACATCTATTAAAGAAGTTAGAAAATTATCACTTTTTTTCTGTCATTCGAGTTAAATCTTAGTAGGGACTTCCACTATTTCATTCATAAACGCAATATCGTACGCGATCCGCTGGATAATGACGTAGCGCGGCACAGCTGTGAGTGAGGTCAATGGACGTCGGACGAATTTGATATCCGACTGCAAGTAGGTAGGTTTCAGGTACGATTTAGGTTGGTGTAAGTTCATTTACCTACATCATCTCTCGTTCGTATCAGAAGCACGTGTTTACCACTATCACATCTCTTTGTTAACGAGATAAATTAATTGGCATTTAATTCACCACTCTCGCATCACGAAATCACTAGTTGGTACTCGTACCTATTCAACTAGACACCGACACGACGACAGTACGCTTGGGAGTTAGGCCTTGAATCGAGAGTCGACCTGTCGACCAATGAACCTACCTACCATAATATTGTGATTCATAAAATAATACTGCTTTTAACATTTCTTTTGCGGCAATTCTAGCGGCGCGACAAAGGCAGGCAGTTCGCACAGAAAAACGAATCGTTTTGTCTGTCGAATAGAGTTCATTATTAGTTGCAGGTATCAGGAGGTATTGGAAGTATTAGGTTGGAATTAAGACCTTATTTTCATAACGTTAACCGTGTTATTCGGTTGTGCATCTTTGTAACAGTCAGGTCGGACACGAGACAATCGGTTTCTCAGAATATTTTTTAGTAAATTTAGTAAACATTACTTTTATGTACCTAGTTTGGTAAAATTTCTAATTTTCACCGTTTGCTGTTAAGAAATAAAGTCTGAATTCGCTTTTCGTATTTTTATTAGCGAACCAACTTATCTATCGCGTATGTATTTTATTTTATTTGTTTATGTACCTATCTAACGCGGCGGATCTTATGTTTTCGAGAAGGCACACTAGCGGATGAACTAATTAGATAGATACTTACATACCTACCTACACGACGTCAGTAACAACCACGTTGTTGCTACTGCAGATACCTAGGTAGTAGGTACCTACCCGTGACAATAATAAATCGTTTGATTCTGCATTCATGACCATTGTTCGATCTAAATTGCATTTATGTTTACGTACATAACAGTTAAATAACTCTAATTTTTCCTTCATACTTTCTACGGGCTTAGGACCGTCGCGTCAGTAATACATTTTACGTCTAATTATGTACCTACTTACTTTGTAAGTATTCTTTTATTCTCAAGAAAAAGTATTGCAGGCGCAGGCGTATTTAAAAAATTGGAGCTATCTACAAACATAATCAACATAAAACTAACTAAGGCTAAGAACATAAATTAGATAATTACACTTCCCTGTATCGAAGCAACTGCTCAAAATGGAGTCCACTTTGCTCGATACATAGACGGGCACGTTTCATTAAATTGTCTTTTAATTTTCCTAATGTGTGTCTGTCACTTTTCACAATATTAAATGCGTCCACTATCGCACTTCGTAACTCATCTCGAGTAGTACGCTCCTCGAAATAAACTAGTCTTTTAATTTCGGACCACAAATAAAAATCTAAGGGTGTTAAGTCAGGGCTCCTTGCGGGCCAAGCCACAGGGCCACCACGACCTATCCATTGCTCACCAAACTCACTGTTTAGGTACGCACGCACTGAAGTAGCGAAATGGGCAGGGCATCCATCATGCTGGTAGAACATACCGCGTAAATATGCCAGAGGCACATCCTCTAGCAACAGCGGTATCACAGTTTGCAGCATCTCTAAATAAGACCGCCATCCCATAAAAATCCACCATTGCCCAATACTCCACGTTGGAGAACACGTATTGCCAACTCATTATTAGCTCGAGATTAGGTTGCGCGGGAATGACCTAATACAGCGAAACGCGTGACAATACTAGAAAGGAAGGGCGGGCGGGCGCCCGGTCGGCTAGAGTCTAGAGCGTGGGGTGGGGGCGTGGCTTACGGATCATACTGTCTGATCGATGAATGGATTTTTCAATGGGTACCGTTCGTATGTGTTGCCGATCGTGTTTACGTTTTACACACACATATGCATTTACCGCAAAGAAGCATTACTTCGAGTTCTCATTATTTCACAAAAAAAAACATTAAATTTTATTTTTCGCGATTTTTTTTATTCTTACTTTTTAAAAAAAATAGTCCCAATCGTTTCGAGTTCGATGATCGAGTTCATGGCTTTCGGTTCCAGAACGACCTAAAAGTAACCGTGTATATATACTTATAATAAATCTGTAGTACTTATAATAAATCTGTAGAGAGGTCAATTCTGTACATGAAATATATTTCCAAAATAACTATCAGGGGGTGATTAGGGATCGATACTGATGCCAAAAATGCAATCAGTAAAATTTTTGTCTGTCTGTCTGTCTGTCTGTCTGTCTGTCTGTCTGTCTGTATAACCGTTATAGAAACAAAAACTACTCGACGGATTTTAACGAAACTTGGTACAATTATTTTTCATACTCCTGAGTTGGTTGTAGTATACTTTTCATCACGCTACAATCAATAGGAGCAGAGCAGTGAAGGGAAATGTTGGGAAAACGAGAGAAGTTACTCCATTTTTTAAGCTTCCGTCGCGTGTGCAACCTTAATGGTTAAAGCTACATAGAAATCATGTATCACGGAAATGTTCTCCTTAAAATTATATAAAAAATATTCCACAACAGCATATGTCATCTTTTATGGTTGACTCGCAATATCACGTGTAACTCCCGATAGCTTAGCAGTTCGAAGCTTTCTGATTATATTTGTCTACTCTTACGTTTATAACACTCTCAGTCATCCCTAATTAAAAAAGTTAACATAATTAACTATTCCATAAAAAAGAATCATAGAAATCGGTATAGAAACACCAAAGTTATACATGAAATACGCTAATAATAAGCCATCGCGCGTGAATACTGAATCATGCTGTAAGGATTATTTTTGTATAAGGTCCGAGAATCGGTCGCCGCGCTCGACGCGTCTCGCGGCCGAAGGTATAAAAAGGCGGGTCGCGGGACTTATAGAATTACCGTGACCCTGGATCATAAAGGGCTATTGAAGGACACCGTGGATTTTAGTCAGTACAAGTCTGACAGTTCCTCCCACTCTGCCCTGGGTGGGAGGACTCATTTGATGATTTTACCACGATAAAAAAAAAAAAAAAAAAAAAAAAAGGTATAAAAAGGCGAGGCGTCTGAGCGCGAGCTTCATACAATTTTTGCCTGTTGATGCGAATAGACGTTCAGAGCGTTCGATCTTATTGACAGACAATACTTAATTGATATTAACAAACCGTGCTTAGCAGCGCGACTTTTAGTCTTTGATAATTTATTTTTAGATTCCTTTTGTTGACTTGTTGTCTATCTATACATATACACGATTACTTTTACATCGTTCTGGAGCCGAAACACAGTAACTCCACTCGAGTAATAGTTACTATTGGCAATGTTATTTTTTTTTTAAGACATCTATTAAAGAAGTTAGAAAATTATCACTTTTTTTCTGTCATTCGAGTTAAATCTTAGTAGGGACTTCCACTATTTCATTCATAAACGCAATATCGTACGCGATCCGCTGGATAATGACGTAGCGCGGCACAGCTGTGAGTGAGGTCAATGGACGTCGGACGAATTTGATATCCGACTGCAAGTAGGTAGGTTTCAGGTACGATTTAGGTTGGTGTAAGTTCATTTACCTACATCATCTCTCGTTCGTATCAGAAGCACGTGTTTACCACTATCACATCTCTTTGTTAACGAGATAAATTAATTGGCATTTAATTCACCACTCTCGCATCACGAAATCACTAGTTGGTACTCGTACCTATTCAACTAGACACCGACACGACGACAGTACGCTTGGGAGTTAGGCCTTGAATCGAGAGTCGACCTGTCGACCAATGAACCTACCTACCATAATATTGTGATTCATAAAATAATACTGCTTTTAACATTTCTTTTGCGGCAATTCTAGCGGCGCGACAAAGGCAGGCAGTTCGCACAGAAAAACGAATCGTTTTGTCTGTCGAATAGAGTTCATTATTAGTTGCAGGTATCAGGAGGTATTGGAAGTATTAGGTTGGAATTAAGACCTTATTTTCATAACGTTAACCGTGTAATTCGGTTGTGCATCTTTGTAACAGTCAGGTCGGACACGAGACAATCGGTTTCTCAGAATATTTTTTAGTAAATTTAGTAAACATTAATTTTAGGTACCTAGTTTGGTAAAATTTCTAATTTTCACCGTTTGCAGTTAAGTAATAAAGTCTGAATTCGCTTTTCGTATTTTTATTTGCGAACCAACTTATCTATCGCGTATGTATTTTATTTTATTTGTTTATGTACCTATCTAACGCGGCGGATCTTATGTTTTAGCGGATGAACTAATTAGATAGATACTTACATACCTACCTACACGACATCAGTAACAACCACGTTGTTGCTACTGCAGATACCTAGGTAGTAGGTACCTACCCGTGACAATAATAAATCGTTTGATTCTGCATTCATGACCATTGTTCGATCTAAATTGCATTTATGTTTACGTACATAACAGTTAAATAACTCTAATTTTTCCTTCATACTTTCTACGGGCTTAGGACCGTCGCGTCAGTAATACATTTTACGTCTAATTATGTACCTACTTACTTTGTAAGTATTCTTTTATTCTCAAGAAAAAGTATTGCAGGCGCAGGCGTATTTAAAAAATTGGAGCTATCTACAAACATAATCAACATAAAACTAACTAAGGCTAAGAACATAAATTAGATAATTACACTTCCCTGTATCGAAGCAACTGCTCAAAATGGAGTCCACTTTGCTCGATACATAGACGGGCACGTTTCATTAAATTGTCTTTTAATTTTCCTAATGTGTCTCTGTCACTTTTCACAATATTAAATGCGTCCACTATCGCACTTCGTAACTCATCTCGAGTAGTACGCTCCTCGAAATAAACTAGTAATTTCGGACCACAAATAAAAATCCAAGGGTGTTAAGTCAGGGCTCCTTGCGGGCCAAGCCACAGGGCCACCACGACCTATCCACTGCTCACCAAACTCACTGTTTAGGTACGCACGCACTGAAGTAGCAAAATGGCCAGGCATCCATCATGCTGGTAGAACATACCGCGTAAATATGCCAGAGGCACATCCTCTAGCAACAGCGGTATCACAGTTTGCAGCATCTCTAAATAAGACCGCCATCCCATAAAAATCCACCATTGCCCAATACTCCACGTTGGAGAACACGTATTGCCAACTCATTATTAGCTCGAGATTAGGTTGCGCGGGAATGACCTAATACAGCGAAACGCGTGACAATACTAGAAAGGAAGGGCGGGCGGGCGCCCGGTCGGCTAGAGTCTAGAGCGTGGGGTGGGGGCGTGGCTTACGGATCATACTGTCTGATCGATGAATGGATTTTTCAATGGGTACCGTTCGTATGTGTTGCCGATCGTGTTTACGTTTTACACACACATATGCATTTACCGCAAAGAAGCATTACTTCGAGTTCTCATTATTTCACAAAAAAAAACATTAAATTTTATTTTTCGCGATTTTTTTTATTCTTACTTTTTAAAAAAAATAGTCCCAATCGTTTCGAGTTCGATGATCGAGTTCATGGCTTTCGGTTCCAGAACGACCTAAAAGTAACCGTGTATATATACTTATAATAAATCTGTAGTACTTATAATAAATCTGTAGAGAGGTCAATTCTGTACATGAAATATATTTCCAAAATAACTATCAGGGGGTGATTAGGGATCGATACTGATGCCAAAAATGCAATCAGTAAAATTTTTGTCTGTCTGTCTGTCTGTCTGTCTGTCTGTCTGTCTGTCTGTCTGTATAACCGTTATAGAAACAAAAACTACTCGACGGATTTTAACGAAACTTGGTACAATTATTTTTCATACTCCTGAGTTGGTTGTAGTATACTTTTCATCACGCTACAATCAATAGGAGCAGAGCAGTGAAGGGAAATGTTGGGAAAACGAGAGAAGTTACTCCATTTTTTAAGCTTCCGTCGCGTGTGCAACCTTAATGGTTAAAGCTACATAGAAATCATGTATCACGGAAATGTTCTCCTTAAAATTATATAAAAAATATCCCACAACAGCATATGTCATCTTTTATGGTTGACTCGCAATATCACGTGTAACTCCCGATAGCTTAGCAGTTCGAAGCTTTCTGATTATATTTGTCTACTCTTACGTTTATAACACTCTCAGTCATCCCTAATTAAAAAAGTTAACATAATTAACTATTCCATAAAAAAGAATCATAGAAATCGGTATAGAAACACCAAAGTTATACATGAAATACGCTAATAATAAGCCATCGCGCGTGAATACTGAATCATGCTGTAAGGATTATTTTTGTATAAGGTCCGAGAATCGGTCGCCGCGCTCGACGCGTCTCGCGGCCGAAGGTATAAAAAGGCGGGTCGCGGGACTTATAGAATTACCGTGACCCTGGATCATAAAGGGCTATTGAAGGACACCGTGGATTTTAGTCAGTACAAGTCTGACAGTTCCTCCCACTCTGCCCTGGGTGGGAGGACTCATTTGATGATTTTACCACGATAAAAAAAAAAAAAAAAAAAAAAAAGGTATAAAAAGGCGAGGCGTCTGAGCGCGAGCTTCATACAATTTTTGCCTGTTGATGCGAATAGACGTTCAGAGCGTTCGATCTTATTGACAGACAATACTTAATTGATATTAACAAACCGTGCTTAGCAGCGCGACTTTTAGTCTTTGATAATTTATTTTTAGATTCCTTTTGTTGACTTGTTGTCTATCTATACATATACACGATTACTTTTACATCGTTCTGGAGCCGAAACACAGTAACTCCACTCGAGTAATAGTTACTATTGGCAATGTTATTTTTTTTTTAAGACATCTATTAAAGAAGTTAGAAAATTATCACTTTTTTTCTGTCATTCGAGTTAAATCTTAGTAGGGACTTCCACTATTTCATTCATAAACGCAATATCGTACGCGATCCGCTGGATAATGACGTAGCGCGGCACAGCTGTGAGTGAGGTCAATGGACGTCGGACGAATTTGATATCCGACTGCAAGTAGGTAGGTTTCAGGTACGATTTAGGTTGGTGTAAGTTCATTTACCTACATCATCTCTCGTTCGTATCAGAAGCACGTGTTTACCACTATCACATCTCTTTGTTAACGAGATAAATTAATTGGCATTTAATTCACCACTCTCGCATCACGAAATCACTAGTTGGTACTCGTACCTATTCAACTAGACACCGACACGACGACAGTACGCTTGGGAGTTAGGCCTTGAATCGAGAGTCGACCTGTCGACCAATGAACCTACCTACCATAATATTGTGATTCATAAAATAATACTGCTTTTAACATTTCTTTTGCGGCAATTCTAGCGGCGCGACAAAGGCAGGCAGTTCGCACAGAAAAACGAATCGTTTTGTCTGTCGAATAGAGTTCATTATTAGTTGCAGGTATCAGGAGGTATTGGAAGTATTAGGTTGGAATTAAGACCTTATTTTCATAACGTTAACCGTGTAATTCGGTTGTGCATCTTTGTAACAGTCAGGTCGGACACGAGACAATCGGTTTCTCAGAATATTTTTTAGTAAATTTAGTAAACATTACTTTTATGTACCTAGTTTGGTAAAATTTCTAATTTTCACCGTTTGCTGTTAAGAAATAAAGTCTGAATTCGCTTTTCGTATTTTTATTAGCGAACCAACTTATCTATCGCGTATGTATTTTATTTTATTTGTTTATGTACCTATCTAACGCGGCGGATCTTATGTTTTCGAGAAGGCACACTAGCGGATGAACTAATTAGATAGATACTTACATACCTACCTACACGACGTCAGTAACAACCACGTTGTTGCTACTGCAGATACCTAGGTAGTAGGTACCTACCCGTGACAATAATAAATCGTTTGATTCTGCATTCATGACCATTGTTCGATCTAAATTGCATTTATGTTTACGTACATAACAGTTAAATAACTCTAATTTTTCCTTCATACTTTCTACGGGCTTAGGACCGTCGCGTCAGTAATACATTTTACGTCTAATTATGTACCTACTTACTTTGTAAGTATTCTTTTATTCTCAAGAAAAAGTATTGCAGGCGCAGGCGTATTTAAAAAATTGGAGCTATCTACAAACATAATCAACATAAAACTAACTAAGGCTAAGAACATAAATTAGATAATTACACTTCCCTGTATCGAAGCAACTGCTCAAAATGGAGTCCACTTTGCTCGATACATAGACGGGCACGTTTCATTAAATTGTCTTTTAATTTTCCTAATGTGTGTCTGTCACTTTTCACAATATTAAATGCGTCCACTATCGCACTTCGTAACTCATCTCGAGTAGTACGCTCCTCGAAATAAACTAGTCTTTTAATTTCGGACCACAAATAAAAATCTAAGGGTGTTAAGTCAGGGCTCCTTGCGGGCCAAGCCACAGGGCCACCACGACCTATCCATTGCTCACCAAACTCACTGTTTAGGTACGCACGCACTGAAGTAGCGAAATGGGCAGGGCATCCATCATGCTGGTAGAACATACCGCGTAAATATGCCAGAGGCACATCTTCTAGCAACAGCGGTATCATAGTTTGCAGCATCTCTAAATAAGACCCACCAGTCAGGTGACCTTCAATAAAAATAGGCCCTATTATTTGGTCGTTAATAATGCCTGCCCAAACATTCACGCTGAATCTAACCTGATGGTTATCTTCGCGAATGAGGTGCGGGTTTAAAAACGACCAATAATGTTCGTTGTGAACGTTGTACAGACCCACGCGTGTAAATAGCGATTCATCCGTCCACAGTATGTTGGCAGTGGCATTTTCCAGCAACCATTGGCATAATGCGATCCTCCTTGGCCCGTCGCCTTCGTAGATAGCATGCGCTCGACGAAAATAGTATGGATGTAATCCATTTGAATTTAATAATCTCCAGACGTAATACTGGCTAACATTGAACCGCCTGGCCGCCATTGTGGTACTGCGACGTGGGTCGCGTTCGAAGTACTCCAGTATTTCTTCTTCCAATTCCGCCGAGTATGGTAGTCTACCGCGGCCCTGCGCGTGTGTGGGTGCTCGAAACTGTCCGTGATCGAGGAGGCGCTGGCTTACAGCCAGGATGGTGGAGGTGAAGGGAACTTGAGGGTCGGTGATTCCACGTGCGCGCAGTGAGTTCAGGTGTTCCGGCTGAGCATATAAACGTCTAGCCTCTTCCAGGTTATGGTGCGCCATCCCATAAAAATCCACCATTGCCCAATACTCCACGTTGGAGAACACGTATTGCCGACTCATTATTAGCTCGAGATTAGGTTGCGCGGGAATGACCTAATACAGCGAAACGCGTGACAATACTAGGAAGGAAGGAAGGGCGGGCGGGCGCCCGGTCGGCTAGAGTCTAGAGCGTGGGGTGGGGGCGTGGCTTACGGATCATACTGTCTGATCGATGAATGGATTTTTCAATGGGTACCGTTCGTATGTGTTGCCGATCGTGTTTACGTTTTACACACACATATGCATTTACCGCAAAGAAGCATTACTTCGAGTTCTCATTATTTCACAAAAAAAACATTAAATTTTATTTTTCGCGATTTTTTTTATTCTTACTTTTTAAAAAAAATAGTCCCAATCGTTTCGAGTTCGATGATCGAGTTTATGGCTTTCGGTTCCAGAACGACCTAAAAGTAACCGTGTATATAAAATAGTAAACTGACTGACTGACTGGGTGATATATCAACACACAGCCCAAACCGCTGATCCTAGAGACATGAAACTTGGAGGGTGTGTTCTTTGTGAAGAGGAAGTTTCCACTAAGAAAAAACTTTTGGGAATTCTACCCCTAAAGGGGTAAAATAGGGGATGGAAGTTTGTATGAAAGTCTGTCAGTTTTGAAGTTAGGATCTTCAAATTTTGTGTTTAGGCTGACGATTGAAAATTAATTTACACGTGTCTCGGCGTTTTTGATAATTCTACCCCCGAAGGGTTAAAAAGGGAGGTGAAGGTACTATGTTTGTTCGGGTGGAATGCACAAAAACTCAATTTTGTACAAACGATTGAGCTGAAATTTGACAACCGATTGAGTGACATTTTTATGACAGACATTCCTTAATCCAGCATCCAGGATCGTCTCCCCAAGAGGGAACTCTTCAACGGTTAGTAGCACGGTCACGAAACTTTGTTTACGCGTTCAAGTTTGATCGATAAAGATGATTTTTAACCGACTTCCAAAAGGAGGAGTATTTTTTTTTTGTGTGTTTGTGCAACGATTTCTTCGCCAATAGTGAACCGCCGATTTTGATGATTCTTTTTTTGTTTGAACAAATATAATTCCGCGGTGGTCCTGTTTAAATTTGGTGAAGATCTGATGGTGATCTTCGGAGATATCAATGGAACTCTTCAATAATAGACAGCAAATCTGTCGTGATTGCTGCAATCACTTGGATTTTAAACACCATAACATAACATCACGCCTGTATGCTTTGAGGGGGTACGCAGATGTGTACCAGTGCACCCACATTTTGATAATTAGGTATGCTAAGTTCCATTTTATTGGGGACTAGCTGTGCCCGCGGCTTCGCTCACGTGAGCGCGTCCCACATTTTGATAATTAGGTATGCTAAGTTCCATTTTATTGGGGACTAGCTGTGCTCACGTGAGCGCGTATTCTTTTGGCATTATTAGGGAACATTACACGGGAACGTGAAGTCGTGGTATATTCATAATATCCTCTACAAAATAGAGAGTTTTACATCAAATAAAACTTACCTATTATTTTTTCATCAATATCCGGAATCCATCTTGAATCAAGCACCTGTCTTTCAGCCTGTTGACAGCGATTTCCTTTGCCTCTCCGCTGGTCGCGCCCTCTATGCTTACCGTTGGTACTAAGTATTTCAAGCGCGCTTCGGGTGATCACCCGATTTATCGTCATTATGGAACTCATGATGCACCAGGTAGACCTTACCTGGATTCCGGATATTGATGAAAAAATAATAGGTAAGTTTTATTTGATGTAAAACTCTCTATTATTTGTTTTGTATCAATATCCGGAATCCATCTTGAGTGATGTGTTTGTTATCACCTGGTGCGCTAAACCCAAAGACGCTATAATGTGTTTTAGGATATATATTGGGTTAATAAAAATCAACGTCAAAATTATGTAAATGTATTACAATAATTAATCTGGTATGACATTCTACTTTTAGTCATATAACAAAAGAAATGGCTTCGAAAAAAAATAATGGGTACTCTTAATAAACAGGATCAAAATAATTGGACAAAGATGTAGAACGGTTGGGAACATTTGAATCATTGTGTTTTAACAGTTCTCTCTGGTAATAATTCTGGAAGGTATGAATCGTTTTCCAGTTACCGGTTGCAAGAATCTGATCAATAGGAAAATTCTCTACGAAATTGAGAGAAGCAACTGCGGATCTTACTGATCCTGGAGTTGCATCAATACCAGCCGCTTTTAAAAGAGATCTCACCCATCCACCAATAACAGTTCTAGACGCAGGTTTAATATCCCCTCTAGCTGTAATAAACAAATGTTTTATATTTCCTCGACAGTTTGAAGTAATACATATTAATTGTCTCAACCAAAATATCAGATTTAATTTTTTATCAGGGTGTTCTCTAAGCCTCCATCCAGACTGTCTGTGGTTATGGTTGTCTGTTTTAGAACCGAATGCTGGCCACAACACAATAGAGGAACCTTCATCGATTAAGCTAGTGCTATCAATTCGCAACAGAGTAAGGTCGTGAACCCTACGACCTGATGCTAACAATAAAAGAGTAGCCACGTGTCTTGAAACTTGAAATATATTATTTTCATCAAAATCATAAGCACTCATGTGTTCCAATAAAACTTTAGGGTTCCAAATAGGTGGTTTAGAAGATTTCTCTCTTGCTACAGAAATAGCTTTTAATATGTGTTTAATAAAGAAATTTGACGACAAATCAATATTAGATGTTATATGTGTGAAAGTTGAGATAACAGATTTGTGTACCAAAATAGTTCTGTATGCAAGACCTATATCACAGTGTAAATGTGCTAAATATCGAGCTACTTGATCCGCATTAGGGTATTTAAAATTAATCGAATGGGACTCACACCATCGCTTCCATCTGCGCCACACTGGTCTGTAGGTATTGATTGTGGAGCTTCTCCAGCTTGACATAAAGAGTTTTTGTTCTTGATCTGTCCAGTCCGTTAAAATATCTTGCCACCCGAAATCAGCCATGCTTCCAAGTGCAGGTCTTGCACTTGCGGCGGATGCGTTCCTGTCCTGGTGTCTATTAGAGTGCAGGCTAGATCTGGAATCAAATAAGGGGGATATCGCGCTCGCCGTTGAACATCTGCCTGCCAAAATACCTTGCTCCACTTCGGGGCAATCAATATATAGTCTCCGCTGGCTTGGTTCAGGTGTTGGAGAACTCGGGGTATCAAATTTGGTGGTGGAAACAACCAGGCTAGGTCGTAGTGCCACTGATGACAGAAAGCGTTGTGATGTTGGGCTTTCTGATCGTTGACGTCCAGTGATACGTACTTTGATACTATGTGGGCGGTTCTCGACGCGAAGAGGTCTATCTCCGGCGTACCCCACATTCGAAAAATTGTTGTCGTTGCTGTCGTCGTGAGGTGCCATTCTGGACAAGCCTTCTGCCGAGAAAGAGCGTCTACCTCGGCATTGAACCTGCCCGGAAAATAATGTGCTGTCAGATGAATGTTCTGCTTGTCTAGAACAGCCAGAAGTTGTCGAGTTTGATGAAGCAGTTTCTTGGATTTTGTGCCGCCCTCCTTGTTTATGTACGAGACTACTGTCCGATTGTCGGTTTGCAGCAGTATCTGTGTATCCTGGAGTTGCTGCTGGTTCTGACGTATAGCTGCGTAAACGGCAAACATCTCTTTCTTGTTGGCATGCCATGTCTTTTGAGACTCTGTCCAGGTTCCCATAATATTTGTGTCGCAGAGTTGAGCCCCCCATCCGATGTCCGATGCGTCTGTGGTCAACAATTGTGACGTCACTGAGCTCAAGTGTATCGGCATCGACATTCCTATGGCTTGACACCACCACTCCATCTCTGATCGAGCTGGTTGAGGGACAGTGATCGACCGATACGGGTGTTTCACCGACAGCTGTCGACTGTAGTATTGCAGAGTACGACAGTGAAGGCGACCTCTCGGAGTCACGAACGTTGCAAAGTTGAGTCTCCCCATTAGAGTTTGGTACTGTTTGAGGGACCATTTGCTTAACTGAAGCTGTTGGTGAAGTGCTTTGCGTAGCGATAGGCACTTTGGTTCCGACAGGGACTTTGCGTTGCGTTTTGTGTCCCATGTAATGCCGAGAAACTCGAGGCATTGTGTCGGAACCAGAACAGACTTTGCGTAGTTGATTGTCCAGCCTAGTAAACGGAGTATCTTTATCGTGAATGCGATGTCGTCTACCAACTGCGATTTTGACTGGTTTGCCAAAAGAAAATCGTCTAAATAAACTACGCACCTGATCTTGTGACTCCTCAGGAATTCTGCTACCCAATTGGTTATCGAGGCAAACGTTCTCGGTGCCGATGAGAGGCCGAACGGCAAACACGTCATTTGGAGTAGCTGATGTTGATGTGAATTTTGATGATAATTTAGCCTCAGGAACCTGCGATGCTGCTGTGCGATGGCCACGTGGAAATATGCTTGGCTCAGATCTAGTTTGGCCATCCAATCTTGCTGTTGCAAAAAACTGGGTACACGGAAGTGACTGAACAGTTGAAATGGCTTGGCTACTACGAACTGGTTTAGTTTTTTCAAATTGAAAATAGGCCGGAAGGTCTGATCTGACTTGGGTACCAGAAAGAACGTGGAAAGGTAACTGGGCGTCAGTTCTGCAGGTTCTAGTACCCCTGACTCGACCATAGTTTGTATTTGTAAGGTCATATTGGGAGAGGTTTTGGTTCTGTAACATTTCAGAACTGTGGGACTCGGAAATATTAGTGGCGGTCTGAGTATGAAGGGTATGCGTGCCCCGTTCAACAGTCGGCATATTTTGTCTGGCGCACCCAGATTGCTCCAAACATATTGAAATTGCTTTAGACAGCCGCCTTGAAATGTCCGACAGTCAATCGCGACGCTTGTTTTTAGGGATAGCCTGCGATTGCGATTTCTTACCCTTTGGTTTATATCGGTAGTTGCTTGTTCGGTTTTTGTTTTGGCGTGAAGCGTTAGAGGCCTGTCTTTGTCTTTTATTAGAAGCATCTCGACGAAAAAATTTGTCGTCAGCTTGTTTACTAGTCGATGGTTTTTGATTTTGATAAAAGTTTTCTTTAGAATAAGTTTGTGGTATTGATTTAGATACAGTAAGTTTATCCACCCCCCCAATTTTTTGGAGGTAGGTTTGAACTGCCTCATCATTAAAAAGAAATTCTGTACTAGGAGGAATTTTATGTAGGACATCACGATGACAACCCTCGGAAATTTGGCGCAACATAGCCTCTCGACGTGTACTTATCAAATCAGCTCTTCGCCCGCACACTATTTGTAATAAGTCATCCGTAACCGTACTATACGCGGATTCTTTCGAAAACAATGATTCCACTTTTTCGAATAACGAGTTGGGTGTCAACGATTCTCTAGACTCATTTGACCAATCCACTAATGATTGTAAAGATTTGTGCAATTCGTCTTTTTGACAAAGTAAAGCATTCGTTAATCCAGCAAAAGATCTTTCCAATAAATATGAGCGCGAATCTTCTTTTAACATGTCCGATTCAAAACGCTTTAATTCGTCGTTAACATTTAACTCTACAAAACCGGGGGTAGCTAAATATTTCTTCTGTGCATCCGAAAACCGAACGGCATTCCAATCATCACACTTAAAACGCTGTAGCTCCGTTATTTTTTTAAGGTATGCTTCGTTTGCCCTAGGGTAAATCGGATCTTTTACTGTTGTACTGACTTCCGATAAAATCTGAAGTTTATTGTTCTTGGACAAGTTTTCAGGTCGTCGTAGATTTAACTCGTTTGTGGTTATGGAAGCGGTTTTAATGTTGGCACTTGAAATTGTATTATTTTCAATAACGGAAGGTTTCGTTATGAGGTTTGTTAAATAAGCCACTTGTTGTGATAAAAACTCGAAGTGTGCATAACTCACGGTTTGGGAGTCCCTCCTTACTTTACGTTTCTCAGGGCTGGGTCCACTGCTTGTAGAAGAACTGCTATCACTATCTCTTGCACTTGGCGTCGGAGAACGAACTCGTTTACGTGATAGTGAACCGTCAGTAACACCTTCTGGCTCTAAATTATTATTAGGATTTTCCATAATAACAACGGAGAGGTAAAACTTAACGAATTTAAACTATAATAGATTTACCAAACTTAATTGAAATAAGTGGGTTAATTTTTCGCGAAGTTTAAATAACGCTATCAAACGAACGGCGCGAAAAACGACGCTATAATGACGATAAATCGGGTGATCACCCGAAGCGCGCTTGAAATACTTAGTACCAACGGTAAGCATAGAGGGCGCGACCAGCGGAGAGGCAAAGGAAATCGCTGTCAACAGGCTGAAAGACAGGTGCTTGACTCAAGATGGATTCCGGATATTGATACAAAACAAATAATAATCCATTTTAATATTATAAATGCGAAAGTAACTCTGTTTGTTTGATACGTTTTCATGACTAAACAGCTGATTGGATCGTAATGAAAGGCAAGGAGATAGATTATATTCTGAGGAATGATATAGGTTATCGTATTTTTCTCACACATATTCATAAAAATTTCCACGCGAACGAAGTCGCGGGCAAAAGCTAGTGACCAATAAAATACGAACATCTTGCTCAGATGATATGAAATATGTTTTTTGCGTTTATCTCGTAACCGCCATTTTGCGATTACTGCATTCTTAGTTATGACGGCAGTATATTTGTGGTATAATCTGAAGCAATCAACAATACAAAACCCAGGCGCGTATTTCGCTTTCCGTGTCCAACTGGCGACACCGGTCTCGCGAAATCCGCACGCCTTTGTATTACTACACAATTCAACCAACCCGTGCTCGGCTTCTGTCAACTGAGCACGTTTTTGCGATCAAGCATCGTTAAAAGAGGATTTACAAAACAGTGTGCAATGAAAATGAACACTGTTTTTTAATTGGTCTGTTCAAAACAAATCCGTGCTGATTTAGTGCGTTCGTAAATGTTCGGAATAAATCGTGCGGGCCGAAGCAGGCGGGGAGCCAATAACAATTCCACAGAGCCTTCAATTCAAGAAAATTATACGATTAGGTACTGTAGACGGTATTGAGTCAGAGTTTATGAGAATAATCGAAGTCCTTAAAGAAGAATCAAATAGGTTAGGTTAGGTTAGAACTGTAAGCAACTACTACGGCTACTTCGTAGTTGGTCACAGTTCTAACCTAACCTATTTGGTCGGAGTAAACCGAAACTGTGTTGTAGTGCCATCTATGAGTAATCGCGTAATTTCAGTCATAGTTATTATGAAATTTCGGGATTTTAATACGTACCCCAACTAGTACCGTCGCTGATGCAACACGCTTTTGAAGACTCATACAGTCAAGAATCTAGTCAAAAAAGTGTTCAGTTCAACTCCACACTATTTTGTAAAACCTACCCCAGCGCCACTTGATCACAAAGGCGTGCCCAGTTGACGCAAATTGAACACGGGCTAGTAGAATTCCGTAATAATACAAAAGCGTGCGGATTTCGCGAGACCGGTGTCGCCAGTTGGACACGGAAAGGGAAATACGCAACCCAGGGTGCTGAGGGCAGTTTGGACAGAAGAATGGTGTGTCTTTACGTATTTTATGGGCTTCCCAGCAGTATTTGCATCTTCTGCGCATTGATTTTCCTTTCTGTGGGCAAGGCTGAATTACATGAATAGTGTTAAGTACTACTACTGCGGACTCTTCCAAATATTGAACCTTCTCGGGAAGTAAATTTTCTATAATTGATTGCCTGAATTTGTAGTAACTTAATTTATTGCCAGAAAACAAATAAGACAAGGTAAATGATTTGTTGGAATAGGTGGATTCCCAATTTTATGTACCACCTGATAGACTTGTGTTCGCAGCAATAGTACGCTATCATTTGATCTTGATGATCAATACCACCCATGTTACGATTATATTGAACGACCATTTTAGGCTTTGATACCTCTGTTTTTCTTCTTGTAGTGGTGGTAATCATTTGCGAATTCAATTGTGATGATATCATAGTAACATCTCTGTTATCCCGCCATTTCATGACACAAACACCATTTTGGTGGTACTGCGAGACACATTCGCCTTTCTTTAACTTTTTAGTGGTAACGTCCTTTGGGTTATTTTTTCGATTCAATCGTTGTTCCCGTGCAGTAAGTATTTTCGGACAATATGTTTTCTGTCAGATCTACAGAATTATAAAAATTGTCCATATAGACAGAGTAGCCTTTATTAAAAAAATCGTGTAATAGATTTAAAACCACTTTTGAGGAATGATTCACTCCACCTACAACTGGGTCTCCTGCGCCGGGATACACCCAAGTAGCACAAAAGTGCTTTATAACAGCATTATGCCCGCGGCTTTGCCCGCGTGGAGTTAGGGAATAGCCCACGGGATCTTACTTCTGGGATAGTAAGTAATCTCTATCTATAATACATACTTACATAGAATTACATGTACTTGCTTATAACTTGCACATATTAGTTTAAAGTTATATCAATTAAATTAGATACGTGAAATATTGATACCTTGGTTTGAGATTGGACATCGGATTTACTGAATTTTATCTGAAGAGTATGTACACAAATTTTCAAGTCAATCGACCCCGAGAATAAAAAGTTTCACAGAAAATTCAACACCCCATTTCACCCTCTAATGGGTAGGAATTTCGAAAAAATGATCCTTCCTCTTCACAAAGAATACACCCTCCAATTTTCATGTCTCTGGGACCCGCGGTTTGGGCTGTGCGTTGATGTATCAATCAGATAGTCAGGACATTGAATTTTAAATTACAAGATGCATAAGAGGAAGAATGGAATGCTTTATTATGATAATAATGTAAAAATAAAACTAAATCATTTTAAAAGAGTGACCATGGAGTTTCTTGCCGGTTCTTCTTCATAGGAAACGACTAACCCGAACCGTGCACCTTTTCTTGACGTTTTATAAGTGCCTGTTTAGGCCTATGTTTAATAAAATATTGTGATTTTGAAAACTAGAGAAGAATACAGATAGCAAAAAACAATTAAACAATTGGACTAAATGTGGAAATCTCAAGATTTGTCCGGCTAAAGGAAAAAGTGTCACAACTATAGTAAGATAGGGAAACCAATACCAAGGATATTGTAAATCAAAAGAAATTCAAAACTAACGGAAACTCGATCAAAACAAAAACTGTAGGAACTGGATATAGTAACCGACCACGTCAAGAAAACGCAGTTATATTCTTTAGAAAAGAGGGAGTACAATATATTTATAAAATTAACGATGATACGGAGGTAGAATGTGATGTAGAGGAGTGAAATTAAAGATGCTAATTGATTGGGATTGAAAATTAAATTAGATATCTAACGAAGTTTGGAACTATCTGAAAATTAACAACGAAATTTGTTGCAAAGAGGTTAAAGAACTTTTGTAGCCTACGGCAGTAAAACTCCTTGGTCCAAGGATGTTTTGAATTTTCTATAAAGACTAGCTTATGCCCGCGGCTTCGCCCGCGTGGAGTTAGGGAATTACCCACGGGATCTTACTTCTGGAATAAAAAGTAATCTATGTATCTATCTATAACACATACATAGATTTACATGTACTTGCTTATAACTTACAATTATTATTATAAAGTTATATCAATTAAATTAGATACGTGAAATATTGATACCTTGGTTTGAGATTGGACATCGGATTTACTGGATTTTATCTGAAGAGTATGTAAACAAATGTTCAAGTGAATCGACCCCGAGAGTAAAAAGTTTCACAGAAAATTTAACACCCCATTTCACCCTCTAAGGGGTAGAAATTTCAAAAAACTGATACTAACTCTTCACAAAGTATACACCCTCCAATTTTCATATCTCTGGGACCCGCGGTTTGGGCTGTGCGTTGGTATATCAGTCAGCCAGTCAGGACATGGAATTTTAAATTGGGAGATAATTTTGTGATACACGTATCTCATCATT
The DNA here is from genome assembly GCA_963082995.1 of Noctua comes. NCBI lineage: Eukaryota > Metazoa > Arthropoda > Insecta > Lepidoptera > Noctuidae > Noctua > Noctua comes. The sequence goes on from OY720293.1 coordinate 471,314, forward strand.
TTAACTGAAGTATAAGTAGACATTGGGCGACTCGCTGTCCGACCATGGACCATGCCCGGGTCGACGGTGCGTTGTATTCCACGCGCGCCTCAAAGAGTGTCAGCATATGACGGGGCCCCCCTAGAGGGCCAAAGCCTGCCGGGGTCGCGGGACTCATAGAATTACCGTGACCCTGGAACATAAAGGGCTATTGAAGGACACCGTGGATTTTAGTCAGTACAAGTCTGACAGTCCCTCTCGCTCTGCCCTGGGTGGGAGGACTCATTTGATGATTTTACCACTTTAAAAAAAAAAAAAAAAAAGTATAAGTAGACATATTTTCAAGTCAATCGACTCCGAGAATAAAAAGTTTCACATAAAATTCAAAACCCTATTTCACCCTATTAGGGGTGAAATTTCAAAAAATCCTTTCTTAGTGGATATCTACTACATTCTCCAAATTTCATTTCTCTAGAACCAGCGGTTTGGGCTGTGCGTTGATGTATCAGTCAGCCAGTCAGGACATTGAATTTTAAATTGTGGATGATTTTGGAAAAACTGTGATACACGTATCTCATCATTTTAACTGAAGTATATGTAGACACAGTTTCAAGTCAATCGACCCCGAGAGAGTTTCACAGAAAATTCAACACCCATTTCACCCTCTTAGGGGTGGAATTTCGAAAAACCCTTTCTTAGTGGATACCTACTCTCCACAAAGAGTACATTCTCCAAATTTCATGTCTCTAGAACCAGCGGTTTGGGCTGTGCGTTGATGTATCAGTCAGCCAGTCTGGACATTGAATTTAAATTGGGGGATGATTTTGGAAAAACTGTGATACACGTGTCTCATCATTTTAACTGAAGTATATGTAGACACAATTTCAAGTCAATCGACTCGGAGAATAAAAAGTTTCATAGAAAATTCAACACCCCATTTCACCCTCTTAGGGGTGGAATTTCGAAAAACCCTTTCTTAATGGATACCTACTCTTCACAAAAAGTACACTGTCCAAATTTCATGTCTCTAGGACTAGTGGTTTGGGCTGTGCGTTGATGTATCAGTCAGCCAGTCAGGACATTGAATTTTAAATTGGGGGATGATTTTGGAAAAACTGTGATACACGTGTCTCATCATTTTAACTAAAGTATATGTAGACACAATTTTAAGTCAATCGACTCAGAGAGTAAAAAGTTTCATAGAAAATTCAACACCCCATTTCACACTCTTAAGGGTGGAATTTCGAAAAACCCTTTCTTAGTGGATATCTACTCTTCACAAAGAGTACACTGTCCAAATTTCATGTCTCTAGGACCAGTGGTTTGGGCTGTGCGTTAATATATCGTCGACCGTAGGTTCAATTGGGGTAAGGGACAAAACACCCAAAATGAGTTGAGTATACAGTTTTGTTCAGAATTTTTCGCTCTTTCGCATGGTGCATATAAAAAAATTCTAGCTTAAAAAAAATGTCCCTTACCCTACTGATTTCTTGGGTCAAAATTTTGAAACAGCCCCATAATAACCATGTATCTGAAAAACTATGCAATATAGCAACTTGAAATGGTGTAATTACCGCCGCCAATCTACTTCGAATAAGGTAAGGGCCTTCCCAATCAACGAATTACCATTACATGGTTTATGTTTGAAGAAACCATAATAAAACTGACCTTACACTAATGCCTTTGTTATCTCAAAAAATAAATATCACCCATACTTTAAATGGATTGCACAAGTTTTGAAATAGTTGTCCCTTACCCCAATTTGCATTGTCATACTTTAAGTTCAGTGTGCGTTACATCAATTTTCTCGTGAGAAGTAATGAATATTAAACCCTGTTACCTTTATTTACACAAAAACATCACTATTACCATCCTTTTCTGTCTTACAAATTTTTTCTGTGTGCGAAAGAGAGGATGATATCAAAGCGAAAGAAGCGCGCGGGCATAAAAAAATTGCTATCAGTGCGAGTTCAGCTGTCGTTTGGTCAGGATTTTGCACGGTTTTTGACAAAGAGAATGTGATAAAAATGGAAAAACAAACCAATTAAACCGGTTGCTTAGTCGCAGACAGAAATTACTACAAATAGTAAATAAGATAACACAGTAAGTAGATAAATTTTGTTAAACTAAAATCATTGTTACAAATACACATTTTAAGCTATCTGTGGGTTTGCCTGTGCCTAATGCTAATTTTGTTCGCTTATTTTAATAGATATCGATTCTTGTATGATAGTAATATAAAAATCAGATATAAAACTATTCAATGTAACCTAATTACTAGGTACTCAAAGGCACCGCTAAATGTTTACATAGATAACACTGTTTACAGTTCATATAGTAATATTTCAGATCAAAAGATGAGGATGAGGAGAAAGACCACCAGCTAAGGTGAAATCGACACCTTCTCCGAAGAATAAAAAGTAAGTTTCGCAGTTTCTACCTGTTCGCTTTTTAAACGATACAAAAATAAATTAAACCTTGCGTTTATAGGTTCTAGAGAAAACTTGATTGGACGTTTTTTTTTTTTGAGAATGAAGTATCAAAATTATAACTAAAACTTAATGTTTGAAAGCGCTCGCGCGCCCTTACGTGCGCGCTCGAAACCCTGTTCTTTTTACAAAATGATTGTATATAGTTAAATATTCGTTCCTGAATACGAACTAAGTCTGAATGGTGAGGGATATAGGGTAGTTACCAAAATTATTTTAACTCTTACTTGTGTGCTTCGTAGGTCCGAGTCAACAGTAAGCTCTGAATTTTCGGAGAGTAAAATGATACAATTGAGGACAGTGACATTGACAACTCTAGAAATGACGAAACTTCGTTATCAGTCAGAGAACGAGAGTAAGTAAAATTTAATAAAAAGTAAACATTTTCAGCTAATGATACCTATTGATATAAAAGTCACTAATACTAGCAATTTTCTAATTTTTGCTGTATCATTTTCAGATTATATTTGTTTGGAAAAACTGAATCCAATGGCTTCAATTCATTAAGCCAATCTCCTGTCTTTTCCCGTCTTCAGCGGCTGAGTTGGGCGTCATGCTCGAACAACTGAGCCACGCCAGCCTCGAGGTCGGACTCAAAATTAATATGACGAAAACGAAGTTAATGACAAATAGCACAAAACGCAAAGTAGACAGGGGGTGTGGAGATAGGGCATGTCCACGAGAATGTATACCTCAGCCAAATAGTCTGCTTCCAGGCGAGGCAAGATAAAGAAGTCGCTCGACGCACCGAAAACGCCTGGAAGAGCTATTGGTCGATGAAACACTTCATGAAAGGATCACTTTCACTTTCCCTCAAAAGGAAACTAATGGACACGTGCATCCTTCCCACCCTCACCTATGGAGCGCAAACGTGGTCATTAACGAAGCGTCAGAACTCCGCACTCGGGGTCTGCCAGCGAGCCATGGAACGAAGTATACTAGGAGCCAAAATTTCTGACCGTGTACGGAACAGTATTCGATCCAAGACCCAAATCGTAGACGTTTGCAACACAGCCGCCAAATTAAAATGGAACTGGGCAGGCCACATTTTAAAAATTTGGACAAAGTGGCAACTGATTGGGTTTCGAACAACAAAATCCGACGACGCGGTAGGCCCAGAAGGAGATGGCGTGACGAGCTGGACTCTTGTCAAAAGGATTGGGCCCAAATAGCCAAAGACAGAGATAAATAGAAAGAGGGAAGGGAGGCCTTTGCCCTGCAGTGGGACAAATCAGGTTTATAATATATATATATTTTTTAAATAATCTGACTAACAATGCCTATTTTTGCCTTTATTTGAATAAGAATTCAAAGTAAGTATAGGTATTTTTTATATTTTTTTATAATTTGATTATTTGATAATAATAAATACATTAAATGATATAAAAATTGTTTTATTCCAACTAATAGAAATTGGCTATTACAATGTACAAACATTGCATGTAAGCGCCACACAATAAAACACACACACGGTTCTCACACATTTTCATGTCTCTTAAATGATTTTTTATAGCGATTTCTTTAATTAAGATATCCGTACGTCAAAAGTGTGTACTTCATTTTCTGTCAACAATCTCTTTACACTGTATTTTCTTTTATACATTTTTTCAACAAGTCTTTTACATTATTTTTTCTTTAATAGATTCGATCCAACGCAGGTCAATTTAATGTAAGGGACGGGACTACAAAATACTTGGTCAGTAAGGGACATTACTAACAAAATATTTTGGTGTAAGGGACATCTATTTTCTTAAATAGCTAATTTATTTAAATAAATGTTATACAGGGAGACAGAGCACTAAAATATAAGATTTCAAAAGTTATAATCGATTTAGTCCGAAAAAAAACTTTGCCGGCCTCTCCTGAAAAATCGTATTTTGTCCCTTACCCCAATTGAACCTACGGTCGACGATATAAGTCAGTCAGTCAGTCAGTCAGTCAGGACTTTGAATTTTATATGTATAGATAATATAACTGAAATTAACAACGATAAGTGTACGCCAAATATGAGTTTATGTAAAGTATTCTTGATGACGAAAACTATTGGATAAACTACTCATAGTCGATGCGAGTAAAACCGATGGAACGATGACAATCATAGTTTGCATCAATTCTTATAAGGCCTACATTGATTAATAATAAATTTTCACAAAAGCAATAGACACAAAAATAACAGCCATATTTATTTAGAAAACCCCTTATGAACAAAGTAGTTTTTATCGATTGATCTATAACGATTTAGTAATAGATTATAAAAAATTGATCTGGCATCATTTACTTGCTCATGTCACAGACTTTAATCTGTGGTTCGTTACGTGCGTGATTGCCATGGACTTAGTAATAAACTGGACTGAGTACTCTACCAGAAAAACGTGACGAGAGAGATATTTACAACAGAGCCCTTTGTCTCTTTCTAATAGGGTGACCAGACATTTTTTTAACAAATAAGAAACTTCGTTTTGACAGAGATACTTTGTGTCCGGATAAGACGTCAACGGTTACATAAAATAGTGAAATAAAAATTTATGAGAAAAAAAAAGAAGTTCTTTTCCTTTCCATGCTCTTTTTCCGTTTGCTCTGCAGAATTGGTGTTTGGGTATTCAAATGGAGGGAATAAAATTGAAAGTGTGTGACAAACATTTATTAAAATTAAACATGGTTAAACAGAATTGTTTTGTGGAGTTTCTGCCGTAAGCCAATCTTACTGCCTAAGTTTCTCAATGCATTACATTTCGCATGATGGAATATTCTTAAATTTAAATAAGAATTAGCCAATGCTTTTACTAGTTGTAATTCGTGTCGTTCTTCATCCGTTATACATTGGATAGAATGTGGTGGACTAATTAGATGATTGAGTTTTGTATAAAATATTTGTTTTAATCGCATCAGACTTTTGAAAAATATTCTCGATTCAGCAAACCTCCGAAGTAGGTACGTAAGTGCGCACAAAATTTGAACAAATCTTAGACATCCGGAACTTTTAAATGGAAAAATTGTTCAACACCGTTCTGAAGAGTTACTTCCTGAAACGTTATGAAGAGTTCATTTCGGCGTTGTTATCTCTGTGAAACGAAGCCCTCTTACTTCACGTCGTTCCTTGCAAGATACCAGGAGCGGCCGGAGCCTATAGTTGCAAGGCGCCCGCCAGTGCCGACTGAAAAGAGCTTCGTGCAGGAGAACATCTATTAAGCACACTCAACCTGCCTTCTTTCCGCGTTCATCAGTTGTACTGATGATAAACCCAATATCCTTACAACTGGAAAAAATGATGGTACTACATAACTAAATAAGCATTTAACGCTCGTCGTAATTTTGTAGTATGAAAATCCTCTGGCTTAAAATGAAGGCTGCACACAACAGAACTTTTGGTTATGGTTTGAAATTCGGGAATCAACATTGTTGCCTAATTTCCTCTTTCAACGGAAAGCTGTAACAAACAAAAATAATGCTATTTCAATAACGCGACACATAGGTACTAATTATAATTATCATGCGCATAATATTTACATTTTTAATGAAAAATACACGAAAGCATAAGTCTGTCGTCCGCAAAACGTCTAAGGCATGGTCACACTAATAATTGTTAGTGTAGTGTATCTATTTAATAGATATAGAAACACTGTCTCACAGCCACAAGTAGTCAGGTAGCTGTCACTAATGACAACTGTCAGTCACCACGATTGGCGGGAAGTTGGAACGTGAAGCGTACCCTGGACTGGGGGCTTGGTGGTGTGGTGAGCCTGTGATATAGTTAGTAAACAGTGTTATCAACCTACTAGGTAAGTTACAAGAGGATACTACAAGTTGCGACGAGGATAAAGGTCTGAAATTCAAATAATAATACTTAGTGGAAGTTTGCAAGGAGTAGTCGACAATAAAATAAAAAACAAACTTTAGTAAGTACAGATATTGGGCTATGCTTGAAACATAATTCATGTAAATTATTATATACCTACTGGCATTTAGTATTTCAAGCTGAAGGAACAATTCTGTTATTGTTTTATCATGCATTGTACATAATTGTTGCATTGTAAACTATGGGTTGGATTGGAACTGTTGGAAGAGATGGATCCCACAGTAATGGATAAATTCTATGATGCATTGCGTTTAGATCATCTTAGTAAAACTAACTAGATATTCAATATAATGAAGAACCTACATAAATATATCAACATGTTACATGAGTAAGTCCACATTCATTAAGTAATTATTGAACTAAATTAATCAGGCATACTTACCTGCACATCAAACTAGATAACAGGTCCTTAGTCACTAGAATAAGGGCAAGTTGATGATTAATAATTTGTATTCATAGACATTTAATTATTGGATACAGGACCTAAAATATTTCTATATTAAATGGTTTTGAGTTTCACTTCTCTGTTATTAGCAGATAGATGGCAAAAGTGTTGAACTACAATTGCTTTGGAATGTGTTGAACTAACTAGTAAGTATTCTTATAGCAACCATCAAGTGCTTCGCTTTAACAAGACATGTAATAACTTGAACAGCTGTATGAATGATTGGTAACCTACTTATTTTTTTGGAATGATTATGTGAAAGTGAAAATTCACCTCAAACAGTTTCCATCCAATTAAGAAATTACAGACATTTTGCTGTAAAATAAGCTGAGGGATTTGATTGAATTTATTTTGTGTAGTCAATATGACTACAGTCTAAATTTAATTTTAGTTATGTGAAACAACAAAAAAAAGGAAAGTAGGTAGCTAGTATGACTCATGTGTCTAATGAGATGATGAGTAATAGAGTAGTATGGAGGAATAAGACATGCTGTGGCAAACCCAAATGAATTGGGAAAGTGTCATGAGAATGATGAGACTATGACTCGTTGGTCACGAGCGTGGCTGCTTGGTGTGGGGTCCTGGTTTCGATTTCCAGGTTGAGAAGATCCTTGTTGGGTTTTATTCATTGGCAATTTCTCAGTAGCAGCCAAAGAGTCTGGATTTGTGCATAGTTGACGGAAGTAGACTTGCCCTGTGTTGCATGGGTTTTGGACACGGCGGGCTTAGTGTGGATGTGCTATTGTGTGCACCTCTGGGGGAGTGCGGGCTTGATGTTATGTTGTGTTATGTGAAGTAGATACTATGCAAGCATAATAATAGTGTGCGACAAATGTGTGCAATGTAAAGTGAACATTAAAATAATAATACCAGCCTATTACTTTTCACTGATGGGCAAGAGTCTCTTCTCATAAAGAGAAAAAAAGAAGAAAACAAGTGTTTAAATAATAAGAAAGATACATAAGTACTGTTCGGGAAGATTGCAATTTTGAATGGGAATAAGTTGGACGAAGTGAAGAGGCCTGTAAATTAATAAAAAAAATATAGTTATACAGGTCACTAAGTTACAAGTAGACAACTTTCTCACTATGTAACTTTAATGTGGAACCAATGGATAATTATGTATTATATTAATAACTAGCTTATGCCCGCGGCTTCGCCCGCGTGGAGTTAGGGAATTGCCCACGGGATCTTACTTCTGGAATAATAAGTAATCTATGTATCTATCTATAATACATACATAGATTTACATGTACTTGCTTATAACTTGCAATCTATACATATAAAATTCAAAGTCCTGACTGACTGACTGACTGACTTATATATCAACGCACAGCCCAAACCGCTGGTCCTAGAAACATGAAATTTGGACAGTGTACTCTTTGTGACGAGTAAGTATACATTAAGAAAGGGTTTTTCGAAATTCCACCCCTAAGAGGGTGAAATGGGGTGTATAATTTTCTGTGAAACTTTTTATTCCCTGAGTCGATTGACTTGAAAATTTGTGTATTTACTCTTCAGTTAAAATTATGAGACACGTGTATCACAGTTTTTCCTAAATCATCCCCCAATTTAAAATTAAACGTCCTGACTGGCTGACTGATATATCAACCCCCAGCCCAAACCACTAATCCTAGAGACATGAAATTTGGACGGTGAATTGTTTGCGAAGAGTAAGTATCCACTAAGAAAGAATTTTTGGGAATTTCACCCCTAAAGGGGTAAAATAGGGGATGGAAGTTTGTATGAAAGTCTGTCAGTTTTGAAGTTAGGATCTTAAAATTTTGTGATAAGGCTGACGATTGAAAATTAATTTATACGTGTCTCGGCGTTTTTGATAATTCTACCCCCGAAGGGTTAAAAAGGGGGGTGAAGATACTATGTTTGTTCGGGTGAAATGCAACTAAAATTTTGTACAACCGATTGAGCTGAAATTTTGCACAAACCTTTGGTTCTGGTGACAATACATTTTTATGACAAACATTCCTTAATCCTGCAGCCAGGATCGTCTCCTCAAGAGAGAACTCTTCAGCGGTTAGTAGCATGGCCACGAAACTTTGTTTACGCGTTCAAGTTTGATAGATAAAGATGATTTTATCATTAATCTTTAATCTTCTTTCTTTCTTCTTCTTTTTTTCTTTATATAAAATGGTAAACTGACTGACTGACTGGGTGATATATCAACGCACAGCCCAAACCGCTGGTCCTAGAAACATGAAATTTGGACAGTGTACTCTTTGTGACGAGTAAGTATACATTAAGAAAGGGTTTTTCGAAATTCCACCCCTAAGAGGGTGAAATGGGGTGTATAATTTTCTGTGAAACTTTTTATTCCCTGAGTCGATTGACTTGAAAATTTGTGTATTTACTCTTCAGTTAAAATTATGAGACACGTGTATCACAGTTTTTCCTAAATCATCCCCCAATTTAAAATTAAACGTCCTGACTGGCTGACTGATATATCAACCCCCAGCCCAAACCACTAATCCTAGAGACATGAAATTTGGACGGTGAATTGTTTGTGAAAAGTAAGTATCCACTAAGAAAGAATTTTTGGGAATTTCACCCTTAAAGGGGTAAAATAGGGGATGGAAGTTTGTATGAAAGTCTGTCAGTTTTGAAGTTAGGATCTTAAAATTTTGTGATAAGGCTGACGATTGAAAATTAATTTATACGTGTCTCGGCGTTTTTGATAATTCTACCCCCGAAGGGTTAAAAAGGGGGGTGAAGATACTATGTTTGTTCGGGTGAAATGCAACTAAAATTTTGTACAACCGATTGAGCTGAAATTTTGCACAAACCTTTGGTTCTGGTGACAATACATTCTTATGACAAACATTCCTTAATCCTGCTGCCAGGATCGTCTCCTCAAGAGAGAACTCTTCAGCGGTTAGTAGCATGGCCACGAAACTTTGTTTACGCGTTCAAGTTTGATAGATAAAGATGATTTTATCATTAATCTTTAATCTTCTTTCTTTCTTCTTCTTTTTTTCTTTATATAAAATGGTAAACTGACTGACTGACTGGGTGATATATCAACGCACAGCCCAAACCGATGGTCCTAGAGTCATGAAACTTGGAGGGTGTGTTCTTTGTGAAGAGTAAGTATCCACTAAGAAAGGATTTTTGGGAGTTCCACCCCTAAAGGGGTAAAATAGGGGATGGAAGTTTATATGAAAGTACGTCAGTTTTGAAGTTAGGATCTTCAAATTTTGTGTTTAGGCTGACGACTGAAAATTTGAATTCCCTATAGATCCTTTCTTAGTGGAAACCTTCTCTTCACAAAGAACACACCCTCCAAGTTTCATGTCTCTAGAACCAGCGGTTTGGGCTGTGCGTTGATATATCACCCAGTCAGTCAGTCAGTCAGTTTACCATTTTGTATATATAGATGTGTATCAGTTTTTCCAAAATCATCACCCAATATAGTTAAATAGGGCTTCAAAGCTCACGTAGAAGGGCGCATGCCGCGCAGCGTTGCATGGGGCGTGCGGGGCGTGGGAGTATTTACCTATTACTAAGTAGATAGGATTTTTCTGAGGTAGACGTGTCTGTGAATATAGTTTATTCCACCGATTTTCGCGTTGGCTCGCGATACGGGACATTGATATTAAATATTATGTCAAAGTATTATGTCTATAAATAGATTCCTAATAAATCATTTGTTTGGTGTCCCGGTGTCCAATCTCAAACCAAGATATTTCACATATTATGTAATTTAATTGATATTACTATGAACAAATGTTTGCAATAGCAAGTACACGTAAATCTATGTATGTACTATACATACATAGATTACTTATTATCCCAGAAGTAAGATTCCGTGGGCAGTTCCCGAACTCCACGCGGGCGAAGCCGCGGGCAGAAGCTGTTATTACTATAAAGTTATATCAATTAAATTAGATACGTGAAATATTGATACCTTGGTTTGAGATTGGACATCGGATTTACTGGATTTTATCTGAAGAGTATGTAAACAAATTTTCAAGTCAATCGACCCCGAGAGTAAAAAGTTTCACAGAAAATTCAACACCCCATTTCACCCTCTAAGGGGTAGGAATTTCAAAAAACTGATACTAACTCTTCACAAAGTATACACCCTCCAATTTTCATATCTCTGGGACCCGCGGTTTGGGCTGTGCCTTGGTATATCAGTCAGCCAGTCAGGACATGGAATTTTAAATTGGGAGATAATTTTGTGATACACGTATCTCATCATTTTAACTGAAGTATAAGTAGACATTGGGCGACTCGCTGTCCGACCATGGACCATGCCCGGGTCGACGGTGCGTTGTATTCCACGCGCGCCTCAAAGAGTGTCAGCATATGACGGGGCCCCCCTAGAGGGCCAAAGCCTGCCGGGGTCGCGGGACTCATAGAATTACCGTGACCCTGGAACATAAAGGGCTATTGAAGGACACCGTGGATTTTAGTCAGTACAAGTCTGACAGTCCCTCTCGCTCTGCCCTGGGTGGGAGGACTCATTTGATGATTTTACCACTTTAAAAAAAAAAAAAAAAAGTATAAGTAGACATATTTTCAAGTCAATCGACTCCGAGAATAAAAAGTTTCACATTAAATTCAAAACCCTATTTCACCCTATTAGGGGTGAAATTTCAAAAAATCCTTTCTTAGTGGATATCTACTACATTCTCCAAATTTCATTTCTCTAGAACCAGCGGTTTGGGCTGTGCGTTGATGTATCAGTCAGCCAGTCAGGACATTGAATTTTAAATTGTGGATGATTTTGGAAAAACTGTGATACACGTATCTCATCATTTTAACTGAAATATATGTAGACACAATTTCAAGTCAATCGACCCCGAGAGAGTTTCACAGAAAATTCAACACCCCATTTCACCCTTTTAGGGGTGGAATTTCGAAAAACCCTTTCTTAGTGGATACCTACTCTTCACAAAAAGTACACTGTCCAAATTTCATGTCTCTAGAACCAGCGGTTTGGGCTGTGCGTTGATGTATCAGTCAGCCAGTCAGGACATTGAATTTTAAATTGGGGGATGATTTTGGAAAAACTGTGATACACGTATCTCATCATTTTAACTGAAGTATATGTAGACACAGTTTCAAGTCAATCGACCCCGAGAGAGTTTCACAGAAAATTCAACACCCATTTCACCCTCTTAGGGGTGGAATTTCAAAAATCCTTTCTTAGTGGATACCTACTCTCCACAAAGAGTACATTCTCCAAATTTCATGTCTCTAGAACCAGCGGTTTGGGCTGTGCGTTGATGTATCAGTCAGCCAGTCTGGACATTGAATTTAAATTGGGGGATGATTTTGGAAAAACTGTGATACACGTGTCTCATCATTTTAACTGAAGTATATGTAGACACAATTTCAAGTCAATCGACTCGGAGAATAAAAAGTTTCATAGAAAATTCAACACCCCATTTCACCCTCTTAGGGGTGGAATTTCGAAAAACCCTTTCTTAGTGGATACCTACTCTTCACAAAAAGTACACTGTCCAAATTTCATGTCTCTAGGACCAGTGGTTTGGGCTGTGCGTTGATGTATCAGTCAGCCAGTCAGGACATTGAATTTTAAATTGGGGGATGATTTTGGAAAAACTGTGATACACGTGTCTCATCATTTTAACTAAAGTATATGTAGACACAATTTTAAGTCAATCGACTCAGAGAGTAAAAAGTTTCATAGAAAATTCAACACCCCATTTCACACTCTTAAGGGTGGAATTTCGAAAAACCCTTTCTTAGTGGATAATATCTACTCTTCACAAAGAGTACACTGTCCAAATTTCATGTCTCTAGGACCAGTGGTTTGGGCTGTGCGTTGATATATAAGTCAGTCAGTCAGTCAGTCAGTCAGGACTTTGAATTTTATATGTATAGATAGATAAATGGTAAAAAGGAACCGAGCATCGTAGAATGTAAAAAAAAAAATAGTTTGAGAAACTTATTGGGTAAGAATAAGGACACAGTGTTAAAACTAGGTGTGCTGAAATTGGGTACCAGTGTCAGTCTTATATAGAAACCTAAAAGAAGACTAAGATAAACTAACTAACTCTGGGATCTTACGGACAGTATGCAAGTCATTGCTGATGCCAACCCAGTTTGGGTTGAAGCAGTAGTCAGTACCAGTTCAAACTGAGGACAGTGAGTGCAGGATTTGAGCAAACTAGCTATACCCTGTGGTTTCACCTGCCATTTCTCTTTCGGCTCCTTAGGATCGTGGCGTGATGTTAAATGGCCTACGGCCGTCTTCAAGAATTGGGCTATCTGTTAATTCAAATATTTTGTTGTAAAACATGGTACCTAAACAAAAAGTACAGGTGTCAGAAATAAATATATGTGTGCTATGTCTTGTCGTCAACGGCGTAAAAAATATAATAAAACATTCAAAATTAATAAATAAAATGTAAAAAAAAATATATATTAAAATTATTGGTGGTTCCAGCCAGAGATTAGCTCGTTCATACAAACAAGCTCTTCAGTTTTACAGTATTGGTATAGATGGAGACATCAGATTATGTACGAAGATATAACCAGACAGAGAAAGAAGAAGCCTTTGCTCTTGACTGGGCTATCGATCATTTAAACATCTTTATTTTTGGGAAGGAATTTGATTTGGTTACCGGTCACAAAATATTGGGAGTTTTCATTTAAATGTCCTTACCAGGTCACCGCTGACTTCGGGATGACAGTTTGTTAGCTAGGAATTTTAGACTTTTTGTAAAGAATGTAAGATTCGACGGTATTGTAATATTAATACGGTTATCTGTTGGCCAGATGAAGGAAACGTTGAGCGACAAAATAGAGATATAATAGAACGTTAAATAAGTTAATCGATTGAAACACAAAGATGTTAGAGAAATTCTCTCTGAATATGTCATTTTGTATAAATTCAACCCCATGTTCGGTAATGGGGCAGACACCATCAGAACTTTTCGAAGAGATGTCATTGAGAAAGGAGACAATAATGAAGTCAGTAACAAGAATATAATCCAAAAAAAATAAAAAAATAAAGGAATAAGGAAATAGGAAGACGAGATTATACAGACCCAGAGATTAGAGTAGACGATAAAGTTTATAGAAAAGATATGCGAAGGTCTAATAAACTATAAAGCAACTTCAATCCTACTCAACACTTAGTGGAGGCAATCGGAGGAGATGTTCAAATGGGGTAACTGTGTAAAGCCCGAGAAGGTAAAGCATTTTCATTAAAACAAATATAACAAGGAAGGGATGTAGTGTATCTATTTAATAGATATAGAAACACTGTCTCACAGCCGCAAGTAGTCAGGTAGCTGTCACTAATGACAACTGTCAGTCACCACGATTGGCGGGAAGTTGGAACGTGAAGCTTACCCTGGACTGGGGGCTTGGTGGTGTGGTGAGCCTGTGATATAGTTAGTAAACAGTGTTATCAACCTATTAGGTAAGTTACAAGAAGATACTACAGTTAGTAAACAAAATCTAAAATATTCCTTACCTGTGAAATGATATGCCACAACCACCATATGAATCACTTTTACATGTCGTGATACAATACTTTTAACCATTTTTACAGTTATAATAAAAAAGAACCGTAGATAAATCTTATAATTTTCTTAAAACAACTTAAAACGTCAAATTAACACCATTGATGACTGATTTCAGTGTCACCATAATGAATATATAAAAGCTTCCAAACAATCATACTAATATTTAATTTGCTTAAAATAAATAAATTAGTATTATGTTCAGACTGTAAACCTTTAAAAGAAATTAATTAAAATTTACCTTAAAGCTACGTTATAAGTGGCGCTCCAACTCGTGGCCGCGAACCAGTTAAAACAAGTTTGTGCCGGTCGACCGTTAACGTTTTTCGGTGTTCCTACCTACCTACTTACGTAAAAAAAAAAAGTGAAGATGCCTCCACGTAAAGTACGAACGGACCCAAAGGCAAGTGACGCTGACGCGCACTCCAGCTCGGATGAAGAAACCAGAAAACCTTCGCCAGTGCTCATGTCTGGTGACCAGCTGACTTCATTTCTTACCGCCTTCGCGAATACTCAGGCGGAAGCAAATCGGCAGCTCGACGAATCCCTCATGGCATCGCACGTGGCACGTGGTTTTTCCGCGGCAACGCCCTCACCGACACCGTCGTCGACTATCAAATCAGGGAACATGTCCAAGTGTACGGCACGCTTTGATGGATCGAACCGAGATCCTGAAATCGTGGAAGCCTTCATTGACTCCGTCGAGATGTACAAAGAGTGTGCATTGGTTAACGATGTCCTTGCGCTTCGTGGTCTCCCGATGCTGCTCCATGGCGAAGCTGCAGTATGGTGGAGAGGGATCCGGACGGAGGTGTCCTCGTGGTCTGAAGCCGTCAGACGACTACGTAGTATGTATGGTACTCCGTGTCCCGCTCACAAGTTATATCGAAAGATATTCGCTAACGAACAAAATGAAGAACTCGCGGACTCCTTCATTGTACGTATACGAGGCATGATTGCTAAGTTTCCTTACGAATTACCCGAAGAAGCTAAGATAGACATGATATATGGATTATTACATAAACGTATTCGAAAGCGATTACCCCGGGACACGGTTAGCAGTTTTGAGTCGCTAATCGACAAAGCCCGAGATATAGAAGAATCCATCACGGAGAATTCCAGTGCAAGTACTTCCTCGCAGTCGGCGTCAGCGGAGACGACACCGCGCGGGACGGCTCGTGGGCGCCGCCGCACAGTGGGTCGAAACGATGATTTTAGTGACTTAGGGACCAACTTCGTTTTTTTAATTTTTTCTTTATGCGGATGGATAGAGCTCATTAATCTAAAAATAATATTGCCTTGACGTTTTTTCCTAAACTTTATACTTTGGGTAGAAAAATGTGTTTTGTTATTTTTTTGTATGGAGCGGATCAAATTAAATTAAATTCCTGCTAAGTAGCGTGTGATCCCGCTTTGTCACTTTATTTTTCTTATACCTTATCTAGTCTACTATCATTTGATACCATGAACATGTGCATAAGTTTGCAACTCTGCCAAATAAATGGATCATAAAAATTGAAAAAATACATAGAATAAAAAGCTTCAAATTTTATTTTCGTAAGTTCTTTTAAGTTTAATTTGATATGGATTAGTAAGTAAAAGCACATAGTAATACACATATTTACTTAACAGCTAACAACAATACATTTAAAAGGTCTCTAATGGAATTAGTTTAGTACATTATTTAAAAATATGGATCTATGAATTTCAGTTTGTTTGTTTAATGACTTTAATTAGTGTATAAAATGTTCTTTTAAGTTAAATTTATTATAGGTCTTAGACTTGTGATCTTTGGATCAGAAGACAAAAGAAGTTTGTGTAAAATATCCTCATTTGTCGCCGTTCTACTTACCTTTCTAGAATGATTCTCTCTATATTTCCGGATAATTTTATTGCGAGCTTCCGCTGCCTCTTCCGACAGTTTACCTATAGGTATGGCACCAAAGTACTTAATTATATCCCTCCCATGTACCAACAATTTATGTATACTGGAAGGCACATAGTACCAGGGATATAAGCAAACATACAATTCTGCAGTATCTCTACAAAATTCGGAAAACTTAGAAAGGTCCACGCGCTCTCCAGATGCAGCAGTCTGAAGAATCATGTGAAACCTTTCCCTGTTATGCGGGCTGTTGTTTCTGCATCCCTGAAAAATGTTCTGGCAGTATTGCCATCATTGGTTGTGCCTACTCCTTGCTTGACTATGTCGATAAGTAAACTGCATTCCTTCTTAAACGCTTGCTGTATAGCGCTCTTTCTAAGTGACATTTTTTCTTTGTCATCGCCCGCCCTGAAACTCCATTTTTTGAAGTCCAAACGTTAAGCTAGAAACAAAAAAAATGTCACTTAAAAATTATCTCACAGGAAACTACTTATACTGTCACTTACGGGATATCTTCCGTGATTGTTCATTATTTTGAGCTCCCGAACAATCACGGAAGATAACAGAAACAGTGTTTAGGAAACTACTTAACATGAAAAAAATTATGAAGTAATAAAATTATAATTACCGAAATTATGAAGATGCACTCCATGCATCTTATCCAGGCATGTAAAGATGACATTCCATACTGGAATATTTCTTCGTTATTTTCTTTTTGAGCAAGTGACTCTAAATTGTTCATCTCTGACGGTTTTGCTTGCAAATATCACAGACAGCTGAAGATGTGTCTGACAGATATGACGTTATTTTGCCTTCTATCATCATCATGTGCAATTGATGGCTGAAGTCTTTCCATTTCTTGTGTTATGCTAGCTTTTATAGTTGCCACTGTTGACTGCGTTTGTAAATTTGAACATTATCGGACGGCAATAGAAAGTTGATGAGGGTCGGTCGTTTTCCCAAACAATTGTTCCATCACATCGTTGAAGCCTTATAGGAACTAGACTGGCCATGAAAATAGTTGAATCATCAAACTCTGTTTCAGTCTTTTGTTTATATTTACTTTGACTTGAGGCTCCATCAAAGCCCCATTTGCTTATAAGCAGTAACTCTGTTGCCGAGTCCATATCCAAAGCAATCACATCCAAAAGCCTAGATACCGTCAAGTTGAGTAATGCTTGCAGTTTAATAGCAGCTCCATCTTCAGTTATAATTATGTCTTCTTTCCCTGGATAACATTTTGACTTCATTTTCACTTGCTGTTTCTCTTAGACTTATATACTGCCACTTGTTAATTTAAGTGAAACTAATAAAGACAGTGCCTCATCGGGTGAACTACTCTTCGTTTTACTTGCACTTAAACACTCCTTAAGTTTTTCTAGATCTTCGGGGTGATTTAGCAAATAGTTCATTATTTTTCCCACATCCTCATTTCCAGTGTTTCTTAAACTAGCAATTGTAGTAGCTTTCAGTTCATCCGGGGATAACGAAAGCGATTGGTTAATGTGTTCAACGCGTCTTCGTTTTTGCCTGGAGCCCAATTCTTCGAAAGGTTTTCGAGGTATAAATTTAGATGTTGAAGCTTCTGTAGTAGATGGTGGTGGTGGTAGATTTTCAACATCTTCAGTATTACAAATCTCGAGCCTTTCCTGTTCAGTATTCACAGCTTCAGTAGTATTGTTGTTAGTTGTTAAGTAATTATTTGTATTACTACGTGCTTTTACTTACTAATCCATATCAAATTTAACGTAAAAGAACTTACGAAATAAAATTTGAAGCTTTTTATTCTATGTATTTTTTCAATTTTTACGATCCATTTATTTGGCAGAGTTGCAAACTTATGCACATGTTCATGGTATCAAATGATAGTAGACTAGACAAGGTATAAGAAAAATAAAGTGTCAAAGCGGGATCACACGCTACTTAGCAGGAATTTAATTTAATTTGATCCGCTCCATACAAAAAAATAACAAAACACATTTTTCTACCCAAAGTATAAAGTTTAGGAAAAAACGTCAAGGCAATATTATTTTTAGATTAATGAGCACTATCCATCCGCATAAAGAAAAAATTAAAAAAACAAAGTTGGTCCCTAAGTCACTAAAATCATTGTTTCGACCCACTGTGCGCCGCCGCGCGCCGCGCCCATGTGCATCAATTTGGCGGGAAACGGTGCGACGTCCCCGTCGCTCAGTGGTGCGGGAGTGCAGCAGTTGATCTCGCGTTCGCAGGTTCGATCCGTACGTAATACGTGTAACGAAGTGCAAAGTGCCGATAAAAATAATACCGCGAGTGAATCAAAGTTATTCTGTGTGTATTGTAAAGGTAGAGGTCATACGCATGATTCGTGTCCAAAGAAAGACTCTAAAGTATCGTCTAGTAATAATAAGTCTAGCCTTATTTGTTATGGTTGTGGTGAAAAAGGGTTTGTACGAGCAAATTGTCCTACATGTAAAAGTAATGTATCGAGTTTGAGTTGTAATGTTACTAGTTCAGATGAACCACAACCTCAACATAATGTATTCTATACACTTACCACGACACAAGACTGTTGTAATGTAAGTAGTACTTCGAATAATATCATCACGCAAGACCGACCTATATTGAATATTGAGATATTAGGTTATAGTGGTTCAGCGCTTATAGATACAGCCGCCCGACGTAGTATCGCGGGTTCAACGCTGTATGCACTTCTGTTACGTTTAAATGTTAAATTTAAATCGCAGATTATGTCGGTTAGACTGGCTGATGGTAGTATTCGTACGAATATTGTGTTGTTAACATGTGTTAATGTGAATTGTATGTCTTTGTGTATTCCTGTTGAGTTTGTTGTGTTTCCCGATGCCTCAAACAACGAAACGCTATTAGGTATAGATTTCATTACTAAGTCTAAGTTGGTCTTGAATTTTTCTTCTATGACATGGTATACAGCTGATCGGCCTCAGATCATTCACCCCCTACTGACGGAGAGTTCTCGCGAAGTGGTGGAATGTGCCTCTCTCAACCTACTGAGGGGAGACGAGGGCACTCTGTTGACTGAGGAGGAGCGTGGTGGTTTGGAGAATTTGCTTGGTGAGTATGCCGATATTTTTGATAAAAACGGGGAACCGACTCCATTTGCCGAACATCATATCGATACGGGAGATCATCCTCCTATTGCCGTGCCGCCATACCGTGTTACGCCAGCGAAGGAGTTAATTCGCGTCGAACTAGATAAGATGCTAGAAGATGGAATTATTGAGGAGTGCGAGTCTGCATGGTCGGCACCGATTGTTTTGGTACCTAAGTCCAATGGTGGGTATAGATTTTGTGTTGATTATTGACGAGATGCGTATCCTATGCCTCGTATTGACGAGTTGCTCCAGTCTACCAAGAAGGGTTGCGTGATGAGTACCTGTGACCTTCGGAGTTGCTATTGGCAATGCAGAGTTAAGGATCAGGATAAAACCGCATTTGTCACGCCGTTTGGTACGTACCGGTTCTTACGAATGCCTTTTGGACTGAAGAATGCGCCGGCTACGTTCCAGAGGCTTATTGACCGCTTCCGTTCAGGATCATCACTCAAGGATGTCATCGTACTAACGTACCTTGATGAGTAATTATCCACTAGGCGCAGCCTTACTCCAGGGGGAGTTACCGAATCAGGAACATCCAATAGAATATGCCAGCCGTCTGCTCACTCCGGCCGAGCAGAATTATTCCACCACGGAGAGGGAGGCTCTCGCAGTGTTGTGGGCAGTAGAACGTTTCCGAGGGTACATCGATGGTCACCAGGTCAACGTGATAACAGATCACCAACCCTTGAAATGGCTCTTTACCCTCAAGTCCCCAAGTGGCAGATTAGTACGTTGGGCCTTGAAGTTGCAATCTTTCGAACTGCTTATCGAGTATGCCCCAGGTAAGGTTAACGTACTTGCCGATACGCTCAGCCGTCCCGTGACATCAGATGGTCCTGCATCTGAATCGTCTATCTGTCCTGTTGTTGTTGATGTACCGCGCTGGAATGCATCCTCCACCCGTGATGCGCAGTTAGCTGATCCGGAAGTTGCAAAGATCATCCATGACCTCGAAGGTAAGGATGAACTTAATATAAACCGTTGGTCTGAGAAAGGCTATCTCCTGAATCAAGGTGTTCTGTATCGGTATGTCCCTGATACTGATTCCGAGGATCCTCAACTCGTCGTACCGGAGAGCCTGCGAAATGAAGTCATGATCGAATGTCATGACTCGCCTACCGCCGGTCATGGTGGTATTGATAGAACAATACATCGTATCTCGCAACGTTTCTATTTTCCTGGTATGAGACGGTTTGTAACCGAGTACTTGAAGACCTGCATCGAGTGTCAACGCTACAAACCATCGACACTCAAACCAGCCGGCTTGCTTCAAATCCCTGTCCCGTCTCAAAGATTTGAAACTATCGCAACTGATCTTTTTGGTCCGTTGCCTAAAGGACCCCAAGGTGAGAGATGGATCCTCATAGTGGAGGACACCACCAGTAAGTGGGTGGAAGTCTTCGCTCTCACCGAAACTACAGCAGAGGCGTGTGCTAAAACGTTGGTCAATGAAGTATTTATGAGATTTGGTCTTCCTAGACGGATGATTTCTGATAACGGAGTGCAATTTGTGGCAGATGTTATGCAGAAGGCAATGTTTGTTCTAGGTGTGAAACAAAGTCTGGTGCCCTTATATCATCCCGAGGCGAATCCTGTTGAGCGGAAAAAAGGTGAGTCCTACCACATACCTCCTAGCACATGATAAGACAAGGGAAATCTTCGCTAAGTATCACGTGTCGATTACGTCCTTACCATGCTAGGGAGGGTGAATGTCCTGAGCCGATTATTCCTAAACGTAATAGAGGTCGCCCCCGGAAGGTAACCTAACTGCCGCGCTCTTGTTATCATTTTTGTTTGACCACTCGGGAGACCCTTTACTGGTCAAAAGGGGGAGAGTGTAACGCGCTGTCCGGTTAGCTCTGCACTTTACCCTTCACCCCCCCCCCCCGCCTCCGCACCGCGCAGACCACGCGGTTGTCTCCGCTGCCGAGCGACAGTCCGCCTACGCCACGGGAGTCGTCGCAACGCGCACGGTATAGCGCGTTCGCGACCATTGTCGAAATATATGTAGAAGTAAGATTATAGTTTTTTTGTATTTTGTGTACTGCAAGATAATAAACGTTATACACGTAATTTTTACTTGTAGTGTGAGGTGACTGTCGGTGTAATATTTTGTACCATCTTTAACATTTTTATCTGTTGGCAATTGAGTGAAAGGGACAAGGGGCTCCCTTATTGCTATCTCTCTCGCCTCGGTTATGATAGCTTAACAAAAATAAACCTACGGTGTGACAAAGGTTCATTTTTGTGTGTTACGAATTAGGCAGAACTCAGTCCTGTTTGTTATATTAAGTCCATGGTGATTGCTTTGTTTAGATACGTTGAGTTTTGAATTCCGTAATCTTTCACTTAGTTATTATTTACGATACGTGCTTTTTCTGCTACTACCGAGCTGAGCTAATAAATTCCTCGAGTGCATTACGTTTTGTGAGATATTTGACTCTTATTAGTGCTGTTCTTTGTGAGATATTTGACTCTTAGTGCTATCCTTGGTGAGATATTGGACTCCCGAACCGTTATTGTCAGAGCCATGTCTACCCCAGTTAGAAGCCGGACACAGCGTCAGCGTTCCCGACGCTGTGTTAACTGTTCGATTTTATTATCACCTAATTTACGCCGGTATACAGTTGAGGAGTTGAGCGAGCAAATGAGTTCTTTTACGAACCTGGACAATGCCTACACCTGTAAGTCTTGTTATTTATCGTGTGCTTAAAAAACTGTTGTGGACTTCACAATGTAATAAAAAAACAATGAACTGCATTGTGCAAATTCTAAATGACATGATTAGAGTAAACAAAACACTTGGAGAGTATGTCTTTTTCAGTCAAAACGTATTTTTAAAAAACACCGATATGTCAAATTAACACAACATGCACTAAGATATTTTTAACTAATAATTATTTTATCAAAGTGTTGAAAGTAAGATTAAGTAAATTGACCATACAACTGCCTGCCTGCAATACTTAAACATTAAATGTCAGTGAAACAGTTATAAATATAGAAGAGTAATGATTTTATAATCTTTTTCAGGTAGCGTTGGATGATATCCTGTGTATAGAATGTTATTTGTTGTTGCGAGAACGTAGCTTATCAAATATAACTGGGTCCCACGAGGATATGTCACCTGCATTTGGCCACTTGAACATTTGTTATGGATGTGGTATCTCTATTGCAAGTCGGAGAACCCATAGAGTTGAGTTAGACTGCCCACAACGGAGCATGATTTTAAGATGGACTCTAGCACACCTGGTCAGTATTTTTTGTAATAACAACATAACATCACGCTTGTAATCCCCGGAGGGTTAGGCAGAAGTCTACCTAATAGTACACCCACATTTTGCCAGTTATGTTGAAGTCCCATGTGATAGGGGGCGAGCCTATTGCCATCAACCGGGCCCAAATCCAGACTCCATGGCTGCTACTGAAAAATTCCTAATACTCCGAAAACTCCAGTAACACTGCCCAACCTGCGAATCAAACCCGGGACCTCATGCTCAGCAGTCGCACTTGCAACCACTAGACCAAGGACCACTTCACATTCATCACATACAAAGTCTCGGGTGTATATTCTGATATTCACTAATACCAACTGTATTTCATTTTAGGCTTCACATTTAGAAAGAGTGCGCATTCCTTGCTGGCAGCAACTCGGGAAACGCGACGGTTGGAGGTTCAAGATACAAACAGACCTGACAGTTTCATGGATGCAGCTTCACCTTCTTTAGAAGATACTGGGATACCTGCACCACCTCCAATGCCAGCTCCAACACACCAATCACAACAAGTACCACAACATCAATCTAAAATTAATTCACAAAAGTATAAACAAGTTGCCGCAGCTTCTCGACACTGCATGTTTATAGGATGTGAAAATATTGACCGTCTTTTAGTGCCTATGACTATCAAGGAATTGTTGTTATTGCAGTACAATATATATATACCCTTAAATGCTTGGATCTGCCATCACCACTTAAATAGTAATCTGTGGGATGAACTGTATGCCACTTTAAATGACTTTACTGGCTTTCAAGTCGATGATATATTTTCCATGCTGGAAAGAGCTTCCCAAAGGACTTTAGATTTTAATGATATTGCAGCCATGGATTCACATTTACGCCATTATTGGCTGGGACTTACAGAAGTGCAATTTAATGAATTATTAAATAGCATTCCATCTTTAAATAATAAAGTTACAAAACCTAGCCTTGCATTGAGCATATGTTCAATTATGTTTGAACTTATGATAAAATATCATATATTTTATTATTATGGTATTTTATCATAAGTTCAAACATAATTGAACATTTTCAGTTATCCAGTTATGGCCGACTGAAGACAGTTAAATTAATTATGATATCTATAGATATCATAATAGGTAATGTACATATTTGAACATTTTTGAATTTAATATTGTAAATATATAAATACCACACCATCGCATTAGGTTAATCCTGTTATGATAGTTGTAAAGGTAATTATAAATAAATAAATAATAATAAATAAATAATTTAGTTATTAAAATAAATCCGCAAATCCAAATTAGAGTATATTGAGATATCATGAAATCTTCATAAAAAATAATAAAGTATCTTTAGTTGATGCTATTAGACCATACTTTACGATTTCATACACTATGGTTTATAGTACAATGCGTAGGTAATAGATTATCTGTACCGCTTGATGAGATGCAAAGAAATAGAAACGGCGCAAAAAATGACATGTTATTGAAAGAACCATGCCCATCTGTGCCCCAGAAATGCCCAAATAAAGTAAATTACAAGATAGTACAAATAAATGAAAACTAGAATTAAGTTGTTAATTTTGAAACTTATCAAGCACTGGATAAAAAAAAACGGAAAAAAAAGACTTCTTGTTTACATTGCAGTACTTAGTACCCAAGGAACTTATATATCTGGAATGAGGACGTGCAACGGAAAGCCGTTCCGAGCGAGAAAAATACCTAGAGTGGATGGCATCTCTTTCTAATAGGGTGTCAAAAATTTTACTTATATTTGGGACAGTTTTTTTTGTTATAACTTACTAGCACCCTGCTCGGCTCCCCGTTTTGCATGGGTAACAGATTATTCAAAATTACGGGGTATAAAAAGATAGGGCGAAGCCGAAACCTACGCCTACTGTAGAACTCTGTAATGGGATAGGTCTATAAAGTAAAGAATACGTAACACAAATTTTCTTTAACGGTGGTCTACATCTTAGGTTACATCCTTCATTTGTAAAGAGATTTTAAAGCGTACAGGGCTGCAATATTTACATAGATGAAGCCTGAGTATCTGGCGTATTCAAACAACTGAACACGTAGTATTTGATAAATTTATTAATCACACTATACATAATTAAATGTATGGTTTTATGTAACTGTTGGTTTTTAGTATATGTCAGTAATCTTAAATTTAAGTGCCAAGATGCTGATGATGGAACACGGTTGCAAACTAGGCAATATAAAAAAGTAATAAAAAGTATATAAAAAGTAAAGATAGAATTAAAATGTTTATTTTCAAGAAGTTATTTTGTTAATATAAAATTGAGTAATTAAGTTTTGCTAATGCATTATAAATAACAAAGTTTTGAATTTTGTACGCATTTACACAAGATTATAAATACCGATTTGGATAATAGAATAGGCGTATTCTTTACAATATTTTCATGATCCTCGTTTACATATCTAGACCATTGTCACCCTAGTCGTAATTTGTAAACAAAGTTGAAAGAACTAACCTGAAAAAGTAAATTTCATCCAGGAAACCCGTCATTATTACACCCCTTCACACAACTCGATTTCACGATATTTAAAGAGGAAAATTTCACTTAGAAGTAATAAAAAAAAAAAAAGAAGTAAAATGTTTTGTGTGGTTATTGTTTTGTGTTGTTCCTATTGTAATGTAATGTTTAATGTATTCAGTGTGTTATTTGTGCTATATTTAATTTTTGTGTATTAATGAGTCCTTGTTACTTGATGAATAAATGAATTATTATTATTATTATTAATGTAAAAAGAACTTGATAATGCAAAAATATGACTTCAGCGCGAAATTGTGTCGGTCATATTGTTTGTTTATATGAGTGTCAAATGTTGCCATTCAGAAATAACTTAATTCATAAATAATTTAATTTATATTAAAAGTTTACTTTATTTCGCAAGATATTATTATTTTAATATTTAGTATTTGAATATTAAAATAAATCCCGTTACGATTTATGCGCTAGTTTAGCTATAAACGTGATTTCCGATGACCATATAAAAAATATTTTTAATAATTTTTTAATTTTTTGTGTACTGGCAATTGTTAGACAAGGACACAATCCACTCTAGGTATCTTTCTCGCTCTGAAGTTTTCGTCCCCCTTTGAATGAATTAAAGTAATATCAACTCTAAGTGTTTCAGATAAAGTTCATTTTCAAACGGTTTTTTGATATCAAAATCTTGTTCGTACTCATTCCAGTTAGTATATAATTTCCTTGTTAGTACCTTTGATAATTAATGTATGTTTCATTCATTCATTCATGCACTAAAAGTGCAGTTTATTACGGTCTAGAATCACGTCCTTTGGCCGATTTATTAATTCGTTGTGATAGTGTTGTTACTTGTTACTGATGATAACGAATATCTACCTACTATTAGTGTTGCGGTTTTATAATATATATGCGGTTTTTTAATATAAATCAACGCTTCAAATAAATATAATTCAAGCAAAAATCTAATAAAGTAATGGCTCAAAAGACTTAGCTCCAAGACAAAAACATTCCAAAAAACTATCGGGTGAGTGTGAGTGGTGACTCCAGACTATCAAGTGTCAATCATTCATTCAGTCTGCGTCTGTTTTTGTGTGTTCTCCGATTTTGCTCTTCCGTTCGATAAAAAGTCTACCTCGGCTTCGTTTTATGGATATTGATAGTGTCGTTTTATTCGGTGACTTCGGCTTTTTTCTAACAAGGACTTGACTGTGTTTTGTGATTTGGACTTTTCGTTTGTGATACAAAATGTTGCGTTGCCTGAACTGTGGGTTACGCGTTCAACTCTGCCTCAAGAGTTGCTAATAGTCTTATCTATTTGGCTGAGAATTGAACATGTAAGTATCTTATCTGCAGGGCAGTTAAGTAGAGTATGCGTGCACGATAACTTGAAATCTGAATGCGAGACCTCATTGTATATAAAAATAAAATATTATTTAATACAATCGAACTTCAGGTCTTAACTTATCGTGGACGCGTGAGATTACATATCTGTCTACTTATTAACTAACTTATGGTATGTGACAACTTAATTAGATTTTGTATGTGGTGACTTAAATATTGATCTGTTAGTCAATTCACCCGAAAAATGTAAACTCATCTCATTGTTTAAATCATTCAATTTAAAACATTAATTTAATGAAGCGACTAGAATAACAGCAACTTCAGCATCATGCATAGATAATGTATTTACTAATTGTAACGTAAAAGATTCGTTTTTAATTAGTGGCGTTAGGTCAGACCATACTGGTCAACTTGTATCTTTTGAGTTAGACAAAAACCTATACTTAGGTAAAACTATTCAATTAAGACCTCTTACTAAATATAAATTAAAATCTTTTAATAATAATGTTCTTAGCAGCCTTTCTAACGCTAATTTTGATTCAAAAGACCCCAATATAAACTACGGCACATTATTTTCTACAGTTTGTCAAGAATTCAATAAAACGTGTACTTTAAAAACAGTTAAAGTCAATTCTAAATCGAAATTTAGTGAATGGGCCACTACGGAAATAAGAAAAAGCAGAGATACTTTATATAATTTATATCACGAAAAATCTCTGACTTCAGATCAAGTTTTTCATACTTACGTTAGAAACTATTTAAAAATATTCAAAAGTGTCTGCGCTCAAGCAAAATCACAAAAAATAATTAACAAAATTGGTATTTCTAATAATAAAATAAAAACTGTGTGGCAGGTAATTAACAGAGAAACTGGAAAGGCACAACAACGAGATCAGAATCAATTGTCTTTGAAAATAGATAATCAGACCATTTCTGATAAGCTAAAAGTCGCTGAGACTCTAGAAACTTTCTTTACCAACATTCCGTTAGAGGTTACTAAATCTCTCCCCTCTTCTTCTAAATTAGCTGAAGCTCTTCTTAAAGAAAACTTTACTCAGTACATACCAAACTTCAAATTTAAACCAATATGTATTGCTACAATTAAAAAGGCATTCAAAAGTCTCAACATAAAAAATACTGAAGACTTATGGGGGATATCCGTCAAAGTTCTTGGAGACATTATTGACTCAATCGCTCCTGTCCTAACAGGCATATTCAATCAATGTTTGGACAGCGGCAAGTTTCCTGATCTAATGAAACATAGTAAAGTAGTACCAATTTTCAAATCGGGTTCAAAGAGTGATCCCTCAAATTATAGACCTATATCTGTGCTTCCAGCATTGAGTAAAATCTATGAAAAAATCATGCTGGACCAGATATTGTCTCACTTCAACTCAAATGGGATTCTGCATAGACAACAGTTTGGTTTCACGAAGGGAAGGTCGACAACGGACGCGGGAGTAAAACTCAGTCACATTTTGGAATCTTGGGAGAAATCCCACGATGCCATTGGCATTTTCTGTGATCTCTCAAAAGCGTTTGACTGCGTCGACCACAACACACTAATCTGTAAATTACACCACTACGGAATTCGTGGAAAAGCTGCTGACCTTCTTCTTTCCTATTTATCTAATAGGCAGCAAAAAGTAAATGTAAATGGGGCGACGTCCTCCGGGTCTCTAGTCAAAATGGGCGTGCCCCAAGGTTCAATTCTCGGTC
This sequence comes from Noctua comes, assembly GCA_963082995.1. Lineage (NCBI taxonomy): Eukaryota > Metazoa > Arthropoda > Insecta > Lepidoptera > Noctuidae > Noctua > Noctua comes. Next base: position 499,418 of record OY720293.1, read on the forward strand.
CTTTCCTATTTCTTGTTTACATTAATGATCTCCCTTATATGATGGCCAAATTATCGGATATAATTCTATTTGCTGATGACACTTCGCTAATTTTTAAAATAGATAGAAAAGATACGAATGTCTTACATGCCAACGAAAGTCTAACCGTTCTCTCGAAATGGTTCGCAGCTAACAATCTTTTACTTAATGCGAACAAAACAAAATGTCTGAAGTTCTCTTTACCGAATGTGCCGCAACGGGATCTGGATTTAAATCTTGACGGCAAAAAACTTGATATTATAGCGGAAACTGTATTCTTAGAGATTACTATCGATTCAAAATTGCAGTGGGGCGCGCACATTAGAACTCTTTCGGGTAGGTTAAGCTCAGCTGCATATGCAGTAAGAAAAATAAGGCAGTTAACTGATGTGGCTACAGCTAGGCTAGTATACTATGCTTATTTCCACAGTATTATGTCCTATGGCATTCTGCTGTGGGGATCAGCAGCAGACGTTGACTCGATTTTCATTTTACAAAAGAGGGCAGTCCGCGCGATCTATAAAATGAGTCCTCGCGAGTCCCTCAGAGAAAAATTTAAAGAGATTGATATACTAACCCTGCCTTCACTTTATATTTTAGAATGTATTTTATATGTCCGCAAAAATCGAGGGCTTTTCAAAATTAGAAGCGACTTGCATAAGATAAATACACGCGGTAAACACGAAATTGTAATACCTAAATTTAGATTAACAAAAACTAGCAAGTCTTTTCTTATAAACAGCATACGCTTTTATAACAAGTTGCCAAAGTCAGTTATAGAACTGACCGATGGAAAGTTCAAAAACCACATCAAACGTGTCCTTATTAAAAAAGCAGACTACAAAATCAAGGACTACGTTGAAGATAAAGAAGTTTGGCCGTAGTTCCTTCTGCGCTTGCGGCCTCCCTGGTAGCTCATAAACGGCACAAATATGTGGATGTCTCTAACTATTTTCAATTTTTTTCTCTTCTTTCGAATCAGATTTTACAGTAATTTTCAAATCATTTATATCTTTTGCTCAAAATAGTTACAGCACTGATAACAGTATTTGTGTCACTTGTTTAATTTAGTACTTTACAATATTCTCTTACCTTTGTATAGATTCTTTTTCGATTTTTTGTGAATGTGTGGACATTGTAGGCTTTGTAGATTCCCAGCTGCTTGTTAACTTTTGTTAACTTTTTATTTTGTTCTACATTTTTTGTGTAGTAAGCAACGACTTATTGTCGGGCCTACGCTGTCCCCCCATACTTAAGTACAGATGCTGTATCCATAATACTGTAACACCAAATGATTTGAAAAGAGTAACCATGGAGTTTCTTGCCGGTTCTTCTCCATAGGAAACGACCAACCCGAACCGTGCACCTTTTTGTCGACGTTTTATAAGTGCCCATCGAGGCCTATGTGAAATAAAATATTTTGATTTTGATTTTTGATTTTGAACTACTAACACCCATTGTTTTGTTTTCAGCTTCCCATGGAAGATGCATTATGTCATGCTTGTTATGTATTGTTACAAAATGCTGATGTAAACACACCTAGAATATTAGGTCATACTAATATCTGTGCTGGTTGTGGCTGTTCCTTGAATGAAGCTAGACTTCACTCTCTCGAAGAAAATGGACCATTTTATGAATATTTTCCATGGATTAGATCAATACAGGTATTTATCTGAATCCTTATACACCTATTACTACTTATACTGAATATGGTTACCTACTGGTAATCTAAACTATAATAATAATATTATAAAGAGGAAAGATTTATTTGTTAGTTACGATTTAACTCAAAATATACTCGACCAATTTAAAAAATTCTTTAAATGTCCACCCGTGCGAAGCCGGGATGGGCTGCTAGTAACATATAAAACATATTAGAAAATAATCCTTATAACTATATCAGTGGAAGTAAACTTACTCAACTTAGTTATTTAAGAGATTGTGCGTTTTATCACTTTTTTTTATATTGCTTTATTACGTGTCGCCCTGCACCTGCCCCTGGCCATGCCCCTCTACTGGCCCGGCCTGAACCGGCCCCTGTCTATTTACCTCATTACAAGAGCACAGCTGCTGAGCTGAGCTGCTAGTACATCACGACACTGCATTTATTCCGACTGTGGTAATGCATCCATGCATTTAATACCAACGTTTATTAAAAAAATGTTAATTACAGAACATAACTTTTATGTGCCCCGGTTTGCCGTGTTTGCCAACATCATCTTTTTTCAAATACTTGGCAAGAATTACCAGAACAATCATTTACAATATCAAGTTTTACTATTAATCAAATAGAAGATTTAATTGATATTGCAAAACAGAAAACTGTCACATTTGATTTTGAATGTGTAGAAGAAATGCCCAACCACAAATGTCATTATTGGACTGGTCTCGAAGTGGCTGAATTTGTTCATTTATTTAATGAGTTACCTTTAGCTAATCTGGCACCATCACCAAAAACTGCTTTAGCTATTTTTTTAATTAAAATGAGGACAGGGGACAGTAACAAGAGGTTGTCTTCTTTATTTAATATACCTCGATCAACGGAGAGGCACATGAACAAAGTACGCTCATGTTTTATGGAACATTTTGTACCATTACATATTGGGTTGCAACATCTTACTAGACAAGATGTCATAAGAAGAAACCTCAGTATTCCAAATGCTTTTTTTGGCAATCCAAATGACTCTGATGAAACAAGACCTGCAATTACAATATGTGATGGTACTTATATATTTATTGAAAAGAGTTCCAATTACTTTTACCAAAAGGCAACTTATAGTTTACAGAAGTACTTGAACCTGGTCAAACCATTTCTTTGTGTGTGTACTGACGGACATATTATTGACGTGATAGGTCCCTACGCTGCCACTCAGACTGATGCCGAAATCATGAAAGATTTATTTAGTGATGAAACTGGGCCCATGCGAACCTTTTACAGAGAGGGAGATGTATTTATACTTGACCGAGGGTTTAGAGATGCAATTCCACTGTTGGAGGCCTGCAATTACAATGTGCAGAAGCCTGAGTCGTTAAATGAGGGAGAACATCAGTTAACAACCATTCAGGCGAATAAAAGTCGATTAGTGACATTATGTCGATGGGTAGTCGAAGTAGTTAACGGACGGTTTAAACGAGACTATAAATTATTTCGCCAGGAGTTTTTTAATAGAGCTCATGCGCATTTAATAAATGATTTTAAAATTGCAGCTGCATTAATTAAGAGATTCCATCCCACAATCCAAGATCGGCCAGATTCTGCTCTTATAATAGAAAGGGCCATGAGGTATCTACATACCCCAAATTATTTCGCAGAATTTGTGAGAACTTATAATTTAAATAGGCGATCAGTCATGTTTAGACGCATCGATGGGAGGTTTCCTCAATTAAATATGTTTCCCGTATTTAGTTACTCTGAATTAATTATTTTCGCTTTGGGCCCATATCAGGTCAAACAAGCACGGTCATATTATGGCGAACATGTTCGGAAAAAAGGGCTGTACGATATAGAAATATGTCCCGAGCTGGAACACTCCGAAGAAATGGTTGCGGCCGTTGGAGGAAATAGACCTTATTTATTGAGGGGTCGAATACAATCGCGTCATGTTGGTCGGCGTAAATATTTCACCTATATTTTAATTGATGCACAACCATCTAATAATAATTGTTTAGACACAAACAAGGTCATCGGTCCACCTAGTGGGAGGCCTTCCAACGCAGCGTCTTCCGGTTCGCGGTCGCCACTCCAGAACTTTTCGGCTCCATCGGCCATCCGTTCTGCGAGCAATGTGCCCTGCCCACTGCCACTTAAGTTTGGCTATTTTTCGGGCTACGTCGGTAACCTTGGTTCTCTTGCGGATCTCCTCATTTCTGATTTGATCACGCAAGGAAACTCCGAGCATAGCCCTCTCCATTGCCCTTTGGGTGACTTTCAGCCTTCTGATGCGGCCCATTGTGAGCGACCACGTTTCGGTCCCGTATGTAATCACTAGCAACACACACTGGTCATAGACTTTCGTCTTGAGACACTGCGGTAAGTTGGACGAGAAGATACCACGCAACTTCCCGAACGCTGCCCAGCCGAGTCGGATTCGACGATTGACCTCTTTCTCGAAGTTGAACTACCAAACTGGACCGTTTGTCCCAGGTAGACATAATCGTCTACAACTTCCGAGTGTAGAGTCTCCGATCTTGATAGGAGTGGGTGTTACATGGGCATTCAACATGACTTTGGCACCAGCATCATATTTAGATAATATATTACTTTGTTATTGAAGAATAAATCAATAAACACTATTACACTTCTTTTTATTTTTTTCGAAACCTATACCATTTCACCACAAACCTTTAATACAGTGACAAACCGGTATTTTGTCAGTCTTAAAGCATTATTTTACCCCATTTAATTGAATTTAAATAATAGAAAAGGTAAACAACCTACTAATAATTGTAAATACTTAACAGACAGTACTTAATACAATTATATTAAGTATTTGAGTCAAGCAGTTAATTGATGTCAATTAAATATATAACCACAATGTGATTTTATAATCTCATCAGAAATACTGGTTTGTTACGAGTACTTACTGGTCTCTTTCCATATTATTATTTACTCGAGTACCTACTTAAGTTTTGCATCTAACCAAATTGTTTTCACATTTATATTGATGGAGATACTATGGAGACAGACTAGATAAATCCAAATAACTGAAATGTTTACAGACATTTAAGTGTATAAAAGAACACTGATCTGGCCTAGCTTATGTGATGATTATGAAGTTCCTAGTGGAAAACTAATAGCAATGCTGTCTGTAAACGATAAAATGTATAAACAATACGTAGGCAGTTATCACGTTTAACGTCCAATAACTTTTCAATCAGTGCTTTATATGACATTAAATCTAGATATCATAAAAATACTGTCATTAAGTTATCGTATGACATAGAGCTGCAATTTGGGCATTGCTTGGCATTGCTGACTTTCACCTCCATACTAATATGGGCATGGTCCTTTCATCGTGAAAATAGCGTCAACGCGCCGAAAGTGTATTTAACAAAGTTCATATTGTTCTGAGTATTTGGTTGAACGTTGGTTCCATTCATCAATAAACTTATTTGTGTGAGTTGTATAGTTCTTTACATGCAATGGAAGACAAGGATAATGTTAGTACCTTTTTATTCAGTAAATAGGACGTATTAAAATTATACGAAGAAAGAGGTATTTTATTGTTTTCTTAAACTATCTACGATTTTGTTTCAGGATCATCTTGAGATTGAGAAGTTAATGCTTAGGAAGCGCAAGTTGATAGAACTTCGAGAAGAAATAAAGGTGAAATCATCTTTCAAGGCAATAAAAGTAAATGAAGAAGGTAAGATACATATAACATTGTTTGGTTATTTAACTAGTGAACGCCTGCTTTATTTACGTATTTCACTGTTAAGGAATTACCGCAAATCCTTTCTTAGTGCTTGCTTACACCCCTTAAACCTAAGATTTTGCACGTGCATGCAAAACTGAACAGTTTAGGTACTTCTAACCATTTAAGCTGGGGGTTCTCTATAAATCATTTAGTAGTTATGTCAATCACCGAATTGTTCTAAGGCATTTTTGCTTGATACAATTGCATGTTTTACCATAGCTCATTAAGTTACCTATTTTGTGAGCTTGTGCCCAGAAGTCTGAATTTCGATTCCCTTGCTCTCGTTTGTCAACACATTTACCTACATGTTGTTTGTAACTGTTTAGATGTACTTTTTTTTGCTTTAGATGAATGCAGCCCTGATGCTTTATTCTCTATTGAGCAGCCTTCAATTTCTCCACCACCATTTTCGCCATTAACTCCTTTAACACTTAAACCAAAACAAAACAAATTACAGTGTAAGTGGTTTATTTGATTTAAAAAAAAAAAAAAAAAATACTTATTTAATTTGTAACTACATGTTATACAATCAAGTCCTCCTCCGCGTCTGGCTGCCTGTCTGTTCACGATAAACTCAAAACTACTGCATCGATTTTCATGCTGTTTTCACCAATGGATACAGTGTTTACGAGGAAGATTTTAGTATATAATTTCTTAAGTTTTTGTATACATTGGCTAAAATATAACGATATTTGTTGGAGGTGTCGAAAAAAATAAGCTGCCAGGGAGCTTTCAACAAAAACGCTTCGCAGCCGTTGTCGCGGGCGGAAGCTAGCTTGTTATAAAATAGTGATTGCTTACTGGAACTTTTGCCGTTTTGTTTTAGGTGAACCTACTTCTGACACACCTCGTACCGTTTCGCCGCCATTGGCCTCATCTTCGTCATTGAAGAATGGTGTTAATAATGTTGAGCCGACATCATCTCCTATTCCAGCAATGTCACCAGAAACCCAAATACTATTCAATGTATTAACTGAAGTAGACTTAGAAAGAGAAAATTTATCAGCCACGATTAAGACTAGTGATATTTCAGTAAATGGAAGAAAATGTTACTATGATGCGGCTAGTGACGACAGCGTCGAGGACCCCGGCTTTACAGTGGATAACATGAAGCAACGCGTAGTGGATGAATCAGAAACTGACTGTGACTCGACGAACGAACTCGAACTCGATACAACATACTCGGAGAAACGAAGTATGACTTCTCAAATAATTAATATAGCTGATACTAGTACTGTAAATGAGATTACAATATCTACGTGCAACAGATTTGCAACCGAAACACAAAATATGACATCTCAAAATATTACTATAGACAATGAAAATGATAGCTTACCTTTAAATGAAAACCACACACAAAGCTTAGTTGTGAATTTGGATTCTCCCACAGCAAAAACAGAAATGAAGTTGTGCAAACTATAATTTGTACACATACCAACGAAGAAGCTACTAATACAATAAAGAAAAATAAGGGCAGATCATGAGAAGAAAGAAAAGAATGCAAAATATTAAGAAATACAGGAAAGAGCTATATTACAGAAAAGGGTAAGGTAGTCGCTGAGAGAAAAACTAAAGATTTAGGAGTATGTAGATTAAAATGTGCTGAAAGATTCGCAGAGGCTGAAAGGAAACAGTGTTTTGAAGATTATTGGCAATTAGGACAGAGAGACAAAAGAGCAGCATTTATATCTAAATCAGTTACGATACTACCCAAAAAATCTCAAACAACTGGTTGTAAAGAAAAAAACAGGGATTGCTATTGTGTGTATAAACTCTTGATTTCTAATGAGGAGAGACCGATTTGCAAAGAGTGCTTTTGCAGAGTACTTGGTGAGACCAAGGGATTTGTAAATGTGATAGTCGAAAAGAAAAAACATTCCCCCACGGGCATCATAGAAAGTGATCAGGTGTACGTTACCCCAGCAGGAAAGTGTCTCCTAGAGTGATATGAGTGGAACGTATAATTAGTGTATAATCTGCTGTGAATGTGCACCACATAAAAAATTGGTACGCTTTGTCGTTTTGGAAAAAAAACGGAAAAAAAGATTCCTGCTAGGGTAACGTTCTTCCAGCAAGAAAATTCTAAACGAATGATCAGAGAGAGAAATATTGTGCATGGCCAGAGAGCTTATATTTGTGTAAAAAAGTGCACCGAAAATGGAGGTTGTGCGTCTTCAGGTTTTCGAGATATTGCATTTCCTGCTAGGGTAACGTTTTGCAGAATCGTGTACCTCTAAAACCATTGCATGTGCGCGTGTAGAATAAACTTACACGAGTAGCTCTTAATTTGTGTAAATTTGTGACAGAATAAGTTTTAAGAAAATATTTATAATTTTCAAATAATTGCGGTTTTTTGAAAACTCGAAAAAAAATCGCAGCGCCTAAATGAGAAAACATAGAAGCTCGCTGAAAACTGTATTCGGACCTTCTTGACGCTTATAATAACCATAAAAAGTTTCAAAAGTGTGGATGCATGCGTTATTGAATAATATTGGTAAAAGTCAAAACGACGGTGTCATAAGTTTGATGGCAAAATACAAGAAACCGGTTCAACTCAAGATGTGTAGGTGTAAACCAAAAATTAGTTTATTTAGTCAAAAATATATAGTGAAAATATTCAGCTTGGAATGTTTCGCATTAAGTAAATATAAACAAACACAAAACATGTAAACAACGGCTGGTTATCCGACCAAAGGGAAATGCCCATTTGGTGAAGAGGTTTTGGCCAAGTGACGCCCATGAAAGAAACCAACAATAGACATTAGGGTTGACATCACAGATAAAGAAAACAAACACTAATTGTACATAGAACTCGGTTGGAACTCGGTTGAACTTACTTGTTGTGGTGCAATCCATTGTTGAATGATAGATCGAACTTCCACATTGCTTAGGGTAAATCTCTTAAGTCTTCGTGTATCCACGCCACAGTTGACACAGAGATGGCTCCGTGTTAAGCTGGTAAGTACATCTAAATCAGGTTCCATAGTCGTGTCGGGTCCTTCGTGAGAAACAGGTACGGTATCCATTGGCAAGCCGGTGTCGTCGTGGGAAGCGGGTACGGAATCCAAGGCAAAGCTGAGGTCGTCATCGGGAGCGGTTACAGAGTCCATAATCGTAAGCAAAGTCGTCGGAAAATCAAATAGAAAAACGCAGGAGAAAAAATCACGAGTCGCAAGAGAACAGCAAACAACAACAAACAAAATGTGAAATGTCAAAGTCAATCAGTTGTCAAAATGTCAAATACGATTATTATTGATCTAGGGATGTCGAAATGAGATCGATTTTTAGAAGAATCGATATTTAAAATAATACGGAATAAAATGGAAACAAGGCATCAGTTCATGGGTCGCGGGACTCATAGAATAACCGTGACCCTGGAACATAAAGGGCTACTGAAGGACACCGTGGATTTTAGTCAGTACAAGTCTGACAGTCCCTCCCGCTCTGCCCTGGGTGGGAGGACTCATTTGATGATTTTACCACGTTAAAAAAAAAAAAAAAAGGCATCAGTTCATTATGTCGTAGCCCAAAAATGGCCAAGCTTTTTTTGTTTGTAATGAAAATAACAAAAGCGAAACAACTACATTAGAAAAAAATATTTTCTAAAAATCGATTTTTGGAAAACAGGTTGCAGTTAATCGATTTTTTTCAGTAAAAGGTGCCATCCCTATTTCGACAGGATTTAAATCGACCGGAAGTGTTAGATAGGGTAATAAACGATTGAGCTTCTTGATTAATTCGGCTTTTAATTCCTGAGGTTTCATAACAAATAAGTAATAGTAATATTTTAGTTATTTTATGGGTATTTTTTTTGTATTTGACACATTGGTGGGCAAAACATGGCCAAGAATGGGCGTTTCCCTTTGAAAGACTACAAAAAAGCGACGGATTCATACATATCTATGACCTTCTTTACTTACTCACGAGTCGGTTGAAACGTGTTTTGCCTGAGTACACTGAAGTAGAAAAGTAGTAATAAAATAAAGTTGTTATTGGATTATATTCTTCTAACTGTTTCTGTGACTATTATTATATCTATACATATAAAATTCAAAGTCCTGACTGACTGACTGACTGACTGACTTATATATCAACGCACAGCCCAAACCACTGGTCCTAGAGACATGAAATTTGGAGGGTGTATTTTTTGTGAAGAGTAGGTATCCACTAAGAAAGGGTTTTTCGAAATTCCATCCCTAAGAGGGTGAAATGGGGTGTTGAATTTTCTATGAAACTTTTTATTCTCCCAGTCGATTGACTTGAAAATGTGTCTACATTATACTTTAGTTAAAATGATGAGATACGTGTTTCACAGTTTTTTCAAAATCATCCCCCAATTTAAAATTCAATGTCCTGACTGGCTGACTGATACATCAACGCACAGCCCAAACCACTGGTCCTAGAGACATGAAATTTGGACAGTGTACTCTTTGTGAAGAGTAAGTATCCACTAAGAAAGGGTTTTTTGAAATTCTACCCCTGATAGGGTGGAATGGGGTTTTGAATTTAATGTGAAACTTTTTATTCTCGGAGTCGATTGACTTGAAAATGTGTCTACATATACTTCAGTTAAAATGATGAGACACGTGTATCACAGTTTTTCTAAAATCATCCCCCAATTTAAAATTCCATGTCCTGACTGGCTAACTGAAATACCAACGCACAGCCCAAACCGCGGGTCCCAAAGATATAGAAATTGGAGGGTGTATTCTTTGTGAAGAGTAAATTTCAGTTTTTCGAAATTCCTACCCCTTTTTTATTTTTTCGGATCGGAAATCATCAAATGACCCCCCCCACTCTGGGCGGAGCGGAAGGGAGTGTCAGACTTGTACTGACTAAAACCCATCCATGTTCCTTCTTTGCCCTTTGTGTTCCAGGGCCACGGTATCTCTTTCGAACAGTCCCGCAGCCCTGGCAGCCATCGGCCCTTGCAGACCCCTACATCGTTGCTGACATCTCTTTGAGGCGCGCGTGGAACACAAACGCGCCGTCGACACGGCCTGTCGTCATAAGACGGCCGGATGGCGAGCTAGCCCATAGCTCGCCGTCCACAGGCCCGCGGTGGCCGGGAGCCCCCACGTGACCCCCGACGCCCAGGGCATCTTCCGCGGCGGCTGGGACGTAAAGTTCTTTCCCTCTCACGTCCCGCCACCTCCTTCAATAGCATGACTGCTTCGCAGAAGGAGGTGACGGCTTCCCATTCCCTCTCGCTCCGGACCATGGCTTGAACCAGGGCCGGACGCGAGAGATCGCTGCCGCCAATCGCCGCTACGAGGACACGACGGTGCTCCGCCCAAGCGGGGCAGACCTCCACGGCGTGCTCCACCGTGTCCTCCGGACAATCCTCGCAATGGAAACACACGGGTGTTTCCTCCCGCCCAATTCCTACCCCTTAGAGGGTGAAATGGGGTGTTGAATTTTCTGTGAAACTTTTTACTCCAGATAAAATCCAGTAAATCCGATGTCCAATCTCAAACCAAGGTATCAATATTTCACGTATCTAATTTAATTGACATAACTTGAAACTAATAATTGCAAGTTATAAGCAAGTACATGTAAATCTATGTATGTATTATAGATAGATACATAGATTACTTATTATCCCAGAAGTAAGATCCCGTGGGCAATTCCCTAACTCCACGCGGGCGAAGCCGCGGGCATAAGCTAGTGTTTAAATAAAACGTAAAACAAATTGTACAATTGCAAGTATTTGCCGTTGAACTTAGATATAATAAATACTAAAGGTATCAACCACCTTCAAGAAGCTTGCGAATCATGTTTGAGAAGAGAATTTACTCCAGAGTGTTATATTTGTCGCAGTGGAAATGTGTCATCTATCTATACATTTAAAATTCAAAGTCCTGACTGACTGACTGACTTATATATCAACGCACAGCCCAAACCACAGGTCCTAGAGACATGAAATTTGGACAGTGTACTCTTTGTGAAGAGTAAGTATCCACTAAGAAAGGGTTTTTCGAAATTCCACCCCTAAGAGGGTGAAATGGGGTGTTGAATTTTCTATGTAACTTTTTATTCTCTGAGTCGATTGACTTGAAATTGTGTCTATATATACTTCAGTTAAAATGATGAGATACGTGTATCACAGTTTTTCCAAAATCATCCCCCAATTTAAAATTCAATGTCCTGACTGGCTGACTGATACATCAACGCACAGCCCAAACCACTGGTCCTAGAGACATGAAATTTGGAAAGTGTACTCTTTGTGAAGAGTAGGTATCCACTAAGAAAGTGTTTTTCGAAATTTCACCCCTAAGAGGGTGAAATGGGGTGTTGAATTTTCTACGAAACTTTTTATTCTCTGAGTCGATTGACTTGAAATTGTGCCTACATATACTTCAGTTAAAATGATAAGATACGTGTATCACAGTTTTTCCAAAATCATCCCCTAATTTAAAATTCAATGTCCTGACTGGCTGACTGATATATCAACGCACAGCCCAAACCACTAGTTCTAGAGGCATGAAATTTGGACAGTGTACTCTTTGTGAAGAGTAAGTATCCACTAAGAAAGTGTTTTTCGAAATTTCACCCCTAAGAGGGTGAAATGGGGTGTTGAATTTTCTACGAAACTTTTTATTCTCTGAGTCGATTGACTTGAAATTGTGCCTACATATACTTCAGTTAAAATGATAAGATACGTGTATCACAGTTTTTCCAAAATCATCCCCTAATTTAAAATTCAATGTCCTGACTGGCTGACTGATATATCAACGCACAGCCCAAACCACTGGTTCTAGAGGCATGAAATTTGGACAGTGTACTCTTTGTGAAGAGTAGGTATCCACTAAGAAAGGGTTTTTCTAAATTTCACCCCTAAGAGGGTGAAATGGGGTGTTGAATTTTCTGTGAAACTTTTTATTCTCTGAGTCGATTGACCTGAAATTGTGTCTACAAATACTTCTATTAAAATGATGAGATACGTGTATCACAGTTTTTTCCAAAATCATCCCCCAATTTAAAAGTCAATGTCCTGACTGACTGACTGATATATCAACGCACAGCCCAAACCGCTGGTTCTAGAGAAATGAAATTTGGAGAATGTACTCTTTGTGGAGAGTGGGTATCCACTAAGAAAGGGTTTTTGAAATTCCACCCCTAAGAGGGTGAAATGGGGTGTTGAATTTTCTGTGAAACTCTCTCGGGGTCGATTGACTTGAAAATGTGTATACATATACTTCAGTTAAAATGATGAGATACGTGTATCACAAAATCATCCCCCAATTTAAAATTCCATGTCCTGACTGGCTGACTGATATACCAACGCACAGCCCAAACCGCGGGTCCCAGAGATATGAAAATTGGAGGGTGTATTCTTTGTGAAGAGTTAGTATCAGTTTTTCGAAATTCCTACCCCTTAGAGGGTGAAATGGGGTGTTGAATTTTCTGTGAAACTTTTTACTCTCGGGGTCGATTGACTTGAAAATTTGTTTACATACTCTTCAGATAAAATCCAGTAAATCCGATGTCCAATCTCAAACCAAGGTATCAATATTTCACGTATCTAATTTAATTGATATAACTTTATAATAATAACAGCTTCTGCCCGCGGCTTCGCCCGCGTGGAGTTCGGGAACTGCCCACGGAATCTTACTTCTGGGATAATAAGTAATCTATGTATGTATAGTACATACATAGATTTACGTGTACTTGCTATTGCAAACATTTGTTCATAGTAATATCAATTAAATTACATAATATGTGAAATATCTTGGTTTGAGATTGGACACCGGGACACCAAACAAATGATTTATTAGGAATCTATTTATAGACATAATACTTTGACATAATATTTAATATCAATGTCCCGTATCGCGAGCCAACGCGAAAATCGGTGGAATAAACTATATTCACAGACACGTCTACCTCAGAAAAATCCTATCTACTTAGTAATAGGTAAATACTCCCACGCCCCGCACGCCCCATGCAACGCTGCGCGGCATGCGCCCTTCTACGTGAGCTTTGAAGCCCTATTTAACTATATTGGGTGATGATTTTGGAAAAACTGATACACATCTATATATACAAAATGGTAAACTGACTGACTGACTGACTGGGTGATATATCAACGCACAGCCCAAACCGCTGGTTCTAGAGACATTGAACTTGGAGGGTGTGTTCTTTGTGAAGAGAAGGTTTCCACTAAGAAAGGATCTATAGGGAATTCAAATTTTCAGTCGTCAGCCTAAACACAAAATTTGAAGATCCTAACTTCAAAACTGACGTACTTTCATATAAACTTCCATCCCCTATTTTACCCCTTTAGGGGTGGAACTCCCAAAAATCCTTTCTTAGTGGATACTTACTCTTCACAAAGAACACACCCTCCAAGTTTCATGACTCTAGGACCATCGGTTTGGGCTGTGCGTTGATATATCACCCAGTCAGTCAGTCAGTTTACCATTTTATATAAAGAAAAAAAGAAGAAGAAAGAAAGAAGATTAAAGATTAATGATAAAATCATCTTTATCTATCAAACTTGAACGCGTAAACAAAGTTTCGTGGCCATGCTACTAACCGCTGAAGAGTTCTCTCTTGAGGAGACGATCCTGGCTGCAGGATTAAGGAATGTTTGTCATAAGAATGTATTGTCACCAGAACCAAAGGTTTGTGCAAAATTTCAGCTCAATCGGTTGTACAAAATTTTAGTTGCATTTCACCCGAACAAACATAGTATCTTCACCCCCCTTTTTAACCCTTCGGGGGTAGAATTATCAAAAACGCCGAGACACGTATAAATTAATTTTCAATCGTCAGCCTTATCACAAAATTTTAAGATCCTAACTTCAAAACTGACAGACTTTCATACAAACTTCCATCCCCTATTTTACCCCTTTAGGGGTGAAATTCCCAAAAATTCTTTCTTAGTGGATACTTACTCTTCACAAACAATTCACCGTCCAAATTTCATGTCTCTAGGATTAGTGGTTTGGGCTGGGGGTTGATATATCAGTCAGCCAGTCAGGACGTTTAATTTTAAATTGGGGGATGATTTAGGAAAAACTGTGATACACGTGTCTCATAATTTTAACTGAAGAGTAAATACACAAATTTTCAAGTCAATCGACTCAGGGAATAAAAAGTTTCACAGAAAATTATACACCCCATTTCACCCTCTTAGGGGTGGAATTTCGAAAAACCCTTTCTTAGTGTATACTTACTCGTCACAAAGAGTACACTGTCCAAATTTCATGTTTCTAGGACCAGCGGTTTGGGCTGTGCGTTGATATATAAGTCAGTCAGTCAGTCAGTCAGGACTTTGAATTTTATATGTATAGATTGCAAGTTATAAGCAAGTACATGTAAATCTATGTATGTATTATAGATAGATACATAGATTACTTATTATTCCAGAAGTAAGATCCCGTGGGCAATTCCCTAACTCCACGCGGGCGAAGCCGCGGGCATAAGCTAGTAACCATATAAAGTTTCAAAAGTGTAGATGCATGCGTTATTGAATAATATTGGTAAAAGTCAAAACGACGGTGTCATAAGTTTGACGGCAAAATACAAGAAACCGGTTTAACCCAAGATGTGTAGGTGTAAACCAAAAATTAGTTTATTTAGTCAAAAATATATAGTGAAAATATTCAGCTTGGAATGTTTCACATTAAGTAAATATAAACAAAACACAAAATATGTAAACAACGGCTGGTTATCCGACCAAATTCGAAAGACTACAAAAAAGCGACGGATTCATACATATCTATGACCTTCTTTATCGGACGTATTAAACCTAAGCTGTTGTCTGTACAGTCGCGTTCAAACGATTGTTGGCAATTATAATATGACCTAATTTTGAGGGATAATAAAAAATTATATTAAATGCACCTTGAGACCATATCAAATGAAAAAGATTATTTTTATTCCCTTAATTTTGATTCTTAAAGTAATTATAGCAACAAATCACAGATCAAATTACCTACTTATAAATATTAGAACACAAATAGTGCTATCAAATTATTTGTACCTTGTGTAGCCATTATTATTTAAAATCACGGATCAGTTTTTCAAATTAAATTTTAAATCACTGATAAAACGCCACCAAATCAAAATTATGTGACAAGACTTAACTAGCTTTAATATTAAAATCGTAGGTTATATAATATCCCACATACGTAATATGATAATGGAAACACGTTGTTGCAACACATATCTTTGTGCGGTTGACAATGTATACACTAAATACATTTCTCAAAATTGTACCAAAATTTCTTTGCTTAACCCTAAACAATTGGCATTATATTATATTTCCCGCGTCGTTGGATTTTACCATATAGGTCATCATAACATTCAAATAAATTACTATTTTTTCTGTAGCAGTGAGCCCTGTAATGTCCAATGCTTTCGGGTTTACAAGCGGGTTTATATTCTATTACAGACAGAATTGAGTACTCCTTATTATTTATTTCAATGTTAAAAAGCAGATCACCCAACAAGGCGACACGTCACGAAGTTCAAAAATGATAATGTCTTTAACATCGTATTATGAACTAGCTTATGCCCGCGGCTTCGCCCGCGTGGAGTTAGGGAATTGCCCACGGGATCTTACTTCTGGAATAATAAGTAATCTATGTATCTATCTATAATACATACATAGATTTACATGTACTTGCTTATAACTTGCAATCTATACATATAAAATTCAAAGTCCTGACTGACTGACTGACTGACTGACTGACTGACTTATATATCAACGCACAGCCCAAACCACTGGTCCTACAGACATGAAATGTGAACAGTGTACGCTTTGTAAAGAGTAGGTATCCACTAAGAAAGGGTTTTTCGAAATTCCACCCCTAAGAGGGTGAAATGGGGTGTTGAATTTTCTATGAAACTTTTTATTCTCTGAGTCGATTGACTTGAAATTGTGTCTACATATACTTCAGTTAAAATGATGAGATACGTGTATCACAGTTTTTCCAAAATCATCCCCCAATTTAAAATTCAATGTCCTGACTGGCTGACTGATATAACAACGCACAGCCCAAACCACTGGTCCTAGAGACATGAAATTTGGACAGTGTACTCTTTGTGAAGAGTAGGTATCCACTAAGAAAGGGTTTTTTGAAATTTCATCCCTAAGAGGGTGAAATGGGGTGTTTAATTTTCTGTGAAACTTTTTATCCACGGAGCTGATTGACTTGAAAATTTGCATTCATGCTCTTCAGTTAAAATCATGAGACACATGTATCACAGTTTTCTAAAAATCATCCCCCAATTTAAAATTCAATGTCCTGATTGGCTGACTGATATATCAACCTCCAGCCCAAACCACTGATCTTAGAGACATGAAATTTGGACGGTGAATTGTTTGTGAAGAGTAAATATCCACTAAGAAAGAGTTTTTCAAAATTCTACCCCTAAGAGGGTGAAATGGGGTGTTGAATTTTATGTGAAACTTTTTATCCACGGAGCTGATTGACTTGAAAATTTGTATTCATGCTCTTCAGTTAAAATCATGAGACACATGTATCACAGTTTTCTAAAAATCATCCCCCAATTTAAAATTCAATGTCCTGTCTGGTTGATTGATATATCAACCCCCAGCCCAAACCACTGGTCCCAGAGACATAAAATTTGAACGGTGAATTGTTTGTGAAGAGTAGGTATCCACTAAGGAAGGGTTTTTCGAAATTCTACCCCCAAGAGGGTGAAATGGGGTGTTGAATTTCCTGTGAAACTTAATATTTACTGGGTCGATTGACTCGAAAATTGATGTTCACACTCTTCAATTAAAATTATAAGACACTAGCTTCTGCCCGCGGCTTCGCCCGCGTGGAGTCCGGGAATTGCCCACGGAATGTTACTTCTGGGATAATAAGTAATCTATGTATGTGTAGTACATACATAGATTTACGTGTACTTGCTATTGTAAATATTTGTTCATAGTAATATCAATTAAATTACATATGTGAAATATCTTGGTTTGAGATTGGACACCGGGACACCAATCAAATGATTTATTAGGAATCTATTTATAGACATAATACTTTGACATAAAATTTAATATCAATGTCCCGTATCGCGAGCCAACGCGAAAATCGGTGGAATAAACCATATTCACAGACACTTCTCTACCTCAGAAAAATCCTACCTACTTAGTAATAGGTAAATACTCCCGCGCCCCGCACGCCCCACGCAACGCTGCGCGGCATGCGCCCTTCTACGTGAGCTTCGAAGCCCTATTTAACTATATTGGGGGATGATTTTAGAAAAACTGATACATATGTCTTATAATTTTAATTGAAGAGTGTGAACATCAATTTTCGAGTCAATCGACTCAGGGAATAAAAAGTTTCACAGAAAATTAAACACCCCATTTCACCCTCTTAGGGATGAAATTTCAAAAAACCCTTTCTTAGTGGATACCTACTCTTCACAAAGAGTACACTGTCCAAATTTCATGTCTCTAGGACCAGTGGTTTGGGCTGTGCGTTGATATATCAGTCAGCCAGTCAGGACATTGAATTTTAAATTGGGGGATGATTTTGGAAAAACTGTGATACACGTATCTCATCATTTTAACTGAAGTATATGTAGACACAATTTCAAGTCAATCGACTCAGAGAATAAAAAGTTTCATAGAAAATTCAACACCCCATTTCACTCTCTTAGGGGTGGAATTTCGAAAAACCCTTTCTTAGTGGATACCTACTCTTCACAAAGAGTACACTGTCCACATTTCATGTCTCTAGGACCAGTGGTTTGGGCTGTGCGTTGATATATAAGTCAGTCAGTCAGTCAGTCAGGACTTTGAATTTTATATGTATAGATATGTATCAGTTTTTCCAAAATCATCCCCCAATATAGTTAAATAGGGCTTTGAAGCTCACGTAGAAGGGCGCATGCCGCGCAGCGTTGCGTGGGGCGTGCGGGGCGCGGGAGTATTTACCTATTACTAAGTAGGTAGGATTTTTCTGAGGTAGAGAAGTGTCTGTGAATATGGTTTATTCCACCGATTTTCGCGTTGGCTCGCGATACGGGACATTGATCTATCTATACATATAAAATTCAAAGTCCTGACTGACTGACTGACTGACTGACTTATATATCAACGCACAGCCCAAACCACTGGTCCTAGAAACATGAAATTTGGACAGTGTACTCTTTGTGAAGAGTAGGTATCCACTAAGAAAGGGTTTTTTGAAATTCCACCCCTAAGAGGGTGAAATGGTGTGTTGAATTTTCTATGAAACTTTTTATTCCCTGAGTCGATTAACTTGAAAATGTGTCTACATATACTTCAGTTAAAATGATGAGATACGTGTATCATGGTTTTTCCAAAATCATCCCCCAATTTAAAATTCAATGTCCTGACTGGCTGACTGAAACATCAACGCACAGCCCATACCGCTGGTCCCAGAGACATGAAATTTGAAGAATGTACTCTTTGTGGAGAGTGGGTATCCACTAAGAAAGGGTTTTTTGAAATTTCACCCCTAAGAGGGTGAAATGGGGTGTTGAATTTTCTATAAAACTTTTTATTCTCTGAGTCGATTGACTTGAAATTGTGTCTACATATACTTCAGTTAAAATAATGAGATACGTGTATCACAGTTTTTCCAAAATCATCCCCCAATTTAAAATTCAATGTCCTGACTGGCTGACTGATACATCAACGCACAGCCCAAACCGCTGGTTCTAGAGACATGAAATTTGGAGAATGTACTCTTTGTGGAGAGTAGGTATCCACTAAGAAAGGGTTTTTGAAATTCCACCGCTAAGAGGGTGAAATGGGGTGTTGAATTTTCTGTGAAACTCTCTCGGGGTCGATTGACTTGAAAATGTGTCTACATATACTTCAGTTAAAATGATGAGATACGTGTATCACAGTTTTTCCAAAATCATCCCCAATTTAAAATTCAATGTCCTGACTGGCTGACTGATACATCAACGCACAGCCCAAACCGCTGGTTCTAGAGACATGAAATTTGGAGAATGTACTCTTTGTGGAGAGTAGGTATCCACTAAGAAAGGATTTTTTGAAATTCCACCCCTTATAAGGTGAAATGGGGTTTTGAATTTTTGTGAAACTTTTTATTCTCGGAGTCGATTGACTTGAAAATATGTCTACTTATACTTCAGTTAAAATGATGAGATACGTGTATCACAAAATCATCCCCCAATTTAAAATTCCATGTCCTGACTGGCTGACTGATATACCAACGCACAGCCCTAACCGCGGGTCCCAGAGATATTATGAAAATTGGAGGGTGTAGTCTTTGTGAAGAGTTAGTATCAGTTTTTCGAAATTCCTACCCCTTTTTTTTTTTTTTTTTTTTTTTTTTTTCGGATGGGAAATCATCAAATGACCCCCCCCACTCTGGGCGGAGCGGAAGGGAGTGTCAGACTTGTACTGACTAAAACCCATCCATGTTCCTTCTTTGCCCTTTGTGTTCCAGGGCCACGGTATCTCTTTCGAACAGTCCCGCAGCCCTGGCAGGCATCGGTCCTTGCACACCCCTACATCGTTGCTGACATCTCTTTGAGGCGCGCGTGGAACACGAACGCGCCATCGACACGGCCTGTCATCAAAAGACGGCCGGACGGCGAGTTAGCCCATAGGTCGCCGTCCACAGGCCCGCGCCTACGGTGGCCGGGAGCCACCACGTGACCCCCGACGCCCAGGGCGTCTCCCGCGGCGGCTGGGACGTGAGGTTCTTTCCCTCTCACGTCCCGCCACCTCCTTCACTAGCATGACTGCTTCGCAGAAGGAGGTGACGGCTTCCCATTCCCTCTCGCTCCGGACCATGGCTTGAACCAGGGCCGGACGCGAGAGATCGCCGCCGCCGATAGCCGCAACGAGGACACGACGGTGCTCCGCCCAAGTGGGGCAGACCTCCACGGTATGTTCCACCGTGTCCTCCGGACGATCCTCACAATGGAAACACCCGGGCGTTTCCTCCCGCCCGATCCGGTGCAGGAACCTCCCGAAACAACCGTGTCCGGTGAGGACCTGCGTCAGGCGGTAGGTGAGGGCGCCGTGGCGCCTCTCTAGCCACTCCTCAAAGAGGGGACTTAACGCCACTATGGTGGCGTGCCCTGCACGGGGTTGCAACAGTCGCTCTCTCCATGTCGCCATGAGATCACGCCGGAGGTCTGTCCGCTGAGCGGCAATTTGCCGCGGCAGCGGAGTTTCCAACCGACTTAGTGCCTCCGCGCGCCATTCGTGCAGGCGCGCGAGGACTATCGCCTCCAGATCCCATGGTGGCAATCCGGCAAGGAGGCTAGCCGCCTCACCGGAGATCGTGCGGTACCCGCGGATTAGCCTTATGGCTATCACCTTTTGGGGCGCGTTCAGGTAGTGGGCGGCTCGCCGCCTCAAAGAACGCGCCCACACCGGGGCCCCATAAAGGGCCATGGACCGCACGACCCCCGCGTAGAGCCTCCGGCAGGAGGCGTTTGGACCCCTCAGGTTGGGCAAGAGCCGCTTAAAGGCAGCCCCTGTCCGTTCCAGTTTGGGAGCCAAACGTCGGAAATGCTCCACGAAGTTCCACCGGCTGTCGAGGACGAGTCCTAGGTACTTCAACGTCGACCCGACGCCGATAGAGACCCCTCCTGCCGTCAGTAGGGATCCCGACGGTGGCGCATTCCGAGGCCCATGAAAACACATGGCCTCGGACTTGTGCAATGCCACCTCGAGACCCAATTGCCGGATCCTCTCCACGACTATCGCAACCCCGCGTGTCATGTTTTCGGCCGCCGCCTCGTGCGACCTCCCTTGTGCCAGTACCAGCGTGTCGTCAGCGTAGCAAACTACGCTGACGCCGCTAGGGAGGTCGGCGCGCAGCACCCAGTCGTAACCGATGTTCCACAAGGCCGGTCCCAGAACCGATCCCTGTGGAACACCGCACGACATCTCTCGCCGGTTCCATTCTCCGCTCCGACCGGGGTAGATGACGGCCCTATCCGTCAGGTAGTCCCCGACCACACGACGAAGGTAGGTCGGCACCCGGTGATACCGGAGTGCCTCCCCAATGCAGCTCCAGGGCATGGAGTTAAAGGCGTTGGCGATGTCAAGAGACACCGCCAAGACAACCCCGCCCCGGGACACCGCGTCCCCCGTCGTGAGGGCTCTCACGCGCATGATGGCATCCACCGTTGAGCGCCCCTTGCGGAAACCAAACTGGTGTTCCGCAAGATCCGGCCCCATCCCCACAAGGTGCCCGGCGAGGCGGTTGGCAATGACTCTTTCGAAGAGCTTGCCCACCTCGTCGAGCAATACGATGGGCCGGTATGCGGACGGAGAGTCCGCAGGGCGCCCTGGCTTTCGGATGAGGACCAGCTTCCCCGTCTTCCAACGAAGCGGGAACTGGCCTCTCTCCAAGCATGCGCTTAGGAGCCCTTCCAGTCGGGGCCCGAGAGCCTCAGAGGCCAGGACCCAGGCTTTGCCAGGCAAGCCATCGGGTCCCGGGGCGGTATTTCTGGCTTTCAGCCTGCGTACCGCCACTCTCAGGTCTACCCCAGTCACCTCCGGAATGTCGTCATCGTCATCGGTGTGGTCCGCTCCCGGCACCGCACGCGGCGGCGGAGCCATAGGCGGGGGAGGATGCTCCCCTCGCGAAGGGAACAGAGCGCTCACCACGTCCTCCACGAGCTCAGGCCGGAGACTCTGCGTCAGCGGGGGGGCCCGGGTGCGGAGTTTGTCCCGCACCATCTTGTAAGGGCGCCCACACGGATCTCCATTCAGAGACTCCAGCATCTCCTCGCGGGCCAGATTCTTGGCCCGCCGAACAGCCTCTTGGAGGGCGGTCTTCGCCGCTCTGTATCCCTCGTACAGCTCCGCCTCAATGGCTGCCGCATCCGGAGGGCGGATGCGTAGCCTGCGATGCCTGGCGTACAGGTGCCGCGCGGCAACGCACGCCTCGCGCAGAGACGTCAGCTCTCGCGACCACCAATACACCTGACGCCGGGCGCTTCCTGGCCGAACACGGGGCATTGCCACGTCGCAAATCCCGGACATGGCCTCCTGGAACCAACCCGCCTCGTTATTGATGTCGGCAGGCCTGACCGGTGATGACATCCAGGCCTGCACGATCGAGGCTTCCAGGAGGAGCTCCCGGTAATTCCTACCCCTTAGAGGGTGAAATGGGGTGTTAAATTTTCTGTGAAACTTTTTACTCTCGGGGTCGATTGACTTGAAAATTTGTTTACATACTCTTCAGATAAAATCCAGTAAATCCGATGTCCAATCTAAAACCAAGGTATCAATATGTCACGTATCTAATTTAATTGATATAACTTTATAATAATAACTAGCTTCTGCCCGCGGCTTCGCCCGCGTGGAGTCCGGGAATTGCCCACGGAATGTTACTTCTGGGATAATAAGTAATCTATGTATGTGTAGTACATACATAGATTTACGTGTACTTGCTATTGTAAATATTTGTTCATAGTAATATCAATTAAATTACATATGTGAAATATCTTGGTTTGAGATTGGACACCGGGACACCAATCAAATGATTTATTAGGAATCTATTTATAGACATAATACTTTGACATAATATTTAATATCAATGTCCCGTATCGCGAGCCAACGCGAAAATCGGTGGAATAAACCATATTCACAGACACTTCTCTACCTCAGAAAAATCCTACCTACTTAGTAATAGGTAAATACTCCCGCGCCCCGCACGCCCCACGCAACGCTGCGCGGCATGCGCCCTTCTACGTGAGCTTCGAAGCCCTATTTAACTATATTGGGGGATGATTTTGGAAAAACTGATACATATCTATACATATAAAATTCAAAGTCCTGACTGACTGACTGACTGACTGACTGACTTATATATCAACGCACAGCCCAAACCACTGGTCCTAGAGACATGAAATGTGGACAGTGTACTCTTTGTAAAGAGTAGGTATCCACTAAGAAAGGGTTTTTCGAAATTCCACCCCTAAGAGAGTGAAATGGGGTGTTGAATTTT
Organism: Noctua comes; assembly: GCA_963082995.1. NCBI lineage: Eukaryota > Metazoa > Arthropoda > Insecta > Lepidoptera > Noctuidae > Noctua > Noctua comes. Next base: position 522,807 of record OY720293.1, read on the forward strand.
CTATGAAACTTTTTATTCTCTGAGTCGATTGACTTGAAATTGTGTCTACATATACTTCAGTTAAAATAATGAGATACGTGTATCACAGTTTTTCCAAAATCATCCCCCAATTTAAAATTCAATGTCCTGACTGGCTGACTGATATAACAACGCACAGCCCAAACCACTGGTCCTAGAGACATGAAATTTGGACAGTGTACTCTTTGTGAAGAGTAGGTATCCACTAAGAAAGGGTTTTTTGAAATTTCATCCCTAAGAGGGTGAAATGGGGTGTTTAATTTTCTGTGAAACTTTTTATCCACGGAGCTGATTGACTTGAAAATTTGTATTCATGCTCTTCAGTTAAAATCATGAGACACATGTATCACAGTTTTCTAAAAATCATCCCCCAATTTAAAATTCAATGTCCTGTCTGGTTGATTGATATATCAACCCCCAGCCCAAACCACTGGTCCCAGAGACATAAAATTTGAACGGTGAATTGTTTGTGAAGAGTAGGTATCCACTAAGGAAGGGTTTTTCGAAATTCCACCCCCAAGAGGGTGAAATGGGGTGTTGAATTTCCTGTGAAACTTTTTATTCTCGGAGGCGATTGACTTGAAAATTTGTGTACATACTCTTTAGTTAAATTTATGAGATACGTGTATCACAGTTTTTCCAAAATCATTCCCCAATTTAAAATTTAATGTCCTGTCTGGCTGACTGATATATCAATGCACAGCCCAAACCGCTGGTCCGAGAGAAATGAATTTTGGACGGTGTATTCTTTGTGAAGAGTAGGTATCCACTAAGAAAGGGTTTTTTGAAATTCTACCCCTAAGAGGGTAAAATGGGGTGTTGAATTTTCTGTGAAACTTAATATTTACTGGGTCGATTGACTCGAAAATTGATGTTCACACTCTTCAATTAAAATTATAAGACATATGTATCAGTTTTTCCAAAATCATCCCCCAATATAGTTAAATAGGGCTTCGAAGCTCACGTAGAAGGGCGCATGCCGCGCAGCGTTGCGTGGGGCGTGCGGGGCGCGGGAGTATTTACCTATTACTAAGTAGGTAGGATTTTTCTGAGGTAGAGAAGTGTCTGTGAATATGGTTTATTCCACCGATTTTCGCGTTGGCTCGCGATACGGGACATTGATATTAAATATTATGTCAAAGTATTATGTCTATAAATAGATTCCTAATAAATCATTTGATTGGTGTCCCGGTGTCCAATCTCAAACCAAGATATTTCACATATGTAATTTAATTGATATTACTATGAACAAATATTTACAATAGCAAGTACACGTAAATCTATATATGTACTACACATACATAGATTACTTATTATCCCAGAAGTAACATTCCGTGGGCAATTCCCGGACTCCACGCGGGCGAAGCCGCGGGCAGAAGCTAGTGTCTTATAATTTTAATTGAAGAGTGTGAACATCAATTTTCGAGTCAATCGACCCAGTAAATATTAAGTTTCACAGAAAATTCAACACCCCATTTTACCCTCTTAGGGGTAGAATTTCAAAAAACCCTTTCTTAGTGGATACCTACTCTTCACAAAGAATACACCGTCCAAAATTCATGTCTCTCGGACCAGCGGTTTGGGCTGTGCATTGATATATCAGTCAGCCAGACAGGACATTAAATTTTAAATTGGGGAATGATTTTGGAAAAACTGTGATACACGTATCTCATAAATTTAACTAAAGAGTATGTACACAAATTTTCAAGTCAATCGCCTCCGAGAATAAAAAGTTTCACAGGAAATTCAACACCCCATTTCACCCTCTTGGGGGTGGAATTTCGAAAAACCCTTCCTTAGTGGATACCTACTCTTCACAAACAATTCACCGTTCAAATTTTATGTCTCTGGGACCAGTGGTTTGGGCTGGGGGTTGATATATCAATCAACCAGACAGGACATTGAATTTTAAATTTGGGGATGATTTTTAGAAAACTGTGATACATGTGTCTCATGATTTTAACTGAAGAGCACGAATACAAATTTTCAAGTCAATCAGCTCCGTGGATAAAAAGTTTCACATAAAATTCAACACCCCATTTCACCCTCTTAGGGGTAGAATTTTGAAAAACTCTTTCTTAGTGGATATCTACTCTTCACAAACAATTCACCGTCCAAATTTCATATCTCTAAGATCAGTGGTTTGGGCTGGAGGTTAATATATCAGTCAGCCAATCAGGACGTTTAATTTAAAATTGGGGATGATTTTGGAAAAACTGTGATACACGTATCTCATAATTTTAACTGAAGAGTAAATACACAAATTTTCAAGTCAATCGACTCAGGGTTAAAAAAATTCACAGAAAATTAAACACCCCATTTCACCCTCTTAGGGATGAAATTTCAAAAAACCCTTTCTTAATGGACACTTACTCTTCACATAGAGTACACTGTCCAAATTTCATGTCTCTAGGATCAGTGGTTTGGGCTGTGCGTTGATATATCAGTCAGCCAGTCAGGACATTGAATTTTAAATTGGGGGATGATTTTGGAAAAACTGTGATACACGTATCTCATCATTTTAACTGAAGTATATGTAGACACAATTTCAAGTCAATCGACTCAGAGAATAAAAAGTTTCATAGAAAATTCAACACCCCATTTCACCCTCTTAGGGGTGGAATTTCGAAAAACCCTTTCTTAGTGGATACCTACTCTTTATAAAGAGTACACTGTCCACATTTCATGTCTCTAGGACCAGTGGTTTGGGCTGTGCGTTGATATATAAGTCAGTCAGTCAGTCAGTCAGTCAGTCAGTCAGGACTTTGAATTTTATATGTATAGATAGATAGATAAGGCACGGACCTACCTCCAGCGCACCTCTTCCTGCTTCCCCTTCTACCCATACGTAACAATGCCCAATATGATCCGATGCACTATGAATTCCACTTTTGTAGAGCCACAATTGCCTTTTATAAAAGGCAACATTCGTCGGTATGCGAGGTAATGATAGTGTCTTTTCCAAATCAAATGTTAAACATTAACAGTCGGTAAGTTTCGTGCCTCCTCAAAAATCGTTCATTTGATTTCTCATGTTTTCAGGTAAAGGTACCACATATTTTGGATCGTTTACACTACGCGTTAACGCACTTTAGTTAATGTGTAAAAACGTTCCAAACATAATGGACTATTTTGTTCAAGAAAAATGGATTACTTGGGTTAACTTAATACGTTCCAAGATTATTGAGTCATTATATCAAATACTTTTTTATGAATCGCATTAATTAAAAATGTTTCAGTTTCTCTGAAACATTTTATTTTTAATGAAAGCCCTTCGTGTGGTAAAAGTGTGGGTTGAAACACATAATTAAAAAAATAAATCCGGAAATAAGACTTGGAGTATGAAATATTTTTGCTGTAAAGATGTAAAGTGTCAAAAAAAGTAGGCTGGTCACTTTATCTCAGTTTTCGGTGACCTGTGGATTGGAACGTTTTTGCATAACTACGTCCAATTGCAAGTTATAAGCAAGTACATGTAAATCTATGTATGTATTATTGTATTGTATGTACATAGATTACTTATTATTCCAGAAGTAAGATCCCGTGGGCAATTCCCTAACTCCACGCGGGCGAAGCCGCGGGCATAAGCTAGTCTATACATATAAAATTCAAAGTCCTGACTGACTGACTGACTGACTTATATATCAACGCACAGCCCAAACCGCTGGTCCTAGAAACATGAAATTTGGACAGTGTACTCTTTGTGACGAGTAAATATACACTAAGAAAGGGTTTTTCGAAATTCCACCCCTAAGAGGGTGAAATGGGGTGTATAATTTTCTGTGAAACTTTTTATTCCCTGAGTCGATTGACTTGAAAATTTGTGTATTTACTCTTCAGTTAAAATTATGAGACACGTGTATCACAGTTTTTCCTAAATCATCCCCCAATTTAAAAGTAAACGTCCTGACTGGCTGACTGATATATCAACCCCCAGCCCAAACCACTAATCCTAGAGACATGAAATTTGGACGGTGAATTGTTTGTGAAGAGTAAGTATCCACTAAGAAAGAATTTTTGGGAATTTCACCCCTAAAGGGGTAAAATAGGGGATGGAAGTTTGTATGAAAGTCTGTCAGTTTTGAAGTTAGGATCTTAAAATTTTGTGATAAGGCTGACGATTGAAAATTAATTTATACGTGTCTCGGCGTTTTTGATAATTCTACCCCCGAAGGGTTAAAAAGGGGGGTGAAGATACTATGTTTGTTCGGGTGAAATGCAACTAAAATTTTGTACAACCGATTGAGCTGAAATTTTGCACAAACCTTTGGTTCTGGTGACAATACATTCTTATGACAAACATTCCTTAATCCTGCAGCCAGGATCGTCTCCTCAAGAGAGAACTCTTCAGCGGTTAGTAGCATGGCCACGAAACTTTGTTTACGCGTTCAAGTTTGATAGATAAAGATGATTTTATCATTAATCTTTAATCTTCTTTCTTTCTTCTTCTTTTTTTCTTTATATAAAATGGTAAACTGACTGACTGACTGGGTGATATATCAACGCACAGCCCAAACCGATGGTCCTAGAGTCATGAAACTTGGAGGGTGTGTTCTTTGTGAAGAGTAAGTATCCACTAAGAAAGGATTTTTGGGAGTTCCACCCCTAAAGGGGTAAAATAGGGGATGGAAGTTTATATGAAAGTACGTCAGTTTTGAAGTTAGGATCTTCAAATTTTGTGTTTAGGCTGACGACTGAAAATTTGAATTCCCTATAGATCCTTTCTTAGTGGAAACCTTCTCTTCACAAAGAACACACCCTCCAAGTTTCATGTCTCTAGAACCAGCGGTTTGGGCTGTGCGTTGATATATCACCCAGTCAGTCAGTCAGTCAGTTTACCATTTTGTATATAATATAGATGTGTATCAGTTTTTCCAAAATCATCACCCAATATAGTTAAATAGGGCTTCAAAGCTCACGTAGAAGGGCGCATGCCGCGCAGCGTTGCATGGGGCGTGCGGGGCGTGGGAGTATTTACCTATTACTAAGTAGATAGGATTTTTCTGAGGTAGACGTGTCTGTGAATATAGTTTATTCCACCGATTTTCGCGTTGGCTCGCGATACGGGACATTGATATTAAATATTATGTCAAAGTATTATGTCTATAAATAGATTCCTAATAAATCATTTGTTTGGTGTCCCGGTGTCCAATCTCAAACCAAGATATTTCACATATTATGTAATTTAATTGATATTACTATGAACAAATGTTTGCAATAGCAAGTACACGTAAATCTATGTATGTACTATACATACATAGATTACTTATTATCCCAGAAGTAAGATTCCGTGGGCAGTTCCCGAACTCCACGCGGGCGAAGCCGCGTGCAGAAGCTGTTATTATTATAAAGTTATATCAATTAAATTAGATACGTGAAATATTGATACCTTGGTTTGAGATTGGACATCGGATTTACTGGATTTTATCTGAAGAGTATGTAAACAAATTTTCAAGTCAATCGACCCCGAGAGTAAAAAGTTTCACAGAAAATTCAACACCCCATTTCACCCTCTAAGGGGTAGGAATTTCGAAAAACTGATACTAACTCTTCACAAAGAATACACCCTCCAATTTTCATATCTCTGGGACCCGCGGTTTGGGCTGTGCGTTGGTATATCAGTCAGCCAGTCAGGACATGGAATTTTAAATTGGGGGATGATTTTGTGATACACGTATCTCATCATTTTAACTGAAGTATATGTATACACATTTTCAAGTCAATCGACCCCGAGAGAGTTTCACAGAAAATTCAACACCCCATTTCACCCTCTTAGGGGTGGAATTTCAAAAACCCTTTCTTAGTGGATACCCACTCTCCACAAAGAGTACATTCTCCAAATTTCATTTCTCTAGAACCAGCGGTTTGGGCTGTGCGTTGATATATCAGTCAGCCAGTCAGGACATTGAATTTTAAATTGGGGGATGATTTTGGAAAAACTGTGATACACGTATCTCATCATTTTAATAGAAGTATTTGTAGGCACAATTTCAGGTCAATCGACTCAGAGAATAAAAAGTTTCACAGAAAATTCAACACCCCATTTCACCCTCTTAGGGGTGAAATTTCGAAAAACCCTTTCTTAGTGGATACCTACTCTTCACAAAGAGTACACTGTCCAAATTTCATGCCTCTAGAACCAGTGGTTTGGGCTGTGCGTTGATATATCAGTCAGCCAGTCAGGACATTGAATTTTAAATTAGGGGATGATTTTGGAAAAACTGTGATACACGTATCTTATCATTTTAACTGAAGTATATGTAGGCACAATTTCAAGTCAATCGACTCAGAGAATAAAAAGTTTCGTAGAAAATTCAACACCCCATTTCACCCTCTTAGGGGTGAAATTTCGAAAAACACTTTCTTGGTGGATACCTACTCTTCACAAAGAGTACACTGTCCAAATTTCATGTCTCTAGGACCAGTGGTTTGGGCTGTGCGTTGATATATAAGTCAGTCAGTCAGTCAGGACTTTGAATTTTATATGTATAGATTATAAGCGTCAAGAAGGTCCGAATACAGTTTTAAGCGAGCTTCTACGTTTTCTCATTTAGGCGCTGCGATTTTTTTTCGAGTTTTCAAAAAACCGCAATTATTTGAAAATTATAAATATTTTCTTAAAACTTATTCTGTCACAAATTTACACAAATTAAGAGCTACTCGTGTAAGTTTATTCTACACGCGCACATGCAATGGTTTTAGAGGTACACGATTCTGCAAAACGTTACCCTAGCAGGAAATGCAATATCTCGAAAACCTGAAGACGCACAACCTCCATTTTCGATGCACTTTTTTACACAAATATAAGCTCTCTGGCCATGAACAATTTTTCTCTCTCTGATCATTCGTTTAGAATTTTCCTGCTGGAAGAACGTTACCCTAGCAGGAATCGTTTTTTCCGTTTTTGTCCAAAACGACAAAGCGCACCAATTTTTTATGTGGTGCACATTCACAGCAGATTATAAACTAATTATACGTTCCACTCATATCACTCTAGGAGACACTTTCCTGCTGGGGTAACGTACACAGTGATCAGAGGTTGTAAGCCGCCAAAAAATAAAAAATCCATGGAGGAAATGACGTCTGTCCGAGAACACATTTCCAGTTTCCCGAGCTACGAAAGTCACTATTGCAGGAAATCCACTGGCAAGAAATACCTTGCTACCGATTTATCGATTGCAAAAATGTATAGGGAATATAAAAAATCTACGTTAAATCCTGTTTCTTTGAAACTATACGCTAAATGCTTCCATGACCTAAATCTCTCATTTAAACCACCTCTTAAAAGACACCTGCAATACATGCGATGTCTTCAATGCCAAAATTAAAGTAGCAGACGCCGATCACAAAATAAATTTGATTGCTGAGTTAGCCGAACATCAATTTCGAGCTGAACAAGCCTATAGCGAAAAAAGGATTGACAAAGATATAGTAAAGAACAACTCTTCGATTAGGGCATTTACTTTTGATCTTCAACAATGCTTGCCAACGCCTTATTTAACAGCCTCGGTATCCTTTTATAAACGACAGCTTTGGTCCTTCAATTTAACTATCCATGACCTAGGAAGCAATGAGGCTACATGCTATATGTGGGATGAGACCATAGGAGCTCGAGGAGCCAATCAAATTGGATCATATTTGTGGCACTTTTGCAATAGATTGCCACCAAATGTGAAGGAGATAATTTTCTACTCAGATACTTGTGGCGGCCAAAATAAAAATAATATTGTTGCCATGATGTTTATGTACCTACTAAACAATCACCCTACGCTGCAAACAATTCATCACAAATTTCTTATAAGCTTTTTTATATCACGCAATAATAGAAAAAACAAAGAAAAGGACAAAAATGAAGATTAATCACTTAAATGATTGGGTACAGCTAGTCAGAACATGCAAACTTAAAATCCCTTTAAAGTAGCAGTACTGACTTTAAAAGACTTCTTGGATTTCTCAGAGTTCAAAACCAAGAAAGGACCGTTTTCTATAAAGAAGAATGATGCTTCGGGACAAAAGTTTTTATGGCAACCAATTAAATGGTTGCAATACAATAAAACGAGTTTCGGCATAATTCATTTTAAAGATAATCTTGATCGAGAATCCGTTTTTAACACTGTAAATTTTAAGAAAAGAGGAAGATTGTGTACTGGTGAAACTTTTAGATTGAACCAAATTTCTAAAGACCCATTACCAATCAGTGCCGATAAGAAGAAAGATTTAAGGGATCTTCTGGAGTTAATCGATGAAGTTTTCCATAATTTCTATAAACAGTTAAAAACAAATGATTGTAACCCTACTGATCCAGATATAGATGAGGACGATCCAGATCTAGAAGATAAAGAAGATTGCTAATGGCTAATTTATTATTATTTTGCTAATTTGCATATTAGACGTAGTGGTGGACCAAAGTGGAGCTTTTTTTTGCGTTTTTTGTGTTGCTTTTTCTTTTTTTCAAAATATAGGTTCTCTATAATTAAACGTTTTTTCTTCTTAAAACAATGTTCATTTTGAATGTGATTATAATTTTAAATACCTAAAAAAAGTGTTTTCTTTAGTATACAGACAAATGATAAAAAATAACACCTTTTCCGTAAATATGACTACCTATTTTTTTCCTACTAAAGTGGTCAATACATTGATAACTCATTGGTGAACAATTTGATAAGTATAATATTATAAAAATTAAAATAATTTAAGCGTATCTCTTATCGGGGCCCCCCCTCTAGAGGGCCAAAGCCTGCCGGGGTCGCAGGACTTATAGAATTACCGTGACCCTGGAACATAAAGGGCTATTGAAGGACACCGTGGATTTTAGTCAGTACAAGTCTGACAGTCCCTCCCGTTTTGCCCTGGGTGGGAGGACTCATTTGATGATTTTACCACGATAAAAAAAAAAAACCGTATTTCTTATCATAATTCGATAGATAGCATTACACTATCCCTAAGTCAAGTGAGATACATAAGTATTTAAGATAACACGATTTAACATAATAAGTCAAACTTTAAAATTGCGACCCTGTAAAAATGACATTTTGAACATGTCAACATATTCACGCCAGCCACGGATATTTATATGTGCATAAAGTAATAGAGTCGTAATCCCATCCCCATAGTGATGTATAGTAGATAGGTAGAAGTAGGGACTTAACCTAAATAGAATAAGGAGAAAATGTTAATGTCAAATTATAACCTAGATTTTTTCAACAGAAAAACAATGATATCTCTTGAACCAGGGTGAATAATTTAAAAATGGTTTCTGATTATAAAAATACAATGTATTATTTAAAATAAAAATCTTCAGGGCACAACAATTTACCACTGGGACCCAATTCTCCTTACAAATCGGGCAATCTCATTAAGATTAAAAAGTAAATCTATATAAATAAAAAGAGAAGTCCTGACTGACTGACTGACTGACTCATCAACGCCCAGCCCAAACCCTTGGACCTAGAAAGCTGAAATTTTGCACAGAGGTTCCCTTTATGATGTAGACAAGGAATAAGGAAGGATTTTTCGAAATTCAACCCCTAAAGGAGTTAAATAGGGGATGAAAGTTTGTATGGAAAATCGTCATTTTTGTAGTTTAAACCATAAAAATTGGTGGTGACCATCGTGGTAAAAAATTAAAAACCACGTGTTTGAGTATTTCTCGAAATTCAACCCCTAAGGGAGTTAAATAGGGGATGAAAGTTTGTATGGAAAATCGTAATTTTTGTAGTTTAAACCATAAAAATTGGTGGTTACCGTCCTGGTAAAAAATTAAAAATCACGTGTTTGAGTATTTCTCGAAATTCAACCCCTAAGGGAGTTAAATAGGGGATGAAAGTTTGTATGGAAAATCGTCATTTTTTGAGTTTAAACCATAAAAATTGGTGGTTACTATTCTGGTTAAAAATCACGTTTCAGTGTTTTTCGAAATTCAACCCCTAAGGGAGTTAAATAGGGGATGAAAGTTTGTATGGAAAATCGTCATTTTTGTAGTTTAAACCATGAAAATTGGTGTCTTATCATTATGGGGAAAATTAAAACGTGTTGCAATGCTTTTCGAAATTCAACCCCTAAGGGTGCTGAATAGGGGATGAAAGTTTGTATGGAAAATCATCATTTTTGTAGTTTAAACCATAAAAATTGGTGGTTCACAAAATATCAAAAACCGCTTGACGTATAAACTTGAAATTTGGCAGGAAGGTAGTTAATAGTTAGTAGAAGTCCGCTAAGAACGGATTTTACGACAGGGCCGGATTAAGGAGATCTAAGGGCTCTCGCAAGTTTGTATGGAAGTCCTTCATTTTTTGTGCTGCATATTTGAAATTTGGCAGGAAGGTAGTTTATAGTTAGTAGACGTTTGTTTAGAACGGATTTTGCGACAGGGTCGGATTAAGGACGCCTAAGGGCTCTCGCAAGTTTGGATGAAAGTCCTTAACTTTTTGTGCTACAAACTTAATATTTGGCAGTGAGGTAGTTTATAGTTAGTGGACGTTCGCTAAGAACGGATTTTGCGACAGGGCCGACTTATGGAGGTCTAAGGGCTCTCGCAAAAAGTCATTTAATGTTGTATACAGAATGGTATTAGACTAAAAAGCGCCCAACAAGGTTCACTTTAAAAAAAATGTTGTATAGCGCCAAAATACACCGATTTTTAAATCCATATTGTTGCCTCAACGCCATTTAATTTTGTTTCGGACCACTGCCGCCCAGAATTACAGCACCCAAAAGGACGCCTTTTGTAGTCGTCAGTACATTATCACCTTTTGATCTGGCAGTCAGTTCTCACACAAAATATAACATCACGCCTTAAAGCCCCGAAGGGTTGGGCAGACATGTACCTAAACGTACACACATTTTGCCAGTTTTATTGAAGTCCCATGTAATAGGGGGTGAGCCTATTGCCATCAACCAGGCACAAATCCAGATTACGTGGCTGCTACTGAGAAATTCCTGATGGGATAACCCAATAACACTAATATTCATAGTATTTTTTCATGTGCATATTTTAATGTTAAGTGGAAGAGCGGAGTCACATATGGGGGCGTCCATTAATTACGTGAGACGTTTAAAGGGGGGGGGGGTCGCGCCCGTTATCACCCAATCTCACGAGAGAGAGAGGGGGGTCCCGGCAGATATAACTGGGTTTAATTGAGTAAACATGTTTCTCTACAAATTATTTTCTTTTAGTGAATTCAACGCAATGAAGCACAGATTACCGTATTTATACTAAACTACGCATTTTGATAAATCTCACGTGAGATTAGGAGGGAGATGAGGGGGTCAACCCAAATCTCACGACATCCCACCAAGGGGGTAGGGGGGTCGAAAAATCGCCTCACGTAATTAATGGACGCCCCCTAACAAAAGCATCTTCTTGCTTAAAAGGTGATCTCCAAATCATGTGTGTGACAACTTAATGTAATTGAAATAAAAAATTTTGTTTTAACACTTTGCCCGACCCCGGGAATCGATCCCCACGCTTAGTAGTCGCGCTTGCTACCACTAGACCAACGAGGCGGAGCGGAACGGGGATTTTTATATATGTCTTTAGTTGATTAAATTTCCTTTTTGATTGTTACAAAAAAATGTATAGTTATCGCTCAAAATATTGAGCAGTTCGAGACGAAAAATTTTTTTCGTGTTCTTTCTTGCGACTTTTTTTTTCAAGATTCTGTATTATTTTTAGAAAATATTTTTGCATTTGTCTTTTACTTATACATTTGACTATACACTGTATTTTTATTAGGCTTGTAATATGTTAGCAATATGGCTAACTCTGCGACGAAAAAGAGTACGTTTTTACGGTGTCCCCGTATGGGTAGCGCCTTAAATACTTTATTTTATTTTAAGGTAAAACATAGATTTTTAGTATGCTACTGTGTATGCACTCACATAATTTTCTATTTTGTATGATAAAATATTACTTTTTCTACTTTTTCAGTGATTTTCATATTTAATAGAGTAGATAAATAGTTTGTTTATTAATCGATTCAATCACACCATCATATGTAAAAACAGCATGTTTTGATAATATGTTGCTTTGAAATATTTTGCACTAGCTTTTACCCGCGGCTTCGCCCGCGTGGATTTCGTAAATATCCGATTACTTACCTTCACCCCCCTTTTTAACCCTTCGGGGGTAGAATTACCAAAAACGCCGAGACACGTATGAATTAATTTTCATTTTCTTTTCTTCAGCCTAAACACAAAATTTGAAGATCCTAACTTCAAAACTGACAGACTTTCATACAAACTTCCATCCCCTATTTTACCCCTTTAGGGGTGGAATTCCCACGATCAGCTGTGAGACGTAATTCCCTCTCAGTGTAGGTTTCGGACTCGCGAGATAATGTATGCCGTTCGCGGTCAGCTGTGAGTCGCAATTCTCGTTGTGAAGCAGTTTCAGCTTCTCGGGATAACACATGTTGTTCTCGGTCAATGGTATGCCTTAGCTCTCGTTGAGAAGAGCTTTGAGACCCCGTGATGAAGCTCGTCTCGCTCTGTCAGCTGCTAATCGCATCTCTCTCTCGGGAGAGCTTTCATTGGCTCGAGAAGTTGAGGCACTAACTCTCATACGGTCTTATTAATAAAAATCGTCAATTCCAAAGATAATCCGACGTTAGTCTTGGACTTGTTAATCCGAGAGTAACAAAGTATTAACTTCGTAATTAGAATGTCATTAATAAACCAGAAGTAACCTTGGAGTAACTATACATTTCTTACACCGGGATTAAGATGAATGTTATGGCAACCCACGTTTGTTAAAAGTAAAAAGAGTGAGTTATTGAACGAACTTAGTGCGAGTTGTGTGAACAACTGTCAAGTCAACGTGACATTCGTGACAACTGACAAGTAGGTGGTGTTCAGTTTTAAATATTCTGGAGAAGATATTTTTCTATTAAAAAGAAATGAGCCAGAAACGCAATCGCTCCGTTAACTGGGATGAAGAAGAAAGGGTAAATTATGTTGATATAATATAATTGCGTGGTATTTTCTTGTTCAAAGTTGCATGGTCTTTAATTCATGCTATCGTTGTGTTGTTGTTTACTATGTTTTTACTGTTTCAGCAATTATTTCGCTCAGTGCTAAAAGAGTATGCGCAAATAATAGAAAAAAATTCGCTAGATACTAATACGAACAAGATAAAAACTAAAGCATGGGAGGAAGTTCACAAAACGTAAGAAACCAACAATGGTATGAGCACATCGATTGTTATTGCTTTTTTATTATTAAGTACGATTTTATTATTCTGCTTAAGGTTCAATAACTTAAATAAGCGACCTCGAGATCTTAGTCAGCTGAAGATTCAGTGGAAAGGAATGAAGGTCAATGCCCGAAAAACTTACAGTTCATTTAAAAAAGAAACTAATAAAACGGGTGGTGGCGAAAGACCAGCCACTCCTGATGAGGCAGTTATCGAAATAAGGGATCTACTTAACCCCGCTGAATTATTAAGGGATCATAATCCATATGATTCGGATGGACTTGTGATTGGAGAACTGGAGTTGCCTACTACGAGTGAGATACTACCTATTAAAAAACAGATTAGTCGGTTCAAACTATCAGGCAATAATTATCATCATTATAATGAAAACCTTGTAGTTCACATTGAGTGTATTACTAAACATTAAACTATTTATTCTAGTATTTGGAACCATCAACTTCTGATTATAAATATATCAGTAATGCTGAAAATGAACATATTATACAAGTAAGTTTCTGTAGAAATATTTAGGTACCTATTTTTTATTAAATAATACCTTGGACATTTTAAAGCATTAAACATTCTTTTTCAGAATGCATCTATGGAAACTTTTGAAGATGTTAATGTGGCTGTTCAAGAATATAGTTCAGTAGTGGTAAGCTCACAACAGTTATAATAATAATATATTGTGATGTCTGCGGAAAACCAATAATTTTATTTGCAGTGTTTTAAAATTCTATGTTTTTTTACAGATTCCTCAAGAACATGGGAATAAGTCCAATAAAAATTCACCTTCAATACCATCACAGGTAAAAAACCATCATATTGTTTATCAAGTGTCAATATTTAGAATAGGGGCTTAAGCAATTACAAGCACAACAAAACCAGATTAAAACAATTGTTTTAAAATGAGTTATTACTCTTTCCATATTTAATTTTTTTGGTTGTAAGATGGCAGAAATTAAGATTAATACGAGCATGCTATGTAATATAAAATGAAGTTTATTTTTAAATATTTACAATGATTTACAGACCTGTGAAGATGAAAGTGTAATTGAAACTCCCATGAAAAAAGCTATAGGCGCAACTCCAGCAAAGAAGGTACATTCTCATTTATTCAATTCAGTCACATGTTATAATATAATATGAATATGTACATTAAACTGTCTATTAAAATAATCACATTAATTTGTTGGGCTATAACATAACCTAATTCAACATGTTTTATTTTTAGGTAGCCAAACGAAAATTAATGCCACATATCACAAATAGTGGTAAGAAGACTAGAATGGTAATATACATGCATATGGCTGATTATTTTAAAATGTGTTTGTCACCGAATAAATACATTAATATAAATACGTCTATATATATGTTTTAAAATATTTGCAGGACCATGAGGACTATATAAATAAGATGTTGATCCACAGCAAGATGTTAAAAGATAAAGAACACAAGCGAAAAATGGAAATGGCTGAAGAAGATGAAAGAAGAAGACAAGAAGAACACGCAATAATAATGGAAATAAACAAAGAAAAATTGAAAGCGGCAATATTGGAAAGAGAAATTTTAGAAATAAAAAAAGGAACACTTGAAAGTAATAAATAATTCTTGTTTTTATGTTTATCTTTTATTTACTTAACAGAGTATATGTGAATAAATAAAATATATTTCAAAAATTTGCATCAATAAATGCTGCCCGCACAGAATTACCTCTATGGGAGTGGTGGGAACTTAAGATTAAGGATGACGATGATGAGTCGTCAATTACTGGGACTTCATCTTCTACATCTCCATACAGATCTTGCCTGTTTATTGCAATATTGTGTAGTACTGCCAATGTAACTATATATAGTTTTATATTTTCCAATTTTGTTGTAGAGAATCCTTTTAGTAAGCACCGAAACCTTTGCTTCCATAACCCAAAGCATCTCTCTACAACATTACGAGTCCTTATGTGTGCCTGGTTATACATTTCTTCCTTTTCTGTACTTGGATTGAGGATTGGTGTAAACAAATAAGGTGTGCAAGCATAACCTGAATCACCCAAGAGTCTACCTTTAAATTGTGATTGCTCAAATCTCTGCTTCAACCTACATTCATTAAATATTCTAGAGTCATGTGTACTGCCTCGCCAGTGGGCCACTATATCCATTATCTCTAAATTAGCATTAGACACAACCTGAAACAAAGAACATAGGTATTGTAATATAAGTAGTATTAAAATATAATTAACAGGTTGGTGTTCATTTAGATATAGATCATAATAACTTATTATTTACAAGGATGGGCTACTTAGGTAGGTAAGTACTATAAAACTCACTTGTACATTAATCGAACTATATCCTTTCCTGTTTATATAATATTGTCCAACATCTCCACCAACTTTTGGTATTCTAATGTGGGTACCATCAATAGCTCCTATCACTTGACGAAATCCACACAGCAAATAAAATCCAGCAATCACACTACTCTGTTCTGCATCAGACTGTGGCATTTTAATCCATTCAGCCCTTAGTGCTACTATTGCTAAGGCAACTTGTTTGCATACAAGTGATATTGTCGACTGACTCATCCCACTTATATCTCCTGCATCATCTTGAATCTGTTGACAAAAAAAAACTAATGTTAAAATAACTGAAAACAATCAACTTGCCCTGAACTATGTAAATAGGTAAGAATTGATTTATAATGAAATTATTAGTGATAGTTTACCTCTCCACGGGCCCATGTTCTTATTGCTGCCAAAACTTTCAGATGAGGTTGTATAAAGCCACCTCTTGCATCACCAGCTAGGTTATTTTTCACCATATCAATAATAAAAACAGCAGTTGATTTAGAAAATCTGTACTTAGATTTAAACTCCGCTTCTTGCAATTCTTCCAGAGGATTCTTGCGAATTTTATAAATTTTTACACGTCTCGTTAACATCATATGATTTTCAACTTCATTTATTTCATCTATCACCCTTAAATCTTCAATAAAATAGTCTCTCTCCATTTTCTTACACAAATAAAAATATAACACGCGCGACGAACCGAACTAACGAAACAAATCATCTGAAATTCAAATCAAACGTCAAAACCCACAGCTACTCTATGCTTAGTCAGTAGTTAAACCATGTGTCGCCTTGTATTAAATCTTAGTCCAGGAGTAGATTCGGATTAGTTTAATTCTTTCTTACTCCAAGTTTATTAATACGGAATTTAAGTACTCCGAATTTAATACACGGAGTATAATTAGTCTAGGTTTAGTCCGTGTTTATTAATAAGACCGATAGAGTTTAACCGATGTGCTCTTTCCTCTGCCGATTCTTGAGTACGCCTATTTCTCATTCTCTTAGCTTCTCTCGAATTTCGAGATAAAGATAATCATTTTTTAGGTGGCATTGATGCAGGCAAATAAAAATAAAGCTAAAACGTAAATGAAAATAAAACTAATAGGTAAAAAAAAGTGAACGTAAATTAGCCAAAACTTACCTATCAGTATCTAAAAATCTATGCATACCTACTACTACTTCACCTAAAAAGAAATAAAATGTAAACTATTAATAATTGTAATTTGAACGAATATTTAAACACTACCAAAATAACTAATACCTATTTTATTAAATAACAACAAAAGGAATCTAAAAATAAATTATCAAAGACTAAAAGTCGCGCTGATAAGCACGGTTTGTTAATATCAATTAAGTATTGTCTGTGGTACTCCCTTTCTTCTCCTAAAATTGTTTGTCCGAAAATCATTATCCATAACACGTATGCTATAAACTTCAGTAACCATAATGTTCAAAATCCCGAAATTTTGTTTAACATAATTATCTTTAGTTCTAAAAGTATTCTGTCATAATATCGAGTACTATAATAATTGAATCTCCTAATTTTACATGACCTAAAGTCATATGTCCTAAGTATTGTGTTAAATAATGTGTATTATTCCGAATGTTCATTTATAATAATTTTTTTAGTCTTAAAACATTTGCTAAAAATTAGGTTTTAGTGACAGAAACGAATCGCTGTAAATCCGACTCCACGCAGTCTTGTCTGCTCTACCCCTAGAGTGTAATTTAAAATCGCGTAGGCGCGGAGGGGCGAGGCGGCCCGCGAGTTGAGGAGCAGGTGGTTGTAACACTCGCCGTGGTGAGCGTTAAACCAATCTGCGACGATAAACTCGCGTGGGACCGCCGGAGCCCCGCAGCGCCGGAGCCGTGACAGAAACCATGCCTGCTGCATGTTGCATGCTTGCTTGTATGCTGTGTGTTTGCTTGCATGCTGCATGCTGCGTGCTTGCTTGCATGCTGCATGCTTGCTTGCATGCTTCATGCTTGCTTGCATGCTGCATGCTTGCTTGCTTACAAAAACCACATGTTCACAATCAACTGCTTTATTGAGTACATGTATAATATATTTATTTATGTATAATAAAAAATTATAAGAGAGAGAAGTTCATAGCAAAAGCTTCGTTATACAAATTTGTTCTAAGAATATTATTATTATAAATAAACATTATGTAATTTGAATTTAGGACTTATAACTTTTATTGAAAACAGTTTTATGTCTTTTGTATGTTATCTATACATATAAAATTCAAAGTCCTGACTGACTGACTGACTGACTGACTGACTGACTTATATATCAACGCACAGCCCAAACCACTGGTCCTAGAGACATGAAATTTAGACAGTGTACTCTTTGTGAAGAGTAGGTATCCACTAAGAAAGGGTTTTTCGAAATTCCACCCCTAAGAGGGTGAAATGGGGTGTTGAATTTTCCATGTAACTTTTTATTCTCCGAGTCAATTGACTTGAAATTGTGTCTACATATATTTCAGTTAAAATGATGAGATACGTGTATCACAGTTTTTCCAAAATCATCCCCCAATTTAAAATTCAATGTCCTGACTGGCTGACTGATACATCAACGCACAGCCCAAACTACTGGTCCTAGAGACATGGAATTTGGACAGTGTACTCTTTGTGAAGAGTAGGTATCCACTAAGAAAAGGTTTTTGAAATTCCACCCCTAAGAGGGTAATTTGGGGTGTTGAATTTTCTGTGAAACTCTCTCGGTTGACTTGAAAATGTGTCTACATATACTTCAGTTAAAATGATGAGATACGTGTATCACAAAATCATCCCCCAATTTAAAATTCCATGTCCTGACTGGCTGACTGATATACCAACGCACAGCCCAAACCGCGGGTCCCAGAGATGAAAATTGGAGGGTGTATTCTTTGTGAAGAGTTAGTATCAGTTTTTCGAAATTCCTACCCCTTGGAGGGTGAAATGGGGTGTTGAATTTTCTGTGAAACTTTTTACTCTCGGGGTCGATTGACTTGAAAATTTGTGTACATACTCTTCAGATAAAATCCAGTAAATCCGATGTCCAATCTCAAACCAAGGTATCAATATTTCACGTATCTAATTTAATTGATATAACTTTAAACTAATAATTGCAAGTTATAAGCAAGTACATGTAAATCTATGTATGTATTATAGATAGATACATAGATTACTTATTATTCCCACGATATCTTACTTCTGGAATAATAAGTAATCTATGTATCTATGTATAATACATACATAGATTTACATGTACTTGCTTATAACTTGCAATTATTATTATAAAGTTATATCAATTAAATTAGACACGTGAAATATTGGTTTGAGATTGGACATCGGATTTACTGGATTTTATCTGAAAAGTATGTACACAAATTTTCAAGTCAATCGACCCCGAGAGTAAAAAGTTTCACAGAAAATTCAACACCCCATTTCACCCTCTAAGGGGTAGAAATTTCGTAAAACTGATACTAACTCTTCACAAAGAATACACCCTCCAATTTTCATATCTCTGGGACCCGCGGTTTGGGCTGTGCGTTGGTATATCAGTCAGCCAGTCAGGACATGGAATTTTAAATTGGGGGATGATTTTGTGAAACACGTATCTCATCATTTCAACTGAAGTATAAGTAGACATATTTTCAAGTCAATCGACTCCGAGAATAAAAAGTTTCACATAAAATTCAAAACCCCATTTCACCCTATTAGGGGCGGAATTTCAAAAAATCCTTTGTTAGTGGATACCTACTCTCCACAAAGAGTACATTCTCCAAATTTCATGTCTCTAGAACCAGCAGTTTGGGCTGTGCGTTAATGTATCAGTCAGCCAGTCAGGACATTGAATTTTAAATTGGGGGATGATTTTGGAAAAACTGTGTTACACGTATCTCATCATTTTAACTGAAGTATATGTAGACACATTTTCAAGTCAATCGACTCGGAGAATAAAAAGTTTCATAGAAAATTCAACACCCCATTTCACCCTCTTAGGGGTGGAATTTCGAAAAACCCTTTCTTAGTGGATACCTACTCTTCACAAAGAGTACACTGTCCAAATTTCATGTCTCTAGGACCAGTGGTTTGGGCTGTGCGTTGATGTATCAGTCAGCCAGTCAGGACATTGAATTTTAAATTGGGGGATAATTTTGGAAAAACTGTGATACACGTATCTCATCATTTTAACTGAAGTATATGTAAACACAATTTCAAGTCAATCGACTCAGAGAATAAAAAGTTTCATAGAAAATTCAACACCCCATTTAACCCTCTTAGGGGTGGAATTTCGAAAAACCCTTTCTTAGTGGATACCTACTCTTTACAAAGAGTACACTGTCCAAATTTCATGTCTCTAGGACCAGTGGTTTGGGCTGTGCGTTGATATATAAGTCAGTCAGTCAGGACTTTGAATTTTATATGTATAGATTATCCTTATAGCATGATTCAGTTTTCACGCGCGATGGCTTATTATTAGCGTATTCCATGTATAACTTTGGTGTTTCTATACCGATTTCTATGATTCTTTTTTATGGAATAGTTAATTATGTTAACTTTTTTAATTAGGGATGACTGAGAGTGTTATAAACGTAGGAGTAGACAAATATAATCAGAAAGCTTCGAACTGCTAAGCTATCGGGAGTTACACGTGATATTGTGAGTCAACCATAAAAGATAGACATATGCTGACGTGGGATATTTTTTATATAATTTTAAGGAGAACATTTCCGTCGTACATGATTTCTGTGTAGCTTTAACCATTAAGGTTGCACACGCGACGGAAGCTTAAAAATGGAGTAACTTCTCCCGTTTTCCCAACATTTCCCTTCACTGCTCTGCTCCTATTGATTGTAGCGTGATGAAAAGAATACTATAACCAACTCAGGAGTATGAAAAATAATTGTACCAAGTTTCGTTAAAATCCGTCGAGTAGTTTTTGTTTCTATAACGGTTATACAGACAGACAGACAGACAGACAAAAATTTTACTGATTGCATTTTTGGCATCAGTATCGATCCCTTATCACCCCCTGATAGTTATTTTGGAAATATATTTCATGTACAGAATTGACCTCTCTACAGATTTATTATAAGTATAGAAAATTTTACTGATTGCATTTTTGGCATCAGTATCGATCCCTAATCACCCCCTGATAGTTATTTTGGAAATATATTTCATGTACAGAATTGACCTCTCTACAGATTTATTATAAGTATAGAAAATTTTACTGATTGCATTTTTGGCATCAGTATCGATCCCTAATCACCCCCTGATAGTTATTTTGGAAATATATTTCATGTACAGAATTGACCTCTCTACAGATTTATTATAAGTATAGATTAATTCGTTTGGATGTTTGGAAAGCAAGGGACATACGATTTGACATAGATGTGCTGTGAATACAACATCTTAAAACACTTGTTTGAATATAGTATTCGAAGATAAATGTTTTACATATCTGTTAAAAACTATAATAACAACTTATATTAAATAAATGTTTTTACGGTTATTATAAATTAAATAAAAATACATGTCCATGAAGACATGTATGTTTATTTAATTTATAATAAGCATATTATAGTTAAAGTAGCATATTATGTCGAGGAATGTTATTATTTGGTAACTTTTTCTTACAGAATAATGGCTGATGAACCACAGTGCAGTAGTGGATTGCCAGGAATTGAGTATATATCCTCTGAAAGAGGTAGGCTGATTTTTAAAAAAGCAGAAGTAGTTGTACCTAAAAAATATGAAGACTTTTTAATATGTGATTATCAAGATGGTTCAAACCGAATTTTAATATTTTCTGTGGTAAATGAGGTGACAATGTCAAGTTTCTCCGATTTCTTTTTAGATGGAACCTTTAAATTTGTAATTCATCCATTTGTTCAGCTATTTAGTATTCACGCTGATATTGGAAGTTCTACCACCAGTACAAATGTTGTACCGTTAGTATTTGCGCTGCTTTTAAATAAAAAGCAAGCTACTTACGAAATTCTATTTCATATGCTTAAGGCCCGTTTTCCCAATTGGTGTCCACGTCAGTTTACCATGGATTTTGAGATAGCAATACAAAACGCGGCACAAAAAGTTTTCCCAAATACGCTAATTTCTGGATGTTATTTCCATTTTTTGAAATCCCTGTGGAAGAAAGCAAAACACTTGGAACTCAAATCTAGACTACATAAGCGACACGTTGCCCTTTGCGCCTCACTAGCTTTAATACCAGAACAATATATAGATGACGGTTGGCTTTATATCATGGAGGACTGCCCTCAAAATAATCTAATTTCAGCTTTAAATGATTATTTTGTCGAGAACTGGCTCGATAATAAAACTATAGCCAGAAATTGGAATGTATATGGACAACGTCATCGGACGACTAACCTTGTAGAAAGTTGGCATTCCAAAATGAATCGTAAAATTAATGGTAGAAATAAACCAAATATTTTGCAATGTTTAGACACTCTACATAAAGAAGCGAATTTATCAAAAAATAAAATGGATCAGGTGCAAAGGGGTGTCCAAACAAATAATCGGACTCCTGAATCGATTGAAAATGAAGCGAGAATAAATCGCATAATTAGCCAATTTTTTGAAAATCAGATTTCACTAGGCCACTGCATGGAAAAGCTATGCATATATTATTAATTTAAAATGAAAAAACAAATATAAGATTAGTTTTATACTAAAACTAGCTGTTGCCCGCGACTTCGTTCGCGTGGAAATTTTGGTGTGCATGTGTGAGACTGCCTCGTTGGTCTAGTGGTAGCAAGCGCGACTACTAAGCGTGGGGATCGATTCCCGGGGTCGGGCAAAGTGTTAAAAAAAAATTGTTTATTTCAATTACATTAAGTTGTCACACACATGATTTGGAGATCACCTTTTAAGCAAGAAGATGCTTTTGTTAGGGGGCGTCCATTAATTACGTGAGGCGATTTTTCGACCCCCCTCCCCCCTTGGTGGGATGTCGTGAGATTTGGGTTGATCCCCTCATCTCCCTCCTAATCTCACGTGAGATTTATCAAAATGCGTAGTTTAGTATAAATACGGTAATCTGTGCTTGATTGCGTTGAATTCACTAAAAGAAAATAATTTGTAGAGAAACATGTTTACTCAATTAAACCCAGTTATATCTGCCGGGACCCCCCTCTCTCTCTCGTGAGATTGGGTGATAACGGGCGCGACCCCTCCCCCCCTTTAAACGTCTCACGTAATTAATGGACGCCCCCATATGTGACTCCGCTCTTCCACTTAACATTAAAATATGCACATGAAAAAATACTATGAATATTAGTGTTATTGGGTTATCCCATCAGGAATTTCTCAGTAGCAGCCACGTAATCTGGATTTGTGCCCGGTTGATGGCAATAGGCTCACCCCCTATTACATGGGACTTCAATAAAACTGGCGAAATGTGTGTACGTTTAGGTACATGTCTGCCCAACCCTTCGGGGCTTTAAGGCGTGATGTTATATTTTGTGTGAGAACTGACTGCCAGATCAAAAGGTGATAATGTACTGACGACTACAAAAGGCGTCCTTTTGGGTGCTGTAATTCTGGGCGGCAGAGGTCCGAAACAAAATTAAATGGCGTTGAGGCAACAATATGGATTTAAAAATCGGTGTATTTTGGCGCTATACAACATTTTTTTTAAAGTGAACCTTGTTGGGCGCTTTTTAGTCTAATACCATTCTGTATACAACATTAAATGACTTTTTGCGAGAGCCCTTAGACCTCCATAAGTCGGCCCTGTCGCAAAATCCGTTCTTAGCGAACGTCCACTAACTATAAACTACCTCACTGCCAAATATTAAGTTTGTAGCACAAAAAGTTAAGGACTTTCATCCAAACTTGCGAGAGCCCTTAGGCGTCCTTAATCCGACCCTGTCGCAAAATCCGTTCTAAACAAACGTCTACTAACTATAAACTACCTTCCTGCCAAATTTCAAATATGCAGCACAAAAAATGAAGGACTTCCATACAAACTTGCGAGAGCCCTTAGATCTCCTTAATCCGGCCCTGTCGTAAAATCCGTTCTTAGCGGACTTCTACTAACTATTAACTACCTTCCTGCCAAATTTCAAGTTTATACGTCAAGCGGTTTTTGATATTTTGTGAACCACCAATTTTTATGGTTTAAACTACAAAAATGATGATTTTCCATACAAACTTTCATCCCCTATTCAGCACCCTTAGGGGTTGAATTTCGAAAAGCATTGCAACACGTTTTAATTTTCCCCATAATGATAAGACACCAATTTTCATGGTTTAAACTACAAAAATGACGATTTTCCATACAAACTTTCATCCCCTATTTAACTCCCTTAGGGGTTGAATTTCGAAAAACACTGAAACGTGATTTTTAACCAGAATAGTAACCACCAATTTTTATGGTTTAAACTCAAAAAATGACGATTTTCCATACAAACTTTCATCCCCTATTTAACTCCCTTAGGGGTTGAATTTCGAGAAATACTCAAACACGTGATTTTTAATTTTTTACCAGGACGGTAACCACCAATTTTTATGGTTTAAACTACAAAAATTACGATTTTCCATACAAACTTTCATCCCCTATTTAACTCCCTTAGGGGTTGAATTTCGAGAAATACTCAAACACGTGGTTTTTAATTTTTTACCACGATGGTCACCACCAATTTTTATGGTTTAAACTACAAAAATGACGATTTTCCATACAAACTTTCATCCCCTATTTAACTCCTTTAGGGGTTGAATTTCGAAAAATCCTTCCTTATTCCTTGTCTACATCATAAAGGGAACCTCTGTGCAAAATTTCAGCTTTCTAGGTCCAAGGGTTTGGGCTGGGCGTTGATGAGTCAGTCAGTCAGTCAGTCAGGACTTCTCTTTTTATTTATATAGATAATGTAATAATGGTGGCTGTTATAATATTACTGCCCAGCTCTGTGATACGAATCCTGGTTCCATTGCACAGTCTGGGAGTTAACCCCAGGGAGTTGAGAAACTCAACGGGGTAGGCAGTACTATCATCATTAGCCATCACAGGGTCTATGAATGTCGACGCCGACGATCATATAATTTTTTTTATTTGATTGACACACTCGTTCTTTGGCGACAGCACTACCCCTCACACAACCACCCTTCATTTTTTATATTAACCCCCAAATTTGGAAAAACGTGCATGATGTGATGATGTGGATGTGCGTGCATCCTGTGTAGCCACTGGATGGGAAAATTCTTCGGAAAATAGAATTTTCCCAAATGCGCCCGATTCTAGACAACCCACTCCCATTTGCAGCAGCATATTCGCAAAGACACCTGCTTCGTGGTCGTTGTACAGTTGGACGCACATGTTGCAAGTAAGATGGATCTTTTCGATCCCAGACAACAGTGGCGACGCCTTGAGACATGCGTTTATTTCATCCGCCGGTGTGCTCCTCTCAATAACTTGCAGTATCTGTCTAAAGTCGCCTGCGAGCAAAACGACAACGCCACCCATCAGCGCCTGGTTGCTGCGAATGCCCTGCAAGCTCTGCGGTTCAACGCCTCTTATGCACTTTAAACTTGCACTGCTGCAAAAGGACTCCCCGGCCGCTGTTTTTGGTGATGTTGCATGTTGAGGTATCTTCACTTGCAAGATTCAGCGGCAATATGAAAACGGAATGTGCAGTCCGGCCACCGTTAAGCAAAGTTGCAGCAATGTCCGAGGGAGCCACAGCCACAGCTATGTGACCGCACGGTTGGCGCAGTGGCTGAGCAAATGGCTGTTGCGCTGCGTGTATCGGGTTCGATTTCCTCGCGGATCACATTTTTTATGGCCTACAGGTAGTGGTTCCGGGTCTGGCTGTTTGAGAGTTTAACTGTCTGTAAACACACCCACGATACAGGAGAAATTCCAAGTGTGGGCCTGGACTGGGGCAAGGTTAAAAAAAAACTTTAAAGCTGTATATAGCGGTCCTTGAGGAGTTGGGCCAGCAGAAGATTCAGCACAAATGCAATGTGACGGCACAGCACACAAAAAAAAATACAACCAATTACAAAAAGTATAATTTTACTGGGGATCGAACTTGCTACGTGATGCACGTAAAGCGTTCATGAAACCGTTTCTCTATTTGCTTCGCTGACATTTACTTTGAAATAGACGTTGTTACGCATATCATCGTACTGAAACGATAAACAATTGAATAATACTGACATAATGCAATATGGCTCATCCCCTTCAGCAAGTAGCGTGCTAATATATGGGTGAATATCAACAAAGTTCATTTTTTGTCAATTTTGGTGGCTCAATTTTTTCTTTACTTTTCGTGAAAAATAACGATCTGGTATAAGAATAGAATGTCCAAGCTTGAAGGATCTTCATGAGGGCTCAGGATATCTCCATAACTTTTTGAGATATTTTAGTTCAAAGTCTAGTGTGGCCACCAAAATTGAAAATCAGCCACCAAAATCGAAAGTACCACCAAAATTGAAAATCAGTAGCACCAAAATTGAATTTCTCCGTCAGAAACCTCAATCTCACTAATAAAGCTCAATGTGATTAATCTCACAAATTCTCGGGAAGTATCAATAACTTTTATCGGTTAATAAAACTCTCTTTTGTTAAAAATAGGATAGATTTCGAGGTCTGGTCCTAAAGTCGGACTGACATGGTAGCGTTTTTGTTGGGGAGACTGCAGTACAACCCAAGTCTCGATCGAATCGAAGGCTTTCTCGTAGTCCACAAACACTAAACGGAGAGGCAGCTCTTCGGTCTCCTGTATAACCTGCCGCAGCGTATGTATGTGGCGTACGGTGCTAAAGCCATTATGGAATCCGGCTGGTTCGGGATGATTCTTGAAAACAACTTGTAGACATAGTTTAGAAGTGAGATGGGCCTATAATTCTTCAGCCGGGCATTGTAGCCTTTTTTGAAGAAGAGTACCACCACACCCCTGCACCATGCCTGTGGGGGGGTTTTCCCCTCGGGTATGACGGAATCAAATAGCTTCTGAAGGGCTTTAAGTACCGGTTTTCCACCCGCCTTTAGGATTTCGGCCGTAATTCCGTCATCACACGGTACTTTGTTGTTTTTAAGCTGTTCCAGAGCCATCCTAATCTCGTTCATCCAGATCTCGTCCGGGTTTTCTTCGGTATAGTGTCGGGTCAGTCTAGCTCTTGGGTCATTTGCTAAATTTACAACGGGTTTACTGGTTGAAGTGTATAACTGCCCATAGAATCTCTCGATATCCCTCAGTAGCTCCGGTTTGGCGGATACGATCCTGCCATGGTCGGTCTTCAGTTTCGTGAGCTGGCTCTGCCCAATAGCCAGATCTCTTGCAAATGCCTTGGAGCCGCTCAGTTGCATCTTTAATATGCTGGATTTAAAGATTCGTCTATTGAGCTGCCGGTATTTCCACGCCTCGTCTGAAGACTGCAGGATCATCTCACGCCGCTCCTGCATGAGCTTGATAGTATGATCAGAGAGTTTTTTGTTCTTATGTGCACGACGTGTCTTGAAGAACTTAGACCCGTATGGACAGTTTCCACGAACTTATCGTTGTATTCGTCCAATGAGCTTCTTAGGCACTCGAAACGAATCTGGAGTTAAAGCTTTTGAGATTGCAGCAGCTCTCGGGGTTTTGAATTTAGATCTGTGCTGGACAGAGCGTAGACTTCATCAGTCGAGACTTTTCAAGCTTGATATTGATGTTCAATGTGCCTCTTACTATGCCTTGATCGCTTCTGGTTTTCAACGAATTGATCGTAGAGACAACATTGAACATAATACGCTTCTTGGTTGACATGGTGAAGTCAATCTCATTTGAAGTTGCACCATCGAGGCTCTGGCAGGTTCACATTCTGTGCTCACGCTTTCTGAAGAAGGAGTTCATCCTATAGAGGCCCTCCTTCTCCATAAAACTAGCCAGTTGGTGACCCCGGTGGTTCCAACGTCCAACCCCAAATTGCCTAGTTTCGCGTTGAAGTCCCCAATGACAACGGTGAAGTGCTTTTAAGCAGCCTCTCTTCGCTGGTCTGTTTTGGCATTCTAAAAAGCAACAAAATAAATATATATGAATAAGAAACTTGGTCATTAGTATGCAACCCTTATAATAATAGGTTTTACTAACTGCCAAGTACATAAAATGTATTTATTTGCTAATCCAACTGTCTTGCAACGTAAAAACTAGCTATATAGGTAATAACAATACATATACAGTACATAATTCAAATCTGGTAGGCCATTTTCAATTTTGGTGGCGTGAAAACGCCACCAAAACCACCAAAATTGAGCCACCAAAATTGGAACCAGGCATAAAAAAAATCTTAAAAAATAAGGGTTTTAAGTTAAAATTAAATTAATGTCATTGATTTATGGGTCACCCAAATTATTAGCTATAGCATGTAGCTTACTATTATAACACTTTAAAATCAACAGAAAATCGATCCACCAAAAATTGAACAATTCTTGTCCCCCGTTCCGCCCAAGGCGAGTACTTATGTTTTTGGAGGGTAATCACAGCACTAATCACACACCTGACACTAATCGCACTAATGGCACGACTGATAGATGCGAAATAAATAACGCGATTGATCGCACACGCACGAAACTTCATGTTATAGTAAGTTGAAAAAGTGCCAGAAAATTTTTGATTTTTGCTTGGACAAACTTTGATCGAGTGTCCTGTGCTCTTATATAAGATTTTATAATATGGTTTAATTGTTTTTAGATAAATTGACTAATGCATATACTAACAAAATTGTTTATTTTTTATTGTACCTCAAATTGTTACTTTGGTGAACGCAATTACATCAAAAAATGGAACTGGGACAAGCCACCAAACTTGAATTTGAAGGCGATTTTTTTTTTCCCTGATTATTTATATACACTTATAAAAAAATAAATGTGGCCCTAATTGAACCAAGTTACGTAGTTCACTACAAAAAAAAATCAGAAACATCCTATCATTTTACACCTCGATTCTCAACGTGGACACGTAAAATTTGCTGATTTGATATTCACCCATATAGCCTAACATTTGAAGAAGCCTATTACAGATATTTGTGCAAAATGAACAGGATCTATGCAGTAGTTTTTGCGCCAAGTCGGAACATCGGATCGGATTTTAACGATTTTATTATATGTAGAGAAGAGATAGAGAAGAGAAGAAGATTATAACAATGACGATATTGAGCTTTGTTCATGGCTAATTTGTCCTGCACTATGTGTGATATTTGAGGAATACTCTAAAGAAATTCCTACTGTCAAGGACCGTTATCTACATAAATACCGTCCTTCACAGTATTTCTTTATGTACAATGTTTTTCACTAATTCGGAAGCGGGCACTAAAACAAACAGCCCAGTTGGAGAGCTAACACGTGAGCAAGCCACAAACTGGCCGTGGGAGAAACAGTCTTGCCGCAAATCAACTCCAGCAAATTTCAGAGTTTGTCCCTGTAACTTACCTTGATTGGGAACTGCAATCTTTTAAATTCAAACGGAATGTCACTTGGAATCAATGGTATACGCGGCACGAAGACTGTTTCACCTCTGGCAGATCCAGTTAGGTTTTGGCCTCAATAAAATTGCGGCGGAAACCAGTTACTTGGAGTCTAGTTCCATTGCACAATTTTGGAGGCCGTATATTTTGAAGCAACGTCACAGGAGCACCTAAGCGCAACATAAGTCTGTGACGCGGAAGACCCTACGGATAAAGAGAGTTAAAAAATTCTACAGGATAATTAACCGACTCGTTCATATCAAACATGGTATCAAAAGAATTATAAATAATCTTCACGGCTTGGGCGTTTTTGGGAGTCAAAATGGCTCTCTTGCAAAACCACTCCATCGGTTTGTCTTTTATATTTTTATTCATGAACGGACAACTTCAATACAAAACTTCATCCCCCTTTTCACCCCCTTGTGTGTTTGAAATTTAAAAAATATAACGATTTACGTTGTGTTAACTTCCAACCATAAGCCGAAATATTAGTGATTTTAACTTAAAATACCTTTTTAAAAACGCTAGTAACCATTGAGGAGTTCCTTCGTGAGAAGACGGTCCTGGCTGCAGGATGAGGTCATGATAAAATTATCTTATCTTTATCTATCAAACTTGAACGCGTAAACAAAGTTTCGTGTCCGTGCTACTAACCGTTGAAGAGTTCTCTCTTGAGGAGACGATCCTGGCTGCAGGATTAAGCAATGTCTGTCATAAAATTGTATTGTCACCAGAACCAAAGGTGTGTGCATGAATTTCAGCTCAATCGGTTGTACAAAATTGAGTTGCATTCCACCCGAACAAACATAGTAACTTACCTTCATCCCCCTTTTTAACCCTTCGGGGGTAGAATTATCAAGAACGCCGAGACACGTATAAATTAATTTTCAATTGTCAGCCTAAACACAAAATTTGAAGATCCTAACTTCAAAACTGACAGACTTTCATACAAACTTCCATCCCCTATTTTACCCCTTTAGGGGTGGAATTCCCAAAAATGCTTTCTTAGTGGAAACCTTCTCTTCACAAAGAACACACCCTCCAAGTTTCATGTCTCTAGGACCAGCGGTTTGGGCTGTGTGTTGATATATCACCCAGTCAGTCAGTCAGTTTATCATTTTATATACATATATATATAGTTGATTATAAGATTTTTTTTAAATTTGTACATCCAGTAGTTTAAAACTGCATGAACTACAATTTTATAATTCTACGTAATTTTGCTGACTTAAGAAGTGTTTTAAGTACTCTGTTGCACATTAAACCGACATAATTACTACCTATATGAAAGAAATATAAAAAAGTAATAAATAAATATATACATAAAGGATTCCCATGTGGGTAGACTTGACATACATACGTATTTTCGTGGCTTCCTTATTTAATATTTATTTTAAAATAGTTAATTGTTATTTTCTTCTATATTAATGTGTTAAGTAATTGATAAGCCCACCTTCGCTCTGAACTATCCCATCACTTTATCTCTACACCAACTACAACACTGAAAATTTACAATTCAGCATGGACAACCAACTTGTGCACAGTATGGAACAAATGGAGAAGCTGTTTAGCACTCGCATGAGTGAGTACAAAGATAAGCTGCAGAGAGCTACAGCTGGAACTATCCCTGTGCACTCAGATCTTGCTGCACTTTCGCTGGATTTCTCAGAGTTCAAGTCCTTTGTCTGTCAAACATTTCATCACTTCAAGACTCAGATAGAACTCCTTTCTATGAGTCTGGACAGGCATGAGAAACCTAATGAAAAATTAAGCGACTTGATTCTCCATATCATCTCCAAGCAGCTGAAGATAGATGATTTCAGGATGGATTATCTGGAAGTTTGCCACAGGCTGGGAGCCTCCCAGGGTAAAACTAGACCGGTACTGGTGCGTTTCAGTGGCATGGAGTATCGTCGGTTAGTTTGGGACGGTAAAACTACACTCAAGGGCAGCGGTATCACTATTTCTGAGTTCCTGACCAAAACACGACACCAGCAGGCTTAGCCAAGTTGACAATCTACAATCGTTAACGCTAATAGAAAGCTAATCAAATGTATGGGAATGACATCATCTCAACGTTAAGTCACGTGGTCAAAACAAACGAATAGAAAATTCGTAGACAAGTATACAATTTATCTGAGCGTTCAAAATTATAGAATGAAACATAATCGTTTCTACAATGTTTATCGCTAGATCCCATATAAATCGTAGCCAAGTTACAGTTTTGACAAGCGCTAACGAAACGATGTCGAAGTTTTTGAACGACCACTGAGCGATCGCCGAGACCCAAGAGTTAACGATAACAATAGGCGTCTATATGATTCAGCTGTGTCTTGTATCACGTCATTGTTTATGTTTCAAACTTTCAAGTGCCCGAGTATGATAGAATTTCGAATAACACAGGAAGATATTTACGAAATAACTAATAATTTTCGTACCTTTCTATGAATTCCAATAAAGCTGCGAACTTGCTCGAGATCTAGATTCGATCCTATAAAAGTTATCACTTCACTTATGGTATCTTTCATTTAAATGCAGGAATCATATCATATCATATCGAGTCCCAGTAATGTTTAAAATTACATTCCGCACTGCGGTATTATAATAAACCAATAATAAGAACAACTTGTTCCTTATTTCGCTTACTTTTTATCACTTAAAAGAATTATTCCTTTCTTAACAATTCAAAACAAAAGTTCAGCCCCCGCATAAAGTAAACAACTGTGACTTTGACGTTAGTTTGACGTGGGTAGGAACGCTCACCATAGACTAAAGTAGAGGTTTTTTCTACAAACATTGAAGAACGAGCGATCGACTGAGTCGTGTCAAGTTGGCTACCAACTTAGCGTTTTCTCATATCGTTTACGCCGAGGCGTCAACGATTGTAGAAAGAGATTCGATAAAAAACGTTTGTAACTTGGCTAGGCCTGCAGGTATTTATGGCTGCCCGCAAGCATTTCAGTATCAATAACTGCTGGTCTGCGGAGGGAAAGATTATTGTCTTGACGCCTAACAAGTCACGCCGGACAATTTCAAGTATGGGTGAGCTTGAAACTTTAATCGCGCTTTATCCCGCTCTCGCCCGTGCTGCCACTCCCAGTAACCTCGTGCCTGCTGCTTCTACCTCGCCAGCAGCAGCAACTACATCGCCTGCAACCGCAACCCCCAAAGGAAAGCTTGTCAGGAAGGCTCGTCGCTAAGTTAGCAACCACGTTTTTCTTTGATCGCTACGCCCCGGGTATTGACGGTACATGTTTGAATTTTTGTTGATCTACCCATAGCTTTTACAATTCGGTTTATTACTACTTTTTCCTCACTTTATTTTTCGTAGCCGGTAGATGTTTATGTTTTCGTTGTAACTTGTATTGACGTGACGTCTGTCAAAGTTTCACTGTCATTTTTATTTTTGCATGGAACTAAATAAGTCCCTACTTTTTTTATTAGTGTTGGCTTGCAGTTTTAGTAGTAGTGACTCTTTTGATTCGCTTTTAAATGATTTCTGTCCAACTTATGACCACGTAGTCTTGATGGGTGATTTTAATACCTGCCTTCTTAAAAATGACATTCGCACTAACAAACTTCAATCTATCCTTTCGTCTTTTAATCTCAGTATTTTGCCTCTTTCTGCTACGCATCACTTCTCTAATTGCACCCCTTCTCTCCTTGACCTGATAACTGTATCTAATTCTAATAATGTTTCTATCCACGGACAGCTTACTGCTTGTTTCTCTTACCATGATCTCGTCTTCTTGTCATATAAGTTACGCCCTCCTAAGCGCAAGCCGCAATATATTCTCCTTCGGAACTACAAGGGCATAGACCTAGAAGCATTATTGCATGATGCCGGTGGCATCGACTGGACGGGCGTCATGTAGAGTTCTTGTATTAACGAAATGGTTCGTATTTTAAACAGCGAAATTCTTAACTTATATCGACGGCCCCCACGTAAAGTATTGAAACTGCAAAACCTCTACTTTACAGGAGAGCGATTTTAAGTTTAGATTTAGATTTTTGTTAAACATAAAATTCCAAAATTTTATATTACCGATGTATCTTAAGTGGAAAATTTGACTGTTTTATACTGTCTACTATAGTTTTTGATAATTATTATACTTTTTCTAATATTACACATTCGATACTTTACTTGGTTACTGCTGGTTACTTTTTTATCGAATATGCCAATTTCGATAGTTATCTATGACAAAATATTCTAGTCTAATATCGAATGTGCCCGTTTCGATACTTTTCCGCGGCAACAATTTCTAGTAAACTATTGAATGTGGTAGACTCGATTGTTTTCTTTGTTAAATTGCTCAAGCCAAGGTAACATAACACTAGATTCGATTTAAGATACCTTCCTACGACTTATTTATGTCAAGCTTTTTCTGGGAAATGAAGAAAAACACGATCAGACATTTAATCAAACAATTTGTATTAAAAATAAAGAATTAAAAAACACAAATACTTAGTTACAAAGCGGCTTTTACCTTGTAGATGACATTTCAATGTTTTTAATGTTTTATCTATTAGAATTTTTACAAGATAATTCGTTTTCTAAGAGTAAAAAGATAAAATTATGTTTATGGCACAATGCTTTTATAAAGCAATTATAGTACAGAACATAGTACTAACTCTATACTAAGAATATGAGTCTATGTAAGTCTTATGCTCTTGAAATTACAATCTACATAATCGTTTGTAACAAAAAAAAGAAAGAAAACTTAACACACTTATCAATCATATCATATTAATTATAAAAGAGATCATCACGAGATGATTATCACAACATTTTGCTTTATGTACTATTAAACTTTCTTAAGTTAGGTACTCAACATGCTTTAGTATTAATCAACAATCAATGTAAATAGATAATAATTATTATTTAGGTACTGAGCTTTTTTGAGCTTACACTAGAAAGTGAGTATTAAATGAGATCGTCATTTTTTTAGTAATTAGATTATTATATAAATAATAGCAAATAAAATCACAATCTGTTTTTCTTAAAACTCTAGGTAATAACAAATTAAACATGAAGTTGCTTAACAAGGCTATTAGTTTTTTTTAACATTCTTCTAAATCTCAGTCACAATCAGTTCCAATGTTCTTAAAATTCTACAAATAATGGTAAAAATAAACTATTCAGTCCTGTTCGTTAAATTCTTCTTCATTGCTTTGAGAAATTTGGAGTGTTTTGTAAAAATTATGGTATTGCTTTGGAATGTGTCCAGCATTACAAAGTGACAATAAATCTTTATATTTTGCTTCCGATATCGGCAAGCTGCTAGAATATAATGGCGACAATTCACTTTCTTGATTTCTAATCAAGGTTTTTTTATTTCGACGGGTTCGAACTAAAGTATTTAGTGTCATGTAGTCTGAGTCCAGGTCATATTTGTAAAGAATAGTATTAGGGTCATTTTTTTTTACATGAATTTCCTTCATATTATTCCACCTCACATCTTGATTTTCAGTGTTTTTCTTCCAATTTCTGTTGTCTAACAAGGTTTTAAAATCAAATAACATATCTTGAGTCACTTCAGTAACTTTGTAAGGAGAACTGTTTGTTTTCGCCCAACGAACTAACGCGTACCATTGGTCAGGGGTATAAATTATTTTGCCTTTGGAAGATCTCTCAACAAGAGCATGCACACTGTCTGCTTCTAGTTGAGTGTGACCAGACTCTAAAAATCGGTGTGTGATGTCGATGTTGAATTTTCTGCTAGCATACATATAGAGGCTGTAGACAACTCTGTTACGGTTTTGTCCGGCGCAGTTATCCGACCAAAATCTGAAGTCTTGTGCTCCATCTGTTACTTTAAGTTGAATAAAATCTAACAAGCAACTAGCAACCTCGTTAGCCCCACGTTTAGCGATATTTTCAGGCTACATGTAGCATGATGCTTCCTTCTTTCCAGCATCGAATACTGTCAAATGCATAAGTGACAACTTCCTTTTATAATAAAATAAAGAAACCTCTCCACTAGGGCAGTTAAGTACCTTCTGAAAGTCATAAGTTGCACATACTATTTGACTAGGATTTTGAATAGCTAGTTCTTTATCCTCAGCTTTGTATTTTCGTGCAGTTTGCTTGTTAGAAAGATGCTTGGCGTGAGATTCTTTTTCTTCTTCGGTAGGATTTTCTATGTTATCAAACGCATGACACTTGTCACATAAATCTTTTTTCGGCATATAAAATGCAACGTTCATGTTGTCGTTTACAATAGTGCGATATTGCCTTTCCGTTTGTGCTGTATTGTTGTAGTTTTGCAATTGATTCCATTCTTTGTATAACGCAAACATCTTAGCAAAACTTAGATTGTTATCCAAGTACAATTTACTGCTGCTTTTCCTGGTATAATGGGACTCAACAGGCTGAAATGACTTCACGTGATCACAAACACTACGGATCATCTCGGTGTCAATTTTTTTAGGGTGATTAAGATGTTTTCCCCTGTTATCAGTTCCAGTTACACCACTTATGTCTAGCTTTTCTTGCGCTGTACGTATGAATTGGTCTGTAATAGCCAGAGTGGCACAAAACATTTTTAAGCACACTTTTATTGGTTCAAAGATATTGGAATCTGCGTTCGGAACAGGTAAGTAATAATTAGTAGTGAACTTCCTTCTCGATGGTCCTTCCTTAGTTTGCCTCTTTTTTTCAATTTTCTTAGTAAATTTGTTAATATACTCCCATTGCTTAGAGTGGTCTGAAAGTTTCCAAAACTTATCGAAAATAAGTTGTCTTATTTCTTCCCTAATATTAATGGAGCATTTCAGCTTGCAAGTCAATGGACATGAACTTTTCAGTATTTTGGCTGGCATTTCCTTACCTTTTTTGCTTATGTGTTTTTGTCCAGAATTGTTCAGCAATTTCCTACGAACATCAGTCCATTGGTTTACATGCCTCTTTCTTTTCTTACCCGGATCTTGCTTGAGGGTCCTTTTTCTGCTGACAGTGTAGGTATTGGGTGTTCCTGGTTCAGATGCTGATGTTGATATCAAAGAATTTACACTTGGAATGTCACAAGGTTCTTGAACATCGTTGGTACAAGATTGTTCGGTTGGGTTTATTGGGCAATCAAAATCTTGAATAGGATTTACACTTGGAATGTCACAAGGTTCTTGAACATCGTTGGTACAAGATTGTTCGGTTTGGCTTATTGGGCAATCAAAATCTTGAACAGAGTTAGGAGATGGAACCGGAGTACATTCATTGCTATCAAAAATAACGATATCAGAATCATTATGAACAATATTCCCATCAACCGCATCATTTTCATCATAAATGTCATTTAAATATCTCCACTCCTCGTCGGTGAATTGACACCGCATAGGAGATACTGAAAATACAAAAAAAAAAAAACAAATTAATACAACATAATATCGAAAATGCAGGGCAATCTATTACTTTGTCGTAGTAAAGTATCGAAAGTGGTACATTCGATGTGTTCATAGCAGAAAAAAGTATCGGATGTACCACTTTCGATAAATTTGCTAGTACAAATACCAGGGAAAACTATCGAAAGTGGTACATTCGATGGAACAAATTTACTCTTTGTACCAGTATAGTATCGAATCTACCACTTTCAATAGTTTAAAATCAATTATTCCAAAACAACAAAAAATTGACTAATTTTTGTCATAAATAGACCGTCACTACACAGGTTCTAATAACAAATTTATATATTTTTTTACATTTTAGATTTTAAACAAACAAAAACGCGTAAAAGAATGAAAAACTTTAAAACTTACCGGGTTGATTATCATTTGTTTCGGAAGTAATATGTTCTGGTGCACCTTCACTGCGTTGTTTTATCATATTTATCATTTGTAAACCTCTTCTATTCATTTTGAACTGAAACTTATAAAAACTAACCTAAACCTAACCTCAAAATCCACGCGTGCGTTCCGCTCATATATTCGGGTAACACTGACGAAACAGGTAGTTTCGTGTCGCGCCCGCGCATCGCTGACCACGTATAATATCGAAAGTGGCAAGTTCGATGTTTTAGTATGTTCATTTTATGTATTATCGATTTTGTTCGATTGAAAAATAGTTGAGGGTATAAAAATTGGTACATAATTTTTATATAGAATTATACATCTTAATCTCTACTTGCAATTAGTGCAATAAAACGAAAATGGCTTTTTTGCAATTTCGATAGTATACGTGGGGGCCGTCGATATGATTGTCACGCCCCTATTCGTCGAGTGAAGGTTAAATATGTTCCGACTCCCTGACTTACTCCTGCCATTAAAGATGCGATGGCTAGTAGAGACAGAGCCAAGAGAAGGTTAAAACGCTGTCCTTCCGAGCGTAATCTAACTGCGTACAAAATGTTGCGTAATCGCTGCAGTCGTTTGTGTAGAGATGCTAAGAAACGCTACTTCCACAAATCGCTCGACAACTGCAACTCTTCTGAAGTCTGGAGGTTTTTAAAATCTGTCGGCATTGGCAAGTCTCAAGTTGTTTCTGGTGGCGACACTGACGTGTGTGCTCTTAATAAACATTTCTCACTCCCTCCTGTTACGTTGGATCCACACGTCAAGTCTGCTACCTTAAATAAACTTTCCCGTTTGCCTTTGCCGCAATGTTCTTCCTTTGAATTAAGTCCTGTGAGTGAGATTGAGGTCAACAAATCTATTTCTGCTATCTCCTCCTCTGCTGTTGGTAATGACAACCTTTACTTAAGAATGATTTCTCCTATCCTTCCCACATTACTTCCCGTTTTGACTCACATTTTTAATTACTCTCTGTTTTCTGGTACTTTTCCTGAGGTCTGGAAACAAGCCCATATCATCCCTTTACCCAAAATCTCCAATCCGGCCGCACCTACTGATTTTAGACCCATTTCCATCCTCCCATATCTTTCTAAAGTTCTTGAGCACATTGTCCATCAGCAACTCACGGCCTTTCTTTCTAGGAATGATCTTCTTAGTACTTTTCAATCTGGTTTTCGTCCTGGCCATAGCACTGTAACGGCTCTTTTAAAGGTTACTGACGATATTCGCTGGGCTATGGACCATAAGTCTCTTACCTTACTTGTACTTCTAGACTTTAACAGCGCCTTTAACTCGGTTGATTTCGACATCCTTGTGGGAATCCTTAAATCTCTCAATTTCTCCTCTTCCTCTATTGGTTGGTTTGACTCCTACCTTAAAGGCCGCTCGCAGCGTGTTCGTCTTGATGAGTCTTTCTCTGACTGGTGCCCTCTTAGCGCGGGTGTGCCTCAGGGTGGCGTTCTCTCTCCTCTTATTTTCTCTATTTTCATTAACTCTGTCACCAGAGTCATCTCTTCCTTCTTCCATCTCTATGCCGACGACTTGCAGCTCTACCATCATTTCTTAAGGGAGGATGCGGAAGCCGCCGTGTCTGTCATGAACAAGGATCTGGATTTAATTAGTGAGTGCTCGCGGTCCTTTGGACTGCAAATCAATTCTAAGAAATCTCAGGCCTTGATCATCGGCGGCAGGTATATGCGGAATAGGCTCGATGTTGCGTCGCTGTCTCCACTCAGGCTGAATGGAGTTCAGATTGATTACGCAATCAAGGCTAAAAACCTGGGGGTGACAATGGATTCCTATTTATCTTGGACTGCCCATGTTGCTGAAGTTAGTCGCAAAGTGCACTATACGTTCCACTCGTTGAAATGCCTCCAGAGCTTCCTGCCATTGAACACCAAAATCTCCCTTGCGCAAACTCTCATTCAGCCTATCATAGACTACGCCGATGCCTGTTATTTGGATGCCACCGAGGAGCTTTTAAATAAACTTGAGCGCTTGCAAAATATTTGTATTCGTTTTGTATTTAACCTTAAAAAGTATGATCACGTTTCTAACTTTCGCAAAATACTCAAGTGGCTCCCAATTCGACTTCGCAGGAACTCTCGGATATTGTGTCTGCTATTTAACATCCTTCATAACCCTAAAACGCCATCCTATCTGCGGGAACGCTTTTCCTACTCCCGTCCTTCTAATGCACCTTGCAGGTCGCATCTTAGAAACCTCCTTAAATCCCCTCCACACTCTACCGACTTCTACTCCTATTCCTTCACTGTACATGCCGTGCGGCTGTGGAATTCACTTCCGCCTGACATTAGGGACTGCCAAACTGTTGTAATTTTCAAAAGAAGAGTGAAAGAACATTATCTATCCATTTCGTCATAGTTACTTATTTTATTGTATCTACAGTATTGTTATGTTTTGTCTTTGTATTTATAAGTATGTATGTATATTCTTATATTATTATGTATAAATAGTTCTGTTTTACGTTTTATGTATTCCATTTTCTCTTCTTCTTTTACACACTGTCTACATCTCTTTTTTAGTATCTCCTTTCGCAGGTATGCTGGAAGAGATTTCTTTAGAAATAAGCATCACCTTTGTACTATTTTCTGTTCCTTTCTTCTTTTCTGTATTTTAGTGTGTACATAAACTGTTAAATTAAATGTTTCTCTTTCATTTAAATGGTCTTTCAACAGGGACTTACAAATTGGAGGAAATTGGATAGGTTCCGCTGCGGCTGACTGTACGTAACGCACACATAATAATAATAAAAAACTTACCTAAGTGTTAATACCAATCTTTCTTCCACACTAATGGGTTTTTTAAAGTTGGTCACTCTATGATTACAATCGCCACGTATTCCATTGCAGATGTCGTCAAATGTTTCTTTTGACATGGACAAATAATCGTAAAAGTCTTCTTCGTTATTTCGTACATCAAAATAAAGGTTGCAAAATTCACCGCGCAGATTCCTGGATCTATAAAGTATTTTATGTTGTATACGACGTTTCCGTTTTTCAATGTCATTTGCAATTTTTAAAGCAATATTGCCCGACAGCAAAAACTGTGCATCTCTGTAAAGAGCCATCGTTAAAGTGGCGTGAGCGCGACGCCAGCCATCGAGCGACGGCATCACACAATGGACATCGCGCGATCTATTAGGACACCTGTTAGGTCATCGCACGACCACTTTGATCGT
This sequence comes from Noctua comes, assembly GCA_963082995.1. Lineage (NCBI taxonomy): Eukaryota > Metazoa > Arthropoda > Insecta > Lepidoptera > Noctuidae > Noctua > Noctua comes. The sequence goes on from OY720293.1 coordinate 562,800, forward strand.
GAGATGAAAAACGCACCGCGCCATCATACGATCGCTCCCAATTAGGACGCCGCCTGTCACTCGCACCTCGATTCTGCTCCCGACACACGAAACTCACTGTGTCCGCTCGCGAACTTTTTTCGGCACTTTTCCGCTGAATCGAGTTGCGAGTGACAGTGGTAGTGGTACTGAGTGCAAAAAACGAACAAGAAAGAGGGTAGACCGATTTGTCTGCTCATAAACACCCGCAATAACTTCAGTTTATCCGTGATCATGGTGCTTGCAACAGCGCCGAAATATCGGGAACAGTAAAAATGGTAAATATCCCGTTATTAGTATGAATAGTAATGTTAGTGAACATGATAGTTTAAAATCTTATACTGTTGCACAACTTAGAAAAGTGGGCCCAGTGTTCATACAAGTGCCCATGGTCCTTTGTTTCTTTGTCATGTTTTTTAATAAAATTATGAAGAATACACGTAGACAGTATTATATTATCAACATTTTGTGGTAGAGCATGAATGCGTCTGTTGTAAATTCGGAACTTTGATGTCAACTGTCCAAATGTGTTTTCCACTACTCTCCTTGCACGAGATAAACGATAGTTGAAAATTCGCTTATCAGTTCAAATTGGTCCCTGGATATGGTCGCATTAAATAAGTTTTGAGAGGGAAAGCTTCCTCTCTTACAATAACAGGCAAAGACAAGTTGTTTCTTTGAAGTTCTTTTCCCAGATTTGAGTTTGCAAAAATTCCTCCATCACTATTCTTTCATTAAGAACCAACACTGACAATTGTAAAATTATAATTGGCATCAACTAACGCCATAAGCACAATGGAGAACGTTTTTTCTAGTTGAAGTATAGGGATCCACTGTTAGGTGGTGACTGGATGGTAAAATGTTTTCCTTTTTTATTAAAGTTGTCAGCTGTTGATTTCCACGTCTCATTTGTTGGCCCAGGTAGCATTTCACTCATTATTTTGTCAACTATACATTTACAAGTTTTCGTTACAATTTCTTTCACTGAACAGAACCCCATTCGATAGCTGAACGCAATTGTTTTAAATGAATCTCCTGTTGTCAGGAATCTGTAACAAACAAAAATGTTGTTAAATTAACTGTTTTGTGAACTTTCCAGGTACAGATCGCGGTGGAATAATATTCGGGACCAATACCGTAAATCCTTAAAGAACACAGCAACGAGAAGTCACAAAAACGTTATAAATATCACGAGCAGATGTCATTTATTCGGCCATTCTTTAAAGAAAGAGAAACAGCCCAAACCACTGGTCCTAGAGACATGAAATTTGGACAGTGTACTCTTTGTGAAGAGTAGATATCTACTAAGAAAGGGTTTTTCGAAATTCCACCCTTAAGAGTGTGAAATGGGGTGTTGAATTTTCTATGAAACTTTTTACTCTCTGAGTCGATTGACTTAAAATTGTGTCTACATATACTTTAGTTAAAATGATGAGATACATGTATCACAGTTTTTCCAAAATCATCCCCCAATTTAAAATTCAATGTCCTGACAGGCTGACTGATACATCAACGCACAGCCCAAACCACTGGTCCTAGAGACATGAAATTTGGACAGTGTACTTTTTGTGAAGAGTAGGTATCCATTAAGAAAGGGTTTTTCGAAATTCCACCCCTAAGAGGGTGAAATGGGGTGTTGAATTTTCTATGAAACTTTTTATTCTCCGAGTCGATTGACTTGAAATTGTGTCTACATATACTTCAGTTAAAATGATGAGACACGTGTATCACAGTTTTTCCAAAATCATCCCCCAATTTAAATTCAATGTCCAGACTGGCTGACTGATACATCAACGCACAGCCCAAACCGCTGGTTCTAGAGACATGAAATTTGGAGAATGTACTCTTTGTGGAGAGTAGGTATCCACTAAGAAAGGATTTTTGAAATTCCACCCCTAAGAGGGTGAAATGGGGTGTTGAATTTTCTATGAAACTTTTTATTCTCCGAGTCGATTGACTTGAAATTGTGTCTACATATACTTCAGTTAAAATGATGAGACACGTGTATCACAGTTTTTCCAAAATCATCCCCCAATTTAAATTCAATGTCCAGCCTGGCTGACTGATACATCAACGCACAGCCCAAACCGCTGGTTCTAGAGACATGAAATTTGGAGAATGTACTCTTTGTGGAGAGTAGGTATCCACTAAGAAAGGATTTTTGAAATTCCACCCCTAAGAGGGTGAAATGGGGTGTTGAATTTTCTGTGAAACTCTCTCGGGGTCGATTGACTTGAAATTGTGTCTACATATACTTCAGTTAAAATGATGAGATACGTGTATCACAGTTTTTCCAAAATCATCCACAATTTAAAATTCAATGTCCTGACTGGCTGACTGATACATCAACGCACAGCCCAAACCGCTGGTTCTAGAGAAATGAAATTTGGAGAATGTAGTAGATATCCACTAAGAAAGGATTTTTTGAAATTTCACCCCTAATAGGGTGAAATAGGGTTTTGAATTTTATGTGAAACTTTTTATTCTCGGAGTCGATTGACTTGAAAATATGTCTACTTATACTTTTTTTTTTTTTTTTTTAAAGTGGTAAAATCATCAAATGAGTCCTCCCACCCAGGGCAGAGCGAGAGGGACTGTCAGACTTGTACTGACTAAAATCCACGGTGTCCTTCAATAGCCCTTTATGTTCCAGGGTCACGGTAATTCTATGAGTCCCGCGACCCCGGCAGGCTTTGGCCCTCTAGGGGGGCCCCGTCATATGCTGACACTCTTTGAGGCGCGCGTGGAATACAACGCACCGTCGACCCGGGCATGGTCCATGGTCGGACAGCGAGTCGCCCAATGTCTACTTATACTTCAGTTAAAATGATGAGATACGTGTATCACAAAATTATCTCCCAATTTAAAATTCCATGTCCTGACTGGCTGACTGATATACCAACGCACAGCCCAAACCGCGGGTCCCAGAGATATGAAAATTGGAGGGTGTATACTTTGTGAAGAGTTAGTATCAGTTTTTTGAAATTTCTACCCCTTAGAGGGTGAAATGGGGTGTTAAATTTTCTGTGAAACTTTTTACTCTCGGGGTCGATTCACTTGAACATTTGTTTACATACTCTTCAGATAAAATCCAGTAAATCCGATGTCCAATCTCAAACCAAGGTATCAATATTTCACGTATCTAATTTAATTGATATAACTTTATAATAATAATTGTAAGTTATAAGCAAGTACATGTAAATCTATGTATGTGTTATAGATAGATACATAGATTACTTTTTATTCCAGAAGTAAGATCCCGTGGGTAATTCCCTAACTCCACGCGGGCGAAGCCGCGGGCATAAGCTAGTCCCTTATATGAGCGATGCCCGCGTCCCTTTGACGTTCTGATGTCTATAGGTCCCGCGTAATCAACTCCACTGTGTAAAAACGCCCTGGAAGGAGTTCCACGAACTGAAGGTAGAGAGCCCATCAGTTGATTCCTCACAATAGCACTTTGTCTTACGCATGTGACACATTTACGGACATGTTCTTTGAGAAGGGTTTTAACACCAACGATCCAATAAGCTGTACGTATTTAAGACAACATGAGCTCAGGTCCGCCATGCATGGTCTTTAGGTGGGCATCTGCTATGATCAGCTGGGTTAAATGTGATCGATGTGGCAATAAGATTGGATGTTTGGTCTTCTCGTCCAACTGAGCTCTTTGAAGCCGGCCACCAGCTCTGAGTATATCGTCTCCATCGATATACGGATTTAACGTTCGAATTTTACTTGTTCTTGTTTTTATTTCACCTTTCTGTTTAAGTTCCGTGTACTCTATTTGAAATCCTTCAATTTGGCATTGCTGAATACAACACTGTAATGACTTCTCAATCTCCCAGCTGCGTAAGTACCTTGGCCGATCTTTATCTGTTTTATAATTTAAAAAGCGTCGACAGTAAGCTAAAATTCTTACTAGCTTAGGAAGAGATGAATATCTGTTCCATACGAAATTATCAACAGTAGAACAATGGGTAGGTACTCCCTTTCTTCTCCTAAAATTGTTTGTCCGAAAATCATTATCCATAACACGTTTGCTATAAACTTCAGTAACCATAATGTTCAAAATCCCGAAATTTTGTTTAACACTAGTTTATGCCCGCGGCTTCGCCCGCGTGGAGTTAGGGAATTGCCCACGGGATCTTACTTCTGGAATAATAAGTAATCTATGTATCTATCTATAATACATACATAGATTTACATGTACTTGCTTATAACTTGCAATTATTATTATAAAGTTATATCAATTAAATTAGATACGTGAAATATTGATACCTTGGTTTGAGATTGGACATCGGATTTACTGGATTTTATCTGAAGAGTATGTAAACAAATTTTCAAGTCAATCGACCCCGAGACTAAAAAGTTTCACAGAAAATTCAACACCCCATTTCACCCTCTAAGGGGTAGGAATTTCGAAAAACTGATACTAACTCTTCACAAAGAATACACCCTCCAATTTTCATATCTCTGGGACCCGCGGTTTGGGCTGTGCGTTGGTATATCAGTCAGCCAGTCAGGACATGGAATTTTAAATTGGGGGATGATTTTGTGATACACGTATCTCATCAGTTTAACTGAAGTATATGTAGACACATTTTCAAGTCAATCGACCCCGAGAGAGTTTCACAGAAAATTCAACACCCCATTTCACCCTCTTAGGGGTGGAATTTCAAAAACCCTTTCTTAGTGGATACCTACTCTCCACAAAGAGTACATTCTCCAAATTTCATGTCTCTAGAACCAGCGGTTTGGGCTGTGCGTTGATATATCAGTCAGTCAGTCAGTCAGGACTTTGAATTTTATATGTATAGATTAAGTTCGGGTAAGTTATCATTCGGACAAATGATGATTAGGACAAAAAAAGTTATGGCACTTTAAATTATGGATAAAAAAGTTAGGTGACACAATAGAGAACCCAATGGGTATTTATTGATCTTTCCAAATTCACTTCTAAATCCTTTGGTTTTGTGTACACTATCTCTCTATCATGTAAAATATCTGGTCCATTTAGCCACAATCTATTATTTATAAGCTCTACAGGTCTAATCCCACGGGAGGCGCAATCCGCGGGGTTCTGATTGGATGGGATATGTGCCCATTGAAATGCGTCCAATGTAGTTAGGATCTCTGAAACCCTATTCGCGACAAAGTTTTTCCATTGACTAGGGTGTTTATTTAACCATGCAAGCACGACCGTTGAGTCAGTCCATGCTCGCAAGTGGTTCTTCGGTATACCTAAAACTTCTGACACCTCAACTAGCAAACGAGTGACTAGCACTGCGCCGCATAACTCTAGACGCGGTATGCTTACTTGTTTTATGGGTGCAACCCGTGTTTTTGCTGTAACCAGTGAAACGTGTACATCGCCATTACTATCCACTATTCGTATATATACTGCAGCAGAGTATGCGACCTTGGAGGCATCGGAAAAACCATGTAAGTCTACAACAGTATCGCCTGATTTGGTTCCCAGCCATCTGGGAATTTTGAACTCGGTAAGTTGTGTCAATTCACTACAGTAAGTAACCCATTCATTTAGTAACTGGGTTGGGACCTCGTCGTCCCAGCCAATTCCAGTTAACCACAGCTTTTGTATAAATACCTTTGCTGTTATAAGTGCCGGTGCCAACCATCCTAATGGATCAAATAATCGTGCTATACTAGAAATAATCCTTCTTTTAGTTTCAGGTCCTGACGTCGGAGTAAGCTTCACTGAATATTGAAATATATCTTCACTACGGTTCCAGGTAAGTCCTAAGATTTTTATAATAGAATCAAGTTTTATTTCTAGGTTTCGTTCTATTTCCTTCTCCTCCCCCTGTTCCTTTCCGTCTTCCCCTTCATAGTCTGAACTAATTTCCTTTATTACCGTTTCATTATTGCTTGTCCATTTTTGCAGTTTAAATCCACCCTTGCCAAGTAGCGTATTCAGGTCTTTGTATAACTTTATTCCTTCTTCTATGGTTTGACAGCCACTCATAAGATCATCCATGTAATAATCTTCTAGCACCTTCCTTGCAGCTTCTGGGTACTTCTCTCCTTCATCAAGAGCTACTTGTTGGAGAGCCTTTACTGCTAAATACGGGGCTGAGGGCGTTCCAAACGTCACGGTTACTAACTCATAATCTTGAATTTTATCTTCAGGGTTATCTCTCCATACGATGCGCTGAAATACCGAATCACTATCATCAACTCTTACCTGCCGATACATTTTTATAATGTCAGCTACCAAACAGATGGGGTGAACTCTCCATCGTATAATAAGGTGTCGCAAATCTGGTTGTAGTGATGGACCGATCATTAAAGTATCATTTAATGACACGCCGTTAACTCCCTTGCAAGACGCATCAAAGACGATCCTTAACTTGGTGGTCGATTTATCTTCTCGAATCACCGCGTGAAGAGGAAGATAAACTGCTTCAGACTGCTTAACATCATTCTCTGGAACAGGAGTCATGTGACCTAACAGTAAGTACTCCTTTAAAACGTCTGTATATCCTTTCTTCATTTCTTTGTTTTTATCCAATTTTCTTTCTAATGCCTTTAATCTGTTCACAGCAATATCCCGAGACCTGCCATATTTGCATGCAGGGTCCGCGTCCCGGAAAGGTAAACGTACCACATAACGTCCTTCGAGTGTTCTAAAAGTGGTAGCCTTAAAAATTTCTTCACATTTCTGTTGTTCTTCAGTTAACATTTTTTGTGAAATGGAATAATGATCTGATTCCAACTCCCAGAACCTTTTTAAAACTTCATCTTCATTTATAGTAGCGTTCATAACTGCAAGCCTCGGTTCAGTGTGATCGGTTTGTTCAGTAGTAGATACTACGCCAGACAAGATCCAACCGAGAGCAGTGTCTTGAACGATAGGCGTACCGGGTGGTCCTTTCAAAACACCCTGTTGTAAAATTTGACAGTATATTTCAGCACCTAATAGAATATTAATTCTATTAGGCGTGTCATAGTGGGGGTCAGCTAATGAAATTGAATATAAACTAAAGTCTTGCAACCCAGTTATTTTCATAACTGGGAGAAGAGTGGTGATTGAGGGCAAAACATAAGCACTGACTATAACTTCAAAAGTGGGATCCACTCGTGACTGGATTTTTATATTAACCCTTGACTTGGAGGTGACCTTACTGTCGTCTCCAATTCCGGAAATCACACTCCTTGCTGACATCTTTTTTAATCCTAGACTTTGGACTGTAGCCTCAGTTATGAATGAGGCTTGAGAGCCTTGATCGATCAAAGCTCTGATAACCCTTTTTTCCCCGTGTCTCGACTCAGCATTGATTAGTGCAGTGGCTAACAATACTTGACTACTTTTTAACTTATCTGTGGAGAAACATGACACCACCGTTTTACCATCATTGGATGTTGACCCCGCCGCTTGTGTGGACGGGTTGACCTTAGTGACGTGATCACTTCCCTCCGATGATTCAACAGATGTGCTGGGTATGCTGTTGCTTGGATGAAGAAGTGAGTGATGCCGACGATTACAAACACGACAATTAGTGGCCTTTTGGCACTGTTTAACTGAATGATTCGACCCCAAACAGTTGAAACAGATACGCTTCTTCATTACAAAATCATGTCTGTGTTCATAATCAATTTTTTCAAACTTTTTACAAAAACATAATTTGTGATTTTCTTCACAATACTCACACATTACAACATTAGAGGTATGAAACACCTTTGGTCTATTGGTCTGAGCACTGGTTTGTTGAACTACAGATCTTGATTTTGTGTTCTCAATAAACTCCAATGCTCGAAAACGACCTTCAATAAATTTTGTGAACTGATTAAATGTTGCCAATTCATTTGAATTTTCACTATCACTTGTGAGATGCAATTTCCACTGTTTCCTGGTTTCTGGGTCTAATTTGTATGTAACAATATGAATAACAATAATATCCCATGAACTTACGTCTATTTTCAAATTTCTCAATGCATGTAAACATTCAGTGGTTGTATCTAATAACTCCTTCAAGGCTGAAGCTGAATCGACATTTGAGTTACGCTGACTAAATAATCTTTTTAAAATACAATTTGACAAATATCTTTTGTTATTATATCTAGACTCTAATTTTGACCAACATTGAGCATAATTATCTGCTGTGATAGGTACAAATTTTATCAGCTGTTCTGCCTCCCCTGTAAGATAGCCCTTTAAATAATGTAATTTTTGTACTGGATCTAATGACTGATTAGTGTGCACCAAAGAAATAAATAAGTCCTGAAATGTTGTCCATTCAGAGTATTTACCAGAGAAAGTAGGAATTGTTATTTTAGGTAATCTTACAGAAGACGCCGAAGGTACAGAAACATCTGGTCCCTTAGAAACCGCTGTTCCTAGCGGTGGGTACTTGCTCAATGCAATCTTTAGTTCCGACTTATATGAAATGTAAATTTCCTCTGTCGCCTCGTACATATCACTTGTAATGTCTTCTAAAGATTTTAAAGTTTTGCTGTCTAATTCAAATACTTCATAATGGTTTTTACAAAATGCTTGCCAATCTCGTTCCAACTTTTCTAATCTTGTTTCTATATATTGATAACATAATCGATCTTTAGGTGTTTTCTTAAAATTAGATCTTGACCTTTCTATCAGTATTTTTAAGTTTGATTGCAAATTACTATACTTCTTCATTATTCACAGTAAAATTTAAAATTTAGCAACTCTTAGCAGCAAATATCTCGAACATTTTATAAGTTTTTTAACCAAACTTTAACTTTAAGCGAACTCGGACATAGATTCCTCGTTCCCCCGTTTTTGTTCGCTTATTCTAAGTCCTAAAATTTACTACGCTATTTATTCTAAGTCCAAGATCATGCATAAACGACTAAGTGTTCGGAATTTTGAATATTTCTTGAACTGTTTTTCTTCACTGATGAACGATAACACACAAATGTACTCACAGTTTGTCTTCGGCACTCACACGCACACAATTCACTGACGGGTCGCTGTGTCGTCACGATGCTCTGCGACGTCACAATGCTCTGCTGACGTCACGATGGTGGTGATCTTCTTCCGCTTCCCAGGGCTGGCTGATGACGTCATACTCCCGGCGCCACCTGATGATTTATTTATTTACACTTCAAGCACAAAAGCACATAGGCGGACTTAATGCCAAAGGCATTTTCTACCAGTCAACCTTTGGGTGATGCAGAGACAAACAGTGGTAGGTGTATCTGAAAATAGTTTTAATTAATAATACGATTAGCTATAAGTACCTATATATAAAATACTATAAATATATAACAAATACTATAAATACATATCAAAATTTTGATAAATGAAAATAGACATTTACGCGAATATACTAAAATAAAAACACAAACAATGGGGAAAACATTACCGTCGTGACGAAACTGCCAGCTTCTTTCGAATGTACTCGCGAACTTTAAATTTGAAAGATACGCGATTGGTTACCATCCTGATTTCCTGGGGAAGCGCGTTCCACAGAGATATAGATTGGACAAAGAATGATCGGTGAATGAAGTCAGTGCGGTAAGAGGGACATTGGAGCATACGGTTTTGCGATGATCGCAGGCTCCTATTATGGTTGGCGCAAATATACTGAAAGTGGGGAGCAAGGTAACTAGGGGAAGTGGGAGAAACAAGAAAAGAAAACAAGGTGGTAAGCGCCCTTTGCTCCCTACGCTGACGTATGGGCAACCACTTAAGAAGAGTCCGGTGCTCGGAGACATGATCATATTTACGCAAATTGAAAACGAATCGAATGCAGTTATTTAGAAGACGGTCAAGTTTGTCGAGGAGATCCGCATTCAAGTCAAAGTAGCACACGTCACCATAATCGATGATAGGAAAAATTAAGGACTGTGCAAGCATTGCTTTCGTATTAGAGGGTAAAAAGTTTCTCAAACGGTACAGAGCCCGCAACGAACCAGTAACCTTCTGACTGACGCGAGCAACTTGAGTATGCCATTTCATAGTGCTATCGATATGCAAGCCAAGATCCTTTACCTCAGTGCCAAAAGGAACGACCGTACCGTCGAAAACAACTGGTGGCAAGGTTGTACCATTTAACCTGAATAGACTGCGAGAACTGCCAATGATGATCGCCTGACACTTATTAGGATTTACTGCCACCCCAAATTTATCTGACCAGGTTTTTATTGCTATCAGATCACGATTTAAATTGTCGATCAGATCTCGAATTTCGTCAACCCTCCCCTGACAGTACAACTGTAAATCATCGGCATACAGATGATACGCACACTGAAGCTCAGAAGTAAGGAGATTAATAAAAATAGAAAACAGAAGAGGAGAAAGAATACCGCCTTGAGGAACACCAGTCTCCAAATCACACCAACATGATGAGGAATTCCCAACATGGACTGACTGCTGGCGTTCCTGAAGGTAAGAGGAGAACCATTCCAGTGCTCCGGGAGAGACCATAACATGGGATAAAATTGCTAAAAGGATATCGTGACTAACGGTATTGAAGGCATTTGAGAAATCGACCAGCACCAGTGCTGTTATCTTGGTGTCTTCCAGTCCTGCCCTAATATCGCCAGTCACTTTAAGAAGGGCGGAAACAGTGCTGTGCCCGGGCCTGAACCCAGATTGAAGTGGGCTGATAAGCGAGTTCTGATGGACAAAATTGGAGAATTGTTTGTGCACACAGGCCTCAAGCACTTTGGATAGAAAGGGAAGGATCGAAATGGGACGGAAATGGGCAGGAAGACAGGGATTAGGGACCTTGGGTAGCGGACAAACATAGGCTTTGCGCCACAGGGAAGGAAATGCTCCGGTGAAAAGGGAAAAATTCACAATGTGGGTAATCGCAGGTAGGAGCTCATCCAGAAGAGTTGTGATCATACCACGGGTGATATTATCACAACCCACTGCTTTCGACTTGATGGACAGAATGATCTTTTTGATCTCTCCCGGCTCAGCTGGGACGAAGCAAAAGTGGTTAATATTAGGACGCGTTAGACCAGAAATTAGGGACAAAGTTTGTTGCTTGATTAAGGGATGGAGTGTGGGAAGGAGTGAGAGTTCTTGTGCTTCCTCCATGGAGGAAGCACAAGAAAAATGTTGGTTAAGCGCGTCCAGGTCAATAGAATTTGGAAGGTCTAAATGTCGCGGTTTGCCGATACCCAGAGTTCCAAGAAATTTCCAAATATCGGCAGAAGAGGAAGAAGTTATATTATCTCGAATGTGGCGGCGTTTACCGATGCGTATCATCTGGTTGCATCTATTCCTTGCCACCTTGTATAATGACCAGTTCTCGTCAGTACGATCCCTCTTAAATTTACGGAATGCCCGGTCCCTACGTCGCATTGCCATCTGAATCCCTCCTGTCATCCATGGAGCAGGAGGTCGTTTAAGTTTAACGCTTTTAATGGGAGCATGATGAATATTGTAGAGGTTGACCACAACATCGTTGAATATCGCAACCTTATCGTCAACCAAAGAGGCTTCCAACATAGGCTCCCAATCAGTCACAGATGCATCCTTTTTAATTTCCTCAACATTCATCCGCGCAAAACAACGCCTGTACAGAACCTTAGGTTTAGGTTTGGGAGGTTTCAGGATATAGCAGAGGAAAATCATGTCATGATGAGAAAAGCCAGGAGCGTCATGTTGACCATGGGAGGATACAAGAGAAGGATTTGAGGTAAGGATCAGATCGAGCCAGGTGTCATCACCGACAACGTTATGATGGGTAGGCTGGAGCGGTAACACGTGCAGAACCGACTCGATAAGCTGGAGGAGTTTACAGGATCGAGGGGCATTGCAGGAAAGGAGATTTGTGTTGAAGTCACCCATTATGATGTGATGTGCATACTCCGAACCCAAAGACTCAAGTACTGATTCGAATTCAGTGAAGTAATCAACAGTGGGAGGACAGTAAACAACACCAATAACAGTTTTGGCTCCCTTGACACAGACTTCAAGGAAAATAAACTCTGCAGAAGCAGAATATTGTGAAGAGGAAGAGGCAAGTATTTTATAAGGAAAGTCGCTGCGGAGATATATGGCCACACCACCCCCTCCCTTACCAATCCTATCATTACGTATAAGAATGAAACCAGTAAGAGGGTAAGTAGTGGACAGGAGATGTGGTTTGAGCCAAGATTCAGAGATCAAGATGGCGTGTACATTGCTGCTGTTAAAGGCGTCGTACAGCTCGTTATAGTGGCTCGGAACACTTTGAGCATTAATATGACACACGTTCAACAACCGATCAGACTTATCATTAAACTTTTGTTGCAAAAACTCACCAAGAGACTCACTGTAAGAGCAAAAGCTTCCATCGCTTGAAGAAGCAGCAGATTCATCCGCGGATAAGAAAATTTCATTGTCTGACATAAATATATACGTAACAAATATATATATAACCAAAAAAAAATATTACAATTAAGCTATTACTAAAAAACAAACTAAGTATCACCAACAGGTGCACAACTCTGCACCACCCGCCAGCTAACACCAACACTAGAAGCAATAAAACAAGCGTAGAATATAGCACATATACACAGCAAAATACAAAGGAAAAGTGAAAGCTGTAGTCCCCAGAAATAAAAGAACAAAACAGAATAATAGTTAAATAAAGGAAGGAGACACACCCAACTGCAAATTATGTGATGGTGCATGGAACGAAACGTAACTGATGACATAATCTGTGAGTTTACCAGAAACAAAATTTTGAAACATTTATAATATTTAAGTGACAGTGACGGTCCAACGTCACTGTCACTCAAATACTTCTAAACGTCAATTTGACACGCCGAAGCTGACATTCACATAACAATATCAATCATTCACTCAAACTTATCTATGAAAAATAAATAAACACAGTTGAGGGTATCTAAATACCAATGCACCTCTTAATAATAAAGAAGAAAAAGTAAACAGTTGGAATATAAAACATAAGGAAGATAACTATAAGACTGGACAACCACAAACTGGTAAGTTAAGATTTGGAATCTAAAACTACAATCAAGAAAGAGCAACAAAACATCAAACACTCTAACCTATAATTTTCGTGTTATGCTTTTCAGATTCCCAGCAGCGTCGCCACCTCTTCCACTGATAGAAGGAGCCACGTCCGGTGCCTTGGGGTACTGGGCTACCAAGGGCTTCAGCTCATCAAAGGAGGTTATCTTGTGCCGAATTCCGTCAGGAGCCTTTATGAAAATAGCCCCGTCTTGGGTCCAACACGACCGCATGCTGAAGTGCTCCCGTGCTTTGCCGAAGACAGATTGCCTGGTCCTAGTCAGGAATTCTTTCACCGACATTTTGGAGCCCCTCAAGCCTGTCTTTGCCTTCCACACTGATGACTTCAAGTCTATACTGGCAAACCTTACAAGGATAGGCCTGTGATGATCCTTGCTGAGGGCCCCCAGCCTGTGACAAGCTTTGATTGAAGGTGCCGAGATGTTTTTCAGTGCTAGCTTGGTGTTTAAAACATCCAAGATAACGGCCTTGCAGTCTTCATTCTCCGCTTCAGCAAGTCCTTGGAAAACCAAAGCTTTCCGCCGGTGCCTGGTCTCTAAGCCATCAATTTGCTTGGCACACTCACTGATTTGGCTTCGCAGTAGCCCAAGCATGGAGAAAACAAGCTCCCGAAAACCGCGGAACTCCTCCGCTATCCTTGCCACTGTATCCTTGGCTGGCCCGGCGCACTGTATTTGAGCCTCAAGCTCACCCATCTTCCTCAAAAAGTTTTCCTCCAGGGCTTTTTGTGCAGCCAGGACTTCAGCAAATTGTGACATGATGTTGTGAAGTGCTAGAAAACTTGTGCTGTGGTGTAGTAATTGAACAGCTGGCAGGTGGTGAATATAACTTGTCTAAGTCGAATAAATGTGCACAAACGTGAGTAGTAGTTAGTAAAACTTTTATTAACTTATTACTGATTTAAACTTAATGAATTATCAATTAATTAAATTTAAAATAAAATTCCGAATTTTTAAACACGTCTATACTTTTTCACACCTACCCCCGAAAAGGAGATGATGTCTCCCTCTACAGGGGAAACCCTTCCAACACCCTGAGTTGCGATCCACAACCCCTTCGGTGTTCCCTAACAAACTGCTGCGGTGCGCTACAGCAAAACTTCACCGCACACAGTGCAACTTATCCGGTTTTATCTTTACCCGGCTCGTAGGACCAATGTTCAGGTCAGGGATGAACTGGGTTGAACCGAAATCGCGTTAGTAGTAAATAAACAACGATACGGTGTTAAACCAATTGGATTTTTAATCAACAAAAAAAATAACATGCAGAGGGTCATTATCTGTGTGAAAATCTTAACACCGCGATTCAGGAATCGACGGTAAATGTTAAGCGCCATCTATTAGCGAAAGATTGGAACTAATCCTAACACATAGCAATACCTAACTCACATAATATTCAAACCACAATATCCGAAAAGCTCAGTAAATACCAAAATCTTGCCATTGAAATTAAAACCCAATGGAAAGTACAAACTGTTCATATAGTCCCCATTGTTCTCTCATCTACGGGTATTATACCAAAATCTCTCACACAAAGCCTAAGCCCTTATATGCTGCAAAAAGCCACCATTCTCAACACCTGTCAAATCACTCGAAAATTTCTGACTTCTTCCACATTATCATCCACTTTCTCTATCTAAATTCACCTTACATCCTTGGTTCTGACCCGCGTGTAAGGTTTCTTAGGCTCTCTTAAATGAGAAGAAACATAAAGAACAACAAAAAAATAATAATAATAATAGTTTATTTCCAAAAAAAAAACTTAGTACTAGTTTACAATAGTAATGTGGCAACAATTTCAATTAAGGCAACGAGTAGGGAATGCAATCCGGACTATTCGTAATCCGAAAAATCCGGATATCCGCACATTTTTACTAGACTTCCAAATCCGGATTTGAAAATCGAATCCGGATTTTCTGAATAATAAGAAATTGTAATTCGGGGGCTGCTTTATTCAGCCGAAAGCCTGAAACTGATATTCCTAGTTTAGTGCGAATGGAGATGGCGTTATTCGAGGATAGTGGTCCACGAGGACGATACATGGAGACCGCTTACAAGCACTTTCAGTGCATTCCCCCATAAAAGCGTCGAATCAGAGCTTGCTTTTTCCGCAGCAGGAATTAAGTGTAACCGAATTCGCAGCAGGTTAAACGACTGCACTTTAGATGCTTTATTATTTTTGAGGTCACATTTTAGTGTGCGTTCGCGCAGCGGAATGTTGTTGAATTTAAAGATTTTAATTATGCAGATAATTAGTGTATGACGTCCTATAATTGTGTATGGTAAAAAAAAATTGTGTATGCAGCTATTGTGGAGAAATTCTACTACGCAAGGAAGAGGGCCAGAAATCAATCACCATAAAATCCAAGCACTGCTTAGAAAAGCTTTTTGTTCAAAAGTGACTATCCAGTAGAAATCATTCTTTAGTCATAAGTAAGCTTTCAGTTTTGTATTCCCTTAATCCATTTTTTACCATTCTCATTATTTTTCCTTTAAATAAGTTAGTTCATATTGTAATTCTGGCACTTAAAAGTACACTCACTATCATACACTCCTCATACTGAAAAACATCTTGTATACAACTCACACTAAAACAATAAATACAGTTTACACTTACATTATCGCACAAGTACATTATCTATACATATTTTATGCAAAAACAGACAAAAAAATCTCCCTGTTCTTTGGACTCCAGTTCCATACCCTTTCAAATATTACGCAATCAGGTCACGTCTTGGGATCCTGTATCCTTTTCAAATGGCTCTAATAAATAATATTAACTCTGAACTGGACTCAATAAGCGTGGGCAATTCACTGACTTGTAACCCAGAAGACTGCCTTAAGTTTGTTAAGAATTCCGATGACAGTATGAAAATCCTACATTTAAATATACGAAGTATAAACAAAAACTTTGAGCAATTACGGGTACTTTTGCACCAAACAAACATTAGCTTCGATATCATCGTTCTGACCGAATGTTGGCTAAGTAAGGTCACTAACTTACCTATATTACAGGACTTCCAATCATATCGTACAGACGTAAACTCGAACCAGAACGATGGAATCGTAATATACGTGAAACAGAGTCTGCAAGTCACAGTGTGGGAGCCTACGTTTATGGGTGGAAACTGCCTAGTCTGCCAAATAGATGAAAAAAAAATTGCCGTAGTGGTAGTCTATCGGTCCCCATCGCACAGTTCTAGGGAAAGTTTTGATATGTTTCTGGATAGTTTAAATAATATTTACACCAAACTTTCCACATGGCAGAACATTGCGCTAATTGGTGACTTGAATATTGATATTAGCATGAGCAGTAGAAATGATCGAAGTCTAGATTACCTCATACTTAATTCATCGCATGGCCTATTACCATCCCACCTTTTACCTACTAGGCTTGAAAATTGTCTAGACCACGCGTTTATAAAATCTAGCTTGCCTACCACCACACTGGTTATTGAATCACACATCA
Organism: Noctua comes; assembly: GCA_963082995.1. Classification (NCBI taxonomy): domain Eukaryota; kingdom Metazoa; phylum Arthropoda; class Insecta; order Lepidoptera; family Noctuidae; genus Noctua; species Noctua comes. The sequence continues at coordinate 579,283 of OY720293.1, forward strand.
CAGACCATAAGCCTCTTGTCCTTACAATCGCCAGCGCAAGTCCCACTCGCAAATCTTGTCACTATTCTACTTTTTTTTTTTTTTTTTTTTTTTATCGTGGTAAAATCATCAAATGAGTCCTCCCACCCAGGGCAGAGTGGGAGGAACTGTCAGACTTGTACTGACTAAAATCCACGGTGTCCTTCAATAGCCCTTTACGATCCAGGGTCACGGTAATTCTATAAGTCCCGCGACCCCGGCAGGCTTTCGCCCTCTAGAGGGGGGCCCCGTCATAATGCTGGCACTCTTTGAGGCGCGCGTGGAACACAACGCGCCGTCGACCCGGGCATGGTCCATGGTCGGACAGCGAGTCGCCCATTACTCGCCGCCCGCAAGCCCGCGCCTACGGTGGCCGGAGATCGTCTGCCGACGTCCGGCGCCGTGGGCGTCTACCACTGCGGCTGGGGTGGAGGGAGGACGCTGTCCTCTCCCTCACGCGGCCCGCCTCCTCCTTCGCGAGCATGACTGCTTCGCAGAAGGAGGCGACCGCTTCCCACTCCGTCTCGCCCCGCAGCATGGCCTCTACCAATGCCGGGCGCGAGAGGTCTCCGCCTATCGCCGCCGTGAGGACACGGCGGTGCCCTGCCCAAGCGGGGCAGTCCTGCACCGTATGCTCCACCGTGTCCTCCGGGCGGTCCTCGCAGTGGTGACACCCAGGCGTTTCCTCCTTCCCCATCAGACACAGGTACCTCCCGAAGCTTCCGTGTCCGGTGAGGACCTGCGTCATGCGGTAGGTCAGGACGCCGTGACGCCTATCCAGCCAATCACTATTCTACTTCCGTAAATTATGAGGAAATTAAGCTAGACCTAGAAAACCTCAATTTTACGGTTATTTATCAACTTGACGACCCAAACACAATGATGGACACTTTTATAACTTTGTTAACATCGGTGATTGCTAAACACACCAAATATGTCAAGATTCCAAGTAAAAAAAGGACTATCAAACCCTGGATAAACGCAGGCCTATTGAGGTGTATCCGTAATCGAGATAGAATGCATATTCGTTCAAATAAAGAACCAGATAATCTAATTTTTAAAAAAACTTATACACGCTACCGCAATTTTTGCAATGATCTGCTTAGAAAACTTAAAATTGCCCACGAAAGGAATGAATTTGAAAAGGCAAAAAATAACCCCAAAGCCCTTTGGAACACTATTAAAACTGTTACAAACACAGCTAAAATAAAAACAAGTCCTGTGGAACTACTGAAAATATGTGACAGTCCAAAAGCATCCATGAACGAAGTTGGTAATTTTTTCTGTAATGTTGGGAAAAACTTAGCGGATAAAATTCTATCACAGGATCAGTGTCGCGCAAATATGAATAGTCAGGTTCTTAATATCGATGATAACACCCCACTATCACCCGCCAACTCTCTCGTGCTGTTAGATATTGACGAATCTGAAGTGGAGTCTCTTGTCTCGCAACTACGAAGTGACTGTGCGCTGGGTTGGGATGGTATATCGCCTTTAGTGCTAAAAATGAGCCGTCAGACACTAATAAAACCTTTGACGTACATCTTTAATAGCTGTCTCCGGGCGGGTATTTTTCCGGACGCACTTAAAAAGGCGATTGTGCATCCAATCCATAAGGGTGGGAGCAGAAACTGTGTCAATAACTATAGACCCATCTCGGTTTTGACTGCTCTTTCTAAGATTCTGGAAAGAATTCTTAGTAACCGGCTTAAGAACTTCCTAGATAGATACAAGATCATAGCAGACAACCAGTATGGTTTCCGTTCCGGTGTCTCGACTGAAGATGCAGTACTTGATTTGACACAGTTGGTTGCTAGGAATCTCGATAGGAAAACCAAATGTCTGGGAATATTTCTAGATCTTTCGAAGGCTTTCGACACAGTTTCTGTTCCCATACTTGTTGCCAAATTGGAGCTACTTGGTGTTAGAGGTATGGCACTGCGAATCTTTAAAGATTATCTGAACAACCGCACCCAAAGAACCAAAATTGATAATCACTTCAGTGACGAAGAAACCTTATCCTACGGAGTGCCCCAAGGTAGCATTTTGGGTCCTATTTTGTTTCAAATTTATGTAAATGATTTATGCAGAATGTCCCTCCCCAACTCGACGATCTTTGTATATGCCGATGACACCGTGGTTATAGTTGACGGGTCAACATGGGATAGTGTTAAAAGTAACGCGGAATTGGCACTACGTGAAATAATAAAATGGCTTAACTTAAACCTGCTTACCCTCAACTGTAACAAAACATCATATATTCCATTCGCCATACGTCAGAGTACCGCACCGGACCACACCTTTTCGATACTAGCGCACACTTGCTCACAACTGTCATCCTCATGCCAATGTCCAACACTCATGCGTACAGATCACGTCAAATACCTTGGTGTTCAAATAGATGCTGGGTTACGCTGGAATAAACACATTGATGCCCTAACCTCGAGAACGCTGAGACTCATACATATCTTCAAGTCCCTTAGAGCTTCTGCAAACCTTGATACCCTCAAAATGGTGTTCTATGCTCTGTGTCAGTCCGTTCTTGGGTACTGCATCAGTGTATGGGGCGGTGCAGCTAAAACAACTTTTCTTAGAGTGGAGAGAGCTCAGAGAGCAATACTGAAAGTGATGCTACGAAAACCTTATCGCTATCGGACAACTGAACTCTACTCAGAATGTAAGGTACTAACAGTTCGTCAGCTCTTCGTATTGCAATCCGTTCTGAGAAGACACTCCAGTGTCCCACCGTCTGATCCCAACAAACGAACTAATATTCCTCCGGTTACACAACACAAAACCTCTTTTGCCAATCACCAATACTTCACCTTAAGTTCACTAATCTATAAGAAAATTCATAAAGAACTAAATATTCTAGATTGCAATAAATTTAAATTAAAAGCTAGGGTGATGGAATGGCTTCTTCAACAGGACTATACACACACTGAATCACTACTAAAATACATGGTCTAATATTGCCTTTTTTTGCTTATAGCGCCTACACATAACGCCTCACATTCACTACTCTCACACAAAAACTCACCACACATACATACATCATAAACACATCCCCACACACGTTCTCCCATTCACACACACATTCACCCATTCACACACCGGTAACTTGTTATTTTATACTTTTTCCTTTTCCTTTCCTATTTTTTTTTTTAAATATAATGTTTAAATTAATCTGATTGTTAGCACGAACAATAAGTTGGCACAGTCCGCAGTTGTACCTTTAATCCATATTTTTAAGTAACCTCACAGCTGAACACTGTCTCTTAAGATACAGGTTATCCTAGTTTGAGAGGCAGGGCTCACAATATCTGTATACAGACTTCTGCAGCATAGTTAGCATCTTGTTAATCAGTGTATACTAATGTATGTTTCTTTGTGACAATAAACAATTATTATTATTATTATTATTCACCAAAAACTGATTCCGCTGGGCGAACGTTGTCCTGGCGGAACTTTTTTTAATCCATAGACTTTAGAAGAAAAGAGATGTGTCCAAAAATTTGTGTGTAATTGTTTATGTATGAATGAAATCAGTGCATGCATAAACTTCGGAGAAATTCAAGTTTCCGCTACGCGAACGTTTGGCCATTAGCTAGTTTTCATATAAAGCGCTTACATAGAGAGCTGTAGATTTTTACATACGTTGTTTTGAATTTGTTTATATTTGTTTAAAAAACAGATTTAGAAAAAGTCGTAGGGTTTAAAAGATAAAAATATAAACGTAAAATACACTTATTAGGTCTTAGTTCTTAAAGTATGCACTTTGGGGTCTAGATTTTCACGTTTACACAAACCTTGTAAGTGTCTGCAACATGTTGCCAAGTATCAATGATGTTCCGTTAGTAATTAAAAAGTTATAGGACAATTTACCATGAATAGATCACTGTTTACAAAGCAGTCGAATATCACGACGTTCTAAAGGAATTGCATGGTAAAATGTATGCCAATAATTTGTTTAATCATTCAACTATTCACATGCAAAATTTCATGTCATTAAATTCAGTAATTAAAGAAAGACAATTATAATACTGACGAAGCATCGAAAACCTACATAATCCGACCAAGTTCGGATAGCTATAAAAAAGCGGCCGTGCCATATATCTAAGAAACGTTCTTAACTTGGAAGATTAGTATTTATTAATATGGTACAGTTGCGTAGCACAAGCGTTAGGAAAAAATAAAACAATTGCATTTCTTGAATGAAAAATATTTTTTTAATAATAACGCCACTATCTACGATAAAAATAAATCTTCAATTAACAAGTACTTCTCTATTTAAATATCCGTGTACAAAAATATTTTTAATTACTAACATAAAAATACTTAACTACGTGATTAAAAATAACGTTAATAAACGTTTGCAACGACAGCAATAGACTTAAATGTATTTTAACTAAAATAGGTTTAATAAACGATTATGAATATAAGGGTAAGTATAATATTTCGAGCTTCATTAAAAATTAAAATCACATCACGTAACTAGACTATTCAGTTGTTTGGATTTGATCAACATTAAAAAAGTGCTTATAAACTAAAACATTGGTATAAAAAAGGTATTTTCAAGAGAATATTCTTAAATGAGTAGCAAATACAGTAAATTACCTCAACATTTCTAAGTATCGGCACCTAATATTTTCTAGTCTCAATAATAAAATCACAGATTAACAATCACAGGTCACATAACTAGACTATTCAGTTGTTTAGGTTTGAGAGTCTGACTAATATAAAAATAAATCAACATTTAAAAATTACTTATAAAATAAAACATTGGTATAAAAAAGGTATTTTCAATTCAATACCAATTATTAAATGAGTAGCAATTACAGAAAATAACCTCAACATTTTTAAGTATAATGTACTCTAGCTTAAAAAAAATCACAGATCACATAACTAGACTATTCAGTTGTTTAGGTTTGAGAGTCTGCCTAATATAAAAATAAAACAACATTTAAAAAGTACTTATAAAATAAAACATTGGTATAAAAAAGGTATTTTCAATTCAATACCAATTATTAAATGAGTAGCAATTACAGAAAATAACCTCAACATTTCTAAGTATAATGTACTCTAGCTTAAAAAAAAATCACAGATTAACAATCACAGATCACATAACTAGACTATTCAGTTGTTTAGGTTTGAGAGTCTGCCTAATATAAAAATAAATCAACATTTAAAAAGTACTTATAAAATAAAACATTGGTATAAAAAAGGTATTTTTAATTCAATACCAATTATTAAATGAGTAGCAATTACAGAAAATAACCTCAACATTTCTAAGTATAATGTACTCTAGCATAAAAAAATAAATCACAGATTAACAATCACAGATCACATAACTAGACTATTCAGTTGTATAAATTATTGCATGAGGCATTATGTTTTTGGAACTATTTTGAATTTTGCTACATAAATCATCGTAACACTGAAATGATTTATTAGTGTACGGGGGTCTCAAACAATGCGCCTTGTAATGACCAATACCTGGCATTTGTAAAGGTGGTACATACTCAATAATAGCCAATATTAAAAATAGCTTATTATTTATTTCCATATTACGAGGTATGTCCTCTAGATTTATGTACAAATTATGTAGTTCAAAGATAATCAAATCATTTAAATCATATTTAAAATCGACAGTGCCTATTCCACAAAAATCACAAACAGGAGGATTGTCACTCCTCATACCAGATTTTACAGACTCTTGCAATTTGGCAATGCCTTTATCTATACATATAAAATTCAAAGTCCTGACTGACTGACTGACTGACTGACTGACTGACTTATATATCAACGCACAGCCCAAACCACTGGTCCTAGAGACATGAAATGTGGACAGTGTACTCTTTGTAAAGAGTAGGTATCCACTAAGAAAGGATTTTTCGAAATTCCACCCCTAAGAGGGTGAAATGGGGTGTTGAATTTTCTATGAAACTTTTTATTCTCTGAGTCGATTGACTTGAAATTGTGTCTACATATACTTCAATTAAAATGATGAGATACGTGTATCACAGTTTTTCCAAAATCATCCCCCAATTTAAAATTCAATGTCCTGACTGGCTGACTGATATATCAACGCACAGCCCAAACCACTGGTCCTAGAGACATGAAATTTGGACAGTGTACTCTATGTGAAGAGTAAGTGTCCATTAAGAAAGGGTTTTTTGAAATTTCATCCCTAAGAGGGTGAAATGGGGTGTTTAATTTTCTGTGAATTTTTTTAACCCTGAGTCGATTGACTTGAAAATTTGTGTATTTACTCTTCAGTTAAAATTATGAGATACGTGTATCACAGTTTTTCCAAAATCATCCCCAATTTTAAATTAAACGTCCTGATTGGCTGACTGATATATTAACCTCCAGCCCAAACCACTGATCTTAGAGACATGAAATTTGGACGGTGAATTGTTTGTGAAGAGTAGATATCCACTAAGAAAGAGTTTTTCAAAATTCTACCCCTAAGAGGGTGAAATGGGGTGTTGAATTTTATGTGAAACTTTTTATCCACGGAGCTGATTGACTTGAAAATTTGTATTCATGCTCTTCAGTTAAAATCATGAGACACATGTATCACAGTTTTCTAAAAATCATCCCCCAATTTAAAATTCAATGTCCTGTCTGGTTGATTGATATATCAACCCCCAGCCCAAACCACTGGTCCCAGAGACATAAAATTTGAACGGTGAATTGTTTGTGAAGAGTAGGTATCCACTAAGGAAGGGTTTTTCGAAATTCCACCCCCAAGAGGGTGAAATGGGGTGTTGAATTTCCTGTGAAACTTTTTATTCTCGGAGGCGATTGACTTGAAAATGTGTGTACATACTCTTTAGTTAAATTTATGAGATACGTGTATCACAGTTTTTCCAAAATCATTCCCCAATTTAAAATTTAATGTCCTGTCTGGCTGACTGATATATCAATGCACAGCCCAAACCGCTGGTCCGAGAGAAATGAATTTTGGACGGTGTATTCTTTGTGAAGAGTAGGTATCCACTAAGAAAGGGTTTTTTGAAATTCTACCCCTAAGAGGGTAAAATGGGGTGTTGAATTTTCTGTGAAACTTAATATTTACTGGGTCGATTGACTCGAAAATTGATGTTCACACTCTTCAATTAAAATTATAAGACACTAGCTTCTGCCCGCGGCTTCGCCCGCGTGGAGTCCGGGAATTGCCCACGGAATGTTACTTCTGGGATAATAAGTAATCTATGTATGTGTAGTACATACATAGATTTACGTGTACTTGCTATTGTAAACATTTGTTCATAGTAATATCAATTAAATTACATATGTGAAATATCTTGGTTTGAGATTGGACACCGAGACACCAATCAAATGATTTATTAGGAATCTATTTATGGACATAATACTTTGACATAATATTTAATATCAATGTCCCGTATCGCGAGCCAACGCGAAAATCGGTGGAATAAACCATATTCACAGACACTTCTCTACCTCAGAAAAATCCTACCTACTTAGTAATAGGTAAATACTCCCGCGCCCCGCACGCCCCACGCAACGCTGCGCGGCATGCGCCCTTCTACGTGAGCTTCGAAGCCCTATTTAACTATATTGGGGGATGATTTTGGAAAAACTGATACATATGTCTTATAATTTTAATTGAAGAGTGTGAACATCAATTTTCGAGTCAATCGACCCAGTAAATATTAAGTTTCACAGAAAATTCAACACCCCATTTTACCCTCTTAGGGGTAGAATTTCAAAAAACCCTTTCTTAGTGGATACCTACTCTTCACAAAGAATACACCGTCCAAAATTCATTTCTCTCGGACCAGCGGTTTGGGCTGTGCATTGATATATCAGTCAGCCAGACAGGACATTAAATTTTAAATTGGGGAATGATTTTGGAAAAACTGTGATACACGTATCTCATAAATTTAACTAAAGAGTATGTACACACATTTTCAAGTCAATCGCCTCCGAGAATAAAAAGTTTCACAGGAAATTCAACACCCCATTTCACCCTCTTGGGGGTGAAATTTCGAAAAACCCTTCCTTAGTGGATACCTACTCTTCACAAACAATTCACCGTTCAAATTTTATGTCTCTGGGACCAGTGGTTTGGGCTGGGGGTTGATATATCAATCAACCAGACAGGACATTGAATTTTAAATTGGGGGATGATTTTTAGAAAACTGTGATACATGTGTCTCATGATTTTAACTGAAGAGCATGAATACAAATTTTCAAGTCAATCAGCTCCGTGGATAAAAAGTTTCACATAAAATTCAACACCCCATTTCACCCTCTTAGGGGTAGAATTTTGAAAAACTCTTTCTTAGTGGATATCTACTCTTCACAAACAATTCATCGTCCAAATTTCATGTCTCTAGGATCAGTGGTTTGGGCTGGAGGTTGATATATCAGTCAGCCAATCAGGACGTTTAATTTAAAATTGGGGATGATTTTGGAAAAACTGTGATACACGTATCTCATAATTTTAACTGAAGAGTAAATACACAAATTTTCAAGTCAATCGACTCAGGGAATAAAAAGTTTCACAGAAAATTAAACACCCCATTTCACCCTCTTAGGGATGAAATTTCAAAAAACCCTTTCTTAGTGGATACCTACTCTTCACAAAGAGTACACTGTCCAAACTTCATGTCTCTAGGACCAGTGGTTTGGGCTGTGCGTTGATATATCAGTCAGCCAGTCAGGACATTGAATTTTAAATTGGGGGATGATTTTGGAAAAACTGTGATACACGTATCTCATCATTTTAACTGAAGTATATGTAGACACAATTTCAAGTCAATCGACTCAGAGAATAAAAAGTTTCATAGAAAATTCAACACCCCATTTCACTCTCTTAGGGGTGGAATTTCGAAACACCCTTTCTTAGTGGATACCTACTCTTTACAAAGAGTACATTGTCCACATTTCATGTCTCTAGGACCAGTGGTTTGGGCTGTGCGTTGATATATAAGTCAGTCAGTCAGTCAGTCAGTCAGGACTTTGAATTTTATATGTATCGATATGTATCAGTTTTTCCAAAATCATCCCCCAATATAGTTAAATAGGGCTTCGAAGCTCACGTAGAAGGGCGCATGCCGCGCAGCGTTGCGTGGGGCGTGCGGGGCGCGGGAGTATTTACCTATTACTAAGTAGGTAGGATTTTTCTGAGGTAGAGAAGTGTCTGTGAATATGGTTTATTCCACCGATTTTCGCGTTGGCTCGCGATACGGGACATTGATATTAAATATTATGTCAAAGTATTATGTCTATAAATAGATTCCTAATAAATCATTTGATTGGTGTCCCGGTGTCCAATCTCAAACCAAAATATTTCACATATGTAATTTAATTGATATTACTATGAACAAATATTTACAATAGCAAGTACACGTAAATCTATGTGTGTACTACACATACATAGATTTCTTATTATCCCAGAAGTAACATTCCGTGGGCAATTCCCGGACTCCACGCGGGCGAAGCCGCGGGCAGAAGCTAGTGAATTTATAATTAGAATCACAAATGGCTAATAACAATATTGAAAAAAAATGTTTGTAATTGTAATACAATGATCCTGTTAAGGATGGTTTGTAAACTCTGACATGTTTTCCATCAATAGCTCCAATCACATGAGGAAAATTTGCCCGTTGTTGGAAACCTTCAGCTATGCTTAACCACGCTTCAGTCGTGAGCTCAGGAAAACATTCTGCTCTCATGAAGTCCCAAATGGCTGTGCAAACTTCTTCCACGATTTTTCTGATGGTTGATAATCCTATTCTGTGGCTGAAATGAAGCTCAGTAAACGAGCAACCGCTTGCTAAGTATCTGAAATATAAGAGTTTTTTTTATTTTGTTTTAGGAACATTACTTCAAAAAAGGTGGAGAACGCTTCGTGATGGTTTTGTTAAACAACGGCGGGAACTAGCTACTACCAAAAGCGGATCAGCTGCTACGCATAAAAAATACAAATATTATAATCAACTCTTGTTTCTCTTACCAGTAGTATCAATGAATAAAACGCACAACAGTATGGCAAATCAAGAAAACAATGACCCAGTTGAAGAGCAACATGGTAGTAACATAATTCCACCGAAACCAAAGAAAACCAAAAACAGTGACCCAACAGATAAAATTGGTAGTGAACTTTTGAACGTTTTAAAATCTACGTTGCAACGAAAGACTGATGAAGAAGATTCTGATCGACAATTTATGTTGTCATTGGTTGACGATTTTAAAAGGGTGCCTCAAAGATTAAAGCCAAGGATAAAGATAAATATAATAAAATGTATCTTGGAAGCACAAAATGAGGAAGGCAATTTCCAACAAGTACAAGGCGCCGATTATTATGAATACGGCACTTATTCAAATCAATATGGTGGTTACTACACTAAACCTCACAGAGAATGTACGGAAAATAGGCGTCCAAGTAATCAGCCCTCCTCATCCAGTTTTAATCTACCAGCTGAAGAATATATTGAAAGAAACTTTTCCAATAATCAGCAATCACTTGTGGAAAACTCCACATTGGCAATGGAAGATCAAATATCTCCCATGTCCGTAAATACTCAAAATTCCGAGGAATCTGAACTTTTACCATTGTTCGAAAATTAAAACTACCTAATACCTTAAGATATAAGGTACAAAAAGTTAACAAAATAAATATTACTGGGATCTTAATTATTATAGTAACTGCGATTACTGGCTTACTTAAAGGCTAAGAACTTTTTTTGTGAACTGTATTCGTGATTTCATGAATGAAAGCTGTAATTAGTAGAGTAGATACATTAAAAATAAGTCGAATGGCTATCTCGTGGGTTCATAATTGTGATTAGCAAGAAGGTAGTTATTTGTGATTTTAGAAATTAAAGCTGTGATTAGTAGAGTCATTAAAACTTAGTAGAATATCTATTTAGTGGTACTATCTAATTGTGATTATCAAGTAAGTAGTTATTTGTGATTTTAGAAATTAAAGCTGTGATTAGTAGAGTCATAAAAAATTAGTAGAATATCTATTTAGTGGTTCTATCTAATTGTGATTAGCAAGTAAGTATCTAAACACTTCCAAGAATGAAAGCTGTGATTATAATAGTAGACTGATGTGTATTAGATAAGTACTAATTAATATTCCATAACAGTGACTGCAGTACAAATTTTGATAAATAAACGCACAATAAATCAAAATCACTAGTTTTATTCGTATATAATAGCCTGGGTTTAACTATAATAATATCGATATACATAGTTAACTTAATATGTATTTAGAAAATTGAAATTATTTACTTACCTCAATGTTACCCAAAACTTCTCTTCTGGCGTAATACAAAGACGAAAATTTGTATCTCTTCCACTAATACCTGTTTGAATTTTGCTGAGCAAATAATCAAAAGATGTTGTTGACATACGCGTGTAGTTGAAGAATTTCTCTTCATATTTTCTAAGGTCCCAATAATTTTGAACAAATGACCCATTTAAAGATCTTGTTTGTAAATAAGGTTGTACCCAGTATCTTCTATAGGCACGATTTCTTTTAATTTGACCGTACAAAAACCAAACAGTTAGTATAATGGCAGCGTCCTGAATGAGTTCCACACTATTAACCATTTTTATCAAAACTATCATGATGCTCAGTACCGACCACCACAGAGAACGGCGAATAAATGAGAGCCGCCGTGCGTGAATCTACAAAACGCACCTACGCGCGTGAGTGCGCAAAAAACCCGCACGATGATGCAGATCTGCACTCCCGCAGGAACGCGCGTAGGTGCGTCGACACACAATATGCAGCATGATGCGGGGCAGTGTGAAAATCGCCTAAACTCTTTTCAAATCATTTGGTGTTACAGTATTATGGATACAGCATTTGTACTTAAGTATGGGGGGACAGCGTAGGCCCGACAATAAGTCGTTGCTTACTACACAAAAAATGTAGAACAAAACAATTTTTAAATAGCATAATAATAATTTTCGAAGGGCTTTTCATCCACACCGATCTCGATTTCCAGTCAAATAAAAGGAATTCTCCTAGGTATTTGAACAATGGTTTCAATCAGTAGATAACATTGTTATTCATTATCTTCTGCTGATTATAAGCTCTTGTGTAACATGCTGAAACATGCACTTCTTGTTAACCAGGGTCTTAGTTAAATATTGTAATTTACACGTGAACCTTCAGTGAAGTCACCATAATTATACAGTGTGGTCTCAGATCTTGATGGATAATGCAACACATTTTTGACTAAAAATAATGTATTATCGATTGTTTTATTTACATTGATGACATACTAAATCAATATCAAATATTGATTGACACTGACAGTAATGACAGTTCCCCTGTGTCAATTTTGACAAGTTAACTTTTTTTTGGGTGTGTTCACTTTATTAACCTAGAAAATTAGAAAGGTTTGTTCGTTTTAGAAATAAATTATCACTAAAATAAAAAACGATTTTTCAAAAAAAAATTGGAGGGCTTTAAAAATGTATGATATAGTTAGAAGCACTAGGTTTTGAGATGTCTTTCCAAATATATTTAACTTACCCTGGTTAGAATTATTAAATAATAAAAAACCATTTCCGGACATGTCCTTTAGCGATATGTCCATACCGAAGACACTTAAGGCATTGTTTTACCGGTGGGATATATTTGCTTACCTCGTGGCGCCATGAGTCTAGATATATATAAGCAGGAAGAATGGTGGAGGCGAAGGTAACAGCAACTGCCTGTGTTGATACAAATTCGACACCGCCGAAACCCTTTACCCTTCGCATGAAGCGCCTGACCTGAACAACATTTTTGGAGCTGCCGATTAATGAGAATATTTCCTTGTTGGACATGTCTACAGGGACTGAAGTGAGGACCCCAGTTACCTCTGTGTCTGCGGCAGGGATGGATGCTTGTAATGTCAACTGATCTAAATTTTTTTTTATTTTTGAGAAACATATTTGCATTGTTAGGCAAATCAAATGTGATGCCAACCTTGTATTTATTTATAGAACGTAAATGCATGACGCCTGAAACGCCATGCTCTCGAATACCTTTTGAGAGGGCCATGCGATCCCTATCACTAAATGGCTTGTTTTCTTCACAGTGATTGAGAAATACAACCAGCTCTTTTTGTTTAACTAAAAACTAACTATTAATATGAGTATTTACAAAGATATTATGAAAGATTTACAAAGATAATATTACGAAAAATTTACAAATTAATATTTTAGAATCAAAAAAGCGCGCCTTTCCTCCTATACGTTTTCCCGCCTTTTTTTTCCATTTGAATCTAGGCGCCAAAACTCTCGCAGCCATAAAGTAAGTTTGAAAGCGTACAGGGTTGCAATATTCGCATAGATGAAGCATGAGCATGTAGCATATTCAAACAACTTATTACGTAGTATTTGATAAATTTATTAATCACACTATACATAACTAAATGTATGGTTTTACGTAATTGTTGGTTTTTAGTATGAGCCAGTAATCTTAAATTTAAGTGCGAAGATGCTGATGATGGAAGACTGTTGCAAACTAGGCAATATAAAAAAGTAATAAATAGTATTTAAAAAGTAAAGATAGAATTCAAATGTTTATTTTCAAGAAGTTGTTTTTGTTAATATAAAATTGAGTAATTAATTAAGTTTTGCTACTGCATTATAAATAATAATGTTTTTTATTTCGTACGCATTTGCACAAGATTATAAATACCGATATGGATAATAGAAAAGGCGTATTCTTTACAATATTTTCGTGATCCCCGTTTACATATCTAGAACATTGTCAACCTAGTCGTAATTTGTTAAAAGAACTTACGTGAAAAAAGAAATTTCATCCAGCAAACCCTTCACTATTACATCCCTTCAAACAACTCGATTTCACGATATTTAAAGAGGAAGATTTCACCTAAGTAATGTAAAAAGAACTTGATAACGCAAAAATATGACTTGAGCGGGAAATTGTATCGCCCATATTGTTTGTTTATATGAGTGTCATTGTTTAGGCCTATGGCCTTGATTGTGTGTTGTCAGGTAAGTGTGAGGAGCTGAAATTCTAAACTCGTGGTGGACGACTAGGTATACATTTAATTTCATTTTACAATAGGTATTTATTTAATACGAACACGTATGTATATAAATATAATAACAACTAGGTGGTTCTGAGGTCTGGCGGCGTTCGCGGCTTGCGCGCGCGTCTTTATACCCTAAGCTTCGTGGAGTAGTGACACCGGCCAAGCCCCCCGCACCCCGCGGCGATGGGCGTTAACAGTCATCTATGTTGCCATTCAGAAATAACTTAATTCATAAAAAAAAATATTAATAAAAAAAAATAATATATATGTACTAGCTTCTGCCCGCGGCTTCGCCCGCGTGGAGTCCGGGAATTGCCCACGGAATGTTACTTCTGGGATAATAAGTAATCTATGTATGTGTAGTACATACATAGATTTACGTGTACTTGCTATTGTAAATATTTGTTCATAGTAATATCAATTAAATTACATATGTGAAATATCTTGGTTTGAGATTGGACACCGGGACACCAATCAAATGATTTATTAGGAATCTATTTATAGACATAATACTTTGACATAATATTTAATATCAATGTCCCGTATCGCGAGCCAACGCGAAAATCGGTGGAATAAACCATATTCACAGACACTTCTCTACCTCAGAAAAATCCTACCTACTTAGTAATAGGTAAATACTCCCGCGCCCCGCACGCCCCACGCAACGCTGCGCGGCATGCGCCCTTCTACGTGAGCTTCGAAGCCCTATTTAACTATATTGGGGGATGATTTTGGAAAAACTGATACATATCTATACATATAAAATTCAAAGTCCTGACTGACTGACTGACTTATATATCAACGCACAGCCCAAACCACTGGTCCTAGAGACATGAAATGTGGACAGTGTACTCTTTGTAAAGAGTAGGTATCCACTAAGAAAGGGTGTTTCGAAATTCTACCCCTAAGAGAGTGAAATGGGGTGTTGAATTTTCTATGAAACTTTTTATTCTCTGAGTCGATTGACTTGAAATTGTGTCTACATATACTTCAGTTAAAATGATGAGATACGTGTATCACAGTTTTTCCAAAATCATCCCCCAATTTAAAATTCAATGTCCTGACTGGCTGACTGACATATCAACGCACAGCCCAAACCACTGGTCCTAGAGACATGAAATTTGGACAGTGTACTCTTTGTAAAGAGTAGGTATCCACTAAGAAAGGGTTTTTTGAAATTTCATCCCTAAGAGGGTGAAATGGGGTGTTTAATTTTCTGTGAAACTTTTTATTCCCTGAGTCGATTGACTTGAAAATTTGTGTATTTACTCTTCAGTTAAAATTATGAGATACGTGTATCACAGTTTTTCCAAAATCATCCCCAATTTTAAATTAAACGTCCTGATTGGCTGACTGATATATCAACCTCCAGCCCAAACCACTGATCCTAGAGACATGAAATTTGGACGATGAATTGTTTGTGAAGAGTAGATATCCACTAAGAAAGAGTTTTTCAAAATTCTACCCCTAAGAGGGTGAAATGGGGTGTTGAATTTTATGTGAAACTTTTTATCCACGGAGCTGATTGACTTGAAAATTTGTATTCATGCTCTTCAGTTAAAATCATGAGACACATGTATCACAGTTTTCTAAAAATCATCCCCCAATTTAAAATTCAATGTCCTGTCTGGTTGATTGATATATCAACCCCCAGCCCAAACCACTGGTCCCAGAGACATAAAATTTGAACGGTGAATTGTTTGTGAAGAGTAGGTATCCACTAAGGAAGGGTTTTTCGAAATTCCACCCCCAAGAGGGTGAAATGGGGTGTTGAATTTCCTGTGAAACTTTTTATTCTCGGAGGCGATTGACTTGAAAATGTGTGTACATACTCTTTAGTTAAATTTATGAGATACGTGTATCACAGTTTTTCCAAAATCATTCCCCAATTTAAAATTTAATGTCCTGTCTGGCTGACTGATATATCAATGCACAGCCCAAACCGCTGGTCCGAGAGAAATGAATTTTGGACGGTGTATTCTTTGTGAAGAGTAGGTATCCACTAAGAAAGGGTTTTTTGAAATTCTACCCCTAAGAGGGTAAAATGGGGTGTTGAATTTTCTGTGAAACTTAATATTTACTGGGTCGATTGACTCGAAAATTGATGTTCACACTCTTCAATTAAAATTATAAGACATATGTATCAGTTTTTCTAAAATCATCCCCCAATATAGTTAAATAGGGCTTCGAAGCTCACGTAGAAGGGCGCATGCCGCGCAGCGTTGCGTGGGGCGTGCGGGGCGCGGGAGTATTTACCTATTACTAAGTAGGTAGGATTTTTCTGAGGTAGAGAAGTGTCTGTGAATATGGTTTATTCCACCGATTTTCGCGTTGGCTCGCGATACGGGACATTGATATTAAATTTTATGTCAAAGTATTATGTCTATAAATAGATTCCTAATAAATCATTTGATTGGTGTCTCGGTGTCCAATCTCAAACCAAGATATTTCACATATGTAATTTAATTGATATTACTATGAACAAATATTTACAATAGCAAGTACACGTAAATCTATGTATGTACTACACATACATAGATTACTTATTATCCCAGAAGTAACATTCCGTGGGCAATTCCCGGACTCCACGCGGGCGAAGCCGCGGGCAGAAGCTAGTGTCTTTTAATTTTAATTGAAGAGTGTGAACATCAATTTTCGAGTCAATCGACCCAGTAAATATTAAGTTTCACAGAAAATTCAACACCTTATTTTACCCTCTTAGGGGTAGAATTTCAAAAAACCCTTTCTTAGTGGATACCTACTCTTCACAAAGAATACACCGTCCAAAATTCATTTCTCTCGGACCAGCGGTTTGGGCTGTGCATTGATATATCAGTCAGCCAGACAGGACATTAAATTTTAAATTGGGGAATGATTTTGGAAAAACTGTGATACACGTATCTCATAAATTTAACTAAAGAGTATGTACACACATTTTCAAGTCAATCGCCTCCGAGAATAAAAAGTTTCACAGGAAATTCAACACCCCATTTCACCCTCTTGGGGGTGGAATTTCGAAAAACCCTTCCTTAGTGGATACCTACTCTTCACAAACAATTCACCGTTCAAATTTTATGTCTCTGGGACCAGTGGTTTGGGCTGGGGGTTGATATATCAATCAACCAGACAGGACATTGAATTTTAAATTGGGGGATGATTTTTAGAAAACTGTGATACATGTGTCTCATGATTTTAACTGAAGAGCATGAATACAAATTTTCAAGTCAATCAGCTCCGTGGATAAAAAGTTTCACATAAAATTCAACACCCCATTTCACCCTCTTAGGGGTAGAATTTTGAAAAACTCTTTCTTAGTGGATATCTACTCTTCACAAACAATTCATCGTCCAAATTTCATGTCTTTAAGATCAGTGGTTTGGGCTGGAGGTTGATATATCAGTCAGCCAATCAGGACGTTTAATTTAAAATTGGGGATGATTTTGGAAAAACTGTGATACACGTATCTCATAATTTTAACTGAAGTATATGTAGACACAATTTCAAGTCAATCGACTCAGAGAATAAAAAGTTTCATAGAAAATTCAACACCCCATTTCACCCTCTTAGGGGTGGAATTTCGAAAAACCCTTTCTTAGTGGATACCTACTCTTTACAAAGAGTACACTGTCCACATTTCATGTCTCTAGGACCAGTGGTTTGGGCTGTGCGTTGATATATAAGTCAGTCAGTCAGTCAGTCAGTCAGTCAGTCAGGACTTTGAATTTTATATGTATAGATAAAATATCAATAAAATGAATTAAAACCATATTTAAATTTTATTTCGATTAAACATTCTATAATACATAATTATAGAATGTTTAATCGAAATAAAATTAAAGTAATGTTGAAACTCCTTCCATTAAGTCATAATGCGTGACGTGAAACCAGATGAGGACGCGATGTTGGTGCTAGAAGTGGCCATTTCATCGTCGTCGCTGTCGTCACTCGAGCTTCCATCCTCATCTGAGTCGGAATCATGATCCCCTATGTGGATAAAAAATGTTTCTGTCATCATGTCCACCACATGATCACTTTTACAGTTATCAGCCTCTATTTGAGTCATATAATATCAAAGCCGGCAATCTCCACTTGCCACACATTTGAGTTATCAACGAAAAACGTTTTTTGTTCATAATACACTGAAAAATAATGTTTCATTTAAGAGGTCTAGTTTAGTAACAGGTAATAATCACATTTATCGATTAAATGTAGCAGTTCTTTAACATTTTACTACCGTGAAACCTGCTTACTTTGCCACTTTTTCATGTGTCAAAAATTTTCATTCGCTTTAAAAAAAAAAAATTATATGAAAACATAATGAGTAACCTACACCTAGACATAGCAAATTTCATGAAAATTTATATTATTACCAAATATCTATTTCATTAGTGTAAATTAAAATATTTTAAGCATAAAAACAAATATGGCAAAGTCAGCTGTCACTTCTGGTAAATTTGCCATATGAAAATAAAAATGAAATTTTTGGAGTTTAAGAGGTTAAAAAGTATTATATTTGCACTCTTCCTATATCCCGTAAAATAAAAGTGAAAACTTTATATTATTTAGCACTGGTGATTTAACTCTCTAAGAAGGTGGCAAATTCACCAACCTTTCCAAAATATTTCATAGTAAGAAGAAGTTAGGGTTAGGGTTGTCAAATAAAAATGTTTTCATAGTAGGAAAAATTTAATAAAAGTAAAAAAAAACATAATCAATTTTAATGAGATCAACACGCACTATTATTCGTTGTGACTAGGTATTTATTAATATAGGTTGTTAAGTACCTACCTGCCTAGCATCATATTTAACTTCTAATTAGTTAAGTGTTTTACATAATAAAACAAAAAAAAAATGAACTATTTATCACGTAGCAAAGTCTTTCAATTTTTAGTTATTTAGAAGAAGCAACATCAAACATAACTTAGCATAATCAGTCTCTAATGTTCCCATAGCAGTCGGAGATATAAATATGTACCTACCTACCTATAACAAATCAACGACCTAGTAAATTATTCATATAGGAAATTTGAATTACCCAACAATATAAAATATTAAAAAAAAAGGAAAGCTTAAACCTAATACCTAGTAACTATAAAACACTGTTGTACCTTAGTACTGTACATTGTATGTCGGTACCTAGTTATTCATTGGACATTGTACTTAGAAAAATCAATGTTGTTAAATTTGAATTTCCCTCGACGACCCTCTTGAAGGTTAGTCAATACCAGCTCCACATCTGAGTCTAGTATAAAACTAATATCATTCACGTCTGGCCAGTAAAAAAGATCCCCCTTCCTTCTCATAAATTTGACAAGCATTCCGGAACCTTCAGTTAGTTCTAAAAGTTTGCCTACATAAAACTTATTTGTTTTTAGTCCACGAAAGGACTTCAACCAAAATGGGCTAACCGGTGAACAGCTGTATTGGGAAAAAAGAAATTAATAAATAATTTAGTAATAATATTTAGTAAACATGGGTTTCTTTTGGGAGTGTCAAACTAAATGATATTAAAAACGAATAAAAAAGATTTTTAATTGATTATTGGTTGTGTATGGTGACAGTTGCTTTGCTGTGCAACATGCGGGATGCATTGAGTAAGGGTTGCCAAAATAAAAATTCAAAAAAAATAACATCGATATTCGATGTTTCAATCCGAGAGCTTCAAAACATTAAAATGTTTGATGGAAGACCGAGCTTTATCTAGCCGTTGTGGAATATTCATCATTAGCATCATCATCATCTTAACCTCACAAAAATAAAAAAATATAGTTTATGTAGATCAACATTTTTTTTTTGAAGTGTTAAAAATCATCAGCTTGCCTACGCAACGTAGAACAAACGAAGAAAGTTTTTATCGAGAAAAAAATGTAGTAAACGTAACAATTGTAATAATCGTCGTAATTGGTATTTCGTCTTCGTTCATTTGAGTTTTGTCCGTCATGGTAGCGAGTATTATTAACGCGTGCTTTTCTTGAAGATTCTAATTAGAATGCAACATGGGCCAAAACCAAAATAATTACGCAAAGCAAAACAGCTCAGCATAATATACAAAAATAAAACGCAAAGCAAAACAGCTCAGCATAATATAATATACGATTTGAAATCGATTCCATAGGAATCGATTTCAAATCGTCTGATTCCTAGTGCAGAGAACTGGCAACCCCGATCCAGAATCGATTGGTGATCGATTGTCAATGTCATTCGCTCTGTGTTCGTGCTCTTGTTCGTTTGTGAATATTATTTCGACTTTGGATATTTTTTACAACTTACGCTTTTAAAAATGGATTCTGATGATTTTTTACCTAACGATCCCGGCTCACTCTTGGACTCAGAACCCGCTTTAAACGTTTACCCTGGCATTTCTTCGGATAATGAACCCGTTTTACATGACGACCCGCGCATGAATATGGACTTCCCGATTTTGCCTAGTGAATCTATGCATTGTATAAATTGTGGTCTTGAAATCACTCACAGGAGAAGACACATTATTAATCTTGTGGAAGTGCAGCGAGTTATACTGCAATGGATCGCACCACAAGTGGTAAGTTCCAACTTCTGAGATGATTAAGTACATAATTGCAATTGAATAGTTGGGTTGGCTCGCACTAGTGAAAGGTTTTGGACGATCATTATTTTAAAGTCTATTGGACATAAAAAAAAAATCATTTTTACAAGGATGATTGCTATACGAATAGCCTAAATCGTAAGAGATGAGGTATGATGTTTTATTGTCTGTCTGCAACAGCAAGATTTTTTAAGACATGGTGTTGGCCATTATTTGAAATACTACTTAGAATTCAATTGCTGGTTTTTTAAATTATTTGTCATAAATATTTTTTTTACAGATTGGACAGAACAGCTTTGTATGCCATCCTTGTTGGATTATAGCATTGAATGCATCTGCCAGCGTGGCAGGTTCATCATCTGATGCTTCAACGAGCTCAGATCCAGGTCATCACCGACAGTTATGTGTGAACTGCAGGTGTTCACTGTTAAGGATTCGATCTCATGGGATAAGCAATAACACGGAACGAGAGGGGCATATCAGAAGTGTGATTTTGCAATGGATTCAACCACGTGAGGTAATTGTTTTTTTTTAATATGATGTAGGTTCCAAAATAACAGCTTTATGTGGTCTTACCATATAGTGCACTATTGTAATTGCAGAGATCTTTAAGGTTTTTTATTTTCTCCTTGTAAGTGACGTGTAAGCAGACTTAAAGATACCTATAAATGTCAGGGAATAAGGCATTTACTTATGATCAACATTAGCAATCCCTTACCTGACTGTATGCAAAACAGGGTTTAATGATTATAGGCAGTTGATGCTGATGATGATAAGGTTATTCATTCTTCATATTATAATAATGTTCTTTTTTGTTTTAGTTGACGGCATCTGATAGAATCTGCCATCCTTGTTGGCAAAGAGCTGACAGACACAGTACACGCAATGTTGGGAGGGATGCTATTGATGATGTACAGCAGGGTGATAACGCAGAAATACAACAGGGAGTTGAAGCACCAGTTGGTTCGATATTTTTACCCCACATGAGAAGAGCTCCAGATACACAAGCACATTGTTTCTTACCTGGTTGCACTGCCGAAGAAAGAGTAAGGATTCCTTTGTGGCTTAGAGTCTTTATTTTTAGTGAGTACAATTACTATGTACCACAGCAATGTAGGATTTGTGAATTCCATTTAAGAAATAATAATTTTGACATTTTGAGTAATGACTTGCATTCAATACAATATTTTAATGCTAATCACATAGAAGACTTTGCTTCATTCATAAAAGAAAGAGTAATATTAGACTTTTCGAATATTCAACAAATGTCCGATGACTCAGTGCATTATTGGACTGGTTTAACCAAGCACCAGTTTTTTTAATTAAAAACTAATGTGCAACAAATAGATAATATGCGAAATGGCACATTAGCTCTTGCTGCGTATCTTATGAAAATAAGAACTGGCGACAGCAACGAGCGGATATCAACGCTATTAAATACACCCCCTACCACTTTAGTAAGATTATTAAAAAAGGTCCGGCAAATACTTACTGATGATTTTGTTCCACAAAACTTAGGGATCAATCATATCACACGAGCTCAAATTGCTTCAAGAAATCTCATGATACCTAATGAGCTGTTCGGTGGAGCAAATAGGAACCCAATAATTATTCTGGATGGCACCTATTTATATGTACAAAAAAGTTCAAATTATTTATACCAGAAAGATACTTATTCTTTGCATAAGTATAGGAACCTCATGAAACCTTTTATGATGGTACTAGCTTCTGCCCGCGGCTTCGCCCGCGTGGAGTCCGGGAATTGCCCACGGAATGTTACTTCTGGGATAATAAGAAATCTATGTATGTGTAGTACACACATAGATTTACGTGTACTTGCTATTGTAAATATTTGTTCATAGTAATATCAATTAAATTACATATGTGAAATATTTTGGTTTGAGATTGGACACCGGGACACCAATCAAATGATTTATTAGGAATCTATTTATAGACATAATACTTTGACATAATATTTAATATCAATGTCCCGTATCGCGAGCCAACGCGAAAATCGGTGGAATAAACCATATTCACAGACACTTCTCTACCTCAGAAAAATCCTACCTACTTAGTAATAGGTAAATACTCCCGCGCCCCGCACGCCCCACGCAACGCTGCGCGGCATGCGCCCTTCTACGTGAGCTTCGAAGCCCTATTTAACTATATTGGGGGATGATTTTGGAAAAACTGATACATATCGATACATATAAAATTCAAAGTCCTGACTGACTGACTGACTGACTGACTTATATATCAACGCACAGCCCAAACCACTGGTCCTAGAGACATGAAATGTGGACAATGTACTCTTTGTAAAGAGTAGGTATCCACTAAGAAAGGGTGTTTCGAAATTCCACCCCTAAGAGAGTGAAATGGGGTGTTGAATTTTCTATGAAACTTTTTATTCTCTGAGTCGATTGACTTGAAATTGTGTCTACATATACTTCAGTTAAAATGATGAGATACGTGTATCACAGTTTTTCCAAAATCATCCCCCAATTTAAAATTCAATGTCCTGACTGGCTGACTGATATATCAACGCACAGCCCAAACCACTGGTCCTAGAGACATGAAGTTTGGACAGTGTACTCTTTGTGAAGAGTAGGTATCCACTAAGAAAGGGTTTTTTGAAATTTCATCCCTAAGAGGGTGAAATGGGGTGTTTAATTTTCTGTGAAACTTTTTATTCCCTGAGTCGATTGACTTGAAAATTTGTGTATTTACTCTTCAGTTAAAATTATGAGATACGTGTATCACAGTTTTTCCAAAATCATCCCCAATTTTAAATTAAACGTCCTGATTGGCTGACTGATATATCAACCTCCAGCCCAAACCACTGATCCTAGAGACATGAAATTTGGACGATGAATTGTTTGTGAAGAGTAGATATCCACTAAGAAAGAGTTTTTCAAAATTCTACCCCTAAGAGGGTGAAATGGGGTGTTGAATTTTATGTGAAACTTTTTATCCACGGAGCTGATTGACTTGAAAATTTGTATTCATGCTCTTCAGTTAAAATCATGAGACACATGTATCACAGTTTTCTAAAAATCATCCCCCAATTTAAAATTCAATGTCCTGTCTGGTTGATTGATATATCAACCCCCAGCCCAAACCACTGGTCCCAGAGACATAAAATTTGAACGGTGAATTGTTTGTGAAGAGTAGGTATCCACTAAGGAAGGGTTTTTCGAAATTTCACCCCCAAGAGGGTGAAATGGGGTGTTGAATTTCCTGTGAAACTTTTTATTCTCGGAGGCGATTGACTTGAAAATGTGTGTACATACTCTTTAGTTAAATTTATGAGATACGTGTATCACAGTTTTTCCAAAATCATTCCCCAATTTAAAATTTAATGTCCTGTCTGGCTGACTGATATATCAATGCACAGCCCAAACCGCTGGTCCGAGAGAAATGAATTTTGGACGGTGTATTCTTTGTGAAGAGTAGGTATCCACTAAGAAAGGGTTTTTTGAAATTCTACCCCTAAGAGGGTAAAATGGGGTGTTGAATTTTCTGTGAAACTTAATATTTACTGGGTCGATTGACTCGAAAATTGATGTTCACACTCTTCAATTAAAATTATAAGACATATGTATCAGTTTTTCCAAAATCATCCCCCAATATAGTTAAATAGGGCTTCGAAGCTCACGTAGAAGGGCGCATGCCGCGCAGCGTTGCGTGGGGCGTGCGGGGCGCGGGAGTATTTACCTATTACTAAGTAGGTAGGATTTTTCTGAGGTAGAGAAGTGTCTGTGAATATGGTTTATTCCACCGATTTTCGCGTTGGCTCGCGATACGGGACATTGATATTAAATATTATGTCAAAGTATTATGTCCATAAATAGATTCCTAATAAATCATTTGATTGGTGTCTCGGTGTCCAATCTCAAACCAAGATATTTCACATATGTAATTTAATTGATATTACTATGAACAAATGTTTACAATAGCAAGTACACGTAAATCTATGTATGTACTACACATACATAGATTACTTATTATCCCAGAAGTAACATTCCGTGGGCAATTCCCGGACTCCACGCGGGCGAAGCCGCGGGCAGAAGCTAGTGTCTTATAATTTTAATTGAAGAGTGTGAACATCAATTTTCGAGTCAATCGACCCAGTAAATATTAAGTTTCACAGAAAATTCAACACCCCATTTTACCCTCTTAGGGGTAGAATTTCAAAAAACCCTTTCTTAGTGGATACCTACTCTTCACAAAGAATACACCGTCCAAAATTCATTTCTCTCGGACCAGCGGTTTGGGCTGTGCATTGATATATCAGTCAGCCAGACAGGACATTAAATTTTAAATTGGGGAATGATTTTGGAAAAACTGTGATACACGTATCTCATAAATTTAACTAAAGAGTATGTACACACATTTTCAAGTCAATCGCCTCCGAGAATAAAAAGTTTCACAGGAAATTCAACACCCCATTTCACCCTCTTGGGGGTGGAATTTCGAAAAACCCTTCCTTAGTGGATACCTACTCTTCACAAACAATTCACCGTTCAAATTTTATGTCTCTGGGACCAGTGGTTTGGGCTGGGGGTTGATATATCAATCAACCAGACAGGACATTGAATTTTAAATTGGGGGATGATTTTTAGAAAACTGTGATACATGTGTCTCATGATTTTAACTGAAGAGCATGAATACAAATTTTCAAGTCAATCAGCTCCGTGGATAAAAAGTTTCACATAAAATTCAACACCCCATTTCACCCTCTTAGGGGTAGAATTTTGAAAAACTCTTTCTTAGTGGATATCTACTCTTCACAAACAATTCACCGTCCAAATTTCATGTCTCTAAGATCAGTGGTTTGGGCTGGAGGTTAATATATCAGTCAGCCAATCAGGACGTTTAATTTAAAATTGGGGATGATTTTGGAAAAACTGTGATACACGTATCTCATAATTTTAACTGAAGAGTAAATACACAAATTTTCAAGTCAATCGACTCAGGGTTAAAAAAATTCACAGAAAATTAAACACCCCATTTCACCCTCTTAGGGATGAAATTTCAAAAAACCCTTTCTTAATGGACACTTACTCTTCACATAGAGTACACTGTCCAAATTTCATGTCTCTAGGACCAGTGGTTTGGGCTGTGCGTTGATATATCAGTCAGCCAGTCAGGACATTGAATTTTAAATTGGGGGATGATTTTGGAAAAACTGTGATACACGTATCTCATCATTTTAATTGAAGTATATGTAGACACAATTTCAAGTCAATCGACTCAGAGAATAAAAAGTTTCATAGAAAATTCAACACCCCATTTCACCCTCTTAGGGGTGGAATTTCGAAAAACCCTTTCTTAGTGGATACCTACTCTTTACAAAGAGTACACTGTCCACATTTCATGTCTCTAGGACCAGTGGTTTGGGCTGTGCGTTGATATATAAGTCAGTCAGTCAGTCAGTCAGTCAGTCAGTCAGGACTTTGAATTTTATATGTATAGATGTTCTGATGGTTATATTATAGATGTACTTGGTCCCTATCCAGCAACAACATCGGATGCAGATATCATGATTAATGAATTTAATAATGAAAACAATACTTTACGAAGGTATTTTCAACCTGGGGATTTTTTTTTGCTGGATAGGGGTTTCAGGAATTGTGTCCCTTTACTACAACAGTGCAACTATACTGTTCACTTTCCTTTATCCCTACAACAAGGTGAAACTCAATTATCAACAGCGGCAGCTAATAAGTCAAGAACGGTCACAATGTGCAGGTGGATTGTCGAAGCAGTAAATGGGATTTTTAAAATGTCCTATAAAACATTTAGGAGTGAATTTTTCAATACTGCATCCACTCATGCTATGACGGATTTTAAAATAGCTGCCGCATTAATAAACATGTTCCACCAAAGGGTATCAGATAGACCAGATGCAGGACAAATTGTAAATCTGGTAAATGAAAAATTGCACACAAATAATATATTAGCTGATTATGTAATTGAAAATAATTTAAATCGAAGACGGACACAATTCTATAACTTAAACGCTACTATTGAAATTGTTGAATTTCCTAGATTAACATTTGATGAACTTGTGTTATTAGCATGTGGAACATATCAGATTAAACAGGCAAAGTCTTATTATGGGGAGCACATAAGAAATGATGGTTCCTATACTATTGAAGTGTGCATCGATAGAGCCAGTGAGCTTTTACAAGGATTTCCTTCGGTCGAGAATTGCACATTATTGCGAGGGAAAATACAAAGCCGACATATAGGCCGTAAAATATATTTTGTATATATATATTATATGAAGATAATAATCAAGGCATACAAGCTATAAAGCATTATTGCTGCAATTGCATAGTCGGCCGAAGAACTGTAGGTTGCTGCGCTCACATCATGTCTGTGATATGGTATTTAAGCTGGGCCAGGTATGAAAATATAACTCCACCGGCCCAGTTTTTAGACCACGTTTTATTAACTTACGAAAATGAATAATTTTACAAATAAATTGATTTATTTTAAAGTTTTGAAGTTTTATTTTTTATTATTATATTAAACAATTTGATACAAAACTTCCTACATATATGTTTTCTATGTACTGTAAGCCACTCAATAAAATCAAAAATAGTGCAATATTTTTATGTTCATGTTCAAGCCCAAACGCCATACAAAGTGGTTGATGTCCTTTAACTAAGAGGAAACTGCCAATTTGATGCATTAAGGTATCAATTTGTTTTGTTTCTTCGAAGTTATTTTGTACAGTATCTTCCTCCACATCACTTGGTTCTGATTCAGAAATGAACGGCCCTTCATCTGAAGAATCTCTTAAAGAATAATCATCATTGCTTTCATCGGTTTCTTCTTTGGTTTCTTGAACTAATTTTCTTTTTCTATTACAAGCTAAAGGCAAGTGAAACATTTCTGCAGAGGTGGATGGTACTGGATTATTATAATCAATAAATTCTGATGGTTCTGGGCCAATTTTAAGTTTTTTATCAGGCAGTTTACACTGATTAAGTGATTAAAATATATTGTGAGATTTACTATCTATTTTGTGTAATTTAAGATTACTTTTATCCAAATAGAAAGCGCAATTCAGTGGACTATACTTGATTTCAGATAATATTGTAACTTTTTTTCCACCTGACTTTACAGTAGATTCAGGTCCTGGTGTAGATGTTGTAGCGGCAGTTTCATTTTCAGACGCAAACCAAGGATGATAAGTTTCTGTCTCAGGTCCTGGTGAAGGTAACAATGCAGTAGTAATTTCATTTTCAGGTGTACACTTACGATGCATCGTTTCCGATTCGGGTTCTGGTGTAGACATCAAAATCATAGGCGTTTCAGGTTCAGTTGTAGACTTAGGATGATTCAGAGCTTTAAACTCACGCTTTTCCTTGAGAACCGTTTTAGTAGAAAGTTTTTTAGCGTTACTTTTTTTATTCGACATCAACAGTTCTATTTCTTCGGAAGAAACCGAAGCACCGGGTGTAATGTTGACTTTTTTATTTTTTATTTTCCTAATAGGATTTACTGACCGGGTTTCTTTTAAATAGTCTAGAAGCGCGTTGTCAACGGTATATTTGGTTTCTTGTTCGTAGTCAGGAAGTTTCCTTAATATTTTATTAGGGTTAAAAGGTACTATCCCGGTAGCCCTAAATCCAGAGATGATATTTTCTTTACTGGTTATCTCTATTGCCTGTATTAAAGATTAAGCAACACTGGAAAATGAGATTTATTGAGTTGCGTTTCTGACGGATTCTCATGTTTGTAGGTGGTTAAAATTTTGCGCCATTGCTTTTTCAGCGGGCCGAAAAATGCGACATCCAAGGGCTGCGAAATGTGTGTGGAATTAGGTGGCAAAAATGCGAACCTTATATTTGTTTCTTCGCATAGACGTATTATATTAATGTTTAAATGGCTTGAAAGGTTGTCGCCAATGATTAATTTCGGCCCTTCAAGCTTTTCAGCCCATGGTATGATAATTTTCTGAAACCAATCTTCGAACACGGTGGCATCAAACCAGCCAGATTTTGTCCGATTATATCGGGCATCGTTTGGTCCATTTTGACACCACGAGGTCCACAAATGCTCTGCCTTAAAAACAGTATAAGTAGGCAAGAGTGTTCCATCTGCCACCGCTGCGAACATTATTGAGATATTGCCTTTGGTGTGATTGAGTACTCTTTCAGGATACTTTACTTCGCGCTTGAAGATGCACTTGGACGATCCAGGATTATCCGATAGATTGGTTTCGTCGTAATTGAGTATATTACTTTTGGGTATGTCTTGTAAAGTATTTCTTAAATTATCGAAATAAATGTTAAATTCATCTGACGTTTTTGCAGCGCGAACCCTTTTTATATTTTGTGCAGCTCTTACTGTTAATTTATCTTTGTGTCGGACCAGAAATTTATTTATCCACCACTTTCCTGGCGGTTTATTATTAAAAATATGTTCTCTATTGTTACCTTTAAGGTAGTTGAACACAACGAGACTTAGATCGAAATGAGATAGAGGAGCTCCGAAATCACCTGCTGCTCTCAGGACATTAACAATATTTTGTTCTTCTGATTCAGAAAGTCTTTGCTGTCCGCCTGGCTTCCTACTATGCTTATTTTTTACTTTATTGTCTATAGTTCTGCGTGGTATGTGAAATCGTTTTTCAGCTTCAAGGGACGATATTTCTTTTCTGCTAACTAAGTCCACAGCAACTTCTAACATTTCTGTAGAATATTCCTTATATGCTCTGTTCCCTAACAACGGTCGGCGGCGTCGTTTTTCCATCTTCAAAAAAAGGAAAACTAAATGTTCATTTTGTACACAAGGTACTCATGAAATTAACCCAAAGGTAAACTGGATAGCGACTACAACATTTAATGACTTTTATACGCCCATCAATGTTAAACAGTGTCTAGTTGAATCATTTTGGACCATTTACAGGACTTGTGAAAGTCAAAAGAAGTAATTGCCACGATCTAAAATATTATTTCCAATGGAAACAACATTTTAGATGGAAAAAGAAATAAAAAACATGTAATAGAAAGTATCGTGAAATTGCAACGCTATACAGTATTTGCGCAAATAACTAAATCACTTCACATATTTAATTCTTACTGTCCCAAAACAAAAACAAATACTTTTTAAATTACCCACCACCCTGTCTACCTTTTGTAAAACAACCTTCATTTAAGCACATGCACTGTGTATTTCATATCTGGGTACTTACAACGACAATTTAATTAAAATATGAATCATAAGAAATTTTGTGGCAGCCCTAACCTCCTACAAAACATGGCAAAGTCACCATCACGGACGTTGCGGTTGGGGTTGTTGAATTTACCAACACCAATTACGAACTACAGGTAGGTTGTAGCACACTAAATCAGCTTTTATTTAGCTAAAGAACATTATGCTAACATAATATCAAAAAAGTACTTACGTAGGCAATGCTTTTCCCGTTTGTTTTTGTAAAAGTTCCGGAGCACTAAGTTTTACGCCACCAACATTCGAAAAAAGTAACCGCCGAAAATTACATCTCAAAAACAAGCTGGGTTGCCACATCTCATTCAGTGTTGCCATTTATTTAACTCATAAATTTTACCATAAAGGCGTATATACATGACAAAAAACTGTTATTAAGATGTAACTACACTTTTTCCTTCAGAAGTTGGCTATGGCAAACTCGGCAACCGTTGGCAAAGCTAGCAGGTTTTACGGTAATAATTTATTTAGAAACTAGCTTTTGCCAGCGACTTCGTCCGCGGTTCCGTCGTTTTTCGTAAAAAAAAGTAGCCTATGTCCTTCCTCACGGTTCAGTGGTTTTGATGTAACAGACTAACCTTTTTTAATTAGGGATGACTGAGTGTTATAAACGTAAGAGTAGACAAATATAATCAGAAAGCTTCGAACTGCTAAGCTATCGGGAGTTACACGTGATATTGTGAGTCAACCATAAAAGATAGACATATGCTGTCGTGGGACATTTTTTATATAATGTTAAGGAGAACATTTCCGTCATACATGATTTCTGTGTAGCTTTAACCATTAAGGTTGCACACGCGACGGAAGCTTAAAAAATGGAGTAACTTCTCCCGTTTTTCCAACATTTCCCTTCACTGCTCTGCTCCTATTGATTGTAGCGTGATGAAAAGTATACTATAACCAACTCAGGAGTATGAAAAATAATTGTACCAAGTTTCGTTAAAATCCGTCGAGTAGTTTTTGTTTCTATAACGGTTATACAGACAGACAGACAGACAGACAGACAGACAGACAGACAGACAGACAGACAGACAGACAAAATTTTTACTGATTGCATTTTTGGCATCAGTATCGATCCCTAATCACCCCCTGATAGTTATTTTGGAAATATATTTCATGTACAGAATTGACCTCTCTACAGATTTATTATAAGTAATAATAGATAGATAGATGAAATGGAGATTGCCGGATTTGAAGTGTATCTGTGGAGACTGCCTACTTTGATACGGACAGTGCTGGATATTGCCGTATTTGATTTGAACGTCGCCATCTTGATTCTTGACTATAGTTAACTTACTCAATTTGATACTTTAGTAATCTATATCTATATATCTATATATATATATTACTTATAATAAATCTGTAGAGAGGTCAATTCTGTACATGAAATATATTTCCAAAATAACTATCAGGGGGTGATTAGGGATCGATACTGATGCCAAAAATGCAATCAGTAAAATTTTTGTCTGTCTGTCTGTCTGTCTGTCTGTCTGTCTGTCTATCTGTCTGTATAACCGTTATAGAAACAAAAACTACTAGACGGATTTTAACGAAACTTGGTACAATTATTTTTCATACTCCTGAGTTGGTTATAGTATACTTTTCATCACGCTACAATCAATAGGAGCAGAGCAGTGAAGGGAAATGTTGGAAAAACGGGAGAAGTTACTCCATTTTTTAAGCTTCCGTCGCGTGTGCAACCTTAATGGTTAAAGCTACACAGAAATCATGTATGACGGAAATGTTCTCCTTAACATTATATAAAAAATGTCCCACGACAGCATATGTCTATCTTTTATGGTTGACTCACAATATCACGTGTAACTTCCGATAGCTTAGCAGTTCGAAGCTTTCTGATTATATTTGTCTACTCTTACGTTTATAACACTCTCAGTCATCCCTAATTAAAAAAGTTAACATTATTAACTATTCCATAAAAAAAGCATCATAGAAATCGGTATAGAAACACCAAAGTTATACATGAAATACGCTAATAATAAGTCATCGCGCGTGAATACTGAATCATGCTTTAAGGATTATTTTTGTATAAGGTTCGAGAATCGGTCGCCGCGCTCGACGCGTCTCGCGGCCGAAGGTATAAAAAGGCGAGGCGTCCGAGCGCGAGCTTCTTGGCTGGAGGCCTTAATTTCAAGGCATCCACAGGATTTGTCCGGTTAAGCAGAAGCCAGCCTCAGAGGCTGAACTGCGAGACGCCAATACCAAAAAAAAAAAAAAAAAGCGCGAGCTTCATACAATTTTTGCCTGTTGTTGCGAATAGACGTTCAGAGAGTTCGACCTTATTGACAGACAATACTTAATTGATATTAACAAACCGTGCTTATCAGCGCGACTTTTAGTCTTTGATAATTTATTTTTAGATTCCTTTTGTTGTCTTCTATACATATAAAATTCAAAGTCCTGACTGACTGACTGACTGACTGACTGACTGACTTATATATCAACGCACAGCCCAAACCACTGGTCCTACAGACATGAAATGTGAACAGTGTACGCTTTGTAAAGAGTAGGTATCCACTAAGAAAGGGTTTTTCGAAATTCCACCCCTAAGAGGGTGAAATGGGGTGTTGAATTTTCTATGAAACTTTTTATTCTCTGAGTCGATTGACTTGAAATTGTGTCTACATATACTTCAGTTAAAATGATGAGATACGTGTATCACAGTTTTTCCAAAATCATCCCCCAATTTAAAATTCAATGTCCTGACTGGCTGACTGATATAACAACGCACAGCCCAAACCACTGGTCCTAGAGACATGAAATTTGGACAGTGTACTCTTTGTGAAGAGTAGGTATCCACTAAGAAAGGGTTTTTTGAAATTTCATCCCTAAGAGGGTGAAATGGGGTGTTTAATTTTCTGTGAAACTTTTTATCCACGGAGCTGATTGACTTGAAAATTTGCATTCATGCTCTTCAGTTAAAATCATGAGACACATGTATCACAGTTTTCTAAAAATCATCCCCCAATTTAAAATTCAATGTCCTGATTGGCTGACTGATATATCAACCTCCAGCCCAAACCACTGATCTTAGAGACATGAAATTTGGACGGTGAATTGTTTGTGAAGAGTAAATATCCACTAAGAAAGAGTTTTTCAAAATTCTACCCCTAAGAGGGTGAAATGGGGTGTTGAATTTTATGTGAAACTTTTTATCCACGGAGCTGATTGACTTGAAAATTTGTATTCATGCTCTTCAGTTAAAATCATGAGACACATGTATCACAGTTTTCTAAAAATCATCCCCCAATTTAAAATTCAATGTCCTGTCTGGTTGATTGATATATCAACCCCCAGCCCAAACCACTGGTCCCAGAGACATAAAATTTGAACGGTGAATTGTTTGTGAAGAGTAGGTATCCACTAAGGAAGGGTTTTTCGAAATTCTACCCCCAAGAGGGTGAAATGGGGTGTTGAATTTCCTGTGAAACTTAATATTTACTGGGTCGATTGACTCGAAAATTGATGTTCACACTCTTCAATTAAAATTATAAGACACTAGCTTCTGCCCGCGGCTTCGCCCGCGTGGAGTCCGGGAATTGCCCACGGAATGTTACTTCTGGGATAATAAGTAATCTATGTATGTGTAGTACATACATAGATTTACGTGTACTTGCTATTGTAAATATTTGTTCATAGTAATATCAATTAAATTACATATGTGAAATATCTTGGTTTGAGATTGGACACCGGGACACCAATCAAATGATTTATTAGGAATCTATTTATAGACATAATACTTTGACATAAAATTTAATATCAATGTCCCGTATCGCGAGCCAACGCGAAAATCGGTGGAATAAACCATATTCACAGACACTTCTCTACCTCAGAAAAATCCTACCTACTTAGTAATAGGTAAATACTCCCGCGCCCCGCACGCCCCACGCAACGCTGCGCGGCATGCGCCCTTCTACGTGAGCTTCGAAGCCCTATTTAACTATATTGGGGGATGATTTTAGAAAAACTGATACATATGTCTTATAATTTTAATTGAAGAGTGTGAACATCAATTTTCGAGTCAATCGACTCAGGGAATAAAAAGTTTCACAGAAAATTAAACACCCCATTTCACCCTCTTAGGGATGA
This sequence comes from Noctua comes, assembly GCA_963082995.1. Classification (NCBI taxonomy): domain Eukaryota; kingdom Metazoa; phylum Arthropoda; class Insecta; order Lepidoptera; family Noctuidae; genus Noctua; species Noctua comes. The sequence goes on from OY720293.1 coordinate 613,264, forward strand.
AATTTCAAAAAACCCTTTCTTAGTGGATACCTACTCTTCACAAAGAGTACACTGTCCAAATTTCATGTCTCTAGGACCAGTGGTTTGGGCTGTGCGTTGATATATCAGTCAGCCAGTCAGGACATTGAATTTTAAATTGGGGGATGATTTTGGAAAAACTGTGATACACGTATCTCATCATTTTAACTGAAGTATATGTAGACACAATTTCAAGTCAATCGACTCAGAGAATAAAAAGTTTCATAGAAAATTCAACACCCCATTTCACTCTCTTAGGGGTGGAATTTCGAAAAACCCTTTCTTAGTGGATACCTACTCTTCACAAAGAGTACACTGTCCACATTTCATGTCTCTAGGACCAGTGGTTTGGGCTGTGCGTTGATATATAAGTCAGTCAGTCAGTCAGTCAGGACTTTGAATTTTATATGTATAGATATGTATCAGTTTTTCCAAAATCATCCCCCAATATAGTTAAATAGGGCTTTGAAGCTCACGTAGAAGGGCGCATGCCGCGCAGCGTTGCGTGGGGCGTGCGGGGCGCGGGAGTATTTACCTATTACTAAGTAGGTAGGATTTTTCTGAGGTAGAGAAGTGTCTGTGAATATGGTTTATTCCACCGATTTTCGCGTTGGCTCGCGATACGGGACATTGATCTATCTATACATATAAAATTCAAAGTCCTGACTGACTGACTGACTGACTGACTTATATATCAACGCACAGCCCAAACCACTGGTCCTAGAAACATGAAATTTGGACAGTGTACTCTTTGTGAAGAGTAGGTATCCACTAAGAAAGGGTTTTTTGAAATTCCACCCCTAAGAGGGTGAAATGGTGTGTTGAATTTTCTATGAAACTTTTTATTCCCTGAGTCGATTAACTTGAAAATGTGTCTACATATACTTCAGTTAAAATGATGAGATACGTGTATCATGGTTTTTCCAAAATCATCCCCCAATTTAAAATTCAATGTCCTGACTGGCTGACTGAAACATCAACGCACAGCCCATACCGCTGGTCCCAGAGACATGAAATTTGAAGAATGTACTCTTTGTGGAGAGTGGGTATCCACTAAGAAAGGGTTTTTTGAAATTTCACCCCTAAGAGGGTGAAATGGGGTGTTGAATTTTCTATAAAACTTTTTATTCTCTGAGTCGATTGACTTGAAATTGTGTCTACATATACTTCAGTTAAAATAATGAGATACGTGTATCACAGTTTTTCCAAAATCATCCCCCAATTTAAAATTCAATGTCCTGACTGGCTGACTGATACATCAACGCACAGCCCAAACCGCTGGTTCTAGAGACATGAAATTTGGAGAATGTACTCTTTGTGGAGAGTAGGTATCCACTAAGAAAGGGTTTTTGAAATTCCACCGCTAAGAGGGTGAAATGGGGTGTTGAATTTTCTGTGAAACTCTCTCGGGGTCGATTGACTTGAAAATGTGTCTACATATACTTCAGTTAAAATGATGAGATACGTGTATCACAGTTTTTCCAAAATCATCCCCAATTTAAAATTCAATGTCCTGACTGGCTGACTGATACATCAACGCACAGCCCAAACCGCTGGTTCTAGAGACATGAAATTTGGAGAATGTACTCTTTGTGGAGAGTAGGTATCCACTAAGAAAGGATTTTTTGAAATTCCACCCCTTATAAGGTGAAATGGGGTTTTGAATTTTTGTGAAACTTTTTATTCTCGGAGTCGATTGACTTGAAAATATGTCTACTTATACTTCAGTTAAAATGATGAGATACGTGTATCACAAAATCATCCCCCAATTTAAAATTCCATGTCCTGACTGGCTGACTGATATACCAACGCACAGCCCTAACCGCGGGTCCCAGAGATATTATGAAAATTGGAGGGTGTAGTCTTTGTGAAGAGTTAGTATCAGTTTTTCGAAATTCCTACCCCTTTTTTTTTTTTTTTTTTTTTTTTTTTCGGATGGGAAATCATCAAATGACCCCCCCCACTCTGGGCGGAGCGGAAGGGAGTGTCAGACTTGTACTGACTAAAACCCATCCATGTTCCTTCTTTGCCCTTTGTGTTCCAGGGCCACGGTATCTCTTTCGAACAGTCCCGCAGCCCTGGCAGGCATCGGTCCTTGCACACCCCTACATCGTTGCTGACATCTCTTTGAGGCGCGCGTGGAACACGAACGCGCCATCGACACGGCCTGTCATCAAAAGACGGCCGGACGGCGAGTTAGCCCATAGGTCGCCGTCCACAGGCCCGCGCCTACGGTGGCCGGGAGCCACCACGTGACCCCCGACGCCCAGGGCGTCTCCCGCGGCGGCTGGGACGTGAGGTTCTTTCCCTCTCACGTCCCGCCACCTCCTTCACTAGCATGACTGCTTCGCAGAAGGAGGTGACGGCTTCCCATTCCCTCTCGCTCCGGACCATGGCTTGAACCAGGGCCGGACGCGAGAGATCGCCGCCGCCGATAGCCGCAACGAGGACACGACGGTGCTCCGCCCAAGTGGGGCAGACCTCCACGGTATGTTCCACCGTGTCCTCCGGACGATCCTCACAATGGAAACACCCGGGCGTTTCCTCCCGCCCGATCCGGTGCAGGAACCTCCCGAAACAACCGTGTCCGGTGAGGACCTGCGTCAGGCGGTAGGTGAGGGCGCCGTGGCGCCTCTCTAGCCACTCCTCAAAGAGGGGACTTAACGCCACTATGGTGGCGTGCCCTGCACGGGGTTGCAACAGTCGCTCTCTCCATGTCGCCATGAGATCACGCCGGAGGTCTGTCCGCTGAGCGGCAATTTGCCGCGGCAGCGGAGTTTCCAACCGACTTAGTGCCTCCGCGCGCCATTCGTGCAGGCGCGCGAGGACTATCGCCTCCAGATCCCATGGTGGCAATCCGGCAAGGAGGCTAGCCGCCTCACCGGAGATCGTGCGGTACCCGCGGATTAGCCTTATGGCTATCACCTTTTGGGGGCGCGTTCAGGTAGTGGGCGGCTCGCCGCCTCAAAGAACGCGCCCACACCGGGGCCCCATAAAGGGCCATGGACCGCACGACCCCCGCGTAGAGCCTCCGGCAGGAGGCGTTTGGACCCCTCAGGTTGGGCAAGAGCCGCTTAAAGGCAGCCCCTGTCCGTTCCAGTTTGGGAGCCAAACGTCGGAAATGCTCCACGAAGTTCCACCGGCTGTCGAGGACGAGTCCTAGGTACTTCAACGTCGACCCGACGCCGATGGAGACCCCTCCTGCCGTCAGTAGGGATCCCGACGGTGGCGCATTCCGAGGCCCTAGAAAACACATGGCCTCGGACCTTGTGCAATGCCACCTCGAGACCCAATTGCCGGATCCTCTCCACGACTATCGCAACCCCGCGTGTCATGTTTTCGGCCGCCGCCTCGTGCGACCTCCCTTGTGCCAGTACCAGCGTGTCGTCAGCGTAGCAAACTACGCTGACGCCGCTAGGGAGGTCGGCGCGCAGCACCCAGTCGTAACCGATGTTCCACAAGGCCGGTCCCAGAACCGATCCCTGTGGAACACCGCACGACATCTCTCGCCGGTTCCATTCTCCGCTCCGACCGGGGTAGATGACGGCCCTATCCGTCAGGTAGTCCCCGACCACACGACGAAGGTAGGTCGGCACCCGGTGATACCGGAGTGCCTCCCCAATGCAGCTCCAGGGCATGGAGTTAAAGGCGTTGGCGATGTCAAGAGACACCGCCAAGACAACCCCGCCCCGGGACACCGCGTCCCCCGTCGTGAGGGCTCTCACGCGCATGATGGCATCCACCGTTGAGCGCCCCTTGCGGAAACCAAACTGGTGTTCCGCAAGATCCGGCCCCATCCCCACAAGGTGCCCGGCGAGGCGGTTGGCAATGACTCTTTCGAAGAGCTTGCCCACCTCGTCGAGCAATACGATGGGCCGGTATGCGGACGGAGAGTCCGCAGGGCGCCCTGGCTTTCGGATGAGGACCAGCTTCCCCGTCTTCCAACGAAGCGGGAACTGGCCTCTCTCCAAGCATGCGCTTAGGAGCCCTTCCAGTCGGGGCCCGAGAGCCTCAGAGGCCAGGACCCAGGCTTTGCCAGGCAAGCCATCGGGTCCCGGGGCGGTATTTCTGGCTTTCAGCCTGCGTACCGCCACTCTCAGGTCTACCCCAGTCACCTCCGGAATGTCGTCATCGTCATCGGTGTGGTCCGCTCCCGGCACCGCACGCGGCGGCGGAGCCATAGGCGGGGGAGGATGCTCCCCTCGCGAAGGGAACAGAGCGCTCACCACGTCCTCCACGAGCTCAGGCCGGAGACTCTGCGTCAGCGGGGGGGCCCGGGTGCGGAGTTTGTCCCGCACCATCTTGTAAGGGCGCCCACACGGATCTCCATTCAGAGACTCCAGCATCTCCTCGCGGGCCAGATTCTTGGCCCGCCGAACAGCCTCTTGGAGGGCGGTCTTCGCCGCTCTGTATCCCTCGTACAGCTCCGCCTCAATGGCTGCCGCATCCGGAGGGCGGATGCGTAGCCTGCGATGCCTGGCGTACAGGTGCCGCGCGGCAACGCACGCCTCGCGCAGAGACGTCAGCTCTCGCGACCACCAATACACCTGACGCCGGGCGCTTCCTGGCCGAACACGGGGCATTGCCACGTCGCAAATCCCGGACATGGCCTCCTGGAACCAACCCGCCTCGTTATTGATGTCGGCAGGCCTGACCGGTGATGACATCCAGGCCTGCACGATCGAGGCTTCCAGGAGGAGCTCCCGGTAATTCCTACCCCTTAGAGGGTGAAATGGGGTGTTAAATTTTCTGTGAAACTTTTTACTCTCGGGGTCGATTGACTTGAAAATTTGTTTACATACTCTTCAGATAAAATCCAGTAAATCCGATGTCCAATCTAAAACCAAGGTATCAATATGTCACGTATCTAATTTAATTGATATAACTTTATAATAATAACTAGCTTCTGCCCGCGGCTTCGCCCGCGTGGAGTCCGGGAATTGCCCACGGAATGTTACTTCTGGGATAATAAGTAATCTATGTATGTGTAGTACATACATAGATTTACGTGTACTTGCTATTGTAAATATTTGTTCATAGTAATATCAATTAAATTACATATGTGAAATATCTTGGTTTGAGATTGGACACCGGGACACCAATCAAATGATTTATTAGGAATCTATTTATAGACATAATACTTTGACATAATATTTAATATCAATGTCCCGTATCGCGAGCCAACGCGAAAATCGGTGGAATAAACCATATTCACAGACACTTCTCTACCTCAGAAAAATCCTACCTACTTAGTAATAGGTAAATACTCCCGCGCCCCGCACGCCCCACGCAACGCTGCGCGGCATGCGCCCTTCTACGTGAGCTTCGAAGCCCTATTTAACTATATTGGGGGATGATTTTGGAAAAACTGATACATATCTATACATATAAAATTCAAAGTCCTGACTGACTGACTGACTGACTGACTGACTTATATATCAACGCACAGCCCAAACCACTGGTCCTAGAGACATGAAATGTGGACAGTGTACTCTTTGTAAAGAGTAGGTATCCACTAAGAAAGGGTTTTTCGAAATTCCACCCCTAAGAGAGTGAAATGGGGTGTTGAATTTTCTATGAAACTTTTTATTCTCTGAGTCGATTGACTTGAAATTGTGTCTACATATACTTCAGTTAAAATAATGAGATACGTGTATCACAGTTTTTCCAAAATCATCCCCCAATTTAAAATTCAATGTCCTGACTGGCTGACTGATATAACAACGCACAGCCCAAACCACTGGTCCTAGAGACATGAAATTTGGACAGTGTACTCTTTGTGAAGAGTAGGTATCCACTAAGAAAGGGTTTTTTGAAATTTCATCCCTAAGAGGGTGAAATGGGGTGTTTAATTTTCTGTGAAACTTTTTATCCACGGAGCTGATTGACTTGAAAATTTGTATTCATGCTCTTCAGTTAAAATCATGAGACACATGTATCACAGTTTTCTAAAAATCATCCCCCAATTTAAAATTCAATGTCCTGTCTGGTTGATTGATATATCAACCCCCAGCCCAAACCACTGGTCCCAGAGACATAAAATTTGAACGGTGAATTGTTTGTGAAGAGTAGGTATCCACTAAGGAAGGGTTTTTCGAAATTCCACCCCCAAGAGGGTGAAATGGGGTGTTGAATTTCCTGTGAAACTTTTTATTCTCGGAGGCGATTGACTTGAAAATTTGTGTACATACTCTTTAGTTAAATTTATGAGATACGTGTATCACAGTTTTTCCAAAATCATTCCCCAATTTAAAATTTAATGTCCTGTCTGGCTGACTGATATATCAATGCACAGCCCAAACCGCTGGTCCGAGAGAAATGAATTTTGGACGGTGTATTCTTTGTGAAGAGTAGGTATCCACTAAGAAAGGGTTTTTTGAAATTCTACCCCTAAGAGGGTAAAATGGGGTGTTGAATTTTCTGTGAAACTTAATATTTACTGGGTCGATTGACTCGAAAATTGATGTTCACACTCTTCAATTAAAATTATAAGACATATGTATCAGTTTTTCCAAAATCATCCCCCAATATAGTTAAATAGGGCTTCGAAGCTCACGTAGAAGGGCGCATGCCGCGCAGCGTTGCGTGGGGCGTGCGGGGCGCGGGAGTATTTACCTATTACTAAGTAGGTAGGATTTTTCTGAGGTAGAGAAGTGTCTGTGAATATGGTTTATTCCACCGATTTTCGCGTTGGCTCGCGATACGGGACATTGATATTAAATATTATGTCAAAGTATTATGTCTATAAATAGATTCCTAATAAATCATTTGATTGGTGTCCCGGTGTCCAATCTCAAACCAAGATATTTCACATAGCGTCTATGAGTGGCGCGTGGAGGCGCAGCGCCGGGGCGAATCGCTGCTGCCTCGACAAGTCGAGGCGCAGCGGGAAGAGCTCCGTCGCGATCTCAGGGCAGTATGGAGGGAACGACTGTCGCAACCGAGGTCCGGGCACGCCGCAATCGCGGCGGTAAGACCCCTCTTTGAGGAGTGGCTGGATAGGCGTCACGGCGTCCTGACCTACCGCATGACGCAGGTCCTCACCGGACACGGAAGCTTCGGGAGGTACCTGTGTCTGATGGGGAAGGAGGAAACGCCTGGGTGTCACCACTGCGAGGACCGCCCGGAGGACACGGTGGAGCATACGGTGCAGGACTGCCCCGCTTGGGCAGGGCACCGCCGTGTCCTCACGGCGGCGATAGGCGGAGACCTCTCGCGCCCGGCATTGGTCGAGGCCATGCTGCGGGGCGAGACGGAGTGGGAAGCGGTCGCCTCCTTCTGCGAAGCAGTCATGCTCGCGAAGGAGGAGGCGGGCCGCGTGAGGGAGAGGACAGCGTCCTCCCTCCACACCAGCCGCAGTGGTAGACGCCCACGGCGCCGGACGTCGGCAGACGATCTCCGGCCACCGTAGGCGCGGGCATGCGGGCGGCGAGTAATGGGCGACTCGCTGTCCGACCATGGACCATGCCCGGGTCGACGGCGCGTTGTGTTCCACGCGCGCCTCAAAGAGTGTCAGCATAATGACGGGGCCCCCCTCTAGAGGGCCAAAGCCTGCCGGGGTCGCGGGACTCATAGAATTACCGTGACCCTGGAACATAAAGGGCTACTGAAGGACACCGTGGATTTTAGTCAGTACAAGTCTGACAGTCCCTCCCACTCTGCCCTGGGTGGGAGGACTCATTTGATGATTTTACCACGACAAAAAAAAAAAAAAAAAAAAAAAAAAAAAAAAAAAAAAAAAAAAAAAAAGATATTTCACATATGTAATTTAATTGATATTACTATGAACAAATATTTACAATAGCAAGTACACGTAAATCTATATATGTACTACACATACATAGATTACTTATTATCCCAGAAGTAACATTCCGTGGGCAATTCCCGGACTCCACGCGGGCGAAGCCGCGGGCAGAAGCTAGTGTCTTATAATTTTAATTGAAGAGTGTGAACATCAATTTTCGAGTCAATCGACCCAGTAAATATTAAGTTTCACAGAAAATTCAACACCCCATTTTACCCTCTTAGGGGTAGAATTTCAAAAAACCCTTTCTTAGTGGATACCTACTCTTCACAAAGAATACACCGTCCAAAATTCATGTCTCTCGGACCAGCGGTTTGGGCTGTGCATTGATATATCAGTCAGCCAGACAGGACATTAAATTTTAAATTGGGGAATGATTTTGGAAAAACTGTGATACACGTATCTCATAAATTTAACTAAAGAGTATGTACACAAATTTTCAAGTCAATCGCCTCCGAGAATAAAAAGTTTCACAGGAAATTCAACACCCCATTTCACCCTCTTGGGGGTGGAATTTCGAAAAACCCTTCCTTAGTGGATACCTACTCTTCACAAACAATTCACCGTTCAAATTTTATGTCTCTGGGACCAGTGGTTTGGGCTGGGGGTTGATATATCAATCAACCAGACAGGACATTGAATTTTAAATTTGGGGATGATTTTTAGAAAACTGTGATACATGTGTCTCATGATTTTAACTGAAGAGCACGAATACAAATTTTCAAGTCAATCAGCTCCGTGGATAAAAAGTTTCACATAAAATTCAACACCCCATTTCACCCTCTTAGGGGTAGAATTTTGAAAAACTCTTTCTTAGTGGATATCTACTCTTCACAAACAATTCACCGTCCAAATTTCATATCTCTAAGATCAGTGGTTTGGGCTGGAGGTTAATATATCAGTCAGCCAATCAGGACGTTTAATTTAAAATTGGGGATGATTTTGGAAAAACTGTGATACACGTATCTCATAATTTTAACTGAAGAGTAAATACACAAATTTTCAAGTCAATCGACTCAGGGTTAAAAAAATTCACAGAAAATTAAACACCCCATTTCACCCTCTTAGGGATGAAATTTCAAAAAACCCTTTCTTAATGGACACTTACTCTTCACATAGAGTACACTGTCCAAATTTCATGTCTCTAGGATCAGTGGTTTGGGCTGTGCGTTGATATATCAGTCAGCCAGTCAGGACATTGAATTTTAAATTGGGGGATGATTTTGGAAAAACTGTGATACACGTATCTCATCATTTTAACTGAAGTATATGTAGACACAATTTCAAGTCAATCGACTCAGAGAATAAAAAGTTTCATAGAAAATTCAACACCCCATTTCACCCTCTTAGGGGTGGAATTTCGAAAAACCCTTTCTTAGTGGATACCTACTCTTTATAAAGAGTACACTGTCCACATTTCATGTCTCTAGGACCAGTGGTTTGGGCTGTGCGTTGATATATAAGTCAGTCAGTCAGTCAGTCAGTCAGTCAGTCAGGACTTTGAATTTTATATGTATAGATAGATAGATAAGGCACGGACCTACCTCCAGCGCACCTCTTCCTGCTTCCCCTTCTACCCATACGTAACAATGCCCAATATGATCCGATGCACTATGAATTCCACTTTTGTAGAGCCACAATTGCCTTTTATAAAAGGCAACATTCGTCGGTATGCGAGGTAATGATAGTGTCTTTTCCAAATCAAATGTTAAACATTAACAGTCGGTAAGTTTCGTGCCTCCTCAAAAATCGTTCATTTGATTTCTCATGTTTTCAGGTAAAGGTACCACATATTTTGGATCGTTTACACTACGCGTTAACGCACTTTAGTTAATGTGTAAAAACGTTCCAAACATAATGGACTATTTTGTTCAAGAAAAATGGATTACTTGGGTTAACTTAATACGTTCCAAGATTATTGAGTCATTATATCAAATACTTTTTTATGAATCGCATTAATTAAAAATGTTTCAGTTTCTCTGAAACATTTTATTTTTAATGAAAGCCCTTCGTGTGGTAAAAGTGTGGGTTGAAACACATAATTAAAAAAATAAATCCGGAAATAAGACTTGGAGTATGAAATATTTTTGCTGTAAAGATGTAAAGTGTCAAAAAAAGTAGGCTGGTCACTTTATCTCAGTTTTCGGTGACCTGTGGATTGGAACGTTTTTGCATAACTACGTCCAATTGCAAGTTATAAGCAAGTACATGTAAATCTATGTATGTATTATTGTATTGTATGTACATAGATTACTTATTATTCCAGAAGTAAGATCCCGTGGGCAATTCCCTAACTCCACGCGGGCGAAGCCGCGGGCATAAGCTAGTGTTTAATAATTTGACAATGAGTCTATTTATCCTTTTATTTTTGTTTTTCAGAGTTTATTTTAATTTATACTTGTCGTATATGTCAGGATTATTTCGTAAGGCTCGTACATCATGTGGGCAGACGATGGGTTTTGTGCTATGAAAACACACTGGGTGCGATACACTGTTTCTAGCAAAACTAACGAATTACTTGAGATTACAACTTAACACGGGGCACAATGAATCGGGTACAGTTCCAAGACGTCTCAACTCCACCGCGATCAGACATTGACTGTCGCCCTCACCTCGAGCTGAACATCAGGGCTCTGTAGAAGCACGCTGTGGTGTGGGTAGACTGGTAAGTAGGTCGCGTCATGTCACCAGTCTTCCGTGCGTCTACGTTTTCCGATTCATTTTATGTCCGGATCCGACATACTTATTAATTATTTAACTAATGTTACTCAGCACGCGAGTCACAGACTGATTATTTTAATAATACGAATATTATGGCTATAACACCAAAATTATGGTATTTAATTTGAATAACTCCAAAGAACAAAAATTAAAAAAAGTCATATATTTTTAATTTTCCTGTGTTTTTATTTTAACCTATTAACACAAATATAAGAAAAATCATGTTAATAAACAAATATGGGTAGATTTATGTATGTTCATGAAAAATCCGTAAATCCGGATAATCCGGATTGGACCAAAAATCCGTTCTTAAAAATCCGGATTTTAACACAGAACGGATTTGCATTCCCTAGCAACGAGATTAGCGTCTGTAGCCGAACTAGGCATAGCCTGTATTTCGACTATCTTATTTTATTTTATTTTATTTTATTTTATTTATTAGGGACATAAAACAGTTACATGCTGCGGAAAATACAAAAAATCCTTAAAAGCTAAAGATCACAAACACGTAACCCACGCCAATATCCACGTCTTAACAAAAGAGTAACAGACTGTGGTAGATTTTACAGAATACAGAGTGTTTTGTGACAGCTGTATTCGATGTATTACAAATTAATTAAATTAATCTAGTCCAACATAATTCAGTTAAACTTATTTTAATTTCGTTTGATTAAATGCAAATTATAAATTACAAATGATTACAATTCCAATTCTATTAAATTATTGATTCGATTCAATTCAGTTCAGTAAAATTGAGATCAATATATTTGAAATAGAAATAATTCAATTCAGTTCAGTATAATACAATTCAGTTCAATATAATTCAATACAAAATAATAAATTCAAAATAAAATACAAAGTAATTCAATTAAATTATCACCTTCTCTTTACTGCTTTTTTGACAAAATATCTATGGTTTTTTTTTTAAACGTCTGGTTGGAGAGAACAAAAATGTCAAGCTCCATAAAGTGAGTGTTGAACGTCTCAACAAGGCGACGAACAGGTGCACGCACTCCAGCGTTAGTTTTGCACAAGTCTGTATGGAACAGTTGGGGTACGCGCACCCCCCGCTGGACAACAGTTCTGGGTACTCTATAGCATAACTGATTAGTGAGTTCAATACAGTCGAATTTATTGTTACATAAGCCATGTAGTGTCATTGCACCCAGAAGCAATCTCCTGGACTCCAAACTCAGAACGCCGTATCGCTCCAGTAACTGCACGTATGGAACCTTGGAGTTAAAACATTTATAGTTCATAGACCGCAAGAACTTTTTCTGTACCATTTCCAATCTAGAGCAGTATTTGTCGTAGAGAGGGTTCCAGATCTGGATGGCGTATTCCAACTGGGAGCGAATCAGAGTTTTGTATAATAGTAAGAACGTAGAGGGCCGCACAAAGTCACCAGATGATCGCATGACGAATCCGTACATACGAGATGCCTTGTTTATTATGTTATCAACATGTATGTCAAAGTGTAGACGTGAATCCAATGTGATACCCAAGTCCCGGACGTTCGCAACACTGTCCAAGCGTGCGCTATTAATATAATAATTGTAATGTATTGTTTTCTTGTTTTTAGTAAATGAAACGGTATGACATTTTGGAAGACTGAGAAAAAGTTTATTTTTAATACAGTACGCATAAAGCCTGTCTAGGTCATCCTGTAGGAGTACGCAGTCATCTGTATTTTTACATGATCTATAAACCTTCATGTCATCTGCATACATTAAAAATTTTGAATTTTTGAAGCAGTTTTTAATGTCGTTAATGAATATGATAAAAAGAAGGGGACCTAAAATGGATCCCTGTGGAACCCCAGACCTAACAACAACAGGCTCAGACTCATATCCATTAACTACCGTTCTTTGGGTCCTATTAAAAATATATGAAGCGAACCATCTCAGCAAATTGCCACGAATACCATTGTAAGCAATTTTTTCCAAAAGCAGTGAATGATCCACCTTGTCAAAAGCCTTCTGAAAGTCTGTATAGACAGCTTCTACTTGAACTCGTTGATCCATTTTTTCAAAGAGGTAGTTCGTAAACACTAACAGATTTGTTGCGGTGGAACGACGTTTGACAAAACCATGTTGTTCTGGTATAATAAGTGGATGAATATGGGGATACAAGGCGCTGTGGACAAGACTCTCAAATACCTTAGACAAGGTGGAAAGGATTGAGATGGGACGGTAATTCTCTACATTATTCTTATCACCAGCCTTGTGAACAGGAGTAATAAATGCACGTTTCCAAATTGTGGGAAAAACACCCTCACGCAAACATTTGTTAAAAATGATATGCAAAGCATTAGACAAGGCGTCACATGTTTTTATGAAGAAGTTGGGTGGCAAGCCGTCAGGTCCCGCCCCTTTAGAAGGATCCAAAGATTTTAACTTCAATCGTATAGCCTCCACAGATAAGTAAATTTCGGATATGCAAGACGAGTTCTCTGCAAAGCTAACAGAAGGCTGAAATTTTTCAGGGTCAAAAGTAGAGGGTTCGTAGACAGAAGAAAAGAAAGATGAAAACAGGTTACATATGTCCGTGGGGTCGTCAGAAGAAATATTATTGAAGTACATACTGGCCGGATAATTAGCTTTTCCCTTTCTAGATGAGATGTAAGTCCAGAAATGCTTTATGTTCTTAGGAATGCTGTTTTCGACCGCTTCAATGTATTTCTTATAGCATTTGATAGACTCTCCGTGGAAAAGTTTCCGGTAGTTAGAAAAATTTAAGTAATCCGATTGATTTTTGTATGTCTTCCATTTAATCCAGGCGCGTTCTTTAGTTTTAAAGATTCGTATGAGAGATGGCGAAAACCAGACTGGAAAGCTAGTATTTTTGGTTTTAGTTAACGGAACATGCAATTTGATAATACCGTATAGTGCCTCATAGAAGACGTTAACAGCTTGCTCAGACCCGAGGTGAGAGATTGCAGTGCCCCAGTCAATTTTACCTAGTTCATCGTTTATAGCATCGTAATTGGCTTTATAAAAGTTATGTCTATGAACCGTGCGGCATTTCAGGGGACTGTATTGCGTAGTCAAGCAAGTCAAAGCAGAAATAGCTGGGTGATGGCTATCAGGATCAAGTAAAGCATTGCATGATACCGCCCGACATTCTACATTAGATATAAGTAAATCAAGTATACGACCTAATTGATTTTTAGTGACATTAAATTGTAGGCCATTGATTATATTCATAAAATTTATCAATATTCGTCCCATTGTGTTTGAAACCTGCGCAATTGCATGGTTCCCTTGGTCCAACCAGGCGATGTCTGGTAGGTTAAAATCACCAACAACAAAGTATGAGTCAGTGGCAGGAGCGTTAACTAAGCCTTCCAACATGCTAAAGTATTGTGCGTATAGTTCTTCACGCGTTCGTGGTGGCATGTATGTAGCACTGATAATATGGCGTTTATTGTGCTGGGAAGCAGGCAGTTGGACCACGACGTGTTCGACTTCCGGGTTGACAAAACATGTTGTCAACTTAGTAGGACGTAACTCACGAAGCACGGCCACTAAAACTCCCCCGCCGTCGTGTTTTTTAGTCGCAGAGCGATCGCGATCGCATCTGAAGACTATATACCGATCGTCAATAAATTCGCTATCTTGGATGCTGGGTACGAGCCAGGTTTCAGTCAGTATGATGACATCATAGGAGTTAGCCATTATATTCATACAAAGAGTATGTAACTTCGTACGAATCCCTCTACAGTTCTGGTAATAAATCATAACGTTGTTAGAAGCCGTTGTTGATTGAAAAGTTTGCAACAATTAGAAATAATACAAGAATATTCTGAGCACACAATTGAAACAGCAACCCTAAGCCTGCAGCCCAGTCCACAATTACCCGGTAAAATTATGAAGGTAACAATTTTTTTAAAACATAATTTTAGTTGTTTACAAGTAAGGAACAACACACATGAAACATACCCATCAAACTGAAGAAGACATGGGATTGGAATATTATTCAATAGGAAATAGATTCCAGACAAGCCATAAGAGGAAATTGAAAAATAACAGCAATACATGCACAGCACTGGGAAAATGTAGGTTTGAACATACAAAACATCACATGGAAGCAGTAAGCCAAAAGATAAGATAATGGCAGCGGTACCTTTAAATTCGTTGATTTGTGCCACCTGTACCGGTTTTATCGCTAGTAACGATCCTTTTGAGGTCTTCAGCGGAGCGAATCGCAAATGATTTGTCATTGTCTCGCTCACGCACAAGTATTGTCGCATTCCTGACCCAAACATATTTAAACCCATTTTTATTTGCAAGTGTTTTGGCCTCACGAAATAAAGCCTTATTTTTTAGGGTAAGATGTTCATTTAAATAGATAGGAACAGTAGTAGCGCCTGATATTCCTACCTGATCAGACTTGAGACTCTTCACATTACGGTAGGCGCTTAGTATGTTGTCACGAACGATCCGCGACCTGAGCTTGACAATTAAATTCTTGGGTTTCGTATCCTGCTGGCGCGCGTGTGGGACTCTATGAATAGATATTATGTCATTATGCGACACCGGTGAATTGATGGCACTACATATGGACTCCATGATTGTCACAAGGTTTTCATTGCGTTTTTCTGGCAGATTACAGACCTCTATGTTGAACTGGCGTGCTTGCTGTTCCATGGAGTCTAGCTTCGCCTCCAGTATGGCCACCCTTTGTTCGCTACTATTGCTGGCAATTTCATGAAAGCGCTTCGCGTATTCCCTGTGTTCGGCTTCCACGGCATCCAAGCGAGTCCTCATAACCTCATATTCCGCGTTGAAGAATTTAAGAGATTTTTCAATCTCAGAGTTGGAATTTTGAATGGAGATATTCTGCTGCCTCAATTCAGAAACGTCAGCCACTAACTTATTAAGAATTTTATCTTGATCAGCCTTCCAGGAACTCAGCATGTTCTTCAGTTCCTCGAATCCGCCATCCGCCTCCGTACTGCTGTCATCACCCCGAAAACGTTTATTGCTCGGCCTTGTAGTAACATTAACTGAACCAAAAAGGTTACTATCGGAAACCGAGGTAACAGGAGAAAGATCGGGTTCTGACCTCGTCTGCGGTAAAACACAGGTATTTGGAGAACTCTTGGGGGGAGACCGAATCGTGCGAGGCATGGCTAGCAATTTGAGGCAATTTGAATTCCGAAAACAGCAAAAAGCAGGGCAAAACAGTAAGACAGTTAGGTAGTTTATAAGGGTAAGCTATTTCAGTGCACAGCTCCTATGGTTGTTTGGTCCAGTGCGCACTGACACTGCCACAGGCACCTTTAAACGACGAGTCGCTGGTTCGAGCCTCGGCAAACGCAAAATTTTTTAAAAGTTTTCAAAGTCAATTTTTAATTCTTAGTACGAAGTGCGAGCTCACAGAAATCTTCTATCCCTCTCTAGCTCCGCCCAATGGGTGTAGGCCACAGGTACAAACACAAAAGGAGCGACAAGGAATCGAAAATAAGAACCACAGCCAACCACAGCACAGAAAGTCACACACGATACAAAAGTCACAGCGCAATGCGTCACACGTCTGTCCGACTTGGAGTACGAAAGTACACTATCAGCACCATTCCCCTCGGGTATTTATGATACAAGATTAGGTGCCAAGCAAAAGAGGCATATAATTAAATCAGTACTACTGAAAAATATTTGATAGTACACTAGATAAGTAAATAGCAGATAGGTAAGTACATAACTCTAATTTAATTATTAAATGGATTGAGTGTATGTGCGTTCGTGTGTATGCGATGTATGGATATGAGTGCTTGTAGGGGTCTGTGGGTGTGTTAGAATAATTATGAGGTGAGCGTGTAGGTGCGAGTATGCGTGAGTGTATGTGTGCGTGTGTGAGAGAATAATTATGAGGTGAGTGGGTGGGTGTGAGTATGCGTGAATGTATGTGAGTGTAAGTGAGCTATGTTGAGAGTGTATCTACGTTTTCCGTGCTCTTAGCCGTATTCTTAGAGTGATAAAACTAGTAGTTGTTCTGTCTCTTCGTAGCTTAATTTCTGTAAATATTGGCATAGTTTTAATTTGCATTGATTTCTAGTCAAGGGGTAGATATGTATTTTTTTGTTAAGCTTATAATAAAGGTAAGGGCCTAGGAAACTAACAAATCTTTTACCAAACGTTGTTTTAAATGTGGTTAGATTGTCACATACATGATGTTTACGGCGTCTCTGTAATAACATTGGGTTGTAGGGCTGTTTCTTATGTTCTTGCAGAAGAATTTTAAGTATGAACAACTGTCTTACTGTCAAAACCTCGCACAACTGGAACAGTGTAACAGTGGGAAAACGCATCGGTCTAAACGTACTAACCTTCAGTATAGCTCTCTGGGCGACCTCAGCTGCCTTTAGCGTGGTTTTGCAGATACCTCCCCAGGATGAAATGCAGTACGTAAGAAGCGATTGACATAGGGCCTGATATATTCGCTTCAGCAGTGCAGGGTCCGCGACATGACGTAGGTTTTTAAATACATAAATTGATTTTCGAACTCTATTACAAAGAATTTTGACATGTTCTTTAAAGTTGAGGTTATTGTCTAAGATAATACCAAGGTACTTCAGAGTATTAACGCGTTCCAGATGTGAACATGTGCAACTATCCGCAGAGATGCACTCATGAGAGACAATTCGTAGGTCGCCACGAATACTCACCGCCTGCCTAATGCTGAAACAAATATATTTAGTTTTGTCTATGTTCAAGGTAAGTATATTTTTTTGCAGCCATCCCTTAACCGCGTCAAAGCCATTCTGTGCGATAGTGAAAACCACCTCCCAACTATCACCCGCAAACACCAGCGCGGTGTCATCCGCGAAAGAGATAATTTCACCTTTGGTAAGTTTAAGACTAGTTAGCTAGTTTATGTACACAAGGAATAAGGTGGGCCCCAGTATACTTCCCTGAGGCACGCCGTGTGTGACTGGAAGGTGTGTACTTTTGTGTTTATCCACCCGGACACATTGAGTTCGCCCAGAGAGGTAGCTTTTGAAAAGTTCCAGCTGAGTGCCCCTGATACCCAGTGCCTCCAATTTGTTGAGTAAGAGGGAGACTGAGATCGTATCAAATGCCTTTGCCAGGTCAAGAAAAATAGAGAGACATTTTTTCCCTTTGTCCAGATTTGAACTAATAAATTCTATTAGTTTATTCACTGCCTGTTCTGTAGATTTTCCGTGCCTAAACCCGTACTGGTTTATTGAAAGCAGGTTATTGTTTTCGAGATATTTGACTAGACGAATGTTAATAATTTTTTCTAGAATTTTGGATATTGCGGGTAGTATGGAAATTGGTCTATAATTGTTTATACGATTTCTGTCTCCGTTCTTATAGATTGGGCACACTTCTGATCGTTTTAGGGAATCGGGAAACACTCCAGTTTTTAAACAATCGTTGAAAATTTTTTCCAGAGGATGAACGAGAATATTTTTATGTTGTTTTAGGAATCTACTGCTGATATTGTCACATCCTGGTGCACTGTCTGTTTTTAGACCCATGATAAGATGTCCAATCTCATATTTGTCGGTCTCAATTAAGACAAAAGAATTGGGGACATTTCGTACTTTATCTTGGGTATGATTCAGTAATGGTAGATTCCGGAGATTAATATTTTGTTGACATATTTTATCCGCCAGTGAGCTACCCACGTTTATAAATAGTTATTTGCTTCATGAAGTGATTGGTCAGGAGTAGAAGAGAGAGTTAGTAGATCTTTATGGTGTTGTGTTGTTTTTGTTGTGTGTGTGATGTTTTTGACAACTTTCCATAATTTTTTATTGTCGTTCTGTGCTTCCAGGATTTGGCTTTTTCGAATGCTCTTTTTAACCTTCGTAATAGATTATTACAGAAATTTCTGTATCGTTCGTAGGTAATTTTTAAGACTTCGTTATCCGTATCAGTGCTTGCCTTTTTGTGAAGTCGGTCTCTGTTTCGCATGCAACGTAATAGTCCTGGAGTTATCCAGGGCTTAATGATTTTTTGGCGTCTAGAGAGTGTTACAATTTTTGTATTCTTTTCAATTACTTTTTGTAAGGATTGTGTTAGGTAATTTAGACTAGTGTTTGGGTTTTCTGTTTGATAAATGAGATCAAAATTAGAACGTAAAATGTCTTGTGCTAATGCTTTATCATTAATTATGGCCTTTGTTGTAGTAGCATGTTGCCGTGGTTTTTTTAAGTTTAAACAAAATAAAACGGGATGGTGATCCGTTAATGTTGCATTAGGGACAATGGTGCTACAGGAGGCTTTAGTTTTTATAAGGACATGGTCTATGCATGTTTGGCGAGCGCTCCGTGTAACTAAAGTGTGCGCTGGCAGTAGGCCGTGAGAAGCAGCTAAGGTAAGATAGCGTTCCCCTTCAGATTTGATTTTATTAGAGTTTATTGCTAGATTCATGTCGCCTATTACAACGATGTGCTCGAAAGAAGACACTGATTGCAACACATTATCCAACGACAAGAGGAACGGTTCCAATTTAGTATAGGAGGGAGATCTGGATAGACCCATTATGGCAATTTTTTTTCCAATGGTGGCTAGTAGGCAATTACTTTCATGGAATTCAGGTTCTATTATAGTTAGGTTAATGTTTTCTTTGTAG
Organism: Noctua comes; assembly: GCA_963082995.1. Lineage (NCBI taxonomy): Eukaryota > Metazoa > Arthropoda > Insecta > Lepidoptera > Noctuidae > Noctua > Noctua comes. The sequence continues at coordinate 632,411 of OY720293.1, forward strand.
TAGATAACTACTCCGTCATTTTGTATTGGGTTTATATTTGTTGCTACATGAGAGTAGCCAGATAGGTGAGGGATTACCGTTTCAGTTTTTAGCCAGCACTCTGTTAAAATTAGTATATCGCAATTAAGTTTAAGTCTTTGTAGCAAAATCTCCAATCCGGGCAGATTTCGGTTTCTGCTTCGTATATTTTGTGTCAGTATAATTAGGTTGTCCATAGTAGAAGTAATAAAATTTTGACAATCCTCTAGGTCTGCGGTTTGTGAGTGAGATACGGATAACTGGTCAATATTTTCAGATAAATTAGTTACGTCGTCGAATGATTAGCAAGAGAGTAGGTATAGGCAAGAGTTGTGGTCAAGGTAGGTAAACCGATTATGGAAAGAGTTTGTATGTAAATAGTGAAACAGTGTTTATGAGTATGTTTTAGGTGTAGAGTGTTTGAGATTGTAATTTGATGAGTAAGTGAGTTGTGTAATAGTAGTTTTAGGAAATTGAAATGAAATAACTATCAGGACAACAAATGTAATGTATCAAAGCACAAAGATTAACAGTTAAAAACAAAAGTTATAATTTTAAGTAACAAATTACAAAATTGGTCGAGTTAACAAAATCAAGGGGAATCGTTAGAGCGCGCCGCCGAAATAAGGGAATGAGCCCTTAGCCACGCTACGCGTTGACTTAAATAGGCTCGGTCATATGGTCCGGGCTTCCTGGTGGGGTGTAGGTTGGAGACGCAGCTATTGGAGACGCAGCTAACACGGCCTCTCCTGACGTCCTCGCAGGCCTCAGCAACCACCGGAGCGTCGTCAGCGGGAGCTACCGCCGACTCGGCATGTTTGGGTGTCGCCGACGAGGTACTCGGCTGTTGATCTGTTTCATTCTCCTCATCATCGGAACCTGCACATCATAAACCAAGAGTGACCATCAAAATGTTAAATGTGAAAGCAGATCATTTCTTCTTTTTTTTTTTGTTTTTCATTCATGTGCTGGATGAAAGAGTTTAATCGATCAAATGCTAATGAGACATGAATTGCTTCTTAATACTTATTTAGGTAATACCAAATTCACCATGATAACATAAACCATAGCCACATGAACTCAAAACCTCATAAAGGCCTTCAATGATGACACCTTGATTGAGTTTTCGAGAGAAACGTTGAGGGAAATTATTAAGGAAAAAATACAGAGTGCACTTAAATATATAGTTTCCGATCAGTTCCGACAAATTAATGAGTTGATCTCAGGTTTCAATGAGTCACTTTCTTTCTACAACGAAAAGTGAAGAGATGAAGGCTTCGCTGGAAGATAAATCTGATAGGATACAGAAACTTGAACGGGACAACTGTGGTTTACGAGATACCATTCAACAATTAAGCCAGCGCCTGAACCTAGTTGAACAAAACTCCAGGTCCGCCAACGTCGAGCTGCAGTGCGTGCCGGAAAACAAGGCGGAAAACTTAGTCAACACAGTGCTGCAACTAGGTAAGGTCATTAGTTGTGATATTAAAGACCCCGACATACTACACTGCACCAGAATAGCAAAGAAAGACGCACAAAGCACCAGGTTTCGCTCCATTCTCGTCAAATTCAGTAGTCCTCGTCTGCGAGACAGTTTCCTTGCCGCTTCAATGAAACATAACAGATGCAACAACCAAGATAAACTGAATACACTACTACAATACAATACAATACTAGTTACATTTGGAAAAGTGTTCGAAAAACTTGTTAGCAGACACCTGATGTGGTACCTTAAACAACACATCACTGAATATCAGCATGGTTTCGTCAAGTCTAGATCTACCAATACTAATCTATTGTGTTTTACATCGGCTTTGTCTAAGTGTCTTGACAATCGTATCCCAGTGGACGCAATTTATACAGACTTTAGTAAAGCATTTGATAAGGTAGATCACTGTCTTCTAATAAATAAATTGGCTCAGCTAGGAGTGGGCGAGACAATAATAGGGTGGTTTAAATCTTACCTTGAATACAGAGAGTCAAAAGTAGTAGTTAATGGTCATTTTTCTGAGAGCTATATAGCAACTTCCGGAATTCCCCAAGGATCACATTCGGGACCTATTCTTTTTAACGTGTTCATTAACGACATCACTGAATGCTTCAAACACTCCCGTTTTTATTTGTTTGCTGATGACTTAAAAATAATGAAGCCAATGGAAGCTGAAGCATTATGGAGTCTAGGTTACTCTGAGTAACCTAGACTCCATAATGCTTCAGGACGACATCAACAGACTTGCAAACTGGTGTACACAAAACAACATGCACTTAAATATCAGTAAGTGTCACTACATCCAGTTCACTCGGAACAAAAAGGTGTTAGATAATAAATACTACATAGACGGGGTTGAAGTACAGAAACTGAGTAGTGTTCGCGACCTTGGAGTTCAACTCGATCAAGCACTGAAGTTCGATGTGCACATTCTAAATATTGTGGCTAAATCCTTTAAGGTACTGGGATTCGTTTTGCGAAACAGTAAGGAATTCAAGAGACCATCTACAAAAATAAAGCTCTTCAACACTCTAGTGCGTCCAATCTTAGAGTATAGCTCAGTGGTATGGAATCCGCATTACGATGTTTATACCAAGCGATTAGAGAGTGTTCAAAAGCGGTTCCTTTACCATCTGTGCTACGGAGATCACTTGGCTAAACAACTGACTAGCTACTCTGATAGGTTGAAACATTATCATTTGGATACACTAGCCAGTCGTAGAAAGAAACTGGACTTCACTATCCTTCACAAAATATTTAGTGGAGCGATAGATTGCAGTGAACTTTTGAGCTCATTAGATATTAAGATTCCTATCCGGACTCCCAGGCATAATACATATGAGTTATTCTATATTCCTGGCTCAAAAACCAACTTAGGTCATTACGCCGCTGTGCCAAGACTTTGTAGACAATATAACACAATAGCTAAGACCACCAATCTTGACATCTGTCAATCTCTCTCTAATTATAAAAAATGCCTCAAAGAATTATCTATTTGTTAATTAATATTTTAATTTTTATTTTATTTTATTTTTCCAATTTTTTTACCAATGTGTTTCGATTTTATAAATTGCTACTTTGACTTTGTTAACTTTATTTTTATTTTAATTGTATTACCAATTGTTTTGATTTTTTAATTGCTACTATGACTTTGTTATTTTTAATTTTATTTTTCCAATTTAATGTTATTACCATAATAAGTTTTGATTTTATTTTTAAATGCTACTATATCTTTGTTAGCTTAGTTATACATTTTATTAAGCATGCTGTGGTCTCCTGTAAGTGAAGGAGTACACCTACGTGATACTTTGTCATCGATTATTTATTTCGTGTTTGTGTATATCCTTTGTTGGAGATCCTAAACAAATAAATAAATGAATAAATGAACTCGTGGGAACAGTATGGATAACACAAAAACCCAAAACACGGCCGATAACGGCAAAGGAAGAGAGGAGAGGGATGCGGGGTCGGAGTCCGGCGCCGCATCCAGCGATGTGAGCGTGGGAGGCTCAGAGAGCTCCCGGCGCGGGAGGCCCGGGGCTGCTGCGGGGAACGGGGAGTTCCTACGCAAGCGGTCCAGGCCGGTGGGCGACCGAGAGTCATCGTCGGAGGGGGAGCTGGCCTCGGCTCGCAAGATCCCCACCAGCAAGCGTGGCGGAATCCGCGGCAAGGGGAGAGGCCTCTCTGCCACCGAGAGGTCGGCGCGGCTTGCCGAGGAGGGGCGCCACCCGGGGGTGGCTGCCGGTCACGGGGTGGTCCGTTCGGGCTCCTCTGGTGACGAGGCGGGCGCAGACGGCGGCTCCGATGCAGAGCGTAAGGCCGGCCTGGCGAAGGAGGTGGAGGCGGCGCTGAGGGCTGTCTCCACCAAACAAAAGGCCTCCACCAGGCAAAGGGCTATACCCGCAGCGGTCGCCTCCATCATGGCGGCAGCGGAGGCCAGATATGTGGGGCCCCCGCCAGACGACGTGGCCAAACTGCGGGCGGAGGTCACTCGACTGACGGCCGCCACGGAGCTTCTTCAAGAGAAGAACAGGAAGCTCCGAGCAGATCTGGCCAGTCTGCGCGAGTCCGGCTCTCGCGAGGCGCCCCAAAATGGGGGCCAGCAGCGACCAAGCCAGCCCGTGCCGGTGGAGAACCAGGTCCTGAACATGGTTCGGCAGGAGCTGGCTGCCTTCCAGGCGCGGTTCTCCGTCCTGGACGGCATTGTCCTGCGCCCCCCCCTGGCGGCAAACAAGGCGCCCCCGGGCCCGAGGGCGGCCACGTATGCGGCTGCTGCGGCCTCCGCACCGGGGCCGTCCAGCCATCACTCCGGCAGGGTTACGTCAGCCCCCGCAAAGCCGGCTTCGGCGAAACCGGCTCCGCTTAGGAAGGCGGCGGCCCTAAAGCAGGGCAAGGCGGCGGCCCAAAAGAATGGAAAGGCGGCGAATGTGCAAACGCCAGCCGCGAGACGGCCGCCACCGCTACCCCCCCGCCCGCAGAGCCTTCCGTGGCCGAGACCGGGTGGCAGGTGGCCGGAGAGAGGGCGAGGGAGCAAAGGGCGTCCAAAAAGGCCAGGAAGCGGGAGCGGAAGCGCCGGCAAAAGGAACGTGGCGTCGCGGCTAGGCTCAGCGCCCCAAAGACCGCGGCTGTAGTGATCACACTACAGCCGGACGCGGTCAAGAGGGGCGTGTCGTACCGCGACGTGCTCGCGAAGGCGCGGGAGGCGGTAGACCTCACGGAGCTCGGCATCGCCGGGGGACTCCGTTACCGGGTCACTGCAAGCGGGGCTCGGATGCTGGAGGTCCCCGGCGCGGCCAGTGGCCCTACCGCTGACGCTCTAGCCGAACGGCTCAGAGCGTCCTTAAACGCGGAGGAGGCCCGAGTCTCCAGACCCACCAAGCGCGCAGACGTGCGCATACTGGGTCTGGATGACTCCGTGACGGTCGAGGACGTGGTGGCCGCTGTTGCCAGGACTGGGGGGTGCCCTCCCGACCAGGTGAGGGCGGGCGCCCTGCGTCCTGACTTCGCGGGGCTGCAGACCATCACGGTCGGCTGCCCCGTGTCGGCGGTCAAAAAGATACAAGAGGGCCGAAGGCTCCTAGTTGGGTGGGTGTCTGCGCAGGTAAAAGTCCTGGAGCCCAGACCCCTGAGGTGCTTCCGCTGCCAAGTGGGCAACCACGCGGCATGCAATTGCACCTCGGAGGTGGACCGCAGCGATAGGTGCTTCCGCTGCGGTCAGCCCGGTCACAAGGCCGGCTCGTGCACTGCCCCGCCGCACTGCTTCGCATGTGCAGCGGCTGGAAAGCCGGCCGATCACCGGGCCGGGGGCAGGTCCTACGCCCCACCCGCCAAAAACAGGCGCAGAGGTAGGCCCTCTGCCACCACCGTCACCGCCACTCCCGCCGCCGCCGCCGCCACTGCCGCCGCCGCCGTGGCTGTACCCCCACGAGGGGCCCTGGAGGAGGCTGCAATGGACTCCGATTAATGGGCCCATTGCGCTTCCTCCAGGCGAATATCAACCACTGCGCCGCTGCTCAGGATCTCTTGCTCCAGAGCGTGGCGCAGTGGTTGATCAACGTCGCCGTGGTCGCCGAGCCGTACTTTGTCGTGCCCAGAAATGACTGGGTGGCGGACCTGGACGGTTCGGTGACCCTCATCTCGTCGGCCGCCGCCGGTACCCCGCCCCTCGATCTCGTCAAGAGAGGGCGCGGGATCGTCGCGGCACGGTTCGGGGAGATTGCCGTGGTAGGCGTTTATTTCTCCCCGAGCCGAACTCTCGCCGAGTTCCAGGACTCCTTATCGGAGCTGGGAGACGTCGTCGTCGATTTCGGTTCCCTCCCCGTGCTCGTCCTCGGGGACTTCAACGCCAAGAATGTGGCTTGGGGTTCCCGGTACACGGACCATATGCGGGGCAGGATGCTCGAAAACTGGGCCCTGGCGCAGGGCCTGGTAATCGAGAACCGGGGTTCCGTCCCCACGTGCGTGCGGTGGAATGGCGAGTCGGTGGTGGACGTTACGTTCGCCACCTCTGGCCTGTCGCCGCGCGTCACTGACTGGCGCGTTGTGGAGGAGGTGGAGACCTATTCCGATCACCGGTATATCCGGTTCGACGTCTCCGCCCAGACCCCAGACGCGCCGGTCCGACGGAACCCAAGTGGTCCGCGATGGGCGCTGAAGCAGCTGGACCGGGAGCTTTTCCTGGAAGCCTCGATCGTGCAGGCCTGGGTGTCACCACCGGACAGGACTGCGGACATCAACGACGAGGCAGAGTGGTTCCGGGAGGCCATGTCGGAGATCTGTGACGTGGCCATGCCCCGGGTCCGGCAAGGACGCGCCCGGCGTCAGCTGTACTGGTGGTCGCGCGAGCTAGCAGCGCTACGCGAGGCGTGCGTTGCCGCGCGACGCCGGTATTCCAGGTTCCGCAGGCGCCGCACCCGACCTCCGGATGCGGTGACTGTAGAGGCGGAGCTGTACGAGGGCTACAGGGCAGCGAAGACCGTCCTCCGCGACGAGATCTGGCGGGCCAAGGAACTGGCCCGCAAGGAGATGCTGGGGACTCTGGACGGGGACCCATGGGGCCGTCCCTACAAGTGGATGCGAGAAAAGTTCCGGCCCTGGGCTCCCCCGTTGACGCAGTCTCCGGCCTCAGTTCGTGGAGGACGTGGTGAGCGCCCTGTTCCCATCGCGAGGGGAGCATACTCCCCCGCCCATGGCTCCGCCTTCGACGGTGCCTGGCGATGAAGCTGGCGCAAACGCGGACCGCAGCGACGACGACGTCTACGACGCTCCAGAGGTGACCGAGGTAGACCTGAGAGTGGCGGTACAACGGCTCAAAGCAAAAAACACCGCCCCAGGACCCGACGGCCTGCCAGGGAAAGCCTGGGTTCTGGCCTCGGGGACTCTCGGGCCTCGACTGGGGGGGCTCTTTAGCGCGTGCTTGGAGAGGGGCCGGTTCCCGCTTTGGAAGACGGGGAAACTGGTCCTCATCCAGAAGCCCGGGCGCCCTGCGGACTCTCCGTCCGCATTCCAGCCTATCGTGCTGCTCGACGAGGTGGGCAAGCTCTTTGAAAGAGTCATTGCAGGCCGCCTCGTCGGGCACCTGAATCGGGTGGGTCCGGACCTTGCGGAGAGCCAGTTTGGCTTCCGCAGGGGGCGCTCGACGGTGGACGCCATCATGCGCGTGAGAGCCCTCACGACGGGGGCTGCGGTATCCCGGGGCAGGGTCGTCTTGGCGGTGTCTTTGGACATCACCAATGCCTTTAACACCCTGCCCTGGAGTTGCATCAGGGAGGCACTCCGGTATCACCGGGTGCCGACCTGCCTCCGTCGCACAGTCGAGGACTACCTGACGGACAGAGCCGTCAGGTCATCTACCCCGGTCACCAGGGAGAATGGAACCGGCGAGAGATGTCGTGCGGTGTTCCGCAGGGATCGGTCTTGGGGCCGCTCCTGTGGAACATCGGTTACGACTGGGTGCTGCGCGGCGACCTCCCTGACGGCGTCGGCGTAATATGTTACGCCGACGACACGCTCGTCCTGGCGGAGGGAGAGTCGCACCAGGCGGCGGCCGACCTGGCGACGCAAGCGGTTGCGACAGTCGTTGGAAGGATCCGGCAGTTGGGACTCGAAGTGGCGCTGCACAAAACAGAGGCCATGTGTTTTCATGGCCGTCTGAACGCGCCACGGTCTGAGTCCCACATAACGGTAGGAGGGGTTCGCATCGGCGTCGGGAGAACGACGAAGTACCTGGGACTCGTCCTCGACAGCCGGTGGAACTTCAAGGAGCATTTCCTGCGTTTGGCCCCAAAGCTGAACCGGGCAGCAGCCGCCCTCAGGCGACTCTTGCCCAATCTCAGCGGGCCAAACGCCTCCTGCCGGAGGCTGTACGCCGGTTTCCTGCGGTCCATGGCCCTCTACGGGGCCCTCGTGTGGGCCCTGAGCATTCGGACGCGACCACTGAAGCTGGTCGCATGCCAGAGGGTCATGGCTATCCGGATGATCCGAGGATACCGTACGATCGCCGGCGAATCGGCCAACCTCCTTGCCGGATTGCTGCCCTGGGATCTGGAGGCGACTGCCCTCCAGCGCGTCTATGAGTGGCGCGTGAAGGCGCAGCGCCGGGGCGAATCCCTGCTGCCTCGACAAGTCGAGGCGCGGCGGAAAGAGCTCCGGCGCGATCTCAGGGCAGTATGGAGGGAACGACTGTCGCAACCGAGGTCCGGGCACGCCGCAATCGCGGCGGTAAGACCCCTCTTTGAGGAGTGGCTGGATAGGCGTCACGGCGTCCTGACCTACCGCGTGACGCAGGTCCTCACCGGACACGGAAGTTTCGGGAGGTACCTGTGTCATATGGGGAAGGAGGAAACGCCTGGGTGTCACCACTGCGAGGACCGCCCGGAGGACACGGTGGAGCATACGGTGCAGGACTGCCCCGCTTGGGCAGAGCACCGCCGTGTCCTCACGGCGGCGATAGGCGGAGACCTCTCGCGCCCGGCATTGGTCGAGGCCATGCTGCGGGGCGAGACGGAGTGGGAAGCGGTCGCCTCCTTCTGCGAAGCAGTCATGCTCGCGAAGGAGGAGGCGGGCCGCGTGAGGGAGAGGACAACGTCCTCCCTCCACCCCAGCCGCAGTGGTAGACGCCCACGGCGCCGGACGTCGGCAGACGATCTCCGGCCACCGTAGGCGCGGGCATGCGGGCGGCGAGTAATGGGCGACTCGCTGTCCGACCATGGACCATGCCCGGGTCGACGGCGCGTTGTGTTCCACGCGCGCCTCAAGGAGTGTCAGCATAATGACGGGGCCCCCCTCTAGAGGGCCAAAGCCTGCCGGGGTCGCGGGACTCTTAGAATTACCGTGACCCTGGAACATAAAGGGCTACTGAAGGACACCGTGGATTTTAGTCAGTACAAGTCTGACAGTCCCTCTCGCTCTGCCCTGGGTGGGAGGACTCATTTGATGATTTTACCACGTTAAAAAAAAAAAAAAAGGCCTTCAATGAGCTCACGTGCCATACTACCAACCAACCTAAACCTTATGCAATTGCGCAGTTGCAATGGGCTTACATGGTATATATGGCAAAGCTTGTCCTCGGGCTTTACACAGCAGTTTGCCATTCACGCCCCGATGTCCCTCAGACACGGGTACTTCCTGGGTCACGACTGATACCTACTGGTAGGAGCAAAGCTACAGGCATAGGTTAAAGCTCACAAAGAACTCGTTATTTAGGCGATTTAATTCACGTCCCAGAAACAATAACAAAAATCTTACACTCAAGCACTCCAGCACATTCCTTAAAACGTTATCTTGGACCAAGTACCAATAACAATAAATCGGTTCACAAACTTAACAAAAGTTTCACAAGGGTGAGGTTTGTTTAGTTCATTAATTGTGAATTTATGAACAGCATACTTTAGACTCAAGTACATTTTGACGCTTGTCGCATAGCGATAAGTGCCGTGCGCTTATGCGTCGTCGTCTAACGCTATAAGCGGTGCCACTCACATAACAATTCAATCCAACACAAGTCAGATAAGCATAAATGCAACGATAATATAATCAGTGAATGTTTATGTGAACTTAAATGAATGTCAACAAAGTGGCTAAACGTCGTATTCACGACAAAAATGGATGAAAAGATCAGCACATGAACAGTTTTATTTGAGAATATTAAAACTTACATTCGAAGAACGCAGCGCAGCACTCAGGTGTCCATTCTCCATGCCATGGCAGCATATATTCGGCGGCAGCTTGTGTAGTTTTGCCATATGAGCCCGCAACCAACTGCAGCTCGTACCGATCATTTGGTAGGACTTTAGTGATGCGATACGGTCCCCGCATACCACTGTCTAGCTTGCCAATCGATTGTGATCTTTTTATCACATAAGTTAAATCATCCACTGCGAATGTTTTTGGTGCTGAACGATTTTTATTTACACGCGTATCTTGAGCAGACTGATTTTCCGCAAGAAGGATCTTAGTACGCTGTCTATGCAATTCGCCCCATGCTTCGCGATTTGGATTATAGCCCTGTACTGTTATATCCTTAACAAGAGCTTGTATAACCGGAGTGGTAGACTCTGTACCAATTAGAAGATTGAGTGCCGAGTATCGAGTGGTTTTTTGCTTCGTTACGTTTAGTACTAATTGTAACTTCCATAGTACCTCCGACCAAGATTCACGTTTGTGATTCGTTTCGATGCGTATCATGTTAAGAATGGTTCGGCAGTACCGCTCAACTTGGCCGTTCGACTGGTGCATTTCTGGGGTTATAAAATGCAACTTGATACCTAATCCGGCGGCCCAACTCATGAAATCAGTGCTTGTAAACATCCTTCCTTTGTCGCATACTAACAAACGAGGGGACCCGAATAGAGAGATAGCGTTAATAAACACACGTTTTAACTCAGCGCTTTCTTGTTTATAAAGCGGGTAGAGGAGGCAATACTTTGTGAATGCATCAATAATGATAAGCATGTACTTATAACCGTGCGATTCTGGTAAAGGGCCAAGTACGTCGGTATGGATAGTTTCAAATGGGGTAGATGGCTTTTGCCATGAAACAATCGGTTGTAAAGGAGCACGGGGTATTTTCTTGTGCGTTATGCAGACAACACAATGAAAAATGTATTTTTTTACAAATTTGCTTATACCCGGGAACCAAAAGTGTTTGAGTATCAAATCACACGTCTTTTCAACTCCTATATGTTCATGTTCGTCATGAAATGCTCGCAATAAACTAAGGCGGTAAGCTTTTGGTACATAGCACAAGTGTCGCGTTTGCTCACCGATCGGATCGTACTTATAATACAGTAGGTCATTCCGTTTTTCGTACCTAGACGTATCTAACTGTCCATTTTGTAACTTATCAAGCATGTCGAGGGTCTCCTCGTCGCCTGATTGCGCGACCTTAGCCCAATTTTGAGGCTTAGAAACTGTACACACATTAACGGGATTGCGACTAAGATAGTCAGCATGAGGTAGGAGTATACCCTTGCGATATTCAAGTGTAAAATCGTAATCTTGGAGGTACATCCACCAGCGCGCTACTCTAGGAAGGAGATCCTTTTTACGCTGTGTCATTTTCAAAGCGTTACAATCTGTCACAATTTTAAAACTTTTGCCAATTAAATACTGGCGAAAGTGGTGTAAGGCCTTGACGACTGCGAGAGTCTCTAACTCGTAGGAGTGATACTTTGATTCATCACCTACAGTTACTTTGCTGAAGTACGCAACCGCACGTTTACGTCCGTCGCGATGTGTTTGTAAAAGGACTGCGCCGTAACCTCGCGAACTTGCATCGGTATGTACTTCGGTTTCTAACTCGTGATCGAATATAGCCAGTACGGGTTCGCTCGTTAAGTGTTTGATAATGTCCTGCCTTGCCATTTCCTGTTCTATACCCCAAACAAACTTAACGTCTTTACGTGTTAGGGCAGCGATAGGTGCCGTCAAAGTGGCATACTGCGGGATGTACCGTCTAAAATAACCGGAAAGGCCGAGTAATTGACGCACTTGTTTAATCGTCTTTGGCGTCGGAGATTTAGTTAAGGCTTCTATTTTATGAGCGCTCGGCCTAACCTGACCATTGCTTATGGTTCTCCCAAGGTACTCTACTTCTGTTGTCAGGAAAAAGCATTTCCACAAATTAATTGAAAAACCGGATTTCGTTAACGTTTTTAATACCGAATCGAGCAAGGTTAGTCCCTCTTCAACATTATCACTTAATAATAACACGTCATCTATGTAAACAAGCACTTTTCCTGACTCGATGAATGATTTTAGAGTTTCGGAAATAATGCGTTGATACACTACAGGTGCATTCGCAAGTCCAAAAGGCATCTTAAGATATTCAAAGTGACCCTCTGGGGTAACGAAGGCTGTTTTGTCGATGGAATCGTCACTAATTTTAATTTGGTGGAAGCCTGTTAACATATCAAGAGCTGTAAAGTATTTACATTTCCCCAATCTATCTATGTGATCCTCTCAAACAACCTCGGGGTACTACATGGAAGTCTACTTCTAAAGTTATATTATCGAACTCGATTGGCAAAGTGACGTAGCTATCCGATCTTAACTCATGACCACCTATTTCGCGCAACATGTGAGCATTAGGGTTTAGGCGGCAAGAAAAATGTTTTAGAAGTTCGTTCGATATGAGGGATACATACGAGCCGCTGTCAATTAAGACGTCCGTAGGTACACCACACAGCACTGCGGGTGTCACGTCACGGTTCACCGTATCACCCTTAATCTCAAGACAAAAATTTACGTTTGATTTATTGCGCGACTCCGATCGCTGTTTAATGAAACACTCTTCTTCCCTATGCCCCGGTTTTTTTACAAAAGTTACATTTATGGTTTCTCATGTTCGCGGAAATTGAATTGGAAACAGTGTTCTGACTATCACTAACGGCTCTGCTAGAGTTTGAACTACTATAACTATTTTTATTTCGCTTGGGACAAGCGTTGCTTCTACTGGTGTGTACACTTGAAACTTTTTTTATCCGACACTGTACTGTATTGTCTAGCACTACGGTATGCTTAGTGCGAGTTTTTTTACGTATCGAGCGCGTTATGGCGCTGGGTAAGCGACAATTCGTGCCGCTAGGTGGCGGATACCCAGCGCCATACTAATTTGCGTAAACGTTAACGCGCTCGATACGTAAAAAAAACTCGCACTAAGCATACGGTTCCTATTACTACCGTTATCGCGACAGCTATAATTTCGGTTAAAATGGGCGTCAACACTGTTTTTGTTCGTATTTGTTTTACCTAGCTTAACATAAATTGATAAAAATTCCACAATGGTTTCGGTAGTACATTTTGCTTTCATAGCTGCAGCACGAATCTGCGGATCCTTAATACCGCGCACAATGATTGCACACAAACGATCATTACTTAGTCCATTAACGACACGCAAACGTAACAAGGATTTGCGCGCGTATTCCGCGTATGTGGAATATTTATCTGACTCAGTGCACATGACGTCATACAGGATATTAGCGACATCGACTCGTTGTGGACAAAGTGATTTTAACTGTGATTTAAAGGTAGACCAAGTACGATCCGTTTCGGTCCAATCGCGTAACCAAGAGCGAGATTCACCCTTCAAACACAAACCGATACGGGCAAGACACTCTTTGTCGTCCCACCTATTTTGTGTCTTAGCGCGGTCAACTTCTTCACACCATGCTATGACGTCATGAACATTAGGGTCGAAGTCAGAGACGTAATAATGGTTTGATCTCACCGGGTTTAAGCTCCTTAGTGCATCGATGAGGCGCTCTGCGACGTCCCCTGCAGCCGAAGTAGAAGGCGAGGGCGATAGCGTCGGCTCCGGTGCCAGTGGCGTCGGGACAGGTCGCGTGACAGCGGGAGGGCTGGCCGTGCTGGTGATGGTAGGGCGCGGCTGGTGCTCCACGCTCGATCGTGGTTCTGAAACTGAGCTTCTCTCCAAGGCAGAGACCCTATTGAGTATTGCGTCTAAGGTTATACTAAGATGAGTTAGGTCAGGCGGCGGTGGCGAGCACTCACGTTTGCGTCTCGGCGTTTTTGATAATTCTACCCCCGAAGGGTTGAAAAGGGAGGTGAAGGTACTATGTTTGTTCGGGTGGAATGCACACAAACTCAATTTTGTACAACCGATTGAGCTGAAATTTTGCACACACCTTGGTTCTGGTGACATTTTTATGACAGACATTCCTTAATCCAGCATCCAGGATCGTCTCCCCAAGAGGGAACTCTTCAACGGTTAGTAGCACGGTCACGAAACTTTGTTTACGCGTTCAAGTTTGATAGATAAAGATGATTTTTAACCGACTTCCAAAAGGAGGAGTATTTTTTTTTTTTGTGTGTTTGTGCAACGATTTCTTCGCCAATAGTGAACCGATTTTGATGATTCTTTTTTTGTTTGGACAAATAAAATTCCGCGGTGGTCCTGTTTAAATTTGGTGAAGATCTGATGCTGATCTTCGGAGATATCAATGGAACTCTTCAATAATAGACAGCAAATCTGTCGTGATTGCTGCAATCGCTTGGATTTTTAACGGTTCTCTATTGTGTCACCTATTTTTTTTATCCATAATTTTAAGTGCCATAACTTTTTTTGTCCTAATCATCATTTGTCCGAATGATAACTTACCCGAACTTAATATCACATAATATCACATGCCATTAAAATTGAAATCCCTAAATATAATATGTCCTAAATCCGTTTGTCATAAATATTACAATCAATAACATACAAAATACATAAAACCGTTTTCAATAAAAGTTACATGTCCTAAATTCAAATTACATAATGTTTATTTATAATAATAATATTCTTAGAACAAATTTGTATAACAAAGGTTTTGCTATGAACTTCTCTCTCTTATAATTTTTTATTATACATAAATAAATATATTATACATGTACTCAATAAAGCAGTTGATTGTGAACATGTGGTTTTTGTAAGCAAGCAAGCATGCAGCATGCAAGCAAGCATGAAGCATGCAAGCAAGCATGCAGCATGCAAGCAAGCACGCAGCATGCAAGCAAGCACGCAGCATGCAAACAAGCACGCAGCATACAAGCAAGCATGCAGCATGTAAGCAAGCATGCAACATGCAGCAGGCATGGTTTCTGTCACGGCTCCGGCGCTGCGGGGCTCCGGCGGTCCCACGCGAGTTTATCGTCGCAGATGGGTTTAACGCTCACCACGGCGAGTGTTACAACCACCTGCTCCTCAACTCGCGGGCCGCCTCGCCCCTCCGCGCCTACGCGATTTTAAATTACACTCTAGGGGTAGAGCAGACAAGACTGCGTGGAGTCGGATTTACAGCGATTCGTTTCTGTCACTAAAACCTAATTTTTAGCAAATGTTTTAAGACTAAAAAAATTATTATAAATGAACATTCGGAATAATACACATTATTTAACACAATACTTAGGACATATGACTTTAGGTCTTGTAAAATTAGGAGATTCAATTATTATAGTACTCGATATTATGACAGAATACTTTTAGAACTAAAGATAATTATGTTAAACAAAATTTCGGGATTTTGAACATTATGGTTACTGAAGTTTATAGCATACGTGTTATGGATAATGATTTTCGGACAAACAATTTTAGGAGAAGAAAGGGAGTACCATTTTTAACACCATAACATAACATCACGCCTGTATGCTTTGAGGGGGTACGCAGATGTGTACCAGTGCACCCACATTTTGATAATTAGGTATGCTAAGTTCCATTTTATTGGGGACTAGCTGTGCTCACGTGAGCGCGTATTCTTTTGGCATTATTAGGGAACATTACATGGGAACGTGAAGTCGTAGTATATTCATAATATCCTCTACAAAATAATCCATTTTAATATTATAAATGCGAAAGTAACTCTGTTTGTTTGTTACGTTTTCATGACTAAACAGCTGATTGGATCGTAATGAAAGGCAAGGAGATAGATTATATTCTGAGGAATGAAATAGGTTATCGTATTTTTCTCACACATATTCATAAAAATTTCCACGCGAACGAAGTCGCGGGCAAAAGCTAGTTATTAAATAAATTGGCACTGACAGTGTAGTACGTTTTTTTTACAAAAATCGCCCTTGAACTTCGATGGTATGTAAAAATTAGGGTTAAAATTAGAGAAGAACCAACTTTTTCTTCAAAATAGCTAAATTTACATAAAAAAACATTATTTATCATGATAGCTATAGTATTCAGCAGTAATTAGCAGAAATCAAAATGAAAAAATAATGGTTTTTGTTGAAACTACAAACAAATTTGTAATAAAAGGTAGAAATTTCGTAAATAAAAGACAGAAAGGAAATATTTTCGTAACCCTTGGGTAAAAATGGTTAAAATTTTTAATTGTTATAGTTAATTATCTGGTTCATCGAATCCTGAACGGTGGACCACTACTTACGCCACACCCTGTATATTACTTATGCAGGCTATGGACGGTAATTAAAAAAATATTTTTATTTTTCGTAGCACGTAACAATTATGAGATATAGAGGTCTTTGTTTTTATCTACCCGCAATCGTTTAAATACGGTTATCGTTCGATTTTGTAAACAACTGTGTGACTGAAAAATCTTATTTTATATCAAAATGTCATCTAGAGTGTGCAAACTACATCCAAATCGATTTTGTTATGTTTGTGGGAAAATTTTTCAGTTAAATCGTGATTTCCCTATAACAAAACCATTGCAAGAAGCCTATTTACATTATTTTGGATTTTCGGTGTCAAATCAAGATAAAAATTGGGTTCCTCATGTGATTTGCACTAATTGCAGATTGTTCCTTAGCTCCTGGTATTCAGGTAAAAATAGATCACTGAAATTTGGTAAACCAATGATATGGAGAGAGCCAAATAACCACGTAACTGACTGTTACTTTTGTTTAACAAAAACTTTTGATTTTAACTCAAAAAATAAAGATAGTATAAAATATGCAGACGTTCCATCAGTGACTAAGCCGGTCCTTCATTCAGAAGATTTACCAGTTCCCACACCACCCGGCAGAAGTGACCAAACTCACATAGATACAACAAGTAGTATAGTATGACAGAGGGGAAACTCTAAGTTTCCTTAAAGCCCCCAGAGACCCAACAGCCAGTGCAACGAGCTCCGCAACAAACCCGACCACACAAAGCGGATCAGAGAGGGCCCAGCAGAAGGCAGCCGCCGAAAACGCTGCAAAAGAGCAGAATAGTACCACCAGCCTGGAGGCCCAGGCCAGGTCGAGGAGTCGCCTGAAAACTTTCGGCACTTTCCTCAGCGCACTGCTCTCAAGCACTAGCCGCGTATCACCAACTGGAAAACAGAAAACAGCAGTGGACAGGTTTTTCAGGAAAACACCGACTAAACCAACACAACGGAAGCCTACGCCAACGAGAGCCGACAAAGGACAAGTCAGCCCGCCTGTCCTCGCACTGAACTCAGGCACCACAGACCACGTGAAAAGCGCTTTCCTCGAGTACGTAGCAAGTGTGAGGGCGACCAGAGAGGTCAACCTCATAACATGCAAGAAGATCCTGCAGACCTTCCAAAGAAACTCAGAAGGACTGCTAAAGGTACTACTCGAGGAGGCAGAGGCAGCCGTGTATGACAACGTCAAATCCCAAGTCATCAAAGGGGAAATGACGGGGTCGTACATGGCAGCCTATAGCGCAAAGAACGGTTTCGTGGCCCTGGACGAGGAGGAAACGGAGCGCATGGGAAGGCCAAAATTTAGAACATCAAACGACGACCCGATAGTGGTTACCGCCAAATGTACCAAGATCATGCTGGACGATAAGATCCTTGAAATGGCACAATCCATCTCGGGGATCCCGGATAAAACAGCATCGCAGGAACATTGGACGGTACCCAATATCAGGTGGGTAAACGGGGTTCCAGGTTGCGGCAAGACAACCTGGGTGGTGAAACACTTCGATGGGAAGAAAGACGTTGTAGCCACCACGACGACCGAAGCTGCCAAAGATCTCAGAGAGAAGCTTGCGCACCGCTTAGGAGACCGAGTAAAGACAAAGGTGCGCACTATGGCCTCAATCTTAGTCAACGGGTTCAAGAAAGAAGAGAAATGCTACCGCCTAACGGTAGACGAGGCTCTTATGAACCATTTTGGGGCCATAGTCATGGCAGTAAAGTTATCGGGAGCGAGCGAGGTTGTCCTCATCGGAGACGTGAACCAGCTACCATTTTTGGACAGAGAGAACCTTTTCGAGTTAAGGTATACCCGTTCAAACATGGTGGCTGGCATCACCCAGGAGCTACTTTGCACGCACCGCAATCCGATGGATGTGGCATTCGCACTGAGCGAGATATACTCCAGTATATACTCCTACAAGTCGTCGCTGTCGCGGGTCCACTCACTGAGCGTCAAAGGGTACACAGGTGCGCAAATACCGAACAACGCCCATAACACCCTATTCCTGGTTCATACGCAACAGGAGAAAGCTTCTCTTGTCAGCCAGGGATATGGGTCCGGCGAAGGGTCGCGCACTCTAACCATTCACGAGGCCCAGGGTTTGACCTTCGACAGCGTAGTTATCATCAACACCAAGTTCAGGAGACTCCAAATCCACGACAGTATCTCCCACGCGGTAGTGGCGGTGTCGAGACATACAGTCAGTTGCGTCTATTACACCGACGGCGCCGATGACGCCACGGCCCGCTTTGCAAAGAGAGCGATGGATGCGCCTACTAAAACGGTCGTCGAGTACAACCTGAAGACGGCCATGCAGCATCGAGACGCGAACGTTGTGGAAGCTTTGCACAGGCTAGCGAAGTCCCTGGTCAGTCGACGCACGTAACCAACAAGTCCCCATCCAAATCACAAAACCAAATCACAAAACCAAACCCCAACCCAAACTGACCCAGTCTGAACTCATAGGAATAATAAAAAAAAATAGATTATGTAAAACTGCATGGCAGAGTGAGTCTGTCATACTCACGTAAAAGCTTTACCGATGGTGGCGCTGCGCATCCGGTCGTTAAGTTCCCTAAAACATGGTTGAGCTAAGCGGCGCGGATGTGCAAGTCGTGTTCGTGAACGGGTGCCGTCGGTCGGAGCCGGTCGGCTCACACTGCCATGCAGTTATCAGTTAAATGTGTCTCAATATTTAAGTGTAAGCGTGCTCGCTTACACTTAAATATTGAGCACGCGCGCCCCACTCGAGCCTTGCTAGGGTTGCACTAGAGCGGCGCACCAAATATAGGCTGTAACCGCACGCGCGCAGCTCGCAATCGGCTCGCGAGCTGCACATTCGCAGCACATTCGCCAGATGTGGACGCACCCTTAGAGTAATTATATGTGAAGTATTCTAGTATTGTTTGTAAGTTTGAATGAACTTACTATGTAATAAATTACTGTACTGGCGGTGTGGCACTTCCGCCCAGACAGAGAGAACACGCGGAGGTACAACGAGAAGTCGAGTTAGTTAGCTCGCGATTAGAAAACAATTAAAGTATGTAATTTATAGTGGTTTTTGAAGTGAACAATATTACGTTGTGTAATTTGTGTAAATGAGAACTGTAACACGAATTAAAAGAGTGTGTAAGGAGTTTCTTAGCCCGTTCTTCTCCTTATGAACAATCATGTTTGCGAACGGGTGGCTAAACTTGTAAATGGTTTAATAGAAATAAACGTTTGAGGTTTGAGTCAAGTATTGCGTGTGATTTAAACTACCCAACTACCTACCTACCAACAAAACAAGCATGTCACGCGAAAACAATATGGCAGAATGGCGGATGGCGTCGATATTTGGGTTTAGCGTTCCTCCTAATCCATTGTCTGTCATAACATCAGAAGAGGTGATAGCTCTTGCGCGCTGCTCTTACATGCCGGACATCCGAAGACTTACATGGAACTGCGAAACCTACTTGCATGGTCATGGGCGAGGGCGTACCTTAAGAATTGATAAATATGGAATCGTAAACATGATGCTTTCCAAGAGCGAGCGACTTGGCTGCCACAGCCAATATAGGGTGTCAAGTGGCAATTGATAGGAAGATACTGAAGACTATGATAGTCAAAGAGTTGGCTGCATTTTCATCCAAGTGGTTGATAGTCACCAACATGATAATATTATGGCTTAGTGCAACTTGAACACACATGAACCAAGTCAGACCCTAAGAACACATTATGAAAATGCAATTTACTAAGATAAACAAACAATGAAGTTGTATGTGACGGGCAACTTCATTGTGCACTCAAAACGACTAACATTACAGCACAGAATGACCGAACAGCAGAATAAACAAAGATTGGACACCGGGAAAGCATAACAATAAATAAACCTGCTGATGGATACCCACATCCCGGGAAGTATTTTGTTTTATAAGTTTTAGTATTTGGTTACTGTAGATATTTACAGTTAACAATATTTTAACTTGTCACATCACACACTGGCCAGGTTAATGCCACCTTTAACTTGACACCTGTGGATGTGAAATAATAAGTAACACAACAGCTTATAAATTGTATGCTTGTCTACGAATTTTCTATTCGTTTGTTTTGACCACGTGACTTAACGTTGAGATGATGTCATTCCCATACATTTGATTAGTTTTCTATTAGCGTTAACGTTTGTATATTGTCAACTTGGCTAAGCCTGCAGATATTGTTTGCATTAAGTGCAACGTTTAGGGCTTTTCAATGAATTATGCAAACTTGAAACAGGACTGCTTTGTTGGTATTGGCCAAAATGTTGCAAGACTAATACAAAAACACTTTGTTATGAAATTGATTTGTAAAACAAGTCAAATAATGAAATGTTAAACAAGTTTTAGTTCAACAAGTTGTGACAATGAAATTAGTGCGATAAATCAACAGAAAGCAAAACTTTCATTATGATAAAACATGAATGTTTTGTCGGTGTAATTACACAACCAATAGTTTTTAAAGTAGTTCTGATCAGTTTAACTTTCCCATCTTAGTTTAATTAACTTAATTCAAGTAAATAATTATTTAAAAACAATTGATTACCTACTTTATAACTTATCACTCCAACTAATTTAAACACTAGTAGGACTGCTTTGTTGGTCCAGTGGTCATGAGCCTTATTATTAAAGCATGAGGGCCTCGATTCGATTCTCAGGTCTGGCATTGGGTTTTTCCATCAGGAATTGCTCAGTAGCAGCCCAGACAATCATATTAATGGCAAATAGCAATATCGCTAAACAAGAGGCTCAGGCATTGGCAAAGTGTGGATGTATTATTTACACCTCTGCCTAACCCTTCAGGGATTGCAAGTGTGATGTTATGTTGGATTTTCTTGCACTTTATTTACCTGCACTGACTACCTCCTTGATCTAGTGGTTGCAAGCAAGCACGAGGTCTTTGGTTTGATTCCCAGGTCGGGCAAAGTGTTTTTGGGTTTTTCGATTAGGAATTGCTCAGTAGCAGCCACAGCGTCTGGATTTATCAATCAATCAATCATTTTATTGGCAGGCAACTGAGGCCCATAGATAAAACCCAGATTATTGATTTATGCCCAGTAGTTGGCAATAGGCTCGCCCCGTATTACATGGGACTTAAACATAACTGGTAAAATGTGGGTGTACTATTGGCACACCTCTACCTAACCTTTCGGGGATTATAGCCGTGATGTTGTTATTTACCTGCATGACTTCTCACATTTCAGGTTCCAGGCAATTGTCTTATAAATGATAACCTGCTATCAAAGAAATTGAAACAAAATTGAAAGCAACTATGAGGAACTTGAGTCTTCTAAAACTATGCACCCAGTCACTCTCAAGATAGTGATGACATCAAGTGGGGAAGTACTAGACCACCGTCAATAAGAACACCTTTGAGAATAAGCTGGCTTACCAATGCATATCACAATTGGTTTTAGCCAACCAATACAATTAATTTTAATGTAAAGTGGCAACATTCCACCTGTTGACCACCACCTCAGCAAATGACAGTGGAGCAAGGTCACTTAAATATGTGATTCGACCAACAGTTTCAAAAACAACCAACTTCACGGACTGTAGCCTGGTGAACAAATGACCGTGTCGCCAGCTATAAAATGAGGAACAGCATGGAAACAGCCAACCAAGGATAACTGTTTCAATGTCTACACACCATAAGCTAACATATAAGGTGAGAAGTTTTCAAACTACTTGCTACACTTCACTAATACCTACAGTGTTACATCAATAGGCTTAATACAATAGACAAATTAACCTACCCACGAGTGTTGTGTATCCATTTTTGTTTTTGTAATCCTGCCAATTGTAAGCAACTACTAACAATAATAATAACAAAGTATTAGTACTCCTAACAGTAACTAATAAAGTAAAAAATAATAAAACTCACAACCAGCTATTGGTATCCATGGAGGAAACAATTAGCTCAATGTCAATGAGTAATACACACAACAAATGACAAACGATCCTATCAGCCGCCATGGAGGCAACCGATATTGAACACAACAAATGACAAACAATCCTATCAGTAGCCATGGAGGCAATTGATAATGAACACAACACATGACAAATGATCCTATCAGCAGCAATGGAGGCAATCGATAATGAACACAACACATGACAAACGATCCTATCAGCACCCGTGGAGGTAACTGATAATGAACATAACACATGACAAACTATTCTATCAGCAGCCGTGGAGCCAACTGATAATGAACATAACACATGATAAACTATCCTATCAGCAGCCGTGGAGGCAACTGATAATGAAAATAACAAACTATTAGCGGCCGTGGAGGCATCTAATAAACAATACTCTCATGTTATCCTGCTGGGTCCACGGCGGACAAACCGCCCAGAGCCTGGTTCCTTATATCCTGTCAAATCAAAGACTTCGTGCCTGTCATGGAGCAATGGTCCTAAACTCCTTATCCTTTAATCCTGTCAAATCAAAGACTTTGTGTCTGTCACAGAGCGGTGTTCCTGATCCTATCCTTTTATCCTGTCAAATCCAAGACTTTGTGTCTATCACAGAGCATTACCTTCCCGTGAGAATGAACAAATAAAAACATGCTACTTACACTACACTTACCAAATACAAATTACAGATTATGTAAAGCAATCAATAATTTTATTTAAGATGAATCTAGTAGAACGAGGTTCTAAAAACCTAACTCATACTAAGATTAACAATTTAATTAACGTTAACGTTGTTGGATAATTTTGGCAACAATATTCTATTAAGCTAGTAGCTGATCAAACAATATCAATAAACTCAATTAAATAAATGTTATTGAATAATCCAGGCAACATTATTTTATTCAGCTAACAGCTGATCATCAATAAATTTAATTAAAAGTTGCAAGCAGCTTCTGAAACTGTGCATGTGTCTAGGTGATTCATAAATGCATTTAATTTTAAATATGAAGAAAACTGAATAGATGTCAGATCTATTACAAACTTTCTATGTTGACTGAAACTTTCTGTTACCAAATCCTACAACTCAATGAACATTGTAGGATAATAAAAAGTAACAATAATCTGCCGACAAAATTTATCTCCACTATTTCAGATAACAACCACGAAACTTCATAAAGTGACGGCGGCGGCAGGTGCAGAGCGCGCACCACCGATCAGAATGGCCGTGTCGCCGCAAGAGCGTCTATCTGCTAAGAATATTAGTTAATTTAATTAATAACCAACTTATAATGTCTCATCCATCATAATATTGATCGTGCCACACATTGCAACCCACAGATTGCAAGTACAATTATTACAATGATCTGTATCGATTGACAGAAGAGATAAGCGCCATCTAATGGTCTCTGTATTAACTAGTACTGAGATAGTTCGTGATAAGATCTTCTGAAGATTAATTTATTAAACGAAAGTCTTTAGCTAGAACTATAGTTAAAATTAAGATAAGCAAATATTTGACAATTGGGATTTTAACAATGCTCATTTAACACTAAGATTTGTTTTGAGGCAACATTCCACAATATTGTGGAAGATGGCGCCGAATACGATTTTAATGATCAATAACTCAATTTATAATTTGAATCTATAACTAAATCAGTTTCTGTAACTATTTACCAACTAAAAAGTAACAAGATTATTTTACAGAGCAATGTATTAGTGAAAGACCTGTTTGTATTAAATCCTTTGATCTGCCGGAAGTGGTTTTAAGCAAGATCCCATTGTTGTAAAAAAGTAATGAAGCCATTAATTAGTTTTAATTCAATAACGATTGCATTTATGAATATTGGCATTGTTTAATTATTAGAGTAATTAATTGTGAAGTATTCTAGTATTGTTTGTAAGTTTTAATGAACTTACTATGTAATAAATTACTGTACTGGGTGTGTGGCACTTCCGCCCAGACAGAGAGAGAACGCGTAGGTACAACGAGAAGTCGAGTTAGTTAGCTCGCGATTAGAAAACAATTGAACTATGTAATTGAAAGTGATTTTTGAAGTGAACAATATTACGTTGTGTAAATGAGAACTGTAGCACGAATTAAAAGAGTGTGTAAGGAGTTTCTTAGCCCGTTCTTCTCCTTATGAACAATCATGTTTGCGAACGGGTGGCTCAACTTGTAAATGGTTTAATAGAAATAAACGTTTGAAGTTTGAGTCAAGTATTGTGTGTGATTTAAACTACCCAACTACCTATCTACCAACAAAATAATCATGTCACGCGAAGACAATATGGCGGAATGGCGGATGGCGTCGATATTTGGGATTAGCGTTCCTCCTACTCCATTCTCTGTCATAATATATATATATATATATGTGTACAATATGTATTACGTATATTATATTGTATGTATTTAGTTTAGTTTGTAACATTAATTAATTTAAGTAACACAATGTGTTAATGCAGTTAAGTCCTTTTCTGCAAATCTCACAGTCAAAATTTGGTTTGCTGTAAGAAAACCCAATTCTGGGTTAAGCTCGCCATTGTACATAAGCTATATTATTGCAATTTGTATGTAATTTGTTTTTTTTTTTTGTGTGCAATAAAGAATAAAGATAAAGATAAAGAATTAGCTCAATGAGTAATACACACAACAAATGACAAACGATCCTATCAGCAGCCGCGGAGGCAACTGATAATGAACACAACAAATGACAAACAATCCTATCAGTAGCCATGGAGGCAATTGATAATGAACACAAAAAATGACAAACGATTCTATCAGAAGCGGTGGAGGCAACTGATAATGAACATAACACATGACAAACTATCCTATCAGCAGCCGTGGAGGCAACTGATAATGAAAATAACAAACTATGAGCGGCCGTGGAGGCATCTAATAAACAATACTCTCATGTTATCCTGCTGGGTCCACGGCGGACAAACCGCCAAGAGCCTGGTTCCTTATATCCTGTCAAATCAAAGACTTCGTGCCTGTCACGGAGCAATGGTCCTAAACTCCTTATCCTTTAATCCTGTCAAATCAAAGACTTTGTGTCTATCACAGAGCGGTGTTCCTGATCCTACCCTTTTATCCTGTCAAATCCAAGACTTTGTGTCTATCACAGAGCATTACCTTCCCGTGAGAATGAACAAATAAAAACATGCTACTTACACTACACTAACCAAATACAAATAACAGATTATGTAAAGCAATCAATAATTTTATTTAAGATGAATCTAGTAGAACGAGGTTCTAAAAACCTAACTCATACTAAGATTAACAATTTAATTAATGTTAACGTTGTTGGATAATTTTGGCAACAATATTCTATTAAGCTAGTAGCTGATCATACAATAGCAATAAACTCAATAGAATTAATGTTGTTGGATAATTTTTGCAACAATATTCTATTCAGCTAGTAGCTGATCATACAATATCAATAAACTCGAAACAATTAATGTTGTTGGATAATTTGGCAACAATATTCTATTCAGCTAGTAGCTGATCAAACAATATCAATAAACTCAATTAAATAAATGTTATTGAATAATCCAGGCAACATTATTTTATTCAGCTAACAGCTGATCATCAATAAATTTAAATAAAAATCGTAAGCAGCTTTAAGTCTGAAACTGTGCATATGTGTCTAGGTGATTCATAAATGCATTTAATTTTAAATATGAAGAAAACTGAATAGATGACAGATCTATTACAAGCTTTCTATGTTGACTGAAACTTTCTGTTACCAAATCCTACAACTCAATGAACATTGTAGGATAATAAAAGCAATAATCTGCCGACAAAATTTATCTCCACTATTTCAGATAGCACCACAAAACTCCATAAAGTGACGGCGACGACAGGTGCAGAGCGGCACCGCCGATCAGAATGGCCGTGTCGCCGCAAGAGTGCCTATCTGCTAAGAATATTAGTTAATCTAATTAATAACCCACTTATAATGTCTCATCCATCATAATATTGATCCTGCCATCTGTGGGTTGCAAGTACAATTATTACAATGATCTGTATCGATTGACAGAAGAGATAAGCACCATCTAATGGTCTCTGTATTAACTAGTGCTGAGATAGTTCGTGATAAGATCTTCTGAAGATTAATTTATTAAACTAAAGTCTTTAGCTAGAACTATAGTTAAAATTAAGATAAGCAAACATTTGACAATTGGGATATTAACAATGCTCATTTAACACTAAGATTTGTTTTGAGGTAACATTCCACAATATTGTGGAAGATGGCGCCGAATACGATTTTAATGATCAATAACTCAATTTATATTTTGAAACTACAACTAAATCAGTTTCTGTAACTAATTACAAACTAAAAAGTAACAAGATAATTTTACAGAGCAATGTATTAGTGAAAGACCGGTTTGTATTAAATCTTTTGATCTGCCGGAAATGGTTTTAAGCACGATCCCATTGTTGTAAAAAAGTAATGAAGCCACTAATTAGTTTTAACTCAATAACGCCTTTGCATTTATGAATATTGGCATTGTTTAATTATTAGAGTAATTAATCGTGAAGTATTCTAGTATTGTTTGTAAGTTTGAATGAACTTACTATGTAATAAATTACTGTACTGGGTGTGTGGCACTTCCGCCCACACAGAGAACACGCGTAGGTACAGAATGCCAAGTTAATTAGTTTACATCGCACACGTCGGTAACTGTCATTGTACGAGCCGGTAATATTCATACAGCCGCTCATTATTATTGTGTGAGTAAACATATTGTACCCTACACGGGATTTATTTTTTTTATCTTTACGCTTGTCGGGTACACTGCTAAAAATAATATAAACGGGTTTACAATAAAGCCCAACATTTTATACTAACTTAACATGGTAACCATAGCCGATTGGTGTAAGCGCTTGCGTTAGCTAGTGATATAACCTCGACGACGCGAGTTCGAACCCAACTGAGGAATTATTTTTGCTACTTTTTACTTTTTGTTTTTAATAAATTTATTTTGTGGCCAATAAAATTACTCAAGCAAAAAGTAAAAAGTTATTAAATATAACCAATGAAATAATTTGATTTTTTTATTAGATAAACATTGGTATTGTTTGCTTAGCTTATCGCTTGGGTCATTAGCAAATTATCCGTCTCGTTTCCTTATGTTCCTTCCTTATATTGGTTGTTTTAAGGTTCAATTTGGTGGGGGCTGTATGTTAGAAAAAAAAACTTGTGTGGCCGATACAATGATTTAATACACTGTTGTTTACTTGTTTTTTTGACAAAGACAAAGTTTTTTATTGGTAAGGATTGACGTAAATAATTTGTCAAAGTAGGTAGGTATATAAATTGAATCAAAGTAAAATTAGAGGTGAAGTGAATCAACATGTTAGATAGTAAGAAATTATGACAACTTCTAATCGCATAACAATAACATCACTTCACCATACTTTCAATAATTTACGAGTTGTGGTTTTAAAAAAAAGTTTTATACCTACCTACTTATTACTAAGTTTTGTATTTGTTCTAATTTGCTTAACAAATATGAACATTATTTGCATAAAATAAGATTCATATTCGTCTACTAAAATAAATTCGATTAATAATGAGTCCCGAAGAATAGCCAAACTTAAGTGGCAGTGGGCAGGGCACATTGCTCGCAGAACGGATGGCCGATGGGGCCGAAAAGTTCTGGAGTGGCGACCGCGAACCGGAAGACGCTGCGTTGGAAGGCCTCCCACTAGGTGGACCGATGACCTTGTAAAGGTTGCAGGGATCCGCTGGATGCGAGACGCACGGGACCGGTCAATGTGGCGACACTTGGGGGAGGCCTATGTCCAGCAGTGGACGTCTTTCGGCTGAAATGATGATGATGATGATGATGAATAATGAGTCGGCAATCCTTCGTTTTCTATTACTCCTTGTAACCTTCTGCTCATGAGATCTCACAGTTTGTAAGCACACTTTTATGCGGGTGGACAAGAAGGGATCAGCCTTGTGCCTTGCCACGATGTCGTAGTGTCGAGTCGATGAATTTGCCTTTGGTTTTGGCCTAAGATGTTCTACGTCTCCAAAATACGCATATCGGCGGACCCATAACTGCACGGTTCTCCCCTGTGGATAAAAACAGTATTTATAATACTTATAATAATAGCTAATATCTAAATATATAAAATGATAAACTGACTGACTGACTGACTGACTGACTGACTGGGTGATATATCAACGCACAGCCCAAACCGATGGTCCTAGAGACATGAAACTTGGAGGGTGTGTTCTTTGTGAAGAGTAAGTATTCACTAAGAAAGGATTTTTGGGAATTCCACCCCTAAAGGGGTAAAATAGGGGATGGAAGTTTATATGAAAGTCCGTCAGTTTTGAAGTTAGAATCTTGAAATTTTGTGTTTAGGCTGACAATTGAAAATTAGTTTATACGTGTCTCGGCGTTTTTGATAATTCTACCCCCGAAGGGTGAAAAAGGTGGGTGAAGGTACTATGTTTGTTCGGGTGGAATGCAACTCAATTTTGTATAACCGATTGAGCTGAAATTTTGCACAAACCTTTGGTTCCGGTGACAATACATTTTTATGACAGACATTCCTTAATCCTGCAGCCAGGATCGTCTCCTCAAGAGAGAACTCTTCAGCGGTTAGTAGCACGGCCACGAAACTTTGTTTACGCGCTCAAGTTTGATAGATAAAGATAATTTTATCATGACCTCATCCTGCAGCCAGGACCGTCTTCTCACGAAGGAACTCCTCAATGGTTACTAGCGTTTTTAAAAAGGTATTTTAAGTTAAAATCACTAATATTTCGGCTTATAGTTGGAAATTAACACAACATAAATCGTTATTTTTTCTTAATTTCAAACCCACAAGGGGGTGAAAAGGGGGATGAAGTTTTGTATTGAAGTTGTCCTTTCATGAATAAAAATATTAAAGACAAACCGATGGAGTGGTTTAGCAAGAGAGCCATTTTGACTCCCAAAAACGCCCAAGCCTAAAGATTATTTATAATTCTTTTGATACCATGTTCGATATGGACGAGTCGGTTAATTATCCTGTAGATTTTTTAAACTCTCTTTATCCGTCGGGTCTTCCGCGTCACAGACTTATGTTGCGCTTAGGTGCTCCTGTGATGTTGCTTCAAAATATACGGCCTCCAAAATTGTGCAATGGAACCAGACTCCAAGTAACTGGTCTCCGCCGCAATTTTATTGAGGCCAAAACCTAACTGGATCTGCCAGAGGTGAAACACTCTTCGTGCCGCGTATACCATTGATACCAAGTGACCTTCCGTTTGAATTTAAAAGATTGCAGTTCCCAATCAAGGTAAGTTACAGGGACAAACTCTGAAATTTGCTGGAGGTGATTTACGACAAGACTGTTTCTGCCAAGGCCAGTTTATATGGCTTGCTCACGTGTAAGCTCTCCAACTGGGCTGTTTGTTTTAGTGCCCGCTTCCGAATTAGTGAAAAACATTGTACATAAAGAAATACTGTGAAGGACGGTATTTATGTAGATAACGGTCCATGACAGTAGGAACTTCTTTAGAGTATTCCTCAAATATCACACATAGTTCAGGACAATTAGCCATGAACAAAGCTCAATATCGTTATTGTTATAATCTTCTCTTCTCTTCTCTTCTCTACATAAAATAAAATCGTTAAAATCCGATCCGATGTTCCGACTTGGCGCAAAAACTACTGCATAGATCCTGTTCAAATTTTGCACAAATATCTGTAATAGGGAAGCCTATTCAAATGTTAGGCTATATATTATCACGCTACTTGCTGAAGGGGATGAGCCATATTGCATTATGTCAGTATTATTCAATTTTTTATCGTTTCAGTATGATGATATGCGTAACAACGTCTATTTCAAACTATGTGTCAGCGAAGCAAATAGAAAAATGGTTTCATGAACGCTTTACGTGCACCACGTAGCAAGTTCGATCCCCAGTAAAATTATACTTTTTGTAATTGGTTGTATTTTTTTTGATAGAGATTATTATTATTAATTTTATTTTTTTTACGCATAACATATTAAATTCTTATGAATAAAGTTAAGATCTCTTTCCTCATGTTTGAATCTGGCCGTTCGATGGTGTTCTGAACTGACAACGTCGTTGTGTGCTGTCCACAGGTGCTGTCAGACTCGATGTTTTCAATTTCACCTATCGCTCCCAATAAAAATAATAGCAGTTATTGAAATTAATTTGAAACAATTTTTTTGTGTCGTTGTTCTTAGTTTTGCACAACTATTATTTATGGTTAGGTCTGTTATTGTTAGGTCCCAAAAATAAATTCGTCTTTGTTGTCTTTGTTGAAGGGTGGATGATTGTAATGTAGGAATTTCGATACGTCTTGATTGTTAAAAAAAGCACGTAATTCGTTAATTGAAAAATATTTAGGTATCTTTATCATATCTGTCTTTTGTATCTTACCTACTATTATAAATGCGAAAATTTGCATGGATGGATGGATGGATGTTTGTTACTCAATCACGCCAGAACGGCTGAACGGATGTAGACGAAATTTGGCACAGAGATAGATTATTGTGCTAACAATTATGTCCATATTCCGCAACTGGTTGCCAACTGGCAACTGTCATACAATGCATTAGAAAAGAACGGCTATTTTAGCCCATTTGTCATCGAAGCGAAGCGAGGTAGGCTGACAGTTCACAGACCTCCCTGTAAACCAGGTTTCGCAATTTCGAGTCGCAGCCAGTCTCCACTTTTTGTGATAATTTATTCCAAAAATAATTAAAATGGTTGGCGAGTTCGATCCCCAGCCGATTTTCACTTTTTGTAACAAGATATTTTGTTTTTGCTAATGCTTTATGATTTTAAAATCATTATAAAGTAGATTTATATGCTTTTGGTAACAAATATTAATTTACCAGTTTTCACTGCCCGAAAAAAATCTCAAAAAACTTTAAATTAAAAACAAAAAATAAAATTAGATAAAACCAACGACGTTTTAAATTTGTTCCGTGCGCGAATCGAACCCGCGACACGCAGCACTGCAGTCGCTCAGCCACTGCGCCAACTGTGCCGTCACATTGCATTTGTGCTGAATCTTCTGCTGGCCCAACTCCTCAAGGACCGCTATATACAGCTTTAAAGTTTTTTTTTAACCTTGCCCCAGTCCAGGCCCACACTTGAAATTTCTTCTGTATCGTGGGTGTGTTTACAGACAGTTAAACTCTCAAACAGCCAGACCCGGAACCACTACCTGTAGGCCATAAAAAATGTGATCCGCGAGGAAATCGAACCCGATACACGCAGCGCAGCAGCCATTCGCTCAGCCACTGCGCCAACCGTGCGGTCACATAGCTGTGGCTGTGGCTCCCTCGGACATTGCTGCAACTTTGCTTAACGGTGGCCGGACTGCACATTCCGTTTTCATATTGCCGCTGAATCTTGCAAGTGAAGATACCTCAACATGCAACATCACCAAAAACAGCGGCCGGGGAGTCCTTTTGCAGCAGTGCAAGTTTAAAGTGCACAAGAGGCGTTGAACCGCAGAGCTTGCAGGACATTCGCGGCAACCAGGCGCTGATGGGTGGCGTTGTCTTTTGCTTACAGGCGACTTTTGACCGATACTGCAAGTTATTGAGAGGGGCACACCGGCGGATGAAATAAACGCATGTCTCAAGGCGTCGCCACTGTTGTCTGGGATCGAAAAGATCCATCTTACTTGCAACATGTGCGTCCAACTGTACAACGACCACGAAGCAGGTGTCTTTGCGAATATGCTGCTGCAAATGGGAGTGGGTCGTCTAGAATCGGGCGCAGATGGGAAAAATCAATTTTCCGAAGAATTTTCCCATCCAGTGGCTACAGAGGATGCACGCACATCCACATCATCACATCATGCACGTTTTTCCAAATTTGGGGGTTGGGGGTCAGTCAGGACCAAAAACTTGACAACCTCGCCGCCATAGCAGACAAGATTTTGGAAGAAAGATCAGGTGAAGTGTCGGAAGTATCAGGTGGTACAAATCAGCTTATCGTTGAGTTAGTTAACCAAGTGAGCAAATTAACCATGGAAGTAGCAGCTTTTAAAGCCAACTCACCTAACAATGGACGTCATAATTATAGACGCAATCGAAGCCAGTCGCGCCCAAGATCCCTCTCAAGATCGAGGATTACGCCTGATAGCCCAAACTGGTTATGCAAGTATCATTTTCGGTACAGGAATCGAGCCCGGAACTGTGAAAAACCATGCAACTGGAGAAAGCCGTCGGAAAACTAAGTTCTGCGTTGACAGAGGCGGTCGTCAGCGCAATCGTTCCTTCAAACCGCCTATGCGTTACCGACCGAAAAAGTGGGTATCGTTTTTTGGTTGATACTGGCGCAAACATCTCAGCAATACCTAGAAGAGGAAACCGTTTAAAAACAGATGACACATATAAAATCTATGCCGCAAACGGAACGCACATTAAAACATACGGTGACAAAACGTTGACGTTAAATCTAAACTTGAGACGGCCGTATCGATGGACTTTCATCGTTGCTGACATTATGCAACCAATACTGGGTGCCGATTTTTTAGAAAAGCATAACATTTTGGTGGATATTCGAAATAAACGTTTAATAGATGGAACGACTGGACTTCAGAGGAACGCAAAGTTAATGAAGTCAAGCACACCAACACTTCGGACCTTAAACTTGACCGACGATTATGCAGACATTTTGACAAAATATCCGAACATTTTAAAACCGCTCGACGCACAGTCGAAACCCAAGCATGACGTGGTTCATCAAATCATTACCAACGGACACCCTGTTTACTCCAAGTCAAGACCTCTACCGGCGGACAAATATCTAAGAGTAAAAAAAGAGATAGAACATAATATGCTAGAGACAGGCTTATGTAGGCCTTCCAAAAGTCCGTGGGCAAGCCCATTGCTCGTGGCGACCAAGAAAAACGGTGAATTACGCCTATGTGGAGATTACAGGAGATTGAACGCGATCACTGTGCCAGATAGATACCCGATTCCAAGAGTACTAGACTTCACGTACCACACGTCATCACATCATCATTGTGTGTTCATCACATCATGCACATTTTTCCAAATTTGGGGGTTAATATAAAAAATGAAGGGTGGTTGTGTGAGGGGTAGTGCTGTCGCCAAAGAACGAGTGTGTCAATCAAATTTAAAAAAAAAAAAAAAAAAAAAAAATATATATATACAAGGTGTTGCTTTGCATCCTCGTCAAAATTCAGGAGGTTGTCTTAAAAGACGTAAATAATCAATATAAATTACGGAACCTGGTCAATAATAATAAACGCTGTTTTTTTTTGTTGTTTAAATTTGACACTAATTCAGAATGAAGCTCTTCGCAAAAGAGGAGAATCACCCGTCGCCTTTCATGGCGCGAGGCACCGCCCACTTACAACTACGACACACAAACATGCGGATAGCACGTGCGCGCTTTATTCCTACAGTGACCGAATGGCGATGATTTATCCTAGTTCGAACTCGAAAATCGCTTTCGTTATTGTCATAAATTTCGCTTAATAATTAATTCATTTTTAAGTATCATAAGAATGCGGAAATCTTACTAATAAAAGTAGTACTAGTGCCCCAAAGAAAAGTTCACTGACCTACTGTAAGTACGGTGGTTATCAGCTGATTAACAAAATGTTAGTTTTGTTATGGCGTTTTATTGCAATTCTGCTGAATGAACAATCCTAAAATTGGTAATCTTAGATTTTAATAATAAAAACATGTAACAATCCTACTACCTACCGGTAAGATTTAGGTAAGTATAACCTGAGTCGCACAGCTGTTTGTTGCATAGATAAGCGCGCGCGCTCGTATTTACCTAAATGCGCCGAGTACGCATTGTAGGTAAACACAGCCCAAGGTTTTCGTACCGTTATGATTTTGTTTTTAGTTGTGGATTGAATTTGGAAATTGAAATTGGTTGATTTTAAATTTTCCTTCGTACTTAACGGGCTTAGGACCGGCAAAAACACCTTAGACCGATCTACTAAATCTAAAATGTGCTAGTTATGTAGGCATGTGGCGGTAATTTTGTTTGATAGGTATTATTGGCGTAGTTAAAAATTTGAAATCAACTTATTTACACTAATAAAATTGATTTAGCAAACGTATTTACAAATGATTGTCTATGTACAAATAAATAAATTACCTACTTAGGTTACCTGGAGGTATTGTTCAAAGTTTCCACCACCACACTCTAGGCACAGTCTAGCACGACGTCGCTGATTATCTTTCAGTTTACGCAACACTTATCAACACTAACACATTCGTTTTTAAAGTGTCGAAAGCACTGATCACTCTTGCACGTAATTCTGTTACACTTGTGACTTCCTCCGTGTACACTAACCTTTTAACGTCTCCCCACAAATAAAAGTCCAGGGGCGTCAGGTCCGGAGAACGCGGTGGCCAGGCCACAGGTCCACCGCGGCCGATCCACTGGTTGCCAAACCTTTCATTCAAGTACTCGCGTACTTGCCGAAGGCGACAGGCAGGGCTTCGCTGCCGCGAGCTTGAGCATGCCTTGGAACGTCAAACTGCCGATGATCTCGCAGTCTCTGCGTAGCAGCCAGCATAAGGCTCTGTGATGGGGGTTCCCGATTGGGAAACAGTTCCGCGAACAGCTGGATGGCTCGACGTAGGCTGTCTCCGCTGATGGCATACAAGCGGACCATTTCCACCAACTCAACATTGGAGTAATTGTCCGTCATCTTGCACTACATACGAGTACACGGGGAGCGTAATTTGCATGCACATGCACACGGCTCGCCGGTTTTTATTGCACTGACCGCGGGGCCGGGGTGCGGTTGGGCGGAGTTTAGGGAATACGAAATTATTGAATGAAATGAATCGGCGGTTTAGGGCTAGTATTAGACAGGTCGCGTTTTAATACGGGTGGTGTTACACTTACTATTTCCGATAATAAGAAAAAAAATACCTACTCATTTTATTATTGATTCGGGTCGAGAATCATTAGTATAGTGACCTCCTTGAATTTGACGAGGATGCAAAGCAACACCTTGTATACAGAGTGGTGATGACAATACGACAATAAATTAAACTTCGCATACCTCAAGACGTTCCCAATATACATAAAAAAATCATTTGAATATATCAAGTAGTTTAGTCACAGGAAATTAATTTTCATCTTCAACATTTGCTACATGATGTATCTGATTTTAAGGAAGCACTAACAGGTTAACGACCCCCGCATCGGTAAAACAGCAAATCATTAAAGACACGTTGCCAACTCGCTATTTAAAAACTTTCGCCAAATTCGTTTTTAAATTTGATTTACTGCAAATTATACCTTAAACTAGGCCAATAAGAGTCATAAAGGGTATCCTCAGAGTTAGATAAGAAAATAACGCATGCGGAAGTTGAACTATGCACTGTTTTGGTAAGTGCGAAAGAGATAAATGTAATTTGGTTTGTTTGTACTTCATTTTCTTGTCGAAACTTGAAACTACAAATGTAGGTCACGGTCAGTGTGTCATTGCAATCCTGTGACGAACAACGCGTCATCGCTTCGTAAGCGCATGAGTACCGCAGGACGTACTTTCTTTGCCCGCCTCGCCGCGCCTCCTTTGAAGTACCCGGCGCCCGCGTTCGCGTGTTTGTGATTTGTTAGTTATCATAAGTGCGAATTGGGCGCTTTATTTTAGTGACAGGACACGTAACATTTTAATAGGTATCGAGTTAAGTAGTCAAGTGAATTGTGCGAGATTAGACTCTTAGTTTTTATTGTGTTTTCGTGTTTTTTTGTTTTGTTTGTAGGTAATAATCATGCCTCGTTACACCTACACAGCTTCGGAATACACCGACATGGTTTTAATTTACGGGGAGTGTCACAGAAATGCCGCTTTGGCTATACGGACATATCGAGAGAGACAATTTAGTGACGTAGGTACTTATCTAAGTGATTGAACAGTGATCCAGATAGTGATTAATAATTTCATTAAAAAATAACCAGCGGATGAGAGGTGCCTGATTGTTTGGTGAATAGTCTGTGATTTAGTGTAATTGTTTTTACTGAACATTAGCCAAAAGATCAAGTCACTACAGGACCGCGTTGTTGCCGCTCTTACCACAGGTTAGTGAACCAATATTCACAAATGGTGTTCTCAGTTTTATGCCATTTAGTTTGTTTGAAATTTTTTTTTTTTCTATTTCGATTTTGGGATTTTTTTGATAGTTTAGAATTGTTCCTATGAACTAGTATTATGCGTGTTTTCATTTATTGTCGTATTATCGTCTCCACTCTGTATATGACCGTCGGCGTCGACATTCATAGACCCAGTGATGGCTAATAATGATAGTACTGCCTACCCCGTTGAGTTTCTCAACTCCCTGGGGTTAACTCCCAGACTGTGCAATGGAACCAGGCTTCGTATCACAGAGCTGGGCAGTAATATTATAACAGCCACCATTATTACAGGAGTGGCTAAAGGAGAGAGCGGTTTAATTCCCCGCATACCCTTTATTCCAAATAACTAGCCATTTCAATTTAAGAAGTTGCAAATTCTCTTAAAATTGGCTTTTACAATGACGGTCAACAAATTCCAAGGAAAAACCTTAAAAGTGGCAGGCATTCTTTTGGGTGCTTCATGCTTCTCACACGGTTTTTAAATAATTCTTTTAATGTTGTATACAAAACAGTGTTAGAATAAATAAAGAAATAGCGCCCAACAAGGCGTTTGATTGTTCACTTTGAAAAAAAAAGTCGTATGGCACCATAATGTTCAGACCTCTGCCGCCCAGAATTACAGCGCCCAAAAACACGCCTTTTGTAGTCATCACCCACATTATCACATTTTGATCAGGCCTTCAGTTCTCACACACATCCCGCTTGTAATCCCCGAAGGGTTAGGCACAGATGTGTACCTAATCGTACACCCACATTACACCAGTTATGTTGAA
The DNA here is from genome assembly GCA_963082995.1 of Noctua comes. Lineage (NCBI taxonomy): Eukaryota > Metazoa > Arthropoda > Insecta > Lepidoptera > Noctuidae > Noctua > Noctua comes. Next base: position 669,153 of record OY720293.1, read on the forward strand.
GTACCATGTAATAGGGGGCGAGCCTATTGCTATCAATCGGGCACAAATCCAGACTCCGTAGCTGCTACTGAGATAAATTCCTGATGGAATAACCAAACAACACTTAACCCACCCGGGAATCGAACACGCATACACAACAAAATTTCCACGCGAACGAAGTCGCGGGCCGCTAGTGGGTGATAAATACGACTTCTGGTACAACGGTAATGCATCGTTTTCAGGAACTTACGTTGTACACGCTCAATACAGTCATTATATTTATTATAATAGGGACTCCACACCGGCACAGCATATTCTAGTTGAGACCGGACTAATGACCGATACAAATGTAAATATGTGCTCGGGAAGATGAATTCCGTTGCTGATCTCATCACAAATCCGTACATCCGATAAGCCTGACTTATGATTTTATCAACATGTGCGTCCAGGTGCAGTTTATTATCGAGCAGTATTCCGAGATCACGAATTGTGTTGACTCTGTCTAGGATTTCACATTGTAGTGCATAGGAGTGTATAATTTGGTTTTTATTTTTAGTAAAGCTGATACAGCAACATTTGGGAATACTGAGTAGGAGTTTGTTTTTAATACAGTACTCTGTTAAGCGATTAAGATCTTGCTGGAGTAAGTGACAGTCTAGTATTGATCTAATGGGTCTAAAAATTTTTAGATCGTCCGCGTAAAGTAGGAACTTAGAGTTATGGAAACACGTATTGATATCATTAATAAAAATTATAAATAAAAGAGGTCCGAGAATTGAGCCCTGAGGCACCCCTGACGTTGCCGTTATGGCGGTGGAGTGGAACCCATTGATCACTACTTTTTGTGTTCTATTTGACACATAGGAAACAAACCAACGTAACAGATCCCCGCGGATTCCGTTGAATGCTAGTTTCTTCAAAAGCAATTCATGATCGACCCTGTCAAAGGCTTTTCGAAAGTCAGTGTATATAGCGTCCACTTGCACACGAGAGTACATGTTATTAAATAAATAGTCAGTGAAGGCTATCATATTAGTTGTTGTAGACCTTCTTTTTACGAACCCGTGCTGTTGTTGTAGTATTTTGTCATGAACAATCGGATACGACTGATTGTGAACTAGCCTTTCGAAAAGCTTTGACAAGGCCGACAGTATAGAGATGGGCTGATAATTTTCAACGTCCTGTTTTGAACCACTTTTATGAACGGGAGTAATATTTGCCCGCTTCCAGATTTCTGGGAAAGTTCCCTGACACAAACACTTATTATAAATAATACGCATGGTGCACACAACGCTTGAGCTGCCCTGTTAAGGAAAATTAGTGGAATCCCGTCTGGTCCTGGTCCTTTAGTGCAATTAAACATTTAAGGGCACTGAATACTTGGTCAGTACTAACCTCAAGACTACTAACAAGAGAACAATTCTCAGCATATTCATTGTCCTGGGTTTGCATATTTGAGAGAGTCGAGGGTTCGTACACGGAATGGAAGAAGTTTGCGAAGTGATTACAAATCTCCTCAGGATCCGTTGATGATAGGCGTTTATAGTGCAAGGTTGAAGGGATTGGAGCTTTAGATTGCCGATTAGACACATAAGTCCAGAAATATTTGGTGTTCACTTTTATACTATCTTCTACTGATTTCAAGTACAAAATTTAACAGTTCTTGCAGTCAGCGTGGAATCTGGACCTATAAAGTGAAAACTGTTCATAGTCAGATATGTTTTGATAGGTCTTCCATTTATTTCATGCCTTCAATTTATTTTTAAATATGTGTATTAAAGATGGGGAAAACCACAATGGAAATTTCGTAGACCTAATTGTCTTTAGAGGAACATGGGCCTTAATAATTTGGTAAACAATTTTATAGAAAGTATTCAGTGCGTCTTCTGCAGACTGATCGTGAAGTTCATCATACCAGATAATTTTGTTCAGATCGCGATTAATGAGTTCATAATTCGCCTTAGAATAATTATGCTTTTGAACCGCCTTACGCGTCATTGCACTTCTGTGCAATTTACAGGACACTAAAATATACAACGGTGGGTGATAGAGATCTGGTTTTAACAGTAAGTCAGTTGGTGTACAAACAGAACAGTCGTTGTTACTTATCACCAAATCTAAAATCTTCCCGCTCGAGTTCTTAATATTATTGTACTGGTAGCTATCGAGCACAGACATAAAAATACTCAAGTGCCTGCAAACAGGGGAACTACCAACACACATTTGTTGCGTGGCAGTCGTTGCGCTGCCACCAGCGAGCCATTCAATGTCAGGAAGATTATAATCTCCAAGTACGTAAAAGTTTTGAACGCGCCCGTCCTCCAACAGGGTTTGCAGGGACTGAAAGTAGGTAACATAAGTACATTCGGGTGTTTTGGGTGGGATATATGCTGAACATATTATATCATGTTTTCCTGTCGTTGCGCCTAGGCAAGCGTAGTATGATGTGCTCAATGCTTTTATTAAAGGGGCAAGTGAATTCAACTATATTGGATCTGAGTCCCTTCAAAACTGCAACAAGGGTTCCACCGCCATCCTTTTTTTTAGTTGCCTCGCGATCCCGGTCACATCTGTACACTGTGTACTGATCATCAATGAATTCGGAATCTAATATTTCGGAAATGAGCCATGTCTCGGTAATTATAATGATGTCATAACAATTTGATAGAATATTCATATTTAGAACATGCATTACTATTATTAACAACATATTAATATTATTTATTAACATGCAGTTTAGTGCGGAGCCCCCTACAATTTTGATAGTAAATAGTTAACTTATCGTCAGCCATTTTCGTGGGGAAGGAATCCAGTAATCATTACAGTAATCCGACGGAACAGAACAGCATTACGGTTATAATCATAAAACATTATGTGATAGTTAAAATTGTTCTCCTTGAAATCAGACCATCCCAATACAGTCAAAAATACAAGAATTGATTTATTTATTTATTTATTTATTTGATCTTACAAGCTAACAGATATACATCCAAAACGCTTACAAGATTAATTTAGTAAACTAATTAATTTAACGAACATAATTAATGATATGACAAAGTGGACAAAATTCATAACAGTCACTTTTACAATAAATTTGTTAAAAATGTCAATAAAGTCAATAAAATATAATAATAGCGATAAGTTCATTAGGTAATGATTAATTGAATGTCAGAACAGGAATTTAATATATAAAACAGAATTAGTGTCAGATAATTGTAATTATGGTCAATATATGTTTATACTACATCATTTAAAATTATGCGGAATTTATTAAACAAATGTCCAAATCCATCGGCAAATAAATCTAGTTTGTGGTGCTGCACAAGTATGTCCCCAATAGTGCGAAGTGCGCGGTTAATAGGCGCGTGTCGTCCGCGCTCGGTGCGCGCGGCGGGTGGCTCCAGCAGGCGCGGGTATCGGCGCGGCGCTACCTGCCCCGCAGAGTCCATCGATATGTTCCGAGGGACTAGGATACGGACTCGCTCTAGTATTTCGGGACTATCGATTCTATTCCGAATTATCGAAAGAATGTGTGCAACTTGAGACATGGCCCTTCTATATTTTAGCGTATCAATGTCCACCATACCTGAGACGAATAAAGATGGATATAAGTAGGGATAGTATCCGTACTGTTTCTTGTATACCCACCGAGCAAATTTACGTTGTATTTTTTCTATAATTAGAACGTACTTTTCCTCGTAAGGATTCCAGACAACAGCACCATATTCGAGTTTGCTGCGCACATAAGCATTATATAATACTTGTGCAACATCTATATTGTCAAACTGTGAAGCAGTCCTTATAACAAACCCTAACATTTTGTTCGCTGACTTGCAATTATTGATTATGTGCATATGGAAGTCTAATTTGCAGTCTTAGTCCAAACATAAATCTCTAATTTTACCAACTCTATCCAAAGAAGCGTCCATTAATTTATAATCAGTAGTCCTGAGCTGCGATTTTCGTGAAAATGTTATAACTTTGCATTTGGAACTATTAAACGGGAGGTGGTTGTCTTGACTCCACCTGGTTACTGCATCAACATCTCTTTGCAATGCCACCGCGTCCGCCTCCGTTTCAATACCCAAGCTTAGCTTAAGGTCATCTGCGAACAGAAGACACTCGGAGGCTGATACAACTTCCGGTAAATCGTTGATAAATATCACGAATAGCAAAGGTCCTAATGTACTGCCCTGACTTACTCCGGACCTTGTAAAATAGTCACTGGACTCATATCCACTTAGCCGCACATACTGACGGCGATTGCTGAGATAACAAGAAAAAAAACTGAGGAGCTGTGGCGTGAATCCAATGACTGCCAATTTTTCCAACAGTCTATCATTATCTACCAGATCAAAGGCTTTTTTAAAATCAAAGTAAGCCGCATCGACCTGCTTACACCTGTCCATTTGCGAGCATACATAGTCTACATGTGCGACCAAGTTGGTAGTGGTGGAGCGAGCACTACGAAATCCATGCTGACTGTTATGCAGGTGGTGGCAGATTTGGCTATTAATGCGAGTGCTTAGTATTGCCTCAAAGATCTTGGCAAACACCGACAGGACTGCAATAGGTCTGAAAGAAGAGACGTTAGTGCCTCCCTCTCCTTTAGGAACCGGAGTCACCCTGGATAACTTCCAGCTTTCCGGATACCTCGACTGAGTTAGCGAAAGGTTATAGAGATACAGTAGGGGCCCTCGAAAAACCGATATGCAATCCTTTGCCAGAAATACAGGTATGCCGTCTGGTCCACCAGACGACCGCGGCTTGAGTCGTTTCACTGCCTTTCTCAGGTCGAATTCGTCAACTACTACAATCGAAACGGTAGCGGCATCTCGGTTATTATGTGCAGCTTTAACAGCCACATCCGGGTTCAACGTAGGTATTTCAGCTTGGAATACAGATGCAAAATATCCAGCAAAAGCATCAGCTGCTGCTTGATCCTTCACTTCCGCATCCTCAAATATATATGTGTCAGTGTACCTTCTGTCTTTTTTTTTCTCTTTCGCAAATTTCCAAAATTGTACCGGGTCATCAATGATGTTTTTTTGAAGTCCTGTTATATATTTCCGATACTCATGGTCAATCATTTTTTTCACTCTGTCTCTATAGAATACAAACATTGCCTTGTTAAACTCTTTACCCTCTTGCCTATATCTCTTGTGATGGAAGTGCTTATTTTGTATATTTTTTATTATTTCTACGCTGTACCATTTTGGATATACGTATCGTCGACTATACTCTATTTGCTTTTTAAATGGCACAAACCGAGTTATCTATCTATACATATAAATTCAAAGTCCTGACTGACTGACTGACTGACTGACTGACTGACTGACTGACTTATATATCAACGCACAGCCCAAACCACTGGTCCTAGAGACATGAAATGTGGACAGTGTACTCTTTGTGAAGAGTAGGTATCCACTAAGAAAGGGTTTTTCGAAATTCCACCCCTAAGAGAGTGAAATGGGGTGTTGAATTTTCTATGAAACTTTTTATTCTCTGAGTCGATTGACTTGAAATTGTGTCTACATATACTTCAGTTAAAATGATGAGATACGTGTATGGAAGTATGTGATCGTCGTGGTAGGTAGGTGCGTAAATAAAATTTACTACGCTAGTACTCACTGTTATAATAGTCCAGAGATCACAAGCACAACACAAACACAAGAGAAGGAGAACAGAGATATGATTAGAGTTCAGAGGAGCGCAAAGAATACAGGAACCATGCGGTTACTCAGTGTCACCGTATTACGCGCACGCGTCGTTGCGAGGCTCGTTCCGACTGGAGGTCATGGTAAGGGCGTCAACGCCCGCGCGCTGCGTCCCACCTCACTCGCTCGCTATACGTCACGATGACGTAGCTCGGAAGCGGTGCGAGTCCAATCGACGCTGTCCCGGCATCATCCGACATTATATTGTTGTTGACAATATAAGATGCCGTTGATGTGTTGTATGTGTTTATTATAAATACATGTAAATAAATCTGTTTGTGTGTAGTTGTGTTGTGATGAGTAATAGGCAATACTAATACATAAACTAGATATTAAGTGTACACCCTACACCACCCCCCTTCAGAGACCGTCAAGGGCGATAAAAATCTGGAAATCTGACCCGGCGACCAGAACGAGTAGTATACTCTGTTTTGTCGCCAGGTGGAGCATCTTCGTGGGGGTCAGTTTTGGCGGCCAATATGTAGGCTGGTTTTAGGCGGTCTATTGTGACCGTGACCTCTTTGCCCTTAAATAAAATTTTAAATATTTTGTCACCCCTTTGCAGAACTTTGTGAGGACCTGTGTAGGCTGCTTGCAGCGAGCCACGTAATGCGTCTTCACGAAGGAACACGTGATCAGTGGTCTGCAGATCCTTAAACACAAATATGCTCGCCTTGTTGTGACGGGAAGCTGGAGTTGGCTGCAAGCTGTGAGCGAACTTGCGGATGCGCGCGGTGAATTCCGTGATGTCGGTCGTTCCGTCATCACGGGGGGAAAAAAACTCTCCTGGGAGCCTTAGCGGTTCGCCGTAAACTAGGTCGGCGGAAGACGCTTGGACATCCTTTTTGAATGCGCTCCTTATACCAAGCAATACCCACGGCAGGGACTCGGTCCACTTGTCATTGGCATGGCACGTGATGGACGCCTTGAGTTGCCTGTGAAATCGCTCCACCATGCCATTACACGCTGGATGGTATGCCGTTGTCCGTTTGTGCTGGAAACCAGCAAACTTAGACAATTGCTCGAACAGAGCCGACTCGAACTGACGACCTCTGTCCGTAACAATGTCGGTAGGACAGCCAAACCGAGCAATCCATCCAGACAGCAATGCCTTAGCTACTGTCTCGGCGGTAATGTCGAAAATAGGTACGACCTCTGGCCACCTGGTAAATCTGTCGACTGCCGTCAGACAGTATCTATAGCCTTGTGATATTGGGAGCGGGCCCACAAGGTCAATGTGGATGGTGGTGAACCTAGCGCGTGGGAGATGGTATGCTCCTAATGGTGCAGACACATGGCGGCTCACTTTAGCCCGCTGGCATGCGAGACAAGCTCGTGCCCACTCCCTGCAGTCCTTCCTGACGCCTGGCCAAACGAAGCGCTCTGCGATTAATTTGGCAGTCGCTGAGACGCCTGGGTGACTGAGGGAGTGCAAGCTGTCGAATGCTTGCTTCCGCAGCATTTTGGGCACAAATGGTCTGGGAGACGCTGTACTGACGTCGCAGTACACGGACGTACGCTCCCCAGAGACCTTCACCTTCTCAAGCACCAGAGAAGATCCTTCCTGAAGAAGTTTCTTCAGTTCTGGATCTGATGCTTGGGAGTCAGCGAGGGTGCTGAGGCTGACCGGCATTTGTAATTCGTCCACGCGAGATAAGGGGTCGGCGACAACATTGTCTTTGCCAGCAATGTGCCTTATCTCGGTGGTGAATTGGGCTATGAAGTCGAGGTACCGGAACTGCCTAGGCGAGCAGTTTTTCTTCCGTTCGTGGAATGCGAAACTGATCGGCTTGTGATCCGTGTACACGACGAAGTGCCTAGCCTCCAGCATGTGGCGAAAGTATTTGATGGCCTCGTAAATGGCCAGCAACTCCCTGTCATAGGGAGAATACTTTACTTGCGAAGAGCTAAGCTTCCGGGAAAAGAAAGCTAATGGCTGCCAGCCGTCGTCGCTAAGCTGCTGTAGCACCGCGCCGATTGCAGTATCCGACGCATCGGTAACCAATGCGAGTTTGGCATTGCAATCGGGGTGGGCTAATAAAGCAGCATTAGCTAGGCTTTCCTTGCAGTCCTCGAATGCTTGTAAAGTACTCTCCGCCAAACATATGGGGTGCGAGCCCTTTACGTTGCCAATCAAGAGGTTGTGAAGTGGCGCCTGTATCTGTGCTGCGTGGGGCATGAAACGCCTATAAAAATTGATCATGCCCAGAAATCGGCGCAACTGTCGAACGTCCTTGGGCTGAGGGAACTTCTTAATGGCCTCGACCTTGGTGTCCAGTGGTTTTGTGCCCTTCTCGGAGATATGGTAACCTAAGAATGTTACCTCCGGGACACCGAAAACACACTTGGACGTGTTGACTAACATGCCAAAGTCTTTCAGCCTGTTGAATATAATTCGAAGATGCTCCTCGTGCTCTGCTTCTGACCTGCAAAAAATTAAATAGTCATCCAGGTAGCAGTAACAGAAGTCTAATCCTCTGGTCATCTCGTCGACAAAACGTTGAAATGTCTGGCCTGCGTTACGTAGACCAAACGTCATGTACGGAAATTCGTACAGGCCGAACGGTGTGGTGATGGCGGTCTTCGGAATGTCTTCTGGGCTTACTGGTATCTGATTGTAGGCTTTCACGAGGTCGATAGTGCTGAATATTCGACAGCCTGCAATGCTGTGTGCAAAATCGTGTATGTGCCTAATCGGATACCTGTCAGGGACTGTTCGCGCGTTGAGCATGCGGTAATCTCCGCAAGGTCGCCAACCGTTGTCCTTTTTGGGGGCGAGATGGAGTGGAGATGACCAGGGACTCTCCGAGGGTCTGGCAGTTCCATTGGCCAGCATCAGCTGGAACTCCTGCTGTGCTATTTTTAATTTGTCCGGCGCTAGACGGCGAAAAGAAGATGATACTGGCGGGCCTGGGGTCGTGCGGATATGGTGTACGGTGTTATGTGGTGTAGTGCGTAGTGTTCCGGCAGGTCGTGTAATGTCGGGAAAGCTGTCGAGGATTCTGTGATACCTCGAGTCGCCAGAAGACACCTTTACAGAAAATAAAGACGAATCTGAGTGATTCGAGGCTATACAATATACATTGGTACTACTATCTATTAACCGTTGGTTCTTACAGTCAACGGTTAAAGAGTAAAAACACAAAAAGTCTACTCCTATGATTGGTTTTGTAACCTCAGCTACCACAAAACGCCAATTAAAGTCTCTACGTAATCCTAGGTTTAGGTTGAGTTCGAGAAAACCATACGTTGGAATGGGCGTCCCATTCGCGGCCACTAGTTGGTAGTTGGTGGGCGCACGACGATCGCTGAGCAGACGACGAGTGTACACGCAGAGGTCGCTTCCTGTATCGACCAGGAACTGCGTGTTCGTTCTTCGGTCTGTGACGAATAGGCGACCAGTAGAAGCGGGGCAATCGTCTGTCGCCATCACCGACTGCCCGCGGCGTTTCCCATCTTGTAGTCGCAGGGCTTGACGCAACGCTTAGCCTTCTCACCATGCGTCGAGTGATACCAGCACTGCGGGTGTTTCCTGTAGCTGGAGTCTGACCTGGATGTGGAACGTTGGCGTGAGTTGCGTGGCGTGTCTCGACCACGGCTGTGGGAGCGATTACGCGACCGACTGTCACGCAGCTGCATTGTCAGGTCCTTCATGGCACGCTTCAGCTCTGCGATCTCGGCTGCCATCTCGCTCATTGTGGGTCCCGCTGCTGACGTTGAAGCGACGTGACTCGGTGCCGCGATGTCTTGGACGCGGTCCGCTAGCTCAGCCAGCGCCTCCAAGGTGCTGTGCGATTGGGATGCCAGTAGGGGCTGGATGCTGCTGGGGAGTCGGCTGCTCCAAATGGTGCGCACAAAGTCTTCTGGCACGCTTGGTCCAGCTAGACCCTGCAGGTGGCGAAGAAACTGCGACGGCTTCCGGTCTCCCAGCTCTTCATGCATCAGCAGCTGCTTCACCTTCTTCTCCTGGGAGGCTGAGAGGCGCTTTACCAATTCGGTCTTCAACTTCTCGTACCGGTTGGTTGCGGGAGGGGACATGATGACGTCCTTCACCTCTTTTGAAAATTGGGGATCAAGGTGACCGACCACAAAATTAAATTTCGTGACGTCGTTCGTCACCCCAGCGTTCTCAAATTGTGCCTCTATTTGAGCGAACCATATTTCGGGCTCTTCTGGCCAAAACGGTGGCAGCTTCAACGGCGCACGGCAAATCTCGTGCGATGCCACAATGGAAACGCGCTTTGCCCTGCGCGGTCTCCGAGTGACGTTTTCCGCCGGCTGTGACGACGCGGTGTGCTCGGACTCACTATCACTCATCGTTATTAGTGTTCAACTCGGGGTCACCAGTATGGGGTGCGTGATCGTCGTGGTAGGTAGGTGCGTAAATAAAATTTACTACGCTAGTACTCACTGTTATAATAGTCCAGAGATCACAAGCACAACACAAACACAAGAGAAGGAGAACAGAGATATGATTAGAGTTCAGAGGAGCGCAAAGAATACAGGAACCATGCGGTTACTCAGTGTCACCGTATTACGCGCACGCGTCGTTGCGAGGCTCGTTCCGACTGGAGGTCATGGTAAGGGCGTCAACGCCCGCGCGCTGCGTCCCACCTCACTCGCTCGCTATACGTCACGATGACGTAGCTCGGAAGCGGTGCGAGTCCAATCGACGCTGTCCCGGCATCATCCGACATTATATTGTTGTTGACAATATAAGATGCCGTTGATGTGTTGTATGTGTTTATTATAAATACATGTAAATAAATCTGTTTATGTGTAGTTGTGTTGTGATGAGTAATAGGCAATACTAATACATAAACTAGATATTAAGTGTACACCCTACACGTGTATCACAGTTTTTCCAAAATCATCCCCCAATTTAAAATTCAATGTCCTGACTGGCTGACTGATATATCAACGCACAGCCCAAACCACTGGTCCTAGAGACATGAAATTTGGACAGTGTACTCTTTGTGAAGAGTAGGTATCCACTAAGAAAGGGTTTTTTGAAATTTCATCCCTAAGAGGGTGAAATGGGGTGTTTAATTTTCTGTGAAACTTTTTATTCCCTGAGTCGATTGACTTGAAAATTTGTGTATTTACTCTTCAGTTAAAATTATGAGATACGTGTATCACAGTTTTTCCAAAATCATCCCCAATTTTAAATTAAACGTCCTGATTGGCTGACTGATATATCAACCTCCAGCCCAAACCACTGATCCTAGAGACATGAAATTTGGACGGTGAATTGTTTGTGAAGAGTAAATATCCACTAAGAAAGAGTTTTTCAAAATTCTACCCCTAAGAGGGTGAAATGGGGTGTTGAATTTTATGTGAAACTTTTTATCCACGGAGCTGATTGACTTGAAAATTTGTATTCATGCTCTTCAGTTAAAATCATGAGACACATGTATCACAGTTTTCTAAAAATCATCCCCCAATTTAAAATTCAATGTCCTGTCTGGTTGATTGATATATCAACCCCCAGCCCAAACCACTGGTCCCAGAGACATAAAATTTGAACGGTGAATTGTTTGTGAAGAGTAGGTATCCACTAAGGAAGGGTTTTTCGAAATTCCACCCCCAAGAGGGTGAAATGGGGTGTTGAATTTCCTGTGAAACTTTTTATTCTCGGAGGCGATTGACTTGAAAATTTGTGTACATACTCTTTAGTTAAATTTATGAGATACGTGTATCACAGTTTTTCCAAAATCATTCCCCAATTTAAAATTTAATGTCCTGTCTGGCTGACTGATATATCAATGCACAGCCCAAACCGCTGATCCGAGAGAAATGAATTTTGGACGGTGTATTCTTTGTGAAGAGTAGGTATCCACTAAGAAAGGGTTTTTTGAAATTCTACCCCTAAGAGGGTAAAATGGGGTGTTGAATTTTCTGTGAAACTTAATATTTACTGGGTCGATTGACTCGAAAATTGATGTTCACACTCTTCAATTAAAATTATAAGACATATGTATCAGTTTTTCTAAAATCATCCCCCAATATAGTTAAATAGGGCTTCGAAGCTCACGTAGAAGGGCGCATGCCGCGCAGCGTTGCGTGGGGCGTGCAGGGCGCGGGAGTATTTACCTATTACTAAGTAGGTAGGATTTTTCTGAGGTAGAGAAGTGTCTGTGAATATGGTTTATTCCACCGATTTTCGCGTTGGCTCGCGATACGGGACATTGATATTAAATATTATGTCAAAGTATTATGTCTATAAATAGATTCCTAATAAATCATTTGATTGGTGTCCCGGTGTCCAATCTCAAACCAAGATATTTCACATATGTAATTTAATTGATATTACTATGAACAAATATTTACAATAGCAAGTACACGTAAATCTATGTATGTACTACACATACATAGATTACTTATTATCCCAGAAGTAACATTCCGTGGGCAATTCCCGGACTCCACGCGGGCGAAGCCGCGGGCAGAAGCTAGTTATATCGTATTCACTTTGTGTAACATTATTGAGAAAGGTATTAGTCTTAGTTCTTAGTCCACGAACATTTTGATAACACACTTTAATTTCACGGAATCGCGATTGAGACTTAAGGGTTGTCACTTTTCGCACGAAAGTTCTGCCGCCATGGCTTAACACATATGTCTTCTGCCCAATTTTCGGATGACATTATATTCTCTGCATGCTTCAATGGAACACCAAGCTTAAACGACGCGTAGTGCCCACGAGGCTTCAGCTGTTCTACTGTGCAAACGTCAACGCCACATATAGAGGTAAGATGTTCACGTACTTGCTCAACTGTTGTGCCTTCCAGCACGTAATATAGGTGCAAGTATCTTCGCCTCTCAGCAGCAAGCAACCTCGTCGAGCCGGGCGCAGCGGTACCTTTGAGTACCCCGAGAACTGAAGATCGCGAACGTCTGTTCTTTACTACTTCCCAGCTTCCTTGATCCGTGTCTTCATAGTCAAGGATGTTCTTGGTGGAGGCCGATACAGGAGATTCTGTCGGTATAACCTTACGGGCACTAAGGACAGGAGCCGCAGCATGGGTTATAGTTGTAGTAGGGACAGAAATCGTGGATGGTTCTGAGTCAATAACAATAGATTTAGTGTTCAGCTGTGGTTTCCGATTAGGAGGCTTATTTTTTGGAGTTGGTTTATTTACCGGAGCTGGACATGTAGTAGTACTTCCGGCCGTTAAGTTCTCAGTCATTGGGGTAATTACGGAAGCCTTATTGATGCTTGATTTCTGCAGCTCTTCTAATTGTAATACCTTATTTGTTATAAAATTAATTTTATCCATAAATTCGTTTTTAAAAGTCATAAATTCTTCAATAAGCAATTTATAAATTTTGCTTACTAGATGCGCTTCAAAATCAACTTGCAAGTTTTTTAATTCCTGCACCACAGAATCCTTCAAGCCACGTAAAATGTTTTCGTTCGTGTTTTTGTTGTCAGATTCCATGGACCGTGGCTTAGCACGCATAGTCACGTTATCAGGAGTCTGCATAGACATGTCGAGGCAATCCCTAGCCTTATACTGCTCGTGCATAAGGTGTTGACGCACTGGAGTATGAGAATTATCTCGTTTTGGTTCTCCACTGCGACATTCCACGCAGATCCAAGACCTCTTATGCTCCACAGATATAGTGTTAAATACATCTATAGAAATATTTGCACACAATAAATCAAAAATCTGCTTACATTTTGCACATTTCATATACGGGCCGTCTTCACTTACTTCGCCGCGGCAGCCCGCGCACGGAGCTGTCCTAGATGCCATCTTAGTGCGATCCACAGTAGGTCGGTTTTGCAATGCCGCAGTACAACGGTAACATGTACCGAGCGCAAAGGTGATGATTCACAGCAGCAGCGGGCGTCGCGCGGGTTGTCGTAGGTCAGGATTTTAGACGGTTAACAAATAATTTTAAAATGTTTTTGCTTATATCTCTGGTGTTATTAGATGGAATCGAATTTTAATTTCACTACTAGAATTGTCACTTCAACATTTCTATAAATTATATACACACAACATTGGAGAACAACTTTAAGCACAAATTATAACAATTTATATACGGAGCCAACTTGCACAGATGTTTCATCGTCAGCGGTCTATGACCGAACCGAACTGATAAGATATTAACACCGTTAGAGTACAGTATCAACCGGTACAACATAAACAAACATGATACACATTTTAAAAAGTACATACAACCTCCAGAAGGCACATATTTATAGTAACATATACAATCTCCTACTCCTAATACTATTATTCATTAAAATCGACACGTAAAATCGACACGTAATCGAAACGTGCATGATGTGATGAACACACAATGATGATGTGATGACGTGTGGTACGTGAAGTCTAGTACTCTTGGAATCGGGTATCTATCTGGCACAGTGATCGCGTTCAATCTCCTGTAATCTCCACATAGGCGTAATTCACCGTTTTTCTTGGTCGCCACGAGCAATGGGCTTGCCCACGGACTTTTGGAAGGCCTACATAAGCCTGTCTCTAGCATATTATGTTCTATCTCTTTTTTTACTCTTAGATATTTGTCCGCCGGTAGAGGTCTTGACTTGGAGTAAACAGGGTGTCCGTTGGTAATGATTTGATGAACCACGTCATGCTTGGGTTTCGACTGTGCGTCGAGCGGTTTTAAAATGTTCGGATATTTTGTCAAAATGTCTGCATAATCGTCGGTCAAGTTTAAGGTCCGAAGTGTTGGTGTGCTTGACTTCATTAACTTTGCGTTCCTCTGAAGTCCAGTCGTTCCATCTATTAAACGTTTATTTCGAATATCCACCAAAATGTTATGCTTTTCTAAAAAATCGGCACCCAGTATTGGTTGCATAATGTCAGCAACGATGAAAGTCCATCGATACGGCCGTCTCAAGTTTAGATTTAACGTCAACGTTTTGTCACCGTATGTTTTAATGTGCGTTCCGTTTGCGGCATAGATTTTATATGTGTCATCTGTTTTTAAACGGTTTCCTCTTCTAGGTATTGCTGAGATGTTTGCGCCAGTATCAACCAAAAAACGATACCCACTTTTTCGGTCGGTAACGCATAGGCGGTTTGAAGGAACGATTGCGCTGACGACCGCCTCTGTCAACGCAGAACTTAGTTTTCCGACGGCTTTCTCCAGTTGCATGGTTTTTCACAGTTCCGGGCTCGATTCCTGTACCGAAAATGATACTTGCATAACCAGTTTGGGCTATCAGGCGTAATCCTCGATCTTGAGAGGGATCTTGGGCGCGACTGGCTTCGATTGCGTCTATAATTATGACGTCCATTGTTAGGTGAGTTGGCTTTAAAAGCTGCTACTTCCATGGTTAATTTGCTCACTTGGTTAACTAACTCAACGATAAGCTGATTTGTACCACCTGATACTTCCGACACTTCACCTGATCTTTCTTCCAAAATCTTGTCTGCTATGGCGGCGAGGTTGTCAAGTTTTTGGTCCTGACTGACCCCCAACCCCCAAATTTGGAAAAACGTGCATGATGTGATGATGTGGATGTGCGTGCATCCTCTGTAGCCACTGGATGGGAAAATTCTTCGGAAAATTGATTTTTCCCATCTGCGCCCGATTCTAGACGACCCACTCCCATTTGCAGCAGCATATTCGCAAAGACACCTGCTTCGTGGTCGTTGTACAGTTGGACGCACATGTTGCAAGTAAGATGGATCTTTTCGATCCCAGACAACAGTGGCGACGCCTTGAGACATGCGTTTATTTCATCCGCCGGTGTGCCCCTCTCAATAACTTGCAGTATCGGTCAAAAGTCGCCTGTAAGCAAAAGACAACGCCACCCATCAGCGCCTGGTTGCCGCGAATGTCCTGCAAGCTCTGCGGTTCAACGCCTCTTGTGCACTTTAAACTTGCACTGCTGCAAAAGGACTCCCCGGCCGCTGTTTTTGGTGATGTTGCATGTTGAGGTATCTTCACTTGCAAGATTCAGCGGCAATATGAAAACGGAATGTGCAGTCCGGCCACCGTTAAGCAAAGTTGCAGCAATGTCCGAGGGAGCCACAGCCACAGCTATGTGACCGCACGGTTGGCGCAGTGGCTGAGCGAATGGCTGCTGCGCTGCGTGTATCGGGTTCGATTTCCTCGCGGATCACATTTTTTATGGCCTACAGGTAGTGGTTCCGGGTCTGGCTGTTTGAGAGTTTAACTGTCTGTAAACACACCCACGATACAGAAGAAATTTCAAGTGTGGGCCTGGACTGGGGCAAGGTTAAAAAAAAACTTTAAAGCTGTATATAGCGGTCCTTGAGGAGTTGGGCCAGCAGAAGATTCAGCACAAATGCAATGTGACGGCACAGTTGGCGCAGTGGCTGAGCGACTGCAGTGCTGCGTGTCGCGGGTTCGATTCGCGCACGGAACAAATTTAAAACGTCGTTGGTTTTATCTAATTTTATTTTTTGTTTTTAATTTAAAGTTTTTTGAGATTTTTTTCGGGCAGTGAAAACTGGTAAATTAATATTTGTTACCAAAAGCATATAAATCTACTTTATAATGATTTTAAAATCATAAAGCATTAGCAAAAACAAAATATCTTGTTACAAAAAGTGAAAATCGGCTGGGGATCGAACTCGCCAACCATTTTAATTATTTTTGGAATAAATTATCACAAAAAGTGGAGACTGGCTGCGACTCGAAATTGCGAAACCTGGTTTACAGGGAGGTCTGTGAACTGTCAGCCTACCTCGCTTCGCTTCGATGACAAATGGGCTAAAATAGCCGTTCTTTTCTAATGCATTGTATGACAGTTGCCAGTTGGCAACCAGTTGCGGAATATGGACATAATTGTTAGCACAATAATCTATCTCTGTGCCAAATTTCGTCTACATCCGTTCAGCCGTTCTGGCGTGATTGAGTAACAAACATCCATCCATCCATCCATGCAAATTTTCGCATTTATAATAGTAGGTAAGATACAAAAGACAGATATGATAAAGATACCTAAATATTTTTCAATTAACGAATTACGTGCTTTTTTTAACAATCAAGACGTATCGAAATTCCTACATTACAATCATCCACCCTTCAACAAAGACAACAAAGACGAATTTATTTTTGGGACCTAACAATAACAGACCTAACCATAAATAATAGTTGTGCAAAACTAAGAACAACGACACAAAAAAATTGTTTCAAATTAATTTCAATAACTGCTATTATTTTTATTGGGAGCGATAGGTGAAATTGAAAACATCGAGTCTGACAGCACCTGTGGACAGCACACAACGACGTTGTCAGTTCAGAACACCATCGAACGGCCAGATTCAAACATGAGGAAAGAGATCTTAACTTTATTCATAAGAATTTAATATGTTATGCGTAAAAAAAATAAAATTAATAATAATAATCTCTATCAAAAAAAATACAACCAATTACAAAAAGTATAATTTTACTGGGGATCGAACTTGCTACGTGGTGCACGTAAAGCGTTCATGAAACCATTTTTCTATTTGCTTCGCTGACACATAGTTTGAAATAGACGTTGTTACGCATATCATCATACTGAAACGATAAAAAATTGAATAATACTGACATAATGCAATATGGCTCATCCCCTTCAGCAAGTAGCGTGATAATATATAGCCTAACATTTGAATAGGCTTCCCTATTACAGATATTTGTGCAAAATTTGAACAGGATCTATGCAGTAGTTTTTGCGCCAAGTCGGAACATCGGATCGGATTTTAACGATTTTATTTTATGTAGAGAAGAGAAGAGAAGAGAAGATTATAACAATAACGATATTGAGCTTTGTTCATAGCTAATTGTCCTGAACTATGTGTGATATTTGAGGAATACTCTAAAGAAATTCCTACTGTCATGGACCGTTATCTACATAAATACCGTCCTTCACAGTATTTCTTTATGTACAATGTTTTTCACTAATTCGGAAGCGGGCACTAAAACAAACAGCCCAGTTGGAGAGCTTACACGTGAGCAAGCCATATAAACTGGCCTTGGCAGAAACAGTCTTGTCGTAAATCACCTCCAGCAAATTTCAGAGTTTGTCCCTGTAACTTACCTTGATTGGGAACTGCAATCTTTTAAATTCAAACGGAAGGTCACTTGGTATCAATGGTATACGCGGCACGAAGAGTGTTTCACCTCTGGCAGATCCAGTTAGGTTTTGGCCTCAATAAAATTGCGGCGGAGACCAGTTACTTGGAGTCTGGTTCCATTGCACAATTTTGGAGGCCGTATATTTTGAAGCAACATCACAGGAGCACCTAAGCGCAACATAAGTCTGTGACGCGGAAGACCCGACGGATAAAGAGAGTTTAAAAAATCTACAGGATAATTAACCGACTCGTCCATATCGAACATGGTATCAAAAGAATTATAAATAATCTTTAGGCTTGGGCGTTTTTGGGAGTCAAAATGGCTCTCTTGCTAAACCACTCCATCGGTTTGTCTTTAATATTTTTATTCATGAACGGACAACTTCAATACAAAACTTCATCCCCCTTTTCACCCCCTTGTGGGTTTGAAATTAAGAAAAAATAACGATTTATGTTGTGTTAATTTCCAACTATAAGCCGAAATATTAGTGATTTTAACTTAAAATACCTTTTTAAAAACGCTAGTAACCATTGAGGAGTTCCTTCGTGAGAAGACGGTCCTGGCTGCAGGATGAGGTCATGATAAAATTATCTTTATCTATCAAACTTGAGCGCGTAAACAAAGTTTCGTGGCCGTGCTACTAACCGCTGAAGAGTTCTCTCTTGAGGAGACGATCCTGGCTGCAGGATTAAGGAATGTCTGTCATAAAAATGTATTGTCACCGGAACCAAAGGTTTGTGCAAAATTTCAGCTCAATCGGTTATACAAAATTGAGTTGCATTCCACCCGAACAAACATAGTACCTTCACCCACCTTTTTCACCCTTCGGGGGTAGAATTATCAAAAACGCCGAGACACGTATAAACTAATTTTCAATTGTCAGCCTAAACACAAAATTTCAAGATTCTAACTTCAAAACTGACGGACTTTCATATAAACTTCCATCCCCTATTTTACCCCTTTAGGGGTGGAATTCCCAAAAATCCTTTCTTAGTGAATACTTACTCTTCACAAAGAACACACCCTCCAAGTTTCATGTCTCTAGGACCATCGGTTTGGGCTGTGCGTTGATATATCACCCAGTCAGTCAGTCAGTCAGTCAGTCAGTCAGTTTATCATTTTATATATTTAGATATTAGCTATTATTATAAGTATTATAAATACTGTTTTTATCCACAGGGGAGAACCGTGCAGTTATGGGTCCGCCGATATGCGTATTTTGGAGACGTAGAACATCTTAGGCCAAAACCAAAGGCAAATTCATCGACTCGACACTACGACATCGTGGCAAGGCACAAGGCTGATCCCTTCTTGTCCACCCGCATAAAAGTGTGCTTACAAACTGTGAGATCTCATGAGCAGAAGGTTACAAGGAGTAATAGAAAACGAAGGATTGCCGACTCATTATTCATCATCATCATCATCATCATTTCAGCCGAAAGACGTCCACTGCTGGACATAGGCCTCCCCCAAGTGTCGCCACATTGACCGGTCCCGTGCGTCTCGCATCCAGCGGATCCCTGCAACCTTTACAAGGTCATCGGTCCACCTAGTGGGAGGCCTTCCAACGCAGCGTCTTCCGGTTCGCGGTCGCCACTCCAGAACTTTTCGGCCCCATCGGCCATCCGTTCTGCGAGCAATGTGCCCTGCCCACTGCCACTTAAGTTTGGCTATTCTTCGGGACTCATTATTAATCGAATTTATTTTAGTAGACGAATATGAATCTTATTTTATGCAAATAATGTTCATATTTGTTAAGCAAATTAGAACAAATACAAAACTTAGTAATAAGTAGGTAGGTATAAAACTTTTTTTTAAAACCACAACTCGTAAATTATTGAAAGTATGGTGAAGTGATGTTATTGTTATGCGATTAGAAGTTGTCATAATTTCTTACTATCTAACATGTTGATTCACTTCACCTCTAATTTTACTTTGATTCAATTTATATACCTACCTACTTTGACAAATTATTTACGTCAATCCTTACCAATAAAAAACTTTGTCTTTGTCAAAAAAACAAGTAAACAACAGTGTATTAAATCATTGTATCGGCCACACAAGTTTTTTTTTCTAACATACAGCCCCCACCAAATTGAACCTTAAAACAACCAATATAAGGAAGGAACATAAGGAAACGAGACGGATAATTTGCTAATGACCCAAGCGATAAGCTAAGCAAACAATACCAATGTTTATCTAATAAAAAAATCAAATTATTTCATTGGTTATATTTAATAACTTTTTACTTTTTGCTTGAGTAATTTTATTGGCCACAAAATAAATTTATTAAAAACAAAAAGTAAAAAGTAGCAAAAATAATTCCTCAGTTGGGTTCGAACTCGCGTCGTCGAGGTTATATCACTAGCTAACGCAAGCGCTTACACCAATCGGCTATGGTTACCATGTTAAGTTAGTATAAAATGTTGGGCTTTATTGTAAACCCGTTTATATTATTTTTAGCAGTGTACCCGACAAGCGTAAAGATAAAAAAAATAAATCCCGTGTAGGGTACAATATGTTTACTCACACAATAATAATGAGCGGCTGTATGAATATTACCGGCTCGTACAATGACAGTTACCGACGTGTGCGATGTAAACTAATTAACTTGGCATTCTGTACCTACGCGTGTTCTCTGTGTGGGCGGAAGTGCCACACACCCAGTACAGTAATTTATTACATAGTAAGTTCATTCAAACTTACAAACAATACTAGAATACTTCACGATTAATTACTCTAATAATTAAACAATGCCAATATTCATAAATGCAAAGGCGTTATTGAGTTAAAACTAATTAGTGGCTTCATTACTTTTTTACAACAATGGGATCGTGCTTAAAACCATTTCCGGCAGATCAAAAGATTTAATACAAACCGGTCTTTCACTAATACATTGCTCTGTAAAATTATCTTGTTACTTTTTAGTTTGTAATTAGTTACAGAAACTGATTTAGTTGTAGTTTCAAAATATAAATTGAGTTATTGATCATTAAAATCGTATTCGGCGCCATCTTCCACAATATTGTGGAATGTTACCTCAAAACAAATCTTAGTGTTAAATGAGCATTGTTAATATCCCAATTGTCAAATGTTTGCTTATCTTAATTTTAACTATAGTTCTAGCTAAAGACTTTAGTTTAATAAATTAATCTTCAGAAGATCTTATCACGAACTATCTCAGCACTAGTTAATACAGAGACCATTAGATGGTGCTTATCTCTTCTGTCAATCGATACAGATCATTGTAATAATTGTACTTGCAACCCACAGATGGCAGGATCAATATTATGATGGATGAGACATTATAAGTGGGTTATTAATTAGATTAACTAATATTCTTAGCAGATAGGCACTCTTGCGGCGACACGGCCATTCTGATCGGCGGTGCCGCTCTGCACCTGTCGTCGCCGTCACTTTATGGAGTTTTGTGGTGCTATCTGAAATAGTGGAGATAAATTTTGTCGGCAGATTATTGCTTTTATTATCCTACAATGTTCATTGAGTTGTAGGATTTGGTAACAGAAAGTTTCAGTCAACATAGAAAGCTTGTAATAGATCTGTCATCTATTCAGTTTTCTTCATATTTAAAATTAAATGCATTTATGAATCACCTAGACACATATGCACAGTTTCAGACTTAAAGCTGCTTACGATTTTTATTTAAATTTATTGATGATCAGCTGTTAGCTGAATAAAATAATGTTGCCTGGATTATTCAATAACATTTATTTAATTGAGTTTATTGATATTGTTTGATCAGCTACTAGCTGAATAGAATATTGTTGCCAAATTATCCAACAACATTAATTGTTTCGAGTTTATTGATATTGTATGATCAGCTACTAGCTGAATAGAATATTGTTGCAAAAATTATCCAACAACATTAATTCTATTGAGTTTATTGCTATTGTATGATCAGCTACTAGCTTAATAGAATATTGTTGCCAAAATTATCCAACAACGTTAACATTAATTAAATTGTTAATCTTAGTATGAGTTAGGTTTTTAGAACCTCGTTCTACTAGATTCATCTTAAATAAAATTATTGATTGCTTTACATAATCTGTTATTTGTATTTGGTTAGTGTAGTGTAAGTAGCATGTTTTTATTTGTTCATTCTCACGGGAAGGTAATGCTCTGTGATAGACACAAAGTCTTGGATTTGACAGGATAAAAGGGTAGGATCAGGAACACCGCTCTGTGATAGACACAAAGTCTTTGATTTGACAGGATTAAAGGATAAGGAGTTTAGGACCATTGCTCCGTGACAGGCACGAAGTCTTTGATTTGACAGGATATAAGGAACCAGGCTCTTGGCGGTTTGTCCGCCGTGGACCCAGCAGGATAACATGAGAGTATTGTTTATTAGATGCCTCCACGGCCGCTCATAGTTTGTTATTTTCATTATCAGTTGCCTCCACGGCTGCTGATAGGATAGTTTGTCATGTGTTATGTTCATTATCAGTTGCCTCCACCGCTTCTGATAGAATCGTTTGTCATTTTTTGTGTTCATTATCAATTGCTTCCATGGCTACTGATAGGATTGTTTGTCATTTGTTGTGTTCATTATCAGTTGCCTCCGCGGCTGCTGATAGGATCGTTTGTCATTTGTTGTGTGTATTACTCATTGAGCTAATTCTTTATCTTTATCTTTATTCTTTATTGCACACAAAAAAAAAAAAAAAATTACATACAAATTGCAATAATATAGCTTATGTACAATGGCGAGCTTAACCCAGAATTGGGTTTTCTTACAGCAAACCAAATTTTGACTGTGAGATTTGCAGAAAAGGACTTAACTGCATTAACACGTTGTGTTACTTAAATTAATTAATGTTACAAACTAAACTAAATACATACAATATAATATACGTAATACATATTGTACACATATATATATATATATATTATGACAGAGAATGGAGTAGGAGGAACGCTAATCCCAAATATCGACGCCATCCGCCATTCCGCCATATTGTCTTCGCGTGACATGATTATTTTGTTGGTAGATAGGTAGTTGGGTAGTTTAAATCACACACAATACTTGACTCAAACTTCAAACGTTTATTTCTATTAAACCATTTACAAGTTGAGCCACCCGTTCGCAAACATGATTGTTCATAAGGAGAAGAACGGGCTAAGAAACTCCTTACACACTCTTTTAATTCGTGCTACAGTTCTCATTTACACAACGTAATATTGTTCACTTCAAAAATCACTTTCAATTACATAGTTCAATTGTTTTCTAATCGCGAGCTAACTAACTCGACTTCTCGTTGTACCTACGCGTTCTCTCTCTGTCTGGGCGGAAGTGCCACACACCCAGTACAGTAATTTATTACATAGTAAGTTCATTAAAACTTACAAACAATACTAGAATACTTCACAATTAATTACTCTAATAATTAAACAATGCCAATATTCATAAATGCAATCGTTATTGAATTAAAACTAATTAATGGCTTCATTACTTTTTTACAACAATGGGATCTTGCTTAAAACCACTTCCGGCAGATCAAAGGATTTAATACAAACAGGTCTTTCACTAATACATTGCTCTGTAAAATAATCTTGTTACTTTTTAGTTGGTAAATAGTTACAGAAACTGATTTAGTTATAGATTCAAATTATAAATTGAGTTATTGATCATTAAAATCGTATTCGGCGCCATCTTCCACAATATTGTGGAATGTTGCCTCAAAACAAATCTTAGTGTTAAATGAGCATTGTTAAAATCCCAATTGTCAAATATTTGCTTATCTTAATTTTAACTATAGTTCTAGCTAAAGACTTTCGTTTAATAAATTAATCTTCAGAAGATCTTATCACGAACTATCTCAGTACTAGTTAATACAGAGACCATTAGATGGCGCTTATCTCTTCTGTCAATCGATACAGATCATTGTAATAATTGTACTTGCAATCTGTGGGTTGCAATGTGTGGCACGATCAATATTATGATGGATGAGACATTATAAGTTGGTTATTAATTAAATTAACTAATATTCTTAGCAGATAGACGCTCTTGCGGCGACATATACATATCTATAAAATCCTATATAATATACATACATACATATTGATCATGTTGACAGGAAATGTTCCCTTATTCCTCTCTTGAACACCTCTAACGAAGGGCTATCCCGCAAGGAGTGTGGAAGCGAATTCCAAAGGCGCACAGCGCGAACAGTAAATGAACCATCATACCGACTTGAGGAGTGGGGAGGGAAACGAAGGAGAAGAGATGAAGATACCAATAGCTGGTTGTGAGTTTTATTATTTTTTACTTATTTTTTTTACTTTACTTTTAGGAGTACTAATACTTTGTTATTATTATTGTTAGTAGTTGCTTACAACTGGCAGGATTACAAAAACATTAAAATGGATACACAAAATAATACTCATCACACATGAGCATCATGTGGGTAGGTTGATTTGGCTATTGTATTAAGCCTATTGATGTAACACTGTAGGTATCAGTGAAGTGTAGCAAGTAGTTTGAAAACTCCTCACCTTTTATGTTAGCTTATGGTGTGTAGACATTGAAACAGTTATCCTTGGTTGGCTGTTTCCATGCTGTTCCTCATTTTATAGCCGGCGACACGTTCATTTGTTCACCAGGCTACAGTCCATGAAGTTGGTTGTTTTTTAAACTGTCGAGTCACATTTTTAAGTGACCTTGCTCCACTGTCAATTGCTGAGGTGGTGGTCAACAGTTGGAATGTTGCCACTTTACATTAAAATTAATTGTATTGGTTGGCTAAAACCAATTGTGATATGCATTAGTAAGCCAGCTTATTCTCAAAGGTGTTCTTATTGACGGTGGTCTAGACTTCCACACTTGATGTCATCACTATCTTGGAGTGACTGGGTGCATAGTTTTAGAAGACTCAAGTTTCTTGTAGTTGCTTTCAATTTTTTTCAAAATTTTTTGATAGTAAGTTATCATTTCCTCTATTATAAGACAATTGCCTGGAACCTGAAATGTGAGAAGTCATGCAGGTAAATAACATAACATCACGCCTATAATCCCCGAAAGGTTAGGTAGAGGGGGTACGCCGCAATCGCGGCGGTAAGACCCCTCTTTGAGGAGTGGCTGGATAGGCGTCACGGCGTCCTGACCTACCGCATGACACAGGTCCTCACCGGACACGGAAGTTTCGGGAGGTACCTGTCTTTGATGGGGAGGGAGGAAACGCCTGGGTGTCAACACTGCGAAGACCGCCCGGAGGACACGGTGGAGCATACGGTGCAGGACTGCCCCGCTTGGGCAGAGCACCGCCGTGTCCTCACGGCGGCGATATGCGGAGACCTCTCGCGCCCGGCATTGGTCGAGGCCATGCTGCGGGGCGAGACGGAGTGGGAAGCGGTCGCCTCCTTCTGCGAAGCAGTCATGCTCGCGAAGGAGGAGGCGGGCCGCGTGAGGGAGAGGACAGCGTCCTCCCTCCACCCCAGCCGCAGTGGTAGACGCCCACGGCACCGGACGTCGGCAGACGATCTCCGGCCACCGTAGGCGCGGGCTTGCGGGCGGCGAGTAATGGGCGACTCGCTGTCCGACCATGGATCATGCCTGGGTCGACGGCGCGTTGTGTTCCACGCGCGCGTCAAAGAGTCAGCATTATGACGGGGCCCCCCTCTAGAGGGCCAAAGCCTGCCGGGGTCGCGGGACTTATAGAATTACCGTGACCCTGGATCATAAAGGGCTACTGAAGGACACCGTGGATTTTAGTCGTCAGTACAAGTCTGACAGTTCCTCCCACTCTGCCCTGGGTGGGAGGACTCATTTGATGATTTTACCACGATAAAAAAAAAAAAAGGTTAGGTAGAGGTGTGCCTAATAGTACACCCACATTTTACCAGTTATGTTTAAGTCCCATGTAATAGGGGGCAAGCCTATTGCCAACATCTGGGTATAAATCAATAATCAGGGTTTTATCTATGGGCCTCAGTTGCCTGTCAATAAAATGATTGATTGATTGATAAATCCAGACGCTGTGGCTGCTACTGAGCAATTCCTAATCGAAAAACCCAATAACACTTTGCCCGACCTGGGAATCAAACCAAAGACCTCGTGCTTGCTTGCAACCACTAGATCAAGGAGGTAGTCAGTGCAGGTAAATAAAGTGCAAGAAAATCCAACATAACATCACACTTGCAATCCCTGAAGGGTTAGGCAGAGGTGTAAATAATACATCCACACTTTGCCAATGCCTGAGCCTCTTGTTTAGCGATATTGCTATTTGCCATTAATATGATTGTCTGGGCTGCTACTGAGCAATTCCTGATGGAAAAACCCAATGCCAGACCTGAGAATCGAATCCAGGCCCTCATGCTTTAATAATAAGGCTCATGACCACTGGACCAACAAAGCAGTCCTACTAGTGTTTAAATTAGTTGGAGTGATAAGTTATAAAGTAGGTAATCAATTGTTTTTAAATAATTATTTACTTGAATTAAGTTAATTAAACTAAGATGGGAAAGTTAAACTGATCAGAACTACTTTAAAAACTATTGGTTGTGTAATTACACCGACAAAACATTCATGTTTTATCATAATGAAAGTTTTGCTTTCTGTTGATTTATCGCACTAATTTCATTGTCACAACTTGTTGAACTAAAACTTGTTTAACATTTCATTATTTGACTTGTTTTACAAATCAATTTCATAACAAAGTGTTTTTGTATTAGTCTTGCAACATTTTGGCCAATACCAACAAAGCAGTCCTGTTTCAAGTTTGCATAATTCATTGAAAAGCCCTAAACGTTGCACTTAATGCAAACAATATCTGCAGGCTTAGCCAAGTTGACAATATACAAACGTTAACGCTAATAGAAAACTAATCAAATGTATGGGAATGACATCATCTCAACGTTAAGTCACGTGGTCAAAACAAACGAATAGAAAATTCGTAGACAAGCATACAATTTATCTAAGCGTTCAAAATGATAAAATGAAATATAATCGTTTCTACAATGTTGATCACTAGATCCCATATAAATCGTAGCCAAGTTAAAGTTTTGACAAGCGCTAACGAAACGATGTCGAAGTTTTTGAACGACCACTGAGCGATCGCCGAGACCCAAGAGTTAACGATAACAATAGGCGTATATATGATTCAGCTGTGTCGTGTATCACGTCATTGTTTATGTTTCAAACTTTCAAGTGCCCGAGTATGATAGAGTTTCGAATAACACAGGAAGATATTTACGAAATAACTAATGATTTTCGTACCTTTCTATGAATTCCAATAAAACTGCGTACTGTAAAAGTTATCACTTCACTTATGGTATCTTTCATTTAAATGTAATATCATATCATTTCGAGTCACAGTAATGTTTAAAATTACATTCCGCACTGTGATATTATAATAAACCAATTATAAGAAGAACTTGTTCCTTATTTCGCTTACTTTTTATCACTTAAAAGAATTATTCCTTTCTTAAAAATTCAAAACAAAAGTTCAGCCCACGCACAAAGTAAACAACTGTGACTTTCACGTTAGTTTGACGTGGGTAGGAACGCTCAACATAGACTAAAGTATAGGTTTTTTCTACAAACATTGGAGAACGAGCGATCGACTGAGTCGTGTCAAGTTGGCTCCAAACTTAGCGTTTTCTCAAATCGTTTACGCCGAGGCGTCAACGATTGTAGAAAGAGATTCGATAAGAAACGTTTGTAACTTGGCTAGGCCTGCTGATTGTGAGATATAAACCTAGTGTGAATGTCAAATGTGACTAAGTTCGAATAAAAATATTCTCTATTGAATGTTTGTAGTCACTGCGAATGAAAAGTCTAATACAAGATTTAAAATTTGTTGATATTATTTATTTAATTAATTTGTTAATGCAAGTAATTAAAAAGTTAAATCTGATTCTTGAGTTCAGTTTCTAACATATAATTACTGGTTATATTTCAATAATTACATTGAGCGCTTACTGAGCGAATTAAATGGAGTGATTAAAGCTGTTGTGTTACTTATTATTTCACATCCACAGGTGTCAAGTTAAAGGTGGCATTAACCTGGCCAGTGTGTGATGTGACAAGTTAAAATATTGTTAACTGTAAATATCTACAGTAACCAAATACTAAAACTTATAAAACAAAATACTTCCCGGGATGTGGGTATCCATCAGCAGGTTTATTTATTGTTATGCTTTCCCGGTGTCCAATCTTTGTTTATTCTGCTGTTCGATCATTCTGTGCTGTAATGTTAGTCGTTTTGAGTGCACAATGAAGTTGCCCGTCACATACAACTTCATTGTTTGTTTATCTTAGTAAATTGCATTTTCATAATGTGTTCTTAGGGTCTGACTTGGTTCATGTGTTCAAGTTGCACTAAGCCATAATATTATCATGTTGGTGACTATCAACCACTTGGATGAAAATGCAGCCAACTCTTTGACTATCATAGTCTTCAGTATCTTCCTATCAATTGCCACTTGACACCCTATATTGGCTGTGGCAGCCAAGTCGCTCGCTCTTGGAAAGCATCATGTTTACGATTCCATATTTATCAATTCTTAAGGTACGCCCTCGCCCATGGCCATGCAAGTAGGTTTCGCAGTTCCATGTAAGTCTTCGGATGTCCGGCATGTAAGAGCAGCGCGCAAGAGCTATCACCTCTTCTGATGTTATGACAGACAATGGATTAGGAGGAACGCTAAACCCAAATATCGACGCCATCCGCCATTCTGCCATATTGTTTTCGCGTGACATGCTTGTTTTGTTGGTAGGTAGGTAGTTGGGTAGTTTAAATCACACGCAATACTTGACTCAAACTTCAAACGTTTATTTCTATTAAACCATTTACAAGTTTAGCCACCCGTTCGCAAACATGATTGTTTATAAGGAGAAGAACGGGCTAAGAAACTCCTTACACACTCTTTTAATTCGTGTTACAGTTCTCATTTACACAAATTACACAACGTAATATTGTTCACTTCAAAAACCACTATAAATTACATACTTTAATTGTTTTCTAATCGCGAGCTAACTAACTCGACTTCTCGTTGTACCTCCGCGTGTTCTCTCTGTCTGGGCGGAAGTGCCACACACCCAGTACAGTAATTTGTTACATAGTAAGTTCATTAAAACTTACAAACAATACTAGAATACTTCACAATTAATTACTGTAATAATTAAACAATGCCAATATTCATAAATGCAAAGGCGTTATTGAATTAAAACTAATTAGTGGCTTCATTACTTTTTTACAACAATGGGATCTTGCTTAAAACCACTTCCGGCAGATCAAAGGATTTAATACAAACAGGTCTTTTACTAATACATTGCTCTGTAAAATAATCTTGTTACTTTTTAGTTGGTAATTAGTTACAGAAACTGATTTAGTTATAGATTCAAATTATAAATCGAGTTATTGATCATTAAAATCGTATTCGGCGCCATCTTCCACAATATTGTGGAATATTGCCTCAAAACAAATCTTAGTGTTAAATGAGCATTGTTAAAATCCCAATTGTCAAATATTTGCTTATCTTAATTTTAACTATAGTTCTAGCTAAAGACTTTCGTTTAATAAATTAATCTTCAGAAGATCTTATCGCGAACTATCTCAGTACTAGTTAATACAGAGACCATTAGATGGCGCTTATCTCTTCTGTCAATCGATACAGATCATTGTAATAATTGTACTTGCAACCCACAGACGGCAGGATCAATATTATGATGGATGAGACATTATAAGTTGGTTATTAATTAAATTAACTAATATTCTTATCAGATAAGACGCTACATATATCTATTATATTTAATACTATATATTATATTTTATATATTTTATACTACATATACACTATGTTGATTCAATATACTTATATATACCT
Organism: Noctua comes; assembly: GCA_963082995.1. NCBI lineage: Eukaryota > Metazoa > Arthropoda > Insecta > Lepidoptera > Noctuidae > Noctua > Noctua comes. Next base: position 698,765 of record OY720293.1, read on the forward strand.
AATTAATATTAGTTACTATAATACAATACATAAATATAAGATATACACTGACATTGCTTTTCTTTAATCTGTCTAAAGGCTAGATCAAGCTAATTTTAGACCAAGCTAATTTTATCATAATCATCATACGATTACAAATTTAAAAAAAGAAACTATAATAATTCAGTTATGATAATATATTATTATAACTATGGTAGGTATTGCACTTAAGTTACATCTATACATATAAAATTCAAAGTCCTGACTGACAGACTGACTGACTGATATATCAACGCACAGCCCAAACCGCTAGTTAATTGTTTATTCCTAGTAAACATCCCTTTCAATGTTTACTAGGAATAAAGAGAATAGAGGAGTTAGTTAAAGTGAAGTAGGTATAATATCAACGTAATATGTAACTGTAACTCACCTATATCATTGAGCGCCTTGTAATTTCACTTCTCATCGATACGCTAATCGATAACAATTCAAATTGAGTCAGCCCAAAATTTGGAGACGAGTTTGGCTCTTTCAGTAGAGTCCTGTGATGCATTTCACAGGAGCAAACAACAGAACAGGCAGGACACGATATAAAGTGTCCCATCGTTTGTTAGGCAGCACCACATTTACACTCACAATTTCACATAATATAGATACGTTTTGCTCATCCAAAACAACGATTTCCACCTCTTTGAACATTGATAAATGTTGCATGGTTGGATCCACAGAAATAAAACCACACACATGCTCAAGAGTAGTAATCAATAAACTCAGTAATGCAAATACTCGTAGATTGACAACTAAGAATGCTCATTTTTTATTAATGAAGGTGTTTGAAAACAATATTTTTAAATTATCGGTAGTTGTTGTCTAAACAGTCAAAATCAAATTGCCTGAGAGTTCAATGTTTGTCTCAAACGTTGGAATCGTTATAAATTCTACTTTAAGTAATGTTTTAACAAAATAATGAATACAAAAAGAAAAAGAATATACTATTGCATGTATTATTTAATAGATGTAGGACTTTTTTTTTTTTTTTTTTTTTTTATCGTGGTAAAATCATCAAATGAGTCCTCCCACCCAGGGCAGAGTGGGAGGAACTGTCAGACTTGTACCGACTAAAATCCACGGTGTCCTTCATTAGCCCTTTATGATCCAGGGTCACGGTAATTCTATAAGTCCCGCGACCCCGGCAGGCTTTCGCCCTCTAGAGGGGGGCCCCGTCATAATGCTGACACTCTTTGAGGCGCGCGTGGAACACAACGCGCCGTCGACCCGGGCATGGTCCATGGTCGGACAGCGAGTCGCCCATTACTCGCCGCCCGCAAGCCCGCGCCTACGGTGGCTGGAGATCGTCTGCCGACGTCCGGCGCCGTGGGCGTCTACCACTGCGGCTGGGGTGGAGGGAGGACGCTGTCCACTCCCTCACGCGGCCCGCCTCCTCCTTCGCGAGCATGATTGCTTCGCAGAAGGAGGCGACCGCTTCCCACTCCGTCTCGCCCCGCAGCATGGCCTCGACCAATGCCGGGCGCGAGAGGTCTCCGCCTATCGCCGCCGTGAGGACACGGCGGTGCCCTGCCCAAGCGGGGCAGTCCTGCACCGTATGCTCCACCGTGTCCTCCGGGCGTTCCTCGCAGTGGTGACACCCAGGCGTTTCCTCCTTCCCCATCAGACACAGGTACCTCCCGAAGCTTCCGTGTCCGGTGAGGACTTGCGTCATGCGGTAGGTCAGGACGCCGTGACGCCTATCCAGCCACTCCTCAAAGAGGGGTCTTACCGCATTGCGGCGTGCCCGATAGATGTAGGACTTATGTATATATAGTATTAATATCCACAGATTATCAAGCTTTGAGTGTCAGAATGGTTACTTCTTATTTACTGTGTCTAAAGTATCTCTAAAAAGGTGTGTAGGGAAAAGGGGTTTTATCAAGAAAAGCACAGAGAGACAAGACTATTCATTTATTTCGGTTAGGCTTGTCATATTTACAGGTAACGTCAATTACCTATCAAGCTACGTCCATTCGCAAACCTAGGTCTTCGTGGAGAAGAATGGACAAGAAACTCCACGGTAACATCTTTTAAAATATGATACCAGGACAATTATACGTTGTCCTGGACCATCCTCAAGTTATAACAATTTATCATTTATCAGTGTAGATAAATAATAAGCAATATAAGCCAAATAATAACATATTTCTAGCACATAGTTATCAGAAATATTCATAGTATAATAGTATAATATCAAATAACTTACATAAACATTGTAGAACCTTAAGGTAATCCAAATAGGTTCCAGCTTTACATATTTGGTATCTCCATTACTATGTTACTTTCAAACGTAATACTATACACATGGTACACACAAAATACCAATCAGGGTATATCTTAACCCTTCGAACACTTACAGCATAAAAAGCCCCGAATTGGCGGCAACATCTATTTTATACCCGTCAAATCATAATCATACCCATCAAAGATAGCCGCCATAATAAACCAATGGCAAATGGTCATACATTAAACCTAAATAACTAATAACGTAGATAATAATTAACAAATCCTGTGTAAGGGAACTATTTTAAAACTTCATTACATAATTTAGCAATCTAGTATGTATTTATTTGTAATATTTATGTTTAATCCCATAAAATATGAACATCAACTGATAGTTCAGAGAATTGATTAAAACAACTTGATATATTTAAATTGCAAGATAAGATCTAGGAAACATTATAAATATCATTTAATTATTACTAATTCATTTATTAGCAATATAAAGTAAATAAACATTTAACTTGATTATTCAAATATCACAACTATCTTTCGTTTTGAAACTAAGCCTTTTAAGCCACAATGGAAACTATTTCTATAAAATACATCGGGCTATAAAATATCTCTGGGAAAATGTATATTAGGTTTATTTGAAATTAGAACCTTTCTGTTCTCAAGATATTAATTTACGATGATAATTAACTTACAATATTCTTGAAATGCAATGTCGCCATACGTCAATGTTATTTCACATCTGACAGCCGACGTTGCTACATTATATTGTTATTAATTTGGTCGGATATTCTCATAAATATAAGGCTATGCTATCACATGCATGATTTGAACTTACGACTGACTGCTATAGTAACATCATGCAAAATATTATATCTCCTTCAGCATCATAAGTGAATGATGAATATATATTGGTATATGGTAATTGATGTGCCACCGCACACTAATAAAAACCGAGCTCGCTCGTTTTATTTTGTGTTTGTGTGCATAACTATGACTTCACCCACACATATAAACTGTAAACCAAATACTTGGGTCTTCTGTACAAGGAGAAGTCGAGTTAGTTAGCTCGCGATTAGAAAACAATTAAAGTATGTAATTTATAGTGGTTTTTGAAGTGAACAATATTACGTTGTGTAATTTGTGTAAATGAGAACTGTAACACGAATTAAAAGAGTGTGTAAGGAGTTTCTTAGCCCGTTCTTCTCCTTATGAACAATCATATTTGCGAACGGGTGGCTAAACTTGTAAATGGTTTAATAGAAATAAACGTTTGAAGTTTGAGTCAAGTATTGTGTGTGATTTAAACTACCCAACTACCTACCTACCAACAAAACAATCATGTCTCGCGAAGACAATATGGCAGAATGGCGGATGGCGTCGATATTTGGGTTTAGCGGTCCTCCTAATCCATTCTCTGTCATCTATACATATAAAATTCAAAGTCCTGACTGACTGACTGACTGACTTATATATCAACGCACAGCCCAAACCACTGGTCCTAGAGACATGAAATGTGGACAGTGTACTCTTTGTGAAGAGTAGGTATCCACTAAGAAAGGGTTTTTCGAAATTCCACCCCTAAGAGAGTGAAATGGGGTGTTGAATTTTCTATGAAACTTTTTATTCTCTGAGTCGATTGACTTGAAATTGTGTCTACATATACTTCAGTTAAAATGATGAGATACGTGTATCACAGTTTTTCCAAAATCATCCCCCAATTTAAAATTCAATGTCCTGACTGGCTGACTGATATATCAACGCACAGCCCAAACCACTGGTCCTAGAGACATGAAATTTGGACAGTGTACTCTTTGTGAAGAGTAGGTATCCACTAAGAAAGGGTTTTTTGAAATTTCATCCCTAAGAGGGTGAAATGGGGTGTTTAATTTTCTGTGAAACTTTTTATTCCCTGAGTCGATTGACTTGAAAATTTGTGTATTTACTCTTCAGTTAAAATTATGAGATACGTGTATCACAGTTTTTCCAAAATCATCCCCAATTTTAAATTAAACGTCCTGATTGGCTGACTGATATATCAACCTCCAGCCCAAACCACTGATCCTAGAGACATGAAATTTGGACGATGAATTGTTTGTGAAGAGTAGATATCCACTAAGAAAGAGTTTTTCAAAATTCTACCCCTAAGAGGGTGAAATGGGGTGTTGAATTTTATGTGAAACTTTTTATCCACGGAGCTGATTGACTTGAAAATTTGTATTCATGCTCTTCAGTTAAAATCATGAGACACATGTATCACAGTTTTCTAAAAATCATCCCCCAATTTAAAATTCAATGTCCTGTCTGGTTGATTGATATATCAACCCCCAGCCCAAACCACTGGTCCCAGAGACATAAAATTTGAACGGTGAATTGTTTGTGAAGAGTAGGTATCCACTAAGGAAGGGTTTTTCGAAATTCCACCCCCAAGAGGGTGAAATGGGGTGTTGAATTTCCTGTGAAACTTTTTATTCTCGGAGGCGATTGACTTGAAAATTTGTGTACATACTCTTTAGTTAAATTTATGAGATACGTGTATCACAGTTTTTCCAAAATCATTCCCCAATTTAAAATTTAATGTCCTGTCTGGCTGACTGATATATCAATGCACAGCCCAAACCGCTGATCCGAGAGAAATGAATTTTGGACGGTGTATTCTTTGTGAAGAGTAGGTATCCACTAAGAAAGGGTTTTTTGAAATTCTACCCCTAAGAGGGTAAAATGGGGTGTTGAATTTTCTGTGAAACTTAATATTTACTGGGTCGATTGACTCGAAAATTGATGTTCACACTCTTCAATTAAAATTATAAGACATATGTATCAGTTTTTCTAAAATCATCCCCCAATATAGTTAAATAGGGCTTCGAAGCTCACGTAGAAGGGCGCATGCCGCGCAGCGTTGCGTGGGGCGTGCGGGGCGCGGGAGTATTTACCTATTACTAAGTAGGTAGGATTTTTCTGAGGTAGAGAAGTGTCTGTGAATATGGTTTATTCCACCGATTTTCGCGTTGGCTCGCGATACGGGACATTGATATTAAATATTATGTCAAAGTATTATGTCTATAAATAGATTCCTAATAAATCATTTGATTGGTGTCCCGGTGTCCAATCTCAAACCAAGATATTTCACATATGTAATTTAATTGATATTACTATGAACAAATATTTACAATAGCAAGTACACGTAAATCTATATATGTACTACACATACATAGATTACTTATTATCCCAGAAGTAACATTCCGTGGGCAATTCCCGGACTCCACGCGGGCGAAGCCGCGGGCAGAAGCTAGTAACATATATATATCGATGGACTCACGTAGATTTTTAAGTTACCCTTATATATGTAATAAGCTAAGTATAATGTAACGTGTCCTATGTAGGAGCACGTATGTAAGAGTAAAATAAATGTAAAACTAGCAAACAATTGAAATTAAGCAAAAAAGAGCGCGGACCTCCATGTCTGCGGTAGAAACTTACTGTAATAAAAAAAAAACAAGTAGTAGTACGATGCACGAGCATAGTGACAGTGAACAATCGAGCTCAGATAACTTTTTCAATGATGAGGACAGTCCACATTTGATAACCCAATCTGAACTCAACGATCTTATAAGAGATTTGCGATTCGATTTTTGTGATTTGTTTTTTTTTTCTTTTTTTGAGTATTTATCGCTCTAGAACAACTCTGAACAACTCAAAACACCTTTGGAAAAACATTAAAAATATTACTCACATGAAACAGACTCAAAACAATAACGACAAACTTCTAAACATCAAATCTACTGAGACTGAATCTGTTGATTATATTAATAGTTTTTTCTCAGGCATAGATGCGGGCCTAGTGAGATTACACCATTATGCCCCTCTCAAAATTTGTCTGGTTGCCATTTCCCATGCCAGTCTCAGCTTTCATAGTTGTCCTTCTGGACACTGATCCGCATGAGGTTCTCGAGGTTCTTATGTGTCTAAAAACGGATGGTGCTCCTGGACTGGATCTTATTCCAGTTAGTTTTTTTTAACTGGCTAGGTGCATAGTGTCTCTAATAATCTCCCATTTGGCTAACACCTGTTTCAAAAACGGTGTGTTTCCTTCTTGCTTAAAACAAGCTGTCATTATGTTAATAATTATAGACCGATCTCCGTTCTGCCTTCATTGTCTAAAATACTAGAAAAACTTATTAATACTAGAAAAACTTATTAATAATAGATTAACAGGATACCTTAATAAATATAACATATTATCTAACTCTCAATACGGTTTTCAAGCGGGTAAGTCTACACAGGATGCTGTACTGGCTTTGACTTCTCTAGTCACTGATCAATTGAACAATGGTGGTAGATGCTTAACCGTATTTTTTTATCTGAAAAAGGCGTTTGACACCGTCTCTGCTCACATTCTTGTGCAAAAATTAGAAAACATAGGAATAAGAGGCACCCCTTTGAATCTGCTACAGGATTATCTGAGAGGAAGGAAACAGAGAGTTAAGGTAGGAAAATTTGTGAGTGCCGACGCTGAACTGACCTTCGGGTTGCTCCAGGGCTCCGTCCTGGGGCCAACGCTTTTTCTCATTTATATTAATGACCTCTGCAACTTGAAATCTAACAACACTAAGGTTTTCTCATATGCGGATGACACTGCTATGGTGATTACGGGAAATTCGTGGGACTCTATAAAAAGGGATGCCGAATCTGCGCTGGCAACCACTGCCACCATGGCTACACCATGGCTGAGACAAAACTTGCTTACTCTAAACACTACTAAGACCATTTTCATGTGTTTTTCAATCGACAGTAGGAATCAACCTCACCCTGGATATAGTCTTAAAATACACAACTATCATAATATTGATAACTGCAATTGCCCCACTAAAACCAAGGTAGATAGTGCAAAATACTTGGGGATCATGATTGACGAAAGATTGTCCTGGCACTCCCAGATTGAACTAATTGCTAGCAGAATCAGGAAATTGATCTGGATCTTTAAAAACCTTAGACATTCTGTCGATGTAGAACTTCTGAAAAAAGTCTATGTTGCTTTGGCACAGTCAATCATGATTTACTGTATTCCAGTATGGGGGGGTGTATCTAAAGTTAAATTTTTAGAGGCAGAACGTGCACAAAGGATACTTCTCAAAATTATGTTATTTAAAAAACTTAGATTTCCAACCGTCTCTCTTTACTCCATAGCTGACCGGCTTAGTATGCGCCAATTGTATATTCTACATGTCATTTTAAAAAAACATAAGTCGCTGCCGGTAGATCCCAGAATCTTGGCAAAAAGACGAAATGACATAGTAGCTAAAACACGCAAAGGATCATGACCATCAACGGTACTGGTTTTTCTCATGCATCAAGATAAAAATTATATTACAATTATTTTCTTTATTTTTGAAGTCATTCTGCAATTAGAATGCCAATTTTGTATAGGGGTTTATTTTGTAAACTTAATAAGTTATGAAATTGTTTTGATAAAATTAATTACGGTCTACTGCCGGCTATTCTTACGTTAAAGTGTTGCCATAATCAAAATAAGTAAATATATTGACAACTCTAATCGATTTTTTTTGTATACTATTACAAATTAATATAAATGTAAAGTCATTGGAAAGGTAAATCGCGGGGTTTTTATAAATAATAAAGCGAGATGATACTACTGTGGTGTGAAATAATTAGTATTTCACACACACAGTAGTCTTATTATTTTGCTTTCAAAACTTTTAAAGCAATTTCACTTTGTTGACTAACGATACATATGAATGATTGCATAGATTTTTTTTTAATTATCTTGCTTCGGTTTGATATAAATCGAACCTTTTTAATAAATTAATGATTATAGAACTAAATCAGTCATTTGAGATAATTATGTGTCGAGTGTATTTATTCGAGGAATCGATTTTCATTTAAAATCTAAAGTGGCAACATTGGTATTGGTGTCTCAAATTGAATTGTCATTGTCAAAAAGTCCAATGTCAATTGCGCGTGGTGCATGCTAAGTTTGTTAATTGCGATTTAAGTATTACAGTTTTTTTGTGTTGATCGAGTCCTACTCTCCACAGTAATTGTGATATTCATTGTAACTATTTGTCTATTTCTTGTTTTCAATCACTATCGCTAACTTTAATGTGAAATTGTGAATCTTACGCCAGGACGTTTTTACGCCAGGAAGTTTTCACTTTGTTTGAAGTTTGTGTGTGATTCGTATTTTGTTGTACTGTACTGTACTACTTAGCGACTACTGAAAATGTCGACCACTTCGCGTGAGGTACCGACAACAAGAACAATCGACCGGCGAAACCGGTGTATCAACTGTTTTTTTGCAATCCTAAGAAGCCAACGCAGGTATTCTTTGGAACAAGCTACTACTCAGATGATCAATGTGTTACAGTCATGGATAACTCCTACTCAGGTAAGCACATTCTATTGACGTTTTCATACCTATCAGTCTATTTCTTGATTTCTCAGACAGTTTAAACCTACCCAGTCATTCTCTCGTTTTTATATTTTAATTTTTGCTTTTTGTAAATCACATATTAAAAACTATAGACAAATGATAGCATAAAATCAATTTCACAATGCTGAAATTGGAAGCACTCCTTGCTGTAAGCACAAAATATAATTATGTTGTGCGGCCCATTCAGTTAGACTTGAAGTCGGTGATTGTGACATTCCTTTGTTCATTCTATTATACTATATTCTAATGACCTTTTTTTTATATTTCATTTCAAATATATTTTTTGATTGCAGCTGTCTCCAGGAAGTATAATTTGTTCCGAGTGTTTTGGACTGCTTCAAAATCGAGTTAACACAATGAGCGAAGGAAGTGCAACACCTTTGCCTGCTCTTGGACATAGAAGAATCTGCTTTCCTTGTGGAAATTCTATCTTACGAGCACCAAGAACATACCCTGTGCGACATGATCGACAAGAAAGAAACATTTTAATGAGACTGGTTTCACTGCACTTGGTAAATATTTATTAGTATCTTATTGAAAATATGGAGTGTCTAATACTGAATCTGTCTACTTGGGCTAACAGAAAAAATATTTAAGCACCTTATTTTTTTTAGGTTTCCAGAATGGAACGTGTATGTTACTGACCTTAAGCGGTTTGCTCTAGGTACATATCAATTAAAACAGGCCAGATCTTACTTCGGGGAACATGTTCGTCAGTCTGGAATATATTCAGTGGAAGTGAATACTGAAATTGATGAGGATATTCCTCTGATTTTAAGCCTAAATAATTATTTGTTAAAAGGTAGGATTAAATCCAGGCATGTGAACAGTCGTACATATTACACGTATTTATTAATAAGCAGAGACGATGCTGTAGCAAATACATTACAAGCCATAATAGGTTATTGTTGCAACTGCCTTGTTGGTAAGCGAACTGTTGGCTGCTGTGCTCACATAATGACAGTGGTGTGGTTTTTGAGTTGGGCTCGATACAATGATATCACTGCTCCAGCATCTTATTTAGATGATTTTTTAAATGAAAATGATGAATGAAGTCATTCGCTGTTCCTATATGAATAGGTACCTACCTACTTACTGTAAGGGTTAGATATACTATGATTGATTATATACCTACCTACATGTTTAAAGTGCTACCAGTGTCACTGGATCAAATTAAAGATCTCTTTGAATTCTATTGTTTTTTTTTTACAGCTCTCCTTTTTTTGTATTTGTAACTGTTTTAACAGGAAATATAAAGGCAAGGTACTGATTTATTTAATTCTCTATCCCATCAGATATGCTAATTAATCTGCTCTCCAAACTACGACCTTACTTACCTCTATACACGACGGATATTTCTATTTTGAGGTTAAGTTACGTTTTCTAAAAAAACTTGGAAATGCGGGTTTTGATTCCAAAATGGCAATTGTAGATGGTTATTTGGTTAATTTATAAACCATCTAAAACAACTTTGGAATTGACGCAACTCTGTACCGTGGTCCATATTGTCGTGGTCATTCTCCTTTAAAACATACTTCGCTAGACACCAATTCTCAAATCAATCTTCGCATTTATATAACTCCGTTAATAAAAATCTTAACATATACACAAAAACTACCCTGGCATGTAAACAAATGGTGACAGAGTGGCTCAAATCTCTTAACTATGAAGATGTGGAAAATATAATTGTTCATATTATTAAGTAGTCTTTAGTAAAGTGTATATTTTTGAGTATTTATATTTGTATGTTGTTGTATATAAATATGTATGAATCTCTTTATATATTCTCGCTAACACATATACACACACATCCACACACAGGCACACACATACACACACACATACACACATGCGCACACACTGGCGAACGCTCGCGGGTGTGCTTACATAAACTTAAAAATAGTGTAATAAAGGGAAATGCCCATTTAGTGAAGAGGTTTTGGCCAAGTGACGCCCATGAAAGAAACCAACGATAGACATTAGGGTTGACATCACACATAAAGAAACAAACACTAATTGTACATAGAACTCGGTTGGATTATTATAAATCATAAATAAGAATTCAAGGTTAAAAAAAAACATGATTATAGTTTTCTGATTTTTTTATTCGTTCTCATTTAAATAAATAACAAGCACGTCATCTAAGAATTGGGCTGGGGGATTTATATTTGATTGAAACCTTGCCCAGCCCAAGAACCACACAATTGTCATCACGTGGGCACAATACCCTACTGTCCTCCGACCAGATATACAATTACAACAATATTGTCGTATTGCTTCTATTCCAGTTTCATCATTCTTAATCATTATATAAACGAAATACATTTTTCTTAATTACTTTCTCTCTTTTTCTTTCTTTTGATTCGCCCTCTTATTAAAATGCTGTTATTAGCTGAAGGAAATCCTTCTAGAACACTGTTATTTCTTTCTGGGCACACTTCAATACTATAAGAACCTTGCGCTCTCATATGCTCTCCATAATATGAGCGTGCCTGTTTTAGCTGATAGGTTCCACATGCAAATAATATTAAATCATTGTAAGTGAGTCGGGGAAACTCGGATAAGTTTTCGCTATCTGCATTTATGTTCACGAATTGTGTACGCCTTCGATTTAATTGATTGCCTTCCACAAAATCAGCTAAATGGTTATTAACATATAAAAATCGTCTAATATCTATACATATAAAATTCAAAGTCCTGACTGACTGACTGACTTATATATCAACGCACAGCCCAAACCACTGGTCCTAGAGACATGAAATTTGGACAGTGTACTCTTTGTAAAGAGTAGGTATACACTAAGAAAGGGTTTTTCTAAATTCCACCCCTAAGAGGGTGAAATGGGGTGTTGAATTTTCTATGTAACTTTTTATTCTCTGAGTCGATTGACTTGAAATTGTGTCTACATATACTTCAGTTAAAATCATGAGATACGTGTATCACAGTTTTTCCAAAATCATCCCCCAATTTAAAATTCAATGTCCTGACTGGCTGACTGATACATCAACGCACAGCCCAAACCACTGGTCCTAGAAACATGAAATTTGGACAGTGTACTCTTTGTGAAGAGTAGGTATCCACTAAGAAAGGGTTTTTCGAAATTTCACCCCTAAGAGGGTGAAATGGGGTGTTGAATTTTCTATGAAACTTTTTATTCTCTGAGTCGATTGACTTGAAATTGTGTCTACATATACTTCAGTTAAAATGATGAGATACGTGTATCACAGTTTTTCCAAAATCATCCCCCAATTTAAAATTCAATGTCCTGACTGGCTGACTGATACATCAACGCACAGCCCAAACCACTGGTCCTAGAAACATGAAATTTGGACAGTGTACTCTTTGTGAAGAGTAGGTATCCACTGAGAAAGGGTTTTTCGAAATTTCATCCCTAAGAGGGTGAAATGGGGTGTTGAATTTTCTATGAAACTTTTTATTCTCTGAGTCGATTGACTTGAAATTGTGTCTACATATACTTCAGTTAAAATGATGAGATACGTGTATCACAGTTTTTCCAAAATCATCCCCCAATTTAAAATTCAATGTCCTGACTGGCTGACTGATATATCAACGCACAACCCAAAGCGCTGGTTCTAGAGACATGAAATTTGGAGAATGTACTCTTTGTGGAGAGTAGGTATCCACTAAGAAAGGGTTTTTGAAATTCCACCCCTAAGAGGGTGAAATGGGGTGTTGAATTTTCTGTGAAACTCTCTCGGTTGACTTGACAATGTTTCTACATATACTTCAGTTAAAATGATGAGATACGTGTATCACAAAATCATCCCCCAATTTAAAATTCCATGTCCTGACTGGCTGACTGATATACCAACGCACAGCCCAAACCGCGGGTCCCAGAGATATGAAAATTGGAGGGTGTATTCTTTGTGAAGAGTTAGTATCAGTTTTTCGAAATTCCTACCCCTTAGAGGGTGAAATGGGGTGTTGAATTTTCTGTGAAACTTTTTACTCTCGGGGTCGATTGACTTGAAAATTTGTTTACATACTCTTCAGATAAAATCCAGTAAATCCGATGTCCAATCTCAAACCAAGGTGTCAATATTTCACGTATCTAATTTAATTGATATAACTTTATAATAATAATTGCAAGTTATAAGCAAGTACATGTAAATCTATGTATGTGTTATAGATAGATACATAGATTACTTATTATTCCAGTAGTAAGATATGGGGACGGGATCTTAGAGTATGTAAACAAATTTTCAAGTCAATCGACCCCGAGAGTAAAAAGTTTCACAGAAAATTCAACACCCCATTTCACCCTCTAAGGGGTAGGAATTTCGAAAAACTGATACTAACTCTTCACAAAGAATACACCCTCCAATTTTCATATCTCTGGGACCCGCGGTTTGGGCTGTGCGTTGGTATATCAGTCAGCCAGTCAGGACATGGAATTTTAAATTGGGGGATGATTTTGTGATACACGTATTTCATCATTTTAACTGAAGTATATGTAGACACATTTTCAAGTCAATCGACCCCGAGAGAGTTTCACAGAAAATTCAACAACCCATTTCACCCTCTTAGGGGTGGAATTTCAAAAACCCTTTCTTAGTGGATACCTACTCTCCACAAAGAGTACATTCTCCAAATTTCATGTCTATAGAACCAGCGGTTTGGGCTGTGCGTTGATATATCAGTCAGCCAGTCAGGACATTGAATTTTAAATTGGAGGATGATTTTGGAAAAACTGTGATACACGTATCTCATGATTTTAACTGAAGTATATGTAGACACAATTTCAAGTCAATCGACTCAGAGAATAAAAAGTTTCATAGAAAATTCAACACCCAATTTCACCCTCTTAGGGATGAAATTTCGAAAAATCCTTTCTTAGTGGATACCTACTCTTCACAAAGAGTACACTGTCCAAATTTCATGTTTCTAGGACCAGTGGTTTGGGCTGTGCGTTGATGTATCAGTCAGCCAGTCAGGACATTGAATTTTAAATTGGGGGATGATTTTGGAAAAACTGTGATACACGTATCTCATGATTTTAACTGAAGTATATGTAGACACAATTTCAAGTCAATCGACTCAGAGAATAAAAAGTTACATAGAAAATTCAACACCCCATTTCACCCTCTTAGGGGTGGAATTTCGGGGTGCGTTGTCAGAATTCCTCCACGTGTGCCTGATGGCTGCCGGTCCCTCTCGATACGTCTGGAGGGAATAGCAGTTGCTGGGCCGGTGCACCCTGGGCGTGGGCAGTATCCTTCCCCGAGGAATGGGAAGAGATTCTTATTCCTCGGGGAATGTTACTGTCCATGGGTAATATTCTGACATGGGAGGGGTCCATCTTGGACCAAGGGGGCGTTGCTCCGCGTGACCCTCTGAAAAGCAGAGGGCACAGCGGAGGAGCAAGGGCGGGCTCGGTGTGCACTTACCCTGCCTCCGAGCAGACAGTGAAGGACTCAGTCATTCACTGTCCCCGTCGATATCGTAATGCCACCGTCGAAGTGTCGTGGAACACGTCTCGCGGCTTCGATTGGGACCGAGGGTCTTGGCTTAACCGCCCGGACCACGAGGTAGAAAACCTCTATAAAAGTTACCCCGAATCTCAAGCGGCGGCGCACCGCGAGGAGATGTATGGCTGACGGGTTCCTATGGAAAATCAGTCGCTAGTGCGAACCACTGCCGGGCCTGGCAATGGCTTATCTGGGTACAGGGGGCACTGCCCAGATGGACTTTTTATTTCCCCCATACTCGTGGGAACAGTATGGAAAAAACTTACAAAACCCAAAATACGGCCGATAACGGCGAAGGAAGGGAGGAGAGGGATGCGGGGTCGGAGTCCGGCGCCGCTTCCAGCGATGTGAGTGCGGGAGGCTCAGAGAGCTCCCGGCGCGGGAGGTCCGGGGCTGCTGCGGTGAACAAGGAGTTCCTCCGCAAGCGGTCCAGGCCGGTAGGCGACCAAGAGTCGTCATCAGAGGGGGAGCTGGCTTCGGCTCGCAAGATCCCCACCAGCAAGCGTGGCGGGATCCGCGGCAAGGGGAGAGGCCTCTCTACCACCGAAAGGTCGGCGCGGCTTGCCGAGGAGGGACGCCACCCGGGGGTGGCCGCCGGTCGCGGGGTGGCCCGTTTGGGCTCCTCTGATGACGAGGCGGGCGCAGACGGCGGCTCCGATGCGGAGCGTAAGGCCGGGCTTGCGAAGGAGGTGGAGGCGGCGCTGAGGGCTGTTTCTTGCAAACAAAAGCCCTCCACCAGGCACAAGGCTATACCTGCAGCTATCGCCTCCATCATGGCGGCAGCGGAGGCCAGATATGCGGGGCCCCCGACAGACGACGTGGCCAAACTGCGGGCGGAGGTCGCTCGACTGACGGCCGCCACGGAGCTTCTCCAAGAGGAGAATAAGAAGCTCCGAGCAGACCTGGCCGGTCTGCGCGAGTCCGGCTCTCGCGAGGCGCCCCAAAATGGGGGCCAGCAGCGACCAAGCCAGCCCGTGCCGGTGGAGAACCAGGTCCTGAACCTGGTTCGGCAGGAGCTGGCTGCCTTCCAGGCGCGGTTCTCCGTCCTGGAGGGCATTGTCCTGCGCCCCCCCCTGGCGGCAAATAAGGCGCCCCCGGGCCCGAGGGTGGCCACATATGCGGCTGCTGCGGCCTCCGCACCGGGGCCGTCCAGTCAGGCCTCCGGCAGGGTTACGTCGGCCCCCAAAAAGCCGGCTACGGTTAGGAAAGCGGCGGCCCTGAAGCAGGTCAAGGTGGCGGCCCAAAAGAAGGGCAAGGCGGCGAATGTGCCAGCGCCAGCCGCGAGACAGCCACCACTGCCGCCCCCCCCCGCCCCCTAAGCCTTCCGCGGCCGAGACTAGGTGGCAGGTGGCCGGAGAGAAAGCGAGGGAGCAAAGGGCGGCCAAAAAGGCCAGGAAGCGGGAGCGGAAGCGCCGGCAAAAGGAGCATGGCGTCGCGGCTAGGCTCAGCGCCCCAAAGACCGTGGCTGTAGTGATCACACTACAGCCGGACGCGGAAAAGAGGGGCGTGACCTATCGCGACGTGCTCGCTAAGGCGAAGGCGACGGTGGATCTCGGGGAGCTCGGGATCGCCGGGGGCCTCAGGCTTAGGGTCACCGCAACAGGGGCTCGAGTGCTAGAGATCCCCGGCGAAACCCGTGGCTCGTCCGCTGACGCTCTGGCTGAAAAGCTTAGAGCGTCCCTAAATGCGGACGAGGCCCGAGTGTCCAGGCCCGTCAAATGCGCAGACCTGCGCATCCTGGGTCTGGACGACTTGGTGACCGAGGAGGAGGTGGTGGCCGCCGTCACCAGGACCGGTGGGTGCCCTGCCGAGCAGGTCAAGGCAGGCACCTTACGTCCGGACCTGACGGGCATGCGAACCGTAACGGTAAGCTGCCCTGTGACGGCGGCGAAAGCCATTGTGGAGGGCCGAAGGCTCTTGGTGGGCTGGGTGTCGGCGCAGGTGAAGCTGCTGGAACCCAGACCTCTGAGGTGCTTCCGCTGCCATGTGGGGCACCACGTGTCGGTCCGGTGCACCTTGGAGGTGGACCGCAGTGACCATTGCTTCCGCTGCAGCCAGCCTGGACACATGGCCTCGGCTTGCTCCGCCGCGCCGCACTGCGCCGCATGTGCAGCAGCTGGCAAGCCGGCCGATCACCGGGCAGGGAGCAAGGCCTGCAGTACACCCGCCAAGGCCAGGGGCAAGGGAAGGCCCTCCACCATCACCACTGCCAAAACCCCCACCGTCGCCACCACCGCAGCCGCCGCCACTGTCGCCGCCGCTGCCGCCACTGCTGCAACTTCCGCAGCGGCGCCCTCGCAGGGGCCCGGGAGGGGGCTGAAATGGAGTGCCAATAACGGCCCCACTACGCCTTCTCCAGGCGAACATCAACCACTGCGCCTGCGCTCAGGATCTGTTGCTCCAGAGCATGGCGCAGTGGTCGATTAACATCGCCGTGGTCGCTGAGCCGTACTTTGTCCCGCCCAGGACTGACTGGGTGGAGGACCTTAGCGGCTCAATGACCATAATTGCGTCAGCCGCCGCCGGTACCCCGACCCTTGAGAGTGTCAGGAAGGGTCAGGGGTGCGTAGCAGCACGGTTCGGGGAGATTGTAGTAGTGGGAGTCTACTTCTCCCCGAGCCGAACTCTCGCCGAGTTCCACAACTCCCTCACGGAGTTGAGTGTCGTCATCGGAAACCATTCCCTCCCCGTGCTTGTGCTCGGGGACTTCAATGCCAAGAACTTGTCTTGGGGTTCTCGTTACACGGACGCGCGGGGTAGGATGGTGGAGGACTGGGCTCTGGAGACAGACCTGGTCGTCCTAAATCGGGGTTCTGTCCCCACGTGCGTGCGGATGCGGGGCGAGTCGGTGGTGGACATCTCGTTTGCTAGCCCCGCTCTGTCGCCGCGTGTCGTTGACTGGCGCGTCATGGAAGGGGTGGAGACCTACTCCGACCACCGGTACATCCGGTTCGATGTCTCCACCCAGACCACAAGCGCGCCGGTCCTACAGGCCCCGAGTGGTCCGCGATGGGCGCTGAAACAGCTGGACCGGGAGCTCGTCCTGGAAGCCTCGATCGTGCAGGCCTGGGTGTCATCACCGGTCAGGCCTGCCGACATCAATAACGAGGCGGGTTGGTTCCAGGAGGCCATGTCCGAGATTTGCGACGTGGCAATGCCCCGAGTTCAGTCAAGAAGCGCCCGGCGACAGGTGTACTGGTGGTCGCAAGAGCTGACGTCTCTGCGCGAGGCGTGCGTTGCCGCGCGGCACCTGCACGCCAGGCATCGCAGGCTCCGCATCCGCCCTCCGGATGCGGCAGCCATTGAGGCGGAGCTGTACGAGGGGTACAGAGCGGCGAAGACCGCCCTCCAAGAGGCTGTCCGGCGGGAAAAGAATCTGGCCCACGCGGTGATGCTGGAGTCTCTGAACGGAGATCCGTGAGGGCGCCCTTACAAGATGGTGTGGGACAAACTCCGCACCCGGGCTCCCCCGCTGACGCAGAGTCTCCGGCCTGAGCTCGTGGAGGACGTGGTGAGCGCTTTGTTCCCTTCGCGAGGGGAGCATCCTCCCCCGCCTATGGCTCCGCCGCCGCGTGCGATGCCGGAAGCGGATCACACCTATGACGATGACGACATTCCGGAGGTGACTGGGGTAGACCTGAGAGTGGCGGTACGCAGGCTGAAAGCCAAAAATACCGCCCCGGGACCTGATTGCTTGCCTGGCAAAGCCTGGGTCCTGGCCTCTGAGGCTCTCGGGCCCCGACTGGAAGGGCTCCTAAGCGCATGCTTGGAGAGAGGCCAGTTCCCGTTTCGTTGGAAGACGGGGAAGCTGGTCCTCATCCGGAAGCCAGGGCGCCCTGCGGACTCTCCGTCCGCATACCGGCCCATCGTGTTGCTCGACGAGGTGGGCAAGCTCTTTGAAAGAGTCATTGCCAACCGCCTCGCCGGGCACCTTGTGGGGATGGGGCCGGATCTTGCGGAACACCAGTTTGGTTTCCGCAAGGGGCGCTCGACGGTGGACGCCATCATGCGCGTGAGAGCCCTCACGACGGGGGACGCGGTCAATCAAAATCAAAATCAAAATCAAAGCATTTATTTCAAATAGGCCAGTTACAGGCACTTTTGAATTGTCGAAACAAAGACAACAATAGCTACAGTCCCAGTCACAAGGCATAAAAACTGTGAAAGTACTGTAGTTGCCCATTCCCTAACGTAGATCTCTATGGAGAAGAACGGGCAAGAAACTCCATGGACACTCTTTTAAATCAGTATACTTTAACAAACTCTTGGTTACATCATTCATGTTGAGATGGTACATTATGTGAGAACGATGTAGCAAGATGTGTACGTTAAAAGTGTCCATAGTAAACAATTCAAAAAAAGAAAAAAAAAACAATTCAAATAAGCCGTGGCAACCAAGAGATGACCAGTCACAACTGACAGCGCCCGTTCACGAACATGACGCATGTATCAGCACCATTCAACTCAACCATTTTGAAGGGAACTAAATGATCCGACACACGCGCCACCATCAGCGAGACATTTGAGTGAGCATGACACACTCCTAACCGCCAGGGCACATTCAAGTCAAGAAAAGACGTAGGTTTCTCGCGAATGACAGCTTTCTATTACATAGTACTCACACAATATGGGCTATGCGGCTATATAATACTAAAGAGATTGAATTTATACAAAGCAAAGATAGTTGTACAATCTTCAGCAGCTCCAACATACTATTTAATGCTTCTTCTTAGCGTTTCGATGGCAAAAAGTTTAAATATGCTTAGCCCAAAAACTCAGCCACGTGTACCCCGCTCACTGATGCAGTAAATAAATCATCAAGAGCGCAGGTGATTGGGATATGTAATGCTATTCATTTATGCGTCCCTGTCCTTGTGGAGCAGGACCGGCATTGAGCCAAGCATTTTTATCAACGATATAATCGTCCAACTTGTAATATGCTTGCCTACACAGTGTGCGTTTAATGCATGTTTTAAATTTCGTTTCATTCAGTTCAAGAATACTTTGTGGAATTTTGTTATAGCATCTCAAACAGTACCCCATGAAAGATGAGTCTACTTTAGCGAGTCTGAAGCCTGGCTGAACTAATTGGTCTCTATTTCTAGTACTGTAATTGTGTCTGTCACCTCTTTTATTAAAAAGATGTAGATTTTTTCTTATATACATTATGTTTTCATAGATGTATTGAGAATGTACCGTCATGATGTTAATTTCCTTAAACAGTTCCCTTAGAGAATCACGCCTACGAAGATTATATATGGCTCTGATGGCTCTTTTTTGCAGAATAAATATAGACTCAATGTCTGCAGCCCGTCCCCATAGTAAAATGCCATAAGACACTATACTATGAAAGTAACTAAAATAGACCAGTCTAGCGGTATCTACATCAGTATATTGACGGATTTTTCTAATAGCATATGCTGCTGAACTTAGCCGCCCCGCAAGAGATGTTAAATGAGAACCCCATTGTAGCCTTGAATCAAGCGTAATCCCCAGGAAAACTGTTTTATCTACAAATTCAAGCTTCTCTTTATTCAATACTATATCACAATCGCTACTTTTAACATTTGGTAAAGCAAATCTTATGCATGTAGTTTTTTTTCCATTTAACACTAAATTGTTTGCTGTGAACCAGTTATGGACCTGAAGTAGGGCATTATTCACGTCATCTAGATTTTGGGCCCGTCTATTTATCTTAAAAATAAGGGAAGTGTCATCAGCGAATAACACCATATTATGAGGTTGGTTTTTCAATAAATAGGGTAGATCATTTATATACACTAAAAAGAGGAAAGGACCCAATATTGAACCTTGCGGAACCCCCATTTTTACTTTTAAACCCTGTGAATTAACACCATTTATTTGAACTTGTTGTTGTCTATCCTTCAAATAAGATTTCATCAAACTAAGTGCAAGTTTACCTAGTCCGTAATGCTCAAGTTTCAAAAGTAATGTGTCGTGATTTACGCAATCAAATGCTTTGGAGAGGTCACAAAATATTCCTATGGCGTCTTGGGACTCTTCCCACGCAGTAAAAATGTGCTTTAATAAGGTTACACCGGCGTCAGTTGTACAACGTCCCTTGGTGAAACCATACTGTTGATCGTGTAAGATTCTGTTGGTGTTAAAATGATTGAGCATTTGATTCAGCATTACCTTTTCAAAAACCTTGCTAAAAACTGGCAACACGGATACAGGTCTATATCGGTGTCCCGGGGCAGGGTCGTCTTGGCGGTGTCTCTTGACATCGCCAACGCCTTCAACTCCATGCCCTGGAGCTGCATTGGGGAGGCACTCCGGTATCACCGAGTGCCGACCTACCTTCGTCGTGTGGTCGGGGACTACCTGACGGATAGGGCCGTCATATACCCCGGTCGGAGCGGAGAATGGAACCGGCGAGAGATGTCGTGCGGTGTTCCACAGGGATCGGTTCTGGGACCGGCCTTGTGGAACATAGGTTACGACTGGGTGCTGCGCGCCGCCCTCCCTAGCGGCGTCAGCGTAGTTTGCTACGCTGACGACACGCTGGTACTGGCACAAGGGAGGTCGCACGAGGCGGCGGCCGACAACATGACACGCGGGGTTGCGATAGTCGTGGAGAGGATCCGGCAATTGGGTCTCGAGGTGGCATTGCACAAGTCCGAGGCCATGTGTTTTCATGGGCCTCGGAATGCGCCACCGTCGGGATCCCTACTGACGGCGGGAGGGGTCTCCATCGGCGTCGGGTCGACGTTGAAGTACCTAGGACTCGTCCTCGACAGCCGGTGGAACTTCGTGGAGCATTTCCGACGTTTGGCTCCCAAACTGGAACGGACAGGGGCTGCCTTCAAGCGGCTCTTGCCCAACCTGAGGGGTCCAAACGCCTCCTGCCGGAAGCTCTACGCGGGGGTCGTGCGGTCCATGGCCCTTTATGGGGCCCCGGTGTGGGCGCGTTCTTTGAAACTGCGAGCCGCCCACTACCTGAACGCGCCCCAAAAGGTGATAGCCATAAGGCTAATCCGCGGGTACCGCACGATCTCCGGCGAGGCGGCTAGCCTCTTTGCCGGATTGCCGCCATGGGATCTGGAGGCGATAGTCCTCGCGCGCCTGCACGAATGGCGCGCGGAGGCACTAAGTCGGTTGGAAACTCCGCTGCCGCGGCAAATTGCCGCTCAGCGGACAGACCTCCGGCGTGATCTCATGGCGACATGGAGAGCGCGACTGTCGCAACCCCGTGCAGGGCACGCCACCATAGTGGCGATAAGTCCCCTCTTTGGGGAGTGGCTAGAGAGGCGCCACGGCGCCCTCACCTACCGCCTGACGCAGGTCCTCACCGGACACGGTTGTTTCGGGAGGTTCCTGCACCGGATTGGGCGGGAGGAAACGCCCGGGTGTTTCCATTGCGAGGATCGTCCGGAGGACACGGTGGAGCACACCGTGGAGGTCTGCCCCGCTTGGGCAGAGCACCGTCGTGTCCTTGTAGCGGCGATTGGCGGCGGCGATCTCTCGCGTCCGGCCCTGGTACAGGCCATGGTCCGGAGCGAGAGGGAATGAGAAGCCGTCACCTCCTTCTGCGAAGCAGTCATGCTAGTGAAGGAGGTGGCGGGACGTGAGAGGGAAAGAACCTCACGTCCCAGCCGCCGCGGGAGACGCCCTGGGCGTCGGGGGTCACGTGGTGGCTCCCGGCCACCGTAGGCGCGGGCCTGTGGACGGCGAGCTATGGGCTAGCCCGCCGTCCGGCCGTCTTATGACGACAGGCCGTGTCGACGGCGCGTTCGTGTTCCACGCGCGCCTCAAAGAGATGTCAGCAATGATGTAGGGGCCTGCAAGGGCCGATGCCTGCCAGGGCTGCGGGACTGTTCGAAAGAGATACCGTGGCCCTGGAACACAAAGGGCAAAGAAGGAACATGGATGGGTTTTAGTCAGTACAAGTCTGACACTCCCTTCCGCTCTGCCCAGAGTGGGGGGGGTCATTTGATGATTTCCCATCCGAAAAAAAAAAAAAAAAAAAAAAATGGGTGGAATTTCGAAAAACCCTTTCTTAGTGGATACTACTCTTTACAAAGAGTACACTGTCCAAATTTCATGCCTCTAGGACCAGTGGTTTGGGCTGTGCGTTGATATATAAGTCAGTCAGTCAGTCAGGACTTTGAATTTTATATGTATAGATGAAAACAGTTAATTATTGAAGCGGCAATGGCAAAATCAATCATTATGTGTTTTGAAGCATTATTAAAAAACTCTTGCCTAAATAGCTTGAAAGAATGTTTGAAAATACCATTAACCGCCTCAACAACCCATCTACATATTGTAACACATCTTGTTTTATTTGCTTCTAAAGTACACAGTTGGGTTTCACCCGCTTGAAGGGATGAAGGCGTGTGAACGGAATAATTACATGTTCCTTGTAATAATGGCACTGAGACTCTAAAGCCCCTATCCAAAATAAAAACATCATCAGCCTGAAAGTATTGTCTCATGGGGCTGTTTTCCTGACTAAATTCATTTAACATTATTTGTGCGTCTGAGGTAGTTGCCGTATAGGGGCCCAACACATCTACAATGTAACCATCACAACAGACAATTAAAAATGGCTTAACAAGGTTCCTATATTTGTGAAGTGAGTAAGTATTTTTCTGATATGAATAATTTGAACTTTTTTGTATGTAAATGTAGGTACCATCTAAAATAACAATAGGCTTTCTTTCTTCGCTTCCAAAAAGCCCATTTGGAATAATCAGATTTCTAGATGAGATTTGTTCGCGACTTATATGGTTTAACCCAAGATGCCGTGGCACAAAATCTTGGTTTAATAGTTCCCTCACTTTTCCCATAAGTCTTTCTAGGGTACTCCTAGGTATATTTAATAATGAAGAAATCCTTTCGTCACTGTCTCCAGTCCGCAATTTCAGTAAATATGCTGCAAGAGCAGTTTTGCCTTTGTGCATTGCTGATAATCTTGGTATTTCTCTAATTATATTTAAGATATCTTCTATTGATAGACCAAACCAGTAATGAACTATTGAACTGTCCATATTCTCTATATTTTCAAAGTCTAAATGAACTGATTGTGACTGTTTTAATAAATCTGTATAGTCTTCTATCTGTCTTGCGGTGAATGTATGGATTGGGTTTTCCACTTCAGTTAGCTCATTTCCAAAAGTATTTGATTTATGGTACCTACATATCCTACTTGTTGGAGAAACATAATAATTAAAATCAATAAACAATCTTGCCCACAACCATGCAGGCACTGTAAGCCTTTCTGGTTGATTGCATCTAGGATAAAAGCAACACTGCTGGCTGATTGGAGCCCTGATATAATTTGGCAGATATATAGTTGCTTCAGTAGCTGGTTCAGCTATGGTGCTGGTTTCTTCTGAATCTAATTCTTCAGTGCTGGCTGCTTCGGTGTTGACAGTTTCATTATCGGTTGATTCTGTTGGTAGTGGTTGAGCTGATGTAGATGCCTGTGTGAATTGGGGTATTGCTCGTCTTGCTCGAGTCCAATAAGTATGGCAAACCAGATCTGTTGAGGTTAACTGAAATTAACTAACAAAAACATTCTTATCATAAAATGGTTCTTGGTATTTTTTACCTACATACAATTCAATTTAATGCTTGCATATTAAGAATCTAATATTTATTTAACTTTAAGGCAATAGTCTTATATTTTTTTAGTAATAGTAATATTATGGAACTAAAAAATAACTGGCGAAATATGGGTGTACTATTAGGTGCAAACTCAAACTTAAAGCATTTGAATTCACAAGAATAGCTACGTATATGTCGCCGCAAGAGCGTCTATCTGCTAAGAATATTAGTTAATTTAATTAATAACCAACTTATAATGTCTCATCCATCATAATATTGATCGTGCCATCTGTGGGTTCCAAGAACAATTATTACAATGACCTGTATCGATTGACAGAAGAGATAAGCGCCATCTAATGGTCTCTGTATTAATTAGTACTGAGATCTTATCACGAACTCGTGATAAGATCTTCTGAAGATTAATTTATTAAACGAAAGTCTAGCTAGAACTATAGTTAAAATTAAGATAAGCAAATATTTGACAATTGGGATTTTAACAATGCTCATTTAACACTAAGAATTGTTTTGAGGCAACATTCCACAATATTGTGGAAGATGGCGCCGAATATGATTTTAATGATCAATAACTCAATTTTTAATTTGAAACTACAACTAAATCAGTTTCTGTAACTAATTACAAACTGAAAAGTCACAAGATTATTTTACAGAGCAATGTATTAGTGAAAGACCTGTTTGTATTAAATCCTTTGATCTGCCGGAAATGGTTTTAAGCAAGAACCCATTGTTGTAAAAAAGTAATGAAGCCACTAATTAGTTTTAATTCAATAACGCCTTTGCATTTATGAATATTGGCATTGTTTAATTATTAGAGTAATTAATTGTGAATTATTCTAGTATTGTTTGTAAGTTTTAATGAACTTACTATGTAATAAATTACTGTACTGGGTGTGTGGCACTTCCGCCCAGACAGAGAGAACACGCGGAGGTACAACGAGAAGTCGAGTTAGTTAGCTCGCGATTAGAAAATAATTGAAGTATGTAATTGAAAGTGGTTTTTGAAGTGCCACACCGCCAGTACAGTAATTACTGTACTGGCGGTGTGGCACTTCCGCCCAGACAGACAGAACACGCGGAGGTACAACGAGAAGTCGAGTTAGTTAGCTCGCGATTGGAAAACAATTGAAGTATGGAATTGAAAGTGGTTTTTGAAGTGAACAATATTACGTTGTGTAAATGAGAACTGTAACACGAATTAAAAGAGTGTGTAAGGAGTTTCTTAGCCCGTTCTTCTCCTTATGAACAATCATGTTTGCGAACGGATGGCTCAACTTGTAAATGGTTTAATAGAAATAAACGTTTGAAGTTTGAGTCAAGTATTGTGTGTGATTTAAACTACCCAAATACCTATCTATCAACAAAAGAATCATGTCACGCGAAGACAATATGGCGGAATGGCGGATGGCGTCGATATTTGGGATTAGCGTTCCTCCTACTCCATTCTCTGTCATAATATCAGAAGAGGTGATAACTCTTGCGCGCTGCTCATGCATGCCGGACATCTGAAGATTTACATGGAACTGCGAAACTTACTCGCATGGTCATGGCCGAGGGCGTGCCTTAAGACTTGATATGGAATCGTAAACATGATGCTTTCCAAGAGCGAGCGACTTAGCTGCCACAGCCAATGTACGGTGGCAATGGACAGGAAGATACTGCAGACTATGACAGTCAAAGAGTTGGCTGCATTTTTATCCAAGTGGCTGACAGTCATTAACATGATAATATTATGGCTTAGTGCAACTTGAACACACAACCCAAGTCAGACCCTAAGAACATATTATGAAAATGCAATTTACATCTCTAAACAAACAATGAAGTTGTATGTGACGGACAACTTAATAGTGCACTCAAAATGACTAACATTAACAGCACAGAATGACCGAACAGCAGAATAAAGATTGGACACCGGGAAAGCATAACGATAAATAAACCTGCTGATGGATACCCACATCAATCCCGGGAAGTATTTTGTTTTTATAAATTTTAGTATTTTGTTACTGTAGATATTTACAGTTAACAATATTTTATCTTGTCACATCACACACTGGCTAGGTTAATGCCACCTTTAACTTGACACCTGTGGATGTGAAATAATAAGTTAACACAACAGCTTTAATCACTCCATTTAATTCATTCACTAAGAGCTCAATGTAATTATTGAAATCCAGTAATGATGTGTTAGAAACTGAACTCATGAATCAGATTTAACTTTTTAATTACTTGCATTAACAAAATAATTAACTAAGTGGTATCAACAAATTTTAAATCTTGTATTTGACTTTTCATTCGCAGTGACTACAAACATTCAATAGAGAATATTAATTTTTATTTGAACTTAGTCACATTTGACATTCACACTGTAGGCTTATGTCTCACAATCAGATTTTGTTTGCATTAAGTGCAACGTTTAGGGCTTTTCAATGAAATGTCAAACAAGTTTTAGTTCAACAAGTTGTGACTATGAAATCTTAGTGCGAAAAATCAACAGAAAGCAAAGCTTTCAATATGTTAAAACATGAATGTTTTGTCGGTGTAATTACACAACCAATAGTTTTTAAAGTATTTCTGATCAGTTTAACTTTCCCATCTTAGTTTAATTAACTTAATCTAAGTAAATAATTATTTCAAAACAATTGATTACCTACTTTATAACTTATCACTCCAACTAATTTAAGCACTAGTAGGACTGCTTTGTTGGTCCAGTGGTCATGAGCCTTATTATTAAAGCATGAGGGCCTGGATTCGATTCCCAGGTCTGGCAAAGTGTCATTGGGTTTTTCCATCAGGAATTGCTCAGTGGTAGCCCAGACAATCATATTAATGGCAAATAGCAATATCGCTAAACAAGAGGCTCAGGCATGACTGGCAAAGTGTGGATGTATTATTTACACCTCTGCCTAACCCTTCAGGGATTGCAGGTGTGATGTTATGTTGGACATGTTTTCTTGCACTTTATTTACCTGCACTAACTACCTCCTTGGACTAGTGGTCGCAAGCACACCTGCTGAGCACGATGTCTTGGGTTCGATTCCCAGGTTGGGCAAAGTGTTATTGGGTTTTTCGATTAGGAATTGCTCAGTAGCAGCCACAGCGTCTGGATTTATCAATCAATCAATCATTTTATTGGCAGGCAACTGAGGCTCATAGATAAAACCCAAATTATTGATTTATTCCCAGTTGTTGGCAATAGGCTCGCCCCCTATTACATTGTACTTAAACATAACTGGTAAAATGTGGGTGTACTATTAGGCACACCTCTACCTAACCTTTCGGGGATTATAGGCGTGATGTTATGTTATTTACCTGCATGACTTCTCACATTTCAGGTTCCAGGCAATTGTCTTATAATAGAGGAAATGATAACCTACTATCAAAGAAATTGAAACAAAATTGAAAGCAACTATAAGGAACTTGAGTCTTCTAAAACTATGCACTCAGTCACTCTCAAGATAGTGATGACATCAAGTGTGGAAGTACTAGACCACCGTCAATAAGAACACGTTTGAGAATAAGCTGGCTTACCAATGCATATCACAATTGGTTTTAGCTAACCAATACAATTAATTTTAATGCAAAGTGGCAACATACCACCTGTTGACCACCACCTCAGCAAATGACAGTGGAGCGAGATCACTTAAATATGTGATTCGACCAACAGTTTCAAAAACAACCAGCTTCATGGACTGTAGCCTGATGAACAAATGACCGTGTCGCCAGCTATAAAATGAGGAACAGCATGGAAACAGCCAACCAAGGATAACTGTTTCAGTGTCTACACAGCATAAGCTAACATAAAAGGTGAGGAGTTTTCAAACTACTTGCTACACTTCACTGATACCTACAGTGTTACATCAATAGGCTTAATACAATAGCCAAATCAACCTACCAACGTGATGCTCATGCGTAATGAGTATTGTGTTGTGTATCCATTTTTGTTTTTGTAATCCTGCCAATTGTAAGCAACTACTAACAATAATAATAACAAAGTATTAGTACTCCTAACAGTAACTAATAAAGTAAAAAATAATAAAACTCACAACCAGCTATTGGTATCCATGGAGGAAACAATTAGCTCAATGAGTAATACACACAACAAATGACAAACGATCCTATCAGCCGCCGTGGAGGCAACTGATAATGAACACAACAAATGACAAACAATCCTATCAGTAGCCACGGAGGCAATTGATAATGAACACAACACATGACAAATGATCCTATCAGCAGCCGTGGAGGCAACTGATAAAGAACACAACAAATGACAAACAATCCTATCAGTAGCCATGGAGGCAATTGATAATGAACACAACACATGACAAACTATTCTATCAGCAGCCGTGGAGGAAACTGATAATGAACATAACACATGATAAACTATCCTATCAGCAGCCGTGGAGGCAACTGATAATGAAAATAACAAACTATTAGCGGCCGTGGAGGCATCTAATAAACAATACTCTCATGTTATCCTGCTGGGTCCAAGGCGGACAAACCGCCCAGAGCCTGGTTCCTTATCAAAATCAAAATCAAAATCAAAATATTTTATTTCACATAGGCCTAGATGGGCACTTATAAAACGTCGACAAAAAGGTGCACGGTTCGGGTTGGTCGTTTCCTATGGAGAAGAACCGGCAAGAAACTCCATGGTTACTCTTTTCAAATCATTTGGTGTTACAGTATTATGGATACAGCATTTGTACTTAAGTATGGGGGGACAGCGTAGGCCCGACAATAAGTCGTTGCTTACTACACAAAAAATGTAGAACAAAATAAAAAGTTAACAAAAGTTAACAAGCAGCTGGGAATCTACAAAGCCTACAATGTCCACACATTCACAAACAATCGATAAAAAGAATCTATACAAAGGTAAGAAAATATTGTAAAATACTAAATTAAACAAGTGACACAAATACTGTTATCAGTGCTGTAACTATTTTGAGGAAAAGATATAAATGATTTGAAAATTACTGTAAAATCTGATTCAAAAGAAGAGAAAAAAAATTGAGAATAGTTAGAGACATCCACATATTTGTGCCGTTTATGAGCTACCAGGGAGGCCGCAAGCGCAGAAGGAACTAAGGCCAAACCTCTATCTTCAACGTAGTCCTTGATTTTGTAGTATGCTTTTTTAATAAGGACACGTTTGATGTGGTTTTTGAACTTTCCATCGGTCAGTTCTATAACTGACTTTGGCAACTTGTTATAAAAGCGTATGCTGTTTATAAGAAAAGACTTGCTAGTTTTTGTTAATCTAAATTTAGGTATTACAATTTCGTGTTTACCGCGTGTATTTATATTATGAAAGTCGCTTCTAATTTTGAAAAGCCCTCGATTTTTGCGGACATATAAAATACATTCTAAAATATAAAGTGAAGGCAGGGTTAGTATATCAATCTCTTTAAATTTTTCTCTGAGGGACTCGCGAGGACTCATTTTATAGATCGCGCGGACTGCCCTCTTTTGTAAAATGAAAATCGAGTCAACGTCTGCTGCTGATCCCCACAGCAGAATGCCATAGGACATAATACTGTGGAAATAAGCATAGTATACTAGCCTAGCTGTAGCCACATCAGTTAACTGCCTTATTTTTCTTACTGCATATGCAGCTGAGCTTAATCTACCTGAAAGAGTTCTAATGTGCGCGCCCCACTGCAATTTTGAATCGATAGTAATCCCTAAGAATACAGTTTCCGCTATAATATCAAGTTTTTTGCCGTCAAGATTTAAATCCAGATCCCGTTGCGGCACATTCGGTAAAGAGAACTTCAGACATTTTGTTTTGTTCGCATTAAGTAAAAGATTGTTAGCTGCGAACCATTTCGAGAGAACGGTTAGACTTTCGTTGGCATGTAAGACATTCGTATCTTTTCTATCTATTTTAAAAATTAGCGAAGTGTCATCAGCAAATAGAATTATATCCGATAATTTGGCCATCATATAAGGGAGATCATTAATGTAAACAAGAAATAGGAAAGGACCGAGAATTGAACCTTGGGGCACGCCCATTTTGACTAGAGACCCGGAGGACGTCGCCCCATTTACATTTACTTTTTGCTGCCTATTAGATAAATAGGAAAGAAGAAGGTCAGCAGCTTTTCCACGAATTCCGTAGTGGTGTAATTTACAGATTAGTGTGTTGTGGTCGACGCAGTCAAACGCTTTTGAGAGATCACAGAAAATGCCAATGGCATCCTGGGACTTCTCCCAAGATTCCAAAATATGACTGATGAGTTTTACTCCCGCGTCCGTTGTCGACCTTCCCTTCGTGAAACCAAACTGTTGTCTATGCAGAATCCCATTTGAGTTGAAGTGAGACAACATCTGGTCCAGCATGATTTTTTCATAGATTTTACTCAATGCTGGAAGCACAGATATAGGTCTATAATTTGAGGGATCACTCTTTGAACCCGATTTGAAAATTGGTACTACTTTACTATGTTTCATTAGATCAGGAAACTTGCCGCTGTCCAAACATTGATTGAATATGCCTGTTAGGACAGGAGCGATTGAGTCAATAATGTCTCCAAGAACCTTGACGGATATCCCCCATAAGTCTTCAGTATTTTTTATGTTGAGACTTTTGAATGCCTTTTTAATTGTAGCAATACATATTGGTTTAAATTTGAAGTTTGGTATGTACTGAGTAAAGTTTTCTTTAAGAAGAGCTTCAGCTAATTTAGAAGAAGAGGGGAGAGATTTAGTAACCTCTAACGGAATGTTGGTAAAGAAAGTTTCTAGAGTCTCAGCGACTTTTAGCTTATCAGAAATGGTCTGATTATCTATTTTCAAAGACAATTGATTCTGATCTCGTTGTTGTGCCTTTCCAGTTTCTCTGTTAATTACCTGCCACACAGTTTTTATTTTATTATTAGAAATACCAATTTTGTTAATTATTATTTGTGATTTTGCTTGAGCGCAGACACTTTTGAATATTTTTGAATAGTTTCTAACGTAAGTATGAAAAACTTGATCTGAAGTCAGAGATTTTTCGTGATATAAATTATATAAAGTATCTCTGCTTTTTCTTATTCCCGCAGTGGCCCATTCACTAAATTTCGATTTAGAATTGACTTTAACTGTTTTTAAAGGACACGTTTTATTGAATTCTTGACAAACTGTAGAAAATAATGTGCCGTAGTTTATATTGGGGTCTTTTGAATCAAAATTAGCGTTAGAAAGGCTGCTAAGAACATTATTATTAAAAGATTTTAATTTATATTTAGTAAGAGGTCTTAATTGAATAGTTTTACCTAAGTATAGGTTTTTGTCTAACTCAAAAGATACAAGTTGACCAGTATGGTCTGACCTAACGCCACTAATTAAAAACGAATCTTTTACGTTACAATTAGTAAACACATTATCTATGCATGATGCTGAAGTTGCTGTTATTCTAGTCGCTTCATTAAATAAATGTTTTAAATTGAATGATTTAAACAATGAGATGAGTTTACATTTTTCGGGTGAATTGACTAACAGATCAATATTTAAGTCACCACATACAAAAACTAATTTATTATCTCTAAAAAGTCTACTTAATATTTCTTCCATTGTGATTAAGAACAATGACAAGTTTGATGCTGGTGGTCTATAGACACATAAGAAAGTATGCCCTTCAACCTCTGCACATGCTACCTCACATAAGCGATCAACAGAGTAAGCAGTGATATCCTTCCTTTCTTTATATCTGAGACAGCTATTACAAAGTATCAGGGTACCACCACCCACTGTGGATCTGTTGAACGCGCTGGCAACTGAAAAATTATTTACATTAAACAACATCCTATCTGGTTTTAACCAAGTTTCACTAAAACATAGAATATCCATGTGGTATTTATCTACTAACATTTCCACGTCTAAAATTTTGCCGGAGAAGCGATTTATATTCTGGTGATAAAGTAAAATATTACTATTCATCTTCTCTTTTGTCGGCTCTAAAAGTTTAAAGAATCTACTACAGTACTATCGGAGGTACTAGATAATACTGTTTCATCACTTAACCTAGTCTCAGTTAAATTATCATTAACTGCGTGTATATTAAAAGCTAACAATGTAGCTAATAAGTGTCTACTTTTTTTGGGAATGAATATATGTTCCCGAATCAAAACAAAATCTCTAACAAAATTGTTAGTATCAAAAAACAATAATCGGTCACTATGACGACATGATAAAATATGCATAAGTTATTTAGGCTAGAAATATAATCATTTTCTTGATCACTTAAATTGCCAGAATATGGCAATGCACATAATATTAATTTGCCTAATCTTAACTTAAGTAGGGTGTCGATACCATTAGCTATGTCCCTTTTTGATATACTAAGGCCATTTCCAACTAGAAGTACTACAGTAGTCTGCTCATTCAAGTGTGTGTGTTGAATTTTATGAATAAGCTCATTAAAATGCAGGCTATGGTGACAATGGTTCACTACTGTACGTTTAGAACGGTTATTTAACAAGGATCCAAAACCTGTTCCTAATCTGTCAGAGTACACTAATACATTACTTTGGGTGGAATTTGAAGTTGCTAGTATATGATCTGAGATGGGTACAGCAGTTGGAGCAACATGCTGTGACATGAGAGGTGGCGGAGTGGTAGCACAACTGCAGGTGAGATTATTGGTCAGTGACTCATACCTCTCTGCATTATACTTCACCAGGTCCACCAACTCACAGGCCTCCTGCATGCGCTCACTTAACATCTGTTGACTACATTCATATTTACAAAAGATTTCCTTAAGCGTATTTTCCCTACTCAGTAATTCCCTTTGAAGGTTCTGTATGTCAACATCATACATTTGTGTACTAGTTTCTAACTTACTATTACATATGTTGAACTGGTTTTTTAAGTTTCTGAGTTCTCTTCTGAGGTTAACATTATATTTATAGACACTTTGAGTTTTTAAAAGTTTCTTATACTTCTTTATACTTTTGTTGATTTTAATATATTTCTTAACTTTATTATGGCTACTTAGAATTGGACATTTAGTTATGGTATTATATCCTGGTATTATATCCTGTCAAATCAAAGACTTCGTGCCTGTCACGGAGCAATGGTCCTAAACTCCTTATCCTTTAATCCTGTCAAATCAAAGACTTTGTGTCTATCACAGAGCCGTGTTCCTGATCCTATCCTTTTATCCTGTCAAATCCAAGACTTTGTGTCTATCACAGAGCATTACCTTCCCGTGAGAATGAACAAATAAAAACATGCTACTTTCACTACACTTACCAAATACAAATTACAGATTATGTAAAGCAATCAATAATTTTATTTAAGATGAATCTAGTAGAACGAGGTTCTAAAAACCTAACTCATACTAAGATTAACAATTTAATTAACGTTAACGTTGTTGGATAATTTTGGCAACAATATTCTATTCAGCTAGTAGCTGATCATACAATAGCAATAAACTCAATCCAATTAATGTTGTTGGATAATTTTGGCAACAATATTCTATTAAGCTAGTAGCTGATCATACAATAGCAGTAAACTCAATACAATTAATTTTGTTGGATAATTTTGGCAACAATATTCTATTGAGCTAGTAGCTGATCATACAATAGCAATAAAATCAATACAATTAATGTTGTTGGATAATTTGGCAACAATATTCTATTCAGCTAGTAGCTGATCATACAATATCAATAAACTCGAAACAATTAATGTTGTTGGATAATTTGGCAACAATATTCTATTCAGCTAGTAGCTGATCAAACAATATCAATAAACTCAATTAAATAAATGTTATTGAATAATCCAGGCAACATTATTTTATTCAGCTAACAGCTGATCATCAATAAATTTAAATAAAAATCGTAAGCAGCTTTAAGTCTGAAACTGTGCATATGTGTCTAGGTGATTCATAAATGCATTTAATTTTAAATATGAAGAAAACTGAATAGATGACAGATCTATTACAAGCTTTCTATGTTGACTGAAACTTTCTGTTACCAAATCCTACAACTCAATGAACATTGTAGGATAATAAAAGCAATAATCTGCCGACAAAATTTATCTCCACTATTTCAGATAGCACCACAAAACTCCATAAAGTGACGGCGACGACAGGTGCAGAGCGGCACCGCCGATCAGAATGGCCGTGTCGCCGCAAGAGTGCCTATCTGCTAAGAATATTAGTT
This sequence comes from Noctua comes, assembly GCA_963082995.1. Taxonomy (NCBI): domain Eukaryota; kingdom Metazoa; phylum Arthropoda; class Insecta; order Lepidoptera; family Noctuidae; genus Noctua; species Noctua comes. The sequence goes on from OY720293.1 coordinate 732,697, forward strand.
AATCTAATTAATAACCCACTTATAATGTCTCATCCATCATAATATTGATCCTGCCATCTGTGGGTTGCAAGTACAATTATTACAATGATCTGTATCGATTGACAGAAGAGATAAGCACCATCTAATGGTCTCTGTATTAACTAGTGCTGAGATAGTTCGTGATAAGATCTTCTGAAGATTAATTTATTAAACTAAAGTCTTTAGCTAGAACTATAGTTAAAATTAAGATAAGCAAATATTTGACAATTGGGATTTTAACAATGCTCATTTAACACTAAGAATTGTTTTGAGGCAACATTCCACAATATTGTGGAAGATGGCGCCGAATACGATTTTAATGATCAATAACTCAATTTATAATTTGAAACTACAACTAAATCAGTTTCTGTAACTAATTACAAACTGAAAAGTCACAAGATTATTTTACAGAGCAATGTATTAGTGAAAGACCTGTTTGTATTAAATCCTTTGATCTGCCGGAAATGGTTTTAAGCTAGAACCCATTGTTGTAAAAAAAGTAATGAAGCCACTAATTAATTTTAATTCAATAACGCCTTTGCATTTATGAATATTGGCATTGTTTAATTATTAGAGTAATTAATTGTGAAGTATTCTAGTATTGTTTGTAAGTTTTATTGAACTTACTATGTAATAAATTACAGTACTGGCGGTGTGGCACTTCCGCCCAGACAGACAGAACACGCGGAGGTACAACGAGAAGTCGAGTTAGTTAGCTTGCGATTGGAAAACAATTGAAGTATGGAATTGAAAGTGGTTTTTGAAGTGAACAATATTACGTTGTGTAAATGAGAACTGTAACACGAATTAAAAGAGTGTGTAAGGAGTTTCTTAGCCCGTTCTTCTCCTTATGAACAATCATGTTTGCGAACGAATGGCTCAACTTGTAAATGGTTTAATAGAAATAAACGTTTGAAGTTTGAGTCAAGTATTGTGTGTGATTTAAACTACCCAACTACCTATCTATCAAAAAAAGAATCATGTCACGCGAAGACAGGCGCAATGGCGGATGGTGTCGATATTTGGGATTAGCGTTCCTCCTACTCCATTCTCTGTCAAAATATATATAATTTGCTATGCTAATAAATAACTGTTTACATTTTAAGTGTGATACTATATCGCATTGGGTCCAGCCTGTAAAGATATTTGTATGTTTGGAGTAAATAAATAAATAAATAAATTTCAATTAAACAAATACAGGCACTTTCGAATTGTCAAGGGGTTGGTCATTCAGAAAGATGAAGCTAGTTGCCCATTCCAAAGCGCAGTAGTAGGTCCTATGGGGTATATATCTATTTTCAAATTATACATGTGAGAACGATGCATATTGTTAAATGCTGCCGTAACAAAATATAAAAAAAACCAATTCAAAAATTAAATTAAAATAAGCTATAGCAGCTAAGGGATGACACAGCCCACTCACCTGCCGTGGTATAATCCATTCTGCAATTATAGTTCTTATTTGTATGTCTCTTGTGCCTGTATTACTTTGGTACAGATGATGAAAGCGCCTTCTTAATACAGATTGACCCCAGTTTACACATATTTGTCGATGCCCAACACTTCGTTCTTGTGGAGCAGAATGCTGTTGTGCATTCCTTGCGAACATCCAACATCGGTGACACACCAGACTATTATCTGAAACCTAATAAATCATACTGTTTTAAAAAGAATTTATACCTATTAACATGCTGTAGCACCCAAATAACAAACCTATCGGTCGAATGACACCGGTCTTGTGATACCATTTTTCAGATTTTAGATGATCATAATATCGAGGGGTAAAAGGCTATTTGGTTTAAGCGACATCTTGGGCGATATTGAGTTATATACGTATTCGGAATCAGCAAATTTTTCTCCGTCGAATGATGCCGGATTCATTTAAATCTGAGCACTTTTTTGGCGCTTCAAACAACTCTATTTTTGGGTTGTTTCCAAAGTGGCAGTGTTTTATCTGACGTCGTTTTTGCATTAATTTTTTACTAGTGTACTTGAACTATACTTACTTACTTTAAATCATTGGATTTAAAGAACCGAGACATAAATCAGTAGACCTTTCTCATATAAAAGATTCAATATCGGTTAAAGCGTTTTTCTTGTTTCTATTTTTTATTAACATGTGACTTAAATCATTTTGATTTCCACGGTTTACATGTCGTGATGTCGCTTAAATCATTTGTCCGTCAACAAAATACGACATGGAGTGTCGCTTAAGCCCTTTCAGCTGCATCTATTTTCTACCTAGGGTGCTTCTTAAACTAAATAGCCGTTTTGTTTTAGCTATTTTGCATGTTCGTTAAAACATTTTGGTCCTATTATTTTTTTAAATGAATGACTCTTAAAACATTTTTTCAATTTTAATAAAAAGAAAAGTCGACCTTTAAATCATTCAATTCTAATATGATACATTTCATTCATGTCATATAATACCATTATTTATTCTATCACCCGGGAGTTAAAAATCGTGATCATTCAACGACACTGTAGCGCTCAGCCGCACAGTGGTCCCGATTTAATAAAACATGGACATTGCTCCTAGAGCGCTGATATTTTTTTCTATTGTTGTGGCTGCGATAACAAATAAGTCAAAAAAATATTATAGTCGTACCTCAAATAATGTTCAGTAAAAAAAATATTTAATTTTTTTTTGTATGGGAGTTATTACATTTTATTTAATTTCTCAAAAACGTTAAACGATGTCAAGATAGCAATCATATATGTTATAAAACTAATAATTCTGAGTAATTCACTCAAAGAAATTATTTGTTATCTTTGAGTACTTTGGAAATAATGAGCATCTTAAGTAGTGTATTTTTTCAACTCAAATTGTAGTTTGGTACGAGTTGAACATTAAAAATAGGATTACTGTTGATAATTAAAAACGTATATGACAACTCGCACATAATAAGAAGGTATTCGTCCGCTAGCGTTGGCACTTAATTTTTATTAATTGTGGTTATTTTAGAACTTCCAGGCAAAAAGGGTTTTGTAGAAAGGTCTTAGGTAATCGAGTAACTACATGTTAATTACAATATTAAAAACTAATCTGTTTGTAGACGCAAACGATGCTGTTTTATGAGCAATAATCTGGTAAACTCGCGTCTAAGCTTCATTTTGCTGGCCAGCGGACCTATTATATACCAAAAATAGTCTACGTGTTATTTTGATTTATGATCTATGTTACTGTTAAGTTTTATCAAAACCTAATTAATATTTTCAACATAAATGAGCAACAACCATCGTATTATCCATCTACCCTCATAAACTTTCGCGTTTACTGTAGAATCTAGTGCGGAGTTTTTTTGCAAAGATGCTGAATAATATTTCAATTGTCTTTTAGAATCAAGAAGAAAAGGACAAACCTGAAGTAACAGAAATAGAAAGGACAATTAGTAACGACAGTCTTCAACCAACTATTACTGAAATTATACCTGAAACCGACATGGATATATTAAGGAAATCTTTAGAAGATAATAATACTGATGACAATCTAGAGATACAAACAGAAGGTGATCATCCAATACGGAAGAAAAACAAACGAGTTCTAAAAAAAAGCTATGTTGATTTTTTAAGTGATGATGAAGATTTTGCTTGGGACTCAACGTCGTGGAAAGAAACAGATGAGTGTTCAAGTGATCAAGATGATCAAAGAATAACGAAGAAAAAGAAAATAAGCATAAAATATGGAAAAGTAGGAGATGCAGGATTAAAAAAGAAAAGAACAAATAAGAAAAAGGTGCGAAAAGATGCTAGATCAAAGGGCGTTCAATATGTTAAGGCAGATGGTTCAATTGTGAAAGAAAGAAATATGAAACCGAATCCTTGCTTGGAAAAAAACTGTCCATATAACTGTAAAGAAATACCCTCAGAAAAGAGAATAGCCATATTTAAACATTTTTGGGAATTATCTACAGAAAGAAAAAAACAGTGGATCATATCTATGTCTTCTAAACAAACCATAAAAAGGAAGAGATCCAAAGACTCTAATTACAGGAATAATACATTCTTTTATTTCATAAATGATGGTGAAGGTCGGCGACAAGTTTGTTTAAAGTTCCTCATGAACACTCTTGATATCAGTCAAAGATACATTTATTATATATTGACGACACAGGAACTTGGTATGGCGAAAGAAGAAGGAAGAGGAAAATGCATTCCCCCCAACAAAACATCTAACGCAATCAAAGAATCAGTAAAATCCTTTATCAAAAGGTTACCTGCTATACCATCGCACTACTGCCGAAAGGATAGCACAAAACTATATCTGCCTGTTGAATTCAAAAATATTAAAAATTTATACCGCTGTTATAAAGAAGACCTAATTAGTAAAGGAGTGGATGTTGTAAGTGAAAAAATATTCCGTCTAATATTCACTACTGATTTTAATATTGGGTTTCACGTGCCTAAAAAGGACAAATGCATAAAGTGCCTGCGTTTTGAAGGCCAGAAGCCAGAGGATTGTGCCGAATTGCAAGCTCATTTAGACGAAAAGGAGGCATCGAAGAAGCGGTTGGATAGTCATCGACAATTAGGTAAAGAAAACCCTTCCATTCTGTGCACATCTTTTGACCTCCAGAAAGTTCTCAATACGCCTCATGGCAATAATATGTTACTGTTTTATTCTAGAAAGTATGCTGTTTTTAATTTATGTTTCTACGAAAGCATCACAAGCAACGGTTTTTGTTTTATCTGGGGAAAATCTAAAGCAAAGAGGGGTGCAAATGAAATTGCCACTATTATACAGAAGTACATACAGAATGTTGATTCTCGGGGCAACATTAAATTTTTGATCTTGTATTCAGATTCTTGCCCTGGACAAAACAAAAATAAAATAGTCCTTGCAGCAATACACAATGCTTTATTGCAATCGACCAATTTAGAAGCAATTCAAATAAATTACCTTTTCCCTGGTCACACGGAAATGTCAGTTGATAGCATACATTCTACAATAGAACAATCCGTTCGAAATATTACTGTATGGGCTCCATCGCAATGGGCTACAATATGCCAGCTAGCAAGAAAAGAACCGGCACCTTATAATGTTGAAAATCTGACACATGAGGATTTCTTAAATTTTGATGATATGTCTGATAAATATTTTAAGGGAAACCTTGTAGGTAAGATAAGTAAAATCCGTACAGCAACATTTAAGAAATCTCATACAAATCAGATGAAAGTAAAATTTTCAATGAAAGATAGTGCACCGGAAGATATTATACAAATTATTGCGAAACCTAGAGCTATCAATCGTAGATATAATTCAAGTTTGCTGATTACCAAAGCCAAATACATGGATCTAAAGAAATTATGTGACACAGGGGTTGTACCCAAGATATTTCATAAAGAATATTTAAATCTGCAATACTGCAATTCCAAAGACGTTCTACTCGATACTGATGTAGAGGATACAGTCGAAGAAAATGATAACTAAATACTTTTTCGTTATTTTTTATTGCATTTTATTATCAAGCATTGATTGTATTTTATAATTGCTAGAAGTTTTGTTGTTTGTACTAAAAGTTAATTATATAGTTGATGTTCCTACATTGAGACTGATTTTACATGATTATTATACTAAGGTAAATTACACCACACATATTACACACCACAGTGTGTAATGTGTGTGGTGTAATTCATAAAAATATTTAAAATTTTCTATAGCTATTTTCTTCTTTGTCACTTTGTCATTGACAGTTCCTGCCAAATGTGTGAAAGTGACTAAGCAGAATATAGCTACAAAAAAACTTGTGATTGTTATCTCATTGTCATAAGGGTGACAAATGTGATGGGTAGGATGGTGTTAAAATATGCAGATTTACACCTAATATTGTTAAATATGAATAAGCGGGTAATACTTATTTTAACTGATGTTGTTGTTGATTAAGACTGAAAGATAATAAATAAAAATATTGATGTTCCTACATTGAGACTCTTCTACTTTATTATTATTACGTGACTTAATCAATACTTGAACTGATTCTGTGTATTTCTTTATTTATTCAATATCAGCACCTGAAATTTTCGGTGATAGCGGTATATTCAGGTTGTTTCAACAGCCATTGACTGATATTAGACGCTTAAAATGTTACATCCAACGTTACATTTTCAATACTATTATGTTACTTAAGTGAATTAGCCAGTCCGTCAATTTAATCTCACTTGGCAGGTGAGATAAATAGCTTGCGACAGTTAATTTTGGGCTGCGTCACTTCATGCTGTTTGGCTTATTCTGAAAATATACTGCAGAGTCGCTTAGTATTTTTTTCCTGTAGCCAATAGTAGTTATGAAGTCACTTAAATCTTTTTTCCGTTCCCTGAAAAATAGTGGCTTAGGGCAATTCGTATTAAGCGACATTTATCTTCTTAATTAAAGGCCCGTTTTATATGATATAAGCATCAAAACCTCGACGTTTTCAAATTAATTTAAATTAAGTTTACTCCATTCCAATAGCTGAAGAAGTTTTTTTGTTATGATTTTTTTTCGGCTCTCCTGTAAAGTTGCAAAAATGTCACTTAAACCAAATAGCCTTTCACCCCTCGATATAATTCATTACTTAGGTCACATAAGTGCCAATGTGTTGAGACAAAACATACTACAATTATTTCTATGGTTTTCTTGACACTAACCAACCTAATTATTCAATTCAAACCTATGTTACATAGCTATGCAATATACGTTGCTGAGTATGTACCTTGTATGTTTATAAAGTAACTTACTTGTTGTGGTGCAATCCATTATTGAATGATAGATCGAACTTCCACATTGCTTAGGGTAAATCTCTTAAGTCTTCGTGTATCCACGCCACAGTTGACACAGAGATGGCTCCGTGTTAAGCTGGTAAGTACATCTAAATCAGGTTCCATAGTCGTGTCGGGTCCTTCGTGAGAAACAGGTACGGTATCCATTGGCAAGCCGGTGTCGTCGTGGGAAGCGGGTACGGAATCCAAGGCAAAGCTGAGGTCGTCATCGGGAGCGGTTACAGAGTCCATAATCGTAAGCAAAGTCGTCGGAAAATCAAATAGAAAAACGCAGGAGAAAAAATCACGAGTCGCAAGAGAACAGCAAACAACAACAAACAAAATGTGAAATGTCAAAGTCAATCAGTTGTCAAAATGTCAAATACGATTATTATTGATCTAGGGATGTCGAAATGAGATCGATTTATAGAAGAATCGATATTTAAAATAATACGGAATAAAATGGAAACAAGGCATCAGTTCATTATGTCGTAGCCCAAAAATGGCCAAGCTTGTTTTGTTTGTAATGAAAATAACAAAAGCGAAACAACTACATTAGAAAAAAATATTTTCTAAAAATCGATTTTTGGAAAACAGGTTGCAGTTAATCGATTTTTTCAGTAAAAGGTGCCATCCCTATTTCGACAGGATTTAAATCGACCGGAAGTGTTAGATAGGGTAATAAACGATTGAGCTTCTTGATTAATTCGGCTTTTAATTCCTGAAGTTTCATAACAAATAAGTAATAGTAATATTTTAGTTATTTTATGGGTATTTTTTTTGTATTTGACACTTTGGTGGGCAAAACATGGCCAAGAATGGGCGTTTCCCTTTAGGCAAACACATTTTTTATAGTTAAGCTAATTTAATGTAATCTAGTTATGGGAGTTCGGCTTCTCCTGGCACAGGTGTTTTCACACTTAAAAGGAGAAGTCAACCTCAATATTGTTAAAACTAATTCTGTTATCGAATAAAACATTTTTAATTTTTTTTTTTTTTCTAGAAGTAAGGCGTATGCTGTTTTTTTCACAAAAGAAAATGAGTTTTGTTATTGTCATGACGTCAATGGACTTTTTGCAGAAATGAAACAACCATATGACGCAAAAGAATGGCGCCTTTTTATAGATTCGTCGAAGGAAAGTCTTAAAGCTGTTCTTCTGCATATTGGAAATGCAAAGCCGTCTATTCCTATAGGTCATGCTGTTAATTGTAAAGAAACCTACGATACAATGGCCAGGTTGATTGAATTGATTAAATATAAATGTCACAATTGGTACATTTGTGGTGATCTAAAAGTTATAAGTAAGCTTTTGGGCTTACAAGGTCGATACACTAAGTCCTGTTGTTTCTTATGCCTATGGGACTCCAGAGCAAAACAGGATTATTATAAAAGAAAAATTTAGCCTGTACGAAATGAATATGTTCCAGGTAAGATGAACGTAATAAATACATGTTTAGTTGATCCAAAAAAAGTTACAGGATGACATACATTTCCAAGGATCTGCAGCAAGTCTCAGGCGAGTATTGAAAAACTTGGGTTTTAAATGGAAAAAAACGGAAACCAATAGAAAAATCTTAATTGAGCAATCACAAATTCGATTTCAAAGAATTGAATATCTGAGAAAGATTAAAAAATATAGAGAGGAAGGAAGACCTATCATTTACACTGACGAATTATACGTCGATAGTTCCCATGCGTCTCACCATGCTTGGACAGACGGTACCACCAAGGGTATTAAAAAACCAGTGTCTAAAGGTAGCCGCTTAGTCATAGTGCATGCGGGTGGCGATGCAGGTTTTGTGCCGAATGCTTTACTGACGTTTAAAGCCGGTACAAAAAGCAGCGACTACCATGACAACATGAATTCTGAGAATTACGAGCGATGGCTCCGTACTCAACTGATACCAAAGGAGATGTTTGATTTTGGGCTACCTGAAGTGTAAGAATAATATGTATGCTCCTTTAGTTTAGTAAGTAAGTACGCTACTTTATAACCGTATCTATGCTGAGTTTGCACTATACCTTATATGCATTATTTTACATTATTACCAGCGCATTCATTAAATAGTACGTAACCGATGTGGTCGTTTTCCTTGAATAACACCTATTAGGAACCCCAACATTACATGGCGACCCTGCCACGGGACTCTGCCAAGGGGATTGTTAGTTATAGTATAGTTAACATAACTACTTAAATAGTATATAATGTGTCGGTCAACTGTGGAAAAAGAAGAGGTTTTCCTCAGCCAAAACGCGGCTGGAGGCAACAATGACGCCACGCCATATTGTTCTGACCATTATTGGACTCGTAGCAGTTTATGTGGGCCTGCGGGTGTACAGGAGCTGCCACCGCACATGGATCCAGCAGGAAATTGGGATGAGTACCATGCAGAGAATTAGATCATCCATCAGAGGGCGCACAGAAGGAAACGAGAACCAGTAATTAGAAGTGAATTAATAGTGAAAGTGAAAATAAAAGTGTTGTGGATTGTTAATATTTTCGTAAAAAAATAATAAATATCAGAGAGAGAGCAACTCGTAGTTACGCGGTATCATATTTCATTACGCTATAATTCTAAAGGTGCTAAAACCGTGCGCGGACATTCAGCAATAAGACACCGAACGGAAACAAAATGCAACGTCGGACTTTTTTCTTCGCATTTATATAGAATGTGTTACATTTGTTTAATGCTATTATTAGATTAAGAATATTATCTATACATATAAAATTCAAAGTCCTGACTGACTGACTGACTGACTGATATATCAACAAACAGCCCAAACTTCTGGTCCTAGAGACATGAAATTTGGACAGTGTACTCTTTGTGACGAGTAGATATCCACTAAGAAAGGGTTTTTCGAAATTCCACCCCTAAGAGGGTGAAACAAACTCGATCATCGAACTCGAAACGATTGGGACTATTTTTTTCAAAAAGTAACAATAAAAAAAATCACGAAAAATTAAATTTATTGTTTTTTTTGTTAAATGATGAGAACTCGAAGTAACGCTTCCTTGCGGTAAATGCATATGTGTGCGTACGTAACGTATCGATGATCGGCAACACATGCAAACGGTACCCATTGAAAAATCCATTCATCGATCAGACAGAATGATCCGTAAGCCACGCCCCCACCCCACGCTTACACAGTCTAGCCGACGCGACCGCCCGCCCTTTCTTCCTAGAATTGTCGCGCGTTTCGCTGTATTAGGTCACTCACGCAGAACCTAATCACGTGTCTAATGAGTCGGCAGTATGTCTACTCCAATGTGGAGTATTGGGCAATGGTGGATTTTTATGGGATGGCGCACCATAACTTGGAAGAGGCTAGACGCTTGTATGCTCAGCCGGAAAACCTGAACTCACTGCGCGCACGTGGAATCACCGACCCTCAAGTTCCGTTCACCTCCAGCACCTGCTATTTACGAAGGTGACGGGCTAAGGAGAATCGCCCTATGTCAGTGGTTGATAGAAACTGCCACTGCCAACATACTGTAGATGGATGAATTCTGAATCCTGTTCACACCTGATACCGGAGTTGCTAGAGGATGTGCCTCTGGCATATTTACGCGGTATGTAGGTACTATCAGCATGATGGATGCCCTGCTCATTATGCGAATTTAGTGCGTGCGTATCTAAACCGTGAGTTTGGTGAGCAGTGGATAGGTCGTGGTGGCCCTGTGGCTTGGCCCGCAAGGAGCCCTGACTTAACCCTACTGGATTTTTATTTGTGGTCTGTGATAAAAAGATTAGTTTATTTCGAGGAGCATACTACTCGAGATGAGTTAAGAAGTGCGATTGTGGACGCGTTTAATATTGTGAAAAGTGACAGAGACACATTAGCAAGCAGAGGCGGCGCAAGGCGTAGGCGACGTGGGCCACCGCCTACGGCCTCGCGGTACGAGGGCCTCGCACCTCAAAAACCCATTGACAAAATTGGGACCGGAACGAAATCTCCAAACTGTACATGGCCAATTTTGGCCAATATATATTTTTTGTTGACAGCGCACTCTGTTTTATTTTTTTAAATTTTTCTAACACAGTGACATCCTTCGTTCTTGTACTGACAGAAAGCCATTGTAGTTTCTGATATTTTAAGCTAGATGGCGTTGCTTCGTATAGGATTACTAAAAATGTTTTCCGCGATGGGATTTCAAGTGAATTATTTGCAGTTTATTTTTTCTGTGGTTGAAGTGAAAGCTGTTGGAGTTTTTGGTTGGTACGTAATATTATGTACCATTTTGTTCCTGAAATTATGGCCTTTCGAATGATACATGTGAATTCCGAGTCGATGCCGATTCCGGGCCTCGCTAAATGTACTTTGCCCACATAAAATTGTGGTCTTGCCCCGCTACTGTTAGCAAGACAATCTCATTAAACGTGCCCGTTTGTGTATCGAGCGAAATGGACTCCATTTTGAGCAGTTGCTTCGATACAGGGAAGTAGGTATAAATTGTGAAAAATCTAATATCCTTAGTTAGTTATACCTACGTTGATTATGTTTGTAAATAGCTCAAATTTTTAAGTACGCCTGCGCCTGCATTTATTTTTCTTGAGATTAAAAGTGTACAAGTAAGTAAGTATTTAGATACGTAAAATGTATAACTGACGCGACGGTCCTAAGCCCGTAAAAAGTATGACGGAAAAATTTGAGTTATTGAACTCATCATCATCATCATTTCAGCCAAAAGACGTCCACTGCTGGACATAGGCCTCCCCCAAGTGTCGCCACATTGACCGGTCCCGTGCGACTCGCATCCAGCGGATCCCTGCAACCTTCACCAGGTCATCGGTCCACCTAGTGGGAGGCCTTCCAACGCAACGTCTTCAGGTTATTGAGCTGTTATGTAGATAAACGAAATTTAAATCAAGCAATAGTTCGGCGCCGCGTTCTTTAAGATAGGTACATAAACATAAATAAAAACACAAACGCGATAGATAAATAGGTATACAAATAATAACACGAAAAGCGAATTTAGACTTTATTTCTTAACCGTAAACGGTGAAATTTAGAAATTTTATCAAACTAGGTAAATCGCAGTTTACTAAAAATTATTCTGAGAAACCTCGTCTCGTGTTCGACTGGACTTTACAAAGGATGCACAACCGAATTGCACGGTTAACGTCATAAAAATAAGGTCTTTTTCTGTTCGAATTGCCTGCCTTTGTAAAAGCCGCCACAAGCATTGTGCCGCAAGAAAATTGTTTTATGCTGTATTAATATTTTTTATTTCATGGTAGGTAGGTAATTGGGTATGTTTGTTAAGTACCTATTAGCTCGATTGATCAACACTCGATTCAATGCCTTAAAAACAACTCCCAAGCGTACTCGTCGTTGTGTAGTTGAATAAGTAGGTACGAGTATTAGAGATTTCGTGATGCGAGACTGGTGAATTAATTGTCAATTAATTTCTCTCGTTTACGAGGAGACGAGAGATGATGGAGGTAAATGAACTTACACCAACCTTAATCGTATCTGAAATGAAATACCTACTTGCAGGTACTTTTTCATCTGGTTATTCGTCCGACGTCCATTGACCCACCGCGAGCGCACTACACAGCTGTGTCGCTCTACGTCATCGACGAGCGTGTTAAGAATAGCCTTATATTTATGAGAATATCCGACCAAATTAATAAATATATATAATTATCTATTATATTTTATGGAAATAGTTTCCATTTTGGCTAAAAAGGCTTAGTTTCAAAACGAAAGATAGTTGTGATATTTGAATAATCAAGTTAAATGTTTATTTACTTTATATTGCTAATAAATCAATTGGTAATAATTAAATGATATTTATAATGTTTCCTAGATCTTATCTTGCAATTTCAAAATATCTAGTTGTTTTAATCAATTCTCTGAACTATCAGTTGATGTTCATATTTTATCCGATTAAACATAAATATTACAAATAAATACATACTATATTGCTAAATTATGTAATGATGTTTTAAAATAGTTCCCTTACATAGGATTTGTTAATTATAATCTATGTTATTAGTTATAATGTATGACCATTTGCCATTGGTTTATTATGGCGGCCATCTTTGATTAGTATTATTATGATTATGATTTGACGTGTATAAAAGTAGATGTCGCCGCCAATACAGGGCTTTTTGCTGTTGGTGTTCGAAGGGTTAACACCTACCCTGTTTGGTATATTGTGTCATACAAAATGTGTAAAGCTGGAACCTATTTGGATTACAATGTTAATGTAAGTTATTTGATATTATACTATTATACTAGAATATATAATATTTTAAAAGATGTTACCGTGGAGTTTCTTGTCCATTCTTCTCCACGAAGAACTAGGTTTGCGAATGGACGTAGTTTGATAGGTAATTGACGTTACCTATAAATATCAGACAAGCCTAAAATAAATAAATAAATAGTCTTGTCTTTCTGTGCTTTTCTTGATAAAAACCCTTTTCCCTAAACACCTTTTTAGAGATACTTTAGACATATAAAATAACAAGTAACCATTCTGACACTCAAAGCTTAATAATCGGTATATATTAATACATATATACATCTAGTATTTACATCCATTTTCTAACAAGCGCATCGCGTACTATCTTGCGTTTATGAATGAAATAGTGAAAGCGCTACTAAGATTTAACTCGAATGACAGAATAAAAGTGATAAATTTCTAACTTCTTTATGTGATATCTTAAAAAACAATAACAATGCCAATAGTAACTATTACTCGACTGGAGTTATTGTGTTTCGGCTCCAGAACGATGTAAAAGTATTCGTGTATATAAAATGATAAACTGACTGACTGACTGATTGACTGGGTGATATATCAACACACAGCCCAAACCGCTGGTCCTAGAGACATGAAACTTGGAGGGTGTGTTTTTTGTGAAGAGAAGGTTTCCACTAAAAAAGGATTTTTGGGAATTCCACCCCTAAAGGGGTAAAATAGAGGATTGAAGTTTGTATGAAAGTCTGTCAGTTTTGAAGTTAGGATCTTCAAATTTTGTGTTTAGGCTGACAATTGAAAATTAAATTATACGTGTCTCGGCGTTTTTGATAATTCTACCCCCGAAGGGTTAAAAAGGGGGGTGAAGGTACTATGTTTGTACGGGTGAAATGCAACTCAATTTTGTACAACCGATTGAGCTCAAATTTTGCACACACCTTTGGTTCTGGTGACAACACATTTTTATGTCAGACATTCCTTAATCCTGCATCCAGGATCGTCTCCTCAAGAGAGAACTCTTCAACGGTTAGTAGCACGGTCACGAAACTTTGTTTACGCGTTCAATTTTGATAGATAAAGATGATTTTTAACCGACTTCCAAAAGGAGGAGGAATTTTTTTGTTTTTTTTTGTGTTTATGTTCAGCTTCGCCAATTGTGAACCGATTATGATGATTTATTTTTTGTTTGGACAAAATATATTATTCCGCGGTGGTCCCGTTTAAATTTGGTGAAGATCTGATGCTGATCTTCGGAGATATCAATGGAACTCTTAAATAATAGACAGCAAATCTGTCGTGATTGCTGCAATCGCTTGAATGTTTATTTTTACACAACACCATAACATAACATCACGCCTGTATGCTTTGAGGGGGTACGCAGATGTGTACCAGTGCACCCACATTTTGATAATTAGGTATGGTAAGTTCCATTTTATTGGGGACTAGCTGTGCCCGCGGCTTCGCTCACGTGAGCGCGTACTCTTTTGGCATTATTAGGGAACATTACATGGGAACGTGAAGTCGTAGTATATTCCTAATATCCTCTACAAAATAATCCATTTTTTTATAATATTATAAATGCGAAAGTAACTCTGTTTGTCTGTTACGTTTTCATGACTAAACAGTTGATTGGATCGTAATGAAATGCAAGGAGATAGACTATATACTGAGGAATGATATAGGTTATCGTTTTTTTCTCACACATACACATCAAAATTTCCACGCGAACGAAGTCGCGGGCAACAGCTAGTGGTTGATATTTTGGAACAAAAGTATGTCTTTTTAGTAGAAATACGTAATTATTTTGTAAAAAAGGGACAAACTAGATATAAGGGTAATGTTATTTCAACTAAGATAGATCAAGATTTTAAACTATCAGGGTCACTAACATTACTATTAATACTAACGGGATATTTTCCATGTTCATGTTCATGGTAAATATCCCGTTAGTATTAATAGTAAGATAGATCAAGCAAAAAGCCCAAACGAAAACAGTTGTAAAATATATCTCATCATCATCATCATCATCATTTCAGCCGAAAGACGTCAACTGCTGGACATAGGCCTCCCCCAAGTGTCGCCACATTGACCGGTCCCGTGCGTCTCGCATCCAGCGGATCCCTGCAACCTTTACAAGGTCATCGGTCCACCTAGTGGGAGGCCTTCCAACGCAGCATCTTCCGGTTCGCGGTCGCCACTCCAGAACTTTTCGGCCCCATCGGCCATCCGTTCTGCGAGCAATGTGCCCTGCCCACTGCCACTTAAGTTTGGCTATTCTTCGGGCTACGTTCTCGGGTTCTCTTGCGGATCTCCTCATTTCTGATTTGATCACGCAAGGAAACACCGAGCATAGCCCTCTCCATTGCCCTTTGGGTGACTTTAAGCCTTCTGATGAGGCCCATTGTGAGCGACCACGTTTCGGTCCCGTATGTAATCACTGGCAACACACACTGGTCATAGACTTTCGTCTTGAGACACTGCGGTAAGTTGGACGAGAAGATACCACGCAACTTCCCGAACGCTGCCCAGCCGAGTCGGATTCGACGATTGACCTCTTTCTCGAAGTTGGACCTACCTAACTGGACCGTTTGTCCCAGGTAGACATAATCGTCTACAACTTCGAGTGTAGAGTCTTCGATCTTGATAGGAGTGGGTGCTACATGGGCATTCAACATGACTTTGGTTTTGTCCATGTTCATTTTAAGACCTACTCTTTCGGAAGCTCTACTGAGGTCATCGAGCATTGTACTGAGGTCCTCCATGGTCTCAGCCATGACCACTATATCGTCGGCAAACCGAAGGTGAGAGATGTACTCGCCATTGACGTTGATGCCTAGCCCTCTCCAGTCCAGAACCTTGAAGACATCCTCCAGTGCAGCGGTGAACAGTTTCGGAGATATGACGTCTCCCTGTCTCACACCTCGCTGCAGAAGGATTGGTTCCGAGGTCTAGTCCTGAAGTCGGACTGACATGGTGGC
Source organism: Noctua comes (assembly GCA_963082995.1). NCBI lineage: Eukaryota > Metazoa > Arthropoda > Insecta > Lepidoptera > Noctuidae > Noctua > Noctua comes. The sequence goes on from OY720293.1 coordinate 748,637, forward strand.
GTTTTTGTACAAACTCTTCAGCACCTCGATGTACCGATAGTCGATTTGGCACCGTTGGAGAGACTGCAGTACAGCCCAAGTCTCGATCGAATCGAAGGCTTTCTCGTAGTCCATAAACGCCAAGCAGAGAGGCAGGTTTTACTCTTCGGTCTTCTGTATAACCTGGCGCAGCGTATGTATGTGGTCTACAGTGCTAAAGCCGGAATCCGGCTTGTTCGGGAGGCTGAAAATCGTCAAACCTGCGCGCGAGACGATTCGTGATGACTCTTGAAAACAGCTTGTAGACATGGCTTAGAAGTGAGATGGGCCTATAGTTCTTCAGCCGGGCATTGTCACCCTTTTTGAAGAAGAGTACCACCACACCCCTGCACCATGCCTGCGGCGTTTTCCCCTCGAGTATGACGGAATTAAACAGCTTCTGAAGGGCCTTAAGTACCGGTTTTCCACCTGCCTTCAGGAGTTCGGCCGTAATTCCGTCATCACCTGGTGCCTTGTTGTTTTTAAGCTGTTTCAGAGCCATCCTAATCTCGTACAGGCTGACATCCGGAATGTCTTCGGTATAGTGTCGGGTCAGTCTAGCTCTTGGGTCGTTAGCTAGATTTGCAACGGGTTTGCTAAAATATATCTACTTATAGAAAAAAGTAAAGATATTGATTTGAAATCGGCAATAGATCTTTATCAAAAAATAAAACAAAAGTACGAGGAAATAGAGAAATTGTGTATTTTTCCCGTTACAGTAGATTTAGATTTAGGCAAAATGGATTTTGACATAAAGGTGGCGTGTAGTTTGATTCCAGTAATGGACGGTGTAGAGGCCACTACTAAGCGCTTAATAGACTCAGTGGAGATGTATGCTGACATGCTGGACAGCCCAGGTAAAGTATTATTAATTACTTTCGTTTTGAAAAGTCGTTTAAATGAAAATGCAAAATTACGAATTGCAAGCTCATACAAAACTATCCAAGAATTAATTGATGATTTAAGGAAATTTCTTTTACCCAAAAAATCATTTATAGCTATACAGACGAAGCTTCAGAATATTCAACAAGTTCAAATTTATTTATTGGTGTGATTTTTGGTACATTTTACATGAGATCTTAATAATAACTAATTAGTTCCTCAAAAATCTACCTTAAAGGTGTACACTCTTTCACACAATTACTAATTATTATAAAAAAGAAGAATGTTCAACATTTTAAAATAAAATAATTGCAACAAAACACAACACAACTCAAAACAGAAAAAAAGCAAGCAAAACATTTACAATTGAGTAGGTACACTTATAAATAATGAATGGAATAAAGATAATAGTACAATGTCAAAATTAAATAAATATCAATGTCAATTCTTACAATTTATCATTAAGAAATTCGTGAATAGTATAATAACATTTTTCCAATAATAGATGTCTTAATTTGTTTTTAAATAGAATAATATTTAAGTCCTTAATTCCATTTGGTAATTTATTAAATATTTTTGGGGCCATGCAAAGTATGCTTTTGTGCATCAAGGCGGTCTTTGATGGTCGAACGCATAATTCATGTCTATATTCTTTTCTAATCATTTTAAAGCGAAACAAGGCTCGAGATCCATTGAGGATTATGGTACGGAGATAGAAAAGTTATTTACGGAGCTGACAATTACCCAGGCAGATGGAAAAGAGGAAGTATTTTCGATTTTAAAACCAATCAATGAAAGTTTTGCCATAAAACGTTTTTCAGATGGCCTGTGTAGCGCGAAAATGAGCACCATCATATCGGCACGAGGCTTCAGCAGCTTGAAAGATGCCATACAAGCAGCGAAAGACGAGGAGTGCACGTCTTTCCAACCACCAGGTAACATTTTGTATGCATCTAAAAATGGACGCCACTCGGCACACAACATTAGACGTTCTCAAGGTCAAAGAGGTATTTACCGTAGTCAAAATGGTAACAATTACCATCGCGGGCATCAATATAATAACCACTACAATAAAGGACCCAGTCCTAGTAGTTCTAGAGGCAATTCTAGAGCAAATTATCGGCCTTCATACAATAATCAGCGAGGAAATAGAGGTTCTAGATATGTTAGGAACCGTGGACGAGGACAAAACACATTTCCAGTAGAGAAAGTAGCTGACACTCGTCAATGCGAAAAAGATGACAATGCAGGTACATCGAATCAGTTTTTTCGATCCTAAGCATTTTATATTATCACTACAAGGTGATGCGAAATATGTTACTTTTTATATTAAAAACATTAAATACTATTGGCTTGTTGATACGGGTGCAACATTGTCAATTATTAAAAATGAAGTATTGCCAAAAGATATCATTGTTAATAAAGATAATTCTATAATAAATGGAATAGGTGGTCAGCGACGCTCTCGAGGTTCTGTAAATTTAATGTTAAAATACGACAATGCCACGTTTCAGCATAATTTTCTTGTTTTTAAATCGCTACCACTAAAAGCTGACGGAATAATAGGCTTAGACTTTTTAGAAAAAAATTGTGCGAATATTGATTTAGGTTCAAATAATTTAACACTTTTTAACGGTAATAAACAACATTATCTACATTTTGTTGATGAACATGATAGGATGAAAAATTCTATTATTATTCCGGCACGCTCGGAATCAATTCATTTTATTATTGTGAGTGAGAATGTAAATGGAGAAGTAGTAGTATGTAGTAAAGAGTTAGCGAAGGATGTCTTTATAGCAAACACAATAACTACAGTTAGTAATAATAGAATTCCAGTTAAAATACTTAATGTTAGTGACAAGGAAGTAAGCTTGCCATCTTTCACACCTTATTTGAAAAGTTTGGACGATTATAATCTATATCTATATATCTGTCAATTTAAAAATACCAATATTGACGTTACCAGGGTTAAAACTTTGCTATCAGAATTAAATTTAAATTATTTAGACGGAGAAGAGAAACAATCAATTGAAGCAATTTGTGCAAAATATTCTGACGTTTTTCATTTAGAGGGAGATAAGTTAACCACAACCAATGTTTATGAGCAATCTATAGTTTTAAAACAAAACACTACTCCAGTTTACGTCAAGCCGTATAGGTTGGGGTGCGTTGTCAGAATTCCTCCACGTGTGCCTGATGGCTGCCGGTCCCTCTCGATACGTCTGGAGGGAATAGCAGTTGCTGGGCCGGTGCACCCTGGGCGTGGGCAGTGTCCTTCCCCGAGGAATGGGAAGAGATTCTTATTCGTCGGGGAATGTTACTGTCCATGGCTAATATTCTGACATGGGAGGGGTCCATCTTGGACCAAGGGGGCGTTGCTCCGCGTGACCCTCTGAAAGCAGAGGGCACAGCGGAGGAGCAAGGGCGGGCTCAGTGTGCACTTACCCTGCCTCCGAGCAGACAGTGAATGACTGCGTCCTTCACTGTCCGCCCGGACCACGAGGTAGAAAACCTCTATAAAAAGTTACCCCGAATCTCAAGCGGCGGCGCACCGCGAGGAGATGTATGGCTGACGGGTTCCTATGGAAAATCAGTCGCTAGTGCGAACCACTGCCGGGCCTGGCAATGGCTTATCTGGGTACAGGGGGCACTGCCCAGATGGACTTTTTATTTCCCCCATACTCGTGGGAACAATATGGATATAACTAACACCCAAAGAAACACGGCCGATAACGGCGAAGGAAGGGAGGGGAGGGATGCGAGGTCGGAGTCCGGCACCGCATCCAGCGATGTGAGCGCGGGAGGCTCAGAGAGCTCCCGGTGTGGGAGGCCCGGGGCTGCTGCGGGGAACGGGGAGTTCTTACGCAAGCGGTCCAGGCCGGTGGGCGACCGAGAGTCGTCGTCGGAGGGGGAGCTGGCCTCGGCTCGCAAGATCCCACCAGCAAGCGTGGCGGGATCCGCGGTAAGGGGAGAGGCCTCTCTGCCACCGAGAGGTCGGCGCGACTTGCCGAGGAAGGCCGCCACCCGGGGGTGGCCGCCGGTCACGGGGTGGCCCGTTCGGGCTCCTCTGGTGACGGGGCGGGCGCAGACGGCGGCTCCGATGCGGAGCGTAAGGCCGGGCTTGCGAAGGAGGTGGAGGCGGCACTGAGGGCTGTCTCCTACAAGCAAAAACCCTCCACTAGACAAAGGGCTATACCCGCAGCGGTCGCCTCCATCATGGTGGCAGCGGAGGCCAGATATGCGGGGTCCCCGCCAGACGACGTGGCCAAACTGCGGGCGGAGGTCGCTCGACCGACGGCCGCCACGGAGCTTCTCCAAGAGGAGAATGGGAAACTCCGAGCAGACCTGGCCGGTCTGCGCGAGTCCGGCTCTCGCGAGGCGCCCCAAATAGAGGGCCAGCAGCGACAAAGCCAGCCCGTGCCGGTGGAGAACCAGGTCCTGAGCCTGGTTCGGCAGGAGCTGGTTGCCTTCCAGGCGCGGTTCTCCGTCCTGGAGGACATTGTCCTACGCCCCTCCCTGGCGGCAAACAAGCCGCCCCCGGGCCCGAGGGCGGCCACATACGCGGCTGCTGCGGCCTCCGCACAGGGGCCGTCCAGCCAGCCCTCCATTAGGGTTACGTCGGCCACTGAAAAACCGGCTGCGGTTGGGAAGAAGGCAGCCCTGAAGCTGGGCAAGGCGGCAGCCCTGAAGCAGGGCAAGGTGGCGGCCCAGAAGAAGGGCAAGGCGACGAATGTGCCAGCGCCTGCCGCGAGACGGCCGCCACCGCCGCCCCCCCCAGCCGCGAGACGGCCGGCGGGAGCGGAAGCGCCGGCAAAAGCAGTGGGGCGTCGCGGCTAGGCTCAGCGCCCCGAAAACCGCAGCTGTAGTAATCACACTACAGCCGGACGCGGAAAAGAGGGGCGTGACTTACCGCGACGTGCTCACCAAGGCGAAGGCGACGGTGGATCTCGGGGAGCTCAGGATCACCGGGGGCCTCAGGCTTAGAGTCACCGCAACAGGGGCTCGAGTGCTGGAGATCCCCGGCGAAACCCGTGGCTCGTCCGCTGACGCTCTGGCTGAAAAGCTTAGACCGTCCCTAAATGCGGACGAGACCCGAGTGTCCAGGCCCGTCAAATGCGCAGACCTGCGCATCCTGGGTCTGGACGACTCGGTGACCGAGGAGGAGGTGGTGGCCGCCGTCACCAGGACCGGTGGGTGCCCTGCCGAGCAGGTCAAGGCAGGCACCTTACGTCCGGACCTGTCGGGCACGCGAACCGTAACGGTAAGCTGCCCTGTGACGGCGGCGAAAGCCATTGTGGAGGGCCGAAGGCTCTTGGTGGGCTGGTACCCCGACCCTTGAGAGTGTCAGGAAGGGTCAGGGGTGCGTAGCAGCACGGTTCGGGGAGATCGTAGTAGTGGGAGTCTACTTCTCCCCGAGCCGAACTCTCGCCGAGTTCCACAACTCCCTCACGGAGTTGAGTGTCGTCATCGGAAGCCATTCCCTCCCCGTGCTTGTGCTCGGGGACTTCAATGCCAAGAACTTGGCTTGGGGTTCTCGTTACACGGACGCGCGGGCTAGGATGGTGGAGGACTGGGCTCTGGAGACAGGCCTGGTCGTCCTAAATCGGGGTTCTGTCCCCACGTGCGTGCGGATGCGGGGCGAGTCGGTGGTGGACATCTCGTTCGCTAGCCCCGCTCTGTCGTTGACTGGCGCGTCATGGAGGGGGTGGAGACCTATTCCGACCACCGGTACATCCGGTTCGACGTCTCCACCCAGACCTCAAGCGCGCCGGTCCTACAAGCCCCGAGTGGTCCGCGATGGGCGCTGAGGCATCTGGACCGGGAGCTCCTCCTGGAAGCCTCGATCGTGCAGGCCTGGGTGTCATCACCGGTCAGGCCTGCCGACATCAATAACGAGGCGGGTTGGTTCCAGGAGGCCATGTCCGAGATTTGCGACGTGGCAATGCCCCGAGTTCAGCCAGGAAGCGCCCGGCGTCAGGTGTACTGGTGGTCGCGAGAGCTGACGTCTCTGCGCGAGGCGTGTGTTGCCGCGCGGCACCTGTACGCCAGGCATCGCAGGCTACGCATCCGCCCTCCGGATGCGGCAGCCATCGAGGCGGAGCTGTACGAGGGCTACAGAGCGGCGAAGACCGCCCTCCAAGAGGCTGTTCGGCGGGCCAAGAATCTGGCCCGCGAGGAGATGCTGGAGTCTCTGAATGGAGATCCGTGGGGGCGCCCTTACAAGATGGTGCGGGACAAACTCCGCACCCGGGCCCCCCCGCTGACGCAGAGTCTCCGGCCTGAGCTCGTGGAGGACGTGGTGAGCGCTCTGTTCCCTTCGCGAGGGGAGCATCCTCCCCCGCCTATGGCTCCGCCGCGCCGCGTGCGGTGCCGGAAGCGGACCACACCGATGACGATGACGACATTCCGGAGGTAACTGGGGTAGACCTGAGAGTGGCGGTACGCAGGCTGAAAGCCAGAAATACCGCCCCGGGACCTGATGGCTTGCCTGGCAAAGCCTGGGTCCTGGCCTCTGAGGCTCTCGGGCCCCGACTGGAAGGGCTCCTAAGCGTATGCTTGAAGAGAGGCCGGTTCCCGCTTCGTTGGAAGACGGGGAAGCTGGTCCTCATCCGAAAGCCAGGGCGCCCTGCGGACTCTCCGTCCGCATACCGGCCCATCGTGTTGCTCGACGAGGTGGGCAAGCTCTTTGAAAGAGTCATTGCCAACCGCCTCGCCGGGCACCTTGTGGGGATGGGGCCGGATCTTGCGGAACACCAGTTTGGTTTCCGCAAGGGGCGCTCAACGGTGGCCGCCTTCATGCGCGTGAGTGCCCTCACGACGGGGGACGCGGTGTCCCGGGGCGGGGTCTCTTGACATCGCCAACGCCTTCAACTCCATGCCCTGGAGCTGCATTGGGGAGGCACTCCGATATCACCGGGTGCCGACCTACCTTAGTCGTGTGGTCGGGGACTACCTGACGGATAAGGCCGTCATCTACCCCAGTCGGAGCGGAGAATGGAACCGGCGAGAGATGTCGTGCGGTATTCCACAGGGATTGGTTCTGGGACCGGCCTTGTGGAACATCGGTTACGACTGGGTGCTGCGCGCTGACCTCCCTAGCGACGTCAGCGTAGTTTGCTACGCTGACGACACGCTGGTACTGGCACAAGGGAGGTCGCACGAGGCGGCGGCCGAAAACATGAAACCCGGGGTTGCGATAGTCGTGGAGAGGATCCGGCAATTGGGTCTCGAGGTGGCATTGCACAAGTCCGAGGCCATGTGTTTTCATGGGCCTCGGAATGCGCCACCGTCGGGATCCCTACTGACGGCAGGAGGGGTCTCCATCGGCGTCGGGTCGACTTTGAAGTACCTAGGACTCGTCCTCGACAGCCGGTGGAACTTCGTGGAGCATTTCCGACGTTTGGCTCCCAAACTGGAATGGACAGGGGCTGCCTTTAAGCGGCTCTTGCCCAACCTGAGGGGTCCAAACGCCTCCTGTCGGAGGCTCTACGCGGGGGTCGTGCGGTCCATGGCCCTTTATGGGGCCCCGGTGTGGGCGCGTTCTTTGAGGCGGCGAGCCGCCCACTACCTGAACGCGCCCCAAAAGGTGATAGCCATAAGGCTAATCCGCGGGTACCGCACGATCTCCGGTGAGGCGGCTAGCCTCCTTGCCGGTTTGCCGCCATGGGATCTGGAGGCGATAGTCCTCGCGCGCCTACACGAATGGCGCGCGGAGGCACTAAGTCGGTTGGAAACTCCGCTGCCGCGGCAAATTGCCGCTCAGCGGACAGACCTCCGGCGTGATCTCATGGCGACATGGAGAGAGCGACTGTCGCAACCCCGTGCAGGGCACGCCACCATAGTGGCGATAAGTTCCCTCTTTGAGGAGTGGCTAGAGAGGCGCCACGGCGCCCTCACCTACCGCCTGACGCAGGTCCTCACCGGACACGGTTGTTTCGGGAGGTTCCTGCACCGGATCGGGCGGGAGGAAACGCCCGGGTGTTTCCATTGCGAGGATCGTCTGGAGGACACGGTGGAACATACCGTGGAGGTCTGCCCCGCTTGGGTGGAGCACCGTCGTGTCCTCGTAGCGGCGATCTGTCGTGTCCGGCCCTGGTTCAAGCCATGGTCCGGAGCGAGAGGGAATGGGAAGCCGTCACCTCCTTCTGCGAAGCAGTCATGCTAGTGAAGGAGGTGGCGGGACGTGAGAGGGAAAGAACCTCACGTCCCAGCCGCCGCGGGAGACGCCCTGGGCGTCGGGGGTCACGTGGTGGCTCCCGGCCACCGTAGGCGCGGGCCTGTGGACGGCGAGCTATGGGCTAGCTCGCCGTCTGGCCGTCTTTTGACGACAGGCCGTGTCGACGGCGCGTTCGTGTTCCACGCGCGCCTCAAAGAGATGTCAGCAACGATGTAGGGGTCTGCAAGGGCCGATGCCTGCCAGGGCTGCGGGACTGTTCGAAAGAGATACCGTGGCCCTAGAACTCAAAGGGCAAAGAAGGAACATGGATGGGTTTTAGTCAGTACAAGTCTGACACTCCCTTCCACTCCGCCCAGAGTGGGGGTGGTCATTTGATGATTTCCCATCCGAAAAAAAAAAAAAAAAAAAAAGCCGTATAGGTTACCACAGGCACTAAAACCAGAAATAACTAAGCAAGTCGATAATATGTTAGAAAATGATATAATCGAAGAGTCAAATAGTGAATGGTCCAGTCCAATTTAATTAGTACCTAAGAAAAGTAACAAAGGTAATGAGAAAAAATGGCGTTTAGTTATAGATTACAGAAAATTGAACGAGGTTATTTGTGACGACAAATTTCCTCTACCAAATATTAATGAAATTTTAGTTACGCTTACTGGAGCCATTTATTTTACTCATCTTGACCTTCACCAAGGTTACTATCAGGTAACTTTGGAGCCTAGTAGCCGTAAATTAACAGCATTCACTACAAATACTGGTCAATATTGCATGAAACGTTTACCAATGGGTTTAAAGATCAGTCGTATGATGTCAGTAGCGATGTCTGGTTTAACTTACGATAAATGTCTAGTCTATCGAGAGGATCTCATTGTATTTGGAAGAAATTTATCTGCCCACAACAAAAACTTAATAACTGTCATGGAGAGATTGAGAAAAGTAAATTTAAAACTAAATCCTCAGAAATGTGAATTTTTAAAGAAAGAAATTCTTTATTTAGGACATTTGGTTACAGAAAAAGGTGTTTTACCAGATCCAGAAAAAACAAAAGTATTAAAAAATTATCCTACTCCCAAAAATGCAGATGAAGTAAAACGGTTTGTAGCATTCTGCAACTATTATCGTAAATTTAGAAGACATTTTTCGGATATAGCAATACCTTTGAATAAGTTAAGTAGGAAAAATGAAACATTTATTTGGTCTGATGAATGTCAACACGCTTTTGAATTTTTAAGAAATGCTTTAATATCGTCACCGATTTTACAGTATCCCGATTTTTCCGAAAATCATGAATTTATTTTACAAACAAACGCTTCGGGTACTGCTATTGGTTCTGTTTTATGTAATAAAGATCTCAGACCAGTTGCATATGCCAGCAGACCCTTGAATAAAGCAGAAAGAAACTATCCAACTATTCAAAAAGAACTTTTGGCAATAGTGTGGTCCGTTAAGTATTTCAGACCATACTTGTATGGAAACAAATTCACCATAATGACAGATCACAAACCATTAATATATTTTTTTGGTATGAAAGATCCGTCAAGTAGATTACTTAAATTTCGATTAACTTTAGAAGAATATAAATTTAAAATAGTCTAAGTGAAAGGAAGAGACAATGTTGTGGCAGATGCTTTATCGAGAGTTTGTATAACGTCTGATGAACTTAAAAGTGTGAATGAACAGGTAATGGCTGTAATGACCAGAGCGTAAAAGAAAAAGCTGAATGAGTTAAGTAAGAGTAAGAATGACGATGGAAAGAAGGATCTTAATAAATCTACTAACAATTGGACTGATCAACCAAGAGTTGTGGATATATTAAGAAAACCGTGTGATTCAGTAGAGATGTGTTTGATTGAAGGCAACAAATTAAAACGATTTAGAGATAATGATATCGATGCCTTACGGGCGAAAAAGGATAAGCGACATTTTTTGAGAAATTCAGTTATATACATACTTAGAATCGCCTTTTTTTTCTGCGTCGATTGGTCTAGGTAACGTTTGCCTACGTGAAACTTTTTGTCGGTTACGCGGTAGGAAAAATATAGACTTCTGTCAATTTATTTCGTTGTAAACGACTTCAATTTTTGTAAAATTATTTTTTTGATGTTTGATCTAGGAATTATTTAAGAATAAAGAAGTTACACCTTTTGGACTTTTTGTAATATTTTAATGATTGTACGTTTAACTATTTTGGCTGGAAGTAAAAAATTCAGAAATATGTATTTAGTTTGTTATGCCTGTTCGTGTTTAAAACATAATTAGTCGTTTATTCCGTTTTGGCCGCATTTTGCAGACTCTGTTTGGTCTGTAGTCTTTTTTTCCTCGTTAAAAATAAATGAAAAAATGGAGGTTACTACATATTTACCCGCACACAAATATGTAATAAAAGTTAGCTTCTCCTTTTTTTCCCTCCCGATATTTATACAATTTTGGCGGTTAGATAAAAAGCTAGACAAAAATCTTATCCTTATCCCAATTCATACTCTACGCGTTATGGCGCTTATCGAATTAAAAATAATTTAAATTGGCGGTTGTCGGTATCGTTTTCTGAAAACTACGAGCGCAAGCGGCAGCGGAACAAATTTTAGTCTCCAGGTGACCACGGGGCAAGCACCACGTGCGCACGCGAGCCGTTTCGGCGCGATAAATTTAGTATTACTTATTATAAGGTAAGTTAAATTTCATGCTGAAAAAGGACATGGATTTATTTATTTCTTGTTTACAAATAGATTACATAACTAAAATTTCAAAGATATTGATTAATTGTGACTTATATTTCAGATTAACAACATGACTGCAAGAAAACGGGCGATGAATATAATTGACAAAGCACTGCACAGTTCTGACATAACATTTCTGACACCAAGAGTGATAAATTTTGGTATACCAGAACCTGCTCAGGTAAGATACTTCTCAAAATTATCGTAATTATGTATGTTTAGGTATAAAAGTAGTAGTAGGTAGGTAACTTATCTATTCTATAGGTATAGGCACTAATATTATAAACTAGTTCCATTTTGCATAGTGCAATATTTGAATCTACTGATCCAATTTAAAAAGTGTTGCACCGCAAAATAGTTACGTACCATAATTTTGTGTGATTAGGTAGGTACTTAGAATAGCGTGGGCTGAGCCGCGTGCGATGTTAGGTATTATTTTATTGTGATAGTGTTTATACGCGAGCGTGTAGGTATAAGTTATTGACATGTTCATTACAAGTAGATTATGTACCTACTTACTATTTGATGTTGTTGGTCTAGTGTTCACAAGCGTGACTTCTGCACGTGAGGTCCAGGGTTCAATCCCGGGTCGGGCAAAGTGTTATTATGTTTTTCCACTAGTAATTTCTTAGTAGCAGCAGAGCCTGGAACTGTGCCTGGTAGGTGGCAATAGGGTCTTGGGACGTAATTGGTGAAACGTTAGTGAACTGCACACCTTTGTCTAACCTTTCAGTGATTAAGGCGTGACATTATGTTTTGTACAAGATTATTATGTACCTACTTACTACGTACCGTAGGTATAGGAGATTACTCAGTTCCGAAAGAATGTACCTACACATTAAGTAGGACAGTTTAGGTAGATACCGTCGGGTCTAATGTTGGTCCCTCTTACCACATGAGTAAGTAAACGGAACAGAGTTAAAGCTTCTAAAGAACGTTCAAAATTGTTACCTATTTTGGTAGGGTTGTCACAATATATTAAGACAAATTAAACGAAACATTTGTTATATAGTTTTATTATTGAGTATGATACAGTCCAGTGGCGAAGGGTGAAAACTCAGTCAGGGGAACCCGAAGAAAAAAAATGAGAATTACCTTTTTTTTTTGTTTTTTTATCTCTGTTTACTTTGACCTTATTTTCGTTATCAGTGACCCCGAAAACCATGAAAATGATACCCATGATGAAAAAAACAAAATAAAAAATGTTGTTGCCATCGAATTTTCATTTTGACCCCATTTTTGTTATCAGCAACCCCGAAAACCACGAAAATGACACCCATGACGACAAAACCGAAAATTTTCGTCGGCGCCATCTTTGATTTTCATTTTGACCTAATTTTAGTTATCAGCGACCCCAAAAACCATGAAAATGACACCCATGAAGAAAAAACCGAAAATTTTCGTCGACGCCATCTTGAATTTTCATTTTGACCTAATTTTAGTTATCAGCGACCCCAAAAACCACGAAAATGACACCCATGACAAGAAAGCCGAAAATAAAGTGAAGCATAAAATGCAGGGGGAGTGTAATAAAAAAATGTAAATAAGTCAACAAAATAAAAAAACTAGTTGGTACCAAATACGATATAGACCATTACTCATTCTATCTCGTTCTCCCATACATACTTTCTTTTTCTGTCCTTGTCGTAACTCGATAATCTTCGGCCTACCGGGCTCCTTAACTCCTTAGTTACGAGGGAACATAGAAACAGACATTACATACATACAGGTCAACACATAACCCTCCTTTCGGGCTTCGCCGCAGTCGGGTAAAAACACACCGAGTAGTATCCTCTTCTTATTAAAAAAAGGATCATACAATAAAATATAGGTTCTTACTTGAAAAAGTAATAGACAAATATTTACTTACCTATTGTACTCCTTGGGATAGTTAAAGTATGATAAATTTTTGTTTTTTCTACCATTATTCATACACACAGTACAATAAACAAACATTTTAATTTTAATATTCAAACTTGCAACCAATCTTGCAACTGACAAAACAAACAACGTGCCCCTTGGTTGCCATGGCACCGTGCCGTGCTGACCCTGAGATTGTCCACTGGCTGTGCCAGCTTAAACCGGTTTTTTCCAGTCTCGCCGCGTACGCGACAAGCGGCCAGTGGTCACGCACACATGCCCCGCGTGCTTGTAGTAGTGCAACCGATTTGTTCGGTTGTATGAAGCTTTAACTCTGTTCCGTTTTCCTACTCATGTGCTCTTACTGCTTCTAAATAAGGATCAGCAACGTATGATTTTATTGGTAACAGAAACCAACAATAAGCGTACCTACTATTTGTTTGTCTATGTTTATTAATGAAATTATTTTATTTGTAGGCCAATGTAAGACCACTCGATTATGTTCCGGTTAAAAACGTTGAGCCTGTTAATCAGTTGCTTATGGAGTCTGAAGCCTTGAAAGATCAAACAGTCGCTCAGTTGTTGCCAGAACCGTGTATTGCTGAAATTGAAAGATCAATATCACCAATCCCTATATTTTCTGTGACGGCCAATGATTTACCATCAACGAGTTCTGGGCCGGACCCAAAAGTAAATAACAGTGGCATATCGAATCCTAAAAAGAAACGTAAAGCCAAACTAAACAAGCAATATTTTGATTATTATTTATCTGATGAAGAAGATTTTACAACTATTTTTGGAGGTGAAACTGATTCATACAAGCCTACTTCAGATTCATCAGACTTATCCGATTCTAATAATTCGCACAAAACAAGTAAAGGAAAAAGAAAGAAAAATAATGAAAAAGATGCTGGGAATACGGTATCGTCAACAGATGCACCAGGGCCTAATATAGTAGGAGAGAATGCAACAAAGCAGCAGCGCAAGAATATTAAGAAAGAGAGACAAAAACTAAAGCAATCTGGACAAGCATATGTGAAGCATGATGGATCTGAGGTATCTTCTAAAGAAATCCAACCAAACCCATGCATAGGTAAAAAGTGCGGTAATGATTGTGGTTCTGTGTCAGATGAGAAACGAAAAAGTATACACACCTATTTTTGGAATTTATCCGTGCAACGCCGTAAAGATTGGCTTGTATCTATGACCCAGAAAACAGTTGTGAAACGAAAGAGAGTTCAAAATTCTGATAAACGAAGCTTTACTTACAAATATACAATAACTGAAGGTGAAGGACAGCGAGCAGTTTGTCTGCAATTTTTAGCAGCTACTTTGGATGTTGGCCATAAATTCATCCAATACACCGTTCAAAATTCTACACTCGGACTAGCTAAAGAAGATAAACGTGGTAAGTGTGACCCGCCTAACAAAACTAAGGATTCAACCATTCTGTCTGTTACTAACTTTATAAAAGGCTTACCTGCTGTGCCATCCCATTATTGTCGCAAGGACACTAGCCGTGTTTACCTTCCAACTAAAATGAAAAATTTGGCAAATCTATACAAAATTTACAAAAACAGTTATACAGAGAGAGGAATTGACATAGTAAGCGAAAGAGTGTTTCGCTCCATATTCAATGAAAAATTCAATATTGGTTTCCATGTCCCTAAAAAAGACAAATGTTTGAAATGCCTGAAATTTGAAAGAAATAAAGATAATCCTGAATTAGAAGAAGAAAAGAAGCAACATGAATTACAAAAAACAGAAAGTTACAACAGATTTAAAGCTCATCAGAATATACATAAAAGTGATCCTTCTACTTTATGTGCTAGTTTCGACCTTCAAAAGGTATTAAATACCCCATATGGAGATAGTATGCTCTTATTTTATTCTCGTAAATTAGCTGTGTATAATTTTTGCGTGTATAAAAAAGGGACTCGCAACGTCTTTTGTTATTATTAGGATGAATGTAATGGAAAAAGAGAAGCCAACGAAATAGCAACAATACTCAATAAGTACATTCAGACGGTTGATGAACGTGGCACAATTAAAAATTTGTTGCTGTATGCCGATTGCTGTCCGGGTCAGAACCGAAACAGAATTATTATGGCAATGCTGCATACAACACTGCAAACATGTCTTTATATCCAGACTGTACAGTCTTAAACTGCACAAGTGCACATTTTGCTGACGCTGGGTTTTGTACCCGACGTGCGTCATTTTATTACTATATATATACATACATTACAATAAATCAATGAGTACGATTACTGCTACGCGGTGACTAACATTAGAGAAAGGAATCGTCAACAGTTTTCATTGTAAATAGTGTTATTACGGAATAAATCTTACGGGAAACTAAGTGATCTTTTCTCTGCGTACTCCAACCACAATAACAACAACTCTGCAAGTGTACGAACCGTACATTTTATGGTCCTTCGAGCCGGATCTTGGTGCCTGTGCGTCTCCTTACGGTAGCGGATCGGTTTAGCTGGTCTCCCAGAAGCGGGTCGCCCCAGTTAGATTGAGAAGTCGCATAATATCATAACCGAGGCGCAGGAGTGCTGAGTTCCATTGATCATTTTAAATCAAGGAAGAAACCGATTCCAAGATTTCAAACGGAGAAGACTACAAGCAACGCAGTAGCCTTCGCAATACAACGCAACGCTGATTTAGCATCGTTAACGACGTGCCAACTCACGCGAGCTATCTAACTACACAAGCGGCAAGAAGCTTCAACATGGACAAACTCGAATTGCAGTCAACATGCTTCGAGAACATAAAAACACTATGTGTCAACTACAGAAAGGATTCCGCATCACGAAAGACGATGGAATACTTGAAGACACGTTTGACGTCGTTAGAAAACCAGTGGCAAGACTTCGAAAACAGGCATGCCCAACTGTTACTGGAACTTGAAGATAAGAACATAGAATACTTCAAGGACGACATCTATATGAAAACTCAAGATATGTTCGTATCGACGAAAACAGATATTACCGAGAAACTGGCGACTTTAGGAAAACAAAACGTGAAGTTCGACCTAGGTGGGACTTCAAAACAAGACAGTACCAACATACAACTCTTGCTTAACAAGCAAGAATGCAACTTCAACGCCATATACCGTGTTATGTCCAAGATTGACGTAGCTACTATCACAGAAAGATGGGAACTCGAAGACCACTTCACAACATTGAAATCAAAATGGGAACCCATCGACAAACTTCACTGGGAAGTAGACTTCCAACTGAAAGGATCCAACGAGCATTATTACGAAATGTTCACAGAGATCGAACAGAAATACGATGAACTGAAGAAGAAAATAAACGCCAAAATCTGGTCCACCGTTCACTTCCAGCAATCGACACCCAAGATCGAAATCCCTGAATTCTCCGGAAACTACGGGCAGTGGATCTCCTTCAAGGATCTTTTTCTGGAAGCCATACACAAAAACCCAATGATCAACAAAGCGCAGAAAATGCAGCACTTGAAGACCAAGCTGCGAGGAGAAGCCGAACGCTTAGTGCAGCATCTGACGATTGGCACTGAAAACTATGACGCATGTTGGGATATACTAAATCAGCGCTACGACAATCGTCGCCTGCAGTTCTCCACATTCATGAACAACATCCTAAACCTGCCGGTCATACAACATGCAGATTCATTGAACCTAAAGAAGATGCATGACGTCATTACTGAATGCATGAACGGCATCTCGAACATTGTGATTGATACATCAACTTGGGACCCGATCATTGTGCACATCATGTCTCAAAAGCTGGACTCTACTACTTTGAGTGACTACATGAAGGAACTCCAAAATCACAGAGAAATTCAGAACCTCCATGACTTCCTGTATTTCCTTGAAACACAATTCATGGCATACGAAACGATGAAGTCAGCTAAAAAACCAAGTCCTACAGCTTCAGAAAAATCATCCAACTGGAAAACATCAAACAAGCAAACCCAGATGAAGAAATATAACTATAACGTCAATCAAAATAAAACAAACAACTATCACACCATATATGGAAAATGCCCACTCTGCAACGGCAGTCACGTGCTCCGCCAATGTGACAACTTCCTTCAAATGGACTTTGGCAAACGAAATGACACAGTTACGAAATTGCAGCTCTGTAAAAACTGTTTGTTCAGCCATGGAAATGACGAGTGCAAATCAACGAAAACATGTAGAGAATGTAACTTGAAGCATCACACACTATTGCACAATTCGGACAAACAAAACATTACGACATCGACTAGAAAAAACAAAACTGAAAAACGTCCTTCATCATCGGCTCAACAGCCAACATCCAACCATTTGTTTAAGGACAACATGGAAGTCCTGCTAACAACGGTCCTGCTGAGGGTCAAATCCGCAGATGGGACCTACGTAAAACTACGCGCGCTACTCGATCAAGGATCACAAGTGAACTTGATAACAGAGAACGCTGCACAACTGTTACGCCTTCCTCGGAACGGGATCAACGCATCAGTATCGGGAATTGGCTCTGTCTCCAAAGAATGCAGGGGGAAACTCAAAATTACCTGCCAATCTATTCACTCCGATTATAGCTTTGAAACTCAAGCACTGATCCTGACGAAGCTAACAAACAACTTGCCTACACGAACGTTCGAGAGAGGCGCCTGGACGCATTTAGAGAACTTGAAGCTTGCAGATCCAGATTTCAACATATCTCAGCAGATCGACCTACTACTAGGAGCCGACGTATACTCAGAAATTATCCTGGAAGGGGTACTGAAAGGCGATAACAGCTCCCCGGTTGCACAACACACGCAAATTGGGTGGATTTTATGCGGGAAAATGAAGCAAACGTTTGACTGCCACGTTACTCTATTTAACCTAGAGGATCTCACAAAATTTTGGGAGAACGAAGATATTCAAAACACGAGGGAACATCCATACATGTGAGAAGAACATCCGATGGGAAGTACATCGTCAAAATGCCTCTCGTTCCAGACTACGCAGGAAAACTAGGAAAGTCAAAAACAATTGCTGTTTCACAGTTTTTGCAGTTAGAGAAAACGCTGAAAAAGAATGAAAGACTTTCCTCAATGTACAAGCAATTCATGGAGGAATATGCAGATCTGGGTCACATGAAACTTGCGCCTCTGATACCTACTGACATCTACTTTTTACCTCATCATGGTGTACTGAGGGAAAACTCGACAACAACAAAGTTGAGGGTCGTATTTAACGCCTCTCAGCGGACTACAAGTGGCCTCAGTCTGAACGATGTCATGGAAAAGGGCGCCAACTTACAAAAGGATATTCAGGCTCTTATCCTTAAATGGCGAACTTACAAATATGCATTCACGGCCGACATTGAGAAGATGTACCGCTGCATTTGGATATCAAACGAACAACAACATCTACAGAGAATTATGTGGCGGGACTCGCGAGATCATCATCTTCAAGAGTATCAACTTTGCACCGTAACCTACGGAACCAAATGCGCACCGTGGCTAGCCATGCGAACATTGAAACAATTAGCCATCGACGATGGTCATAAACATCCGGAAGCCGCCAAGATTCTCATAGAAGAATGCTACGTCGATGACGTCATCAGCGGTCATAACGATCTCACAGAAGCGAAAAAGCTGCAACAATCATTGGTTCAACTGTTGAAAGGAGGAGGCATGAACTTACGGAAGTGGACAGCCAATGACCGAGCTATAGTGGAAGACCTACGCGAGGATCAAATTTCATCTCAACACATGTTCGATTTCAAAGAAGAAGCATCTACCAAAACTCTGGGACTCGGCTGGAATCCAAACAGTGACACCTTCCACTTCAACTGGCCTGCTGAAAACTGCAAACAAATAACGAAGAGGTCATTACTCTCGGCCATATCAAGATTCTACGACCCACTGGGATGGCTCTCCCCAGTGACGGTCAAAGACAAGACAAGACAAGACAAGACATTTATTTGTAGAAACATGAGTATACATACAAGATATGCAGGTTGTTCATAAAAAAAAGATCCATCATGTTCGGCCCTTGGGGCATACAAATATTTACCTAAGAAACAATAGTCATTTAAACGTAGCTAAAAAGATTATTAAATTAGTAAATTACAAATTTAAATAAATTGTCCTATAATCTAATTTTAAATTGTACATAAATATTACACTTTGTCGTTTAAAAATTCCAAAATACTGTAGTATGCTTTCCCAACCAGATATAATTTTAGCCGCTTTTTTAGTTTGTGCGCACATAGTTTCCTCCATGTCTTTGGAAGTTTGTTAAATATTAAAGGCGCCATGCAAAATACGCTTTTCCGCATTAATGCTGTTTTGGAACCATGTGAGCATAGCATACTGTTATCACGTCTGTTGCGACTGACTTTGTCTGCCACGCGTGGAAATAGTTGCCGATTACATTTTACAAACATGACAACTTCGAATATATACAGACACGGTAACGTCAGTATGTTATAATTAATGAAGTACGGTTTACAACTGTCGGTCGAATCTAATTTAAACATCGTCCTAATACACCGTTTTTGGGCTTTGAAAGGTATATCCTTGTCAGTCGAATTGCCCCAAAGTATAATTCCGTACCTTAGGTGAGATGAAACTAGGCCGTGGTAAGCTGTTAGCAACGCGTCAGTGTTAAGCACAGGAACTAATTTGTGTAGGGCATAAGCAGAGTTACTAATTTTTTTGCTTAAAATTTCAACGTGTTCTTTCCAATTTAACTTTTTGTCAATAGTCACACCGAGGAATTTTGCAGTGTTGACTTCTTCAATTATTTTGTCATTATATTGAACCTTGAGATCAGGTAAAGTTGGTAAGCGTTGACTGAAATGCATAATATTAGTTTTATTGAGATTTATTTTTAAATTATTATTTTCCAAATATTTTATTATTGATATAAGAGAATTATTAATGTCACTTTTATATTTTTCTTTAGTATCGCATTGAATAGTTATGGTACTGTCGTCAGCAAAGAGGGTCACAGGTTGATCAACAGATTTAGGTAGGTCATTTATATATAATATGAATAGCGGAGGGCCCAACACACTGCCTTGAGGAACTCCATATTTAATGCAACGTTCATGTGATTGGTATATGTCTTCACGTTTAGTTTTTGTATTTATTGAGGATATTTCAGTGAGTTGCTTTCTATTTTGTAGGTATGATTTAAATAGTTTTAGAACGTTGCCTCTAATCCCGTATGCCTCCATTTTATCTAGGAGAATATCATGCCTAACGTAATCGAACGCTTGGGCATGTCACAGAATACTGTGCAAACAGGGTTGGTCTTATCAACATTTAGCATAACTGTATACAAAAAATCATACAATGCCATATTAATAGTTTGATTTTCTCTAAATCCTTTTTGTTCGTTCACTAATAGATTATTTTTTTCCAAATATTTGCTTAATTCTTTGTATATGAATTTTTCATAAATTTTAGAGATTACACATAAAATCGCGATTGGTCTGTAATTTTCAATGTCGTCTTTATTTCCCTTTTTAAACAACGGTTTTACTATTGATTTTTTTAAAGCATCAGGAAAGATGCCCGTGCTAATGGTCAAATTAATGAGATGACTTAGATGCATACATATTTCTGCACAAACTGATTTAAGTATTTTTGTAGATATTCCGTCATGACCAACGCTATTTGTATTTTTTAATGATTTGATTATTTTAAATACGTCCTGTGGTAGACAGGGGGGCATGAAAAACGATTTTTTGCTATTTAGAATTTGTGAGGTAACGTTAGATCCTGATTCTGGTATTGGGATTACTTTGTCAATAAAATAACTATTAAAAGCATCTGCTATTTTTTGAGGATTTGTTATAGTATTACTGTCATGTTTTATTTTTGATATAGGAATTCTAGGGACGTTTTGTTTTGAATCATTAATTATTTTCCAACTGGTCTTGGATTTGTTGGCTGATGTTTTTATTTTGTAACTGTTTTGGGAAAATTGTGTCAGCTTGGTAATTTTTTTTAATAGTTTAGAGTACTTGGTCAACTTTATTTTATTTGTTTCGTTAGGAGTTCTTCTATATATCCACAAAAGTTGTCGTTTCTTTTTACTGCATGTTTTGATCCCACGTGATATCCACGATGACTTTTTTGTTGCATGTATGGTTACAGTTTCATTAGGAAAACATAAACAGTAGAACAGTGAGAATGTTTCAATAAAAGCGTTATAGGCTATGTTAGGGTCACTACTTTCATAAATATCAGAAAAGGATAAATTACGTAGACAATCTTTAAATTTTATAATATTTTCTTCATTATAATTACGTTTCTTTATACGCCAATATTTAATAGGTAAATAATTTTGCACAGGTAACTTTACCAACTGTGCTGTATGATCTGACAATGCAAATTCTAGTATTTCTGTTTTACAGGCTCTATTAAAGTTATGCGCAATGTTGTCTATACATGTTTGACTTTTGAGCCTGGTGGGTTCATTTACGGACAATTTTAAATTGTAATTTAATAGCAAACATTCAAAATCTATAGCTTGATAAGATCTCTTTAGGACATCTATGTTAAAGTCTCCTGCGACGACAATATTTTTAAAAGACTTTTTAGTAAGTTCTTGTAAAATTAAATGTAATTTGTCCATGCACACATTAGTATTATAAATTTTTGGTACTCTATAAACACAAACAATAGCTGTCTTATAGTTAATTAACTCTATGGCGCAACACTCAAAAACACCAGTCCCTGATATCCTAGCAATTTGCTTTAATTCCTTATATTGGTGTCCACTTCTTGTTAGTATGCACGCTCCACCTCTTTTGCTTTCTTTACGGCTGTAACATGCTGCAAGCTGGTAGTTAGGTATGGTTAAATACTTTTCAAAACCCTCCATAATAAAATGCTCTGTAATGCATAGGATGTCTACAGGGCTTCCTTTTTCTTCCAATTCTTCTAAACACACTGCCATTGCATCAGATTTTGTTAACAATCCCGCAATGTTTTGATGCATTAGGTGTAGGTATTTAGTTACGAAAAAACCCTGTGGTATTTTCACTACGACTATTATTTTCATTTTCTTCTGTTATGGCTAATTGTATATCTCTATTCTCACTAGGTTCATTAAAGTGTTGTATGTTTGTATAGTCTATTTCATCGACTAACGCTTTGAGATCTTCAAAGATTGTCTTTAATGCAGTATCATTTATTAATCCTGTTCTTTTGTTAAACATACTAAAATCCACCGTTAGGTTCTTATTGGAGTCCAGATAGTAAGCGTGTTCGTGGGCAAGTAAGTCTAAGTAGAGTAAGTTGTTGAATGTTTCGACCCTCGCGTTGTAAAGGCTATTATGACAACTAAGTATGTATGTAGGAAAGCACAGTATTATATTAGTGTGCTTAATTTTTTTTAGAACATCTCGAATGTAAATAACCATCTTGAGATAATCTTTCGTTGTTTTAAAGTCTTCTTGTCCAATAAGTACTATACAATAGTCTTCAATTGTGAAATCTGCCAACTTCGATTCAATTCCTCTTAGAAGGTGTTCTATTCCCACCTTGGGTGTCAGATAATGACATATTTCATTTGTATCGTTTATTAATTCTCTTTGTGCATTAGTTAAGACACGATAGTTCGTATCTGCGCTGAGAACACATATTTTCTTCTTTTTGGGATGTTGTTGGGGTTTCTTAAGATCAATTATTGTGTTAATTTTTTGCGACTTGTGTATATGGCTATAAGTACTTGTAGTTTGTGTCTCTTTATATGTATTCTCTGTAATAAATTTGGATTTGTCCTGCTGGGATGTACATGCACGGGGGCTACTTGTGCAATCTATACTTTTAGCTAGTCGTCGAGGAGAATGCTGAGGAGTATTTACTTTCATGCTTAATATTTGTCTCGAAATAGGAGTTGAGTTATTTTTGCGCTGCGGGGTAGCACAGGCAATTTTTTTGAGTAGTTCTATTTGTCGTTGTTGTTCCTGTATAACCTGTTTTAACTTAGTATTTTCACAGTTAAGATTTTCAATTTCAGTGTCAGCGCTATTTAATTTTCTTTTCATTTCATTTATTTCTCGCTTTAGGTCTACGGAATATGACTGATCGTAGTTTTGAGTGTCACTTTGGATACTCAACATAGTCGAATCTAACATGGTAGAGTTCAATAGATCTTGACTAGTTGATAGCGATAAGTTCATTTGTGATTGTGATTTTATCATTTTTCTAATTGTTACGTTATCCTTATCTGTTTCTAGAGCAAAAAATTGTAGGTCAGAGTTTTTTGACATTTTTAAATACGACGCGAGTCACTCAGTTGTAGATATAGATCGGCACAGGTCAACACAGAACGAAGTGTTCAAAGATTATTTATTTTCTACCAAACACAATTTTTTTTTTTAAGTGGTATCCCTAATGATTGGTTTTGCGCCACTGGTGTCAAGTAGCGGTACTATATTGGTTCATCTATTCGGCGCGCAGTGCCGTGCTGGCGCTAGTTGTCGAACATTCATTAGAGTCCAAAGGTCAATTTAAAAAATATTTGTTCTAACGGTGTCAATATTGTCGTCTTTTCAAATTGTTGCACTATTTTCAATATAAAATTGCACTAATCTTCATGCTATTTGATTTATACTGGGATTATGTTGTATTGATTGTTGTTGTAGCACTGTATTATTGTTTGTGAAGTGTTTTGAACCGTCACATAATGTTGTCGTACACTTGTCGTTAGCAGTCACCAATAATGCCACTCGTTAATTATAGTTATTGCACTGAGTCCCACTACTTTTTAGTCAAATAAGAATATATTTTATATTTAATTAAAAATTTTAAATACGCAGGTCTAGTAAACATTCAGTGTTGCCACTCGCACTCAAAGCCAAACTACTATTCCAGAAACTCTGGATGAGTAAACTTAGCTGGGATGACGTAGTGTCCAGCGACATCGAATCAGAGTGGCTGAAACTGAAAATGGAGCTGCCGTGCATTAGCAAACTAACTATACCTAGATGGATTGGCGGCACACAAAAATGTATCGAGTTATTAGGCTTCTGTGACGCAAGTGAAAAGGCCTACGCTTGTGTCATCTACAGCAGGGTGTTCAACGAACATGGCCAACCTATCATAACTCTACTAGCAGCTCGAACAAGGGTGGCTCCACTTACCCAGAAGACAACATTACCTAGACTGGAACTGTGTGGCGCTCACTTACTGGCTGAACTTATGAAGAAAATCAAGCAAACTTTCAGTGGGTATAAAATATCGACTCGTGCCTGGTCAGACTCTCAAGTCGTCTTAGCGTGGATTCAAGGCGAAACATCAAGATGGGAGACGTACGTAGCCAACAGAGTTACAAAGATCAAGAACATAATCCCTGCTGCACAGTGGCGTCATGTGAAATCAGAGCAGAATCCCGCGGATTGCGCATCAAGAGGGCTGTTGCCGAGCAAACTAATGGACTTCGCCCTATGGTGGCAAGGCCCCGAACTTATAACGAAACAAGACCCAACAGAAGATGTCCCCTGCGCTTTCCAAACGAATCTAGGCTGCATAAATCACGTTCAGATCGAAAACTCTTCTCAAGAAAAAAACGAACAGAGCATAATAATAAAATTATTGAACAAATGCAGTTCATTGACACAAGTAAACAGAGTCATCGCATGGACATTACGCTTCATAGCAAATATGCGCAATAGGACGAAATCGGAAACTCCATACCTAACAACAAGCGAACTAAACGCAGCGCGTAAAAGTGTAATAATTCATGCGCAGCGACTGCAGCTCGATTCTGAATACAAACTACTTGCAAAAAATGAAACCGTGTCGAGGAAAAGCGTAACCTACAAACTGAATCCCTACATAAACAAAGACGGAATAATTTGTGTCGGAGGGCGACTCAAGCACTCAAGCCTACCCGGGGAGATGAAGAATCCAATCATCATCCCACATAACGGACGATTTACACAACTTCTTATAGAACAAGCTCATTCAACCACATTACATGGAGGAGCTCGGCTGACGCTGACCTACATAAGACAACGTTACTGGATTATTGGCGGTAACCGAGCCGTCAAGAACCAATTACGAAGATGTGTACGCTGTCATCGCTTCAACAAGACGGATGACTGTCAACTGATGGGTGATCTACCACAGCAAAGGATCACTCCATGCCGACCCTTCAGGCATACAGGAGTCGACTTCACCGGCCATGTAGACGTCAAACACAACAAGAGTAGAGGCGTGAAAACCTCCAAGGGATACGTCGCCATATTTATATGCATGGTGACAAAGGCCGTTCATATTGAACTCGTATCCGACCTTAGCACAGAAACGTTTATGGCAGCCTTCCAAAGGCTATGTGCAAGACGGGGGACCCCCAAGCACATGTACTCTGACTGTGGAACAAACTTTGTCGGCGCTGCAAAGGTACTTCGTCAAGAATTCGAAGAGTTCAAACGACTACTGAATACTGACCTCTTTAACGAACTGGCCAAACTAGAAGTGGAGTGGCATTTCAACGCCCCCGCTTGGCCAACTGCTGGCGGTTTGTGGGAAGCTGCCGTGAAGTCGATGAAACATCATCTGAGACGAGTACTAGGGGAACAAAAACTGAAGTACGAGGAGTTCATAACGATGCTAGCGAAAATAGAAGCCTGTCTGAACTCAAGACCTCTGTGCCCGTTAACTGAAGATCCGGAAGAGTTTTACAACTGTCTCACCCCTGGACACTTCCTCACAGGAGGCCCAATCTTATCTATGCCGCTTTCGGATTACAATGACGTAAATAACATTGATTTGCGCCGGAGGTGGCAGTTGACTGAACATATGTTTCAACAATATTGGAAAAACTGGTCGAACGATTACCTTACTACTCTACAAACACGTAGTAAGTGGAAGAAGCCTTCTAGGAACATAAAAGAAGGCGATATAGTACTGGTGAAAGAAAATAATCTACCGCCAGGAAAATGGGCCTTTTTTTTTTTTTTTTTTTTTCCGGATGGGAAATCATCAAATGACCCCCCCCACTCTGGGCGGAGCGGAAGGGAGTGTCAGACTTGTACTGACTAAAACCCATCCATGTTCCTTCTTTGCCCTTTGTGTTCCAGGGCCACGGTATCTATTTCGAACAGTCCCACAGCCCTGGCAGGCATCGGTCCTTGCAGACCCCTACATCGTTGCTGACATCTCTTTGAGGCGCGCGTGGAACACGAACGCGCCATCGACACGGCCTGTCATCAAAAGACGGCCGGACGGCGAGCTAGCCCATAGCTCGCCGTCCACAGGCCCGCGCCTACGGTGGCCGGGAGCCACCACGTGACCCCCGACGCCCAGGGCGTCTCCCGCGGCGGCTGGGACGTGAGGTTCTTTCCCTCTCACGTCCCGCCACCTCCTTCACTAGCATGACTGCTTCGCAGAAGGAGGTGACGGCTTCCCATTCCCTCTCGCTCCGGACCATGGCTTGAACCAGGGCCGGACGCGAGAGATCGCCGCCGCCGATCGCCGCAACGAGGACACGACGGTGCTCCGCCCAAGCGGGGCAGACCTCCACGGTATGTTCCACCGTGTCCTCCGGACGATCCTCACAATGGAAACACCCGGGCGTTTCCTCCCGCCCGATCCGGTGCAGGAACCTCCCGAAACAACCGTGTCCGGTGAGGACCTGCGTCAGGCGGTAGGTGAGGGCGCCGTGGCGCCTCTCTAGCCACTCCTCAAAGAGGGGACTTATCGCCACTATGGTGGCGTGCCCTGCACGGGGTTGCGACAGTCGCTCTCTCCATGTCGCCATGAGATCACGCCGGAGGTCTGTCCGCTGAGCGGCAATTTGCCGCGGCAGCGGAGTTTCCAACCGACTTAGTGCCTCCGCGCGCCATTCGTGCAGGCGCGCGAGGACTATCGCCTCCAGATCCCATGGCGGCAATCCGGCAAGGAGGCTAGCCGCCTCACCGGAGATCGTGCGGTACCCGCGGATTAGCCTTATGGCTATCACCTTTTGGGGCGCGTTCAGGTAGTGGGCGGCTCGCCGCCTCAAAGAACGCGCCCACACCGGGGCCCCATAAAGGGCCATGGACCGCACGACCCCCGCGTAGAGCCTCCGGCAGGAGGCGTTTGGACCCCTCAGGTTGGGCAAGAGCCGCTTAAAGGCAGCCCCTGTCCGTTCCAGTTTGGGAGCCAAACGTCGGAAATGCTCCACGAAGTTCCACCGGCTGTCGAGGACGAGTCCTAGGTACTTCAACGTCGACCCGACGCCGATGGAGACCCCTCCTGCCGTCAGTAGGGATCCCGACGGTGGCGCATTCCGAGGCCCATGAAAACACATGGCCTCGGACTTGTGCAATGCCACCTCGAGACCCAATTGCCGGATCCTCTCCAAGGAAAATGGGCCTTAGGTCGTATACTGGAGACCCATCCAGGGTCTGATGGATATGTTCGAGTTACGACAGTCAAGACTCAAGCAGGAACCATCAAGCGCCCAATAACTAAACTATCGCCATTACCATTAAGGTCTGAAATTGAAGATGTGAAAGAAAACGAAACAAAAAGTAAGCCTCAACAAAACTCGAGCAATAAACGGCAAAGGTCAAAGAAGCCTACTTCAACGCTACTAACAACAATGTTAGCATTGTTTACATTTGTAACTGGATCATATAGCGCCACTGATGGCACGCGCCAAGCGTCGTCAACCGCTCAAGTTACAAGTCTGGAACGCGAGCGGCCCATATACTATGACGCGGTTGGAAAAATGTAAGTAGTGCATGATGAATGGATACTTATGATGTACTACAATCTTACGAATTATTGGGAAGGAACTCGTCGAACTCAAACTTACTTTGATAACATCAAGAACCTATGCCATAAAACGGATCTACAACACTGCAAATCAACAATGGAACAACTAAACCATGAAATAGAACTTCTAAACTACTACAACTTTATACTTATAAATCCCCACAAACATTTGAGCAACAGGAAGAAGCGGGGCCTAGTCGACGGAGTCGGCTACATAGCTAACAGTTTATTTGGAATACTGGACCAACAATTTGCTAAGAAATACCAAAACGACATCGAATCTCTGCAGAGCAACGAAAACTACTTACTTGAGCTAATCAAAAATCAAACAACTATTGTGGAGCTCGAGAACCAAGTATTGAAGCAAAGCGAAGACAATATTCAACGTCAATTCAACTCCATTGACAGTTTCATAAACTCGACCAACATGAACATAGCATCCATCGAAACGGAAATGGAAATACTTACGGCTACTACCTACATCAACTCTGCCTCACTGACGACGTACCTACTGATCAACAGCTTGAGGACGTTCCAGGAGATGCTGTTCAACACTCTGACTAACGTCTACCAAGGACATGTGGACATGCATCTGATAACTCCTGTCCGTCTAATACAAAAATTGACGGAAATAGCCGGAAGTCTTCCGAAATCTTTATCATTGCCAGTTGAAAACTATAAAGAGAACATCAAAGATATCTACAAACTGATCAATGTGAAAGCACGAGTTACTGAAAGCTATTTCTTATTCGAAGCACATATTCCACTTGTAGCTAACGAAGATTTTGATATATACAAAGCAATACCCTTACCGGTTAACATAGCCAAGGAGACAACATATGTGCAGTTATCCAACAAGTACATTGCGGTCAACTTCAAGAAGAACATTTACATATCTATGTCAAAAGATGATCTGAAATACTGCATGCAACAAAAATCACGGAACTTCCTGTGCAAGAACAACTTGCCATCATTTGAACTACACAGCAAAAACGCTCCGTGTGAGGCGAAACTGCTGTCACAGCATAACAACGGGCCTTGTGACGTCGAGCACGCGTCATGTAAAAACACTTGGATAGAGTTACAAACGCATAACAGCTGGCTGGCGATTTGCTGCGAAACGTGTTCGTTACGAATCATATGTAGCAATGACGTCACATCCCAAACCATCTCATCATCAAGCATAGTGACATTATCTCAAGGATGCGTACTGCAATCTACCGATTTAACTATTTACGGGCAACGCCAATACCACAGCGACATGAAGATGGATTATGAGCTCACAGCTCCAACATTCGATGCATCCATCAACAAAATAGTGAACTTGACATATCGCTATGCCCCAAATATCCTTCAGTCAAAGACTACGAATCAAGAAATTGCAACAATTGAACAGAAAATTGCAACTCAAAGGAAGAATGAAGTTTCACTACCAACCATAACAAGCCATGACATTCATCAATATGCAATCTGTTACTTCTTACTGACGGCCGCCATCATATCAGTACTGGTGGTGGTTGGGAGGAATCGCTGTGCACACTACTGCACAAACAACGCCAAGACCAAAACTACGAGTCCACCGCCGGAAGACATCGAACTTCAAGTCATCCGTCAACCAGAGTACCCGCAAGAAGCAGTTGCAGCACGGGCGGCACACACGGCAGCACAAACAACAAAGGACTTGCGGCTAGAGTCTCGACCGGGATACAGGAACATTGCCTTTCAATTTGATTAATTAATTTACTTTAATTAACTATATTAACTTTGTTATGGTTTTTCCTTTCTCATTTGATCTGTTTCTCCTTTTGGGGTTGCCAAGATGTACAGTCTTAAACTGCACATTTTGCTGACGCTGGGTTTTGTACCCGACGTGCGTCATTTTATTACTATATATATACATACATTACAATAAATCAATGAGTACGATTACTGCTACGCGGTGACTAACATTAGAGAAAGGAATCGTCAACAGTTTTCATTGTAAATAGTGTTATTACGGAATAAATCTTACGGGAAACTAAGTGATCTTTTCTCTGCGTACTCCAACCACAATAACAACAACTCTGCAAGTGTACGAACCGTACACAGACTATACAGCTTAACTTTCTACTAACTGGCCATACTTACATGCCGGTTGATTCCGTTCATGCCGTGATAGAAAAAAATCTAAAAAATACAATCATTTATGCACCTTCACAATGGTACACAGTATTCACAACTGCAAGACAAGATCCAGAACCGTACAATGTCGAGCGTTTGCAGTTTTCAGACTTTAATAAATGGGATATAGTCAGCGATAAATACTTTAAAGGAAATTTAACAGGAAAAATAAGTAAGATGCGTATTGTAACTTTTCGGAAGAAGAAGGATAATTTGATTTTTGTTAAAAACTCGATGAGTGACGATGCTGAATCTTATAGTATTGAAGTGCAACCAAAAACCAAAATTATTATTATATTGTGTAGAGATAAGGTAATTCCTAATTTTCTCCATAGTGAATACAACAGCCTGATTAGTTCCAGTAATGTTAAGGATACACTCCCTGAGTCTGATATCGAGGATGACAGCGTAGAATAAGAAGCTCTGCTTGTTTACATTTTTTATGTGTATTTGTAAGTCAAAGACTGATGCAAGCAAATTGTGATACTTACAGTACATTGTCTATCATAAGAATATTTGTTACTTTATTAAAGT
This sequence comes from Noctua comes, assembly GCA_963082995.1. Lineage (NCBI taxonomy): Eukaryota > Metazoa > Arthropoda > Insecta > Lepidoptera > Noctuidae > Noctua > Noctua comes. The sequence continues at coordinate 778,742 of OY720293.1, forward strand.
TGAACTTTTTTATAGTTTTTAGATTAGGTACCTATATTGCAATTATTTGAATTGTTCTAAGTAAAAAATATATTGAGACAAGTGATTATGATGTTGAAAGGGCCACTAATTTTAAGAATTTGTTTTCATTATTTTGATAAATTTGATTTTAAACATTGATCTCAATGTGATACAAGTAGCTGTTGCTTTAATTGCAATAGTTCTAAGTCTATTTGATCACGGTGATTTTTTGATACGAGGGTTTATTACAAACAATTGTTATTTAGTATGTTTTTAATTTGATAAGTGCGAGGTGCCATTTTTATGTTAATTAAAGACTGAGCTGATTACCTAATTAAATGGTTTTTTATTGTATACCTATACCTCTTGGGTGAACTTGAAATGTTAAATGCAGAGATAACAGTTTTTTAAAGTAAAATAATCAAAATACATCCACTAAATAATTGACATCTTTTCAAAAAATGTGCTTGATACAATTTTCCTTTCAGTCAACTATTGTTACATTGTTGGTTAGATTATATTATCACATTTTTTTCTTTAAAAACCAAGACTTGACCTTTTTTTCCTTAATTTAAATAAAACATGGGTTGAATTTAGGTCATTTTACTCGCATCAGATAATTTGATAATTCAATTTACGACATTTTGGGTGATTTTAAAATAAAGACCATTTGGGGATAACCGACAGTAACTGCTTCTTGCTGGCTGAATTACGTAAAAATAAAAACGCCATCTTATAGATAGCATGCTAAATATTATAAAAACTCATTTCCAGGCTTTCGGGAGCTATACTTAATTTTTTATGATTTTTTTTCGTTTATTTTGAACTTTAAATCACTCCCCTGTAAAATTTGAAAAGAGGCGGTTATCCTTTTTCGCCCGTAAGGCATCGATATGATAACTGAAGAATTCGAATCTTGATTTCAAGGCGCATTTCTCGCAAGCCGAATTTGTGCAGAAATTAAGCAATTTTTGTGAGAAGATACGTATCAATGAAGTGTGTATAATTAAAAATAATGATAATATAGAATTTATCAAAAGTGTTTGTGATGAAATAACAACACTTGTAATTGGTTCGGACCGCGAATATGCATATTACGAGGTGTAAAAAGAATAGATGACGTCAAAGAAAAGACCCTTATTATGAATGACTTTCATTTACTGCCATCCAGTGGTCATGCTGGAGTGCGCAGAATGATAAATACAATCAAAAGTCGATACTATTGGCCATGTATCGACAAGGATATCAAGGAATTTGTTAAAAAGTGTACAAAATGTCAAAAACATAAATATTTTCGTAACATAAAAGAACCGATGGAAATTACCACAACAGCTTCCTCGGCTTTTGAAAAGATATACTTAGATGTAGTGGGTCCTTTAGATAAAGACGAAAATGGTTATTGTTATATATTGACTATGCAATGCGAGTTAACAAAATTTGTTCAAGCTATTCCTTTGCAAAACAAAGAAACAGTGTCCATTGCAGATGCATTTGTTAGACACTTCATATTAAGATTTGGTATTCCGGCGACAATAGCTACAGATCGAGGAACAGAATTTATTTCTGCAACCATGGAACAGGTTTGTAAAATACTTAATCTTGAAAAATTATCTTCTACAGTCTATCACCATCAGTCGATTGGAGCTCTTGAAAATGCTCACAAAACTTTGGGTGCATTTTTAAGGATTCAGTGTGACAATCATACGGATACATACACAACATACACGTACACGTACACTACATAGATAAATAGAAAAAAAATTGGGGAATTTCATAAAAATACTAACAAATTAATTTGAATAAGGATACAGTCGTAAAAAAATGATCATTTGAAAAGGTTTTTTAATATGACATCCCGGTTTTAGGGCAGCCATGACAGTTGTTTTTGACATGACGTTTGACGACTTTAACAGTTTTAAGAAGTGACGTCTTTGAGTCTGTCTTTGCTTTGAGTGTGAAGTGGATGTGTTTCGGAGTTTTTAGTGATTGTTTTTGTTTTGCGACCCTTTTTACTACTACGGACCTTGATTGATTGCTTTTCTGATGACCCCGGCTTTGTTTTGGTTTCTGATTTACCTGCGATTTGGTTTCCGTCGTGGGTTATTTTACAATAACAAGTTCAGTTTCAGGTAAGCCCCTTAGCCGTGCATTTACTTATTGTTTTGTCAAATGCTATTTCTATGTAATGTTTTCTTCCCTTGTTCCATTTTCTAACAGATTTTAACTTATTCCAGTTTATTGACAATGGCGTGCCTACGGTGCACCGCTGTCATAGATGAAAATGAACAGTATTATGCTGCCGATGATATGGGTCCCGAAATAATTTCGGTCATCGAGCGGTATCTTGGCAATCTGGTAAAAACATTTTATTTATCTATAGATATTATCTGTAAACATTGTATAACCTCTTTTTTGTTTTGTTTTAGGTTGATGAAAATGGAGTAATGTGCTCACAATGCTTTGACATCATAATGCAAGAAATGTCTAGTGATAGAACTCTGACACATGGAGATCACGAACTCCAGCATCACCATGATAGCAATTTTTGTGTTCGGTGTAGGACATCTTTGTTTAGGAGGCGTACTCACTATATTTCAGAGGGTGCCGAAAGGCAATATATTGCTGAAACAATTGCACCAAGAGAGGTAAGCACCTCTTTTGTTTTCTTTTTTATTTATGCAAGGCAGGCACAAATACAGATGTTTCTTAATTATGATCCAAGACAACATCGTTCCAGGAAGAAAAAGAACAGTAACAATTTAATGTTTGGCCTTGGATGAGTCTGTAAAGGTGATATTAAAATAACTAAATCTTAATTTATTTTTTGTTTTAAGATTCCTGAGGGTGGCTTACTGTTTTGCTTGTTGGGTACATACTCTGCGTACAATACAACAACCAGGAATCATAGCAGCTCCTGCTGTTGTTATAATTATGAATGCATGTGTATGGTGCCGACGGTCTCTTGCCCAAACACGCAGCCACTCTATACCTGAAGGAGCTGAAAGGACTTTCATAACAGAAACCATATATCCAAGAGAGGTAACATTAACAACTTACCTAATTACCTACTTTTGGAATTAAATAATTGTGTGAATAGCCAATACATATTGAATTCTTTTGTTTTATTCAGATTCCACCAGGAGGACTGGTTTGCTATGCTTGTTGGGTAGCAGCATGTAGAAATGTGGAGCATGCTACAAGGATTGAGGATAACCAGCAAACTTCAGGCCCGTCTAACCTTCACCAAGACTCTGTGTGCATGGTGTACAATGTCGCTACACCGAAGGCTGACACACTTGGCTAGTGGTCCTGTGAGAGATGAAGTTGCAGGAAGAATTTACCCCAATGAGGTTAAATTATTTTAATTTACTAAACCACTATACACAAGTAATGTGACTGTGCATAAAACTATAAATAACCCTTTCTGTTGCCCCCATAAGTAAACTGTGTATTGTATTGTTTCAGTTACCAGAACATGCACTTCTTTGTTCCAACTGCTGGACACATGCACAGGAGAATATAAGAATGGAGCAAGAAGTTGTGCAACAAATCAATATCCAGCCACCAAGTGCATCAATAGCACTTGATGAGTTGACACACACAACTCAAGCAAGTACTCATTTGTTTTTTGCCGGCTTGTTACAATGTAGAAAGAAATAGAGTGGGTGCCGGAATACTTAAGAAAAATTATTTTAAAATCGAAAAACGTATTTGTCACAGAAAATGCAAGAGTATGTAATGAACACAAATCTCTATACAACTAAGAGTTTCTGGACCAGCATCAGTTCTCTAATACATTCAGTAAAAATGAGATAGAGTCAATGTTGAGGCTGTGTCCAGGACGATGAAATAAATAAATTAGATTTTAATAATATCAGCAATCAATATTGCTGATATTATTAAAATCTAATTTGAGGGACTTTTTAAGTTCCGGACTGGAATCACAAAAGACAATTTTATAAATATTTAAATGTAATAAGCCCAGCAATGACTTGCAAAAACCCAAAAACTGCTTTGGGAATCTACAACATGTAACATAATTAACGCACATCCTGAAAATAGTTTGTTCAGAATCGTTTACTGAATCGATTTCTATAATTTTAATATAGGTAATTTTTTTTCCCAAAAATAATTAAAACTACGTAAATTACAGCAAAACAAACTAAAATAGACCGTAACTCAATGCAATAAGACTTGTCAAAGTGCAGTTTTATTTGTATCAATACAAATCCAGTCATTCTATACAAAATAAAGAAAAATTAACCTTATTTCAAGCAAGTTCAAGTCTTTACAAATACTTTTAGGTAAACTTAGCGATTTAACCGCACGCACACACTAACAGGCATTCTGTCATGTTTGTTTCGTTCCCTTTCTCCTGCAAACTAAAGACCTGGGATAGAGCGAGATAGCCACCACGCGCCGGAGCGATCGCGGCTACGATGACATGTTTAACAATATTACTAATTAGTCACGCGGAGTTTGGAGAGCGCTGGATCGGTCGCGGCGGCACTGTCCAGTGGCCTCCCAGATCAGCTGATTTGACGCCTCTTGACTTTTTTTTGTGGGGACGTATTAAATCGTTAGTTTATTTTAGTGAGACAATAAGTGCCGAGGACCTGAGAAACAGGATAGTGAACGCTTTTGAAATAGTGAAAAATGACACTGAAGTGCTTTCTAAATTAACCCTCAGCCGCTGAGGTTACGTCTGACAGACAACGCAACATAAAATTTTGGTTGCTATGCCGCCATTTTTCCGAGAATCGTCCTGCGCCGCTCAGTAGCTTCCTGCGCCCGCGCGCCCCTCCCGTCAGTGCGGCGACGACAGCCGCGGCGTGCGTACGTGACGAGTATTACAGCTGTGGTCTCCGTGATACGTAAGGTCAGTAATAAGTGATGTGTCGTGTAGACGTATTGTCAGTAAAATGATTATATCCCAATACTGTATTATGGAAGTCACGTCAGTATTTTCATAGTGTATTTAATTTATTTATTATTCCTTAACACGTACATTTGTTTTTACAGGTAAGACCCAAGCTAACAAAGTAGTCATAAATTACAAATAATCCAGTCCTAAGTAACGGGTCTGGGTAGAAGCATAAGTTAGACAGTAGACAACATACTAAGTGCCACCCTCCATCCTCCCTTTTTCTTTTCATCCTTCCTTTTATAGTACACAACAGCAAAATAGTTGATATGTACGTAATTCATTGTTTATTTTGAAATATAGTGGAGACGATAATACGACAATAAATGAAAACACGCATAATACTATTACTATTAATACTAACGGGATATTTACCATGTTAAATATCTCGTGTAACATGGTAAATATCCCGTTAGTATTAATAGTAATGTTAGTGACCATGATAGTTTAAAATCTTATAACGCATAATATTGGTTCATTCAAAAAAATTTCAAACAAACTAAATGGCATAAAACTGAACACGAAATAGAACACCATTTGTGAATATTGGTTCACTAACCTGTGGTAAGAGCGGCAACAACGCGGTCCTGTAGCGACTTGATCTTTTGGCTAATGTTCAGTAAAAACAATTACACTAAATCACAGACTATTCACCAAACAATCAGGCACCTCTCATCCGCTGGTTATTTTTTAATGAAATTATTAATCACTATCTGGATCACTGTTCAATCACTTAGCTAAGTACCTACGTCACTAAATTTTCTCTCTCGATATGTCCGTATAGCCAAAGCGGCATTTCTGTGACACTCCCTGTAAATTAAAACCATGTCGGTGTATTCCGAAGCTGTGTAGGTGTAACGAGGCATGATTATTACCTACAAACAAAACAAAAAAACACAATAAAAACTAAGAGTCTTATCTCGCACAATTCACTTAACTACTTAACTCGATACCTATTAAAATGTTACGTGTCCTGTCACTAAAATAAAGCGCCCAATTCGCACTTATGATAACTAACAAATCACAAACACGCGAACGCGGGCGCCGGGTACTTCAAAGGAGGCGCGGCGAGGCGGGCAAAAAAAGTACGTCCTGCGGTACTCGTGCGCTTGCGATGACGCGTTGATCGTCACAGGATTTCAGCGACACACTGACCTACATTTGTAGTTTCAAGTTTCGACAAGAAAAAGAAGTACAAACAAACCAAATTACATTTATCTCTTTCGCACTTACTAAATTTTCTATTAATACAGTGCATAGTTCAACTTCCGCATGCGTTATTTTCTTATCTAACTCTGAGGATACCCTTTATGACTCTTATTGGCCTGGTTTAAGGTATAATTTGCAGTAAATCAAATTTAAAAACGAATTTGGCCAAAGTTTTTAAATAGCGAGTTGGCAACGTGTCTTTAATGATTTGATGTTTTACCGATGCGGTGGTCGTTAACCTGTTAGTGCTTCCTTAAAATCAGATACATCATGTAGCAAATGTTGAAGATGAAAATTAATTTCCTGTGACTAAACTACTTAATATATTCATATGATTTTTTGTTTGTATATTGGGAACGTCTTGAGGTATGCGAAGTTAAATTTATTGTCGTATTGTCATCACCACTCTGTATATGCGTTATTATTTTTAGATGGATTGTAACCAACAACAACCAACTGACCGACCGTCTAGGAAGAGGAAGGGTACCGACGACCATATTCAGCAATGGTTGGAGGAAGAAGACGAGTTAGAGTTAAGTGATGTTGACGATGAGGTTGCCGATCGGAATTTCACCATTGAGGAGGAAATACATGAAGAGAGTGAAATATCGAGTAGTGATGAACAAGAAACATTACAGGAGCAGCCGGCCAGTCCTGGAAGCATATACTCTGAAGAGGTTGTTTTGCCAAATTCAAGTGGTAATAATAAGTACGTAGGTAAGAATGGTTTTGTTAGGACGAAAACTGAATTTTCAAGGACCTCACGAACACCTGCACATAACATTGTATCTTTGCCAAGACCATCTTCGGAGCATGTATTTCTTGGATTTGAAAAACTATGGCAAAAATTATTTGATGCTGAGATGATAGAAACATTGGTTTCCTGTACAAACAAAAAACTCGAAGCCTATCGCAGACAATTCGCAAATTTTGCCAAGCATGAGCTCAAAGATACAACTTCTATAGAAATGAAATCACTACTTGGGTGCTTATATTACTTTTCGGTTTTTAAATGTAATGATGCCGATTCAAACTATTTGTTTGCAACTGATGGAACAGGTCACGACATATTTAGATGTGTAATGTCTAAATATAGGTTCAACACTCTTTTGAACTGCTTGAGATTGGATAATATTGCTGACCGACAGGAACGCTTGCAAACAGATCCACTTGCTCCTGTTTCTGCATTTTTCGATAAGTTTATAGCGCATTGTCAAGCTCATTTTACACCCGGTTCTTACACCTGTATTGATGAAATGCTTTTAGCTTTCAAAGGTCGTTGCAAATTTGTTATTTATATGCCCAATAAACCTGCTAAATATGGTATTAAAATTATGATTTTAAGTGATGCTCGCCAATTTTACGTTTACAATGCCTACATTTATCATGGGAAGAGTTCTGATGGTCTGGGGCTTACCGAAGCAGAGAAGAAGTTAGCTGTGCCTACGCAGTCTATATTGCGACTGGTGAAACCAATAGAAAATTCGAACAGAAACGTAACAGCTGATAACTGGTTTAGCTCTATACCCAACAAACACGAGATTCCACCTGAGTTCAAACCAAGCAAAAATAGAGCTGTTGGAAGTTCTTTATATGGATTCACTAAAGATTTGACTTTGGTTTCTTATGTCCCAAAAAAAGACAAGGCAGTGATCCTCCTCTCTTCTTGCCACCACCATGCCAGTACCGATGAAGCAACTAATAAACCTTCTATGATTGTGGATTATAATCATAGTAAAGGAGGTGTGGACGAAATAGACAAAAAATGCGCCATTTATTCATGTAGCCGCAAAACTCGACGTTGGCCACAAGCAATTTTTTATCGATTACTGGATATAGCTGGTATTAATGCATATGTGCTTTACAGTGAGTATTCAGAATGCAAAATTAGAAGAGCTGACTTTCTTATGCACCTTGCAAGGGAATTGGTACTGCCAGCTCTAAAACAGCGAGTTTATAATGAAAAACTTCCAAGAGAATTGCGTATGACTCTTCGGCGCGTTTTACGACAAGTTAGTACCGTTTTGCCACCTCCTCAGGCACCAAGCGACACTGGCGCATCATCAACAAGAAAGTTGTGTCGTATCTGTCCAAGTAAATTGAAGCGGCAAACGAGATTTATTTGTTGCATTTGCGCAAAACCGATCTGTTTGCAGTGCGCCGCTCAAGTTTGCGCTGATTGTAAGACTGAACTTAGAGACTGTATTGTAACAAAAGTACTCTAAGGATTTCTATTTTTTATTTTTTTATGAATAGTTTCAAGCCAGAAGAAGACAAAACTAAGTTATTTTTTGGTATGTTTTTTAATATTTTTCATATTTTTAATAGTCATTGTACCAAAAGTTCCTTGATCTCGTAAGTGATACAAATATAATTATAAATTCTTAAATCTGAGTTTTATTGCAACTCTCATTGTAATTCCCATTTAAAAATATGTCAACAGTTATATTAATTCAAGTTCCATGACAAAATATACAACATGTAACGTAATTAACGCACACCCTCAGACACCCCAATCTATACATATAAAATTCAAAGTCCTGACTGACTGACTGACTGACTTATATATCAACGCACAGCCAAAACCGCTGGTCCTAGAAACATGAAATTTGGACAGTGTACTCTTTGTGACGAGTAAGTATCCACTAAGAAAGGGTTTTTCAAAATTCCACCCCTAAGAGGGTGAAATGGGGTGTTTAATTTTCTGTGAAACTTTTTATTCCCTGAGTCGATTGACTTGAAAATTTGTGTATTTACTCTTCAGTTAAAATTATGAGATACGTGTATCACAGTTTTTTCAAAATCATCCCCCAATTTAAAATTAAACGTCCTGACTGGCTGACTGATATATCAACCCCCAGCCCAAACCACTGATCCTAGAGACATGAAATTTGGACGGTGTATTCTTTGTGAAGAGTAGGTATCCACTAAGAAAGGGTTTTTTGAAATTCTACCCCTAAGAGGGTAAAATGGGGTGTTGAATTTTCTGTGAAACTTAATATTTGCTGGGTCGATTGACTCGAAAATTGATGTTCACACTCTTCAATTAAAATTATAAGACATGTGTATCAGTTTTTCCAAAATCATCCCCCAATATAGTTAAATAGGGCTTCGAAGCTCACGTAGAAGGGCGCATGCCGCACAGCGTTGCGTGGGGCGTGCGGGGCGCGGGAGTATTTACCTATTACTAAGTAGGTAGGATTTTTCTGAGGTAGACGTGTCTGTGAATATGGTTTATTCCACCGATTTTCGCGTTGGCTCGCGATACGGGACATTGATATTAAATATTATGTCAAAGTATTATGTCTATAAATAGATTCCTAATAAATCATTTGATTGGTGTCCCGGTGTCCAATCTCAAACCAAGATATTTCACATATGTAATTTAATTGATATTACTATGAACAAATATTTGCAATAGCAAGTACACGTAAATCTATGTATGTACATACATACATAGATTACTTATTATCCCAGAAGTAAGATTCCGTGGGCAATTCCCGAACTCCACGCGGGCGAAGCCGCGGGCAGAAGCTAGTTAGTATATAATGTTATCATAATACATACACTGATTTTTTAGTTAAACATGTATGAGCATTGATTATTTATTGATTTAGTTATACTAATTCCGGAAGAATGTTGTGGTCACAGTACAAATCCACGAACGCACACAGTCGCACACGTGACTAATAGGGTCTTGCTAGCCTACTTAGCCTAGTAGGTACCTATTCGCTCGCGTTCGAGACGAGTTAACGCCGCTCGAAAAACCGACCATACACGATTGTTTACGTTAAAGAAATATGAACATTAGCCGATTCGAGTTGTTTATTTATGTCTAGTAAACGTTTGATTGCATCTTTCCATCACACTTTTCAGGCTTTGGACTGTCGACTTTGAATGATTTTATTTATTGATTATGATATAATGCCAATATTCGGTACAAAATGTTATGCTGTTAATAATAATGAACTGCTAAAAATAAGAGGCGATACGACAATATTATTCAAAGACGGCGTGTTTAAAAGATGTGAATCAAGATATTTACAATAATTTAAAAAATCAAATAGGTAGGTACTTAACATACTGATTGCCACTCAACACTCATACGACGTTGTATTTTGAATACACTTTCAAAATGTTTACCACCTTGTTCAACACATTTTAATGTCCGTTTTCTTAATTGATGTTTTAATTTAGAAAGCACTTCAGTGTCATTTTCACTTCACCATCGTGTTGGTAGAATACCTCTTGTAAATTATGAAGAGGTATATCTTCTCCGACGAACATCTAGTGCAGCTGGAGGAAGAACTCGAAAGGGTAAGGTGGCACATTCTTGGGTTGAGTGAAGTCCGAAGAGAGGGGGAGGACACAATAACCCTTGAGTCGGGCCACCTGATGTATTTTCGAGAGGGAGACCAGCTATCCCAAGGCGGAGTCGGGTTCCTGGTACACAAATCCCTTTGTGACAACGTGGTAGAAGTGTCTAGTGTCTCGAACAGGGTAGCGTACCTCATATTAAATCTAACCGAGAGGTATAGCCTCAAGGTTGTTCAGGTCTACGCACCGACTTCGGCACACTCGGACGACGTGGTGGAGGAAATGTTTGAGGACATTTCCAAGGCCTTGCACTCCACTACTAAGGCCCATTACAGCGTTGTTATGGGGGATTTTAACGCTAAAGTGGGAGTACAAAATGGCAGTGAATCGGTAGTAGGATCCTACGGGTTTGGCAGCAGAAATCATAGGGGGCAAATGCTTGTCAACTTCCTTGAGAAGGAGGGGCTTTTCATGATGAATTCTTTCTTTAAGAAACAGCCCCAAAGGAAGTGGACGTGGCGAAGCCCCGACACTATGACGAAAAATGAGATAGACTTCATCATAGCGGATAAAAAGCATATATTCAGAGATGTCTCGGTGATCAACAGGTTCAACACCGGTAGCGATCACAGACTTGTCCGTGGCACTCTGAATATAAATTTTAAGCTGGAGCGAACCCGCTTGATGAAGTCTAAGCTCCGTCCAAATATGCTCCAAACCATGCTAGGGTCTGAAGCATTCCAGTCAGATCTGGAGAACCGATTCGTGGCCGTGGAAACCACAAATGACGTTGACCAGGCGCTCGACCAAATTGTGGAAATCCTCAGGGAGGAAGGGACGCGTTTTTGTAAAATGCGGCATACGGGCAAGAAGTCCAAACTTTCGGAGGAGACTCTGGAGCTTATGACGGAACGACGTGAAAACCCACCCATCACTTCGTCAGGACTACAGGCACTCAATAATAAAATTAGGAAATTGGTGCGACGCGACCTTCGATGCTCCAGCACACGCTCAATAGAAAAAGCGATTGAGCAAAATCGGGGGTCGAAAGTGTTCGTCCAATCACTTGGGAGGAGCCACCTGACGAAGTTGACCAAATCTAGTGGGGATATCGTCGTTTCGAAGCCCGAGATTCTTTCGGAAGTCGAAAACTTCTACGGCCAGTTGCATCGCATGCATCTCGACCTGATCCCGAAAATGAGGATTCCAGAGCCACCTTAACCCGCCATTTCACAGAAGACCTGCCAGAAGTCAGCCAAGACGAAATCGAGGCGGCTCTTAGACAGCTTAAGAATGGAAAAGCCCCTGGCGAGGATGGGATAACGACTGAGCTCCTGAAAGCGGGAGGAAGTCCTGTTTTAAGAGAGCTTCGGGAGCTCTTCCACTCCGTCCTGTTCTCTGGGAGAACTCCAGAAGCGTGGAGAAGGAGCGTGGTCGTTCTTTTCTTTAAAAAGGGAAACAAGACCCTATTAAAGAATTACAGACCCATTTCGCTCCTTAGCCACGTGTATAAGCTGTTCTCAAGAGTCATCACGAATCGTCTAGCGCGAAGACTCGATGACTTCCAGCCACCGGAGCAGGCCGGGTTTCGAGGAGGATACAGCACCATAGACCACATCCACACAGTGCGGCAGATCATACAGAAGTCCGAAGAGTATAATCGCCCGCTGTGTCTTGCATTTGTGGACTATGAGAAAGCTTTTGACTCTGTCGAGACCTGGTCGGTTCTGGAGTCTCTGCAGCGATGCCAAGTCGACTGGCGATACATCCAAGTGTTGAGAAGTCTTTATGAGAACGCCACAATGACCGTCCAAAGTCAAAACCAGCAAACGGAGCATATCCCATTGCGTCGGGGGGTGAGGCAAGGAGACGTTATTTCCCCGAAATTGTTCACCAACGCACTGGAGGATGTGTTCAAGACGCTAAAATGGGAAGGACGTGGCATAAACATCAACGGCGAGTACATCTCACACTTGAGATTCGCAGATGACATCGTCATACTGGCTGAATCGCTGCACGACTTGCAGCAGATGCTGGATGGCCTAGTGGATTCTTCAATACGCATTGGTCTCAGGGTGAACTTGGACAAAACCCAGGTTATGTTCAACGAACACGTCGCCCCAGGACCTGTTGTTGTCAATGGCGGTCCTCTCGAGGTTGTTCGAGAATATGTTTACCTCGGGCAAACTCTGCAGTTTGGTAAGAACAACTTTGAGAGGGAGGCTAACAGAAGAATCCATCTGGGCTCGGCAGCATTTGGGAAGCTTCGCCGGGTCTTCTCGTCGCGTATTCCACAGAGCCTAAAGACTAAGGTCTTCAACCAGTTTGTCCTGCCTGTTATGACTTACGGAGCCGAAACGTGGACACTTACAAAGGTCACAACAAGGTCGCTCAGCGAGCTATGGAAAGGGCTATGCTTGGAGTCTCTCTGAGGGATCGCATCCGAAACGATGTGATCCGACAGAAAACCAGAGTTGTCGACATAGCTCACAGAATAAGTAAGCTGAAGTGGCAATGGGCCGGTCATATTAGCCGTAGAACCGATGACCGTTGGGGTAGACGTGTTCTTGAGTGGAGACCGCGAATCGGCAAACGTAAGGTGGGACGCCCTCAGGCTCGGTGGAGTGACGATCTTCGCAGGGTGGCTGGTAGCAACTGGATGAGAGTCGCTGAAAATCGAGTTGAATGGCGTGCGATTGAGGAGGCCTATGTCCAGCAGTGGACTGCTATAGGCTGATGATGATATCTTCTAGCAGTGTAGGTAGAGTTTCTCGTAAAAAGTGTAACTATGCGTCTCCTGTTAATCTTGTAAGAACACAGGTCCCAGTATGTTTGCACCAATGACACCGGCCCAGACGTTAACTGAGAAACGGTGTTGGTAGAAATCCACTCTGCATGCGTGAGGATTTTTGTGCCTCCATAAATGTGTGTTGTGTTGATTGTAGGTACATCCCCACACGTGTGAATGAACTTTCATCTGTCCAAATTATGTGCCGCTGCCAATTTTCTAATAACCAGCGGCTGAACTGCAAGCGTGAAGCGTAATCGTTTGGAGTCAACTCCTGGCATCTTCTGAGGTGGAATGGATGTTATTTATGGTGATAAAGAACATCCATTCCACCTGAAAGTCCGAAGTCTTCTCCACACATGCATATGACTACATTCAAAGCGTGACGCTGCTTCTCGGGTACTGGCATGGGGATTCTCATCGAAATAATCCAGTATTTCGTTTTGAAGACGAGTACCTGTACGCACATTGGCTCCCTGTCGATGACCCGTGTTCGGACGGAACGTTCCGTGGTGGCAAAGCCGTCAGCGGCTTCTAACAGCAGCTAACATAGTCCTGCGGTCTACTCTTGTACCATACCTTTGGTTGAATGTTCTGCAAGCTAGAGCCACATTATCACCACACCGTGCCAAAGTTCTCACCATTTCGGTGTACTGAACATTTGTGTAAAGGAAAGACATCGCGCGCGAAAAATTATTTGCTAACACACAACTTTCTACTAATAATATCCGAGCGAGACTGAGCGCCGGCGCGTGTTCAATCGCAAAGTTTACTTAAAAGTATCTGTAAAGACTTTAACTTGCTTGAAATAAGGTTAGTTTTTCTTTATTTTATTTTGAATGACGGGAATTTGTATTGATACAAATAAAAATGCACTTTTAAAAGTCTTATTGCCTTGCGTTACGGTCTATTTTAGTTTGTTTTGACTGTACAGGGGTAGTATGACTGTAATTTACGTAGTTTTAATTATTGTAAGGAAAAAAAATTACCTATATTAAAAATTATAGAAATCGATTCGAAATACAAAAAAAATACCCATAAAATAACTAAAATATTACTATTACTTATTTGTCATGAAACCTCAGGAATTAAAAGCTGAATTAATCAAGAAGCTCAATCGTTTATTACCCTATCTAACACTTCCGGTCGATTTAAATCCTGTCGATATAGGGATGGCACATTTTACTGAAAAAAATCGATTAACTGCAACCTGTTTTCCAAAAATCGATTTTTAGAAAATATTTTTTTCTAATGTAGTTGTTTCGCTTTTGTTATTTTCATTACAAACAAAAAAAGCTTGGCCATTTTTGGGCTACGACATAATGAACTGATGCCTTGTTTCCATTTTATTCCGTATTATTTTAAATATCGATTCTTCTATAAATCGATCTCATTTCGACATCCCTAGATCAATAATAATCGTATTTGACATTTTGACAACTGATTGACTTTGACATTTCACATTTTGTTTGTTGTTGTTTGCTGTTCTCTTGCGACTCGTGATTTTTTCTCCTGCGTTTTTCTATTTGATTTTCCGACGACTTTGCTTACGATTATGGACTCTGTAACCGCTCCCGATGACGACCTGTACCCGCTTCCCACGACGACACCGCACAGTGTATAATTTCGCCTCAAAAGCGGACATCCTCGTTTTATATGCTATTTAGAAAGGTATTAATCGAACAAATCTCCTAGTAAAACTCCGGTGTCGTTATCTATCATAGTTGTCTAGAAAGTTTGAAAATCGGGAAAAGTCCATAGAAACCATGGAAACATTTTATTTCCGTATTTAATCATTTTTTCCATTGGATGTTTTTGGTTATGATTCAAGCATATTTTAGGCACCTATTTATATTAAAAAAGTTAAAAAATCTCGTCTGGTTTGGGCGAAAATATTTTTTTTCGGTTATTTAGTATATATTTTTTTTCTGACATGTCCTGCAATATTAGCATTTTTTTTAAATGCCAAATTATTAGTTGATGTAACTATTACTTCGACAAAAAAAACTAGACGCTTTAAACATAGGACTTCGGAGATAATAAATTTTAAAATTTTAAGTTAGGGTTGTCACTCAAGTCTATGGTTTACTTCAGTGATGTTCGTTATATTTTTTTAACGAACATCACTGAAGTAATGATCGTGAGCATCACACATGCAAGCTGGAATCGAAAAACTACTATAGCAGACTTATTTCACCGTGGACTTGAATCATCTGATCCATATTTATCAACTATATCCCACAATAAAAGACGCAAACCGAAAAAACCTTTGCCCCCAAAAGTTCTTTCTCTGTTGGAAGTGACAATGGACAATGTGCGTTATTACTCACCGGATTCTAATTTCAAATTTGAAGAAGTGGAGCTGACTTCAGACGAAATCCTCATTATTTCAGATAATGAAGATAACCCGTAAACTCTCATTTCAACTTTTTTTGTGTATGTCTATATACCAAATAAGTTCAGTTTATTTCTCCCTTTTCTTTCAAAAACTCAAAATTTATCTTGAGGAGGTTCAATATTTAAAAAAATGTTTCTAATAGATATTGTGTGATTTTTCATACATTTTTCCATGAGTTTACTTAATTATACCTAAATAACATAATTAAGTAAACTCATGCTTGACAACCCTATTTCCATAGAAATTGATGAAAAACTTAGAAACGTTGTAGCTCTGAAGTCCTGTACGTAAAATGTTCCATTTTTTTACTATAAGAAGCTACATAACTAGAGTGTATTTCGTTGGTAAAAAAAAATGCTAATGTCATATAGAAAATTATTTATAATTTATTTTCTAATATTTACAAAATAATTTTTAACTCGCATTCCAGGGAAAGTAAAGACTTGTAATTTATACACGACATTATATATACAATTTTCAATTCATGGTTAATTTTAAATAAGGTGAGCGTTTGTTATTTTGGGAAATATATACAAAAAAGATTTTGATAAAGTTCATTGACCTTTCAAAAAAACTATTGTAACTTTAAAATTAAGGAATATATTTAAACTGGTGTTTCATATTATACTGTATAACAGTTATATCCATCGGAATCCGCTATAAAAAGAGGATGTCCGCTTTTGAGGCGAAATTACACACTGTGCACCGGCTTGCCATTAGCCGCGTACCCACCTAGCGCACAGGCTCGCGAGGCTGCCGCGCGAGCCTGTGCGCAAATGCCTCGGCTGGTGTGGACGTGCCTCGGCCTGCCTCGGGCGCGCGTTTGCTCGACCGAGCACGGCTCGGCCCCGAGCCATCTGTTGTCGGTAAACTTGACGCGCTCAAAGGTGCCTCAGTGAGCGCTGTGCGTTAGGTGGGGACGGTTATGTTTTGGCTCGCGCGCGAAGCTACTTCAAGTTTTGTCTCTTGCCGTGTTTGTCTTCTGTAATTTTGATATCATGGGCAGTCAGGAGGAGTCCATTCGCTTAATACAACTGTACAGCACGTACAATGCGCTTTGGGACCCCAAAGATCCAAAATATTTAAACAAAAATCAGCGGGAAGACAGTTGGCGGCAAATATCTGCTCAAATTAATATGCCTGTCAAGGAAGTGAAAAACAAAATGGTGTCCTTGTGTGGTTCTTATCGTCGAGAGAAAAGCAGGGAGAAAAAAAGTCGCATAACAGATTCAGGTATGCATTTTTATACTTAAAAATATGAACTTACAAATTATTTGATAAAATAATTACTTATTATATACTAATTAAATTGAAGAAAATTTATTTATACAATTAAAATATTTTAAATTCATCATCTGCCTCGCCTTTTTTCCAACTATATAGGGGTCGGCTTCCAGTCTAACCGGATGCAGCTGAATACCAGTATTTTACATGGAGCGACTAAAAATGTAAGAATTTTTAACTATGCATAATGATTTTGAAATGGTATAGAACCATCTATACATATAAAATTCAAAGTCCTGACTGACTGACTGACTGACTGACTTATATATCAACGCACAGCCCAAACCACTGGTCCTAGAGACATGAAATTTGAACAGTGTACTCTTTGTGAAGAGTAGATATCCACTAAGAAAGGGTTTTTCGAAATTCCACCCTTAAGAGTGTGAAATGGGGTGTTGAATTTTCTATGAAACTTTTTACTCTCTGAGTCGATTGACTTAAAATTGTGTCTACATATACTTCAGTTAAAATGATGAGACACGTGTATCACAGTTTTTCCAAAATCATCCCCCAATTTAAAATTCAATGTCCTGACTGGCTGACTGATACATCAAAGCACAGCCCAAACCACTGGTCCTAGAGACATGAAATTTGGACAGTGTACTTTTTGTGAAGAGTAGGTATCCACTAAGAAAGGGTTTTTCGAAATTCCACCCCTAAGAGGGTGAAATGGGGTGTTGAATTTTCTATGAAACTTTTTATTCTCCGAGTCGATTGACTTGAAATTGTGTCTACATATACTTCAGTTAAAATGATGAGACACGTGTATCACAGTTTTTCCAAAATCATCCCCCAATTTAAATTCAATGTCCAGACTGGCTGACTGATACATCAACGCACAGCCCAAACCGCTGGTTCTAGAGACATGAAATTTGGAGAATGTACTCTTTGTGGAGAGTAGGTATCCACTAAGAAAGGATTTTTGAAATTCCACCCCTAAGAGGGTGAAATGGGTGTTGAATTTTCTGTGAAACTCTCTCGGGGTCGATTGACTTGAAACTGTGTCTACATATACTTCAGTTAAAATGATGAGATACGTGTATCACAGTTTTTCCAAAATCATCCCCCAATTTAAAATTCAATGTCCTGACTGGCTGACTGATACATCAACGTACAGCCCAAACCACTGGTCCTAGAGACATGAAATTTGGACAGTGTACTTTTTGTGAAGAGTAGGTATCCACTAAGAAAGGGTTTTTCGAAATTCCACCCCTAAAAGGGTGAAATGGGGTGTTGAATTTTCTGTGAAACTCTCTCGGGGTCGATTGACTTGAAATTGTGTCTACATATACTTTTTTTTTTTTTTTTTTTTTTTTTGTCGTGGTAAAATCATCAAATGAGTCCTCCCACCCAGGGCAGAGTGGGAGGGACTGTCAGACTTGTACTGACTAAAATCCACGGTGTCCTTCAGTAGCCCTTTATGTTCCAGGGTCACGGTAATTCTATGAGTCCCGCGACCCCGGCAGGCTTTGGCCCTCTAGAGGGGGGCCCCGTCATTATGCTGACACTCTTTGAGGCGCGCGTGGAACACAACGCGCCGTCGACCCGGGCATGGTCCATGGTCGGACAGCGAGTCGCCCATTACTCGCCGCCCGCATGCCCGCGCCTACGGTGGCCGGAGATCGTCTGCCGACGTCCGGCGCCGTGGGCGTCTACCACTGCGGCTGGTGTGGAGGGAGGACGCTGTCCTCTCCCTCACGCGGCCCGCCTCCTCCTTCGCGAGCATGACTGCTTCGCAGAAGGAGGCGACCGCTTCCCACTCCGTCTCGCCCCGCAGCATGGCCTCGACCAATGCCGGGCGCGAGAGGTCTCCGCCTATCGCCGCCGTGAGGACACGGCGGTGCCCTGCCCAAGCGGGGCAGTCCTGCACCGTATGCTCCACCGTGTCCTCCGGGCGGTCCTCGCAGTGGTGACACCCAGGCGTTTCCTCCTTCCCCATCAGACACAGGTACCTCCCGAAGCTTCCGTGTCCGGTGAGGACCTGCGTCATGCGGTAGGTCAGGACGCCGTGACGCCTATCCAGCCACTCCTCAAAGAGGGGTCTTACCGCCGCGATTGCGGCGTGCCCGGACCTCGGTTGCGACAGTCGTTCCCTCCATACTGCCCTGAGATCGCGACGGAGCTCTTCCCGCTGCGCCTCGACTTGTCGAGGCAGCAGCGATTCGCCCCGGCGCTGCGCCTCCACGCGCCACTCATAGACGCGCTGGAGGGCAGTTGCCTCCAGATCCCAGGGCAGCAATCCGGCAAGGAGGTTGGCCGATTCGCCGGCGATTGTGCGGTATCCTCGGATCATCCGGATAGCCATGACCCTCTGGCATGCGACCAGCCTCAGTGGTCGCGTCCGAATGCTCAGGGCCCACACGGGGGCCCCGTAGAGGGCCATGGACCGCACGACACCGGCGTACAGCCTCCGGCAGGAGGCGTTTGGCCCGCTGAGATTGGGCAGGAGTCGCCTGAGGGCGGCTGCTGCCCGGTTCAGCTTTGGGGCCAAACGCAGGAAATGCTCCTTGAAGTTCCACCGGCTGTCGAGGACGAGTCCCAGGTACTTCATCGTCCTCCCGACGCCGATGCGAACCCCTCCCACCGTTATGTGGGACTCAGACCGTGGCGCGTTCAGACGGCCATGAAAACACATGGCCTCTGTTTTGTGCAGCGCCACTTCGAGTCCCAACTGCCGGATCCTTCCAACGACTGTCGCAACCGCTTGCGTCGCCAGGTCGGCCGCCGCCTGGTGCGACTCTCCCTCCGCCAGGACTAGCGTGTCGTCGGCGTAACATATTACGCCGGCGCCGTCAGGGAAGTCGCCGCGCAGCACCCAGTCGTAACCGATGTTCCACAGGAGCGGCCCCAAGACCGATCCCTGTGGAACACCGCACGACATCTCTCGCCGGTTTCATTCTCCCCGGTGACCGGGGTAGATGACGGCTCTGTCCGTCAGGTAGTCCTCGACCGTGCGACGGAGGTAGGTCGGCACCCGGTGATACCGGAGTGCCTCCCCGATGCAACTCCAGGGCAGGGTGTTAAAGGCATTGGTGATGTCCAAAGACACCGCCAAGACGACCCTGCCCCGGGATACCGCAGCCCCCGTCGTGAGGGCTCTCACGCGCATGATGGCGTCCACCGTCGAGCGCCCCCTGCGGAAGCCAAACTGGCTCTCCGCAAGGTCCGGACCCATCCGATTCAGGTGCCCGACGAGGCGGTCTGCAATGACTCTTTCAAAGAGCTTGCCCACCTCGTCGAGCAGCACGATGGGCCGGAATGCGGACGGAGAGTCCGCAGGGCGCCCGGGCTTCTGGATGAGGACCAGTTTCCCCGTCTTCCAATGAAGCGGGAACCGGCCCCTCTCCAAGCACGCGCTAAAGAGCCCCCCCAGTCGAGGCCCGAGAGTCCCCGAGGCCAGGACCCAGGCTTTCCCTGGCAGGCCGTCGGGTCCTGGGGCGGTATTTTTGGCTTTGAGCCGCTGTACCGCCACTCTCAGGTCTACCTCGGTCACCTCTGGAGCGTCGTAGACGTCGTCGTCGCTGTGGTCCGCGTTTGCGCCAGCTTCGCCGCCAGGCACCGTCGAAGGCGGGGCCATAGGCGGGGGTGTACCTGTCTCCCCTCGCGATGGGAACAGGGCGCTCACCACGTCCTCCACGAACTGAGGCCGGAGACTCTGCGTCAACGGGGGAGCCCAGGGGCGGAACTTTTCTCGCACCCACTTATAGGGGCGGCCCCATGGGTCCCCGTCCAGAGTCCCCAGCATCTCCTTGCGGGCCAATTCCTTGGCCCGCCAGATCTCGTCGCGGAGGACGGTCTTCGCTGCCCTGTAGCCCTCGTACAGCTCCGCCTCTACAGTCGCCGCATCCGGAGGTCGGGTGCGGCGCCTGCGGAACCTGGAGTACCGGCGTCGCGCGGCAACGCACGCCTCGCGCAGCGCTGCTAGCTCGCGCGACCACCAGTACAGCTGACGCCGGGCACGTCCTTGCCGGACCCGGGGCATGGCCACGTCACAGATCTCCGACATGGCCTCCCGGAACCACTCCGCCTCGTCGTTGATGTCGGCAGGCCTGTCCGGTGGTGACACCCAGGCCTGCACGATCGAGGCTTCCAGGAATAGCTCCCGGTCCAGCTGCTTTAGCGCCCATCGCGGACCACTTGGGATCCGTCGGACCGGCGTGTCTGGGGTCTGGGCGGAGACGTCGAACCGGATATACCGGTGATCGGAATAGGTCTCCACCTCCTCCACAACGCGCCAGTCAGTGACGCGCGGCGACAGGCCAGAGGTGGCGAACGTAACGTCCACCACCGACTCGCCATTCCACCGCACGCACGTGGGGACGGAACCCCGGTTCTCAATTACCAGGCCCTGCGCCAGGGCCCAGTTTTCAAGCATCCTGCCCCGCATATGGTCCGTGTACCGGGAACCCCAAGCCACATTCTTGGCGTTGAAGTCCCCGAGGACGAGCACGGGGAGGGAACCGAAATCGACGACGACGTCTCCCAGCTCCGATAAGGAGTCCTGGAACTCGGCGAGAGTTCGGCTCGGGGAGAAATAAACGCCTACCACGGCAATCTCCCCGAACCGTGCCGCGACGATCCCGTGCCCTCTCTTGACGAGATCGAGGGGTGGGGTACCGGCGGCGGCCGTCGAGATGAGGGTCACCGAGCCGTCCAGGTCCGCCACCCAGTCATTTCTGGGCACGACAAAGTACGGCTCGGCGACCACGGCGACGTTGATCAACCACTGCGCCATGCTCTGGAGCAAGAGATCCTGAGCAGCGGCGCAGTGGTTGACATTCGCCTGGAGGAAGCGCAATGGGGCCATTAATCGGAGTCCATTGCAGCCTCCTCCAGAGCCCCTCGCGGGGGTACAGCCACGGCGGCGGCGGCGGCGGCAGTGGCGACGGCGGCAGCGGGAGTGGCGGCGACGGCGACGGCAGAGGGCCTACCTCTGCGCCTATTTTTGGCGGGTGGGGCGCAGGACCTGCCCCCGGCCCGGTGATCGGCCGGCTTTCCAGCCGCCGCACATGCGAAGCAGTGCGGCGGGGCAGTGCACAAGCCGGCCTTGTGACCGGGCTGACCGCAGCGGAAGCACCTATCGCTGCGGTCCACCTCCGAGGTGCAATTGCATGCCGCGTGGTTGCCCACTTGGCAGCGGAAACACCTCAGGGGTCTGGGCTCCAGGACTTTCACCTGCGCAGACACCCACCCAACCAGGAGCCTTCGGCCCTCCTGTATCTTTTTGGCCGCCGACACGGGGCAGCCGACCGTGATGGTCTGCAGCCCCGCGAAGCCAGGACGCAGGGCGCCCACCCTCACCTGGTCGGGAGGGCACCCCCCAGTCCTGGCAACGGCGGCCACCACATCCTCGACCGTCACGGAGTCATCCAGACCCAGTATGCGCACGTCTGCGCGCTTGGTGGGTCTGGAGACTCGGGCCTCCTCCGCGTTTAAGGACGCTCTGAGCCGTTCGGCCAGAGCGTCAGCGGTAGGGCCACTGGCTGCGCCGGGAACCTCCAGCATCCGAGCCCCCGTTGCAGTGACCCGGTAACGGAGGCCCCCAACGACGCCGAGCTCCGTGAGGTCTACCGCTTCCCGCGCCTTCGCGAGCACGTCGCGGTACGACACGCCCCTCTTGACCGCGTCCGGCTGCAGTGTTATCACTACAGCCGCGGTCTTGGGGGCGCGCAATCGCGCCGCGGCGTCTTGCTCCCTACGCCGCCGCCGTCTCTCCCTTCGCCTCGAGGACCTGGCCGCGCCGGCAGCCTTCCTCTTCTCCCCGGCCACTTGCCAATCGGCGCCAGCCGGAGGAGTCTTTGGAGGAGGCCGCCGGGACAACTGGTTCCCGGCCTGGACCTTCTTCATTTTTTTGGCCGCCTGTTTCGGCCCCGCAGGTGTCAGGGTCGGAGGCGGCTTTGATGGGCCCGGTTTCGCCTGACTAGGCCTCGTCGTCGGGGGAGGCTTGGGCGCGGCCACAGCCGCGTACGAAGGCGCCGCCAACGGGGGTCGCAGCACACGGCTCTCCAATACGGAGAACCGCTGCTGAAAGGCGGCCAGCTCCTGTCGCACCAGGTTGAGAACAGAGTTCTCCACTGGTGTGGGCCGGCCTTTCTCCCCTTGGCCCCGCGGCGGCGCACCACGCTGGCCGTCTCCCCGGATTCCGGCCAGGTCCGCCTTGAGGGCGGCGTTCTCCCTCTGGAGAGCCTCCATGGCGGCAGTTATGCGGGCAACCTCCGTTCGCAGCTCGGACACTTCGTCCCCCGCAGACGAAGGCCTGCCGCAACTGAGCGCGGCCGCCACGATGGAGGCCGTGGCCTCGCCGATCGCCTTCCCTCTCGTCTCCTTCATCCTCTTACGGGTGACGGAGAGGATGGCGGCTGTCACGACCTCTGTCAGTCTGGCCTCGTCTGAAGCCAGACTGTTTTTGGGCTCTCCAGAGGGGGGGAGCCCCCTCCCCGAAGTCTTGCCTCGGCCCTTACCCCGCGCACTAGTTGGGATCTTCCGGGCCGAGGCAAGGCCCTCCTCCGAGGAGGAAACGTCCTCCTTCGATAGGGGGCGCTTGAGGAAGTCCTTCTTCCTCTCTGCAGCCCCCAACTCTACGCTTCCAGAGGCTATGCTCTGGAAGCTAATGGCGTCTGATGCCGAGTCGGACTCCGACCCGAGCACCAGCGCCCTCTCCATGCGCGGAGCGGCACTCTGTGCCCGCTCGTTTGATACCGGTGACGTGGACGTGCTGGGCCGATCCAGCGACTCCACGTCACGGGTACGTGAGCCCCCCTGGCTCAATGCGGCGACTGCCGGAGCAAAATCTGGGTAAAAGTGGCTGTTGTCCCCCCCAGAGTACGGTGGGACTGACCGGACGTGTCCGGTGCGGGATTCCCCAGCTGCGGAGCAGCTGGTACCCGCCTGGGGTAATAACTTATCCATACACTTTTTCATTTAGATTTTTTTTTTTTTTTCCACTTTTTTAAAGAGGTGGGTTCCTCTTTCCCTAACCCCCCATTTCCCCTCCCCTGGTTCGCTTCACGGTTACGTCTGAAGATCAGACGCAAACCGGAAGCGAACCTCTCCCCCCCTTGACCCAATCTCTGAGATTGGGCCCCGCGCCGTCTAGAAGTTCGAACTCTGCTCGATCCTCCAGGCGGCGCGCCTTACCCCGGTGTGTGTCCCTCTTGGTTTGGTTTCTCCCTCTGAGCCTGACCGGCATGAGTGCACAAGTGCCTCTACCGGCAGGGGCCCAGAGATCATCGAAACACTCAAGCCCCACCACGACGACAACGTGGGGACACGTTGGTGGGGGTGTCTACATATACTTCAGTTAAAATGATGAGATACGTGTATCACAGTTTTTCCAAAATCATCCACAATTTAAAATTCAATGTCCTGACTGGCTGACTGATACATCAACGCACAGCCCAAACCGCTGGTTCTAGAGAAATGAAATTTGGAGAATGTAGTAGATATCCACTAAGAAAGGATTTTTTGAAATTTCACCCCTAATAGGGTGAAATAGGGTTTTGAATTTTATGTGAAACTTTTTATTCTCAGAGTCGATTGACTTGAAAATATGTCTACTTATACTTTTTTTTTTTTTTTTTAAAGTGGTAAAATCATCAAATGAGTCCTCCCACCCAGGACAGAGCGAGAGGGACTGTCAGACTTGTACTGACTAAAATCCACGGTGTCCTTCAATAGCCCTTTATGTTCCAGGGTCACGGTAATTCTATGAGTCCCGCGACCCCGGCAGGCTTTGGCCCTCTAGGGGGGCCCCGTCATATGCTGACACTCTTTGAGGCGCGCGTGGAATACAACGCACCGTCGACCCGGGCATGGTCCATGGTCGGACAGCGAGTCGCCCAATGTCTACTTATACTTCAGTTAAAATGATGAGATACGTGTATCACAAAATTATCTCCCAATTTAAAATTCCATGTCCTGACTGGCTGACTGATATACCAACGCACAGCCCAAACCGCGGGTCCCAGAGATATGAAAATTGGAGGGTGTATACTTTGTGAAGAGTTAGTATCAGTTTTTTGAAATTTCTACCCCTTAGAGGGTGAAATGGGGTGTTAAATTTTCTGTGAAACTTTTTACTCTCGGGGTCGATTCACTTGAACATTTGTTTACATACTCTTCAGATAAAATCCAGTAAATCCGATGTCCAATCTCAAACCAAGGTATCAATATTTCACGTATCTAATTTAATTGATATAACTTTATAATAATAATTGTAAGTTATAAGCAAGTACATGTAAATCTATGTATGTGTTATAGATAGATACATAGATTACTTTTTATTCCAGAAGTAAGATCCCGTGGGTAATTCCCTAACTCCACGCCGGGCGAAGCCGCGGGCATTAGCTAGTTAGTTATAAAATGTTCTGCCAAGTGCAACCGTATTTCTTTTGCGTTATTAGAACTACGCCTTGGAAACGCTGCAATTGGTGCGAATGTAACTTCATTTATTTCATTTCTCCATTGGCCAGGAATCAGTGCGCCATCAAGTTCTCTGTCAAACAATTCCGGTGAAATAAGATTAGTTGAAGTATTTTTTCGGATGTAGTTGTACAAATATACAGCTGCTAAGACGACCTTTGTTGCTTTATTTGGCTCTAGTAAGATAGGTTTTCTAAAAACGCGAAATATGGCACTTAATATACCAAATGCATTCTCAACGACACGTCGAGCTCGGCTAAGGCGATAATTAAATATTATTTCTTTAGAACCATTTTCTGGGTTGCCCTCAAATGGTTTCATGGTATATTCGTTGAGTGCAAAAGCTTTATCGGATAAAATAAAATAAGGAACTTCTGTTACAGATTCAGATTCAGATTCAGATAACTTTATTTGCTTGAACATGTGTGTACATACAATTATAAGATGAAAAAATGCATGCAAGGTGTTATAAGTACATGGAGTTGTGCTTACATGTTTACCATATTCATGGTGTGCAAATATTAATAGACATATGAAATTTAAAAAAATGGAAATGGAATAATAACAACATTCATTAACAATTTAACATTGACAATAGTAAATAAATTAAATTAAATTGATTGATTACATAATTAATTCAAATAGAAATAGATAGGAGTTATATACAAAATTGTCAAAATTTTCAATTATCAAAAATAAAAACATAATACAATAATGTCAAACTTAGGTCCAAAATTATTCAACACAAACATCATTATCAAGATGACATTTGAGATTAAATTAATATTACATATAAAAGCATGTCAGTTAAAAAATGTTTCCCTTAAAAATTCGTTCACATCGTAATACGCTTTACTAGCTAAAAAAGATTTCACTTTCTTTTTAAAGGCTACTATGCCCAGCTCTTTCCAGCCATACGGAAGCTTATTGAAAATAATGGGAGCCATACAAAAAACACTCCTGCGCATAAGAGCAGTCCGAGACCTATGTTGACAAAGTTGACTATTATCACGTCTATTCCTAGGAAACCGTTCTGCCATGCGGGGAAATAAATAGCTTAGGATTGGATTTAACAAATATCGCGACTTCCAAAATATAAATTGATGGTAATGTCAAGATTTTGTGGCTTATGAAAAACGGCTTGCAGCTATCGGTAATTTTTAATTTAAAAACGGATCTAAGGCACTTTTTTTGAGCTTTAAATGCAGTATCTCTATCCGTAGAGAGTCCCCAAAAAATATTGCCGTATCTGATAATGGGGTCTACTATGCCATAATAGGCGGTTAATAGGGCATCAGTCTTTAGGATCCGCGATAGTTTATATAATGCGAATGCACTGTTACTTAATTTTTTGCTAATGACCTCTATGTGAGCCTTCCAATTTAAATTACGATCTATGGTTAATCCTAAAAACTTAGTGGAATTTACTGTTTTAATAACATTATTATTATATTTAATTTTAAAAACTTGAAATTTTGACTGCCTTTGGCTAAAATGCATTATTACTGTTTTGCTTAAGTTAATATTGAGGTTATTATTTTTTAACCATAGAATCGCTTTGTTTAGTGTATTATTTTTATCAGTTTCATAAGTATGCTTACTATCACAAGGAATGGTTATCGTGCTATCATCTGCAAAAAGTGTCATACTGTGTTCTATACATTTAGGAAAATCGTTGATATAAAGGTTAAATAGCGGTGGTCCTAATACGCTGCCTTGCGGTACGCCATAGTTGACATTACGCTCCCCAGATGTAAAAATCACTTCACGTCTGGTGCTGGCATTAATCGTCGTTATTTCTGTTGTTTGTTTCCTTTCTTGTAAATAAGATTGTAAGAGTTTTTGAACATTTCCTCTTACACCATACGCCTCGAGCTTTTCTAATAGGATATGATGCTGAACATAATCGAATGCCTGCGTCATGTCGCAGTAAATTGCACAGATGGGTGTATTTTTATCCATATTTAACATTATTTTGTGTAGAAAGTCGTAAACCGCCATATTGATTGTTACATATGGTATTTCCAATATCTTCTCTTTAGGCACGTTCAATTCTTTCTTTTCTAGCTTTTTATACAACGTTGTGCTTTTAAAAACACCACCATCAGAGATTCGCCCTTTGCTACCAACATTTACATACAAAAAATTGTAGCTAGCATCAACTAATCCAAAAAGCACGATGCTTGGAAATTGCTTGTAATTATCATAATCAGTGCCACTGTTAATCGGTGCCTGCAACATAACATGTTTTCCATCCATCGCTCCAATAGCGTGGGGAAAATTCCATTTATTTTCAAATTCTTTTGATATAGCAAGCCACTCTTCTTCTGTAGATGGGATCTGTAAAAAAAATTATAGAGTAATATTAATTAAAATTATGTTTTCAGGAGGCAATACCGGAATCTTCACAAACTTCTGACGTAGAGAGACACACAGAGACTGAAAACGCTCCGACCAAGTCGCAATTGCCGGAGGCTAGCATCGAGGAAGCGCCACCACAACAACAACAAGACCTAGCCTCGGAAGCTAGCATGCCTTCACCATCAGAACCTGCTCGTAAAAAAAAACGACATAATCCGAAGAAAACGCAGCCACAGAAAGATTCGGCAGATATCATGCTCGCAGAAGCCCTTGAATGCTTGCAAAAGTCTTCGACCGACATCACCGATCCATACTCTTCATTTGGAAGACACATAGCCAACGAGCTAAGAAAATATGATCCGCACACATTAGCGTATGTTAAGAACGCTATCAATAATATAATTTTTGAAGCCGATATAGGGAAATACACACAACAACAAATTAATACAGGATACTATACACAGCAGTACAGTAATTCCTCTACAATGGACTCATCTGGCACTTCTACATCAGCATCACATACCGCTACGTCTTCTCATGCCATTACACCATCACCTAATGCCAATGTTGGATTCGAAACTATCACTGAATTGTAATTAAAATAAACAATTGATTTTTAAATTAGTCAAATTATTTTTATTTACCTTTACATAATCACTTAAGGCTGTTACGCATGGCCAACCTTAATAGATCGCTGCATCGGCATACCTGCATACACATTGCACACGGCACCTACGGGCACGAAACGCAAGCTCAGCATAACGTGACCAAAATTGAGGTCAATCGAACCTTTCCATAGAAACTTAGAAACGTGGAGCGGCACTTTTGGATCTGACATCGACCAATTGACACTTTAGTATAATTAGTCGTAATTTCAATACTTTGTAATACAGTAATAAATTAGTTTATTAAAATAAATTTGCATTTTTTTTGGATCCTCCGGTTGCACCCATCGTAATTGGCGCAGTCGGTAGGATAGTCCAGTAAATTCAGTGAATCGATCACCGACAACGGGCTATTCGAACCTACGGGTGTGCGGCTACGGGGGAGCATCCGAATATCGATACCACAGAGAGATGCAGATTTGGTAAGTACCTAGATCTACTAGAGTTGCTCGCCTTCCTATGTTTTAGTATCCTTTGTGTAATTTCCTTTTTTTTTTCTGTGTTTCCTTTGTGTTAATTTCCTCAAGTGTTTCTATTAAACTTTCAAAATTTTTCACCCACGCATATCACGGACTCCTAAGTCGAGTATTTCTAATAGGAACTCGCAAATCGATGCGAATAGGAATTTAGATACTATATTAGAAGATAGTGAAAGTGTAGAATCTTACTTAATTATAGAGAATAATTTAACTAACAAAATGAGTACCGATTTGGTAGATCAAGTTTACAAGGCCTTACGCCTCGTTCCCGAATTCGACGGGAACCCGAACGTGCTCACGCGGTTTGTACGTTTATGTGACCAACTTGTCGCGCAATTTGTTAAGGCAGAGCCAGGTTACGAACTAAGTAATTTATCCTTATTGAACGGCATACTTAATAAAGTTACCGGGAATGCCGCTCGCACTATAAATTCAAACGGCATCCCCGAAACATGGCAGGGTATTAGAAACGCCCTGATTAATAATTTCTCGGACCAGCGGGACGAGACCGCCTTATACAATGATCTGGCCCTGTTAACACAAAAGAATTTATCACCACCGGAATTTTACGAAAAGTGCCAAACCTTATTTAGCACAATTATGACCTATGTGACCCTGCATGAGTCCATATCTACTACCATCGAGGCCAAACGGGCACTATATAAAAAATTAACCCTACAGGCATTCGTTCGTGGCCTAAAAGAACCTTTAGGCTCGCGTATTAGGTGCATGCGACCCGACACCATTGAAAAGGCTCTCGAGTTTGTGCACGAGGAAATTAACACCATATACTTACAGCAGCGTAACGACCATTTGCCGGAGCGGAGACCTGTGCAGTCTGCGTCTTCATTTAATCCCAGTACGTATCAGATTAAGCCATTTAATTTGCATACTCCACAGCCAGTCACTTTTTCAGCGCCGTTTAATCAGCCCGGTCCCTCTAAAAGTTTTTATCAGCCACAACCGCCAAGGCCAATGCAAGCTTGGAGACCTCAAATGCCTTTCAATCGCGGTCCCACGCGAACCCAACAAATGTTAAGCGCACCCCCGCCTAACTATAGGCCCCAGAGCAACGTGTTCCGATTGCCTCAACAAAGGCCTGGTTACACGCCCATTAATAATGGCCCCAAGCCCATGAGTGGTGTAAGCCACTTTGTTCCCAAACCTATGCCGAGACCTTCGACAGGACATGACTGGACTCAACAAGGAAATCCACCTCCCAGTAACTACTTTAAGACTCGTGAGACGAATGTTAACGAAGTAGACTTTTACGACTATTATGAGTACCCTGACTATGCCTATAATGACTATTACGACCAGTTCTACCCCGTACCTTACAATTACGAACCTGTGTATGAGCCACTAGCTCATAGTGATTATGTTCCTGTGCACGTAGAGGAACATCAGAATGTGCCTGAAGGAACATCTGCCCAAGGAATGCCTGCTGAAGGCCAGGATTTTCATACAGCCCCGAAATCAGACAAACCAAAATAGAGATTAACTTGCAAACCCAGAGACAACTTCCATTCATTCAGATTGCTAATCCACCCATTAAACTATTAGTAGATACCGGTGCGAACCTATCTTTTATTAGCCCGGACGTTGTAGAAAGATTTTATCATCATATCCAGTGTAATTATGAGCCTTTCGAAGTCACTAACATCCACGCGACAACTCGTAATAATTATTCCATTACTATACCGTGCTTCCCGGAATTTAAAGAAACCTGTGACATTACCCTATACATTTACAAGTTCCACAATTATTTTGACGGCTTAATAGGCTTAGATTTACTAGAAAAGTTAGAGTCTAATATAGATTTAAAGAATAAGGTTCTTGTTACACGTAATTCATCTAATCCCCTGCGAATGTATGATTCACGAAATTGTAATCTTTACGAGGACATAGTACCCGCTAATTCATCCAAATTAGCTAGAGTCCCCATTAATCTTCACGATGGTGACGTAATAATATCAGAGCAGACTATTTCCAATTGCACTATTCGCGGCTGTGTTACTTCTGTTAAAAATAACCGTGGCATCATAGAAATAATTAATCCAACTAAACATGATGTAGTTTTCTCAATGGATAGGCCAGTTACCGCGGAACTTTTTAACGAGCAAAGCGCGACTATCTATCAGCCTAGCGATCGCGTATCCGAGGTATTATCAAAACTACGCACTGACCATCTGAATCCTGAAGAACGAGCTAACTTAGAATCTCTTTGTGCACAATATGCTGACGTTTTCTATATCGACGGTGAACCTCTAACTTTCACCAATAAGATAAAGCACAGTATTCATACCACCGACGAATTACCTGTCTATACTAAGACCTATAGATATCCCTTTGTTCACAGACAGGAAGTTCAGGATCAGATTAGCAAAATGTTAGACCAAGGGATAATCCGTCCCTCGCAGTCAGCCTGGAGCTCACCCATCTGGGTAGTTCCAAAAAAAATCTGATGCGTCCGGAAGGACTAAATGGCGCATAGTCATTGATTTTCGCAAAGTCAATGAGAAAACCCTCGATGACAAGTACCCAATCCCCAATATTAATGACATCTTAGATAAACTTGGTAACTGTCATTACTTC
The DNA here is from genome assembly GCA_963082995.1 of Noctua comes. NCBI lineage: Eukaryota > Metazoa > Arthropoda > Insecta > Lepidoptera > Noctuidae > Noctua > Noctua comes. The sequence goes on from OY720293.1 coordinate 810,183, forward strand.
ACAACTCTAGACCTTGCAAGTGGATTTTACCAAGTAGAAATGGACCCAGCCGATATTCACAAAACGGCCTTCAATGTAGAACATGGGCACTTTGAATTTTTACGCATGCCCATGGGTCTCAAAAATTCTCCGTCCACGTTTCAACGCGTGATGGATAATGTCCTCAGGGACCTCCAAAATGTTATATGTCTCGTATATCTTGATGACATAGTCGTTTTTAGTGTCTCCTTACAGGAACACATGATAAATTTAGAAAAAGTATTCAAGAGATTAAGGGAATCAAACTTTAAGATCCAGATGGATAAGTCGGAGTTTTTAAAGCTTGAAACTTCATACTTAGGTCATGTAATAAGTAAGGACGGTATTAAGCCTAACCCCGATAAGATCATTGCCATCCAGAAATTCCCTATTCCTAAGACAGCTACCGAGATCAAACGCTTTTTAGGCCTGTTAGGATACTATAGGAAGTTTATTCCTGACTTTGCGCGCATTACGAAACCCATGACGCAATGTCTCAAGAAAGGTTCTAAGATCACCTTCAATGACCCTAACTACATCGATTGTTTTGAAAAATGCAAGTTACTATTGACTAACGACCCTATACTGCAGTACCCTGACTTTTCTAAGGAATTTGTGCTTACGACCGACGCATCTAACTTTGCCATAGGAGCTGTCCTTTCTCAAGGGCCTATAGGGCAAGATAAGCCCTTAGCATACGCGTCCAGAACATTAAACTCCAGTGAGATTAACTATAGTGTAATCGAGAAGGAGTTATTAGCCATAGTCTGGGCTACTAAATACTTTCGTCCATACCTGTTTGGGAGAAAGTTTAAGATAGTTACAGACCATAAACCCTTACAATGGGTTATGAGCCTTAAAGAACCAGGCTCCAGACTCACACGTTGGAGACTTAAGTTGAGTGAATACAATTTTACTACAGTATACAAGCAAGGCAAAAAGAACACTAACGCCGACGCATTGTCCCGCATTGAAATCAACAACGAGGACGCCATGTCTATAGCGGTAAATGTATCTGAAAAGCCTCACTCAACAGTAGGTTCTGAAACACTGACAGCCCCTACAAACAACCTTGACATACTCGACAACTCTGACACAGCAACTGTTCACACTAGTAACGAAGCCCCTATTCTAGAAGTGCCAATATCAGACGAACCCTTAAATAAATTCAGTAGACAAATCTGTTTTGTACTTGTAGGCGATATTAAAAAACGACCGACAGTGAGTAAGCCATTTGAAACGCATACCCGAACTACCATTCAACTATCCGAGTCTAACCTGACTAACGACGTTATTAATGCAGTCAAAGAATATGTGAACCCTAAAGTCAAAACCGGTTTAATCATCCATCCTCCTCTGGCCATGTATAAAATAATCCCCATAATTCAAGACAGCTTCAAAAGCTCTTCAATGAACATGGTTCTAACTAAAGTTGAATTAGAGAATGTTAAAGACTACCTGCGTCAACAGGACATCATAAAGAAATACCACGAAGGTAAAACAAACCATCGCGGTATCACTGAATGTTACTTAGCCTTATCTTCTAAATTCTACTGGCCTAAGATGAAAGAACACATCTCCAAGTACATAAATGAGTGTACCATCTGTGGTCAGGCTAAGTACGACCGTCATCCCATCAAGCAAAGATTCAACATTGTACCACCCCCTAGTAAACCTTTTGAAATTATCCATCTAGATCTGTTCACAGCTCAAACAGAGAAATTCCTTACCATCGTAGACGCTTTCTCTAAGTATGCACAAGCTTATCACCTTAGAGATAGCACCGCTTTAAGTGTAGTACAAGCTCTACTTGTATTTTGCACCCACCATGGGGTCCCATTGACTATTGTCACGGACGGAGGCCCTGAATTCACAAATCAGATTTTCTTAGAATTCAGCCGAACTCATAAAATTATTCACCATAAAATATTAGCGCATTCCCCTAACGACAATGGCATAGTAGAAAGGTTCCATTCTACCATTTTAGAACATCTTAGGTTATTGAAATTAGAGAGACGAAATGAACCAGTCGTTAATCTTATGCCTTATGCCATCTTAGCGTACAATAGTTCGATCCATAGTTTCACAAAATGTAGACCTTTGGACTTGATAACTGGACACTTTGACCCTCGAGACCCAATAGATATTGACCTATCTGAACATTTACTGCAACAGTACTCACAAGACCATAGGAAACGAATGAGTCAAGTATACGACCTTATTAACCAGACATCCTTACATGACAGGACACAACTGACTGAAACCCGTAACAAGGACAGAGAACCCGAGAAGGACTATACCCCTGACCAGCAAATCTTTGTACGCAATCCCATGGCGTCTCGACAGAAGTTAGCCCCGCGTTATACGCAAGATACTGTACTCGCAGATCTTCCAATCCACATCTATACGAAGAAGAAACGCGGTCCAGTAGCAAAATCTCGCCTTAAGCGAAGTCCTAAAGATCCCACTTTGTTACAGGATAATACTATGGCTGATGACCCTACATCCGGCCCAAGGACAAGAGATAACAGTTGAATCACTTGACAATGGACCAGGACTACTTCCCTTCAAATTAGGAGCGGCAAAGATCGTTTCCCATTTCCACTCTTTCCTAAGTCATATAGACTTAGAGAATGTCCATCTTCAAATTGAAGTGGTAAAAACACAGATGGCTGAATTAAGTCCCCTAGTTAACAATAAAACCTTATTCCTATTCGACCCTCATCTGAAACATCTCAATAGTAAAATCAATTTAATTATTAGTAAAATTAGTATGTTTGAATCAACGCGTAGTAAAAGAGGCCTTATCGACGGTTTGGGTTCTGTAATAAAATCAATTTCTGGTAATTTAGACTACACCGATGCACTTAAATACGAAAACGCCATAAACACCTTACGTAATAATGAGCATAAATTAGAATTAGAAATTAATAACCATGTTAGTTTAAATAGTAAATTTATTTCACGTAGCTCTCAAATAATAGACAGTATAATTTCAAATCAAGATAAGATGAACAAAGCACTAAACTTAATTTTGGAAAGTAACGCTAATAGGGATACAGATTTAACTAAATACGCCCATCTGGCCCAACATCTGTTAATCTTAGGAGATAATGTAGAAGATCTTTACGAAGAATTACGAAGTTTAGAGAACACCCTAACATTTATTCGTGCGTTGAGTACCCCGTACTCCCTATTTAATTCAGATGAAATTAAGTATATGTTAGGTAAATTAAGGATTTTATATGCTAATGACGAAATCCTTGACGTAGAAATTAGGCATTTTTATGAAATAATTAAACTAGGTTACTTCTATTCTAATAAGCAGATAGTGGTAGTTATAAAAGTCCCGATAGTTGTTTCCTCCACATACGATTTGTATAAACTTTCCCTTGTTCCTAACAGAAACCACGAAACTCTTATACCACCCTCACCTTTCGTAGCACTCTCTAGCTCAGACTCTAGGTACATAGAGACAGAATGTCCGAAGGTAAACTCCATATATCTCTGTGAGTCAACAGCCAACCTACAAATCCAGAGCAAACCAGATTGTATCCAGCATCTCATAGTCCATCAAGAACTTCAACCCAGCTGCAAGCTGACACCCGTAGCTCTCACCACCGAAGCCCTGGAAACCCTGGACGACAAGCATTATACCTTAAGTTTTCCTGTACCAACAAAAGTGAAGATGTCTTGCGGTCAAGAACAATATCGGACCCTACGAGGCAGCTATTTGGCAATTATTCCCCTCAATTGTAACCTGAGAACACCCGCCTTCACTATCTCCAACACTGACGACCACATCAAAGGACATGTCGTGAAGATCATTGAGATGCCCCTATACAACGAGACGAAGCCTGAAAATTATCCGAAGCTCATCCTAAATTCGCCAAATCTACAAAAACTTCACACCCTTAGCAACGAGATAGCGACGCAACTGCCTGTACACTTAGATGACGTCACCGATCCCGTCATTTACCACACTACTATACCCATGTACCTCGCGCTATCCGGTACATGCGCACTTATCGCCACTCTAATCTATCGTCGGCTACGCATAAGAAAAGCATCCAGAGAAATCACAGAAAACTTCAACAGCAACCCTGAAGTCGCCTATGCAATCCCATCACCACGCACTATCAACCCAAGCCAAATAAGGATTGACCCTGGATGTCTACCAGCGACCATCTTGAACAAGTCCATCGATACTCGCTGTTCTACGGGGGGAGGTGTTACGCATGGCCAACCTTAATAGATCGCTGCATCGGCATACCTGCATACACATTGCACACGGCACCTACGGGCACGAAACGCAAGCTCAGCATAACGTGACCAAAATTGAGGTCAATCGAACCTTTCCATAGAAACTTAGAAACGTGGAGCGGCACTTTTGGATCTGACATCGACCAATTGACACTTTAGTATAATTAGTCGTAATTTCAATACTTTGTAATACAGTAATAAATTAGTTTATTAAAATAAATTTGCATTTTTTTTGGATCCTCCGGTTGCACCCATCGTAATTAGGCTTCAATAATAGCGTCACAAACTTCTGGAACTATTCTTGAGATACTCTGCTTCGATACTCGAAATAAATATTGGAAGCTGCTATAAGAATCTCCGGTTGCTAAAAATCTTAAAGTTATTAAAACTCGTTCATTCACAGTGATTGCTTCTCTATATTTTGTATCGCACTTTTTTATTTTATCAGACAACAATGAGCACAAATTTTCGAACTCTTGTACGGACATTCGTGTAAAATTATGTACAGTCTGATCATATACTAAATCTCCAAGTAATCTATTTCCATATTGGTGGCGACGCTCATACATTTTTCTAATCCAGAAGCGTCTAGGTTTTTTCTTGATACGTGACTGTTTTCGTTTCTTTAAACAATAAGCAGCTAGGAAAATAGCTGCAGCTGAAAATACACGACTGTCCATTACGAATACTCGCGGACTTATGAGCCTGCCTCGCGAGGCGGCCTCGTGTAAATTGAACAAAACTACTGAGGCTGCCGCGGGAGCCATCGCTCGCGATCCGGACACCGAGGCTGCCGCGCGAGCCTGTGCGCTAGGTGGGTACGCGGCTAATGGATACCGTACCTGTTTCTCACGAAGGACCCGACACGACTATGGAACCTGATTTAGATGTACTTACCAGCTTAACACGGAGCCATCTCTGTGTCAACTGTGGCGTGGATACACGAAGACTTAAGAGATTTACCCTAAGCAATGTGGAAGTTCGATCTATCATTCAACAATGGATTGCACCACAACAAGTAAGTTACTTTATAAACATACAAGGTACATACTCAGCAACATATATTGCATAGCTATGTAACATAGGTTTGAATTGAATAATTAGGTTGGTTAGTGTCAAGAAAACCATAGAAATAATTGTAGTATGTTTTGTCTCAACACATTGGCACTTATGTGACCTAAGTAATGAATTATATTATGATCATCTAAAATCTGAAAAATGGTATCACAAGACCGGTGTCATTCGACCGATAGGTTTGTTATGTGGGTGCTACAGCATGTTAATAGGTATAAATTCTTTTTAAAACAGTATGCTTTATTAGGTTTCAGATAATAGTCTGGTGTGTCACCGATGTTGGATGTTCGCAAGGAATGCACATTCATTGCACAACAGCATTCTGCTCCACAAGAACGAAGTGTTGGGCATCGACAAATATGTGTAAACTGCGGTCAATCTGTATTAAGAAGGCGCTTTCATCATCTGTACCAAAGTAATACAGGCACAAGAGACATACAAATAAGAACTATAATTGCAGAATGGATTATACCACGGCAGGTGAGTGGGCTGTGTCATCCCTTAGCTGCCATAGCTTATTTTAATTTAATTTTTGAATTGGTTTTTTTTATATTTTGTTACGGCAGCATTTAACAATATGCATCGTTCTCACATGTATAATTTGAAAATAGATATATACCCCATAGGACCTACTACTGCGCTTTGGAATGGGCAACTAGCTTCATCTTTCTGAATGACCAACCCCTTGACAATTCGAAAGTGCCTGTATTTGTTTAATTGAAATTTATTTATTTACTCCAAACATACAAATATCTTTACAGGCTGGACCCAATGCGATATAGTATCACACTTAAAATGTAAACAGTTATTTATTAGCATAGCAAATTATATATGTCGCCGCACGAGCGTCTATCTGCTAAGAATATTAGTTAATTTAATTAAAAACCCATCCATCATAATATTGATCGTGCCATCTGTGGGTTGCAAGTACAATTATTACAATGATCTGTATCGATTGACAGAAGAGATAAGCGCCATCTAATGGTCTCTGTATTAACTAGTACTGAGGTAGTTCGTGATAAGATCTTCTGAAGAATAATTTATTAAACGAAAGTCTTTAGCTAGAACTATAGTTAAAATTAAGATAAGCTAATATTTGACAATTGGGATTTTAACAATGCTCATTTAACACTAAGATTTGTTTTGAGGCAACATTCCACAATATTGTGGAAGATGGCGCCGAATACGATTTTAATGATCAATAACTCAATTTATAATTTGAAACTACAACTAAATCAGTTTCCGTAACTAATTACAAACTGAAAAGTAACAAGATTATTTTACAGAGCAATGTATTACAGTGTCTACCTATAAACAGATCTTGGTAATAGGTGACATCAATATAGATATTAATCCTAGCAAAATAAACCTGAACGGGGAACGCTACCTCACCTTAGCGGCTTCTCATGGCCTCTTGCCAGCTCACACTCTGGTAACTCGCTATGAGAGCAATTCTTGTTTAGATCATGCGTTATTAAAGACCAATTATCCTGCTACTACTCTAGTTCCACAAACTACCCTAACCGACCACTACCCTGTTTTACTGTGTTTGACTGCTGGGGAAGCGCGTCAATATGCAGTAACAACAATAACTAAAGTTGACTTCACAAACCTAGACCAAGATCTTTTAAAAATTAACTTCGGCCCAACTTATCACTTATCAAACCCAAACTTATCTTTAAATTACTTTATAAATTGTCTTCAACACGCTATTATAAACAATACTAAGCATATTACACTATTTAAGCGTCACAAAATCATAAAACCATGGATGACACAGGGGTTGCTACGATGCACAAGAAATAGGGACAAGTTACACTTGAAATCAAAGCTTGCACCAAAAAATTTCATTGCAAAAGTGACATCACACGATACAGAAACTACTGCAATGCGCTGCTAAGAAAAGTTAGAATAGAGTATGAAAAACATCAACTTCAAAATGCACAACGAGACAATAAAAAACTATGGAAAGCCATAAAACAGATCACTAACACATCAAAAGTAAAAAATCACCCTAAAGAACTACTAACGTTATCAACCTCTCCTGAGGATTCTTTGAGTGAAGTAAATAGCTACTTTATAAGCGTAGGAAGTTCACTGGCAAACAAAATACACCAGCAAAACACGCACACTGTAAACAATAGACAGACAAATGTAGCTACTAGTAGTCCGCATTCGTTTGCACTCTTGGACACAACTGAAGAGGAGGTGGATCATTTCATCCTCGACCTAAAGTCAGACTGCGCCAGTGGTGGGGACAATATTAGTAATAAATTTCTGAAAACCTATAGAAACATCATTGTACCACCTCTTACAAAGATCATAAATGATTGTCTGCAGAACGGAGTGTTCCCTGACGTCCTTAAAAAAGCCGAAGTTTGTCCAATCTCATCAAAGAGTGGGGACAGAAATCGTATCAACAACTATCGACCTATATCTATTTTACCAGCGATATCAAAAATACTAGAAAAAATTATAAATATACGACTAGTTAAATATTTAGAAAAAAATAAACTGCTTTCAGCTAACCAATATGGTTTTCGACAAGGAAAATCAACTGAGCAAGCTGTAAATAAACTAATACATTTTGTAACTTCCAATTTAGATAATAAGAAAAAATGTCTCACTATCTTTCTAGATCTCGCAAAGTCATTTGATACCATTTCTGTTCCCCTCTTGCTGGACAAACTCGAAAGACTGGGAATTAGAGGTACACAGTTGCAATTTTTTACTAGTTACCTGACTGGCCGGTCTCAGTGTGTTCGTGTAGGAAATTGTAAAATTTCTCACCTTCAGATTACACACAGGGTACCACAAGGTAGCATACTGGGACCCAGCCTGTTTCTTGTGTATATTAATGATCTCACGAGTCTTGAACTTACCCATGGTGAAATCGTTTCTTTTGCGGACGATACTGCCCTTTCTTTTGCTGCCGATACATGGGAAGAGGCCTTCGATGCTGCGCAGCGGGGCTTTAATATCGTGGGAAACTGGCTTCAGAGTAATGTTCTTACATTAAATGTGGACAAGACCAAGTATATCTGCTTTAGCATAAGAAATGTAACTGGAGATGGCATAGTGCGAAACATCATTTCACACGTGTGTCACTACGGAACAACCTGCAAGTGTCCTTCACTAGAACGTGTGCACACCGTGAAATATTTAGGAGTTAACATAGACAGCAATCTCAATTTTAAGGAACATATTAGGCTGCTATGTGGAAGAATACGAAAGCTCATATATATTTTTAAAAACCTGAGGCACATTGCTGATTTTAAGTTGCTGAAGCAGATATACTATGCTCTATGTCAATCGCTTATATCATACTGTCTATCATCTTGGGGAGGGACATCAAAAACAACTTTGAAGTCTGTCGAAGTCGCCCAACGTGCAATATTGAAGGTTGCGATGTTCAAGCCTATCCGATTCCCAACTACAATATTATACGAAAAATGGGAGGTCATGACAGTGAGACAATCTATACATATAAAATTCAAAGTCCTGACTGACTGACTGACTGACTGACTGACTGACTTATATATCAACGCACAGCCCAAACCACTGGTCCTAGAGACATGAAATTTAGACAGTGTACTCTTTGTGAAGAGTAGGTATCCACTAAGAAAGGGTTTTTCGAAATTCCACCCCTAAGAGGGTGAAATGGGGTGTTGAATTTTCCATGTAACTTTTTATTCTCCGAGTCAATTGACTTGAAATTGTGTCTACATATATTTCAGTTAAAATGATGAGATACGTGTATCACAGTTTTTCCAAAATCATCCCCCAATTTAAAATTCAATGTCCTGACTGGCTGACTGATACATCAACGCACAGCCCAAACTACTGGTCCTAGAGACATGGAATTTGGACAGTGTACTCTTTGTGAAGAGTAGGTATCCACTAAGAAAAGGTTTTTGAAATTCCACCCCTAAGAGGGTAATTTGGGGTGTTGAATTTTCTGTGAAACTCTCTCGGTTGACTTGAAAATGTGTCTACATATACTTCAGTTAAAATGATGAGATACGTGTATCACAAAATCATCCCCCAATTTAAAATTCCATGTCCTGACTGGCTGACTGATATACCAACGCACAGCCCAAACCGCGGGTCCCAGAGATGAAAATTGGAGGGTGTATTCTTTGTGAAGAGTTAGTATCAGTTTTTCGAAATTCCTACCCCTTGGAGGGTGAAATGGGGTGTTGAATTTTCTGTGAAACTTTTTACTCTCGGGGTCGATTGACTTGAAAATTTGTGTACATACTCTTCAGATAAAATCCAGTAAATCGGATGTCCAATCTCAAACCAAGGTATCAATATTTCACGTATCTAATTTAATTGATATAACTTTAAACTAATAATTGCAAGTTATAAGCAAGTACATGTAAATCTATGTATGTATTATAGATAGATACATAGATTACTTATTATTCCAGAAGTAAGATCCCGTAGGCAATTCCCTAACTCCACGCGGGCGAAGCCGCGGGCATAAGCTAGTTGTACATACAAAGCGTTGTCCTCCTACAACACAGCAAACAACACTACAATCCATTACTCCTCCAAAAACGAAGAAAAGACATAGTATGCGAAAGAACTCGGCTGTCGAAAACCAAATTTAGTCAACGCTTTGCCCACTCCACTGGTCCATTAATTTACAATAGGCTAAACAAAATCCTTGATATATACCGGTTAACAAAAACACAATGCAAGAAGAAACTTACCGAATACCTGAAAAGTCTTACCTATGAACAGACTGAAAATCTTCTGCACACAGCATCCTAAAGAACAAAAACCATTATGTTACAATATAACATACATCTCTCACAACATACACCAAACGCACGCACGTTCACACACACCACAACACAACACACACCACACCATAACACACACCACACCACAACACACACCACACCACAACACAACACACAACAGAACACTAGACAACGCCACACACATCCTCTTACTCATCACACACGTACACACCCATCTCACACAAATAAGAAGCCCTGCATGCAAACACTACACAAATTCTTTTTCTTTTAGATTTTTAGTTTCTTTTTTTGTATATTTCCTTTTTTTATATTTTTTTCTCTGATTCACTTGTTAAGAAAATATTATATTAATTGTGAAAATGATATTGTACAAGATACAAATGAATTGTTACTGGCAAACATATATGTATAATACTCGAGGGGTTTGGCGCTGATGGTCGAAATACAGGCTCTGCCTAGTTCGACTACAGATGACTACACCACTTATATTGACCTAAATTTTCTTGTTAAACTATCTTGTAACGTATTTCTAAGTTTCTTTAAATAAACGTTATTATTATTATTATATTATTATTAGTGAAAGACCTGTTTGTATTAAATCCTTTGATCTGCCGGAAGTGGTTTTAAACAAGATCCCATTGTTGTAAAAAAGTAATGAAGCCACTAATTAGTTTTAATTCAATAACGCCTTTGCATTTATGAATATTGGCATTGTTTAATTATTAGAGTAATTAATTGTGAAGTATTCTAGTATTGTTTGTAAGTGATAATGAACTTACTATGTAATAAATTACTGTACTGGGTGTGTGGCACTTCCGCCCACACGGAACACGCGGAGGTACAACGAGAAGTCGAGTTAGTTAGCTCGCGATTAGAAAACAATTGAAGTATGTAATTGATATTGGTTTTTGAAGTGAACAATATTACGTTGTGTAAATGAGAACTGTAACACGAATTAAAAGAGTGTGTAAGGAGTTTCTTAGCCCGTTCTTCTCCTTATGAACAATCATGTTTGCGAACGGGTGGCTCAACTTGTCAATGGTTTAATAGAAATAAACGTTTGAAGTTTGAGTCAAGTATTGTGTGTGATTTAAACTACCCAACTACCTATCTACCAACAAGAGAATCATGTCACGCGAAGACAATATGGCGGAATGGCGGGTGGCGTCGATATTTGGGATTAGCGTTCCTCCTTCTCCATTCTCTGTCATAATATATACGTAGCTATTCTTGTGAATTCAAATGCTTTAAGTTTGAGTTTGCACCTAATAGTACATCCATATTTCGCCAGTTATTTTTTAGTTCCATAATATTACTATTACTTAAAAAATATAAGACTATTGCCTTAAAGTTAAATAAATATTAGATTCTTAATATGCAAGCATTAAATTGAATTGTATGTAGGTAAAAAATACCAAGAACCATTTTATGATAAGAATGTTTTTGTTATTTAATTTCAGTTAACCTCAACAGATCTGGTTTGCCATACATATTGGACTCGAGCAAGACGAGCAATACCCCAATTCACACAGGCATCTACATCAGCTCAACCACTACCAACAGAATCAACCGATAATGAAACTGTGAACACCGAAGCAGCCAGCACTGAAGAATTAGATTCAGAAGAAACCAGCACCATAGCTGAACCAGCTACTGAAGCAACTATATATCTGCCAAATTATATCAGGGCTCCAATCAGCCAGCAGTGTTGCTTTTATCCTAGATGCAATCAACCAGAAAGGCTTACAGTGCCTGCATGGTTGCGGGCAAGATTGTTTATTGATTTTAATTATTATGTTTCTCCAACAAGTAGGATATGTAGGTACCATAAATCAAATACTTTTGGAAATGAGCTAACTGAAGTGGAAAACCCAATCCATACATTCACCGCAAGACAAATAGAAGACTATACAGATTTATTAAAACAGTCACAATCAGTTCATTTAGACTTTGAAAATATAGAGAATATGGACAGTTCAATAGTTCATTACTGGTTTGGTCTATCAATAGAAGATATCTTAAATATAATTAGAGAAATACCAAGATTATCAGCAATGCACAGAGGAAAAACTGCTCTTGCAGCATATTTACTGAAATTGCGGACTGGAGACAGTGATGAAAGGATTTCTTCATTATTAAATATACCTAGGAGTACCCTAGAAAGACTTATGGGAAAAGTGAGGGAACTATTAAACCAAGATTTTGTGCCACGGCATCTTGGGTTAAACCATATAAGTCGCGAACAAATCTCATCTAGAAATCTGATTATTCCAAATGGGCTTTTTGGAGGCGAAGAAAGAAAGCCTATTGTTATTTTAGATGGTACCTACATTTACATACAAAAAAGTTCAAATTATTCATATCAGAAAAATACTTACTCACTTCACAAATATAGGAACCTTGTTAAGAGCCATTTCACGTTTTCGCGCAAACATCTAAGACTTTAGTCGCCTAACTTACCATCTTAGCTAACACTCTGGCATTGTTGAATACATTTAAAAAAAAGATTAGTCTTTCGTATTGACACTTCATTAAACACATTTACAAAAACTTGTTTTTTCACTATGTAGTGATTAATCTCCCACAACTAGTTTACTAAAAAATCATCGCAGAGTCAATTTCAGACTCCTATATCTATCATTAATATCTATAAATTTCACTGAAAAAAATACATATAGTATCAGACATATAATTTTGTCGACACATAATTTACTAGAATATCAATAATTAATAACATTAATTGGTAAAAAAGCTAAGTCTTAGGTCAATTTTTGCGTTTTATATCGCTACTTTATCGCGATTTTTTGGTTTGAATAAAGCGTAATTACATTAAAAAAATCATGTCAAAATAAACTATGTTCTTTTACTAAACTAATTCCAAAGTTTTATTAAAATCAATTCATTTAATCAGACATAATATAATTTTTAATAGCACTCTAAATTACAATAAATTACGATGCATAAACGGACACCGATTAGTATGGCATGAGCGCCCATCGACAAAGGACCTGTGTCAATTTTTCCCGCGTCCCGATTTTCGAGCGCATCTATCGTGAACGCATTTTTATACTACGACTACAACATTTTGATCCTCTTTGTATTTTTATTCATAAGGTATGAAGTTCGTTTATTATTTTGTATATTCGTTTATCAGTAAAGTATTATTTTAGTAGTTTGTAGAATCATTATTATATTTCTGTTTTATTAGTTTTAGCAATGGGGCGTCAGGGTTGTGTATACCATTGTGTCAAAAAATGGAAAAATACAAATTCTGCAGCCTTAAAGAAAGCAACAGAAGCCACGTAGATATTATTTTTATTTGCAATTCATATACAGTTATCGATCACTTAGGTGGAAGCGCCAGGGTAGCCCGCGAAATTCAAATCTTGTAATGGGTGGCGTTACCCGCCTTACCCCGGTACTCCCTTTCTTCACCTAAAATTGTTTGTCCGAAAATCATTATCCATAACACGTATGCTATAAACTTCAGTAACCATAATGTTCAAAATCCCGAAATTTTGTTTAACATAATTATCTTTAGTTCTAAAAGTATTCTGTTATGATATCGAGTACTATAATAATTGAATATCCTAATTTTACATGACCTAAAGTCATATGTCCTAAGTATTGTGTTAAATAATGTGTATTATTCCGAATGTTCATTTATAATAATTTTTTTAGTCTAAAACTTTTGCTAAAAATTAGGTTTTAGTGACAGAAACGAATCGCTGTAAATCCGACTCCACGCAGTCTTGTCTGCTCTACCCCTAGAGTGTAATTTAAAATCGCGTAGGCGCGGAGGTGCGAGGCGGCCCACGAGTTGAGGAGCAGGTGGTTGTAACACTCGCCGCCGCGGCTGAGGCTGGCCGGCAAAGCCGGCCAGCAAGCCGAAGCTGCGGTGGTGAGCGTTAAACCCATCTGCGACGATAAACTCGCGTGGGACCGCCGGAGCCCCGCAGCGCCGGAGCCGTGACAGAAACCATGCCTGCAGCTGCTGCATGTTGCATGCTTGCTTGCATGCTGCATGCTTGCTTGTATGCTGTGTGATTGCTTGCATGCTGCATGCTGCGTGCTTGCTTGCATGCTGCATGCTTGCTTGCATGCTTCATGCTTGCTTGCATGCTGCATGCTTGCTTGCTTACAAAAACCACATGTTCACAATCAACTGCTTTATTGAGTACATGTATAATATATTTATTTATGTATAATAATAAATTATAAGAGAGAGAAGTTCATAGCAAAAGCTTTGTCATACAAATTTGTTCTAAGAATATTATTATTATAAATAAACATTATATAATTTTAATTTAGGACTTATAACTTTTATTGAAAACGGTTTTATGTATTTTGTATGTTATTGATTGTAATATTTATGACAAACGGATTTAGGACATATTATATTTAGGGATTTCAATTTTATGGCATGTGATATTATGTGATATTAAGTTCGGGTAAGTTATCATTCGGACAAATGATGATTAGGACAAAAAAAGTTATGGCACTTTAAATTATGGATAAAAAAGTTAGGTGACACAATAGAGAACCCGATATTATATACTTAAGGAAAGAGAATTTGCATGTGTGTGTCAGGCTGTATGTTGGACAAAATATGATTCGCGATCGTAACAAATATGACTTTACAGATATTTAATCATTAAATCATCAATACAACCCTCTAAACTCATTTAATCCCATTGATTAACTTTTTCACGAAATAGTCATTAAATGGGGTAAGGGTTAAGTATATATCGACATGGACTATATAACCGTAATTACAATCTTAAGGATTTGAATACACATATTATTATTTGAGAATAATATGTAATTGTTTCCCTGTTTGTGTTATTTCTATTATATACTTCACATAACATATATTTGTGTTTTTTTTATTAGTCTAGAATGCTTCAACAGATTAATAGACTGAACAAATAAATTTTCTTTTTGCATGAATCTCAAACCAAGGTGCATTACGATTATAACGGCTCAAGATTGTTTAGTCCGTCTCGACAGTCGCGCTGCACTGTTTGCGTTGTGTATGTGTGGATAGCTACGCACACATGCACAATGCTGCGGTCTTTTACCTAAACTCGAGCGTTAAAATTTTGTAAAATGGCTCTTAAGCCATTTTTAATTGTCTGTTGTGATGGTTACATTGTAGATGTGTTGGGCCCCTATCCGGCAACTACCTCAGACGCACAAATAATGTTAAATGAATTTAGTCAGGAAAACAGCCCCATGAGACAATACTTTCAGGCTGATGATGTTTTTATTTTGGATAGGGGCTTTAGAGACTCAGTGCCATTATTACAAGGAACATGTAATTATTCCGTTCACACGCCTTCATCCCTTCAAGCGGGTGAAACCCAACTGTGTACTTTAGAAGCAAATAAAACAAGATGTTACAATATGTAGATGGGTTGTTGAGGCGGTTAATGGTATTTTCAAACATTCTTTCAAGCTATTTAGGCAAGAGTTTTTTAATAATGCTTCAAAACACATAATGATTGATTTTGCCATTGCCGCTTCAATAATTAACTGTTTTCATCTTCGTATAAGAGACAGACCAGATGCCAGTTTAATATTAGAAAATATTAGACGATTTTTATTTGTTAATAACCATTTAGCTGATTTTGTGGAAGGCAATCAATTAAATCGAAGGCGTACACAATTCGTGAACATAAATGCAGATAGCGAAAACTTATCCGAGTTTCCCCGACTCACTTACAATGATTTAATATTATTTGCATGTGGAACCTATCAGCTAAAACAGGCACGCTCATATTATGGAGAGCATATGAGAGCGCAAGGTTCTTATAGTATTGAAGTGTGCCCAGAAAGGAATAACAGTGTTCTAGAAGGATTTCCTTCGGCTAATAACAGCATTTTAATAAGAGGGCGAATCAAAAGAAAGAAAAAGAGAGAAAGTAAGTAAGAAAAATGTATTTCGTTTATATAATTACTAGCTGTAGCCCGCGACTTCGTTCGCGTGGAAATTTTGGTGTGCAAGTGTGAGATTGGCTCGTGGGTCTAGTGGTAGCAAGCGCGACTACTAAGCGTGGGATCGATTCCCAGGGTCAGGCAAAGTGTTAAAATAATTGTTTATTTCAATTACATAAAGTTGTCACACACATGATTTGGAGATCACCTTTTAAGCAAGATGCTTTTGTTAGGGGGCGTCTATTAATTACGTGAGACGATTTTTCGACCCCCCTCCCCCCTTTGTGGGATATCGTGAGATTTGGGTTGACCCCCTCATCTCCCTCCTAATCTCACGTGAGATTTATCAAAATGCGTAGTTTAGTATAAATAAGGTAATCTGTGCTTGATTGCGTTGAATTCACTAAAAGAAAATAATATGTACAGAAACATGTTAACTCAATTAAACCTAGTTATATCTGCCGAGACCCCCCTGTCTCCCTCGTGAGATTGGGTGATAATGGGCGTGAACCCCCCCTGGTTAAAAAGTGATTTTTAACCAGAATGATAAACACCAATTTTCATGGTTAAAACTACAGAAATGACGATTTTCTATACAAATTTTCATCCCCTATTTAACTCTCTTAGGGGTTGAATTTCGAAAAACACTGAAACGTGATTTTTAACCAGAATGATAAACACCAATTTTCATGGTTTAAACTACAAAAATGATGATTTTCTATACAAACTTTCATCCCCTATTTAACTCCCTTAGGGGTTGAATTTGGAAAAACACTGAAACACGTAGTTTTTAATTTTCCCCCATAATGATAAAAACCAATTTTCATGGTTTAAACTACAAAAAAGTAAATTTTCCATACAAACTTTCATCCCCTATTTAACTCCCTTAGGAGTTGAATTTGGAAAAACACTGAAACACGTAGTTTTTAATTTTCCCCCATAATGATAAAAATCAATTTTCATGGTTTAAACTACAAAAAAGTAAATTTTCCATACAAACTTTCATCCCCTATTTAACTCCCTTAGGGGTTGAATTTGGAAAAACACTGAAACACGTAGTTTTTAATTTTCCCCCATAATGATAAACACCAATTTTCATGGTTTAAACTACAAAAATGACGATTCTCTATACAAACTTTCATCCCCTATTTAACTCTCTTAGGGGTTGAGTTTCGAAAAATCCTTCCTTATTCCTTGTCTACATTATAATGGAAACCTTTGTGCAAAATTTCAGCTTTCTAGGTCCAAGGGTTTGGGCTGGGCGTTGATGAGTCAGTCAGTCAGTCAGTCAGGACTTTTTTTTTTTTTTTTTTTTTTATCGTGGTAAAATCATCAAATGAGTCCTCCCACCCAGGGCAGAGTGGGAGGAACTGTCAGACTTGTACTGACTAAAATCCACGGTGTCCTTCAATAGCCCTTTATGATCCAGGGTCACGGTAATTCTATAAGTCCCGCGACCCCGGCAGGCTTTCGCCCTCTAGAGGGGGGCCCCGTCATAATGCTGACACTCTTTGAGGCGCACGTGGAACACAACGCGCCGTCGACCCGGGCATGGTCCATGGTCGGACAGCGAGTCGCCCATTACTCGCCGCCCGCAAGCCCGCGCCTACGGTGGCCGGAGATCGTCTGCCGACGTCCGGCGCCGTGGGCGTCTACCACTGCGGCTGGGGTGGAGGGAGGACGCTGTCCTCTCCCTCACGCGGCCCGCCTCCTCCTTCGCGAGCATGACTGCTTCGCAGAAGGAGGCGACCGCTTCCCACTCCGTCTCGCCCCGCAGCATGGCCTCGACCAATGCCGGGCGCGAGAGGTCTCCGCCTATCGCCGCCGTGAGGACACGGCGGTGCCCTGCCCAAGCGGGGCAGTCCTGCACAGTATGCTCCACCGTGTCCTCCGGGCGGTCCTCGCAGTGGTGACACCCAGGCGTTTCCTCCTTCCCCATCAGACACAGGTACCTCCCGAAGCTTCCGTGTCCGGTGAGGACCTGTGTCATGCGGTAGGTCAGGACGCCGTGACGCCTATCCAGCCACTCCTCAAAGAGGGGTCTTACCGCCGCGATTGCGGCGTGCCCGGTCAGTCAGGACTTCTCTGAATTTGGAAAAACACTGAAACACGTGGTTTTTAGTTTTTCCCATAATGATAAACACCAATTTTCATGGTTTAAACTACAGAAATGACGATTTTTATACAAACTTTCATCCCCTATTTAACTCTCTTAGGGGTTGAGTTTCGGAAAACACTGAAACGTGATTTTTAACCAGAATGATAAACACCAATTTTCATTGTTTAAACTACAAAAATGATGATTTTCTATACAAACTGTCATCCCCTATTTAACTCCCTTAGGGGTTGAATTTGGAAAAACACTGAAACACGTAGTTTTAAATTTTTCCCCATAATGATAAATACCAATTTTCATGGTTTAAACTACAAAAATTATAATACACAAACTTTCATCCCCTATTTAACTCCCTTAGGGGTTGAATTTGGAAAAACACTGAAACACGTGGTTTTTAATTTTTCTCCATAATGATAAAAACCAATTTTCATGGTTTAAACTACAAAAATTATAATATTCCATACAAACTTTCATCCCCTATTTAACACCCTTAGTGGTTGAATTTGGAAAAACACTGAAACACGTGGTTTTTAGTTTTTCCCATAATGATAAACACCAATTTTCATGATTTAAACTACAGAAATGACGATTTTCTATACAAACTTTCATCCCCTATTTAACTCTCTTAGGGGTTGAATTTCGGAAAACACTGAAACGTGATTTTTAACCAGAATGATAAAAACCAATTTTCATTGTTTAAACTACAAAAATGACAATTTTCCATACAAACTTTCATCCCCTATTTAACACCCTTATGGGTTGAATTTGGAAAAACACTGAAACACGTGGTTTTTAATTTTTCCCCATAATGATAAACACCAATTTTCATGGTTTAAACTACAAAAATGACGATTCTCTATACAAACTTTCATCCCCTATTTAACTCCCTTAGGTGTTGAATTTCGAAAAATACTCAAACACGTGGTTTTTAATTTTTCACCAGGATGGTAACCACCAATTTTTATGGTTTAAACTACAAAAATGACGATTTTCCATACAAACTTTCATCCCCTATTTAACTCCCTTAGGGGTTGAATTTCGAAAAATCCTTCCTTATTCCTTGTCTACATTATAATGGAAACCTTTGTGCAAAATTTCAGCTTTCTAGGTCCAAGGGTTTGGGCTGGGCGTTGATGAGTCAGTCAGTCAGTCAGTCAGTCAGTCAGTCAGTCAGTCAGTCAGTCAGTCAGTCAGTCAGTCAGTCAGTCAGTCAGTCAGTCAGTCAGTCAGTCAGTCAGTCAGTCAGTCAGTCAGTCAGTCAGTCAGTCAGTCAGTCAGTCAGTCAGTCAGTCAGTCAGTCAGTCAGTCAGTCAGTCAGTCAGTCAGTCAGTCAGTCAGTCAGTCAGTCAGTCAGTCAGTCAGTCAGTCAGTCAGTCAGTCAGTCAGTCAGTCAGTCAGTCAGTCAGTCAGTCAGTCAGTCAGTCAGTCAGTCAGTCAGTCAGTCAGTCAGTCAGTCAGTCAGTCAGTCAGTCAGTCAGTCAGTCAGTCAGTCAGTCAGTCAGTCAGTCAGTCAGTCAGTCAGTCAGTCAGTCAGTCAGTCAGTCAGTCAGTCAGTCAGTCAGTCAGTCAGTCAGTCAGTCAGTCAGTCAGTCAGTCAGTCAGTCAGTCAGTCAGTCAGTCAGTCAGTCAGTCAGTCAGTCAGTCAGTCAGTCAGTCAGTCAGTCAGTCAGTCAGTCAGTCAGTCAGTCAGTCAGTCAGTCAGTCAGTCAGTCAGTCAGTCAGTCAGTCAGTCAGTCAGTCAGTCAGTCAGTCAGTCAGTCAGTCAGTCAGTCAGTCAGTCAGTCAGTCAGTCAGTCAGTCAGTCAGTCAGTCAGTCAGTCAGTCAGTCAGTCAGTCAGTCAGTCAGTCAGTCAGTCAGTCAGTCAGTCAGTCAGTCAGTCAGTCAGTCAGTCAGTCAGTCAGTCAGTCAGTCAGTCAGTCAGTCAGTCAGTCAGTCAGTCAGTCAGTCAGTCAGTCAGTCAGTCAGTCAGTCAGTCAGTCAGTCAGTCAGTCAGTCAGTCAGTCAGTCAGTCAGTCAGTCAGTCAGTCAGTCAGTCAGTCAGTCAGTCAGTCAGTCAGTCAGTCAGTCAGTCAGTCAGTCAGTCAGTCAGTCAGTCAGTCAGTCAGTCAGTCAGTCAGTCAGTCAGTCAGTCAGTCAGTCAGTCAGTCAGTCAGTCAGTCAGTCAGTCAGTCAGTCAGTCAGTCAGTCAGTCAGTCAGTCAGTCAGTCAGTCAGTCAGTCAGTCAGTCAGTCAGTCAGTCAGTCAGTCAGTCAGTCAGTCAGTCAGTCAGTCAGTCAGTCAGTCAGTCAGTCAGTCAGTCAGTCAGTCAGTCAGTCAGTCAGTCAGTCAGTCAGTCAGGACTTCTCTTTTTATTTATATAGATAGATAGATTAAGAATGATGAAACTGGAATAGAAGCAATACGACAATATTGTTGTAATTGTATATCTGGTCGGAGGACAGTAGGGTGTTGTGCCCACGTGATGACAATTGTGTGTTTCTTGGGCTGGGCAAGGTTTCAATCAAATGTAAATCCCCCAGCCCAATTCTTAGATGACGTGCTTGTTATTTATTTAAATGAGAACGAATAAAAAAATCAGAAAACTATAATTATGTTTTTTTTTAACCTTGAATTCTTATTTATGATTTATTATAATCCAACCGAGTTCTATGTACAATTAGTGTTTGTTTCTTTATGTGTGATGTCAACCCTAATGTCTATCGTTGGTTTCTTTCATGGGCGTCACTTGGCCAAAACCTCTTCACCAAATGGGCATTTCCCTTTGGAGGGTGTATTCTTTGTAAAGAGTAGGTATACACTAACATCCATACATACATACATACATACAGGTCAAACACATAATCCTCCTTTTGGGCTTCGCCGCAGTCGGGTAAAAACAGCCGAAAGGTGAAACACTGAACACACACAGCATCGGTTTAACTGGAGACCAGCAGCCTGTTTATGTTGCGGAATATCTACCCTCAAGTGCAAGAAAACTATTTTTCAAGGCGAGGGAATTTGCAAAGAATCAAAAGTATATGTTTTGCTGGACCAAAGATGGCAACATCTTTATTCGTAAGGAATGAGGAGCCCAACACATCCTCATTAGGTCGGAGCTTTGTCTGACAAACTTGGTGAAGAATGAGGCATCTCAGTGGGGTCTCCCTTGTTTGATCGAAAGGAATTTGACAAATTTTCACTTCCCAAAAAATTTTTCGCATAATTTCATTTGCCAAATTATTACTTAGCAAAAAATCTATTCACAAAAAATTGTAACGCAAACCTAATTTTTGGGAAGTGAACGTTTAATCTTGTTTACCAACTAGTACTTTTTTTTTTTTTTTTTTTTTTATCGAGGTAAAATCATCAAATGAGTCCTCCCACCCAGGGCAGAGTGGGAGGAACTGTCAGACTTGTACTGACTAAAATCCACGGTGTCCTTCAATAGCCCTTTATGATCCAGGGTCACGGTAATTCTATAAGTCCCGCGACCCCGGCAGGCTTTGGCCCTCTAGAGGGGGGCCCCGTCATAATGCTGACACTCTTTGAGGCGCGCGTGGGACACAACGCGCCGTCGACCCGGGCATGGTCCATGGTCGGACAGCGAGTCACCCATTACTCGCCGCCCGCAAGCCCGCGCCTACGGTGGCCGGAGATCGTCTGCCGACGTCCGGCGCCGTGGGCGTCTACCACTGTGGCTGAGGTGGAGGGAGGACGCTGTCCTCTCCCTCACGCGGCCCGCCTCCTCCTTCGCGAGCATGACTGCTTCGCAGAAGGAGGCGACCGCTTCCCACTCCGTCTCGCCCCGCAGCATGGCCTCGACCAATGCCGGGCGCGAGAGGTCTCCGCCTATCGCCGCCGTGAGGACACGGCGGTGCTCTGCCCAAGCGGGGCAGTCCTGCACCGTATACTCCACCGTGTCCTCCGGGCGGTCCTCGCAGTGGTGACACCCAGGCGTTTCCTCCTTCCCCATCAGACACAGGTACCTCCCGAAGCTTCCGTGTCCGGTGAGGACCTGTGTCATGCGGTAGGTCAGGACGCCGTGACGCCTATCCAGCCACTCCTCAAAGAGGGGTCTTACCGCAGCGATTGCGGCGTGCCCGGACCTCGGTTGCGACAGTCGTTCCCTCCATACTGCCCTGAGATCGCGCCGGAGCTCTTCCCGGTGCGCCTCGACTTGTCGAGGCAGCAGGGATTCGCCCCGGCGCTGCGCCTCCACGCGCCACTCATAGACGCGCTGGAGGGCAGTCGCCTCCAGATCCCAGGGCAGCGATCCGGCAAGGAGGTTGGCCGATTCGCCGGCGATCGTGCGGTATCCTCGGATCATCCGGATAGTCATGACCCTCTGGCATGCGACCAGCTTCAGTGGTCGCGTCCGAATGCTCAGGGCCCACACGGGGGCCCCATAGAGGGCCATGGACCGCACGACACCGGCGTACAGCCTCCGGCAGGTACCAACTAGTACTTTTAACATTTTTTATTTAGTCAAATATTTCAGTTGGAATAACAGTTTTTACGCAAAATCAAATGATAATAATAACCAATTTTTTTTAAATAAGTAATTATCCTAATCTAAATAGTTCAGTTCCGGGTAACCTACTAAAAACAATCTCTTTTTTTTATTAATGCAAGTCGTTTCTGGCACTCGCCGGCCGCTGCCGCGGCACCGCTCGCTACGCTCGCTCGGCTCGTGCATAGGAGGTCAGTTTTAACCTAACCTACCCATTTTGTTTAAAGAAGAAATTAACCTAATCTAAATAATTGAGTTCCGGGTAACCTACTAAAAGGCAAAAATAAGATTTTTGCCTTATATATATGATATTTTGTTATATATAATATTTTTTTCTTAACAAACCATTTCACCAAACGTTTATTGTCTGAAGATTGTTTGCTGTAATAAATCATTTGATTAAAAACCCCATAGAGAATGGACAGTGGCTTCGTTGTTGTCTATGTGCGCAAGGGTATGATCTCCTATGCGCTAATTCTCCCGAAGCTACATACAGAACTATGACTACAGAACTAAAGGAGATGTGGATCTGCCTTGAGTGCAAATGCAAGCAACCTAGAGGGGATAACTCGAATACTCCGGCTCGATCTACAAGATTGGAGACGGGCTCAAATGCTACAGGAAATAACAACATCTATAGCGTTCACCAAAAAAGCCAATTTCCTTGCGATGAGCAGAACATGAATGTGACAGTTCGTAAAACACAGTCTAGTCAAAACCGGAAAAGCACTGAACAACTGTATGACGAGTATTTGCATCCGGATGAGACGTATCTAGATAATATACGAGTTGTAATCCAACAGGAATTTCAACATGCTATAGATGACCGCCTGGCCAATATGATTAGCAATACCGTGACAAAGCAAGTTACTCTGATTGTTAGCAAACACTTCTCTAAACTTAATGATCAAATAATTAACCTTCAAAAACAACTTCAGTTGATAGCTTCGCGATCTGTCTGTGGTTCAGCCAACTGCGAACAAAGCACTGGCAAGCTAAATGCCCCCAATAATTTAGGCGACTGCCAAAACAAGAATCCAGAGCAAACAACTATTGTGCAAGGAAACACTGTCAAGCCTCAAACAGCGCCTAACTTAGATAAAGTTATAATTACAGCGCCGGTATCCAGTCTCGGCAAAAGCACCAGCATACCTCCAAAAATGCCAACCACGGGTAGGTCTACACTTCCGTCTGTGACACTGCTCGACCAACAAGAGGAAACCACTAGGAAAATGGCTAACATGGATTCATCTTCTGGCAGGGTGCAAAACTATCATGACAATTCTGACCACTGTCATGGTGAATGGGTAGAGGTTACAAAAAAACGGCATCGCAAATCGCCTAAAGACATTGTAAGAGGTTCTGCTACTCCTGGACTAACACAACTGGAAGCAGCTGAGCGGGTCCAATATCTACATCTCTACTATGTGAAGATTGGTACTACAGAAAACAGGTACTTGATCACCTTAAATCAATTTTCGATAGTGAAGGATTACAGTGGAAGGCCTAAGAGCACGAGGCAACTACGCTTCGTTTAAGCTGGGCGTGCCTTCGAGATTAGAGAACTGTGTAATGAATTCAGAAAACTGGCCGGAAAATGTCTGCATAAAACCATGGCGGCAGAATTTTCGTAACAAAAGTACCAAGCCATTTCAGGAATAGAAAACAAACTAAGGACATTGTAATGATCTACCAGAATGTACGAGGCCTCCGAACAAAGACTGCTCCCTTTAGCCACAATGTGGCCCTCTGTTCTGGTGATCTAATAGCACTAACGGAAACTTTTCTCAATAGTTCCGTGAGTGATACTGAACTGTTTCCTCGGGGTTATATCGTACTGCGAAAGGATCGACCTGGTGATGTTGGATGGGGCGGAGTTCTACTGGCTGTTAAGGATTATTACACGGTCAAGAGAATTACAGATGTGGATGGCTTGACTGATGATAAAGAAGTGTTGTTCGCATTGATAACATGGCGAAATGTGATGTTTTTGATTTGTGTAGTTTACTTGCCTCCCAGCTATAGTAACAAACAATACCTGGATGTTTTAGAGTGTTTGGAGAATCTGATAAGTAAATATTCGCAATATAGAATTGTGGTGGTTGGTGACTTTAATCTAAAATCATGTACTAATAATGTTGTAACACAATTTAATTATTTTACTGACTTTTGTAAACTACAGCAATATATCAGAATTAGCAACAAATATGGCGGCATTTTGGATCTGGTGTTATCAACTTGTGACTTAGATGACGTTAGTGTGGCATCTTATATTGACCCTCTGGTTCCTATGGACGCGTATCATCCTGCCTTAGAGATTACTCTTACTTTGCCCAGAAGTACAGTTGTCAAGGACCGACCATCTACAATGCCCAACCGGCAAAGTTCTGACTGGAATTTTCGCAGGGCTAATCTCTGTGGGTTATACACGGGTATTGCTGAGATAGACTGGATTGACCTACTGCAACAGCAGGATGTTGATGTAGCAGTGGACATGTTGTATAAAAACCTATTCGGCGTCTTCAATGACAATGTCCCGAAGAAGAAGATTGCAGGTTTCAATTCTATGTATGTTTATCCTACATGGTATACTACTGAAATTAAGCATTATATTAAACTGAAATATTTTAACCTAAAAAAATTTAAGCAAAATGGCCTTCAATTGAATAGAGAACTATTTAGATACTACAGAACTAAAGTTAAGGATCTCACTGTAATTGCTTTCAAACATTATATTAATGCAATGGAGCAGACCATAAGTCATGATCCTTCAAAGTTTTGGAAATATGTAAAAGATAAAAGGAAAAATAGGCAGCAAAATAATGAGTTCACATATGAGGACAAGTTTGTGGAAGGCCAGGGAGCCGTTAATGCGTTTGCAGATTATTTCAGTTCCGTTTTTCATACCGAACCTCCAAAGTTGGATCCTGAGGCAGCTGAACGCGATGCAACTGATAGAGGCTGTTTGCCTATGATCAGTCTAGACCATATTAATGCATCAGAGTTGCGTCGAGCAGTCCACAGGCTTAAAACTTCGTCTGCTTATGGACCCGACGCTATACCAGCTTTCATTTTGAAGGATTGTCTGTCCGTATTAGAGGAGCCTCTCTTGTTTATATTTAATCTGTCACTGCGGCACAGCGTATACCCCACTGTCTGGAAGGTTTCTAGGGTCACGCCAGTCCCAAAGAGTGGATCATCAACTGAGATCACGAACTTCAGACCTATAGCTGTGCTGCCAGTCTTCGGTAAAGTTTTCGAATCTGTTATAAACAACTCTATCTCCAAGCAAGTCAGTGGTCTATTAGATAATTCTCAGCATGGGTTTCGTCCTGCACGTTCCACTTTAACTAACCATATATGTTTTGCTGACTACTTGAAGACTAAAATGACCACTGGCAGTCAGGTTGATGCAGCATATTTTGATTTTAGAAAGGCGTTCGACTTAGTCGACAATGATATTCTTCTGACGATGTTTGCGTCTCTTGGATTCGGTCCTCAACTTCTCCGATTCCTGGCAGACTACCTCATCATCAGACTCCGGTGATTGATAACTGAATGGTTATCAATCACCGGAGTATTTTACACGTTCGGGTGTCAGCCAGGGCAATACGCTGGGACCTCCCCAATTCCTGATCATGGTAAATGATCTGCCAGGAGTTCTATCTGCGGCAAAATGCCTTATGTTTGCAGATGATCTAAAGCTGTTTTTGACGGTCACTGGAGAGGAAGACTGCTTGGTATTTCAGAGGGACATTGATGCCGTTGTGGATTGGAGTGTGAGGAATAGGTTGCCGCTTAACATGTTAAAGTGTAAGGTCATCACATTTTCTAGGTCTCGCACGCCAATTACTTTTGACTACAAACTGGCGGATGACTCGCTTGAACGTGTCTCAACAATACGGGACCTGGGACTAACCTTAGACAGTGGTTTTAATTTCCACGAGCACATTAAAGAGGTGTGCAGAGATGCTAATAAGGCATTGGGTTTCGTCATCAGAACTTCCTCCCAATTTAAAAGTGTCAGGGTTATAAAGCTGCTGTACAATGCATATGTTCGCAGTAAATTGGAGTATAATGCAATTGTCTGGGATCCTCAGGAGAAATTATATACACTAATGGTTGAAAAAGTTCAGAGGAAATTTTGCCGTTATATATATAAACGAACCTACGGATACTACCCATTTTTGTATCCTTCTTTATTTGTGTCTGGAATGATCGGACTGGATACTTTGCAGCTTAGGCGCAAATTAATGCATATTATACACTACTGTTTGTTAATTAACAATAGTATAGATAATCCATCGGTAAGAGAGTATATCCATCTGTTTGTTCCGCAGCAATATATGCGTGGTATAGGGCGACGGCGGCACCAACTTCTTGCATGCCCAACGAAATGGCGCATCCATCAAGCCAATAACAGCCCTACCGTGAGAGCAATTGGCCTCATTAATCGTTACCTTGACAGCAGTCCAAATGCCGACATATTTGTGGATACTATTAGCTCTTTAAGGAAAGATGTATTGTCATTTTTAAACAATTGATTTGTAATTTTATCTTCTTCTTTTATTTTAATCAAGACTGTACTGAAATATTATTGAATTCCATTGACATGTTTATGTAGGTATCACTGGTTTATTAATTTTGACCTCATGATCATCTGCCGAACCTTTTCGGTCAGCTTCCAGTTAACCGGAAATTACATGACATTACATTACATGTAGGTATTATTTTTGACATATTAAGACTTATTTATATCATTTTATCTATGATATGTTAATGTATGCCACCACTTGACATTTCATTTCTATTTTGCTCTCTGAATTTATTAGTGTAATTATAGGATATTTGACATTGTAATATGATTATTGTTAGCTCTTAAGCGTTTTGGTAAAAAAAACCGTTAGCTTAGAATGTATTTCTGAATAAATAAATAAATAAATGCCATAATGACATTATACTTGGTAATATTTTGCCAAGTAAAAATTTGACCAAATAAAAATATGCGTACGGAAATCATTCGAAATATTACGATGGTATAAAAAAAGGTTGCTAAAATTTGTTTGGGTAATGAAATTTTGTCAAAATCTTTTCGGCAAAACGGCAGGATCCCAACTCAGTGACTTATAGTGATTGTGTCAGTTATGTATTGTTTGTTACCATTTTTGCATTTATTCATAGCTATACCTACCATTGTGCTATATAGTTCTGCAAATTGCACCCAGTTATAAACCCCTACGTAAGTTAAGTCTATTTCTTAAATCATACAGTCTACACTCCACTCATTACAGACTGAGCTTGCTGTGTCCTGTCACCGCAAGTTCAACAACAGTTATCGTACACTATACACAGAAATATAAATATAACACACCACAATTTACATCTACATTCATCCTTGCACGTTATATCAACAGCTGGCCGTTATACAACTATGCCCTCATATTAAGTTGTGACTCACCGCATTGTTTAATTTCAATGCGTTTGTTTAGTCCATTTATTCTACGGAGCTTACCAGATTATTATTATTTATTTTTTTCGGATGAGAAATCATCAAATGACCCCCCCCACTCTGGGCGGAGCGCAAGGGAGTGTCAGACTTGTACTGACTAAAACCCATCCATGTTCCTTCTTTGCCCTTTGTGTTCAAGGGCCACGGTATCTCTTTCGAACAGTCCCGCAGGCCTGGCAGGCATCGGCCCTTGCAGGCCCCTACATCATTGCTGACATCTCTTTGAGATGCGCGTGGAACACGAACGCGCCATCGACACGGCCTGTCGTCATGAGACGGCCGGACGGCGAGCTAGCTAGCTCGCCGTCCACAGGCCCGCGCCTACGGTGGCCGGGAGCCACCACGTGACCCCCGACGCCCAGGGCGTCTCTCGCGGCGGCTGGGACGTGAGGTTCTTTCCCTCTCACGTCCCGCCACCTCCTTCACTAGCATGACTGCTTCGCAGAAGGAGGTGACGGCTTCCCATTCCCTCTCGCTCCGGACCATGGCTTGAACCAGAGCCGGACGCGAGAGATCGCCGCCGCCAATCGCCGCTACGAGGACACGGCGGTGCCCTGCCCAAGCGGGGCAGACCTCCACGGTGTGCTCCACCGTGTCCTCCGGACGATCCTCGTAATGGAAACACCCGGGCGTTTCCTCCCGCCCGATCCGGTGCAGGAACCTCCCGAAACAACCGTGTCCGATGAGGACCTGCGTCAGGCGATAGATGAGGGCGGTAGATAAGCCCCTCTCTAGCCACTCCTCAAAGAGGGGACTTATCGCCACTATGGTGGCGTGCCCTGCACGGGGTTGCGACAGTCGCGCTCTTCATGTCGCCATGAGATCACGCCGGAGGTCTCTCCGCTGAGCGGCAATTTGCCGCGGCTGCGGAGTTTCCAACCGACTTAGTGCCTCCGCGTGCCATTCGTGCAGACGCGCGAGGACTATCGCCTCCAGATCCCATGGCGGCAAGGAGGCTAGCCGCCTCGCCGGAGATCGTGCGGTACCCGCGGATTAGCCTTATAGCTATCACCTTTTGGGGCGCGTTCAGGTAGTGGGCGGCTCGCCGTCTCAAAGAACGCGCTCACACCGGGGCCCCTAAAGGGCCATGGACCGCACGACCCCCGCGTAGAGCTTCCGGCAGGAGGCGTTTGTACCCCTCAGGTTGGGCAAGAGCCGCTTGAAGGCAGCCCCTGTCCGTTCCAGTTTGGGAGCCAAACGTCGGAAATGCTCCACAAAGTTCCACCGGCTGTCGAGGACGAGTCCTAGGTACTTCAACGTCGACCCGACGCCGATGGAGACCCCTCCCGCCGTCAGTAGGGATCCCGACGGTGGCGCATTCCGAGGCCCATGAAAACACATGG
This sequence comes from Noctua comes, assembly GCA_963082995.1. NCBI lineage: Eukaryota > Metazoa > Arthropoda > Insecta > Lepidoptera > Noctuidae > Noctua > Noctua comes. Next base: position 839,705 of record OY720293.1, read on the forward strand.
CCTCGGACTTGTGCAATGCCACCTCGAGACCCAATTGCCGGATCCTCTCCACGACTATCGCAACCCCGCGTGTCATGTTGTCGGCCGCCGCCTCGTGCGACCTCCCTTGTGCCAGTACCAGCGTGTCGTCAGCGTAGCAAACTACGCTGACGCCGCTAGGGAGGTCGGCGCGCAGCACCCAGTCGTAACCGATGTTCCACAAGGCCGGTACCAGAACCGATCCCTGTGGAACACCGCACGACATCTCTCGCCGGTTCCATTCTCCGTTCCGACCGGGGTATATGACGGCCCTATCCGTCAGGTAGTCCCCGACCACACGACGAAGGTAGGTCGGCACTCGGTGATACCGGAGTGCCTCCCTAATGCAACTCCAGGGCATGGAGTTGAAGGCGTTGGCGATGTCAAGAGACACCGCCAAGACGACCCCGCCCCGGGACGGATCTCCGTTCAGAGACTCCAGCATCTCCGCGCGGGCCAGATTCTTGGCCCGCCGGACAGCCTCTTGGAGGGCGGTCTTCGCCGCTTTGTACCCCTCGTACAGCTCCGCCTCAATGGCTGCCGCATCCGGAGGGCGGATGCGGAGCCTGCGATGCCTGGCGTACAGGTGCCGCGCGGCAACGCACGCCTCGCGCAGAGACGTCAGCTCTCGCGACCACCAGTACACCTGACGCCGGGCGCTTCCTGGCTGAACTCGGGGCATTGCCACGTTGCAAATCTCGGACATGGCCTCCTGGAACCAACCCGCCTCGTTATTGATGTCGGCAGGCCTGACCGGTGATGACACCCAGGCCTGCACGATCGAGGCTTCCAGGAGGAGCTCCCGGTCCAGCTGCTTCAGCGCCCATCGCGGACCACTCGGGGCCTGTAGGACCGGCGCGCTTGCCTGCAACGCTTTTGTATTGTGAATATACCCTTGAACTCGGTTATTTTGCCTATTGTTTTGCTATATATACTTGTAATTTATGGCTAATATTATTGGGAACGTTATCGGTGACTTGGACAACCTTGAAATTGCGAAAATATATAACTGTCCACCGGATAAGTGTACAGACTTCATTAACACATCTATTTCTGGCCTAAAAATTCTCCATTTAAATATTCGTAGCATTAATAGGAACTTTTTTTTTTTTTTATCGTGGTAAAATCATCAAATGAGTCCTCCCACCCAGGGCAGAGCGAGCGGGACTGTCAGACTTGTACCGACTAAAATCCACGGTGTCCTTCAATAGCCCTTTATGTTCCAGGCTCACGGTAATTCTATAAGTTCCGCGACCCCGGCAGGCTTTGGCCCTCTAGAGGGGGGCCCCGTCATTATGCTGACACTCTTTGAGACGCGCGTGGAACACAACGCGCCGTCGACCCGGGTATGGTCCATGGTCGGACAGCGAGTCGTCCATTACTCGCCGCCCGCATGCCCGCGCCTACGGTGGCCGGAGATCGTCTGCCGACGTCCGGCGCCGTGGGCGTCTACCACTGCGGCTGGGGTGGAGGGAGGACGCTGTCCTCTCCCTCGCGCGGCCCGCCTCCTCCTTCGCGAGCATGACTGCATCGCAGAAGGAGGCGACCGTTTCCCACTCCGTCTCGCCCCGCAGCATGGACTCGACCTATGCCGGGCGCGAGAGGTCTCCGCCTATCGCCACCGTGAGGACACGGCGGTGCTCTGCCCAAGCGGGGCAGTCCTGCACCGTATGCTTCACCGTGTCCTCCGGGCGGTCCTCGCAGTGGTGACACCCAGGCGTTTCCTCCTTCCCCATCAGACACAGGTACCGCCCGAAACTTCCGTGTCCGGTGAGGACCTGCGTCATGCAGTAGGTCAGGACGCCGTGACGCCTATCCAGCCACTTCTCAAAGAGGGGTCTTACCGCCGCGATTGCGGCGTGCCCGACATTAATAGAAACTTTAGTGAACTTTTTGTGTTGTTGTCTCTTATTGAAATTGACTGTGACGCTATAGTTCTGACAGAATGTTGGTTTAGTAAAGTGACGAGTGTTCCATATTGGACGGATATAATTCACATTACACATCGAATACACAAAATCAAAACGACGATATTGTGATTTTTACAAAACAAAACTTAGCTCGTTCTGTTCAAGAACCAGACTTCACAAATGCAAACTGTCTCATATGCAAAATTAATAATAAAACAGCAATAGTTGCGATATACCGCGCGCCATCATTTAACAAAAGAGAACAATTTCAAGGTTTTTTAAATAGTTTGGATACTGTACTTACTCAACTAAAATCATTTAAAACTGTTGCTATTGTGGGGATGTTAACGTGGACATTAAACCGTCTAATAATGACGACCGTACAACTGACTACTTAACATTAACTGCGTCGCATGGCCTTTTACCGGCTCATCATACACCCACGAGAGGAAATAACTGTCTCGACCATATCATTCTCAAATGTAAATCACCAGCAACAACACTTATTTCGGAATCATTTATTACAGATCACATGCCTATCTTGTTCATATTGAAGATATTAAATCGCCTAAAAAACCTAAAAAAACTATTTCCCGAGTGGACTACGCTAACCTGGTTCAGGAAATCGAAGTCACGGATCTCTCACATATCATGAGTATGGACGATGCGAATGTAGCCGCATTCGAATTGATCGGCATTATCCAGAGCTTAGTAAAATAACATACATATGAGGTTAAAAATTCCCAAAAAGAATAGAAATATTAAGGCATAGATAACGCCTGGTCTCATGCGCTGCATTCGTCATCGTGATTTACTTCATATGAACACTAAAAAATCACCGGATAATGATATATTAAGAATTACCTACAATCGCTACCGAAACCACTGTAACATTATATTACGTAAGCTAAAAGCTCAGTTTGAAAAGAATGAGTTAGAGAAAACTAAAACAAATATTAAGACACTTTGGAATAAAATTAAAGACATTACAAACTATAAGAAAACACCCACATCCTCTAAAAACCCATTAAAAATTGAACCTAATCCTCAAGCAGCTGTTGATCGTGTGTGTAGGTACTTCGCGGAGGTTGGCAGGAACCTCGTGTCTGATATTACATCGCGTCCCCCGATGCCCCCCAGCCCGTGCTCACAGCCTCGTAAAAATATTCCCGTTAACACTAGTGCTCCTTGAATTTGATGAATCGGATATAAATAACTAGCTTGTGCCCGCGGCTTCGCCCGCGTGGAGTTAGGGAATTTCCCACGGAATTTTACTTCTGGGATAATAAGTAATCTATGTATATTTCTATAATACATACATAGATTTACATGTACTTGCTTACAACTTGCAATTATTAGTTTAAAGTTCTATCAATTAAATTAGATACGTGAAATATTGATACCTTGGTTTGAGATTGGACATCGGATTTACTGGATTTTACCTAAAGAGTATGTACTCAAATTTTCAAGTCAATCGACCCCGAGAGTAAAAAGTTTCACAGAAAATTCAGCACCCCATTTCACCCTCTAAGGGATAGGAATTTCGAAAAACTGATACTTACTCTTCACAAAGAATACACCCTCCAATTTTTATATCTCTGGGACCCGCGGTTTGGGCTGTGCGTTGGTATATCAGTCAGCCAGTCAGGACATGGAATTTTAAATTGGGGGATGATTTTGGAAAAACTATGATACACGTATCTCATCATTTTAACTGAAGTATATGTAGACACATTTTCAAGTCAATCGACTCCGAGAATAAAAAGTTTCACATAAAATTCAAAACCCCATTTCACCCTATTAGGGGTGGAATTTCAAAAAAACCCTTTCTTAGTGGATAAAATGGCTCTTCACAAAGAGTACAATGTCCAAATTTCATGTCTCTAGGACCAGTGGTTTGGGCTGTGCGTTGATGTATCAGTCAGCCAGTCAGGACATTGAATTTTAAATTGAGGGATGATTTTGGAAAAACTGTGATACACGTATCTCATCATTTTAACTGAAGTATATGTAGACACATTTTCAAGTCAATCGACTCAGGGAATAAAAAGTTTCATAGAAAATTCAACACCCCATTTCACCCTATTAGGGGTGGAATTTCAAAAAAACCCTTTCTTAGTGTATATTTACTCTCTACAAAGAATACATTCTCCAAATTTCATGTCTTTAGGACCAGCGGTTTGGGCTGTGCGTTGGTATATCAGTCAGCCAGTCAGGACATGGAATTTTAAATTAGGGGATGATTTTGGAAAAACTGTGATACACGTATCTCATCATTTTAACTGAAGTATATGTAGACCCATTTTCAAGTCAATCGACTCAGGGAATAAAAAGTTTCATAGAAAATTCAACACCCCATTTCACCCTCTTAGGGGTGGTATTTCGAAAAACCCTTTTTTAGTGGATACCTACTTTTCACAAAGAGTACACTGTCCAAATTTCATGTCTCTAGGACCAGTGGTTTGGGCTGTGCGTTGATATATAAGTCAGTCAGTCAGTCAGTCAGTCAGTCAGTCAGTCAATCAGTCAGGACTTGGAATTTTATATGTATAGATGCCATTATTCAACTACGTCGAGATTCTGCTACCGGTTGGGATGGCATCTCAACAAACCTACTAAAACAATGTCGTCATGTCCTCGTATCTCCAATTACGCATATTTTCAATCGTTCAATTGCCACTGAAATTTTTCCGGAGGCCTTTAAAAGGGCTGTTGTGCATCCGATTTATAAAGGTGGGAACAGAGACTCTTTGAACTATTACAGGCCTATTTCAGTCCTTTCATCATCTTCATCTCCAAAGTTTTTGAAAAATTTGTAAATTCTAAGGCTTACTCGGTTCCTCGACAAAAATAACTTATTTGCACAAAATCAGTATGGTTTTAAAAAAGGAGTATAGGCAGAAGATGCCGTTCTCGACTTAAGGGGCCGTGCACAAAATCAACCCGTTTTGAACAATTTTGATCAGTACTTGTGGAAAACACAAGAAGAATTTGAAGTTTCTTTTTTGATATTATTAGAGTCGAATTCTTATTCTTGTAGATAGCTTGAACAAATGTTTAAACTAATGCATGTATTAATGGCAATCACCCATATTCAAAACCCCTTTTCCGCAAAAGTAACGAGCGAGACATGTTTGAGCTTCGCTGAACAAAAACCTACAAAATATTCTGAACATTAAAAATTATTAATAACATCATTATATGGTCTACTCACATATGAACCACAAACATTTTTGACTTCAATACGAAATATAGCAGAAAAAAAATGTTGAAAAAACGTAATTTTTGGAAAACGTCTACACAAATAAGAATTTTTTTTTTACATTAAAAGCACTTTAAAGAAAATTTAAAAATTACACATTAGTCTTAAGGTAACCTTTTAATAGAATCTAAATTTTATTTTATAAATAAACAATAACTTCATTTCGTAAATTAAAGGCAAAGTTAACTATTTAGTTACTAATTGAACGATTTTGCGCGGACCGCGCAAGATCGAATGCGCGGTCGATTATATAGTTAACTTTGCCTTTAATTTACGAAATGAAGTTATTGTTTACTCTTACGTGTAATTACGTTTTTTCAACATTTTTTTTCTGCTATATTTCGTATTGAAGTTAAAAAATGTTTGTGGTTCATATGTGAGTAGACCATATAATGATGTTATTAATAATTTTTAATGTTCAGAATATTTTGTAGGTTTTTGTTCAGCGAAGCTCAAACATGTCTCGCTCGTTACTTTTGCGGAAAAGGGGTTTTGAATATGGGTGATTGCCATTAATACATGCATTAGTTTAAACATTTGTTCAAGCTATCTACAAGAATAAGAATTCGACTCTAATAATATCAAAAAAGAAACTTCAAATTCTTCTTGTGTTTTCCACAAGTAGTGATCAAAATTGTTCAAAACGGGTTGATTTTGTGCAGCTCGATGAAAAACCGAATTGCATAGGTTTTATTCTTAGACATAAAAAAGGCATTTGATACGGTTTGTGTTCCCACCCTCCTGTCGAAGTTAGAGGACATCAGCATACGTGGCTTGGCTCATGATTTTTTTGAAAGTTATCTAGAGAGAACTAAACTTATACTGTCACTTACGGGATATCTTCGGTGATTGTTCATTATTTTGAGCTCCCGATATATCGGCGCTGTTGCAAGCGCCATGAACAAGCACATTTTAAATTAAACAAAAGTCGGAAGCAGGCGGGGCTAATTTGAATATAAAATTATGAAAATGGAATGGGCCCCACCTGCTTCCAACTTTTGTTTAATTTAAAATGTGCTTGTTTTATGCTTTTCAGTTTTTCAGTCGGGTTTTTTAGTTTTTTCAATTACTTTTTTATTTCCAGCTTTTTAGTTTAGTAACTTGAAAGATTTCGCAGACGATTTAATCTGTTTTTATTATACGGTGCGTGCCACGGCTATGCCACCCGGAAGGAAAAATATTGTTTTTAGAAGACTTGATTTACTTATCTTAAGTAAATCAAGTCTTCTAAAAACAATATTTTTGCATGGTGAATGTCTGAAATAATAGGTACGTCTTAGTTCAGTTTGTCTATAATTCATTTTCTTGAACAAAATCTATACATATAAAATTCAAAGTCCTGACTGACTGACTCATATATCAACGCACAGCCCAAACCGCTGGTCCTAGAGACATGAAATTTGGAGGGTTTATTCTTTGTGAAGAGTAGGTATACACTAAGAAAGGGTTTTTCAAATTCCACTCCTAAGAGGGTGAAATGGGGCGTTGAATTTTATGTGAAAATTTTTATTCTCGGGTATGTATTGACTTGAAAATTTATGCACATACTCTTCAGTTAAAGTTAAATCATTAAAATCATCTATACACGATTACTTTTACATCGTTCTGGAGCCGAAACACAGTAACTCCACTCGAGTAATAGTTACTATTGGCAATGTTATTTTTTTTTAAGACTTCTATTAAAGAAGTTAGAAAATTATCACTTTTTTTCTGTCATTCGAGTTAAATCTTAGTAGGGACTTCCACTATTTCATTCATAAACGCAATATCGTACGCGATCCGCTGGATAATGACGTAGCGCGGCACAGCTGTGAGTGAGGTCAATGGACGTCGGACGAATTTGATATCCGACTGCAAGTAGGTAGGTTTCAGATACGATTTAGGTTGGTGTAAGTTCATTTACCTACATCATCTCTCGTTCGTATCAGAAGCACGTGTTTACCACTATCACATCTCTTTGTTAACGAGAGAAATTAATTGGCATTTAATTCACCACTCTCGCATCACGAAATCACTAGTTGGTACTCGTACCTATTCAACTAGACACCGACACGACGACAGTACGCTTGGGAGTTAGGCCTTGAATCGAGAGTCGACCTGTCGACCAATGAACCTACCTACCATAATATTGTGATTCATAAAATAATACTGCTTTTAACATTTCTTTTGCGGCAATGCTAGCGGCTGCGACAAAGGCAGGCAGTTCGCACAGAAAAACGAATCGTTTTGTCTGTCGAATAGAGTTCACTATTAGTTGCAGGTATCAGGAGGTATTGGAAGTATTAGGTTGGAATTAAGACCTTATTTTCATAACGTTAACCGTGTAATTCGGTTGTGCATCTTTGTAACAGTCAGGTCGGACACGAGGCAATCGGTTTCTCAGAATATTTTTTAGTAAACATTACTTTTAGGTTGAAATTTTAAACGGTGAAAATTAGAAATTTTACCAAACTAGGTAGTTTGGTAAAATTTCTAATTTTCACCGTTTGCTGTTAAGAAATAAAGTCTGAATTCGCTTTTCGTATTTTTATTTGCGAACCAACTTATCTATCGCGTATGTATTTTATTTTATTTGTTTATGTACCTATCTAACGCGGCGGATCTTATGTTTTCGAGAAGGCACACTAGCGGATGAACTAATTAGATAGATACTTACATACCTACCTACACGACGTCAGTAACAACCACGTTGTTGCTACTGCAGATACCTAGGTAGTAGGTACCTACCCGTGACAATAATAAATCGTTTGATTCTGCATTCATGACCATTGTTCGATCTAAATTGCATTTATGTTTACGTACATAACAGTTAAATAACTCTAATTTTTCCTTCATACTTTCTACGGGCTTAGGACCGTCGCGTCAGTAATACATTTTACGTCTAATTATGTACCTACTTACTTTGTAAGTATTCTTTTATTCTCAAGAAAAAGTATTGCAGGCGCAGGCGTATTTAAAAAATTGGAGCTATCTACAAACATAATCAACATAAAACTAACTAAGGCTAAGAACATAAATTAGATAATTACACTTCCCTGTATCGAAGCAACTGCTCAAAATGGAGTCCACTTCGCTCGATACATAGACGGGCACGTTTCATTAAATTGTCTTTTAATTTTCCTAATGTGTGTCTGTCACTTTTCACAATATTAAATGCGTCTACTATCGCACTTCGTAACTCATCTCGAGTAGTACGCTCCTCGAAATAAACTAGTCTTTTAATTTCGGACCACAAATAAAAATCTAAGGGTGTTAAGTCAGGGCTCCTTGCGGGCCAAGCCACAGGGCCACCACGACCTATCCACTGCTCACCAAACTCACTGTTTAGGTACGCACGCACTGAAGTAGCAAAATGGGCAGGGCATCCATCATGCTGGTAGAACATACCGCGTAAATATGCCAGAGGCGCATCCTCTAGCAACAGCGGTATCATAGTTTGCAGCATCTCTAAATAAGACCCACCAGTCAGGTGACCTTCAATAAAAATAGGCCCTATTATTTGGTCGTTAATAATGCCTGCCCAAACATTCACGCTGAATCTAACCTGATGGTTATCTTCGCGAATGAGGTGCGGGTTTAAAAACGACCAATAATGTTCGTTGTGAACGTTGTACAGACCCACGCGTGTAAATAGCGATTCATCCGTCCACAGCATGTTGGCAGTGGCATTTTCCAGCAACCATTGGCATAATGCGATCCTCCTTGGCCCGTCGCTTTCGTAGATAGCATGCGCTCGACGAAAATGGTATGGATGTAATCCATTTGAATTTAATAATCTCCAGACGTAATACTGGCTAACATTGAACCGCCTGGCCGCCATTGTGGTACTGCGACGTGGGTCGCGTTCGAAGTACTCCAGTATTTCTTCTTCCAATTCCGCCGAGTATGGTAGTCTACCGCGGCCCTGCGCGTGTGTGGGTGCTCGAAACTGTCCGTGATCGAGGAGGCGCTGGCTTACAGCCAGGATGGTGGAGGTGAAGGGAACTTGAGGGTCGGTGATTCCACGTGCGTGCAGTGAGTTCAGGTGTTCCGGCTGAGCATATAAACGTCTAGCCTCTTCCAGGTTATGGTGCGCCATCCCATAAAAATCCACCATTGCCCAATACTCCACGTTGGAGAACACGTATTGCCGACTCATTATTAGCTCGAGCTTAGGTTGCGCGGGAATGACCTAATACAGCGAAACGCGTGACAATACTAGGAAGGAAGGAAGGGCGGGCGGGCGCCCGGTCGGCTAGAGTCTAGAGCGTGGGGTGGGGGCGTGGCTTACGGATCATACTGTCTGATCGATGAATGGATTTTTCAATGGGTACCGTTCGTATGTGTTGCCGATCGTGTTTACGTTTTACACACACATATGCATTTACCGCAAAGAAGCATTACTTCGAGTTCTCATTATTTCACAAAAAAAACATTAAATTTTATTTTTCGCGATTTTTTTTATTCTTACTTTTTAAAAAAAATAGTCCCAATCGTTTAGAGTTCGATGATCGAGTTTATGGCTTTCGGTTCCAGAACGACCTAAAAGTAACCGTGTATACAATATTTAAAGTCCTTCCGTGTAGCATAGCCGTGGGATACCCTGTATACGATTTTTCTCCCTTTTTATACGATTTGGCACTTTGAATTACTTTTAAACATATAAGTTAAATATATATTTGTAATCACCCTTTAAACCCCTTCATTTTGATACCCCACTCGATGGTACAGGAAGAAAAAAATAATTTGAACTCCACGATATGGCACCCGTAATCCATAATTTTTCTTTGTTTCTTTATTTTAATGTAGCCAATGACACTCGCGCTTCCAAGACGAACCTAACGACGTACAATTTATCCAAATCCGTTCATCCGTTTGAGAGTTACGAGGGAACATAGAAACGGACATACATACATACAGGTCAAACACATAACCCTCCTTTTGGGCTTCGCCGCAGTCGGGTAAAAATGGCACCTCAGTTGCAGAGGGTCAAAACATCAATTAAAAAAAAAGGGGATTAAAGTGTATTGAACAAGGTGGTGGACATTTTGAAAGTGTATTAAAAATACAACGTCGTAGGAGTGCTTAGTGTTTAGTGGCAAACAGTAAGTTAAGTACGTATTTATTTTTTTAAATTATTGTAAATATCTTGATTCACATCTTTTAAACACGCCGTCTTTGAATAATGTTGTCGTATCGCCTCTTATTTTTAGCAGTTCATTATTATTAACATTAGCATAACATTTTGTACCGAATATTGGCTGTAGTATCCTCTTGTAACTTACCTAATAGGTTGATAACACTGTTTACTAACTACATATATCACAGGCTCACCACACCACCAAGCCCCCAGTCCAGAGTACGCTTCACGTTCCAACTTCCCGCCATTCGTGGTGACTGACAGTTGTCATTAGTGACAGCTACCTGACTACTTGTGGCTGTGAGAGTGTTTCTATATCTATTAAATAGATACACTACATCCCTTCCTTGTTATATTTGTTTTAATGAAAATGCTTTACCTTCTCGGGCTTTACACAGTTACCCCATTTGAACATCTCCTCCGATGGCCTCCACTAAGTGTTGTGTAGGATTTAAGTTGCTTTATAGTTTATTAGACCTTCGCATATCTTTTCTATAAACTTTATCGTCTACTCTAATCTCTGGGTCTGTATAATCTCGTCTTCCTATTTCCTTAGTCCGTTGTTTTTTTTTTTATTATATTCTTGTTACTGACTTTATTATTGTCTCCTTTCTCAATGACATCTCTTCGAAAAGTTCTGATGGTGTCTGCCCCATTACCGAACGTGGAGTTGAATTTATACAAAATGACATATTCAGTGAGAATTTCTCTAACATCTTTGTGTTTCAATCGATTAACTTATTTAACGCTCTATTATATCTCTATTTTGTCGCTCAACGTTTCCTTCATCTGGCCAACAGATAACCGAATTAATATTACAATACCGTCGAATCTTACATTCTTTACAAAAAGTCTAAAATTCCTAGCTAACAAACTGTCATCCCGAAGTCAGCGGTGACCTGGTAAGGACATTTAAATGAAAACTCCCAATATTTTGTGACCGATAACCAAATCAAATTCCTTCCCAAAGATAAAGATGTTTAAATGATCGATAGCCCAGTCAAGAGCAAAGGCTTCTTCTTTCTCTATCTGGTTATATTTTCGTACATAATCTGATGTCTCCATCTATAAAATACTGTAAAACTGAAGAGCTTGTTTGTATGAACGAGCTAATCTCTGGCTGGAATCACCAATAATTCTATTTTTTTTTTTTTTTTACATTTTATTTATTAATTTTGAATGTTTTATTATATTTTTTACGCCGTTGACGACAAGACATAGCATACATTTATTTATTTTTGACACCTGTACTTTTTGTTTAGGTACCATGTTCTACAACAAAATATTTGAATTAAAAGATAGCCCAATTCTTGAAGACGGCCGTAGGCCATTTAACATCACGCCACGATCCTAAGGAGCCGAGAAGAGAAATGGCAGGTGAAACCACGGGGTATAGCTAGTTTGCTCAAATTCTGCACTCACTGTCCTCAGTTTGAACTGGTACTGCTTCAACCCCAACTGGGTTGGCATCAGCAATGACTTGCATACTGTCCGTAAGATCCCAGAGTTAGTTAGTTTATCTTAGTCTTCTTTTAGGTTTCTACATAAGACTGACACTGGTACCCAATTTCAACACACCTAGTTGTAACATTATGTCCTTATTCTTACCCAATAAGTTTCTCAAACTATTTTTTTTTTTACATTCTACGATGCTAGGTTCCTTTTTACCATTTATCTTTATAGAAAATTCAAAACATCCTTGGACCAAAGAGTTTTACTGCCGTAGGCTACAAAAGTTCTTTAACCTCTTTGCAACAAATTTCGTTGTTAATTTTCAGATAGTTCCAAACTTCGTTAGATATCTAATTTAATTTTCAATCCCAATCAATTAGCATCTTTAATTTCACTCCTCTACATCACATTCTACCTCCGTATCATCGTTAATTTTGTAAATATATTGTACTCCCTCTTTTTCTAAAGAATATAACTGCGTTTTCTTGACGTGGTCGGTTACTATATCTAGTTCCTACAGTTTTTATTTTGATCGAATTTCCGTTAGTTTTGAATTTCTTTTGATTTACAATATCCTTGGTATTGGTTTCCCTATCTTACTATAGTTGTGACACTTTTTCCTTTAGCTGGGCAAATCTTGAGATTTCCACATTTAGTCCAATTGTTTAATTGTTTTTCGCTATCTGTATTCTTCTCTAGTCTTCAAAATCACAATATTTTATTTCACATAGGCCTAAACAGGCACTTATAAAACGTTGAAAAAAGGTGCACGGTTCGGGTTAGTCGTTTCCTATGAAGAAGAACCGGCAAGAAACTCCATGGTCACTCTTTTAAAATTATTTAGTTTTATTTTTACATTATTATCATATTATAGCATTCCATTCTTCCATTCTTCTTATGCATCTTGTAGTTTTTATTTGCAACTGCATTAACTTCATTTGTGTTGCCTTTTCTCCTTGTTTATATTCTTGTAGTTAATACTACATACTGCTTCCAATATATTGGCTTCAATCACCATTCACCAACGTGTCCAAAGTAACTTCATACTCAAAAATATTTTTCTTTAACTCAAATGACAATGATTCTTCTACAATCTGATCTACATGATCATCTACTTTTTTAAATCTACATTTTGAAATTTGATCACGAAATTTAACTAAAAATGTATCGACTCTATCTCCTTCATTTTGCTTAATGAGTCGGGGAATACTCTTTCGTGTGTCTCGTTTTGCTTGGTAGAAAATAACGGTCAAGTCGGTCGACAGCACTCCGAAAACGTCGACTCCCTCAGACTTTTAGCAATCTCTTGAAGACCTGTACCTCCTAAAAACAGCAACAGAACTCTTCTTCTTTTTCTTTTTTTTTTATATAAATTCAGTAGCCTCGAAAGAAATTATAAAATATCTGTACTACTTTTCCACCGTAACCCTAACATAGTACGATCTCCGTCAATAATACTGACAACTTCATGTCGTCCAAGGAAAATACATTAAATTTGATGGATGTCAGTGCTTCGTCCGATTGAATGGATGCCCAATTCTTCCAATTGAATGGATTACCAATGCTTCCAATTTAATGGATTCCCATTGCTTCCAATTTAATGGATGCCCATGCTTCCAATTTAATGGATGCCCATTGCTTCCAATTTAATGGATGCCCAATGCTTCCAATTTAATGGATGCCCATGCTTCCAATTTAATGGATGCCCTTGCTTCCAATTTAATGGATGCCCATTGCTTCCAATTTAATGGATGCCCATGCTTCCAATTTAATGGATGCCAATTGCTTTCAATTTAATGGATGCCAATTGCTTTCAATTTAATAGATGCCCATTGCCCACACGAAAACAGTGCGTGGTAAATGTCACATGTCTTCGAAGTATTGGTTCTAGGACATGCCGGTTTCCTCACGATGTTTTCCTTCACCGTTCTGAGCATTGGTGATGAGTGTCAACACAAATGCCTGCCTGGTTTCGAACCCACGACCTAAGTCGGGCTAGGCCATCACCAATGAGATACATACATATATGTTATTGCTACATTATATTTTAAGTTTACCTATATTTTGTTAAATTAAAGTAATTTCTTTGATTTTTATAATAATTATTAATATAATACATAATAATACATTGGTTCCACATTAAAGTTACATAGTGAGAAAGTTGTCTACTTGTAACTTAGTGACCTGTATAACCATATTTTTTTATTAATTTACAGGCCTCTTCACTTAGTCCAAACTTATTCCCATTCAAAATTGCAATTTTCTCGAACAGTACTTATGTATCTTTCTTATTATTTAAACACTTGTTTTCTTCTTTTTTCTCTTTATGAGAAGAGACTCTTGCCCATCAGTGAAAAGTAATAGGCTGGTATTATTATTTTAATGTTCACTTTACATTGCACACATTTATCGCACACTATTATTATGCTTGCATAGTATCTACTTCACATAACACAACATAACATCAAGCCCGCACTCCCCCAGAGGTGCACACAATAGCACATCCACACTAAGCCCGCCGTGTCCAAAACCCATGCAACACAGGACAAGTCTACTTCCGTCAACTATGCACAAATCTAGACTCTTTGGCTGCTACTGAGAAATTGCCAATGAATAAAATCCAACAAGGCTCTTCTCAACCTGGAAATCGAAACCAGGACCCCACACCAAGCAGCCACGCTCGTGACCAACGAATCATAGTCTCATCATTCTCATGACCCTTTCACAATTCATTTGGGTTTGCCACAGCATGTCTTCTTCCTACACACCACTCTATTACTCATCATCTCATTAGACACATGAGTCATACTAGCTACCCAGTTTCCTTTTTTTTTTTTTTTGTTGTTTCAAATAACCATCACCAAAATACCTTCATACTAAAATCAAATTTAGACTGTACTCATATTGACTACACAAAATAAATTCAATCTAATCCCTCAGCTTATTTTGCAGCAAAATGTCTGTAATTTCTTAATTGGATAGAAACTATTTGAGGTGAATTTTCACTTTCACATAATCATTCCAAAAAAATAAGTAGGTTACCAATAATTCATACAGTTGTTCAAGTTATTACATGTCTTGTTAAAGCGAAGCACTTGATGGTTGCTATAAGAATACTTACTAGTTAGTTCAACACATTCCAAAGCAATTGTAGTTCAACACTGTTGCCATCTATCTGCTAATAACAGAGAAGTGAAACTCAAAACCATTTAATACAGAAATATTTTAGGTCCTGTATCCAATAATTAAATGTCTATGAATACAAATTATTAATCATCAACTTGCCCTTATTCTAGTGACTAAGGACCTGTTATCTAGTTTGATTTGCAGGTAAGTATGCCTGATTAATTTAGTTCAATAAGTACTTAATGAATGTGGACTTACTCATGTAACATGTTGACATATTTATGTAGGTTCTTCATTATATTGAATATCTAGTTAGTTTTACTAAGATGATCTAAACGCAATGCATCATAGAATTTATCCATTACTGTGGGATCCATCTCTTCCAATAGTTCCAATGCAACCCATAGTTTACAATGCAACAAATGTACAATGCATGATAAAACAATAACAGAATTGTTCCTTCAGCTTGAAATACTAAATGCCAGTAGGTATATAATAATTGACATGAATTATGTTTCAAGCATAGTCCAATATCTGTACTTACTAAAGTTTGTTTTTTATTTTATTGTCGACTACTCCTTGCAAACTTCCACTAAGTATTATTATTTGAATTTCAGACCTTTATCCTCGTCGCCACTTGTAGTATCCTCTTGTAACTTACCTAATAGGTTGATAACACTGTTTACTAACTATATCACAGGCTCACCACACCACCAAGCCCCCAGTCCAGAGTACGCTTCACGTTCCAACTTCCCGCCATTCGTGGTGACTGACAGTTGTCATTAGTGACAGCTACCTGACTACTTGTGGCTGTGAGACAGTGTTTCTATATCTATTAAATAGATACACTACATTGGCATTGTATCATAATCAATAAATAAAATCATTCAGAGTCGACAGTACAAAGCCTGAAAAGTGTGATGGAAAGATGCAATCAAATGTTTACTAGACATAAATAAACAAATCGATGCTCGGAGTTCGGACATCGCGATCGGCTAATGTTCATATTTCTTTAACGTAAACAATCGTGTATTGTTGGTTTTTTTCGGCACTGATAGGTACCTACGAATTATGTCGAGCGGCGTTAACTCGTCTCGAACGCGAGCGAATACCTAGTTACCTACTAGGCTAGCAAGTGTTTGTATTTATAGAGTACCTAATGCTAAAAATTTTAACGAATGTATGAATAAATTAATAATAATAATAATAATATAATTTATTGATACAATTCCTTACAATATGCTTACTATCTAGCTAAAGTTAAAAATATTTAAAGGCGCACAGAAGTTGAAACCCTGACTCCTAAACTAGGAATACCTGTGTCTTAGGAGTCAGAAAAATGTCATTAGAAATAATATTACAGACTGTAGTAAAAAATAATTATAAAATATAGTTTTAGTAGGTGATTTTAATATAGATATTCTGAAGAGAAATAAGCAATCAACAGAATTTGAGAATATGTTATTGAGCTTTAACTTAAAACTAGCCCTTCATCAACCGACGCGTCTTAAGAGCCAAACATCAGGCTCGTGTCGACACGCGTACGAGCAGGACGTATTTTTTGTTAAATCTATTAGTTATAATTCTCGGAATTTTATTGTTTACTCGCGACGCAGCTGTGGCCCTCGCTCGACCTGGCCGGGTAGCGGGCGTGGGGCGCGGGCGGAGTGCGTAAACTACCTGAGTTATGGCGAACATTGTTGATTGTCATCAATCTGATGATGAGACGCAATCTATAAATGAGGTCGACGAGATGAGCGATGCAATACTACAGGAGGAGTGCGGAGATGAGGAGGTTACCAACAAGGCGACTAAAAGAAACCGAGAAGCAGAAGAATCTGATGAAGACTGGAAGGTAGTGGGACAAAATCGAAAAGAAAAGAGATTCAAGCAGTATAATTCTGATGAAGATAAGCTGGAAGTAACTATAACATGCAAGGATAAACTTCCGAAGTCATTTGCATTTGCGAAGCTTTTAACAACCCATGGTATGAGTAATATAGTTCGTGTCAGATATTTGAGCCCGTTCAGAATTCGAGTACAATTTGGAGATGAATTAGATTTAAATAAGCTGTTTACATGTGAAGCATTAATTACTAAGGGATGGAGATTTAGTAAAGATATGGAAGTAAGTTACTCATACGGGGTTATAAGGGATGTGGAACTAGAATTGGAAGAAAAAGATATCCTGGATAATGTATCCTGCCCAAGAAGCTTTGAACTCATTTCAGCGATGCGATTAAATAAACGCGATCAGGACAAGGGTGGATGGATACCAAGCGAGGTGGTTAGATTATGTTTCAAGGGTAATTCATTGCCTTCATACGTTTCCACAGATGGTCTTAGGCTGAAGGTTGAACCATATGTTTATCCAGTTTCTCAGTGCTCACGGTGTTGGAAGCTAGGACATAAAATTAAGGCTTGCCCATACAATAAGATAGTATGCCCTAAGTGCGGCGCTAATCATGAAAACTGCGAGACTAAAGAATATAAGTGTGTTAACTGTTTAGGTAAACATATGGCCTTATCTAAGTCATGCCCCATATATCTGAAAGAAAAACGCTTGCGCGAAATTATGGATGAATTCAACTGTACATACAAAAAGGCCCTAACTATGTACGTTTTACCTAACACCCCAGAATATGTTCCAGAAAAACCGAGAGAAGTTAATAATCCAGTCCATAATACACCGAAGTTTACAGTCGTTAATACTCCTTCGTACGCAGAGATAATTAAGACTACCGCAGATGTGCACCAAGAGCAACCTTCTTCTAATGTACGTAAGTCTAAATTGGCATCACACAGTAAGATAAGGTTTTCTAAGCAAAAAATACAAACTTATACATCGGAATGGTACAAATGTAACGAGGAACAGTGTGACTCACCACAGCGCAATGAAACCGGTATTGACGACTGTAATATAACTACAGATAAAAACATAGCAAGTAAATCGGAATCTAAGATAACATTTAATGAACTGCTTTCGCGGTTACAAGAGGTTATATTTATGAAGAATTGCGCAATCAACGTAAAAGTTAAAAAAGTGTTTAAATTATGTATTGAGTGGTTTATACTTTTAATAGTGGACAGTATTGCAGATTCTTCAATGGCCGGTTTAATTAATAACATTTTTAATGGATAGGACAGACTGCATCAGATTTAAATTTTTACAGTGGAATGCCCAGAGCCTCAAACCTAAATTGTTAAGTTTTTCCCAGTTATTAGTACAAAATCTATACATATAAAATTCAAAGTCCTGACTGACTGACATATATATCAACGCACAGCCCAAACCACTGGTCCTAGAGACATGAAATTTGGACAGTGTACTCTTTGTAAAGAGTAGGTATCCACTAAGAAAGGGTTTTTCGAAATTCCACCCCTAAGAGGGTTAAATGGGGTGTTGAATTTTCTATGAAACTTTTTATTCTCTGAGTCGATTGACTTGAAATTGTGTTTACATATACTTCAGTTAAAATGATGAGATACGTGTATCACAGTTTTTCCAAAATTATCCCCCAATTTAAAATTCAATGTCCTGACTGGCTGACTGATACATCAACGCACAGCCCAAACCACTGGTCCTAGAGACATGAAATTTGGACAGTGTACTCTTTGTGAAGAGTAGGTATCCACTAAGAAAGGGTTTTTCGAAATTCCACCCCTAAGAGGGTGAAATGGGGTGTTGAATTTTCTATGAAACTTTTTATTCTCCGAGTCGATTGACTTGAAAATGTGTCTACATATACTTCAGTTAAAATGATGAGATACGTGTAACACAGTTTTTCCAAAATCATCCCCCAATTTAAAATTCAATGTCCTGACTGGCTGACTGATACATTAACGCACAGCCCAAACTGCTGGTTCTAGAGACATGAAATTTGGAGAATGTACTCTTTGTGGAGAGTAGGTATCCACTAACAAAGGATTTTTTGAAATTCCGCCCCTAATAGGGTGAAATGGGGTTTTGAATTTTATGTGAAACTTTTTATTCTCGGAGTCGATTGACTTGAAAATATGTCTACTTATACTTCAGTTGAAATGATGAGATACGTGTTTCACAAAATCATCCCCCAATTTAAAATTCCATGTCCTGACTGGCTGACTGATATACCAACGCACAGCCCAAACCGCGGGTCCCAGAGATATGAAAATTGAATACACCCTTTCTTTGTGAAGAGTTAGTATCAGTTTTACGAAATTTCTACCCCTTAGAGGGTGAAATGGGGTGTTGAATTTTCTGTGAAACTTTTTACTCTCGGGGTCGATTGACTTGAAAATTTGTGTACATACTTTTCAGATAAAATCCAGTAAATCCGATGTCCAATCTCAAACCAATATTTCACGTGTCTAATTTAATTGATATAACTTTATAATAATAATTGCAAGTTATAAGCAAGTACATGTAAATCTATGTATGTATTATACATAGATACATAGATTACTTATTATTCCAGAAGTAAGATATCGTGGGCAATTCCCTAACTCCACGCGGGCGAAGCCGCGGGCATAAGCTAGTAAAATACATATTGCTGCAATTTCAGAAACCTGGTTATCACCTGACAAACCAATTAGAATTAGTAACTATAATATTTTCCGTCAAGATAGGGATGACTCATACGGTGGTGTTGCGATTATTATTCATCAATCTATCAAAGCTCAACTTGGAGGCTCTAATATGTTTGCTTCGGGAATTGAAATGATCCACGTTAAAATTTTTAATTATCCTCTAGTAGAAAATATAATATCACTTTATTGTCCCCCTTCCGTTCGGACTAGTCAGGTGGATTGGCTTAGATTATTTTCTACTTTGAACAGAAAAACAATAATAATGGGTGATTTTAACGCCCACCACACCAACTGGTCAAATAAGACAGATTATAGAGGGGTCCAACTTTTGGATGCGGTGATAGATAGTAATTATGTGGTATTAAATAATGGTGACACCACTAGAATGAGATTAGTTAATGGTGTTTTACAGGAGTCATCGCCTGATTTGTCCTTGGTGACGTCTGATATAGGGCTAAACTTTGATTGGTCCGTTGTAAATGAAACACTGGGTAGTGACCATCTCGTAATTCAAATGTATAATGAGTGTCAGTTAGATAAAAATTTTGTGAGTAAAAGAAATTTAAGAAAAGCAGACTGGAAATCTTATAAGACATGCCTCGACGAAATGTTTTCGAGTCTTCAAACGCTCCCGGATGATCTTTAAAGAGCTTATGATGCATTCGTTGACTATATTAATATGGCGGCAGATATTCATATACCTATAACAAAAATGTCTCAAAACCCTCATTCGAAATTTAAGCCGAAACCCTATTGGACGGCGGAATTATCAAAAGCTGTGGCAGTTAGGAGGCTAGCTTTAGCAAATTTTCGTGGTAACCCAACTCCATCAAATTTAAGTATACTGCAGGATAAAATAAGATTAGCGCAAAAACTAATACGGACAGCTGTACACGCTGACTGGACACAGTACTGCTCATCCGTAGACCACTCAACTTCGGCTTCCGAAGTTTGGCATAGGATGAAGTGGGTAAAAGGTCACAGGTCACCAAGAACTGTTGTAGATAAGGTAAAAGCCAATAACTTGCTTGTTAGTCTTACACCTGATTATGTCTCTCCCGATCAGCCGGTATTCTCAATCCCAAATAAGAAATTGGAAGAGGCATTCTCCATGCAGGAGTTGATTACATGTATTAAATCAAAGGATACATCTCCTGGATGCGATGGTATCTCATACTCAATGGTTAAAAACTTGCCCTACAATGGTTTACGTATTTTACTGAATTTATTCAATCAGTTTTTACTTTCCGGTTTTGTTCCAAGGCAATGGCGTGATATAAATATAATTGCTATCCCTAAACCGGGACGGGATCCTAATCAGACTTCGTCCCTGAGACCAATCTCCTTAATGTCTTGCCTTTGCAAAGTTTTTCATTCCATTTTGAATAAGAGGATTGAGTGGTTTTTGGAGAGACATGAGCTGTTGTCAGATAATATGGTGGGCTTTAGAAAATCCAGAGGTTGTTTGGATAGCTTAAGTTGTTTGGTTTCTCGCATTCAAAAAGGTTTCTCTGAAAGGTTAACTACTATTGGTTGTTTTATTGATATAGACAATGCTTATAATAACATTGATATAAAAACCTTACTAAATATATTACGCCTACGCTTATAGCTTAAGTTGTTTGGTTTCTCGCATTCAAAAAGGTTTCTCTGAAAGGTTAACTACTATTGGTTGTTTTATTGATATAGACAATGCTTATAATAACATTGATATAAAAACCTTACTAAATATATTACATCGTTTAAGGGTGGGGTCTAAAATATGTCAGTATCTCTGGAATTTTTTGAATTTGAGAAATCTTAAGATGCAAACTAATGACGGATATATATCTAGAACTACTGGCCGGGGCTTAGCACAGGGAGATCCAATATCTCCTTTATTGTTTAATGTGGCTACACTGGATGTGTGTAAAACTATTGAGAAGGACGTCTATATTTCGCAATATGCTGATGATTTGGTTTTATATTACACTTGCCAGTCTATAGATTTAGGTACTCAGGTTTTACAAAATTCGCTAAATACACTAAATGAACTATTATCGAATTTAGGATTAGAAATATCTCCAAATAAAAGCAAAGTATGTGTTCTAAAAACTAATTATAAGAGACAAAATATAAATTTAGCAATTAATGAAATACTGTTAGAAAATACAGAATGTGTAAAATATTTAGGTGTATGGATTGATTGTCATTTGAGATGGGGAAAAAACATTAATGAAGTTAGAGAAAAAGTTATGAAATTTCTAAATATATTTAAAATATTGACGGGATCTGGTTGGGGGGTTCACCCTAGTCATTTAAGAAGGTTATATATATCCATTGTTAGAAGTAGGTTAGACTATGAAAGTTTTTTATATGACACTAGTTCTATGAGTAATTCTTCAAAATTAGATAAAGTTCAAAATCAATACATGCGCATCATAGGTAGTTTTATTAAAAGCACTCCTATACACGTTATGGAGTCAGAGTTACAACTTCAACCTCTATTTGTTCGACGTGTATATCTAGCAGGTAAGTTTTGGTTAAAGTCAAAATCACTTAATGAAAAACTAATAAAGGTACTACATGATCTTACCATTCTTTGTCAAAATGCATACTGGAGTAGGAAGAAAAAACCGCTTTTAGTAACAATTCACAATAAATTTCAGTCACTACCAATAAAGTCGAGTACACAACTTGAAATGTTTAGTTTAGATACCTGGATCAGTAACCTCAACGTATCTAGTTTTATCAACAGTAGCATCTCAACCTTGGAAAAACCTAAAAAGTCATATTCTAACCCTAATTTGCACTTATTATGTGTCAAGTTTTTACAACATAAATATTTGGGCTTTCACAAAATATATACAGATGCCTCCAAGGACAGTGAGGGTATCGGTGTTGCTTTTATTGATTTACAAACCAAAGATAATATTAAACTAAAAGTCAATAATTCAAAGATTTCGATTATGTATGCGGAGCTAATTGCCATTGCAGAAGCGTTATCCTATGTAAGATCGATTAAGAATGGGTGTAATTTTGTTGTTCTTACCGACTCCAAAAGTGCATTACAGCATTTGTATAGATGTTCAGCTATGGTTAGGGGCATTCCACTGGCGTATGATATCTTAAAAAAATTGTATGAGCTTAACTCATTAAATACCAATGTTATTTTGCAGTGGATACCTTCCCATATCGGCATCGTAGGAAATGAAATGGCAGATAAACTCGCTAAGGAAGCCTCAGTAGACGGTATTAACTTTGCTTGCGAGTCTTATTACACCAACCATATAAGCGACATTGTGAAGTTCAGTACAGAGTTATGGTCAGAGTATTTTGACAGAAGGTCATTAACGAAGGGTATTTGGTACAGGACTTTACAACCCACGTTACCTGATAAATTATGGTTTGAAAAATCCGATATGGGAAGGTATGACATAGTAACGAGTTTCAGACTTCGCTCGGGACACATTCCATTAAATAAGTTCGCTTTTATGATGGGTAAGATTGTTTCATCGAACTGTAGTGAATGTGATGTGGTAGAAGATGTTTACCACATATTGATGGAGTGTGTCCGGAACGAAGCCCTTAGAAATTTTATAAAATGTAAAATTAGTGTGATTCCCACAGATGTGGGCTGGTGTAACAGCATTTTGTCCTTCCCTTTATCGAGGGAGGCCAGACTGCTGTACAGGCTCGCTCAAATGGGCATCAAAAATAGAATAACGTAGTTGAATCTACGCTGTGATTGTGTTTTGTAATATTTTGTAAATTGCATTACAGGGGTGACATGTTCAAATTGAACAAGCCCCTTTAAATAAACAGAAAAAAAAAAAAGAGCCAAACATAATAATTCATAATTCATTTATTTATTGCTTGTCACAGGTGAACAGAAGATCTTATAATTAGTATTATTGTATCACTGTAACATACCCATGGGGTGTACAATATTTATATCATGTATGTCAATATTATTGGCTATGTTAAAAATAATATTACGCATTCATTCTTACACAATTATTAGAGACATACAAAGACATACACGTTTACTAAGTCAAAAAGAAAATAAGAATAAAAAAATAAGTTTAACATTGTCAATTTTAGTCAACTTTAATTAATAGCCGTAATTATTTCGTCATGCGATTTACATTATCATTAAATAAGTACAAAAAAATAAAATAAGTTTAACATGTCAAGTTGTTAAGCTATGACGAAGCGCGCGAGCAGTGCCCTCTTACTATGTAATTGGTAAGTTTCGTTGTTGTGTCGCGCCGCTACCACGGATTGCATTGTTGAATCGAAACATATAAAATAAATTAGATTACTGCTGTAAAAGTGTCTAATTTACCCATACCCTTCAGGTTCTGGGCCCAGGAACAGTCAGTGAGTGAAAATCAGGACAAATATTAGTGAACAATTGCAGTGATTTGAACCAAAACAGTTCATCGTAATTAAAAGTTATAAACGCGTGTAGTTAAGTGAAGGTCAATTAGTGTAACGCGGACTTGCAAGTTACGTTCGCCGTCGCCGTTTGTTTACTAAACTTTTGTTACGAAGATTTTTATTCATTGCTATTGTTTTGATTTTGGAGTTGAAGAAACTTCATTATGGCTACATCTATAAAGATTGATCGACTTACTGGTGATAATTATGATACATGGAAAATAGAGACGACAAAGAGCAAAAGACAACAATGTTGTTCAGTACTATCGAAGAGGTTATGCAAGGTGAGAAAGTAAATCCTATTTGGTGCATTGACAGTGGATGCACAGGTCATATGTGCAACGAGAAGCAAATGATCGAGGATTTTACGCAGCTAGATTCAGAGCTAAATTTAGCTAATAGCGGCGCGACACAAACACAAACACAAACACGAACACAAATTACTGGGACTGGTAAGGTCAAGATTTCTGTAGACACGGGCAGTGAAGAACGCCAGATTAATATAGAAAAAGTGTTCTACGTATCCGACTTACGAACAAACCTATTATCAGTGGCTAAGATGACTGATCGCGGGTTCGAGGTTCACTTTAGGAAGAATGATGCGATTGTGATTGATGACAATGATAAAATTCATATGCGTGCAGAAAGAGTTGGAAATATGTACCATGTTCGAATGAGTAAGAATTCTGTTAATAATATTGAAGCAGTTAAGAATTCAATAGACATGTGGCACCAACGACTCGGACATCTCAACGAACACGACTTGAAAACTATGGCGAACAATAGTTTAGTACACGGGCCAACATTTAAGGATGGCGAAAAGTTGTCCCAATGTGAGATTTGTATTAGTGAAAAACAGACATGCACGCCTTTTCCAAAGAAAGGAGAAGATAGTACCACCGAATTACTAGAAATAGTGCATAGTGATGTTTGTGGCCCCATGAATCATCGGTCGTTTCTCAGATAAAGAGCAAAACCTGGGAAATTGTACCACGACCGAGTCAACGCAGGGTTATTGGAAGCAGATTCGTGTTTAGTACCAAAAGTACTGGCAAGAAAGTACGCTTTGTCGCAAAAGGATGTTCACAACGGCCAGGGGAGGATTTCCATGAGACGTCTTCGCCTGTTGTGAGATCGTCATCCATAAGACTCATAGCTGCTTTGTCGGCTGAGTTAGGATTGGACATACATCAAATGGACGTAGTAACGGCTTACCTGAATGGTTCACTAGATGAAGAAGTCTATATGGAAATTCCAGATCAGTTAAGCGACGTTCTAAAGAAAGTAATTGCGAAAGAAAAAGTCGGTTCGCAGAAGAATATAATAACAGACAAGGATATACTACAGACAGCTAAACGCTGGCATGAAACTCTTGATGAATGTGTGGATAGTATGTGTTTATTGAAAAAGTCTTTATACGGCTTGCGACAATCAGGATTGCAGTGGTATAAAAGGTTAGCCAGAGTGTTGAATGATATTGGTTTTCAATCATTGCCACAGGAACCTTGTGTGTTTGTTGCGAGAAAGGGTGAACGACTAATGTTAATTGGTATATATGTCGATGATATGATTCTAGCGGCAAATGATAATGTATGTAAATTTCGAAGATCTGCTCACGACTTCGAGGGGAGGTGTTAAGCTATGACGAAGCGCGCGAGCAGTGCCCTCTAACTATGTAATTGGTAAGTTTGGTTGTTGTGTCGCGCCGCTAGCACGGATTGCATTGTTGAATCGAAACATATAAAATAAATTAGATTACTGCTGTAAAAGTGTCTAATTTACCCATACCCTTCACAAGTTTTAGTCATTCTCATTCTTCATTCATTATTATACATTATTATTTATTTATTTATTATTATTATTAGGTCATATAATTTACATTAAATAAGTAAAACAACAATTTTAGTCAATAGTTCGGTCATTTAGAAATTCATTAATTGAGTAATATGTTTTGTATAGGAGAAATTCTTTGAGCTTTAATTTAAAAACTTTCAATGATGAGATATTCTTGATACAGTTGGGGAGTTTGTTATAGATTTTAACTCCAATACCAAATACACTCGATTTAAAGGGGAATGCCTAGCCTCCATAGTGTCCTAGGCCCAAGATGGACATCAAGTATTATTATAAAAATGGAGTGTTTTAAAATCATCATAGTATTAGATATCTAAAAATTATATTAAAATTGACGCCACTATTTTAGAAATATTAAAAAAAATAAAAACATTTTGAGGTTTTTTCTATCTGAAAAAGTGTGGGACTGTGAGGTAATTCAAGAACTTATCTTTTTTCAATGCTTGATTATGATAGGAGGGGATTTCTAATATATTTTTATCCAATTGTGGTTATTAGGGTATAAAAAAAACACATTTGCTATTTTATATATCTATATTTTCTTCATTGTCATATACAATTAACAAATCATCTAAAAATGGCGCAGGAGGGCATATATTAGATTCATATCTTGCCAAAGTTGTCGTTGATGGTGAGAACAAAATCCATAAAACAAAGCCAAAGTCGTTGGTAAAAATCCAAATCAAGTCCATAAAACAAAGCCAGGTAGTAAAAGAAATCGAAGAAAAATCAAAACACATCCCATTGAGCAAGCAACAAGCGAAGTGTCAGTGACAGATTCAATTCAGTGTTGTCATTTTCACGAAAAAAATAATAACATGAAAACGATATATCGATTATTTAAAAAAAAAATCGATTATTAATTTATTTTTCTTATTTTTTTTTTACAAGTACAAATTAGTTTTTATTTTCATGTATATTTTATTTTAGTTGATTTTTTATTACAATACCAGTAAAATCCCGTGGGTATGCCGTTGATTTTTGTATTTGTTTATAAATCGATTCTAATCGATTGATTAATGAAAATACATAAAATATTATTTTGATGCTGGCAATATTTTACCAGCGTTAAAATCAAAAAACTTCTTGTTATTTCAATAGAATTACTTTTTATTATCGAATTGTTGTAGATTGTAGTGGCGCTCATTTGGAAAAAACTGAAAGCATATTTTTTTATGGCAAAATTAATGCATAAAGTATTTTTCCTCTAGTCTAATGTTCACTGAGGGCCTCAAATGGGCAATTGCCTTTTACTGTTCTACATTTAATGCCTTTTAAGTTCAGTTTTATGTCTCGCACTTCTCAACGTTTCATACTTATCTATATCGCGTTTTATCATCATTGCCGCTTCAAATATGTATATAAGAATATTATTGAGGATTTTCAAAATAAACCACAAATTGTTTCTCTGAAAATACAAAGATTTGTTTTATTTAACACATTCTTACAATATTACAACAGTAATCGTTTATCTATGATAATTACTCAATAATCTAACCTGAAAATACAAAGAAACGACATTTAAAGTTCACTAATATCGCCTCCTCAATTATATCCTTTTATTTTGTCTCTCCACACGTTTTCTTAAAACAATAAATCACACCGAATATTTTGACCATCATCTGCCATTCAATTCCACAGACAACTTATAAAGGCGCAAGGCGCGGCAAATTCGAATTAATGAAATGTCATTTCATTACATCTCCCCCCCCTAAGAGGGAAAATTCTAAATAATATATCTATACGCTATACCTATTAGTTATCTTCATATTCGTTTTCTTCTACTTCATCTTCTTCAGCATCTATTATGACCGGTTGCAATTTTGTTATGTGGAATAAAGTTGATTCTGTTTTTCTGGTTCCGGTGTCGATCCTATAAATGGAGTTCGATACTTTCTCTACTTTTTCTTTTTCTTTCTTTCTCTTTTTCTTTCTTTTCTTTTTCTTCTTTTTTTTTGCTTTTTTTTTCATGTTTTTTTTTTTTTTTTTTATAATAGATTCTATTTTTGTATATTAGATCTTGTTTCTTTTCTTTTATTGTATCATTTTTTTCTTGATCTTCTACTATATCTTTTATTTGTATCAAATTGACTATTTTCAATAGTTCCTCTTTGTTGTCTTCTGGTTCTAACACAGGATTTCGGCTCAAACAGTCTGCTTCTACATTTTCTTTACCAGGTATATATTTTACTGTAAAGTCATATTGAGACAGGTAATATGTGAGTTCACCCAATTCTTCGTCCGTCCTGCTTTTAATGTTCATGTTCTCTAGAGGTTTGTGGTCTGAGTAAATAGTGAATTGTTTTCCAATGAGCCAGTGCTGCCAGTATTTAACGGCTTCTTTCATAGCAAGACATTCCAAGTATATAGCCTTTTTCCGTTTTTGAGATTCATTCAGTTTTTTTGAGAAATATGCCACTGGTTTGTCTTTACCGTCCAATTGTGTTTGTTTTAATATTGCTCCGATGCCCTCTAAGGATGCATAGTTTCTAGTTTTAATAATCAAATCATCTATTAATGGAAATGGTTGTGCTTGTGGTATAACAATTTTGTTTAGTTCTCTGAAATCTACACATAAGCGGGATTTTCTATTTTCACCTTTTTTAAATGCCAATGTCACTGGTGCAGAAAAAGGACTGTAAGACTCTTCTATTAAATTATTTTTTAGTAACATAGATATTTGCTCTTCAATTTCTAATTTATCTTCTATCGTACATCTGTACGGTCTTTTACTGCAGTATCTATTTACTAGTAGATCTATGTGAGCTTCATACTCTTTAACTGATCCTATGTCATACTTGTCCTTAGCAAACATTGTTTTATATTCCTTTATGATTTCTTCTATTTCAATTTTCTTTTCATTATCTAAATGGTCTGTCTTACTTATAAATTCCTCTGTTTCTATGTGTTCATTGAAATTTATTGCATATGGTTTTATATTCTTATCTTCATTTCTGTTTTCTTTTGACATCCTGTTTATTTTATTTATTGTTTTCTTTTGTTCTATCTGCAAGTCCTCATTTTGGGTTAATTTGAATTTCTTTATCATATCTAATCCGATTATAAAATCATCAAAATTTTCATTTTCTACTATGTATACATCCACCTCTTCTTCTATATCAAAGATTTTTATTTTTATTGTTGTCAAGCCATCTGTCTTTTTCACACCATTAACCGTTTTCATATATGCTATATTCACATTGTCTTTTTTTCCTTTTACTTTTATCAGTCTTGAATTTATTAAAGAGATCTGTGAGCCTGAGTCATAAATGCCACTCACTTCTAATTTATTTTCTATTAATAGCTTGATTTTGATTAATGGTGTACTTACTCGTTTTTTTTTATCAGTGTTCATCTCTACTTCAATAATGGAGTTATTATTTACGTTTTTGGCCTTAAACACCTTTTCAGATTCATTTTTATTTTTCTTGAACCAACATGACTCCTCCGGATGGTATCTAATTCCTTTGTCCAACGATTCACAGGTCGTACATGGCTTCTTCTCATTTTTTTTTTTCATATAAGAAAATGTACCATTTTTTATTATAGTTGAGTTTTTCTTGTGCATCATACCTTCATATTTTCTTATCTCGTTGAACAAATCAGTAGTATTCTTGAGTTCGTCTCTGTTTAGCTTATTCAAGATAAATCCAGGTAAACCTGTTGCGATGAGATCTATCATTGTTTTGGGATCTATCGATTTGTTTGTATCTAGTATAAGCCTTTCTTTTTTTATGGCATAATCGATTAACAATCCGTCTTTATATTTGAATGAGAAAGCAGTTGTGACTATGTCCCATCCTCGGTTTTTAAAAGTTTCTAGGAATTTGTCTTTCCATTCATTCCATTCAGAATTTACTGTTAGTTTTATCATCATTGAACTATACCAATCCAAGCTAGATTTTTCTAAAAATAACCTCAGTATGTCTATTTTTGTTTCATCTTTTGTTATATTAAAGCGCTCACACTCTTTTTCAAAATTCTCTATCCATTGCATTGCATTAGGATTCTTGGTTGTGAATTTTTCAATAATAAATTTCTCTGAAATATGTTTTAGGTTATGTTGATTTTCTTTCTTTGTTGTAGATTCTATTAATTTCTCCAGGATATTTTTCAAACTGTCGTCTTTGTCTCCTGGTTGTTCCGTGTTTATTTCTTCTAAATATTGATCTAAAAATTGCATATTCCCTTCCTCATCTATATATGTTTTCTTTAGATCTTTATCCAGTTTTATCCATATTTTTCTACTTTGGTGCCTTTTCTTTAAGCTATTTTTTATTTTTGAGAAAGTGTCCAATTCAACAATATATGTGTGATGACTCACCGGCTTCAATTCATCAGGTAAAACATAACATTTTCCTTCTTCTGTAGATATTGAGGTTATGGCTAATACATTAGATTTGCCATCCTTTGCGGCTATTATCGTAAACTCAAATAGCAGCCGATTCATCTTCTTTTAGTTAACGAAAATGTCGTTTTATAAGAATATTATTGAGGATTTTCAAAATAAACCACAAATTGTTTCTCTGAAAATACAAAGATTTGTTTTATTTAACACATTCTTACAATATTACAACAGTAATCGTTTATCTATGATAATTACTCAATAATCTAACCTGAAAATACAAAGAAACGACATTTAAAGTTCACTAATATCGCCTCCTCAATTATATCCTTTTATTTTGTCTCTCCACACGTTTTCTTAAAACAATAAATCACACCGAATATTTTGACCATCATCTGCCATTCAATTCCACAGACAACTTATAAAGGCGCAAGGCGCGGCAAATTCGAATTAATGAAATGTCATTTCATTACATGTATAATGAAGGTAGGGTTAAAATTTTCAACCTTTTGAAAACTGGTCTACAGGAATCCGTCTGTCTAAGTCCGCATATGCTTCTAATGCACTTTTTTTGTGCTTTTAGAGCACACTCTCTGTTCGTTGAATTTCCCCACAATAGGATACCATATTTTAGCATGGAGCCTACATATGCATGGTATACACTTAGTAAAGTACTCTCATTTGTAACTTTTCTTAACATGTAGAGAGCATATGAAAACTGATTTAGTTTTTTTGCAAAACATGGTCAATCTGGATTTTCCAGTTTAGTGCAGAGTCAATGTGTATGCCAAGAAATTTAGTGGTGTTTACTTCTTTTACAGTTTCACCTTTATACTGTATGTTTAGGTTCTTAGGTTTAGTATTTATATTAGCAAAGGAAATATAGCATGTTTTATCTAAGTTAATTTTAAGATTGTTGGCATTTAACCAATTTATGATGCATTCAAGGGAATTATTTACATTAATTTCATATTTATCTTGATCCTCGTCAGTAAAAATAGCTGTACTGTCATCTGCAAATAATATAATGTCTTGGATTATGGCTTTTGGGAGGTCATCTATACATATAAAATTCAAAGTCCTGACTGACTGACTGACTGACTGACTGACTGACTGACTGACTGACTTATATATCAACGCACAGCCCAAACCACTGGTCCTAGAGACATGAAATTTGGACAGTGTACTCTTTGTGAAGAGTAGGTATCCACTAAGAAAGGGTTTTTCGAAATTCCACCCCTAAGAGGGTGAAATGGGGTGTTGAATTTTCTATGTAACTTTTTATTCTCTGAGTCGATTGACTTGAAATTGTGTCTACATATACTTCAGTTAAAATCATAAGATACGTGTATCACAGTTTTTCCAAAATCATCCCCCAATTTAAAATTCAATGTCCTGACTGGCTGACTGATACATCAACGCACAGCCCAAAACACTGGTCCTAGAGACATGAAATTTGGACATTGTACTCTTTGTGAAGAGTGAGTATCCACTATGAAAGGGTTTTTCGAAATTTCACCCCTAAGAGGGTGAAATGGGGTGTTGAATTTTCTAAGAAACTTTTTATTCTCTGAGTCGATTGACTTGAAATTATGTTTACATATACTTCAGTTAAAATGATGAGATACGTATATCACAGTTTTTCCAAAATCATCCCCCAATTTAAAATTCAATGTCCTGACTGGCTGACTGATATATCAACGCACAGCCCAAACCACTGGTCCTAGAGACATGAAATTTAGACAGTGTACTCTTTGTGAAGAGTGGGTATCCACTAAGAAAGGGTTTTTCGAAATTTCACCCCTAAGAGGGTGAAAAGGGGTGTTGAATTTTCTGTGAAACTCTCTCGGGGTCGATTGACTTGAAAATGTGTCTACATATACTTCAGTTAAAATGATGAGATACGTGTATCACAAAATCATCCCCCAATTTAAAATTCCATGTCCTGACTGGCTGACTGATATACCAACGCACAGCCTAAACCGCGGGTCCCAGAGATATGAAAATTGGAGGGTGTATTCTTTGTGAAGAGTTAATATCAGTTTTTCGAGATTCCTACCCCTTAGAGGGTGAAATGGGGTGTTGAATTTTCTGTGAAACTTTTTACTCTCGGGGTCGATTGACTTGAAAATTTGTTTACATACTCTTCAGATAAAATCCAGTAAATCCGATGTCCAATCTCAAACCAAGGTATCAATATTTCACGTATCTAATTTAAGTGATATAACTTTATAATAATAATTGCAAGTTTTAAGCAAGTACATGTAAATCTATGTATGTATTATAGATAGATACATAGATTACTTATTATTCCAAAAGTAAGATCCCGTGGGCAATTCCCTAACTCCACGCGGGCGAAGCCGCGGGCATAAGCTAGTTAATATATACACGATTACTTTTACATCGTTCTGGAGCCGAAACACAGTAACTCGAGTAATAGTTACTATTGGCAATGTTATTTTTTTTTTAAGACATCTATTAAAGAAGTTAGAAAATTATCACTTTTTTTCTGTCATTCGAGTTAAATCTTAGTAGGGACTTCCACTATTTCATTCATAAACGCAATATCGTACGCGATCCGCTGGATAATGACGTAGCGCGGCACAGCTGTGAGTGAGGTTAATGGACGTCGGACGAATTTGATATCCGACTGCAAATAAGTAGGTTTCAGGTACGATTTAGGTTGGTGTAAGTTCATTTACCTCCATCATCTCTCGTTCGTATCAGAAGCACGTGTTTACCACTATCACATCTCTTCGTTAACGAGAGAAATTAATTGGCATTTAATTCACCACTCTCGCATCACGAAATCACTAGTTTGGTACTCGTACCTATTCAACTAGACACCGACACGACGACAGTACGCTTGGGAGTTAGGCCTTGAATCGAGAGTCGACCTGTCGACCAATGAACCTACCTACCATAATATTGTGATTCATAAAATAATACTGCTTTTAACATTTCTTTTGCGGCAATGCTAGCGGCTGCTACAAAGGCAGGCAGTTCGCACAGAAAAACGAATCGTTTCGTCTGTCGAATAGAGTTCATTATTAGTTGCAGGTATCAGGAGGTAATGGAAGTATTAGGTTGGAATTAAGACCTTATTTTCATAACGTTAACCGTGTAATTCGGTTGTGCATCTTTGTAACAGTCAGGTCGGACACGAGGCAATCGGTTTCTCAGAATATTTTTTAGTAAACATTACTTTTAGGTTGAAATTTTAAACGGTGAAAATTAGAAATTTTACCAAACTAGGTAGTTTGGTAAAATTTCTAATTTTCACCGTTTGCGGTTAAGAAATAAAGTCTGAATTCGCTTTTCGTATTTTTATTTGCGAAACAACTTATCTATCGCGTATGTATTTTATTTTATTTGTTTATGTACCTATCTAACGCGGCGGATCTTATGTTTTCGAGACGGCGAAGGCTGTAGTGAAGGCACACTAGCGGATGAACTAATTAGATAGATACTTACATACCTACCTACACGACGTCAGTAACAACCACGTTGTTGCTACTGCAGATACCTAGGTAGTAGGTACCTACCCGTGACAATAATAAATCGTTTGATTCCGCATTCATGACCATTGTTCGATCTAAATTGCATTTATGTTTACGTACATAACAGTTAAATAACTCTAATTTTTCCTTCATACTTTCTACGGGCTTAGGGCCGTCGCGTCAGTAATACATTTTACGTCTAACTATGTACCTACTTACTTTGTAAGTATTCTTTTATTCTCAAGAAAAAGTATTGCAGGCGCAGGCGTATTTAAAAAATTGGAGCTATCTACAAACATAATCAACATAAAACTAACTAAGGCTAAGAACATAAATTAGATAATTACACTTCCCTGTATCGAAGCAACTGCTCAAAATGGAGTCCACTTCGCTCGATACATAGACGGGCACGTTTCATTAAATTGTCGTTTAATTTTCCTAATGTGTGTCTGTCACTTTTCACAATATTAAATGCGTCCACTATCGCACTTCGTAACTCATCTCGAGTAGTACGCTCCTCGAAATAAACTAGTCTTTTAATTTCGGACCACAAATAAAAATCCAAGGGTGTTAAGTCAGGGCTCCTTGCGGGTAGGGCTGCCATCCGTCAGGGTTTCCCCGGATTTGTCCTAGTTTAGAGGGCGTCCGGGGAGCGTCCGGGCGGGGCTGGCAAAAAGTGTCCCGGGATTCCCAATTAATTAAAAGATAAGCGATAAATCTAAACAAATCTTAGTTAAAAATTCATTCGTAATTGGTAAGCGCAACCAAGCTAACTCCTACGCTTCATAAAAGCCGATAACGGCCGATGTCCGATGTTTTTTTTTTTTTTTGTGTTGATTTTGATCTCGTAATAATTTTAACTTGTTACTAATTTTTAATTTAGAATTTATGAATACCTTAGGGTTTGGATAGGTACTTAACCTACCCAACGGAACTACATATATGACATAAAATTTGTTGAGACATATGTATGTAGTTTATTTGTTATTTAAAAAACCAAAAATTATAATTAGATATTTTTTAATTACCTCATAAATAGAAGAGTGTAAAATGTTGACTATTTTATTTGTTATACAGTAGTTTAAGTTGATTGTGTCAAACATTGTTAAATAACTAGCAAACAAGCTGTTTAAATGAATACATTTTATTTTTATTTTTATTGTTATTTTTTTTTCTGGGATGTCCGGGATAAATACTGAATTTCATCCAAATGTCCGGGGTTTTTGAAGTGTTTGTCCGGGGTCGGCAATTTAGGTGATGGCAGCCCTACTTGCGGGCCAAGCCACAGGGCCACCACGACCTATCCACTGCTCACCAAACTCACTATTTAGGTGCGCACGCACTGAAGTAGCAAAATGGGCAGGGCATCCATCATGCTGGTAGAACATACCGCGTAAATATGCCACAGGCACATCCTCTAGCAACAGCGGTATCACAGTTTGCAGCATCTCTAAATAAGACCCACCAGTCAGGTGACCTTCAATAAAAATAGGCCCTATTATTTGGTCGTTAATAATGCCTGCCCAAACATTCACGCTGAATCTAACCTGATGGTTATCTTCGCGAATGAGGTGCGGGTTTAAAAACGACCAATAATGTTCGTTGTGAACGTTGTACGTAAACGCGTGTAAATAGCGATTCATCCGTCCACAGTATGTTGGCAGTGGCATTTTCCAACAACCATTGGCATAATGCGATCCTCCTTGGCCCGTCGCCTTCGTAGATAGCATGCGCTCGACGAAAATGGTATGGATGTAATCCATTCGAATTTAATAATTTCCAAACGTAATACTGGCTAACATTGAACCGCCTGGCCGCCATTGTGGTACTGCGACGTGGGTCGCGTTCGAAGTACTCCAGTATTTCTTCTTCCAATTCCACCGAGTATGGTAGTCTACCGCGGCCCTGCGCGTGTGTGGGTGCTCGAAACTGTCCGTGATCGAGGAGGCGCTGGCTTACAGCCAGGATGGTGGAGGTGAAGGGAACTTGAGGGTCGGTGATTCCACGTGCGCGCAGTGAGTTCAGGTGTTCCGGCTGAGCATATAAACGTCTAGCCTCTTCCAGGTTATGGTGCGCCATCCCATAAAAATCCACCATTGCCCAATACTCGTATGGTGTCGGACGTAAAAGAATAGCACCATCCCATATCTTCCCGTGGGTGTCGTAAGAGGCGACTAAGGGACTTACCAGAGAATGGGCAGCAGCGTTCTCTGCGGTTTCTAACAACCGTACTGCGATCGCCAACCCGCCTGCCAAGCGTGGTGATTATGGCAAAACCCCCCCAATGATGAGCGCAACAAAGAAATGGCCCCTAGTACCCGGCAGCCCGTCTACCCTCGACTATGGTAGCGGTCGAGGTTACGGCGTGGCAAGGGGTGCGAAGAATCTCCGGACGGGATCAGGCTGCCTATACCGACGACTTGACCTGGCAACATACAACACGCGTACACTCCGGACCGACGAGAAGATAACGGAACTCGAAAAGGAATTGAGCAGGCTGCGATGGAGTATTGTGGGATTATCTGAAGTCCGAAGAGAGGGGGAGGATACGATAATCCTGAAATCCGGCAACCTGCTCTATTTCCGAGAGGGTGACCGGCAGTCCCAGGGTGGTGTTGGGTTTATCGTCCACAAGTCCCTCGTGAATAACGTGGTGTAGATCGAGAGTGTGTCGACCAGGGTGGCGTACCTTATACTCAGAATATCCTCAAGATATTCGCTGAAGGTCATACAGGTGTACGCCCCGACCTCGGCACACCCCGACGACGAAGTGGAGACCATGTATGAGGATATTTCTAAAGCCCTGCATGGTTTCAAAACTCACTTCACCGTTGTCATGGGGGACTTCAACGCGAAACTGGGCAAACGAGACGGGGATGAGCTGCAGGTGGGGCAATTTGGGGTTGGACGTCGGAACCACCGGGGTCACCGGTGGTTCGTCCGGTAACTGGCTAGTTTTATGGAGAAGGAGGGCCTCTATATGATGAACTCCTTCTTCAGAAAGCGTGAGCACAGGAAGTGGACCTGGCAGAGTCCCGATGATGCAACTAAAAATGAGATTGACTTCATCATGTCAACCAAGAAGCAAATGTTCAATGATGTCTCTGTGATCAATTCGGTGAAAACCGGGAGCGATCACCGCATGGTAAGAGGCACATTGAACATCAATATAAAGCTTGAAAGGTCTCGACTGATGAAGTCTACGCTCCGTCCAGCACAAATCCAGATCCAAAACCCCGAGAGCTTTCAGCTTGAACTCCAGAATCGTTTCGAGTGCCTAGGAAGCTCAGTGGACGAATGCAACGATGGGTTCGTGGAAACTGTCCATACGACTGGGTCTAAGTTCTTCAAGACACGTCGTGCACAGAAGAACAAAAAACTCTCTGATCATACTCTCGAGCTCATGAAGGAGCGGCGCGAGATGATCCTGCAGTCTTCAGACGAGGCGTGGAAATACTGGCAGCTCAATAGACGGATCTCTAAATCCTTGAAACGCGACCTCCGCCGCTTTAATACCGAGCGTATTAAAGACGCTATTGAGCGGAATAAAGGCTCCAAGGTATTTTCAAGAGATCTGGCTATTGGGCAGAGCCAGCTCACGAAACTGAAGACCGACGATGGCAGGATCGTATCCGCCAAACCGGAGCTGCTGAGGGAGATCGAGAGTTTTTATGGGCAGTTGTACACTTCAACTAGCAAACCCGTTGCAAATCTAGCTAACGACCCAAGAGCTAGACTGACCCGACACTATACCGAAGACATTCCGGATGTCAGCCTGTACGAGATTAGGATGGCTCTGAAACAGCTTAAAAACAACAAGGCACCAGGTGATGACGGAATTACGGCCGAACTCCTGAAGGCAGGTGGAAAACCGGTACTTAAGGCCCTTCAGAAGCTGTTTAATTCCGTCATACTCGAGGGGAAAACGCCGCAGGCATGGTGCAGGGGTGTGGTGGTACTCTTCTTCAAAAAGGGCGACAATGCCCGGCTGAAGAACTATAGGCCCATCTCGCTTCTAAGCCATGTCTACAAGCTGTTTTCAAGAGTCATCACGAATCGTCTCGCGCGCAGGTTTGACGATTTTCAGCCTCCCGAACAAGCCGGATTCCGAAAAGGCTTTAGCACTGTAGACCACATACATACGCTGCGCCAGGTTATACAGAAGACCGAAGAGTAAAACCTGCCTCTCTGCTTGGCGTTTGTGGACTACGAGAAAGCCTTCGATTCGATCGAGACTTGGGCTGTACTGCAGTCTCTCCAACGGTGCCAAATCGACTATCGGTACATCGAGGTGCTGAAGAGTTTGTACAAAAACGCCACCATGTCAGTCCGACTTCAGGACCAGACCTCGGAACCTATCCTTCTGCAGCGAGGTGTGAGACAGGGAGACGTCATATCTCCGAAACTGTTCACCGCTGCACTGGAGGATGTCTTCAAGGTTCTGGACTGGAGAGGGCTAGGCATCAACGTCAATGGCGAGTACATCTCTCACCTTCGGTTTGCCGACGATATAGTGGTCATGGCTGAGACCATGGAGGACCTCAGTACAATGCTCGATGACCTCAGTAGAGCTTCCGAAAGAGTAGGTCTTAAAATGAACATGGACAAAACCAAAGTCATGTTGAATGCCCATGTAGCACCCACTCCTATCAAGATCGAAGACTCTACACTCGAAGTTGTAGACGATTATGTCTACCTGGGACAAACGGTCCAGTTAGGTAGGTCCAACTTCGAGAAAGAGGTCAATCGTCGAATCCGACTCGGCTGGGCAGCGTTCGGGAAGTTGCGTGGTATCTTCTCGTCCAACTTACCGCAGTGTCTCAAGACGAAAGTCTATGACCAGTGTGTGTTGCCAGTGATTACATACGGGACCGAAACGTGGTCGCTCACAATGGGCCTCATCAGAAGGCTTAAAGTCACTCAAAGGGCAATGGAGAGGGCTATGCTCGGTGTTTCCTTGCGTGATCAAATCAGAAATGAGGAGATTCGCAAGAGAACCAAGGTTACCGACGTAGCCCGAAGAATAGCCAAACTTAAGTGGCAGTGGGCAGGGCACATTGCTCGCAGAACGGCCATCCGATGGGGCCGAAAAGTTCTGGAGTGGCGACCGCGAACCGGAAGACGCTGCGTTGGAAGGCCTCCCACTAGGTGGACCGATGACCTTGTAAAGGTTGCAGGGATCCGCTGGATGCGAGACGCACGGGACCGGTCAATGTGGCGACACTTGGGGGAGGCCTATGTCCAGCAGTGGACGTCTTTCGGCTGAAATGATGATGATGATGAATGATGCCCAATACTCCACGTTGGAGAACACGTATTGCCGACTCATTATTAGCTCGAGATTAGGTTGCGCGGGAATGACCTAATACAGCGAAACGCGTGACAATACTAGGAAGGAAGGAAGGGCGGGCGGGCGCCCGGTCGGCTAGAGTCTAGAGCGTGGGGTGGGGGCGTGGCTTACGGATCATACTGTCTGATCGATGAATGGATTTTTCAATGGGTACCGTTCGTATGTGTTGCCGATCGTGTTTACGTTTTACACACACATATGCATTTACCGCAAAGAAGCATTACTTCGAGTTCCCATTATTTCACAAAAAATTATTCTTACTTTTAAAAAAAAATAGTCCCAATCGTTTCGAGATCGATGATCGAGTTTATAGCTTTCGGTTTCAGAACGACCTAAAAATAACCGTGTATAGGGCAACACTGTTCCATTAGAATATTCTTTGCTTATTTAATAACATCGTATCAAAAACAGCAAATTACAACCGAAAATTGAACTTCAAAGACTGTGTTAGTATCAAATACAGCAATATACTGACGATAAGTTTCAAAAACAGCAATCTGTGAGTGTCAGCCAATCACAAGCGTTACTTCGGTTGTGGGTCAAAATGGCGTCCGCGTTGTTTTTGTTGTGAGTTTTGTGCGTGTATTTTCTTGTTTTATTATAAAAATAACGTTGAAAAGTTAGTATTAACATTAAAAAACTGGACATGGAGGTGCACCCCACGCGTGTTAAAGTTTGCACGAAAGAAAAAAAGAGATCCCACAAAATGGAAAACAAATATTGCAAAATGTTTGAGGTATGTACTAACATTGTTTTAACGTAGGGCTGTCACAACACATTAAATTGGTTTACACTCATTGAATGTTGAGTTCATATCGAAATTATCAAAATAAATTTTAATTGAATACGCATTATTATTTCAAATCAGTTTTGGATTTCTTTATTTTATACACTATTTTTTAATTTAGTTTACCTAACACATGTTAACACGCTTTGTTTTTCTTTTTAGATGAATCATATAGAAGCAAATATAGCAATATCCACTTTTTTCTCAAATGAACCTGATGATAGCGCCACCATCTACGTAAAATTTCAAACGTTTTTTTTAAAGTAATAGCGCTCCTAAAACAGCAATATCCCGTATAAAAAGTAGTTGAACTTTTAATGTTCAGTGCAAAAACAGCAAAATCCAAGCCTGTCAAAACCAATTGCAGCAAAGTCCCAACTAGCCAATCACGGAGCGTTATTCAGTATGGCGAAAACGGTTGAACGGCGTAAAGACGTGCTCTAATTTCGATAATTAATCTTAGATTTTAACGAGTTTTGAAGTGATCTAGTTATTACATCGTTGAGATGGATTGTTCTCCGGTCCCTGTAAATAATAACTCTGCAAGAAAACGTCAACGAAACCCCGAAAATTGGAAACGCAATCTCGCCAAAGTTCAGAGGTTAGTACTCAAATTTTATACAGTACTCCCTATGCCTTGATACTTTTTTGGTAACCGATTCTTTTTATTTCAATTTCTGTCTTGAATCTTCTTACATTATATTATCTTAAACTATTTGTGTATCTGTTGTTTTTTTTTGCGTCGAGTTATTAACCCGCGGAGGACACCAGGGATCAAAATACTCGACATAAAATTACATGATTATTATTGATTATAAATAATGTTTCTATCCATACTACCTAATATTATAAAAAAGAAAATCTGTCAGTATGTTTGTCTATTTCATGGTCAAACCGCTAGACGGTGAGATGAATGTTTCAAAACATCATCGAAATCCGTTCAGTGTGGTGTCTGTTACTTTATCACGTTGAAACTGGTAGATGTTTCAACCTCAATTATTTTTTTTTAAAGTGTGTCTTTCTGTCAATAGTGCATTTTTAGAGTTTTTTGTTTTTTGTTTTAGGTATTCACCAAAAACGTTGCCAATGAGACCTTTATGCAAGCATAAAAAGAATTTCAGTGCTTGTCTATCACTATGAAAGACATTAAATCATTTCATGATAGATTTTATCAATTTAAAAATAAAAGCAAACAAGATGCTTTCATATTAAAACATTGCACAATTAAACAGACTCAACGTCGTCGTCCAACAACTGGTAACCATAAGCCAAAGAATTCACAAATTTCTTATTTTGTGTATAGCCCTGATTTGAAGAAACGTCTAAAAGTTTGCCAAAAATTTTTTTTGATTGTTCTTCAAATTACCAAATATAGGGTGCAATCAGTGATGACTGAATATTTTAAAACGGGTGCATTGCTTATGGCGGGTCCAGACGAGTGTAACGTGTAATGTAATCCACCGTGTAATGTAACACGAATTCTACGTGTGGACGGCACTACGAGCATTACATGTAACGCTCGCGCGGCGCTCGGGGTTGATCCATCGGCTGTCGGTTTTTCGCGCGAACACAAAGACGCTCGCAGTGCTCGTTTAGACGGCGTTCGTGACGGTTGTGTCGTATGTACGTTCATGATGTGGAGTGACGAACAATCGCTTGAACTTATTAGTTTGTATCAAGAAAAACCTGTTATTTGGGATCCAAAAAACCCGCAATACTATAAAAAAATCTGAAACACGATGCTTGGAGTGATATTGCTCATTCATTGGAAAGAGATGTAGAAGAATGCAAAAACAAAATGATTAGTTTGCTTGCTTCACATCGAAGAGAAAAAGGAAAAGTAAAGAAGAGCCATAGTTCCGGAAAAGGTATGTTTTATTATAAATTTCTGTTGCTTTACATATTACACACTTTTATTTATTAATTTAGTTTTTACTTAGGTATTATCACTTACTTGCTATTAGTACAATTATTACTTCTATTGTGTACCCACTATATTACTATATTCTACTATATTTTACTATACAATATATTTATGTACTATATTCTATTGTATTGTTTATTTATTGTAATTTATTTTACAGGTGGGGATGAAACGTACAAAAGTACATGGTTTGCTTACGAGGCGCTGGCATTTTTAGGAGATCGAAATAATCCAAGGAAACGACGCAACACAGAGGTAACTGCATTGAACTAGTTTCCTTCGACTTGATAAAAAAAACTTAACAATATGTATTCTGCCAAGAAACTGTACCCTCGTTCATAAAATAGTCATTAAACTCATCCCTAATTTGTTTTGCCGTTGAGGCAGCTCTTCTAGGTACATTATTCAATGGAAGTAAAGATGACATTTCACAATCTCTCCGCCAACTACCTTCACATAATCTTCCGTTTCGGTCGCTGTCAAGTGAGCCAGGGGGTGCATACAAGTTTTTAGATGAATCCGTGTTTCTCAAAAAATTATGCAAGTGTGCAATAGCCATGACTATAGTCTCCACGGTTTTGGGCTGAAGGAGCATAGGTTTTCGTAGAACTCTGAACACAGATGCTGTGATACCAAATACATTTTCTACAATCCTGCGAGCTCTGCTTAACCGGTAATTAAAAATTCTTCGCGGCGATCCCTTGGGGTATTCTCCTGGATAGGGTTTCATTATATTGTTTTGTAAAGGGAAGGCAGAGTCTCCTACAAAAACATATGGTACTACTTTGTTTCTACCTTGCAGTGCTTCAGGTGCAGGCAATCTTAACGAATTATTTTCTAGTTTTTTATATAATTTTTTTTATTAATTCAGTTTCTTTAAAAATTCCACCATCTGAAATGCGGCCTTGACATCCGACATCCAGAAATTTATAATTATATTCCGCGTCTACTAAAGCAAACATCACTATACTGAAATTCGATTTGTAGTTACGATATTCTGTGCCACTATGTACCGGAGCCTCGAGAATGACATGTTTACCGTCCATGGCTCCGGCACAATGGGGAAAATTCCACAATTCATCAAATCTGTTTGAGATCTGGATCCATTCTGACTCTGTTTTTGGCAGCTGAAACAATGAATTTCTTTTTAATTACAGATTACAAATGAACCGGAACAGAGTGCATCTACAAGTGTAGAAAATGATAACAGTTCAGAATTTATATCACCAACTGGTCAGGCCCTCAAAAAAAAGAAATCAGACGAAAATAAAAAAATGGGTATGCTTTCGGAGGCTCTTGGCCTGCTTAAGAGTGCTGCTTCTAGTCCTACTCCTGAACCCCGAAACAATAATCCAAACAATTTTGACAGTGAAACCCTTTTCTTTTCAAATTTTATATGCAGCAAGATGCAACAATATAACAGAAGTACTAAAAATGCCGTGCAGCGAGCAATAATGGACATAATATTCAAAGCCGATGAAGGATGCACTAACTTTTCTCAACATTATTATCCATCGGCATTCAATTACAGTGGGTA
This sequence comes from Noctua comes, assembly GCA_963082995.1. Taxonomy (NCBI): domain Eukaryota; kingdom Metazoa; phylum Arthropoda; class Insecta; order Lepidoptera; family Noctuidae; genus Noctua; species Noctua comes. Next base: position 882,880 of record OY720293.1, read on the forward strand.
TACAACAGGCTCGGTTCCTTCATCAAGATACTGCAATGAACCACCTTCTTTGTCTAATCGCTCAGAACTTACTTCAGGGTATTCAACAGGTCAGAATCAGACAAGTTGCCCTACTGCTCCATATGCTTCACCTGTTCCCTCAGAATTATCTCAAACTTCATATGAAGATGTAGATTTTGTGAATGACCTGATTTTAAAAGAATAAATTTTGTACTACATGATTTGAAGATACAATTTGATTTAACTTTCTAATTTTAATTTTGGAATAATTTTAATTTTGCTTACCCTACTTAATACAATAGCTTAATTTGTTATTTTAATTTTTAATAAATAAATAAAAATATGTAAAACTCACCTTAATGTTTTCTTTCAATGCTTTTATAATCGCTTCACAAACTTCTAGTACAATGCAAGACATTGACTGTTTTGAAATTCTGAAGGTGTATTGAAGGCTTGTAAATGAATCTCCTGTTGCCAAAAATCTTAGTGTTAGAGCCAGTCTATCTTGCGGCGAAATTGCAGATCTCATTATAGTGTCTTGTCTTGATATTTTAGGCGCAATGATTGTTAACAAATATTCGAAGTCAGTAGGCGACATCCGTGTAAAGTTTTTATATTGACCACTTATATGTTGAGATTTTAGTTCCACAAGTAAAGAAGATCTTCTTTTATACAAATTAGTTTTCCACCATCGACGCTTCCGACTTTTGCGGTCTTCAGTTAGTAAATACATGAAAATAAAAGCCGCACCAGCTATCACGACCTTCCTATTCGGCATGTTCGTAGCAACTGAGTGGAAACAGCTTTTGAAATATTTTCGCGTTCACAATTCGCTTTGAGTTCGTGTGCCGTCCACACTGTTGATGCTAAATTACACGTAATCTTACATTACACGTTACACTCGTCTGGACCCGGCTTTAAAGAGAAAAGAGGTGGCGATCACGTTTCTCATAAGAATACACACAAAAAAAGGCGATAATGGATTTTATAAATAAATTAAATTGTGAAGAACCACATTATTGTCGCGGAAAAACAAAAAGATATTACCTACCTGCAGAACTAAGCATCAATAAACTATGGGTGATGCACAATAATTCACAGATTGACAATTTAAAGGTAAAAAAGTCTTACTTCCGTAATTTATTTAACCAGAATTACAATTTGGGATTTGGTTCACCTCGGACCGATGTATGCTCGACTTGCCTGCGGTTTGGTGAAAACATAAAAACAGAAACGGACAATAATGTCCGCAATGAATTATTAATAAACCAGAGAATACACAAATTGAAAGCAAAGGCTTTTTTTGGTTATGTCAAAGAAGAAAATTCTGATCTAATTAGTTTATCTTTTGACTGCCAAAAAAATTTGTGTTTACCGAAGACCCCCGATCAATCAGCTTATTACTCTCATCAAGTCAATTTGTTTAATTTCACTATAGTTCAGGGATCATCGAAAAGTAAATTAGAACCAACAAATGTATTGCTTATTGCTGGACAGAAAACTCATTTCCTAAAGCTTCAAACGAAATAGCTTCAGCTGTTTACCATAGACTCCAGAATACAGAACTAGATGGAATAAAGACTGTACGTTTGATAGCAGATGGCTGTGCCGGCCAAAACAAAAATACCACAGTTCTGGCAATGTGTACTAAGTGGCTAGCTGAGGCTCCTCGCCATGTAAAGACTTTGGAGCTGGTTTTTTCCCATAGTTGGACACTCTTTTATACCCCCAGATAGAGTTTTTGCGCGGATAGAAAAAGAAATACGTAAACGGGAGATAATAGCAAATCCCGGTGAATATCATAATATTATAAAAGAATTTGGAAAAATAATAATCTTAGGAGAAGACTGCAAGGTATTTAATTGGAAGGATGACGCAGCAAGAGTCATGAAGCCTGTCGGAAGATGGCACTTCCAATTTAAAAATGCCAAACGATATGTTCTAAAACGTTCTAAAAAAGAAGGAAACGTTCTTATTAAAGGAAACATACACTATAAAAATGATGACGGTGTTTTTAAGAACGTCAACCTTCCAGGGAAACTGTCTATTAATTTACGTCCCATAGAAAGGAGATGGCCAATTTACTTATACAACCCAGCCTAGCATCTAAAAATTAATGTACATTAATAAATTTTGCTTTATTTCGAAGGTAGTATGCTCTACAATTAACTGTAAAAGTTACATAATCCACAGACTTCAGGTTTCTTAGAAATTAATAAAAACATGTCTTGAACAAGACTGATGATTATGTGTACTGTGAGCATAGTGGGACAGTAATGGAATGATTAAGTACCTAGGACATTCATATTTGGATAGATAAAAGGATAGTTAAGTGACATAAAAGATTGTAGTGTTTAAATAAAAACAAACATTAAATAACTTTTGAATGAAATATTTAATATTCAAAAATTCTAACGAAAATATCGTCTAAAAATGATGCTGGTGGAGTAATATGTGTCTGATGTCTAGCCCAGCCTAAATACCAGATCATTATCATCACGTGGCAACAACACCCTACCGTCCTATTACCGACCAAGCAGTTGCAATAGTAACCCAAAATAGATTCTAGTGGGCAGTTGCTACTGGGCTCAACATCAAACAAAATATATGTGTAATAAATCCTTTGGCTTGTATGCCTAGACTTTATACGCCCCCTTAATAAATAGGGTCTATTCCCACCTATATGTAGGACAAACTCCTGGGAATTATCCAGTTCTGGACATACTTCCACCTCATAAACTCCATTTTGTCTGATGTGTTCACCGTAATATGATCGTGCTTGTTTGACTTGGTAAGGCCCTAATGCGAATAACAACAACTGATTATAAGAAAATATTGGAAACCTTTCCAGTTGCGGTAGGTTACCGTCAATTCTCGTGAACATAATTCTTCTCCTATTTAAATTAAATTCGTTCACAAACTGCCCTAGATGATTTGGTACATCCATGAACCGTAACGCCCTTTGAATAATCTGTTCACAATTAGGACTATCTATGAGACAAGGATGGAATTTATTTAAAATAGCTGCTGCTATTTTAAAATCAATCAATAAATGAGTAGCAGCTAAATTAAAAAACCGTTGCCTAAACAATTTAAAATCTCTCTTAAACCTACCATTGACAACTTCGACTACCCATCTGCAAAGTGTTACCCTTCTGCTTTTATTAGCCTGGGAATAGGATAATTGAGTTTCTCCTTGTTCTAGTGATTCTGGTTTAAAAACTCTATAGTTATACTGTTCCAAAATTGGTATAGCGTCGCGAAATCCACGATCTAAGATAAATATATCATTAGCTCTAAAGAGTCTACGGTAAGGACCATTTTCATTTTCAAACAAATTGGTCATGATATCAGCATCAGTCTGAGTTGCAGGAAATGGACCTACAGCGTCAATAATATGACCATCACATGACACAATCAAAAATGGTTTTACTAAGTTGTCATATTTGTGTGAGCTGTATGTTTTCTTCTGAAACATATAGTTCGCACTTTTCTGGAGGTAAATATATGTACCATCAAATATGATTATAGCAGACCTGTTCTCAGGTGCTTCTTCTGGGTCACTAAAGAGAGCCGAAGGAATCCGTAAATTCCTGGCAACAATTTCTGAATGACTTATGTGGTTGACTCCTAAATGCTGTGGTACAAAATTGTCATAAAGGCAAGATCTAACTTTTTTCATTTTAAGTTCTAAAGTAGCTCTAGGAATATTAAAAATTGTTGACAACCTACGGTTGCTTTCACCAGACCTTAACTTGGCTAAATATATGGCTAAGGCTGTTGTTGGCTTGCGTACATTAAGTGTTGGCAAAATATTCAATAAGCTCATGAACTCGGTTACAGTAAGTCCTGTCCAATAATGACACACATGGTTTGGCATTTCTTGGATATTTTCAAAATTGATATATTCACCCGTACATTTAGATATTCTAATTATATCCTCTATTTGACTGGCATTAAAAGAAGTAAATGACATACTATTTTGGGGCAACTCATGCCACTGATTTGAATATAAATGTGACTCGCATACTCTTGAACTACGGGGAATATAAAAATTATAATCATTGATTAAAATCCGTTTTACAAAGTCAGGTATTAGATAAAATGATCTATTAAAACATCTATTAAATACACAATGGGCAGAAGTGTTTGAAGCCCGCTTATAGTTGGGTAATGTTATTTGATTAGAAGTACGAGTTGGTGGTAAAAGAGCCGGTGGAGGTAAGATGGGGGCCTCTGGTGGTGGTGACATTGCATTTTCATCAAAAAAGTCTTCTGCAGGTTCACCAGGTTCTTCTCGAGATGAATCTTGATGTAACAGTCTATTAGCCCTCATCCAGCAGGGATGACAAACATAGTTCCTTGTTATTCCCTAAAACAAATTATATTGACTTGTATCTAATATAGCTTGTGATAGCTTAATGGTGTAAATGTTATGTAGAATGTAGTCTTATGTCTTCTCGGTCTTGCATACATATCAGACATACATCTCTGACTCTTAGAACTTACACACACATTACTATAATTTATCACTACATATAAGCTGAAAGAATTTCATATGAGAGACACTTGCAATTGCCTGTAAGTTTACATAATAAATAAATATATTTAGAGACCTCAACTGTGTTTAAAGTAAGGCAACCTGCATCGGCTAATTATATAGGCTAAACATATAGTCTCATTACACTTATTATAGAAAGGCCAGCTAGGAAAATTATGTTACATGATAATAACTTATTGTTATATTATTTTCATGCATCATACCTGAAGTCTTGCGGTAAAAGAGAATTGCAGGAGAAGTGGTGATTCTGGTCCAATAATGTGGTGTCTTATGTCCCTTACTGATCGGCCACAACCAAGGTACACCATAGTGTGGCCCAGTACTCTATGATTGACACCTTCTGAAGTTAGCAGCAAGAAGCATGAGTGACAAATATGTCCATCTTCTGGAAGCTGAAAGGCAAAGTAGATTATTAGAGTATAGGTATATCAACATTATATGTATTGTATTACATGTATTGTAATATGAAGAAGGTTCTAAATCAACACATTTTTTAATATTTAAAAGTGTTTGAATTGAAATAATAATTGTTTGTAAATGCAAATCATTCGATGCACTGTTTATATAACACGAGATTATGTTATAAGTTTAATTTATTTTAATTAGGTACATACCTGAATTGTTAGCCACTGCACAAGCCTTCCTTGGAAAGGCATGTCTAACGAAGACACAACATGTCTTCTTAACCGTCCCGTAGCTATACCGCAGTTAATACACCTCATTGTAAACAGTTCACAGTGTCCAAAACGTAAGCACAATCAAGTCCGCATTAATAAGCACTAGGTAATCGTTCGGCAATGGAATCAGTCCGTGTAGAATAGCAATGGTCGATATGGATAAAAGATAATCGCACAGTTTACAAACAAGCAAACAAAAAACAACGCACGCGCAAGTTGAAGTTGCGGGTACAAATGACAAACGAAAAACAAATAGCGGGACGGCGGGTGTCAACTGTCAAACCTGCATGCATGTCGTTTCGTTACACGACGTGTTACAAGAAAAAGTTACTTAAAACAACAATGTTTCATAGCATTTGAGTAATTTACAAAATATACTTTTTTTTTTATTATGATTACGATAGAGAATAATCGGTCAGTCATTTTACAGTTCAAATATTTTTTTTATTTATATCTGATGGAACATTAATGTTTTGGGTTTACAGGGAATGGAACGTTTATCCAAAATGGTGCGCTATCTCAATACACCGGAAACGCAGAACAACTATTTATGTTTAAATATTTATTCTGAACTTGTACGAAAATATAAATAGTTTTATAATTTTTATTTATTTATAATTAGACGTCTACTAATGTACATGCTACTGAGTAACTAGGCTGAAACTGGCCATGTCCTTTATCCTACCAATAAAATTAGTGACTCGACGGGTGTTCGTAAACTTTTAACCAATCATTATGGTGAAAACTGGCAAACTATTGAGCGCCTAAACTTTTACGTTCCTTTGATTTCTGGTCCCAGTGATGAAATGCAGATGATGAATACTCATAATACTGAAACTTTAGAAGAAGTTAATTGTGAACCCCAAGAAGAAATTGCGAGCATGCTAATTTAATTTCCAATTAGCCACATAACTATAATTACCTATTATCTTTGTTTTGTAAAAGTACATATTATTGTTATAAGTACTTTTACAAAACAAAGAAAGCATTGATTGCGTCTGTTCTATTGAAATTTTCATAAATAAATATTTTTGACAATTTTTATTTGTGTGCGTTTTTTTTTTATCCCGGTCAATAAAATTTCATAATATTAGACAAACCTCATTAAAGTATCTAATCCATATGTCCTAGTATACACAGTTTTAAATATGGCGTCCATCGGTGCAATGCCAGCAAAATCCCAAAGTAGGAGATTCAAATACAGCAATATCCTACTGTCAAGAACAATAACAGCAATATCCAGTATTTTTTTCAATATTTTAACGTCATCGTTTAGTTATTTTATTATACAGAGTGGAGACGATAATACGACAATAAATGAAAACACGCATAATACTAGTTCATAGGAACAATTCTAAACTATCAAAAAAATTCCAAAATCGAAATAGAAAAAAAAAAAAATTCAAACAAACTAAATGGCATAAAACTGAACACGAAATAGAACACCATTTGTGAATATTGGTTCACTAACCTGTGGTAAGTGCGGCAACTACGCGGTCCTGTAGCGACTTGATCTTTTGGCTAATGTTCAGTAAAAACAATTACACTAAATCACAGACTATTCACCAAACAATCAGGCACCTCTCATCCGCTGGTTATTTTTTAATGAAATTATTAATCACTATCTGGATCACTGTTCAATCACTTAGCTAAGTACCTACGTCACTAAATTTTCTCTCTCGATATGTCCGTATAGCCAAAGCGGCATTTCTGTGACACTCCCTGTAAATTAAAACCATGTCGGTGTATTCCGAAGCTGTGTAGGTGTAACGAGGCATGATTATTACCTACAAACAAAACAAAAAAACACAATAAAAACTAAGAGTCTTATCTCGCACAATTCACTTAACTACTTAACTCGATACCTATTAAAATGTTACGTGTCCTGTCACTAAAATAAAGCGCCCAATTCGCACTTATGATAACTAACAAATCACAAACACGCGAACGCGGGCGCCGGGTACTTCAAAGGAGGCGCGGCGAGGCGGGCAAAGAAAGTACGTCCTGCGGTACTCATGCGCTTACGAAGCGATGACGCGTTGGTCGTCACAGGATTGCAATGACACACTGACCGTGACCTACATTTGTAGTTTCAAGTTTCGACAAGAAAGTGAAGTACAAACAAACCATTACAAACCATTACAAACCATTTATCTCTTTCACACTTACTAAAACAGTGCATAGTTCAACTTCCGCATGCGTTATTTTCTTATCTAACTCTGAGGATACCCTTTATGACTCTTATTGGCCTAGTTTAAGGTATAATTTGCAGTAAATCAAATTTAAAAACGATTTTGGCGAAAGTTTTTAAATAGCGAGTTGGCAACGTGTCTTTAATGATTTGATGTTTTACCGATGCGGGGGTCGTTAACCTGTTAGTGCTTCCTTAAAATCAGATACATCATGTAGCAAATGTTGAAGATGAAAATTAATTTCCTGTGACTAAACTACTTGATATATTCAAATGATTTTTTGTATGTATATTGGGAACGTCTTGAGGTATGCGAAGTTTAATTTATTGTCGTATTGTCATCACCACTCTGTATAATCGCTTGCACATGTGTATTTTAATATTCCCGTTGCAATACAATAAAACTTTGTTCAAAAAACATAGGTATGATTATCAAAATTAGTTTATTTAAATTTCCCAAAATCACCTTACATGGATATTGCTATATTTGCTTCTATATGATTCTGATATTCGTCAAAAGGCATGCCAACTCGAGTATGCGATCATAATACGAAAGTATTGAAATGTGCAACATTGACAATGAATAATTTATCAAAAATACATCGGGATTTTTATAAGAACTCGACAAAGCATGACCAAAATATAATTCTTTTCAAACTGTGTTCAATAAAAGAAACTCAAAAAAGACCTAACTTTAAAGGCAAAAAGAAATTTAAAACTAACTATTCCGTATTCATTAACAAAAAGAGGGTGCCAATCTGCCAAACATTTTTTCTGAGTATTTTTGGCATTAAAAAGTATAGAGTGGAGTACTTGATGAAAAAGTTTTATGAAACGGGAGAATTTCCTCGTGAAGCTCGTGGAGGTGATCGGAAGACTGAAAAGTACGCAGAGAAAAAAGAATCTGTTCATCATTTTATTAAAAGTCTCAAATGTATAGAGTCTCATTATTGCCGAAAAAGCAAGGAAGCTGAAAGAAAATACTTGCCATGTGAGTTGAATATTAAAAAACTTTACCTGATGTATAATACTGACCAGCGTAATGTACAACTTGGGGTAAAATTATCATACTTTCGGCATATTTTCAACACTGAATATAATTTAGGCTTCGGAACACCACAAACGGATGTTTGTTCAAAATGTCTAGAACTAAAAGAAAAGATCAAAATGGAAAAAGACGAAAATAAAAGAAAAATATTTATGACAGAGATGAGGGTTCATTCTTTGAGAGCGAAATCATTTTTTGAAAACTTGAGAGACACTACACCTGGCTTGAAAATAATATCATTTGATTTTCAAAAAAAATTACCGTTACCAAAGGTGCCTGACCAATCATGCTATTATAGCCGACAATTATATTTCTACAATTTAGCCGTAGTTGAAGGCCATTCAAATTTGCCTCTAAATAAAGAGCGTGTATTCTCTTATTATTGTACAGAAGACGAGTTTAGCAAAAATGCGAATTTGGTGGCATCTGCAGTTTATGACCGGCTTTGTAAAACTGATAAAACGGGCATAGCAAGAATTCGTTTGGTTGCAGACGGATGCGGCGGGCAAAATAAAAATTGTATTTTAATTGGTATGTGCTGCAAATGGCTATTAGAAAATAGAAACATTAAGAGTTTAGAAGTCATTTTTCCTGTCATCGGTCATTCCTTTATGCCTGCTGATCGCTTTTTTGGAGTTATACAAAAAAAGCTGCGTAAAATGGAGGTAGTACTTCATCCCAAAGAAATCATAGATATTGTATCTGAAAATGCAACTTTAGTAAAATTTGGTGAAGATTGCACGGTTTTTGACTGGAAGACATCTATCAAAGACATCGTAAAACCCACCACAACTTGGAATATTCAATTCAACCAGTGTAAAAGATTTATTCTGCGTCGTTCAAAAAAACCTGGTAACGTGCTTGTGAGGGGCGATAAATAAGAGTGACCTAGCTACCGCTCAAAATATTTGCAGACCACGAAAACTTATGAATATGATAAATCCGATTATACTGCCCAGCATAGTTGCTGTTAATAAAAGTAAATTAAGTGATGTGAATAAATTACTGAGCAAACATTTTGGTACCGAATGGCAAGGCTTATTGGAATTAAGTTTTTATAAAGAAATATTATTAAGACAGGAGACCTTACAAGAAACGCCTTCTGAAGATATATATTGTGATGAAGAAGTTCAGGAACCTGACGAACTTCGAATTTAATTTTGTGAAAACAATAAAAATGTTTGTGAAATAAATAAAAATTCAACATCTTTGTAAATTTTAATTTGAGTGACAACCCTAAATTACGTGTTGCATTATTATAATCAAAGACAGCAATCTTTGACATAGCTATTAACAAAAGCAGCAATCTGGTGTTTGTTTAGAATCAAATACAGCAATATTTAAATGTAAGTATCAAAAACAGCAATCTGAAAAATTAATTAAAATTTTATTAATTTCTTCTAAATGCAATCTACCCAATGTAATATTTAATTAAAATGCAAACCTTTAATTTACCAAATTAAATCATAAATGATAAATTTATCAACTTTAATAAAGAATGACACGTTTTTTTTTATTTACCACTAATTAGTGAAATGTCAGATTGCTGTTTTTGTTTCTATACGACTCATATAATGAGTTCGTTGATATTTTCATTTTGTTATACGATCAGTGCTTCCCCGTACCGGCCCGAGCGTCCGTGCCCCGCGCGCAGCACGGTTGTTTGTTTTATACCTACAACCCGACCCTTTTTTTACGAGGAGCGGCGGGTGTCGGGTGACCGACACGGCGTATAAACAAAAAGTTTCTATGAACTGATAGTAAACTAATGACTGTTTACTCAAGTATGGACCAAGCTTCACAACGCAAGTTGTTTCGTAACTTTGAATGAATACCATTGTTTTGATAAGCCAAAACAAAATAAAACTTGTATTATTTCAAAACTTAAAGCGGTGACCCTATGTTTTTTTGAACTTTAATTATAGCCGTACTCAGTAGGCATCAAATGACATCAAAATAGTTACCACTTTTCAAACAAAGTTTTGAAATATGAATATTAATAACATCGCGTGGACTAAATTTCTAGTCAAAACAAACACCACGTAAGTAAATCATTACACACCTTGGAATTCTTAACTAGATGGTATGGAATTGGTACCAAATCGTTCGTAATTAATCACGCTTTATGGTTAATTCACAATGACTAAGTACAAACAAGCAATTTAATAGTTATATCACGTTTTTAGTAATTTAAAGATTTTTCAGACAACATTACACCCTATTCCAACATCAAATAAAACTTGTATTATTTCAAAATCTAAAGCGATGACCGTATGTTTTTATTAACCTAAATTATAGGCTAACTCAATATGCATCAAATGACATCATAATAGTTACCACTCTTCAAACAAAGTTTTGAAATACAAATAATAATAACATCGCTTGTACCAAATTTCTAGTAAAAAATTTTACCTACAACGCTCTGGTGCAACGTAAAAATTATTTCACAACTTCGAAACCTTATCTGAATGGTATGTTATTGGTACCCAATTGTTCGTAATTAATCACGCTTTATGGTTAATTCACAATGACTTAAGTAAAAACTAGCAATTTAATAGTTTTGTCACGTTTTTATAAATTTTTCTGACTAAATTATAACCTAACTATTGATTTCATCACCCAATTTACGATCGATTCGGAATTAACATGTATCATTCGAAAGGTCGTTAAAACAGGAACAAAAAGCTATATAATATTACTTACCAAACAAATAACAAACTCCAACAACTATCACTTCAAAACACAACCACAGAAAAAATAAATACCAATTAATTCACTCAAAATTCTACTTTTTCCACAGCGGATAAAATTTTGCGTAAGCCGATTGGAAACAATGCCATCTGTCTTAAAAATGAGGTATTTCAATGGCTTTCTATCAGTACAAGAACGAAGGATGTCGCTTCGTTAGAAAAATTCTAAAAAATAAAACAGAGTGCGCTGTCAACAAAAAAAAAAGTAATAATAATAGTGTGCCAAAATTGGGCGTTGGGCAGTTGACCGTTTTCGTTCCGGTCCCAATTTTGGCACTTGGTCAGTTTAGGGGGTACATCTTATTTCAGTTAATGTCCACAATAAACAAAAATGGGTATCGCGCGGTATTAAAAAATGTAGTGAGAAGAAACGTCAATTATTGTGGCAGTATCGAATAAAAGCTACTCAACAGAATAAAACGCGATTTAAGAATTACTCTAAACTATTTAAAAGAATAATAAATTTAACACAGAAAGCACTAAATAATTACAAAATAAAAACATCAATAAATAAATCCAAAACTACCTGGCGAATTATAAACGAATCAAGATTAAATATACCAAAGAATAATATCCCCAAAGTTAGAATTAATAATGAAATTATCTCGGATCCAAAGCATATTTCTAATTCATTTAACGATTATTTTATTGACAAAATTCAACCCTCGATAAATTCAGGGAATAGAGTAACAAAAAATATTTTGAACAGAAAAGATTCTATGTTAATCGCTCCAAGTTTTCCGAATGACATATCGAAAATCATTTTAGCGTTAAACAACACAAATAGTGTGGGTTATGACGGAATCAGTACAAAAATACTAAAAACAGTAGCTGATGTAATAAGTCACCCGCTCAGTCATATAATAAATTTGTGTATAAGTGAAGGTATTTTTCCAGAAGCATTAAAAAAATCGGTAATAAAGCCATTGTTTAAAAAACAAGACAAGGAACTAATGGAATGTTACAGGCCGATTGCATTAATACCGATGTTCTCAAAAGTAATTGAATACTATATTTATAATAAACTTAGTTTTTATTTAGAAGTGAACAATATACTCTGTAACGAACAAAAAGGATTTAGAAAAAAGAAAACAATAAATATGGCAGTTTATGACTTTTTGCACTCGATTATGTCAAATATGGATAAAAAGACTCCAGTCTGTGCCATTTTTTGTGACATGACGCAGGCATTTGATTATGTCCAACATGATATTTTATTAAAAAAACTTAAGGCGTACGGTGTTAGAGGGAATGTTCTTGAACTTATAAAATCATATTTGCACGACAGAAAAAAAATAACCGAAATAAGTAGACTAAACACTAAAACCAAACATGAAGAAAACATTCTATCGGAGGAACGAACCGTTACCTATGGAGTTCCGCAAGGAAGTGTTTTAGGACCTCGACTTTTTACACTTTACATTAATGACTTTCCAAAGTCAATTGAACATCCTGTAACACTTTTCGCGGACGACAGTACTATAACTTTACCCTGTAATAATAAAGACCTATATAGATATGACATTAATAATACATTGATCAATACTATACAATGGTTAGACAATAATAATTTAAAAATTAATTTAAGTAAGACAGTAAAAACGGAATGATGGAATGTTCACATTGCTGAAGTAAGCAGGAGGGTGTTTTGTTCGTATCGGTCACTTAAGCGTCTTCAGAAGTTCCTGCCGTTTCAGACTAAAATTACTCTTGCTCAGTCTCTTCTTCTTCCTCTTCTAGACTATGCCGATGTCTGTTTTCTTGACGCGACTGAAGAACTTCTTGATAAGCTCGAACGTCTGCAGAATTTGTGCATCCGCTTCATTTTCGGGCTTCGTAAGTACGACCATGTGTCGGAATTTCGGAAGCAACTGAAGTGGCTACCTATTCGGCGGCGTCGATTTACACACTCTCTCTTTTCTCTTTTCTGTTCTCCATAACCCTAAAGCTCCTTCGTACCTTCAGGAACGCTTCGAGTATCTTGTACCTAGAGATAAACCTTGTCGCTCATCATCATCTCTTCTCCTTCGTTTCCCTCCCCACTCCTCAAGTCGGTATGATGGTTCATTTACTGTTCGCGCTGTGCGCCTTTGGAATTCGCTTCCACACTCCTTGCGGGATAGCCCTTCGTTAGAGGTGTTCAAGAGAGGAATAAGGGAACATTTCCTGTCAACATGATCAATATGTATGTATGTATATTATATAGGATTTTATAGATATGTATATATATATGTACAATATGTATTACGTATATTATATTGTATGTATTTAGTTTGTAACATTAATTAATTTAAGTAATACAATGTGTTAATGCACTTAAGTTTATCCTTTTCTGCAAATCTCACAGTAAAAATTTGGTTTGCTGTAAGAAAACCCAATTCTGGGTTAAGCTCGCCATTGTACATAAGCTATATTGTTGCAATTTGTATGTATATATATTTTTTTTGTGTGCAATAAAGAAAAAAGGATGCATTTTAGACAGCGTTTATTGACATTTTCCAATCTTGACATAACATATAATAATATAACAATTGACACGGTTAATACAACTAAGTTTCTAGGACTAATTATTTACCGACATTTAAATTGGAAGGATCACATAGATTCTCTGAGTAAAAGAATTAGTAGTAGCGCCTATGCATTGTACTTGCTGTCGCGAAATGTCAATAGGGAGGCGTTATTAACAGCTTACTACGGTCTGGCAGAATCCGTTCTCAGATATGGCGTTATCTTTTGGGGTAACTCGACGAATAGAGAAGTAGCATTTAAAGCACAGAAGAGATGCCTTAGAGCAATGTTTCATTTGAAAACCACGGATAGCTGCAAACCCTATTTCATAATGCATAAAATTTTAACATTGCCATCCATATATGTTCTTGAGACCGTTATGTTTGTCAGGAACTATCCTAAATTATTTCCGCGCAAAACAGATCAATTTCCCAGGAACAGGCATGACCAAACCCAAATATCTATAACTCCCTGTAGGACTGCACTTATGCGCAAAAGTGTTTTTCGTATGGCTCCAATTATGTATAATTAGTTGCCTAAGAGTTGGAAGGAGCTTAACAATCTACACTTAAGAGCCATTCATTTTACAAAATTTTAACGCCGAGTTTAGGTAAAAGACCGCAGCATTGTGCATGTGTGCGTAGCTACCCACACATACACAACGCAAACAGTGCAGCGCGACTGTCGAGACGGACTAAACAATCTTGAGCCGTTATAATCGTAATGCACCTTGGTTTGAGATTCATGCAAAAAGAAAATTTATTTGTTCAGTCTATTAATCTGTTGAAGCATTCTAGACTAATAAAAAAACACAAATATATGTTATGTGAAGTATATAATAGAAATAACACAAACAGGGAAACAATTACATATTATTCTCAAATAATAATATGTGTATTCAAATCCTTAAGATTGTAATTACGGTTATATAGTCCATGTCGATATATACTTAAGGAAAGAGAATTTGCATGTAAGTGTCAGGCTGTATGTTGGACAAAATATGATTCGCGATCGTTACAAATATGGCTTTACAGAGTTTTAATCATTAAATCATCAATACAACCCTCTAAACTCATTTAATCCCATTGATTAGATTTTTCACGAAATAGTCATTAAATGGGGTAAGGCGGGTAACGCTACCCATTACAAGATTTGAATTTCGCGGACTACCCTGGCGCTTCCACCTAAGTGATCGATAACTGTATGTGAATTGCAAATAAAAATAATATCTACGTGGCTTCTGTTGCTTTCTTTAAGGCTGCAGAATTTGTATTTTTCCATTTTTTGACACAGTTTAGTTTTAGCAATGGGGCGTGAGGGTTGTGTATACCATTACACAACCCTCACGCCCCATTGCTAAAACTAATAAAACAGAAAGATAATAATGATTCTACAAACTACTAAAATAATACTTTACTGATAAACGAATATACAAAATAATAAACGAACTTCATTCCTTATGAATAAAAATACAAAGAGGATCAAAATGTTGTAGTCGTAGTATAAAAATGCGTTCACGATAGATGCGCTCGAAAATCGGGACGCGGGAAAAATTGACACAGGTCCTTCGTCGATGGGCGCTCATGCCGTACTAATCGGTGCCCGTTTATGCATCGTAATTTATTGTAATTTAGAGTGCTATTAAAAATTATATTATGTCTGATTAAATGAATTGATTTTAATAAAACTTTAGAATTAGTTTAGTAAAAGAACATAGTTTATTTTGACATGATTTTTTAAATGTAATTACGCTTTATTCCAACCAAAAAATCGCGAAAAAGTAGCGATATAAAACGCAAAAATTGACCTAAGACTTAGCTTTTTTACTAATTAATGTTATTAATTATTGATATTCTAGTAAATTATGTGTCGACAAAATTATATGTCTAATACTATTTATGTATTTTTTTCAGTGAAATTTATAGATATTAATGATAGATATAGGAGTCTGAAATTGACTCTGCGATGATTTTTTAGTAAACTAGTTGTGGGAGATTAATCACTACATAGTGAAAAAACAAGTTTTTGTAAATGTGTTTAATGAAGTGTCAATACGAAGACTAATCTTTTTTTAAATGTATTCAACAATGCCAGAGTGTTACCTAAGATTGTAAGTTAGGCGACTAAAGTCTTAGATGTTTGCGCGAAAACGTGAAATGGCTCTTAAAAAGAAAACTTAAAATATATTTAGTAAATAAAACATACTACAACATTAACGAGTTCCTCGAGGAAAGATTTATATTGACTTAATAGCTTATTCGATTTGATTATTATTATTTTTTGTGTTTGTATTATTTTGTGTTTGTTAATTTACAATGGAATAGTTAAATTATTTTTGGATGTTTTTATTATTATTAAATTTATATATTTTTTTATTGTTGATGACATGATTATTGTATAAGTCTTTAACTTATTTTGTGTTTAATGTTCTCTTTGATTTTTATTGCTTTAAATTTATTACAATAATATTATTCAATTACTTAATTTATTGATATTTTATAAGAATGTTTTAATTAATAATAATGTTTCTATATATTTGCACGTCACATCATGTGGCAAACATGCGTACCTTAATGCTTTCTACCATCTTGCATGCATGTATTTTTTCTGTATGTATGACACATGTTTATGCAAATAAATATTATCTTATCTTATCAGAAGACCCCTCATACGTAGGTAAACATGTGCGACTGTGTGCGTTCGTGGATTTGTACTGTGACCACAACATTCTTCTGGAATTAGTATAACTACATCAATAAATAATCAATGCTCATACATGTTTAAAAATTCAGTGTATGTATTATGATTATAACATAATATACTATTTAGGGTGTCTGAGGGTGTGCGTTAATTACGTTACATGTTGTATACAACATGTAATTAGTTTTACTAATTTCGGAAGAATGTTGTGGTCACAATACAAATTCACGAACGCACACAGTCGCGAACGTAGGTATCCTCATACCTACGTTCGCGATTTGCTAGCCTAGTAGGTACCTATTCGCTCGCTTTCGAGACGAGTTAACGCCGCTCGACACAATTCGTAGATATGCCGAAAAAAGCCGACAATACACGATTGTTTACGTTAAAGAAATATGAACATGTCCGAACTCCGAGCATCGAGCTGTTTATTTATGTCTAGTAAACATTTGATTGCATCTTTCCCTCACACTTTTCAGGCTTTGGACTGTCGACTCTGAATGATTTTATTTATTGATTACTAGCTGTAGCCCGCGACTTCGTTCGCGTGGAAATGTTGGTGTGCAAGTGTGAGATTGGCTCGTGGGTCTAGTGGTAGCAAGCGCGACTACTAAGCGTGGGATCGATTCCCAGGGTCAGGCAAAGTGTTAAAATAATTGTTTATTTCAATTACATAAAGTTGTCACACACATGATTTGGAGATCACCTTTTAAGCAAGATGCTTTTGTTAGGGGGCGTCTATTAATTACGTGAGACGATTTTTCGACCCCCCTCCCCCCTTTGTGGGATATCGTGAGATTTGGGTTGACCCCCTCATCTCCCTCCTAATCTCACGTGAGATTTATCAAAATGCGTAGTTTAGTATAAATAAGGTAATCTGTGCTTGATTGCGTTGAATTCACTAAAAGAAAATAATATGTACAGAAACATGTTAACTCAATTAAACCTAGTTATATCTGCCGAGACCCCCCTGTCTCCCTCGTGAGATTGGGTGATAATGGGCGTGAACCCCCCCTGGTTAAAAAGTGATTTTTAACCAGAATGATAAACACCAATTTTCATGGTTTAAACTACAAAAATGATGATTTTCTATTCAAACTTTCATCCCCTATTTAACTCCCTTAGGGGTTGAATTTGGAAAAACACTGAAACACGTAGTTTTTAATTTTCCCCCATAATGATAAAAACCAATTTTCATGGTTTAAACTACAAAAAAGTAAATTTTCCAAACAAACTTTCATCCCCTATTTAACTCCCTTAGGGGTTGAATTTGGAAAAACACTGAAACACGTAGTTTTTAATTTTCCCCCATAATGATAAAAACCAACTTTCATGGTTTAAACTACAAAAAAGTAAATTTTCCATACAAACTTTCATCCCCTATTTAACACCCTTATGGGTTGAGTTTCGAAAAATCCTTCCTTATTCCTTGTCTACATTATAATGGAAACCTTTGTGCAAAATTTCAGCTTTCTAGGTCCAAGGGTTTGGGCTGGAAGTTGATGAGTCAGTCAGTCAGTCAGTCAGTCAGTCAGTCAGTCAGGACTTCTCTGAATTTGGAAAAACACTGAAACACGTGGTTTTTAGTTTTTCCCATAATGATAAACACCAATTTTCATGGTTTAAACTACAGAAATGACGATTTTTATACAAACTTTCATCCCCTATTTAACTCTCTTAGGGGTTGAATTTCGGAAAACACTGAAACGTGATTTTTAACCAGAATGATAAACACCAATTTTCATTGTTTAAACTACAAAAATGATGATTTTCTATACAAACTGTCATCCCCTATTTAACTCCCTTAGGGGTTGAATTTGGAAAAACACTGAAACACGTAGTTTTTAATTTTTCCCCATAATGATAAATACCAATTTTCATGGTTTAAACTACAAAAATTATAATACTCCATACAAACTTTCATCCCCTATTTAACTCCCTTACAGTGGCGTGCCTTCCATACAAGCCCAGAAGCATGGCTTGCCTAACAATCAGCCTATTAATAAACAAGAAAAAAAACGTTCCATAATAGCAATCATTTATAAATATCAAAATAATAATAACATTAAAATCCGCGCGCCGAGCGCCGAACGCAACGTCATCCGTCGCGCGATTTCACAAGTTGCCAAATATTATCTGTTTCATTCATAATTATCGGAATATTATTTAAATTTCGCGTGCATTCATCATGCAGCGACACGACCAAACCTACGCCAGCCGTAAATGCCACCCACAGTTGCGACCTCGCTCTAACGCAATACACTAAGCGTTGAAGTGCACCGTCTCTCTCGCACTCGTTGGCTTCGCCATTTGGCTTAATATTTGTATAGAAATGTTAAAATTTCATTGATAAATAAAATTCGGAGACGATTTTTGACCATTTCTATGGGAGCCACAAGCCGCGAGAAGCTCGGCTTTTCTGTGGTATTAAGTTCGCTCAAATCAGCGTCCGCGTTGACCGGCCTGAAGTGAGTTGATAATGCCAGTAGCACGCGTCAATTAATACGAATGAATGCTGTTTTGAAAATTTTGAGAACAATATTCTAAAGTTAGGTTTTGTTTTGTTATTGTAATTGTGTGAAAGTTATTAGCACGATGTGATTTATACCTATGATTTTGCAAGTGATTAATTGTTTGTTATATAGTGGTCTGATTATTAAAATGTGAATTCGGATATTACCGTCGAAAAGGTATGTAAATACGTTGAGTTAGCTCTTTACTTCACTGTTAAAGAAGTCCTAATGATAGTTTTTCTCGGCAATGTATTTTTGTCGCTTTTCGCATATCATTTTGTAGTTATTTGATAAAGTTCTTCCAAATAAAGAACCATCATCGTAATATTATATATCTTTGAAATAAGAAAATACAATATCCAATGATTTTATCGAAGAGTTTAGGTACTTAAAGAGTTGTTCTGAATAATAGAATAAGTAAATAAAAGTGGCTATTATTTATTAGTGATTTATAATGATTTTGTGAGATCATTAATATTTATGTAATAATTATCAAATATTATAGTTTTAATCGACACTATATTGAATTAATAAAATAGTGTGTACGGCAATAAAATAACAAATCAATAGTGTAAATGCCATCTAGTGGCTATTTTGAATGAAATATTTTGCACGTCTGAATTGTAAACAGTAGCGTAGCGAACTTACTTTGGTGTCACGATTCGTACGTATAGATGGCGCCTTTGTCAATTATGCAAGCGTATTATGATATCGAGACTAGAAATTAATTGAAAAACTATAATTTATAAAATTATTTCCCAACACATCGGTAGCTGACTAACTGGGCTTGCCTCCATTCTGACCTAGCGGCACGCCACTGCTCCCTTAGGGGTTGAATTTGGAAAAACACTGAAACACGTGGTTTTTAATTTTTCTCCATAATGATAAAAACCAATTTTCATGGTTTAAACTACAAAAAATTATAATATTCCATACAAACTTTCATCCCCTATTTAACACCCTTAGTGGTTGAATTTGGAAAAACACTGAAACACGTGGTTTTTAGTTTTTCCCATAATGATAAACACCAATTTTCATGATTTAAACTACAGAAATGACGATTTTCTATACAAACTTTCATCCCCTATTTAACTCTCTTAGGGGTTGAATTTCGGAAAACACTGAAACGTGATTTTTAACCAGAATGATAAAAACCAATTTTCATTGTTTAAACTACAAAAATGACAATTTTCCATACAAACTTTCATCCCCTATTTAACACCCTTATGGGTTGAATTTGGAAAAACACTGAAACACGTGGTTTTTAATTTTTCCCCATAATGATAAACACCAATTTTCATGGTTTAAACTACAAAAATGACGATTCTCTATACAAACTTTCATCCCCTATTTAACTCCCTTAGGTGTTGAATTTCGAAAAATACTCAAACACGTGGTTTTTAATTTTTCACCAGGATGGTAACCACCAATTTTTATGGTTTAAACTACAAAAATGACGATTTTCCATACAAACTTTCATCCCCTATTTAACTCCCTTAGGGGTTGAATTTCGAAAAATCCTTCCTTATTCCTTGTCTACATTATAATGGAAACCTTTGTGCAAAATTTCAGCTTTCTAGGTCTAAGGGTTTGGGCTGGGCGTTGATGAGTCAGTCAGTCAGTCAGTCAGTCAGTCAGTCAGTCAGTCAGTCAGTCAGGACTTCTCTTTTTATTTATATAGAAGATAGATATAGATGATTATATAGATATAATGCCAATATTCGGTACAAAATGTTATGCTGTTAATAATAATGAACTGCTAAAAATAAGAGGCGATACGACAATATTATTCAAAGATGTGAATGTTTAAAAGATGTCATCATCATCATCATCATCATTTCAGCCGAAAGACGTCCACTGCTGGACATAGGCCTCCCCCAAGTGTCGCCACATTGACCGGTCCCGTGCGTCTCGCATCCAGCGGATCCCTGCAACCTTTACAAGGTCATCGGTCCACCTAGTGGGAGGCCTTCCAACGCAGCGTCTTCCGGTTCGCGGTCGCCACTCCAGAACTTTTCGGCCCCATCGGCCATCCGTTCTGCGAGCAATGTGCCCTGCCCACTGCCACTTAAGTTTGGCTATTCTTCGGGCTACGTCGGTAACCTTGGTTCTCTTGCGGATCTCCTCATTTCTGATTTGATCACGCATGGAAACACCGAGCATAGCCCTCTCCATTGCCCTTTGGGTGACTTTATGCCTTCTGATGAGGCCCATTGTGAGCGACCACGTTTCGGTCCCGTATGTAATCACTGGCAACACACACTGGTCATAGACTTTCGTCTTGAGACACTGCGGTAAGTTGGACGAGAAGATACCACGCAACTTCCCGAACGCTGCCCAGCCGAGTCGGATTCGACGATTGACCTCTTTCTCGAAGTTGGACCTACCTAACTGGACCGTTTGTCCCAGGTAGACATAATCGTCTACAAAAAAGTTCTACGTCTACTTAAAAGATGTGAATCAAGATATTTACAATAATTTAAAAAATCAAATAGGTACTTAACTTACTGATTGCCACTCAACACTCATACGACGTTGTATTTTTAATACACTTTCAAAATGTTCACCACCTTGTTCAATACATTTTAATGTCCGTTTTCTTAATTGATGTTTTAATTTAGAAAGCACTTCGGTGTCATTTTCACTTCACCATCGTGTTGGTAGAATACCTCTTGTAAATTATGAAGAGGTATGTCTTCTAGCAGTGTAGGTAGAGTTTCTCGTAAAAAGTGTAAATATGCGTCTCCTGTTAATCTTTGTAAGAACACAGGTCACGGTATGTTTGTACCAATAACACCGGCCCAGACGTTAACTGAGAAACGGTGTTGGTAGGAATCCACTCTGCATGCGTGAGGATTTTCGTGCATCCATAAATGTGTGTTGTGTTGATTGTAGGTACATCCCCACACGTGTGAATGAACTTTCATCTGTCCAAATTATGTTCCGCTGCCAATTTTCTAATAACCAGCGGCTGAACTGCAAGCGTGAAGCGTAATCGTTTGGAGTCAACTCCTGGCATCTTCTGAGGTGGAATGGATGTTCTTTATCACCACGAAGTCTTCTCCACACATGCATATGACTACATTCAAAGCGTGGCGCTGCTTCTCGGGTACTGGCATGGGGATTCTCATCGAAATAATCTAGTATGTCGTTTTGAAGACGAGTAAGTGTACGCAAATTGGCTCCCTGTCGATGACCCGTGTTCGGACGGAACGTTCCGTGGTTGCGAAGCCACTGACTAGCAGCTAACAAAGTCCTGCGGTCTACTCTTGTACCATTCCTTTGGTTGTATGTTCTGCAAGCTAGAGCTACATTATCACCACACCGTGCCAAAGTTCTCACCATTTCGGTGTACTGAACATTTGTGTAATGGAAAGACATCGCGCGCGAAAAATTACGCAAACACACAACTTTCCACTAATAATATCCGCGCGAGACTGAGCGCCGGCGCGTGGTGGCTATCTAGCTCTATCCCAGGTTTTTAGTTTGCAGGAGAAAGGGAACGAAAACAAATATGACTGATTTTGTATTTAGTTGTCTTATCTAATATTGTGTCCTTTGTGCAATGCCTGTTAGCGTAAATCTCTAAGTTTACTTAAAAGTATCTGTAAAGACTTTAACTTGCTTGAAATAAGGTTAATTTTTCTTTATTTTGTTTTGAGTGACGGGAATTTGTATTGATACAAATAAAAGTGCACTTTCAAAAGTCTTATTGCCTTGCGTTACGGTCTATTTTAGTTTGTTTTGACTGTACAGGGGTAGTGTGACTGTAATTTACGTTGTTTTAATTATTTTTGGGAAAAAAAATTACCTATATTAAATCCATGACCGTTATTTGAAGAGGAAATTGAAATGAAATAACTATCAGGACAACAAATGTAATCTATCAAAGCACAAAGATTAACAGTTAAAACACAAAAGTTATAATTTTAAGTAACAAATTACAAAATTGGTCGAGTTAACAAAATCAAGGGGAATAGTTAGAGCGCGCCGCCGAATAAGGGAATGAGCCCTTAGCCACGCTACGCGTTGACTTAAATAGGCTCGGTCATATGGTCCGGGCTTCCTGGTGGGGTGTAGGTTGGAGACGCAGCTATTTGAAGCTTACTGTTTGAGATAGGCCGTATCTGTTTTCCGGTTATTTATGTCCTTCTTCTTCACTCCTATATATCTATCTCGCTCGCACACTCCCCACCAGGCAGGCCCGAGCGCAGTAGGGAGGCTCGAGGCCTTCACGAATCATTGGCGTCTTGTTTTCCGGCGAGTACGGTTGTCTTCACCTTCACTAAACCGTAAATAGAAATATCACCTGCGCGTGAGTTAATTTCATATTTAAACGGTGTTACCGTTCGTTTTTCAAGTCGATTTGATATTAACGTTCATAATTAAAATTGATTACGCAGGTATGTAACGTATTTTTAGCGTTATTTTTCTTGGTTTCTTTTTGTTTCTAGAAACATTTACCCATTGTCCTTTCTCAGTATAAAGTGGCATAATCATACTGTGTCCTAGTTGTGAACTTTTGTGTTTTACAGATACCCACCTTTTAAAAAGTGTTTAACTTTTAGGATGGATGATTTAGACAAAAATAGTACATGTGTGAACGCTAGGGTTGAGGAGCCGCGACATGATTTATCGCGGGATCGGGTGCCAAAGCCGGCTCAGTTAAGTTCTCGGAAACGTGCACGCTCAGCTAGGAGTTGATCATCTAGTAGCAGCCCTTCTTCGTCAAGTGATTCCACGGATTCCGCGAGCTCTTCCGACCGAAAGAAAAAACGTGGCCGTCACCACAAAAGAAGGGGGGGCAAATATAGTCGCAAATCACGGAAAGACAATCGGCAGATGCACAAGTTATTCCGAGAGATGAGTGCATTACGTAATCAAATTGCTTTGTCATCATCAGTGCCATGTGGCGGTGCGGAGCCCGCGTCAGTTACAGACAACGACTTGTTGATTGATGACAGTGTTAGTGGCATCTTGTCCAATGATGGTAGTGACGCGTGCGAGAGTGAGCCTACTCAGGTTCAACTGCCGTTCAATTTCGATATTGAAACGAAACTGAAGGAGCCTGCGGTTCCTAAAGCACCCGATAATTTATTGAAAGCCCTTCAGGATATACAATATTTTAATAAAAGTGAATGGAGTGAGGTCAGGTACTCTAAAGTACAGAAATCATATTGCCATACGCCTGGTTTTATTGACCTAGAATCCAATGAGGAGATTCGTGCGTATGATCAGTTGCGCCATTTGGCTTATGCTGACAAGGCTTACGCCGCTCTTACATTTTGTGCGCTGGAACAAAGGCAGGCGTTATCATCTACTTAGTCAGAACTACTATCCTGGGCTCATGCAGATCAGGGTTTAAATTTTAATAGCCTGCAGGATAAGATCACGGAGGTTTTTCTAAAGGTGATTTCCACAAAGCGTCTTCAGATTTGTTGCAGCTTATCTGTGGACAAAGGGCTGAAGTTATGCAAATGCGCCGAGATGGAATAACTAATCACGTTCGTGATCCTTTAATAAAAGCAACGCTACGCAAGATCCCACAATTCGACCGCCATTTATTCGAAAGCGAATCGTTTACCGCTGCCCTTGAAAAAATGGATGAGGTTAAGAAGACATTCATGCCGTTAGTTAAACCTACAAGTGGCTCTGCTTCGCAAGCAGGACCAAGCAAGGCTGCACGCCACCCCCCGCAGGGGTCGACTGACTATCATGGACCCTCGCAGGGTACCAGCCATGGATGCTGCGCCTCTGTGCCTCATCCATATTATTAATACCGCCAGTCCTCACAGGACTGCTATCATGAACGTCCTCAGCGACAGAGCAACCAGAGTGACCGTCGCACGGCGCCTACAAGTAACAACAGAGGTTCATTTCGCTCGCGGGGTGGCCGCCAAAGCTACAAGCCTCAGAGTCAGGGCAAAGGAAACCGTAAACACCCCGGAGTCTCCTCAGACTACAACTCTGGGAACAAAAACCGTAAGTACTGACTCGACAGAATTCAGGGCGGGTCAACTAGCACTATTTTACAATCGATGGAAGGAAATGGGAGCTCCAAACTTTCTGTTGCGCATAATAACAGGGTATCGCATACCCTTTCTTCTAAAACCACCTCTAATGTTGCCACATTTGAGGAAAGGGCCCTACATCACACAGGAGTCCGAATCGATGTCGGCACTCATCAGTCAGATGAAAGACCAAGGTGTATTAGAAGCAGTGCGACCTTCCCCGAGCTTCCTGTCAACATTGTTTCTTGTGCCAAAGAGCGATGGCTCCGACCACCCAATATTCAACTTAAGAGCTTTAAACGACTATGTAATCACGGAACCCTTCAGCCTGATAAATGTGTTTCGTATACCGGAGTTCCTCCAGCCAGGCGACTGGCTTTGCAAAGTAGACCTTTCGCAAGCTTACTTTCAGTTACCAATTATCTCCGGCACACGGAAGATTTTTGCGCCTCATTTACCAAGGGGAGCTATTAGAAATGACCTGCTTACCTTTCGACCTCAGTACAGCACCAAAGGTGTTTGCCTCTCTGAGCAACTGGGTCGCTCAAACATTGCGAGAACAGAATCTGCGCATAATTGTCTACCTAGATGACTTCCCGGTAGTTCACCAGGACAAGGACACTCTGCAAACTCATGTTCGTACTCTCCTGCACCGTCTAGAATATCTAGGGTGGCAAGTAAATCTAAAGAAATCCGTTGTATCCCCACAAAAGAGTCTTGTGTATCTGGGAGTTCAGTGGGATCCTTGGGCCAACAAAACATCTCTGCCGCAAGACAAGGTCAGAAATCTTATCCACAAGGTCTCTGCAAGGCTGAACTTGGGCAAGGCTTGCCTGCAAGAATTACAAAGCCTAGTGGGCCTTCTAAACTTTGCAAGTTTTGTGGTGCCACAGGGCAGACTACATCACCGGTCTCTGCTCAGTTTCCTAAATGCATCTCTAAATATGCCAGTCAGGAAGGAGATCCACTTACCAGACGAAGTCCTAGAGGATCTTCAGAGGTGGCTTCACAACTGCCACCAAACAGCTGCAATCCATCTGCCACCACCAACTCACTTTGTGACCACAGACGCCTCCGATCTGCCTTGGGGAGCTCAGGTGGACGGTTACGCAGTGTCAGGTGTGTGGACTGCTCAAGAACAACATCTACATTGCAACCTAAAAGAGATGCTGGCAATCTTAAACGTGCTCGAAACCCACGGTCCTCTACTGTGCAAGTCCACTGCTCTGTTCCAGTGCGACAATCGAACAGTTGTGGCCCACTTGCGAAACGAGGGCGGCACGAGATCGCCACTTCTGATGGAAGTAACGTACAGAGTGTTCCGCTTACTAGATTGTCATCAAATAAATCTGACAGTCAAATATATACCCGGCATTTACAACGGACCAGAATGGCATCTTCTGCCCGCTTGCACGGAGAAGGTATTTCACAAGTTTGGCACTCCGGTAGTAGATCTATTTGCGTCCAGTCGAGCAAACGTGGTAGCTAACTACGTGTCTCTGGATTTAACAGATACCCAAGCGTTATTCCACAATGCCTTTTCCCGGCAGTGGAACTACCACCTTGCGTGGGTGTTGCCACCACCATACCTGATACCCAAGGTGCTGGCCCACCTCAACTCGGCGACCGGGCTGTACCTTTTAATTGTCCCCCGGTGGAGTCGGGTATTCTGGCGGGCCGATCTCAAAGCTCGAGCAGTAGCAGCTCCATGGTTGATCACCAATCTCAGGGAGAATCTAATAGACACCACGACCGGTCTGCCACCCCTCAAGGTTCAAGAGATGGCGCTCGAAGTCTGGAAGTGTAGGGGTGGTCGAAGAGCTTGACGGGTTGGAATGAAGATCAAATACAGTTACTTAAATCCTCGTGGCGTACTTCGACTCTTAAAACCTATAAGGTCGCGTGGGATCGATGGGTATCTCGGTGTAAAAAATATAATTTGGATCCTTTTCACCCAACCGGGCCCATCGTTGCTAGATATCTAGCAAATAAGGTAAGTATTTAATATGCGTTTTATTTCAGGAAAAACGCTTCTATTAAAAATTATAGAAATCGATTCAGTAAACGATTCTGAACAAACTACTTTCAGGATGTGCGTTAATTATGTTTTTATTTTATTTTTATTTTATTTTATTTATTCGGAAGAACCAACAATTACACATTATACAGGGTTACTGGTAATTCGACGTATATCCGTCAGGGGCTGATAAGGGGGCCAAAATGCAACAAATTGAACCCCCCATATGTATGGCCGAAATTCAATAGTTTTCGAGATATTAGAATTTTAAGGGTTTTTCGATATTTACTCAAAATTTGACATTTCATTCCAAATAAAAAAAAACTATATATTTGAATGGGTACCATTAAAAATGATGTTGTAGCTGGCACTTCAATTAAGCTATGGACATATTTAAAACTACTTAATTTAACAAAATAATGAAAATAATGAGCGATATAAGAATAATATCTTACCAATATTTTCATTTTAAGCTTCAAAAATGTTGTCTCGTCACAAAAAATTCTATGACATTAATCGTACAAATAACTAAAACAACTTGCTTATTCTGTAAGCTTTCCAGAAAGCTATAAAAGTCAATTTTAAAATACATAATTCGTGCCAAGGCATGTGTTTGAATCGGCGCGGGGAGAGAAAGGGTCATTTGTATTTGTATAAAATAAAATGCATAAAAAAATGTACATCAAAGGAGAATGACCACGACAATATGGACCACGGTACAGAGTTGCGTCAATTCCAAAGTTGTTTTAGATGGTTTATAAATTAACCAAATAACTATCTACAATTGCTATTTTGGAATCAAAACCCGCATTTCCAAGTTTTTTTAGAAAACGTAACTTAACCTCAAAATAGAAATATCCGTCGTGTATAGAGGTAAGTAAGGTCGTAGTTTGGAGAGCAGATTAATTAGCATATCTGATGGGATAGAGACTTAAATAAATCAGTACCTTGCCTTTATATTTCCTGTTAAAACAGTTACAAATACAAAAAAAGGAGAGCTGTAAAAGAAAAACAATAGAATTCAAAGAGATCTTTAATTTGATCCAGTGACACTGGTAGCACTTTAAACATGTAGGTAGGTATATAATCAATCATAGTACATCTAACCCTTACAGTAAGTAGGTAGCTACCTATTCATATAGGAACAGCGAATGATCATTAAACAATTTCTTGCTTTTGACATCCACCGTTCTAAAGTGGTTCGAGGTTTATTAAAAAGAGTAGCCAACCTTTCATTACTGTCACCAGTTCTTACCTTAACTAAATATATGCACAAGGCTATAGAAGCATTTGGTACCTGTTCTGCTAGATTTGGGATACTGTTAAGTAAATCATAAAACTGGTCAGCATTGAATCCAAGCCAATAATGACATAAATATGGAGGCATCATCCTAATATTTGAAAAATCAAATCTGTTATTAGCTACTCGCTGCATCATAGTCATAATATTATCAAATTGACTACCAGTAAAATCCCTCAATTGGGAGGTTAATTCATTCCAAGAACCGTGATCCAAGTGGTGACGACAAACACGTGCACCTGATGGTACATAGAATTTATAATGATACAATAATAAATCTTTTATAGCACATGGTACAAGTAGACGTTCATTTTCAAAACAATTAACGAATATGCAGTGGCCAGATGTGTTTGCAGCACGTCTATATAAAGATGATGTGATTTTTGGTGCAGCTAATTGAACTGCTATTGGTCTTGAAGATGGAAGAGGAGGTGGCTCAGGAATATTGAAATCATCACTTGACACAGCATGTGCTACAGTAGGACGATTTGAATCATGCTGCTGTTGCCTCTGTACTTCTCTCATAGCTGATCTCCAACATGCAGCACATACACGTTCCATTCTGCAAACCTAAAAAAAATAAGGTGCTTAAATATTTTTTCTGTTAGCCCAAGTAGACAGATTCAGTATTAGACACTCCATATTTTCAATAAGATACTAATAAATATTTACCAAGTGCAGTGGAACCAGTCTCATTAAAATGTTTCTTTCTTGTCGATCATGTCGCACAGGGTATGTTCTTGGTGCTCGTAAGATAGAATTTCCACAAGGAAAGCAGATTCTTCTATGTCCAAGAGCAGGCAAAGGCATAGCACTTCCTTCGCTCATTGTGTTAACGCGATTTTGAAGCAGTCCAAAACACTCGGAACAAATTATACTTCCTGGAGACAGCTGCAATCAAAAAATATATTTGAAATGAAATATAAAAAAAAGGTCATTAGAATATAGTATAATAGAATGAGCAAAGGAATGTCACAATCACCGACTTCAAGTCTAACTGAATGGGCCGCACAACATAATTATATTTTGTGCTTACAGCAAGGAGTGCTTCCAATTTCAGCATTGTGACATTAATTTTATGCTATCATTTGTCTATAGTTTTTAATATGTGATTTATAAAAAACAAAAATTAAAATATAAAAACGAGAGAATGACTGGCTAGGTTTAAACTGTTTGAGAAATCAAGAAATAGACTGATAGGTATGAAAACGTCAATAGAATGTGCTTACCTGAGTAGGAGTTATCCATGACTGTAACACATTGATCATCTGAGTAGTAGCTTGTTCCAAAGAATACCTGCGTTGGTTTCTTAGGATTGCAAAAAAACAGTTGATACACCGGTTTCGGCGGTCGATTGTTCTTGTTGTCGGTACCTCACGCGAAGTGGTCGACATTTTCAGTAGGTAGTCGCTAAGTAGTACAGTACAGTACAACAAAATACGAATCACACACAAACTTCAAACAAAGTGAAAACTTCCTGGCGTAAAAACGTCCTGGCGTAAGATTCACAATTTCACATTAAAGTTAGCGATAGTGATTGAAAACAAGAAATAAACAAATAGTTACAATGAATATCACAATTACTGTGGAGAGTAGGACTCGATCAACACAAAAAAACTAATACTTAAATCGCAATGAACAAACTTAGCATGCACCACGCGCAATTGACATTGGACTTTTTGACAATGACAATTCAATTTAAGACACCAACACCAATGTTGCCACTTTAGATTTTAAATGAAAATCGATTACTCGAATAAATACACTCGACACATAATTATTACAAATGACTGATTTAGTTCTATAATTAGTTATTTATTAAAAAGGTTCGATTTATATCAAACCGAAGCAAGATAATTAAAAAAAATCTATGCAATCATTCATATGTATCGTTAGCCAACAAAGTGAAATTGCTTTAAAAAGTTTTGAAAGCAAAATAATAAGACTACTGTGTGTGTGAAATACTAATTATTTCACACCACAGTAGTATCATCTCGCTTTATTATTTATAAAAACCCCGCGATTTACCTTTCCAATGACTTTACATTTATATTAATTTGTAATAGTATACAAAAAAAATCGATTAGAGTTGTCAATATATTTACTTATTTTGATTATGGCAACACTTTAACGTAAGAATAGCCGGCAGTAGGTAATTCATTTTATCAAAACAATTTCATAACTTATTAAGTTTACAAAATAAACCCCTATACAAAATTGGCATTCTAATTGCAGAATGACTTCAAAAATAAAGAAAATAATTGTAATATAATTTTTATCTTGATGCATGAGAAAAACCAGTACCGTTGATGGTCATGATCCTTTTATTACAAATTTTACACATCTTGTTCAAAATGAGCCCCTCGATTACGAATGCAGGTTCGAATTCTCTTCCTAACTTCGGTTTTCGTCACTCTTGATGTGAACGTTGTTCTCATCTGTTGCACCGCGTTTATTATTCGCTGTCGAAGTTCTTCGACTGAATTTATTGGGGTCACATAAACTAATGCCTTCATATGACCCCAAACGTAAAAATCAAGTGGTGTGATATCAGGGCTTCGTGCTGGCCACGGAATTGGCCCTCCCCTCCCAATCCATCGGTTTGGATATCTCTCGTCTAGCCACTGTCGGACAGTAATCCGGTAATGTGCTGGGCAACCATCATGTTGAAACATGAGGTTGTTTTTTATTTCTTCGGGAACATCCGCCAACAAATCGTCTAGGTTGTTTCTCAAAAACTCCTCGTAATTTTCGCCGTTCAAATTTTGGGGCAAGAAATGAGGGCCCACCAAATAATTATCAACGACACCCATCCATACGTTCAGGGAAAATCTCATTTGCGACGCAGTTTCTTTTTTAGTTTTTTTGGATTCCTGCCTGCTTTAGGTGCCCAAAAATGTAAGTTATGGTAATTCGTTATTCCATCCCGGTCAAACTTTGACTCGTCACTCCACAAAATATTTCTTAGGAAATGTTCCTGGTCAGCGTCAGCGTTTAACATAAACCGAGAAAATTCGAGTCGCCTGGCAGGATCTCCCTCGTGCAATGTTTGAACAGGTTGATAATAGTACGGGTGTCTACCTGATAGATGTACTACCGACCACACTTTCCACTGGGACATACCGAGCTGTCTTGCAACAATGTTCGTTGAGATGTTTGGGTCATCAATAAAACACTGAAGAATGGTGTCCTCTTCGTCAGCCGTGTACCGTCGAGGTCTGCCAGCGTTGAATTGTGCTCTTTGAACACTGCCAGTTTCAGACACTCGTCGATAGGTGCTCCCGAAAACAGTAACGTGGGGAAGTCGACGATCGGGAAAGCGGCGTTGGTATTCTCGCAGAGCCGCAGCCGCGTTTCCATCGGCAAAACCATAACAAAACATTATGCGTATTCGTTATTAGGATACGAAGCCATGTTATCCGAAATAACAATGATAACAAAAAGAATAACAAGAGAAACAAGAATTAACAATAATGATCGATAACAAATTAACGGGATGAGAGATTGGTAGCAAGATAACAACACACGTGCTTGCGCGGCGGAGAGTCAAAACTTACTAAGGAAGGCGACGCGAGCGCAGCAGACGCCGTGTACTCCCCCGCCCGCACACCCCATCGCGAAGAATTTCGCCAGGAAAATCGGTTGTTTTAGCGAGGATCATAAACTAAAAACACAGATAATTTCTCTCCCCGCGCCGGTTCAAACACATGCCATGCCACGAATTATGTATTTTAAAATTGACTTTTATACCTTTCTGGAGAGCTTACAGGATAAGCAAGTTGTTTTAGTTATTTGTACGATTAATGTCATAGAAATTTTTGTGACGAGACAACATTTTTGAAGCGTAAAATGAAAATATTGGTAAGATATTATTCTTATATCGCTCATTATTTTCATTATTTTGTTAAATTAAGTAGTTTTAATTATGTCCATAGCTTAATTGAAGTGCCAGCTACAACATCATTTTTAATGGTACCCATTCAAATATGTAGTTTTTATTTTATTTGGAACTAGCTGTAGCCCGCGACTTCGTTCGCGTGGAAATTTTGGTGTGCAAATGTGAGATTGGCTCGTGGGTCTAGTGGTAGCAAGCGCGACTACTAAGCGTGGGGATCGATTCCCGGGGTCAGGCAAAGTGTTAAAATAATTGTTTATTTCAATTACATAAAGTTGTCACACACATGATTTGGAGATCACCTTTTAAGCAAGATGCTTTTGTTAGGGGGCGTCTATTAATTACGTGAGACGATTTTTCGACCCCCCTCCCCCCTTTGTGGGATATCGTGAGATTTGGGTTGACCCCCTCATCTCCCTCCTAATCTCACGTGAGATTTATCAAAATGCGTAGTTTAGTATAAATAAGGTAATCTGTGCTTGATTGCGTTGAATTCACTAAAAGAAAATAATATGTACAGAAACATGTTAACTCAATTAAACCTAGTTATATCTGCCGAGACCCCCCTGTCTCCCTCGTGAGATTGGGTGATAATGGGCGTGAACCCCCCCTGGTTAAAAAGTGATTTTTAACCAGAATGATAAACACCAATTTTCATGGTTTAAACTACAAAAATGATGATTTTCTATTCAAACTTTCATCCCCTATTTAACTCCCTTAGGGGTTGAATTTGGAAAAACACTGAAACACGTAGTTTTTAATTTTCCCCCATAATGATAAAAACCAATTTTCATGGTTTAAACTACAAAAAAGTAAATTTTCCAAACAAACTTTCATCCCCTATTTAACTCCCTTAGGGGTTGAATTTGGAAAAACACTGAAACACGTAGTTTTTAATTTTCCCCCATAATGATAAAAACCAACTTTCATGGTTTAAACTACAAAAAAGTAAATTTTCCATACAAACTTTCATCCCCTATTTAACACCCTTATGGGTTGAGTTTCGAAAAATCCTTCCTTATTCCTTGTCTACATTATAATGGAAACCTTTGTGCAAAATTTCAGCTTTCTAGGTCCAAGGGTTTGGGCTGGAAGTTGATGAGTCAGTCAGTCAGTCAGTCAGTCAGTCAGTCAGTCAGGACTTCTCTGAATTTGGAAAAACACTGAAACACGTGGTTTTTAGTTTTTCCCATAATGATAAACACCAATTTTCATGGTTTAAACTACAGAAATGACGATTTTCTATACAAATTTTCATCCCCTATTTAACTCTCTTAGGGGTTGAATTTCGAAAAACACTGAAACGTGATTTTTAACCAGAATGATAAACACCAATTTTCATGGTTTAAACTACAAAAATGATGATTTTCTATACAAACTTTCATCCCCTATTTAACTCCCTTAGGGGTTGAATTTGGAAAAACACTGAAACACGTAGTTTTTAATTTTCCCCCATAATGATAAAAACCAATTTTCATGGTTTAAACTACAAAAAAGTAAATTTTCCATACAAACTTTCATCCCCTATTTAACACCCTTATGGGTTGAATTTGGAAAAACACTGAAACACGTGGTTTTTAATTTTTCTCCATAATGATAAACATCAATTTTCATGGTTTAAACTACAAAAATGACGATTCTCTATACAAACTTTCATCCCCTATTTAACTCTCTTAGGGGTTGAATTTCGAAAAATCCTTCCTTATTCCTTGTCTACATTATAATGGAAACCTTTGTGCAAAATTTCAGCATTCTAGGTCCAAGGGTTTGGGCTGGGCGTTGATGAGTCAGTCAGTCAGTCAGTCAGTCAGTCAGTCAGTCAGGACTTCTCTGAATTTGGAAAAACACTGAAACACGTGGTTTTTAGTTTTTTCCATAATGATAAACACCAATTTTCATGGTTTAAACTACAGAAATGACGATTTTTATACAAACTTTCATCCCCTATTTAACTCTCTTATTGGTTGAATTTCGGAAAACACTGAAACGTGATTTTTAACCAGAATGATAAACACCAATTTTCATGGTTTAGAGTACAAAAATGACGATTCTCTATACAAACTTTCATCTCCTATTTAACTCCCTTAGGGGTTGAATTTCGAAAAACACTGAAACACGTGGTTTTTAATTTTTAACCAGAAAAGTAACCACCAATTTTTATGGTTTAAACTACAAAAATGACGATTTTGCATACAAACTTTCACCCCCTATTTAACTCCCTTAGGGGTTGAATTTCGAAAAATCCTTCCTTATTCCTTGTCTACATTATAAAGGAAACCTCTGTGCAAAATTTCAGCTTTCTAGGTCCAAGGGTTTGGGCTGGGCGTTGATGAGTCAGTCAGTCAGTCAGTCAGGACTTCTCTTTTTATTTATATAGATAGATAAACTGACTGACTGACTGACTGACTGACTGACTGGGTGATATATCAACGCACAGCTCAAACCGATGGTCCTAGAGAGATGAAACTTGGAGGGTGTGTTCTTTGTGAAGAGTAAGTATCCACTAAGAAAGGGTTTTTGGGAATTCCACCCCTAAAGGGGTAAAATAGGGGATGGAAGTTTATATGAAAGTCCGTCAGTTTTGAAGTTAGAATCTTGAAATTTTGTGTTTAGGCTGATAATTGAAAATTAGTTTATACGTGTCTCGGCGTTTTTGATAATTCTACCCCCGAAGGGTTAAAAAGATGGGTGAAGGTACTATGTTTGTTCGGGTGGAATGCAACTCAATTTTGTACGATTGAGCTGAAATTTTGCACAAACCTTTGGTTCCGGTTACAATACATTTTTATGACAGACATTCCTTAATTCTGCAGCCAGGATCGTCTCCTCAAGAGAGAACTCTTCAGCGGTTAGTAGCACGGCCACGAAACTTTGTTTACGCGCTCAAGTTTGATAGATAAAGATAATTTTATCATGACCTCATCCTGCAGCCAGGGCCGTCTTCTCACAAAGGAACTCCTCAATGGTTACTAGCGTTTTTAAAAAGGTATTTTAAGTTAAAATCACTAATATTTCGGCTTATGGTTGGAAATTAACACAACGTAAATCGTTATTTTTTCTTAATTTCAAACCCACAAGGGGGTGAAAAGGGGGATGAAGTTTTGTATTGAAGTTGTCCGTTCATGAATAAAAATATTAAAGACAAACCGATGGAGTGGTTTAGCAAGAGAGCCATTTTGACTCCCAAAAACGCCCAAGCCTAAAGATTATTTATAATTCTTTTGATACCATGTTCGATATGGACGAGTCGGTTAATTATACTGTAGATTTTTTAAACTCTCTTTATCCGTCGGGTCTTCCGCGTCACAGACTTATGTTGCGCTTAGGTGCTCCTGTGATGTTGCTTCAAAATATACGGCCTGGGGTGCGTTGTCAGAATTCCTCCACGTGTGCCTGATGGCTGCCGGTCCCTCTCGATACGTCTGGAGGGAATAGCAGTTGCTGGGCCGGTGCACCCTGGGCGTGGGCAGTATCCTTCCCCGAGGAATGGGAAGAGATTGTTATTCCTCGGGGAATGTTACTCAGAGAGCTCCCGGCGCGGGAGGTCCGGGGCTGCTGCGGTGAACAAGGAGTTCCTCCGCAAGCGGTCCAGGCCGGTAGGCGACCAAGAGTCGTCGTCAGAGGGAGAGCTGGCTTCGGCTCGCAAGATCCCCACCAGCAAGCGTGGCGGGATCCGCGGCAAGGGGAGAGGCCTCTCTACCACCGAGAGGTCGGCGCGGCTTGCCGAGGAGGGACGCCACCCGGGGGTGGCTGCCGGTCGCGGGGTGGCCCGTTTGAGCTCCTCTGATGACGAGGCGGGCGCAGACGGCGGCTCCGATGTGGAGCGTAAGGCCGGGCTTGCGAAGGAGGTGGAGGCGGCGCTGAGGGCTGTTTCTTGCAAACAAAAGCCCTCCACCAGGCACAAGGCTATACCTGCAGCGATTGCCTCCATCATGGCGGCAGCGGAGGCCAGATATGCGGGGCCCCCGCCAGACGACGTGGCCAAACTGCGGGCGGAGGTCGCTCGACTGACGGCCGCCACGGAGCTTCTCCAAGAGGAGAATAAGAAGCTCCGAGCAGACCTGGCCGGTCTGCGCGAGTCCGGCTCTCGCGAGGCGCCCCAAAATGGGAGCCAGCAGCGACCAAGCCAGCCCGTGCCGGTGGAGAACCAGGTCCTGAACCTGGTTCGGCAGGAGCTGGCTGCCTTCCAGGCGCGGTTCTCCGTCCTGGAGGGCATTGTCCTGCGCCCCCCCCTGGCGGCAAATAAGGCGCCCCCGGGCCCGAGGGTGGCCACATATGCGGCTGCTGCGGCCTCCGCACCGGGGCTGTCCAGTCAGGCCTCCGGCAGGGTTACGTCGGCCCCCGAAAAGCCGGCTCCGGTTAGGAAAGCGGCGGCCCTGAAGCAGGGCAAGGTGGCGGCCCAAAACAAGGGCAAGGCGGCGAATGTGCCAGCGCCAGCCGCGAGACAGCCACCACTGAAGCCCCCCCGCCCCCTAAGCCTTCCGCGGCCGAGACTGGGTGGCAGGTGGCCGGAGAGAAAGCGAGGGAGCAAAGGGCGGCCAAAAAGGCCAGGAAGCGGGAGCGGAAGCGCCGGCAAAAGGAGCATGGCGTCGCGGCTAGACTCAGCGCCCCAAAGACCGCGGCTGTAGTGATCACACTACAGCCGGACGCGGAAAAGAGGGGCGTGACCTATCGCGACGTGCTCGCTAAGGCGAAGGCGACGGTGGATCTCGGGGAGCTCGGGATCGCCGGGGGCCTCAGGCTTAGGGTCACCGCAACAGGGGCTCGAGTGCTAGAGATCCCCGGCGAAACCCGTGGCTCGTCCGCTGACGCTCTGGCTGAAAAGCTTAGAGCGTCCCTAAATGCGGACGAGGCCCGAGTGTCCAGGCCCGTCAAATGCGCAGACCTGCGCATCCTGGGTCTGGACGACTCGGTGACCGAGGAGGAGGTGGTGGCCGCCGTCACCAGGACCGGTGGGTGCCCTGCCGAGCAGGTCAAGGCAGGCACCTTACGTCAGGACCTGACGGGCATGCGAACCGTAACGGTAAGCTGCCCTGTGACGGCGGCGAAAGCCATTGTGGAGGGCCGAAGGCTCTTGGTGGGCTGGGTGTCGGCGCAGTTGAAGCTGCTGGAACCCAGGCCTCTGAGGTGCTTCCGCTGCCATGTGGGGCACCACGTGTCGGTCCGGTGCACCTCGGAGGTGGACCGCAGTGACCATTGCTTCCGCTGCAGCCAGCCTGGTCACATGGCCGCGGCTTGCTCCGCCGCGCCGCACTGCGCCGCATGTGCAGCAGCTGGCAAGCCGGCCGATCACCGGGCAGGGAGCAAGGCCTGCAGTACACCCGCCAAGGCCAGGGGCAAGGGAAGGCCCTCCACCATCAGCACTGCCAAAACCCTCACCGTCGTCGCCACCACCGCAGCCGCCGCTACTGTCGCCGCCGCTGCCGCCACTGCTGCAACTTCCGCAGCGGCGCCCTCGCAGGGGGCCCGGGAGGGGGCTGAAATGGAGTGCCAATAACGGCCCCACTACGCCTTCTCCAGGCGAACATCAACCACTGCGCCTGCGCTCAGGATCTGTTGCTCCAGAGCATGGCGCAGTGGTCGATTAACATCACCGTGGTCGCTGAGCCGTACTTTGTCCCGCCCAGGACTGACTGGGTGGAGGACCTTAGCGGCTCAGTGACCATAATTGCGTCAGCCGCCGCCGGTACCCCGACCCTTGAGAGTGTCAGGAAGGGTCAGGGGTGCGTAGCAGCACGGTTCGGGGAGATCGTAGTAGTGGGAGTCTACTTCTCCCCGAGCCGAACTCTCGCCGAGTTCCACAACTCCCTCACGGAGTTGAGTGTCGTCATCGGAAACCATTCCCTCCCCGTGCTTGTACTCGGGGACTTCAATGCCAAGAACTTGGCTTGGGGTTCTCGTTACACGGACGCGCGGGGTAGGATGGTGGAGGACTGGGCTCTGGAGACAGACCTGGTCGTCCTAAATCGGGGTTCTGTCCAACGTGCGTGCGGATGCGGGGCGAGTCGGTGGTGAACATCTCGTTCGCTAGCCCCGCTCTGTCGCCGCGTGTCGTTGACTGGCGCGTCATGGAAGGGGTGGAGAGCTACTCCGACCACCAGTACATCCGGTTCGACGTCTCCACCCAGACCTCAAGCGCGCCGGTCCTACAGGCCCCGAGTGGTCCGCGATGGGCGCTGAAACAGCTGGACCGGGAGCTCCTCCTGGAAGCCTCGATCGTGCAGGCCTGGGTGTCATCACCGGTCAGGCCTGCCGACATCAATTACGAGGCGGGTTGGTTCCAGGAGGCCATGTCCGAGATTTGCGACGTGGCAATGCCCCGAGTTCAGCCAGGAAGCGCCCGGCGACAGGTGTACTGGTGGTCGCGAGAGCTGACGTCTCTGCGCGAGACGTGCGTTGCCGCGCGGCACCTGTACGCCAGGCATCGCAGGCTCCGCATCCGCCCTCCGGATGCGGCAGCCATTGAGGCGGAGCTGTACAAGAGGTACAGAGCGGCGAAGACCGCCCTCCAAGAGGCTGTCCGGCGGGCCAAGAATCTGGCCCGCGCGGAGATGCTGGAGTCTCTGAACGGAGATCCGTGGGGGCGCCCTTACAAGATGGTGTGGGACAAACTCCGCACCCGGGCCCCCCCGCTGACGCAGAGTCTCCGGCCTGAGCTCGTGGAGGACGTGGTGAGCGCTTTGTTCCCTTCGCGAGGGGAGCATCCTCCCCCACCTATGGCTCCGCCGCCGCGTGCGATGCCGGAAGCGGATCACACCTATGACGATGACGACATTCCGGAGGTGACTGGGGTAGACCTGAGAGTGGCGGTACGCAGGCTGAAAGCCAAAAATACCGCCCCGGGACCTGATGGCTTGCCTGGCAAAGCCTGGGTCCTGGCCTCTGAGGTCCTCGACAGCCGGTGGAACTTCGTGGAGCATTTCCGACGTTTGGCTCCCAAACTGGAACGGACAGGGGCTGCCTTCAAGCGGCTCTTGCCCAACCTGAGGGGTCCAAACGCCTCCTGCCGGAAGCTCTACGCGGGGGTCGTGCGGTCCATGGCCCTTTATGGGGCCCCGGTGTGGGCGCGTTCTTTGAAACTGCGAGCCGCCCACTACCTGAACGCGCCCCAAAAGGTGATAGCCATAAGGCTAATCCGTGGGTACCGCACGATCTCCGGCGAGGCGGCTAGCCTCCTTGCCGGATTGCCGCCATGGGATCTGGAGGCGATAGTCCTCGCGCGCCTGCACGAATGGCGCGCGGAGGCACTAAGTCGGTTGGAAACTCCGCTGCCGCGGCAAATTGCCGCTCAGCGGACAGACCTCCGGCGTGATCTCATGGCGACATGGAGAGCGCGACTGTCGCAACCCCGTGCAGGGCACGCCACCATAGTGGCGATAAGTCCCCTCTTTGAAGAGTGGCTAGAGAGGCGCCACAGCGCCCTCACCTACCGCCTGACGCAGGTCCTCACCGGACACGGTTGTTTCGGGAGGTTCCTGCACCGGATTGGGCGGGAGGAAACGCCCGGGTGTTTCCATTGCGAGGATCGTCCGGAGGACACGGTGGAGCACACCGTGGAGGTCTGCCCCGCTTGGGCAGAGCACGATCTCTCGCGTCCGGCCCTGGTTCAGGCCATGGTCCGGAGCGAGAGGGAATGGGAAGCCGTCACCTCCTTCTGCGAAGCAGTCATGCTAGTGAAGGAGGTGGTGGGACGTGAGAGGGAAAGAACCTTTAGCGACGTTAGGACTTGGTGGTTAGAAATAAAACAATGTTTGTTGTAGGAATGAAATGAATGAACATTGATTTATTAATGCCTTAACTATATACAAAATTACCTAAGCACAGGTAGTGGAAAAGTAAAAGTTAGTATTTGAAAACAGCCAATCAGTTAAACTATCAGTACAATTATCTGCGCGTAACCATTTTTCGCCTGAGGTTATAAATATATGTGCCGGCGCTCGATCCCTCAGCTTAGTGTAGCGGCGAGGGCACTGTCATGCGCACGCGCTGCTGCAAACCTCACGTCCCAGCCGCCGCGGGAGACGCCCTGGGCGTCGGGGGTCACGTGGTGGCTCCCGGCCACCGTAGGCGCGGGCCTGTGGACGGCGAGCTATGGGCTAGCCCGCCGTCCGGCCGTCTTATGACGACAGGCCGTGTCGACGGCGCGTTCGTGTTCCACGCGCGCCTCAAAGAGATGTCAGCAATGATGTAGGGGCCTGCAAGGGCCGATGCCTGCCAGGGCTGCGGGACTGTTCGAAAGAGATACCGTGGCCCTGGAACACAAAGGGCAAAGAAAGAACATGGATGGGTTTTAGTCAGTACAAGTCTGACACTCCCTTCCGCTCCGCCCAGAGTGGGGGGGGTCATTTGATGATTTCCCATCCGAAAAAAAAAAAAAAAATATATATATACGGCCTCCAAAATTGTGCAATGGAACTAGACTCTAAGTAACTGGTCTCCGCCGCAATTTTATTGAGGCCAAAACCTAACTGGATCTGCCAGAGGTGAAACACTCTTCGTGCCGCGTATACCACTGATACCAAGTGACCTTCCGTTTGAATTTAAAAGATTGCAGTTCCCAAAGTTCCCAGTTGCTGGAGGTGATTTGCGACAAGACTGTTTCTCCCAAGGCCAGTTTATATGGCTTGCTCACGTGTAAGCTCTCCAACTGGGCTGTTTGTTTTAGTGCCCGCTTCCGAATTAGTGAAAAACATTGTACACTGGGCCCAAGTATTTGGTTTACAGTTTATATGTGTGGGTGAAGTCATGGTTATGCACACAAATACAAAATAAAACGAGCGAGCTCAGTTTTTATTAGTGTGCGTGTGACACATCAATTACCATATACCAATATATAGTCATCATTCACTTATGATGCTGAAGGAGATATAATATTTTGCATGATGTTAATATAGCAATCCTGGCACAATGGCTATAGTCTTTGGTCACTGAACGAGAAGTCGTAAGTTCAAATCATGCATGCAATAGTATTTATTTTCTTTTTGTATTCATTATTTTGTTAAAACATTACTTAAAGTAGAATTTATAACGATTCCAACGTTTGAGACAAACATTGAACTCTCAGGCTATTTGATTTTGACTGTTTAGACAACAACTACCGACAATTTAAAAATATTGTTTTCAAACACCTTCATTTATAAAAAAATAGCATTCTTACTTGTCAATCTACGAGTAGTTGCATTACTGAGTTTATTGATTACTACTCTTGAGCAGGTGTGTGGTTTTATTTCTGTGGATCCAACCATGCAACATTTATCAATGTTCAAAGAGGTGGAAATCGTTGTTTTGGATGAGCAAAACGTATCTATATTATGTGAAATTGTGAGTGTAAATGTGGTGCTGCCTAACAAACGATGGGACACTTTATATCGTGTCCTGCCTGTTCTGTTATTTGCTCCTGTGAAATGCATCACAGGACGCTTCTGAAAGAGCCAAACTCGTCGCCAATTTTTGGGCTGACTCAATTTGAATTGT
The DNA here is from genome assembly GCA_963082995.1 of Noctua comes. NCBI lineage: Eukaryota > Metazoa > Arthropoda > Insecta > Lepidoptera > Noctuidae > Noctua > Noctua comes. The sequence goes on from OY720293.1 coordinate 924,525, forward strand.
TATCGATTAGCGTATCGATGAGAAGAAATGAAATTACAAGGCGCTTAATGATATCGGTGAGTAACAGTTAGATATTACGTTGATATTATACCTACTTCACTTTAACTAACTCCTCTATTCTCTTTATTCCTAGTAAACATTGAAAGGGATGTTTACTAGGAATAAATAATTAATGTAACTTAAGTGCAATACCTACCATAGTTATAACAATATATTATCATAACTGAACTATTATAGTTTCTTTTTTTTAATTTGTAATCGTATGATGATTATGATAAAATTAGCTTGGTCTCAAATTAGCTTGATCTAGCCTTTAGACAGATTAAAGAAAAGCCTTTGAATAACGTAAATAAAAATAGATTATAATAATTGCTAATGTCAGTGTATATCTTATATTTATGTATTGCATTATTATAAGTAATATTAATTAGGTATATATAAGTATATTGAATAAACATAGTGTATATATAGTATAAAAATATAGTGTTTATTTATTATAATATTAGCTGTTATTATAAGTATTATAAATACTGTTTTGATCCACAGGGGAGAACCGTGCAGTTATGGGTCCGCCGATATGCGTATTTTGGAGACGTAGAACATCTTAGGCCAAAACCAAAGGCAAATTCATCGACTCGACACTACGACATCGTGGCAAGGCACAAGGCTGATCCCTTCTTGTCCACCCGCATAAAAGTGTGCTTACAAACTTTGAGATCTCATGAGCAGAAGGTTACAAGGAGTAATAGAAAACGAAGGATTGCCGACTCATTATTAGTCGAATTTATTTTAATTAGTAGACGAATATGAATCTTATTTTCATGCTTATATGTTCATATTTGTTAAGCAAATTAGAACAAATACAAAACTTAGTAATAAGTAGGTAGGTATAAAACTTTTTTTTTAAAACCACAACTCGTAAATTATTGAAAGTATGGTGAAGTGATGTTATTGTTATGCGATTAGAAGTTGTCATAATTTCTTACTATCTAACATGTTGATTCACTTCACCTCTAATTTTACTTTGATTAAATTTATATACCTACCTACTTTGACAAATTATTTACGTCAATCCTTACCAATAAAAAACTTTGTCTTTGTCAAAACAAAACAGGTAAACAACAGTGTATTAAATCATTGTATCGGCCACACAAGTTTTTTTTTCTAACATACAGCCCCCACCAAATTGAACCTTAAAACAACCAATATAAGGAAGGAACATATTGGAAGAAACGAGACGGATAATTTGCTAATGACCCAAGCGATAAGCAAAGCAAACAATAGCAATGTTTATCTAATAAAAAATCAAATTATTTCATTGGTTATATTTAGTTACTTTTTACTTTTTGCTTGAGTAATTTTATTGGCCACAAAATAAATTTATTAAAAAACAAAAAGTAAAAAGTAGCAAAAATAATTCCTTAGTTGGGTTCGAACTCGCGTCGTCGAGGTTAGATCACTAGCTAACGCAAGCGCTTACACCAATCGGCTACGGTTACCATGTTAAGTTTGTATAAAATGTTGGGCTTAATTGTAAACTCGTTTATATTATTTTTACCAGTTTACCCGACAAGCGTAAAGATAAAAAAAATAAACCCCGTGTAGGGTACAATATGTTTACTCACACAATAATAATGAGCGGCTGTATGAATATTACCGGCTCGTACAGCAAGTCAAGTTAATTTAATTTTGTGTTTGTGTGCATAACTATGACTTCACTCACACATATAAACTGTAAACCAAATACTTGGGCCCAGTGTACATAAAGAAATACTGTGAAGGACGGTATTTATGTAGATAACGGTCCATGACAATAGGAATTTCTTTAGAGTATTCCTCAAATATCACACATAGTTCAGGACAATTACCCATGAACAAAGCTCAATATCGTTATTGTTATAATCTTCTCTTCTCTTCTCTACATAAAATAAAATCGTTAAAATCCGATCCGATGTTCCGACTTGGCGCAAAAACTACTGCATAGATCCTGTTCAAATTTTGCACAAATATCTGTAATAGGGAAGCCTATTCAAATGTTAGGCTATATATTATCACGCTACTTGCTGAAGGGGATGAGCCATATTGCATTATGTCAGTTTTATTTAATTTTTTATCGTTTCAGTATGATGATATGCGTAACAACGTCTATTTCAAACTATGTGTCAGCGAAGCAAATAGAAAAACGGTTTCATAAACGCTTTACGTGCACCACGTAGCAAGTTCGATCCCCAGTAAAATTATAATTTTTGTAATTGGTTGTATTTTTTTTGATAGAGATTATTATTATTAATTTTATTTTTTTTACGTATAACATATTAAATTCTTATGAATAAAGTTAAGATCTCTTTCCTCATGTTTGAATCTGGCCGTTCGATGGTGTTCTGAACTGACAACGTCGTTATGTGCTGTCCACAGGTGCTGTCAGACTCGATGTTTTCAATTTCACCTATCGCTCCCAATAAAAATAATAGCAGTTATTGAAATTAATTTGAAACAATTTTTTTGTGTCGTTGTTCTTAGTTTTGCACAACTATTATTTATGGTTAGGTCTGTTATTGTTAGGGCCCAAAAATAAATTCGTCTTTGTTGTCTTTGTTGAAGGGTGGATGATTGTAATGTATGAATTTCGATACGTCTTGATTGTTAAAAAAAGCACGTAATTCGTTAATTGAAAAATATTTAGGTATCTTTATCATATCTGTCTTTTGTATCTTACCTACTATTATAAATGCGAAAATTTGCATGGATGGATGGATGTTTGTTACTCAATCACGCCAGAACGGCTGAACGGATGTAGACGAAATTTGGCACAGAGATAGATTATTGTGCTAACAATAATTATGTCCATATTCCGCAACTGGTTGCCAACTGGCAACTGTCATACAATGCATTAGAAAAGAACGGCTATTTTAGCCCATTTGTCATCGAAGCGAAGCGAGGTAGGCTGACAGTTCACAGACCTCCCTGTAAACCAGGTTTCGCAATTTCGAGTCGCAGCCAGTCTCCACTTTTTGTGATAATTTATTCCAAAAATAATTAAAATGGTTGGCGAGTTCGATCCCCAGCCGATTTTCACTTTTTGTAACAAGATATTTTGTTTTTGCTAATGCTTTATGATTTTAAAATCATTATAAAGTAGATTTATATGCTTTTGGTAACAAATATTAATTTACCAATTTTCACTGCCCGAAAAAAATCTCAAAAAACTTTTTTTTTTTTTTTTTTTATCGTGGTAAAATCATCAAATGAGTCCTCCCACCCAGGGCAGAGTGGAAGGAACTGTCAGACTTGTACTGACTAAAATCCACGGTGTCCTTCAATAGCCCTTTATGATCCAGGGTCACGGTAATTCTATAAGTCCCGCGACCCGCCTTTTTATACCTTCGGCCGCGAGACGCGTCGAACATTGCTGCAACTTTGCTTAACGGTGGCCGGACTGCACACATTCCGTTTTCATATTGCCGCTGAATCTTGCAAGTGAAGATACCTCAACATGCAACATCATCAAAAACAGCGGCCGGGGAGTCCTTTTGCAGCAGTGCAAGTTTAAAGTGCATAAGAGGCGTTGAACCGCAGAGCTTGCAGGACATTCGCGGCAACCAGGCGCTGATGGGTGGCGTTGTCTTTTGCTTACAGGCGACTTTTGACCGATACTGCAAGTTATTGAGAGGGGCACACCGGCGGATGAAATAAACGCATGTCTCAAGGCGTGGCCACTGTTGTCTGGGATCGAAAAGATCCATCTTACTTGCAACATGTGCGTCCAACTGTACAACGACCACGAAGCAGGTGTCTTTGCGAATATGCTGCTGCAAATGGGAGTGGGTCGTCTAGAATCGGGCGCAGATGGGAAAAATCTATTTTCCGAAGAATTTTCCCATCCAGTGGCTACAGAGGATGCACGCACATCCACATCATCACATCATGCACGTTTTTCCAAATTTGGGGGTTGGGGGTCAGTCAGGACCAAAAACTTGACAACCTCGCCGCCATAGCAGACAAGATTTTGGAAGGAAGATCAGGTGAAGTGTCGTAAGTATCAGGTGGTACAAATCAGCTTATCGTTGAGTTAGTTAACCAAGTGAGCAAATTAACCATGGAAATAGCAGCTTTTAAAGCCAACTCACCTAACAATGGACGTCATAATTATAGACGCAATCGAAGCCGGTCGCGCCCAAGATCCCTCTCAAGATCGAGGATTACGCCTGATAGCCCAAACTGGTTATGCAAGTATCATTTTCGGTACAGGAATCGAGCCCGGAACTGTGAAAAACCATGCAACTGGAGAAAGCCGTCGGAAAACTAAGTTCTGCGTTGACAGAGGCGGTCGTCAGCGCAATCGTTCCTTCAAACCGCCTATGCGTTACCGACCGAAAAAGTGGGTATCGTTTTTTGGTTGATACTGGCGCAAACATCTCAGCAATACCTAGAAGAGGAAACCGTTTAAAAACAGATGACACATATAAAATCTATGCCGCAAACGGAACGCACATTAAAACATACGGTGACAAAACGTTGACGTTAAATCTAAACTTGAGACGGCCGTATCGATGGACTTTCATCGTTGCTGACATTATGCAACCAATACTGGGTGCCGATTTTTTAGAAAAGCATAACATTTTGGTGGATATTCGAAATAAACGTTTAATAGATGGTACGACTGGACTTCAGAGGAACGCAAAGTTAATGAAGTCAAGCACACCAACACTTCGGACCTTAAACTTGACCGACGATTATGCAGACCTTTTGACAAAATATCCGAACATTTTAAAACCGCTCGACGCACAGTCGAAACCCAAGCATGACGTGGTTCATCAAATCATTACCAACGGACACCCTGTTTACTCCAAGTCAAGACCTCTACCGGCGGACAAATATCTAAGAGTAAAAAAAGAGATAGAACATAATATGCTAGAGACAGGCTTATGTAGGCCTTCCAAAAGTCCGTGGGCAAGCCCATTGCTCGTGGCGACCAAGAAAAACGGTGAATTACGCCTATGTGGAGATTACAGGAGATTGAACGCGATCACTGTGCCGGATAGATACCCGATTCCAAGAGTACTAGACTTCACGTACCACACGTCATCACATCATCATTGTGTGTTCATCACATCATGCACGTTTTTCCAAATTTGGGGGTTAATATAAAAAATGAAGGGTGGTTGTGTGAGGGGTAGTGCTGTCGCCAAAGAACGAGTGTGTCAATCAAATAAAAAAAAAATATATGACCGTCGGCGTCGACATTCATAGACCCAGTGATGGCTAATAATGATAGTACTGCCTACCCCGTTGAGTTTCTCAACTCCCTGGGGTTAACTCCCAGACTGTGCAATGGAACCAGGCTTCGTATCACAGAGCTGGGCAGTAATATTATAACAGCCACCATTATTACAGGAGTGGCTAAAGGAGAGAGCGGTTTAATTCCCCGCATACCCTTTATTCCAAATAACTAGCCATTTCAATTTAAGAAGTTGCAAATTCTCTTAAAATTGGCTTTTACAATGACGGTCAACAAATTCCAAGGAAAAACCTTAAAAGTGGCAGGCATTCTTTTGGGGGCTTCATGCTTCTCACACGGTTTTTAAACAATTCTTTTAATGTTGTATACAAAACAGTGTTAGAATAAATAAAGAAATAGCGCCCAACAAGGCGTTTGATTGTTCACTTTGAAAAAAAAGTCGTATGGCACCATAATGTTCAGACCTCTGCCGCCCAGAATTACAGCGCCCAAAAACACGCCTTTTGTAGTCATCACCCACATTATCACATTTTGATCAGGCCTTCAGTTCTCACACACATCCCGCCTGTAATCCCCGAAGGGTTAGGCACAGATGTGTACCTAATCGTACACCCACATTACACCAGTTATGTTGAAGTACCATGTAATAGGGGGCGAGCCTATTGCTATCAATCGGGCACAAATCCAGACTCCGTAGCTGCTACTGAGATAAATTCCTGATGGAATAACCAAACAACACTTAACCCACCCGGGAATCGAACACGCATACACAACAAAATTTCCACGCGAACGAAGTCGCGGGCAACAGCTAGTGGGTGATAAATACGACTTCTGGTACAACGGTAATGCATCGTTTTCAGGAACTTACGTTGTACACGCTCAATACAGTCATTATATTTATTATAATAGGGACTCCACACCGGCACAGCATATTCTAGTTGAGACCGGACTAATGACCGATACAAATGTAAATATGTGCTCGGGAAGATGAATTCCGTTGCTGATCTCATCACAAATCCGTACATCCGATAAGCCTGACTTATGATTTTATCAACATGTGCGTCCAGGTGCAGTTTATTATCGAGCAGTATTCCGAGATCACGAATTGTGTTGACTCTGTCTAGGATTTCACATTGTAGTGCATAGGAGTGTATAATTTGGTTTTTATTTTTAGTAAAGCTGATACAGCAACATTTGGGAATACTGAGTATGAGTTTGTTTTTAATACACAATAATGACAGTCTAGTATTGATCTAATGGGTCTAAAAATTTTTAGATCGTCCGCGTAAAGTAGGAACTTAGAGTTATGGAAACACGTATTGATATCATTAATAAAAATTATAAATAAAAGAGGTCCGAGAATTGAGCCCTGAGGCACCCCTGACGTTGCCGTTATGGCGGTGGAGTGGAACCCATTGATCACTACTTTTTGTGTTCTATTTGACACATAGGAAACAAACCAACGTAACAGATCCCCGCGGATTCCGTTGAATGCTAGTTTCTTCAAAAGCAATTCATGATCGACCCTGTCAAAGGCTTTTCGAAAGTCAGTGTATATAGCGTCCACTTGCACACGAGAGTCCATGTTATTAAATAAATAGTCAGTGAAGGCTATCATATTAGTTGTTGTAGACCTTCTTTTTACGAACCCGTGCTGTTGTTGTAGTATTTTGTCATGAACAATCGGATACGACTGATTGTGAACTAGCCTTTCGAAAAGCTTTGACAAGGCCGACAGTATAGAGATGGGCCGATAATTTTCAACGTCCTGTTTTGAACCACTTTTATGAACGGGAGTAATATTTGCCCGCTTCCAGATTTCTGGGAAAGTTCCCTGACACAAACACTTATTATAAATAATACGCATGGTGCACACAACGCTTGAGCTGCCCTGTTAAGGAAAATTAGTGGAATCCCGTCTGGTCCTGGTCCTTTAGTGCAATTAAACATTTTAGGGCACTGAGTACTTGGTCAGTACTAACCTCAAGACTACTAACAAGAGAACAATTCTCAGCATATTCATTGTCCTGGGTTTGCATATTTGAGAGAGTCGAGGGTTCGTACACAGAATGGAAGAAGTTTGCGAAGTGATTACAAATCTCCTCAGGATCCGTTGATGATAGGCGTTTATAGTGCAAGGTTGAAGGGATTGGAGCTTTAGATTGCCGATTAGACACATAAGTCCAGAAATATTTGGTGTTCACTTTTATACTATCTTCTACTGATTTCAAGTACAAAATTTAACAGTTCTTGCAGTCAGCGTGGAATCTGGACCTATAAAGTGAAAAGTGTTCATAGTCAGATATGTTTTGATAGGTCTTCCATTTATTTCATGCCTTCAATTTATTTTTAAATATGTGTATTAAAGATGGGGAAAACCAAAATGGAAATTTGGTAGACCTAATTGTCTTTAGAGGAACATGGGCCTTAATAATTTGGTAAACAATTTTATAGAAAGTATTCAGTGCGTCTTCTGCAGACTGATCGTGAAGTTCATCATACCAGATAATTTTGTTCAGATCGCGATTAATGAGTTCATAATTCGCCTTAGAATAATTATGCTTTTGAACCGCCTTACGCGTCATTACACTTCTGTGCAATTTACAGGACACTAAAATATACAACGGTGGGTGATAAAGATCTGGTTTTAACAGTAAGTCAGTTGGTGTACAAACAGAACAGTCGTTGTTACTTATCACCAAATCTAAAATCTTTCCGCTCGAGTTCTTAATATTATTGTACTGGTAGCTATCGAGCACAGACATAAAAATACTCAAGTGCCTGCAAACAGGGGAACTACCAACACTCATTTGTTGCGTGGCAGTCGTTGCGCTGCCACCAGCGAGCCATTCAATGTCAGGAAGATTATAATCTCCAAGTACGTAAAAGTTTTGAACGCGCCCGTCCTCCAACAGGGTTTGCAGGGACTGAAAGTAGGCAACATAAGTACATTCGGGTGTTTTGGGTGGGATATATGCTGAACATATTATATCATATTTTCCTGTCGTTGCGCTAGGCAAGCGTAGTATGATGTGCTCAATGCTTTTATTAAAGGGGCAAGTGAATTCAACTATATTGGATCTGAGTCCCTTCAAAACTGCAACAAGGGTTCCACCGCCATCCTTTTTTTTAGTTGCCTCACGATCCCGGTCACATCTGTACACTGTGTACCGATCATCAATGAATTCGGAATCTAATATTTCGGAAGTGAGCCATGTCTCGGTGATTGTAATGATGTCATAACAATTTGATAGAATATTCATATATAGAACATGCATTACTATTATTAACAACATATTAATATTATTTATTAACATGCAGTTTAGTGCGGAGCCCCCTACAATTTTGATAGTAAATAGTTAACTTATCGTCAGCCATTTTCGTGGGGAAGGAATCCAGTAAGCATTACAGTAATCCGACGGAACAGAACAGCATTACGGTTATAATCATAAAACATTATGTGATAGTTAAAATTGTTCTCCTTGAAATCAGACCATCCCAATACAGTAAAAAATACAAGAATTGATAAGATATTAACACCGTTAGAGTACAGTATCAACAGGTACAACATAAACAAACATGATACACATTTTAAAAAGTACATACAACCTCCAGAAGGCACATATTTATAGTAACATATACAATCTCCTACTCCTAATACTATTATTCATTAAAATCGACACAACAAGAAGACCAGCCAAACAATACGACCAGGGCACACATACACTAAATAATAAAGAAAATATAATGAGCAAGAACGAACACATATTAAACATAATACCCATGAGGCCGCTAGTCATCCTTCGCGGCTGCAGCACCGGGTTTGATCTTACCAATATCTTGGTGTGACCGTATGGCAAACGATTTGCATTTGTAGGAGCGCTGACACATCGTTTTGTATTCATGATACGTGCAGCGCCCGCCAAGTTCAGTTCGCCCGTATCCGCCATTTACTATAGACGCGCTCCCATTAGCTCTCATCTTCTATCTATCTATCTATATATATACTTATAATAAATCTGTAGAGAGGTCAATTCTGTACATGAAATATATAAAATTTCCAAAATAACTATCAGGGGGTGATTAGGGATCGATACTGATGCCAAAAATGCAATCAGTAAAAATTTTGTCTGTCTGTCTGTCTGTCTGTCTGTCTGTATAACCGTTATAGAAACAAAAACTACTCGACGGATTTTAACGAAACTTGGTACAATTATTTTTCATACTCCTGAGTTGGTTATAGTATACTTTTCATCACGCTACAATTAATAGGAGCAGAGCAGTGAAGGGAAACGTTGGGAAAACGGGAGAAGTTACTCCATTTTTTAAGCTTCCGTCGCGTGTGCAACCTTAATGGTTAAAGCTACACAGAAATCATGTATGACGGAAATGCTCTCCTTAAAATTATATAAAAAATATCCCACGACAGCATATGAGCCAGCTATATTGTTGCAATTTATATGTATATAATTTTGTTTTTGTGTGCAATAAAGAATATGAATATATGAATATGATATGTCTATCTTTTATGGTTGACTCACAATATCACGTGTAACTCCCGATAGCTTAGCAGTTCTAAGCTTTCTGATTATATTTGTCTACTCTTACGTTTATAACACTCTCAGTCATCCCTAATTAAAAAAGTTAACATTATTAACTATTCCATAAAAAAGAATCATAGAAATCGGTATAGAAACACCAAAGTTATACATGAAATACGCTAATAATAAGCCATCGCGCGTGAATACTGAATCATGCTATCAGGATTATTTTTGTATAAGGTCCGAAAATCGGTCGCCGCGCTCGACGCGTCTCGCGGCCGAAGGTATAAAAAGGCGAGGCGTCCGAGCGCAAGCTTCATACAAATTTTTGCCTGTTGATGCGAATAGACGTTCAGAGCGTTCGACCTTATTGACAGACAATACTTAATTGACATTAACAAACCGTGCTTATCAGCGCGACTTTTAGTCTTTGATAATTTATTTTTAGATTCCTTATGTTATTATTTTATAAAAAAGGTATTAGTTATTTTGGTGGTGTTTAAATATTCGTTCAAATTACAATTATTAATAGTTTACATTTTATTTCTTTTTAGGTGAAGTAGTAGTAGGTATGCATAGATTTTTAGATACTGATAGGTAAGTTTTGGCTAATTTACGTTCACTTTTTTATACCTAGTAGTTTTATTTTCATTTACGTTTTAGCTTTATTTTTATTTGCCTGCATCAATGCCACCTAAAAAACGATTATCTTTATCTCGAAATTCGAGAGAAGCTAAGAGAATGAGAAATAGGCGTTCTCAAGAATCGGCAGAGGAAAGAGCACATCGGTTAAACTCTATGAGAGTTAGTGCCTCAACTTCTCGAGCCAATGAAAGCTCTTCCGAGAGAGAGATGCGATTAGCAGCTGACAGAGCAAGACGAGCTTCATCACGGGCGTCTCAAAGCTCTTCTCAACGAGAGCTAAGGCATACCATTGACCGAGAACAACATGTGTTATCCCGAGAAGCTGAAACTGCTTCACAACGAGAATTGCGACTCACAGCTGACCGCGAACGGCATACATTATCTCGCGAGTCCGAAACCTACACTGAGAGGAAATTACGTCTCACAGCTGATCGTGGGAATTCCACCCCTAAAGGGGTAAAATAGGGGATGGAAGTTTGTATGAAAGTCTGTCAGTTTTGAAGTTAGGATCTTCAAATTTGGTGTTTAGGCTGAAGATTGAAAATTAATTTCTACGTGTCTCGGCGTTTTTGGTAATTCTACCCCTGAGGGTTAAAAAGGGGGGTGAAGGTAAGTAATCGGATATTTACGACGTCCACGCGGGCGAAGCCGCGGGCAAAAGCTAGTTTGAAATAAATGCTTTGATTTTGATTTTGTTGTGACTATGAAAATTTTCTATAATTTGGCGAATAAGGCACAGATGAAATTTTGCAAAATGTAAATCTGGCATGTTATTGGTTTGCCTAAAACAGTAAAAAGAATTCAATACGTGCATATCTATTATGTGTAGAAACAACTTTTTACAGACAGTAGCATGTCAGCCGTATCGACGCTTCCCATATTTTTTGTATAATCCAAAACTGCTTGTGGTTTCATAACTGGTAGCCCCGTAGCTCTATTCTCTTTCAACGATGGCGCCATGACATCACTGTGAATTGTTGACAAAATAAATATATCTTTTTTGTCTCGCCATTTTAGAGCCATCATTGGAGGAGAATATTGAGCTAGGACTTCCCCAGGCTTATAGTATTAAAGCGTGGCATACCGATTCTGTTTTTTCTTACAGTACCACACGCGTATATATTATTCTCGTGGAGGTATTTGAATAATGCCGGGCTAGTATACCAGTTGTCAACATATAAATGACGATAGGAACCAAAATAATCCGTCATTAACGTTGACACAACAGCACCTCCGACACCTAAATTGCATGGGTCCATTATTTGTGTAGCTGCGCCACAGTAGACAATAAAATCAATTATAATTCCTGTTTCGACATCACATAAAACAAATAATTTTATTCCAAAGCGATTCCTTTTCTTTGGCAAATATTGCTTTATTTTTAGTCGCCCCTTGAAGGGAACAATGCTCTCATCTATACAAAGATTTTTATATGGTGTCATAATTTTTTTGTATTTTTCCCTAGCATCATCAATACAAGTCTTGACTTTGGATTAAATGTTCGTCTCTTCACTGAGTCGTGAAAAGTGTAACATGCTTAGAATTGTGCAAAAACGATTTCTAGGCATAAGTTTTGAAAAAATGGGCGATAATAACAACACATCTGTACTCCAATGCTCTTCAAGAGTCAAATGTCGATGTCGAGTCATTAACATTAATATGGCAAAAAATATGTACAATTCTGGAATGGATACATCGTGCCACCTTTGTAGGCGAGAATGCATACGAAGGTCTATGTTCAGTACAAAGCGAGAGTGAAATGTATGTCAATGTATGATATGTCCGCAAAAATCGAGGGCTTTTCAAAATTAGAAGCGACTTGCATAAGATAAATACACGCGGTAAACACGAAATTGTAATACCTAAATTTAGATTAACAAAAACTAGCAAGTCTTTTCTTATAAACAGCATACGCTTTTATAACAAGTTGCCAAAGTCAGTTATAGAACTGACCGATGGAAAGTTCAAAAACCACATCAAACGTGTCCTTATTAAAAAAGCATACTATAAAATCAAGGACTACGTTGAAGATAAAGAAGTTTGGCCTTAGTTCCTTCTGCGCTTGCGGCCTCCCTGGTAGCTCATAAACGGCACAAATATGTGGATGTCTCTAACTATTCTCAATTTTTTTCTCTTCTTTCGAATCAGATTTTACAGTAATTTTCAAATCATTTATATCTTTTCCTCAAAATAGTTACAGCACTGATAACAGTATTTGTGTTACTTGTTTAATTTAGTATTTTACAATATTTTCTTACCTTTGTATAGATTCTTTTTATCGATTGTTTGTGAATGTGTGGACATTGTAGGCTTTGTAGATTCCCAGCTGCTTGTTAACTTTTGTTAACTTTTTATTTTGTTCTACATTTTTTGTGTAGTAAGCAACGACTTATTGTCGGGCCTACGCTGTCCCCCCATACTTAAGTACAAATGCTGTATCCATAATACTGTTACACCAAATGATTTGAAAAGAGTAACCATGGAGTTTCTTGCCGGTTCTTCTCCATAGGAAACGACCAACCCGAACCGTGCACCTTTTTGTCGACGTTTTATAAGTGCCCATCGAGGCCTATGTGAAATAAAATATTTTGATTGATTTGATTTGATATGAAACTCATTTGTCATTTGTACAATAAACGACATAAAGTCTAAATCTAAAAATTTTTGAAAAATATCGAATTCAGACATATTTTCTGTAACTTCAAAATTGAGACCTGGCGTAAACTCATCAAACCTAGTCAATGCAGGCACGTGTTTTTCTGAAGTCCACTGGTGGGACGGCTCGGTTTGACTTCTACGGCGGCCAGGGCGGGATGTTGATGATGATGCAGATGTTGAGGGCAAGACAGGTGAGTCATTGACATTTTCTTGACGACTACCAGACTGTAAACAAACGCGAAGCGTTAATTACTATTTACGACGATGGAGGCCCATTATGTACCTAATATTTTAGTCAACAGACACGCGGAACTTACATTCATCCACGCTCATTACAAACTCTCCACCTCAGTAAATACCTGCGTGCGATGAACCTCAACCATCAATTTCATCTACTGCACAAATTACTATTAATACTATTTAGTTCGAAAATCTGACATGGAGTTGGCAACACTGGTCGTGACTCGTGACAATGTAGGTACTTTTGGTTTTTAAGCCCGAGTTTGAAAAGTTATCTATTTAATAGGTATTTGACACCGACACTAGTATAAGCCGCGCAGATAGAGAATAGATCTGAAAATGGCGTCCGCTCGCATGCGTTCTCGCTCACTCTCTATCGCTGTCTATACTCACACAGTGAAGTACGCGCTACAAAAAAATAGTCAGTCAGGATTCGCTTTCCACGCTACTTGACGCACTCCGAGTTATCGTTAAATTCGTTCCGTTATTTTGTTGTTTTCGTTGTTATTCATTGTTGTTTTTGTTGAGTTTGATTGTTATTTGTTTGCGTTACGTTTGTTTGTTATTTATTTTCGTTAAGTTTTTGTTACGAACGTTGACATTTTGTGATTGATTGACAATGGCTTCACGAAAACGTGGAAAGATTCTTCACAGTGATGCACGTGAGATTGTTTACAACGTTATAAAATACTTTGACGAAGAGAAGAACTTGGAGCGTTATCATCCGTTAAAGTATAGCGCCGCACGCGCAGCGATGGCGACTAAATTTATCGATGGCTACTATATCGAGAATAAAGAAAGAAGGTAATTACATGGTACCTACACATTATTTTACGCGGTTGCTTTATGGGCGTGACCAAGATAGATAGATAAATCAATTTATTTGAAGATGATTAGCCTTACCTCGATCGAGTATGATTTTTTATATAGATTTTCTGGCCTGGAAACGAGTGTGGTTTTTGTATAAATAGTTTCTGGCCTGGAAACGAGTCCTTTTGGCAGCGAGTATGACTAAGTTCAGTGTTGCTGACCATCAGCCATCGTCATCATCCATCACCATTAACATTCATCATCATCAAACACCATAATCATCGCCCACCATTATCATCATCATCATCCATCGCCAATATCGCCATCATCATACAATCATCAGCATCACCCACCACCCTCATCATCCACCACCATCATCATCCATCATACATTATCATCGACATCATCACCCACCACCATCATCATCATCCATCATTATCATTCAACATCATCCATCACCATCATCAATCCTCATCCATCATCATAGCTGTAGATAGTGTAGATAGTATCATCTTCAAAACTTGAAGCATCTGAAAATACGGGTCCACAGACGCCCCGTATCGATCAAGTCATTCATGGTGTTGATCGTACTCACCGGCGTGTGCGAAACTGCGAACGGCGTCGCTCTATAACGATAACTGACAGTAATAGTAATATTTTACTCTTATTTCAGGTAAACTTGCAGAACAAACCAACACCAAGATCCGTACGCCGAGTAAGGGCAGAAAAGGCAAAAATAATACGCGTGTCCCCATGGACAGCTTCGATATTTGTGCCATTAGAAATATTGTTGCCTCAATATACGACGTTCGAAAGGAGGTACCTACGCTGAACAAGATTCTGGCGTCAGCAAGAGCTGATTTAAACTATAAAGGCTCCAAAACGACATTAAGAAAGATTTTAAAAGAAAAGCTCGGATTTAAATTTAAAAAATGCCGCCAGAACCGAATGGTGCTCATAGAACGCGATAACATAAAAGCGTGGCGAGTTAAATATTTACGCCGCCTCCGACAAAATGATGCCATGGGTGCGGGAAAAAAGAAAGTTGTATATATGGATGAGTCGTGGATCCATGCCCATTATACTGTCAGCAAGTGCTGGCAGTCATCCACCGATAAAGGCGTTCGCAAAAATGATAGTCCCGGACAAAGGTGGGTGATGGTTCATGCCGGCTCAGAGGATGGGTTTGTGGAGAGTGCAGGATTATTATTTAAAGCTAAATCAAAAAAAGGTGACTACCATGACGAGATGGATGGTAATAATTTTACGAAATATTTAAAAGAAAAACTAATACCAAATCTGCCTGAAAACTCCATTCTCGTCATGGATAATGCATCCTACCACAGTATGCAGTTGGATAAAGCGCCAACGACTGCAACCCGCAAAGCGGACATAAAGATATGGTTGCAGGAGCACGGTGTCTCATTTGAAGAAGACTGGACTAAAGCAGAGCTGCTCATGCAGCTAAAAAAGCATCGCCCAGAGAAAAAGTATTTGGTGGACGAACTTCTGCTTGAACATGGCCATGAAGTCCTCAGACTCCCTCCTTACAACTGCGACCTGAACCCGATAGAACACGTTTCGAATTTAATAAAACAACGGGTCGCAGATAAAAATGTGGAGCAACACGAAAACAAAATTGAGGAGTTCACAAAAGAGGCCATAGCTTCAATTACGCAAGACGACTGGAAGAAACAAGTAAACCACATCAAAAGAGTCGAAGAAGAATACTGGAATCGCGATGTGGAGGGAGAGTGAAATAGAGGACTTCATTATCAGTGTCGGTATGAACAGCGACAGCGAAGATGAAAGTGACGACTATGAAGACCAGGACTGTGAAAGTGGCCAGTCCATGGAGGATTATAATGAATTGATGGAGGGAATTGAACCAATTATGGGTTCAGATGACCAGGATACTACTGGACCAAGCGGTTTATAAAACCTTTTCTCCCCTGTTGGTCGTTTCAAAGCCATAAAAATAAATGAAATTTACTTCAAATTCTCTGTCTGATTCGTACATTTTTAAGCTAAATCCTTTTCTTGTGTCTTGTAGAGAACTAATAATCATTTAGCTAGGCAGGTACCGCCTGTCTTGTTCAAAAACCAGCGTGAAATGATCGCGCAAAACATGCGTACGCGTCGGCGGCGTTGGTCTAGTGTGCATACCTATCACACACGTCGGCGACGTCTCAGACGTGTGCGTCGGTCTAATATAGTTCCGCCTTTACTTTACTGGCCTAAGGGATAAGAACGTGACTTTATGTATGTATGTGAGGTGGTATTTTTGTAATATGATTCTGATATGTCACAATTAATAAAGACAAATTTTAAAATCCAGTGATATTAATGTACCCTTGCTCCTTATTTATTTAATTAATATTTCTACTATTATTAATTAATAATATTAAAAAAGAATAATATATAACAAAAAAAGTCAATAAAAATCGATGTTTGAGAACTTGTTTTGCCAACCGTACCATGCGTACCCGCCGCCATTTTCAGATCTATTCTCTATCTGCGCGGCTTATAATTAAATTCGTCCAATGCATAGTATTTAGTTTGATAATACTTGTATCATATGTAGGCGTTCAATTTCTGTTTATATTTACTTAGTGCTTGACAAAAAATAGTGAAAGCACATATTTTATTAGTGAAGGTACCTTTAATATTATACTTACATAGTCACTTGGTCTACCTACCTACTTAAGCTAAATTTGAACATTTAATGTCATCAAGGTTTTATCTATATATATTATGACAGAGAATGGAGTAGGAGGACGCTAATCCCAAATATCGGCGCCATCCGCCATTCCGCCATATTGTCTTCGTGTGATATGATTCTTTTGTTGATAGATAGGTAGTTGGGTAGTTTAAATCACACACAATACTTGACTCAAACTTCAAACGTTTATTTCTATTAAACCATTTACAAGTTGAGCCACCCGTTCGCAAACATGATTGTTCATAAGGAGAAGAACGGGCTAAGAAACTCCTTACACACTCTTTTAATTCGTGTTACAGTTCTCATTTACACAACGTAATATTGTTCACTTCAAAAACCACTTCATTTCTATACTTCAATTGTTTTCTAATCGCGAGCTAACTAACTCGACTTCTCGTTGTACCTACGCGTGTTCTCTCTGTCCGGGCGGAAGTACCACACCGCCAGTACAGTAATTTATAACATAGTAAGTTCATTAAACCTTACAAACAATACTAGAATACTTCACAATTAATTACTCTAATAATTAAACGATGCCAATATTCATAAATGCAAAGGCATTATTGAGTTAAAACTAATTAGTGGCTTCATTACTTTTTACAACAATGGGATCTTGCTTAAAACCATTTCTGGCAATCTTGTTACTTTTTAGTTTGTAATTAGTTACAGAAACTGATTTAGTTGTAGTTTCAAATTATAAATTGAGTTATTGATCATTAAAATCGTATTCGGCGCCATCTTCCACAATATTGTGGAATGTTGCCTCAAAACAAATCTTAGTGTTAAATGTGCAATTGTTAAAATCCCAATTGTCAAATATTTGCTTGTCTTAATTTTAACTATAGTTCTAGCTAGACTTTCGTTTAATAAATTAATCTTCAGAAGATCTTATCACGAGTTCGTGATAAAATCTCAGTACTAGTTAATACAGAGACCATTAGATGGCGCTTATCTCTTCTGTCAATCGATACAGGTCATTGTAATAATTGTTCTTGGAACCCACAGATGGCACGATCAATATTATGATGGACGAGACATTATAAGTTGGTTATTAATTAAATTAACTAATATTCTTAGCAGATAGACGCTCTTGCGGCGACACGGCCATTCTGATCGGTGGTGCGCGCTCTGCACCTGCCGCCGCCGTCACTTTATGGAATTTCGTGGTTGTTATCTGAAATAGTGGAGATAAATTTTGTCGGCAGATTATTGTTACTTTTATTATCCTACAATGTTCATTGAGATGTAGGATTTGGTAACAGAAAGTTTCAGTCAACATAGAAAGCTTGTAATAGATCTGACATCTATTCAGTTTTCTTCATATTTAAAATTAAATGCATTTATGAATCACCTAGACACATGCACAGTTTCAGACTTAAAGCTGCTTGCAATTTTTATTTAAATTTATTGATGATCAGCTGTTAGCTGAATAAAATAATGTTGCCTGGATTATTCAATAACATTAATTGTATTGAGTTTACTGCTATTGTTTGATCAGCTACTAGCTGAATAGAATATTGTTGCCAAAATTATCCAACAAAATTAATTGTATTGAGTTTACTGCTATTGTATGATCAGCTACTAGCTTAATAGAATATTGTTGCCAAAATTATCCAACAACATTAATTGTATTGACTTTATTGCTATTGTATGATCAGCTACTAGCTGAATAGAATATTGTTGCCAAAATTATCCAACAACGTTTACGTTAATTAAATTGTTAATCTTAGTATGAGTTAGGTTTTTAGAACCTCGTTTTACTAGATTCATCTTAGATAAAATTATTGATTGCTTTACATAATCTGTAATTTGTATTTGGTGAGTGTAGTGAAAGTAGCATGTTTTTATTTGTTCATTCTCACGGGAAGGTAATGCTCTGTGATAGACACAAAGTCTTGGATTTGACAGGATAAAAGGATAGGATCAGGAACACCGCTCTGTGATAGACACAAAGTCTTTGATTTGACAGGATTAAAGGATAAGGAGTTTAGGACCATTGCTCCGTGACAGGCACGAAGTCTTTGATTTGACAGGATATAAGGAACCAGGCTCTGGGCGGTTTGTCCGCCGTGGACCCAGCAGGATAACATGAGAGTATTGTTTGTTAGATGCCTCCACGGCCGCTAATAGTTTGTTATTTTCATTATCAGTTGCCTCCATGGCTGCTGATAGGATAGTTTCATGTGTTATGTTCATTATCAGTTGCCTCCACGGCTGCTGATAGGATAGTTTATCATGTGTTATTTTCATTATCAGTTGCCTCCACGGCTGCTGATAGAATATTTTGTCATGTGTTATGTTCATTATCAGTTACCTCCACGGGTGCTGATAGGATCGTTTGTTATGTGTTGTGTTCATTATCAATTGCCTCCATGGCTACTTATAGGATTGTTTGTCATTTGTTGTGTTCATTATCAGTTGCCTCCACGGCTGCTGATAGGATCATTTGTCATGTGTTGTGTTCATTATCAATTGCCTCCATGGCTACTGATAGGATTGTTTGTCATTTGTTGTGTTCATTATCGGTTGCCTCCACGGCGGCTGATAGGATCGTTTTTCATTTGTTGTATTACTCATTGAGCTAATTGTTTCCTCCATGGATACCAATAGCTGGTTGTGAGTTTTATTATTTTTTACTTTATTAGTTACTGTTAGGAGTACTAATACTTTGTTATTATTATTGTTAGTAGTTGCTTACAATTGGCAGGATTACAAAAACAAAAATGGATACACAACACAATACTCATCACGCATGAGCATCACGTGGGTAGGTTGATTTGGCTATTGTATTAAGCCTATTGATGTAACACTGTAGGTATCAGTGAAGTGTAGCAAGTAGTTTGAAAACTCCTCACCTTTTATGTTAGCTTATGCTGTGTAGACACTGAAACAGTTATCCTTGGTTGGCTGTTTCCATGCTGTTCCTCATTTTATAGCTGGCGACACGGTCATTTGTTCACCAGGCTACAGTCCATGAAGCTGGTTGTTTTTGAAACTGTTGGTTGAATCACATATTTAAAGGTGGTGGTCAACAGGTGGAATGTTGCCACTTTGCATTTAAATAAATTGTATTGGTTGGCTAAAACCAATTGTGATATGCATTGGTAAGCCAGCTTATTCTCAAAGGTGTTCTTATTGACGGTGGTCTAGTACTTCCACACTTGATGTCATCACTATCTTGAGAGTGACTGGGTGCATAGTTTTAGAAGACTCAAGTTCCTTATAGTTGCTTTCAATTTTGTTTCAATTTCTTTGATAGTAGGTTATCATTTCCTCTATTATAAGACAATTGCCTGGAACCTGAAATGTGAGAAGTCATGCAAGTAAATAACATAACATCACGCCTATAATCCCCGAAAGGTTAGGTAGAGGTGTGCCTAATAGTACACCCACATTTTACCAGTTATGTTTAAATACAATGTAACAGGGGGCGAGCCTATTGCCAACAACTACGCATAAATCAATAATCTGGGTTTTATCTATGGGCCTCAGTTTCCTGCCAATAAAATGATTGATTGATTGATAAATCCAGACGCTGTGGCTGCTACTGAGCAATTCCTAATCGAAACACCCAATAACACTTTGCCCCACCTGGGAATCGAACCCAAGACATCGTGCTCAGCAGGTGTGCTTGCGACCACTAGACCAAGGAGGTAGTTAGTGCAGGTAAATAAAGTGCAAGAAAACATGTCCAACATAACATCACACCTGCAATCCCTGAAGGGTTAGGCAGAGGTGTAAACAATACATCCACACTTTGCCAGTCATGCCCGAGCCTCTTGTTTAGCGATATTGCTATTTGCCATTAATATGATTGTCTGGGCTACTACTGAGCAATTCCTGATGGAAAAACCCAATGACACTTTGCAAGACCTGGGAATCGAATCCAGGCCCTCATGCTTTAATAATAAGGCTCATGACCACTGGACCAACAAAGCAGTCCTACTAGTGTTTAAATTAGTTGGAGTGATAAGTTATAAAGTAGGTAATCAATTGTTTTGAAATAATTATTTACTTAAATTAACTTAATTAAACTAAGATGGGAAAGTTAAACTGATCAGAAATACTTTAAAAACTATTGGTTGTGTAATTACACCGACAAAACATTCATGTTTTAACATTATGAAAGCTTTGCTTTCTGTTGATTTATCGCACTAAGATTTCATAGTCACAACTTGTTGAACTAAAACTTGTTTGACATTTCATTGAAAAGCCCTAAACGTTGCACTTAATGCAAACAATATCTGATTGTGAGACATAAACCTACAGTGTGAATGTCAAATGTGACCAAGTTCAAATAAAAATTAATATTCTCTATTGAATGTTTGTAGTCACTGCGAATGAAAAGTCAAATACAAGATTTAAAATTTGTTGATACCACTTAGTTAATTATTTTGTTAATGCAAGTAATTAAAAAGTTAAATCTGATTCATGAGTTCAGTTTCTAACACATCATTACTGGATTTCAATAATTACATTGAGCTCTTAGTGAATGAATTAAATGGGAGTGATTATAGCTGTTGTGTTAACTTATTATTTCACATCCACAGGTGTCAAGTTAAAGGTGGCATTAACCTAGCCAGTGTGTGATGTGACAAGATGAAATAATGTTAACTGTAAATATCTACAGTAACAAAATACTAAAATTTATAAAAACAAAATACTTCCCGGGATTGATGTGGGTATCCATCAGCAGGTTTATCTATCGTTATGCTTTCCCGGTGTCCAATTTTTATTCTGCTGTTCGGTCATTCTGTGCTGTTAATGTTAGTCATTTTGAGTGCACTATTAGGTTGTCCGTCACATACAACTTCATTGTTTGTTTAGAGATGTAAATTTCATTTTCATAATGTGTTCTTAGGGTCTGACTTGGGTTGTGTGTTCAAGTTGCACTAAGCCATAATATTATCATGTTAATGACTGTCAGCCACTTAGATAAAAATGCAGCCAACTCTTTGACTGTCATAGTCTGCAGTATCTTCCTGTCCATTGCCACCGTACATTGGCTGTGGCAGCCAAGTCGCTCGCTCTTGGAAAGCATCATGTTTACGATTCCATATCAAGTCTTAAGGCACGCCCTCGGCCATGACCATGCAAGTAAGTTTCGCAGTTCCATGTAAGTCTTCAGATGTCCGGCATGCATGAGCAGTGCGCAAGAGTTATCACCTCTTCTGATATTATGACAGAGAATGGAGTAGGAGGACGCTAATCCCAAATATCGGCGCCATCCGCCATTCCGCCATATTGTCTTCGTGTGATATGATTCTTTTGTTGATAGATAGGTAGTTGGGTAGTTTAAATCACACACAATACTTGACTCAAACTTCAAACGTTTATTTCTATTAAACCATTTACAAGTTGAGCCACCCGTTCGCAAACATGATTATTCATAAGGAGAAGAACGGGCTAAGAAACTCCTTACACACTCTTTTAATTCGTGTTACAGTTCTCATTTACACAACGTAATATTGTTCACTTCAAAAACCACTTCATTTCTATACTTCAATTGTTTTCTAATCGCGAGCTAACTAACTCGACTTCTCGTTGTACCTACGCGTGTTCTCTCTGTCCGGGCGGAAGTACCACACCGCCAGTACAGTAATTTATAACATAGTAAGTTCATTAAACCTTACAAACAATACTAGAATACTTCACAATTAATTACTCTAATAATTAAACGATGCCAATATTCATAAATGCAAAGGCATTATTGAGTTAAAACTAATTAGTGGCTTCATTACTTTTTACAACAATGGAATCTTGCTTAAAACCATTTCTGGCAATCTTGTTACTTTTTAGTTTGTAATTAGTTACAGAAACTGATTTAGTTGTAGTTTCAAATTATAAATTGAGTTATTGATCATTAAAATCGTATTCGGCGCCATCTTCCACAATATTGTGGAATGTTGCCTCAAAACAAATCTTAGTGTTAAATGTGCAATTGTTAAAATCCCAATTGTCAAATATTTGCTTGTCTTAATTTTAACTATAGTTCTAGCTAGACTTTCGTTTAATAAATTAATCTTCAGAAGATCTTATCACGAGTTCGTGATAAAATCTCAGTACTAGTTAATACAGAGACCATTAGATGGCGCTTATCTCTTCTGTCAATCGATACAGGTCATTGTAATAATTGTTCTTGGAACCCACAGATGGCACGATCAATATTATGATGGACGAGACATTATAAGTTGGTTATTAATTAAATTAACTAATATTCTTAGCAGATAGACGCTCTTGCGGCGACATATATATATACTTATAATAAATCTGTAGAGAGGTCAATTCTGTACATGAAATATATTTCCAAAATAACTATCAGGGGGTGATTAGGGATCGATACTGATGCCAAAAATGCAATCAGTAAAATTTTTGTCTGTCAGTCTGTCTGTCTGTCTGTCTGTCTGTATAACCGTTATAGAAACAAAAACTACTCGACGGATTTTAACAAAACTTGGTACAATTATTTTTCATACTCCTGAGTTGGTTATAGTATACTTTTCATCACGCTACAATCAATAGGAGCAGAGCAGTGAAGGGAAATGTTGGGAAAACGGGAGAAGTTACTCCATTTTTTAAGCTTCCGTCGCGTGTGCAACCTTAATGGCTAAAGCTACACAGAAATCATGTATGACGGAAATGTTCTCCTTAAAATTATATAAAAAATATCCCACAACAGCATATGTCTATCTTTTATGGTTGACTCACAATATCACGTGTAACTCCCGATAGCTTAGCAGTTCGAAGCTTTCTGATTATATTTGCCTACTCTTACGTTTATTACACTCTCAGTCATCCCTAATTAAAAAAGTTAACATTATTAACTATTCCATAAAAAAGAATCATAGAAATCGGTAAAGAAACACCAAAGTTATACATGAAATACGCTAATAATAAGCCATCGCGCGTGAATACTGAATCATGCTATAAGGATTATTTTTGTATAAGGTCCGAGAATCGGTCGCCGCGTTCGGCGCGTCTCGCGGCCGAAGGTATAAAAAGGCGAGGCGTCCGAGCGCGACCTTCATACAATTTTTGCCTGTTGATGCGAATAGACGTTCAGAGCGTTCGACCTTATTGACAGACAATACTTTTTTTTTTTTTAATCTTTATTTTTAGAAAAGGCTTTAATCGCGCAGCGATTATGTCAGCCTCATAGTTTTACAAAATACTTAGAATCTAGGAAATAACTAGGATCTTAACTTAATTAATTTAACAATCAAGTGATATAACTTAATAGCTAATTTGGACGTAGGTTTAGACAATATCGAATTACACATTCCAACCTCCCATAAGCTAAGTCCCGCTTCTGATTCTAAAGCTCTCCGTTCTTCTCCAACCCGAGCACACTCCACCAAAGCGTGGTAGGTGTCTTCCCTCTTGTTGCAAATCAGACAATTTGGGGTTTCAACCACCTTCATAAGATGCCCGAACGCATTCAATGGAATGTGCCCGGATCGCAGACGCAAACTTGTTACTAACAATCGTCTATTCATCTGTACTTCAGAGAACCAAGGAATCCTTGGTGGTTCAGATTGAATTGTCCTGTACCATATACCCTTCTCTTCAGATCGTTTGTCAAAGTAAGTCTTCCACATGTTATTACAAATTATTTTGACATCTCTTAATATATCTGTGAAGAAGGGTAAATGACTAACAGATATTCCTTCATAGGTTCCTATTTTTGCCAACTTATCCACTTGCTCGTTTCCAATCAAACCAACGTGTGATGGAATCCATTGGAATTTTACGGTCTTGCCACTTTCCTTCAACCTTAAATATAATTCTAATATGGAATAAGCTACGGGCAGACCTCGTATGCCCGAGGTGCACCGAGCTATATGCTGCAAAGCGCTTTTTGAATCACAAAGTATTAATAACTTAGAATAATTGCATGACATCAAGTACGATAAACCTTCCAAAATAGCATACAATTCCGCTGCCATTATGGATACTTTGTGGTTCAATGTGAAACTTGCTCCTGTATTAGATTGAGGATCAAAAAAGGCTGCTCCTGTTCCATTATCGTCCTTGGACCCATCACTGTAAATTCGATAGAATCCGTCATAGTCTCGTGTGATAGTTTCTGCAGATTTCCTCAAAAGTGCTACGGAAGGGGTGCGTTGTCAGAATTCCTCCTCGTGTGCCTGGTGGCTGCCGGTCCCTCTCGATACGTCTGGAGGGAACAGCAGCTGCTGGGCCGGTGCACCCTGGGCGTGGGCAGTGTCCTTCCCCGAGGAATGGGAAGAGATTCTTATTCCTCGGGGAAGGTTACTGTCCACGGCTAATATTCTGACATGGGAGGGGTCCATTGTGGACCAAGGGGGCGTTGCTCCGCGTGACCCTCTGATAAGCAGAGGGCATAGCGGAGGAGCAAGGGCGGGCTCGGTGTGCACTTACCCTGCCTCCGAGCAGACAGTGAAGGACGCAGTCATTCGCTGTCCCCGTCGATATCGTAATCCCACCGTCGAAGTGTCGTGGAACACGTCTCGCGGCTTCGATTGGGACCGAGGGTCTTGGCTTAACCGCCCGGACCACGAGGTAGAAAACCTCTATAAAAAGTTACCCCGAATCTCAAGCGGCGGCGCACCGCGAGGAGATGTATGGCTGACGGGTTCCTATGGAAAATCAGTCGCTAGTGCGAACCACTGCCGGGCCTGGCAATGGCTTATCTGGGTACAGGGGGCACTGCCCAGATGGACTTTTTATTTCCCCCATACTCGTGGGAACAGTATGGAACACCAACAAACCCAAAACACGGCCGATAACGGCAAAGGAAGGGAGGAGAAAGATGCGGGGTCGGAGTCCGGCGCCGCATCCAGCGATGTGAGCGCGGGAGGCTCAGAGAGCTCCCGGCGCGGGAGGCCCGGGGCTGCTGCGGGGAACAGGGAGTTCCTACGCAAGCGGTCCAGGCCGGTGGGCGACCGAGAGTCATCGTCGGAGGGGGAGCTGGCCTCGGCTCGCAAGATCCCCACCAACAAGCGTGGCGGAATCCGCGGCAAGGGGAGAGGCCTCCCTGCCACCGAGAGGTTGGCGCGGCTTGCCGAGGAGGGGCGCCACCCGGGGGTGGCTGCCGGTCACGGGGTGGTCCGTTCGGGCTCCTCTAGTGACGAGGCGGGCGCAGACGGCGGCTCCGATGCAGAGCGTAAGGCCGGGCTGGCGAAGGAGGTGGAGGCGGCGCTGAAGGCTGTCTCCACCAAACAAAAGGCCTCCACCAGGCAAAGGGCCATACCCGCAGCGGTCGCCTCCATCATGGCGGCAGCGGAGGCCAGATATGTGGGGCCCCCGCCAGACGACGTGGCCAAACTGCGGGCAGAGGTCACTCGACTGACGGCCGCCATGGAGCTTCTTCAAGAGAAGAACAGGAAGCTCCGAGCAGATCTGGCCGGTCTGCGCGAGTCCGGCTCTCGCGAGGCGCCCCAAAATGGGGGCCAGCAGCGACCAAGCCAGCCCTTGCCGGTGGAGAACCAGGTCCTGAACCTGGTTCGGCAGGAGCTGGCTGCCTTCCAGGCGCGGTTCTCCGTCCTGGAGGGCATTGTCCTGCGCCCCCCCCTGGCGGCAAACAAGGCGCCCCCGGGCCCGAAGGCGGCCACGTATGCGGCTGCTGCGGCCTCGGCACCGGGGCCGTCCAGCCATCCCTCCGGCAGGGTCACGTCAGCCCCCGCAAAGCCGGCTTCAGTTAAACCGGCTCCGCTTAGGAAGGCGGCGGCCCTAAAGCAGGGCAAGGCGGCGGCCCAAAAGAATGGCAGGGCGGCGAACGTGCCAGCGCCAGCCGCGAGACGGCCGCCACCGCCACCCCCCCCGCCCGCAGAGCCTTCCGTGGCCGAGACCGGGTGGCAGGTGGCCGGAGAGAGGGCGAGGGAGCAAAGGGCGGCCAAAAAGGCAAGGAAGCGGGAGCGAAAGCGCCGGCAAAAGGAGCGTGGCGTCGCGGCTAGGCTCAGCGCCCCAAAGACCGCGGCTGTAGTGATCACACTACAGCCGGACGCGGTCAAGAGGGGCGTGTCGTACCGCGACGTGCTCGCGAAGGTGCGGGAGGCGGTAGACCTCACGGAGCTCGGCATCGCCGGGGGCCTCCGTTACCGGGTCACTGCAACCGGGGCTCGGATGCTGGAGGTCCCCGGCGCGGCCAGTGGCCCTACCGCTGACGCTCTAGCCGAACGGCTCAGAGCGTCCTTAAACGCGGAGGAGGCCCGAGTCTCCAGACCCACCAAGCGCGCAGACGTGCGCATACTGGGTCTGGATGATTCCGTGACGGTCGAGGACGTGGTGACCGCCGTTGCCAGGACTGGGGGGTGCCCTCCCGACCAGGTGAGGGCGGGCGCCCTGCGTCCTGACTTCGCGGGGCTGCAGACCATCACGGTCGGCTGCCCCGTGTCGGCGGCCAAAAAGATACAGGAGGGCCGAAGGCTCCTAGTTGGGTGGGTGTCTGCGCAGGTGAAAGTCCTGGAGCCCAGACCCCTGAGGTGCTTCCGCTGCCAAGTGGGCAACCACGCGGCATGCGATTGCACCTCGGAGGTGGACCGCAGCGATAGGTGCTTCCGCTGCGGTCAGCCCGGTCACAAGGCCGGCTCGTGCACTGCCCCGCCGCACTGCTTCGCATGTGCAGCGGCTGGAAAGCCGGCCGATCACCGGGCCGGGGGCAGGTCCTGCGCCCCACCCGCCAAAAACAGGCGCAGAGGTAGGCCCTCTGCCACCACTGTCACCGCCACTCCCGCCGCCGCCGCCGCCACTGCCGCCGCCGCCGCCGCCGTGGCTGTACCCCCGCGAGGGGCCCTGGAGGAGGCTGCAATGGACTCCGATTAATGGCCCCAATGCGCTTCCTCCAGGCGAATATCAGCCACTGCGCCGCTGCTCAGGATCTCTTGCTCCAGAGCGTGGCGCAGTGGTTGATCAACGTCGCCGTGGTCGCCGAGCCGTACTTTGTCGTGCCCAGAAATGACTGGGTGGCGGACCTGGACGGTTCGGTGACCCTCATCTCGTCGGCCGCCGCCGGTACCCCGCCCCTTGATCTCGTCAAGAGAGGGCGCGGGATCGTCGCGGCACGGTTCGGGGAGATTGCCGTGGTAGGCGTTTATTTCTCCCCGAGCCGAACTCTCGCCGAGTTCCAGGACTCCTTATCGGAGCTGGGAGACGTCGTTGTCGATTTCGGTTCCCTCCCCGTGCTCGTCCTCGGGGACTTCAACGCCAAGAATGTGGCTTGGGGTTCCCGGTACACGGACCATATGCGGGGCAGGATGCTCGAAAACTGGGCCCTGGCGCAGGGCCTGGTAATCGAGAACCGGGGTTCCGTCCCCACGTGCGTGCGGTGGAATGGCGAGTCGGTGGTGGACGTTACGTTCGCCACCTCTGGCCTGTCACCGCGCGTCACTGACTGGCGCGTTGTGGAGGAGGTGGAGACCTATTCTGATCACCGGTATATCCGGTTCGACGTCTCCGCCCAGACCCCAGACGCGCCGGTCCGACGGAACCCAAGTGGTCCGCGATGGGCGCTGAAGCAGCTGGACCGGGAGCTATTCCTGGAAGCCTCGATCGTGCAGGCCTGGGTGTCACCACCGGACAGGCCTGCCGACATCAACGACGAGGCGGAGTGGTTCCGGGAGGCCATGTCGGAGATCTGTGACGTGGCCATGCCCCGGGTCCGGCAAGGACGCGCCCGGCGTCAGCTGTACTGGTGGTCGCGCGAGCTAGCAGCGCTGCGCGAGGCGTGCGTTGCCGCGCGACGCCGGTACTCCAGGTTCCGCAGGCGCCGCACCCGACCTCCGGATGCGGTGACTGTAGAGGCGGAGCTGTACGAGGGCTACAGGGCAGCGAAGACCGTCCTCCGCGACGAGATCTGGCGGGCCAAGGAACTGGCCCGTAAGGAGATGCTGGGGACTCTGGACGGGGACCCATGGGGCCGTCCCTACAAGTGGGTGCGAGAAAAGTTCCGGCCCTGGGCTCCCCCGTTGACGCAGAGTCTCCGGCCTCAGTTCGTGGAGGACGTGGTGAGCGCCCTGTTCCCATCGCGAGGGGAGCATACTCCCCCGCCCATGGCTCCGCCTTCGACGGTGCCTGGCGATGAAGCTGGCGCAAACGCGGACCACAGCGACGACGACGTCTACGACGCTCCAGAGGTGACCGAGGTAGACCTGAGAGTGGCGGTACAACGGCTCAAAGCCAAAAACACCGCCCCAGGACCCGACGGCCTGCCAGGGAAAGCCTGGGTTCTGGCCTCGGGGACTCTCGGGCCTCGACTGGGGGGGCTCTTTAGCGCGTGCTTGGAGAGGGGCCGGTTCCCGCTTCGTTGGAAGACGGGGAAACTGGTCCTCATCCAAAAGCCCGGGCGCCCTGCGGACTCTCCGTCCGCATTCCGGCCCATCGTGCTGCTCGACGAGGTGGGCAAGCTCTTTGAAAGAGTCATTGCAGACCGCCTCGTCGGGCACCTGAATCGGGTGGGTCCGGACCTTGCGGAGAGCCAGTTTGGCTTCCGCAGGGGGCGCTCGACGGTGGACGCCATCATGCGCGTGAGAGCCCTCACGACGGGAGCTGCGGTATCCCGGGGCAGGGTCGTCTTGGCGGTGTCTTTGGACATCACCAATGCCTTTAACACCCTGCCCTGGAGTTGCATCAGGGAGGCACTCCGGTATCACCGGGTGCCGACCTGCCTCCGTCGCACAGTCGAGGACTACCTGACGGACAGAGCCGTCATCTACCCCGGTCACCAGGGAGAATGGAACCGGCGAGAGATGTCGTGCGGTGTTCCACAGGGATCGGTCTTGGGGCCGCTCCTGTGGAACATCGGTTACGACTGGGTGCTGCGCGGCGACCTCCCTGACGGCGTCGGCGTAATATGTTACGCCGACGACACGCTCGTCCTGGCGGAGGGAGAGTCGCACCAGGCAGCGGCTGACCTGGCGACGCAAGCGGTTGCGACAGTCGTTGGAAGGATCCGGCAGTTGGGACTCGAAGTGGCGCTGCACAAAACAGAGGCCATGTGTTTTCATGGCCGTCTGAACGCGCCACGGTCTGAGTCCCACATAACGGTGGGAGGGGTTCGCATCGGCGTCGGGAGAACGATGAAGTACCTGGGACTCGTCCTCGACAGCCGGTGGAACTTCAAGGAGCATTTCCTGCGTTTGGCCCCAAAGCTGAACCGGACAGCAGCCGCCCTCAGGCGACTCCTGCCCAATCTCAGCGGGCCAAACGCCTCCTGCCGGAGGCTGTACGCCGGTGTCGTGCGGTCCATGGCCCTCTACGGGGCCCCCGTGTGGGCCCTGAGCATTCGGACGCGACCACTGAAGCTGGTCGCATGCCAGAGGGTCATGGCTATCCGGATGATCCGAGGATACCGTACGATCGCCGGCGAATCGGCCAATCTCCTTGCCGGATTGCTGCCCTGGGATCTGGAGGCGACTGCCCTCCAGCGCCTCTATGAGTGGCGCGTGGAGGCGCAGCGCCGGGGCGAATCCCTGCTACCTCGACAAGTCGAGGCGCGGCGGGAAGAGCTCCGGCGCGATCTCAGGGCAGTATGGAGGGAACGACTGTCGCAACCGAGGTCCGGGCACGCCGCAATCGCGGCGGTAAGACCCCTTTTTGAGGAGTGGCTGGATAGGCGTCACGGCGTCTTGACCTACCGCGTGACGCAGGTCCTCACCGGACACGGAAGTTTCGGGAGGTACCTGTGTCATATGGGGAAGGAGGAAACGCCTGGGTGTCACCACTGCGAGGACCGCCCGGAGGACACGGTGGAGCATACGGTGCAGGACTGCCCCGCTTGGGCAGAGCACCGCCGTGTCCTCACGGCGGCGATAGGCGGAGCCCTCTCGCGCCCGGCATTGGTCGAGGCCATGCTGCGGGGCGAGACGGAGTGGGAAGCGGTCGCCTCCTTCTGCGAAGCAGTCATGCTCGCGAAGGAGGAGGCGGGCCGCGTGAGGGAGAGGACAGCGTCCTCCCTCCACACCAGCCGCAGTGATAGACGCCCACGGCGCCGGACGTCGGCAGACGATCTCCGGCCACCGTAGGCGCGGGCATGCGGGCGGCGAGTAATGGGCGACTCGCTGTCCGACCATGGACCATGCCCGGGTCGACGGCGCGTTGTGTTCCACGCGCGCCTCAAAGAGTGTCAGCATAATGACGGGCCCCCCCTCTAGAGGGCCAAAGCCTGCCGGGGTCGCGGGACTCATAGAATTACCGTGACCCTGGAACATAAAGGGCTACTGAAGGACACCGTGGATTTTAGTCAGTACAAGTCTGACAGTCCCTCCCGCTCTGCCCTGGGTGGGAGGACTCATTTGATGATTTTACCACGTTAAAAAAAAAAAAAAGTGCTACGGAAGTATGAGATCTTTTAGATCCTGTTATATCACTAATATTTAAGCTAATGTGTGCTTTAATATCAATATTCGCCATCCATGTCGACAGTGAGAACATCTCTAGAACTTTAGAACGATGTAAGGTTTGATTGGACAACTCACTATATACGATAGTTAGCAATGGTTTTTTCTTATTGCGCCAATATGATTCCTCGCATATTGATGTTAATTTTAATATCATTGAAATGGTGTCACCGTCAACAACAGACTTAGCTTTTAAGCAAAATTTTGCAGCTAAATACTTCCGTCGAATAAACAATGGTGGCAGACATAACTCCGATTCCATCGCGTGGATTGGGCAACTTTTTAAAAAACCGCCAACTACTCTCATGGCTTGGTTTTGAATTTTGTCTAATTTCGAAATATTGGTCTTAGCGCTATTATCGATCAAAAAACTTGCATAATCTAAC
The DNA here is from genome assembly GCA_963082995.1 of Noctua comes. Classification (NCBI taxonomy): domain Eukaryota; kingdom Metazoa; phylum Arthropoda; class Insecta; order Lepidoptera; family Noctuidae; genus Noctua; species Noctua comes. Next base: position 956,141 of record OY720293.1, read on the forward strand.
CGACTGCGAAGTATTGCAATATATAGTCGTCTTAAATGCAATGGATGAATTCCCCATGACGAACCTGCCAGTACCTTAATAACATTTAAAAATCTCATACCTCTTTCACAGGTTTCATTGATCTGTTTGCGCCATCTCAATGATGAATCTAGCCACAGTCCTAAATATTTAACAACCGGAACGGTTTCCAAACTGACATTGTCAATATTGACGTTTGCCTGCAGTTGTGTCTTTCCTCTAGAAAATAGACACATTTTACTTTTCGTGGGAGATAGTTCCAGACCCAATACTCCCAGCAAATTCGTCAAATTATCTATGGCTTCCTGAAGAGTTGTGGTCATAAATCTAATGTCTTGTCCAGAAATATAGAGGACGAAATCATCGGCGTATTGGGATACATAGACATTCATAATTTCTTTACAAATATCACTAGTAACTACGTTAAATAATATTGGAGACATAGGGTCTCCTTGGGCCAAACCCTTGCATGTCCATCTTGTAATCGAAACATTACTCCCTACCTGTGCCACAGCTAAATGTCTCTCGCTTAAGTATCCCCATATATATTTACATATAGAAGACCCCACCCCCATTTCGTCAAGTTTAGATACCACTTTCAATATATTGACATTATTATATGCGTTGTCTATGTCAACGAAACATCCTAACGTCTTCTGATTATTGGTGAAACCTATTTGAATTTGTGAAACTAATCGTACAAGATTGTCGAGGCATGACTGTGATCTTCTAAATCCCACAGTATTCTTAGAAAAAAGACTATTATTTTCAAAAAACCATTCAAGGCGTCGCGTTAAAATATTGTGCAAGGTTTTGCAAAGACAAGATATGAGTGATATAGGTCTCAAGGATGTTATGTTGCTTGGATCACGCCCAGGTTTCGGCACAGGCACTACTTTAACATTCCTCCACTGTCTTGGGACCTCACCTTCAGACAAACATTTGTTAAATAAATCAACTATCAGTTGTTTGCTGGGGAAATTATATATCATCGAATAAGAAATATCGTCCTCCCCTGGAGCGGTATCCTTCATCTTCAGTACATTAAAGAGCTCCTGCTCAGAAATCTGTGCCTCCAGCTGTAAATTAATTGAACTAAAGACAGGACCTAGTGGTAGAACGTAATCTGGCGTCAATTGTCGTAAGAACTCACCAGCCCTCTCTGCATCCAAACAAGTTCTACTAGTACGATACCCTTTGAGCCATCGCATTTTGTTCCATAACTCGCTACTAGATACCAGCTCACTCATACTGTCACAGAATTGATGAAAGGATTCTGCACTAGCTTTACGCATTAGTCTCTGTGCTGTAGCAACCTTCTGTTTAAGAATGATTAAATTTGTGGGGATAGGGTTCTTCCTCATCTGTACTAATGCCAATCTACGCTCCGCAACTGCTCTAGACAACGCGGGGGACCAATATGATCTTGGAATAAACTTACTGGAGGGATCTTCACATATCTTAATGTCTGGAATTGCTGCTTGTGACGCAAAATTAATCAAATCTATAAGATCATCATAAATTTGTTGCGTGTTACTTGTTAAACCAATATTACTTATTTTACTTGTTATTATTTCCTTATACTTCTGCCAATCTGCCTTTTTAAAATTACGTTTCGATTTCATAAAGTTATTACAAGTTATTTCTGTGGTTATGAGGACCATTAAGTGATCACTACCTAAATTTTCATGTAAAACATTCCACTTGAACCGAAGTGCTATATCTGATGACGCAAACGTGACGTCAGGCGAACTTTCTTGAAGCTGATTTAATACTAACTTAAGTCTGGTGGGGTCTCCAGTATTAAGTGAAACATAATGCCAATCATCAGCTGCATCGTGAATTTGTAAACCCCTGCGATCGCTTTTGTATGACCAATTTGTATGATGTCCGTTGAAATCTCCGCCTATAAACGTTTTATTTGACCATTTAGAAAATAGCATTTTCCAATCTTCATCTGTACTGTGAATATTAGGAGGACAGTATACCGCAACAATATTTTCTAAGAAGTTACAGTTAAATATTTTAATGTGGAGAACTTGAATGTTTCGATTACGTAAGCTAAAATTGGTGATCTGTGCCTTGATGGAATTATGAACTACAATTGCAATCCCGCCGTATGAATCGTCCCGGTCTTGTCTAAAAATACAATAATTACCAATTTTCAAATGACTGTCTGGTTCAAGCCAGGTCTCTGATATGATACAAATGTGAATTTTATCTATCAATAAAAGATTCTCAAAGGCTTTAAGTTTAGGTCTTAAACTTTGTGCGTTCCACTGCAACAACTTTAACTTAACAATTTTATTTTTAGGGTCTATTACGTACTAAGTCCGAAAATAAACTCTAAACACTTATTTAAAATAGGCCACTCAGACATACGATCTACCACAACTATTATTAACCATTCAATACAACACTTAATAACATTATTAAACTTTTCCTTAAAACTCAGATCTCGCATAAAAATAATATTTTTCAAACGTGTAATTAACTCGTCAAGATGTACCTGCTGGTTATTGTTTACGTTGTCACCGAGATCGTTATCAGTAGCAGCTGGTTGCTTTGGAATGCAGTCCGGTGACTCCCGCTGTCCCCACCAATCCGTTTTACCGATGCTTTGCGAATGTAATTGTTTATTTTTATTACTTGCTTGCGGTGATTTTGGTCGTTTCTGCGTAAACAAAGGTGGGAATTGACTCGGAGTATATCTATAATTATTTCCCGTTTCTTCCAATAAACCACTAAAGCTGTTGTTGGTGTCGGTCTTCAAATTATCGTTATCTCTCACTGTTTGTAAACCAATCGGTAACTTGGGTCTAACATACATATTACAGGCTACGTGATATGTACAGTTATATTCTGACATAAGCTCCCTTACGCGCTTCTCTCGAACATATATTGGACAACTTCTATTCAGCGCCATGTGGTCACCCCGACAGTTCACACATTTAAATATTGTAACTTCACAGTTATTGTGTTCTTCTGTGCACTTAGGACATACAGTTTTTTTGGACGTGCATCTTGCTTTTATGTGACCAAACTTCCAACAGTTTGAACACTGTGTTACCGGGAAGACATAAGGTTGAACTTTGGCACGTAGGCAGTCTACATATATAAATGCTGGCAGGTATGAACCCCTGAAGCCCACCTTGGCTACCTCACTAGGTACCCACTGGCCTTCTTCATCTCGCCTTTGAAGTCTTTTTAATGTTAAGATTTGAATATCATTAGGACACTTGATCGCTTTTAATGCCTCCTCCTCAGACAGCTCGAGGTCTACATCCCGTATAATACCGTAGGAAATGTTAACGTCCATTGCACTATAGACTTTCCACTCTTTGGTTTGGAATTCCTGACAGTCCAATATCTTGCCCGCACATTCCTCAGTCGAAACCTCAATTTTTAATTTATATGGGTTAATATATTTAATATGGTTAATATCAGTCAAACCCATACTGTTAAACAATTTTGCGATACCAAACTGTTTCGGTAATTTCTCTTTGCTCCAAATAAAGACCTCTTTCTTGATTTGTTTCAGTTTTTTTCCCCTATTACTCTCAACTTTAGTCCAGCTCTGTTCATCTTCTTCTCTTCCTCGTTTTATCGGTTTATCTACTAGTACTTCTTCCTCCATAATTTGTACTTCAAAGCAGTTTGGGTCATTAATATTGTCCAACGAATCACATTTATTTTCTTCATCTTCCATTTGTGCCATCCATCCACCTAACTGCCTGACTTCCGTATCAATCTGATCCAAGCTAGTTTTTTCTTGTCCACGATCATCTGTAGCCATTATTAGGTATAATCCTGCATGACTGATGAGCGCGTCAATATAATGAATTTGTTAATTCTACACCGTAATCGATAGTCGCGTGCGTGCGATCTACACGAGTGCCGTGACAGAACTCACAGACAATACTTAATTGATGATATTAACAAACCGTGCTTATCAGCGCGACTTTTAGTCTTTGATAATTTATTTTTAGATTCCTTTTGTTGTCTATATATATAAAATAGTAAACTGACTGACTGACTGGGTGATATATCAACACACAGCATAAACCGCTGGTCCTAGAGACATGAAACTTGGAGGGTGTGTTCTTTGTGAAGAGAAGGTTTCCACTAAGAAAGGACTTTTGGGAATTCTATCCCTAAAGGGGTAAATAGGGGATGGAAGTTTGTATGAAAGTCTGTCAGTTTTGAAGTTAGGATCTTCAAATTTTGTGTTTAGGCTGACGATTGAAAATTAATTTATACGTGTCTCGGCGTTTTTGATAATTCTACCCCCGAAGGGTTAAAAAGGGAGGTGAAGGTACTATGTTTGTTCGGGTGGAATGCAACTCAATTTTGTACAACCGATTGAGCTGAAATTTTGCACACACCTTTGGTTCTGGTGACATTTTTATGACAGAAATTCCTTATTCCAGCATCCAGGATCGTCTCCCCAAGAGAGAACTCTTCAACGGTTAGTAGCACGGTCACGAAACTTTGTTTACGCGTTCAAGTTTGATAGATAAAGATGATTTTTAACCGACTTCCAAAAGGAGGAGTATTTTTTTTTTGTGTGTTTGTGCAACGATTTTTTCGCCAATTGTGAACCGATTTTGATGATTTTTTTTTTGTTTGGACAAATATAATTCCGCGGTGGTCCTGTTTAAATTTGGTGAAGATCTGATGCTGATCATCGGAGATATCAATGGAACTCTTCAATAATAGACAGCAAATCTGTCGTGATTGCTGCAATCGCTTGGATGTTTATTTTTACACAACACCATAACATAACATCACGCCTGTATGCTTTGAGGGGGTACGCAGATGTGTACCAGTGCACCCACATTTTGATAATTAGGTATGCTAAGTTCCATTTTATTGGGGACTAGCTGTGCCCGCGGCTTCGCTCACGTGAGCGCGTCCCACATTTTGATAATTAGGTATGCTAAGTTCCATTTTATTGGGGACTAGCTGTGCCCGCGGCTTCGCTCACGTGAGCGCGTATTCTTTTGGCATTATTAGGGAACATTACATGGGAGCGTGAAGTCGTAGTATATTCATAATATCCTCTACAAAATAATCCATTTTAATATTATAAGTGCGAAAGTAACTCTGTTTGTTTGTTACGTTATCATGACTAAACAGCTGATTGGATCGTAATAAAAGGCAAGGAGATAGATTATATTCTGAGGAATGATATAGGTTATCGTATTTTTCTCACACATATTCATCAAAATTTCCACGCGAACGAAGTCGCGGGCAAAAGCTAGTATAAAATGATAAACTGACTGACTGACTGACTGACTGGGTGATATATCAACACACAGCCCAAACCGTGCTTATCAGCGCGACTTTTAGTCTTTGATAATTTATTTTTAGATTCCTTTTGTTGTCTAAATACACGATTACTTTTACATCGTTCTGGAGCCGAAACACAGTAACTCCACTCGAGTAATAGTTACTATCGGCAATGTTATTTTTTTTTTAAGACATCTATTAAAGAAGTTAGAAAATTATCACTTTTTTTTTTTCTGTCATTCGAGTTAAATCTTAGTAGGGACTTCCACTATTTCATTCATAAACGCAATATCGTACGCGATCCGCTGGATAATGACGTAGCGCGGCACAGCTGTGAGTGAGGTCAATGGACGTCGGACGAATTTGATATCCGACTGCAAATAAGTAGGTTTCAGGTACGATTTAGGTTGGTGTAAGTTCATTTACCTCCATCATCTCTCGTTCGTATCAGAAGCACGTGTTTACCACTATCACATCTCTTCGTTAACGAGAGAAATTAATTGGCATTTAATTCACCACTCTCGCATCACGAAATCACTAGTTGGTACTCGTACCTATTCAACTAGACACCGACACGACGACAGTACGCTTGGGAGTTAGGCCTTGAATCGAGAGTCGACCTGTCGACCAATGAACCTACCTACCATAATATTGTGATTCATAAAATAATACTGCTTTTAACATTTCTTTTGCGGCTGCTACAAAGGCAGGCAGTTCGCACAGAAAAACGAATCGTTTCGTCTGTCGAATAGAGTTCATTATTAGTTGCAGGTATCAGGAGGTATTGGAAGTATTAGGTTGGAATTAAGACCTTATTTTTATAACGTTAACCGTGTAATTCGGTTGTGCATCTTTGTAACAGTCAGGTCGGACACGAGGCAATCGGTTTCTCAGAATATTTTTTAGTAAACTGCGATTTACCTAGTTTGATAAAATTTCTAAATTTCACCGTTTACGGTTAAGAAATAAAGTCTAAATTCGCTTTTCGTGTTATTATTTGTATACCTATTTATCTATCGCGTTTGTATTTTTATTTATGTTGATGTACCTATCATAAAGAACGCGGCGCCGAACTATTGCTTGATTTAAATTTCGTTTATCTACATAACAGTTCAATAAACGGAAGACGTTGCATTGGAAGGCCTCCCACTAGGTGGACCGATGACCTGGTGAAGGTTGCAAGGATCCGCTGGATGCGAGTCGCACGGGACCGGTCAATGTGGCGACACTTGGCCTATGTCCAGCAGTGGACGTCTTTTGGCTGAAATGATGATGATGAGTTCAATAACTCAAATTTTTCCGTCATACTTTCTACGGGCTTAGGACCGTCGCGTCAGTTATACATTTTACGTATTTAAATACCTACCTACTTACTTACTTGTACACTTCTAATCTCAAGAAAAACAAATGCAGGCGCAGGCGTACCTACTTAAAAATTTGAGCTATTTACAAACATAATCAACGTAGGTATAACTAACTAAGGATATTAGATTTTTCACAATTTATACCTACTTCCCTGTATCGAAGCAACTGCTCAAAATGGAGTCCGCTCGATACACAAACGGGCACGTTTAATGAGATTGTCTTGCTAATGTGTCTCTGTCACTTTTCACAATATTAAACGCGTCCACAATCGCACTTCTTAACTCATCTCGAGTAGTATGCTCCTCGAAATAAACTAATCTTTTTATCACAGACCACAAATAAAAATCCAGTAGGGTTAAGTCAGGGCTCCTTGCGGGCCAAGCCACAGGGCCACCACGACCTATCCACTGCTCACCAAACTCACGGTTTAGATACGCACGCACTAAATTCGCATAATGAGCAGGGCATCCATCATGCTGATAGTACCTACATACCGCGTAAATATGCCAGAGGCACATGCTCTAGCAACTCCGGTATCAGGTGTGAACAGGATTCAGGATTCATCCGTCCACAGTATGTTGGCAGTGGCAGTTTCTATCAACCACTGACATAGGGCGATTCTCCTTGGCCCGTCACCTTCGTAAATAGCAGGCGCTGGAGGTGAAGGGAACTTGAGGGTCGGTGATTCCACGTGCGCGCAGTGAGTTCAGGTTTTCCGGCTGAGCATACAAGCGTCTAACCTCTTCCAAGTTATGGTGCGCCATCCCATAAAAATCCACCATTGCCCAATACTCCACATTGGAGTAGACATACTGCCGACTCATTAAACACGTAATTAGGTTCTGCGTGAGTGACCTAATACAGCGAAACGCGCGACAATACTAGGAAGAAAGGGCGAGCGGTCGCGTCGGCTAGACTGTGTAAGCGTGGGGTGGGGGCGTGGCTTGCGGATCATTCTGTCTGATCGATGAATGGATTTTTCAATGGGTACCGTTTGCATGTGTTGCCGATCATCGATACGTTACGTACGCACACTTATGCATTTACCGCAAGGAAGCGTTACTTCGAGTTCTCATCATTTAACAAAAAAAACAATTAATTTAATTTTTCGTGATTTTTTTTATTGTTACTTTTTGAAAAAAATAGTCCCAATCGTTTCGAGTTCGATGATCGAGTTTGTGGCTTTCGGTTCCAGAACGACCTAAAAGTAACCGTGTATATAAAATAGTAAACTGACTGACTGACTGGGTGATATATCAACACACAGCATAAACCGCTGGTCCTAGAGATACGAAACTTGGAGGGTGTGTTCTTTGTGAAGAGTAAGTGTCCACTAAGAAAGGATTTTTGGGAATTCCACCCCTAAAGGGGTAAAATAGGGGATGGAAGTTTGTATGAAAGTCTGTCAGTTTTGAAGTTAGGATCTTCAAATTTTGTGTTTAGGCTGAAGATAGCCGCGGGCAAAAGCTAGTTAATAATAAAAATGGCTAGCACCAGCAGCCAAATGACTACTGAAGAACTCCTACGTGTGTTAGAAAGTGTAGAAGAGGATGATGAATTTTCGGAAGTAACATCTCTACACGAGGATGATTTAGTCACCTCTAAATCATCCTCGTGTAGAGATGTTACTTCCGTTTTATTTTTTACTAGCTTTTGCCCGCGGCTTCGCCCGCGTGGATGTCGTAAATTTCCGATTACTTACCATCACCCCCCTTTTTAACCCTTCAGGGATAGAACTATCAAAAACGCCGAGACACGTATAAATTAATTTTCAATCGTCAACCTAAACACAAAATTTGAAGATCCTAACTTCAAAACTGACAGACTTTCATACAAACTTCCATCCCCTATTTTACCCCTTTAGGGGTGGAATTCCCAAAAATCCTTTCTTAGTGGACACTTACTCTTCACAAAGAACACACCCTCCAAGTTTCGTATCTCTAGGACCAGCGGTTTATGCTGTGTGTTGATATATCACCCAGTCAGTCAGTCAGTTTACTATTTTATATATATAGACAACAAAAGGAATCTAAAAATAAATTATCAAAGACTAAAAGTCGCGCTGATAAGCACGGTTTGGGCTGTGTGTTGATATATCACCCAGTCAGTCAGTCAGTCAGTCAGTTTATCATTTTATACTAGCTTTTGCCCGCGACTTCGTTCGCGTGGAAATTTTGATGAATATGTGTGAGAAAAATACGATAACCTATATCATTCCTCAGAATATAATCTATCTCCTTGCCTTTTATTACGATCCAATCAGCTGTTTAGTCATGATAACGTAACAAACAAACAGAGTTACTTTCGCACTTATAATATTAAAATGGATTATTTTGTAGAGGATATTATGAATATACTACGACTTCACGCTCCCATGTAATGTTCCCTAATAATGCCAAAAGAATACGCGCTCACGTGAGCGAAGCCGCGGGCACAGCTAGTCCCCAATAAAATGGAACTTAGCATACCTAATTATCAAAATGTGGGACGCGCTCACGTGAGCGAAGCCGCGGGCACAGCTAGTCCCCAATAAAATGGAACTTAGCATACCTAATTATCAAAATGTGGGTGCACTGGTACACATCTGCGTACCCCCTCAAAGCATACAGGCGTGATGTTATGTTATGGTGTTGTGTAAAAATAAACATCCAAGCGATTGCAGCAATCACGACAGATTTGCTGTCTATTATTGAAGAGTTCCATTGATATCTCCGATGATCAGCATCAGATCTTCACCAAATTTAAACAGGACCACCGCGGAATTATATTTGTCCAAACAAAAAAAAAATCATCAAAATCGGTTCACAATTGGCGAAAAAATCGTTGCACAAACACACAAAAAAAAAATACTCCTCCTTTTGGAAGTCGGTTAAAAATCATCTTTATCTATCAAACTTGAACGCGTAAACAAAGTTTCGTGACCGTGCTACTAACCGTTGAAGAGTTCTCTCTTGGGGAGACGATCCTGGATGCTGGAATAAGGAATTTCTGTCATAAAAATGTCACCAGAACCAAAGGTGTGTGCAAAATTTCAGCTCAATCGGTTGTACAAAATTGAGTTGCATTCCACCCGAACAAACATAGTACCTTCACCTCCCTTTTTAACCCTTCGGGGGTAGAATTATCAAAAACGCCGAGACACGTATAAATTAATTTTCAATCGTCAGCCTAAACACAAAATTTGAAGATCCTAACTTCAAAACTGACAGACTTTCATACAAACTTCCATCCCCTATTTACCCCTTTAGGGATAGAATTCCCAAAAGTCCTTTCTTAGTGGAAACCTTCTCTTCACAAAGAACACACCCTCCAAGTTTCATGTCTCTAGGACCAGCGGTTTATGCTGTGTGTTGATATATCACCCAGTCAGTCAGTCAGTTTACTATTTTATATATATAGACAACAAAAGGAATCTAAAAATAAATTATCAAAGACTAAAAGTCGCGCTGATAAGCACGGTTTGTTAATATCATCAATTAAGTATTGTCTGTCAATAAGGTCGAACGCTCTGAACGTCTATTCGCATCAACAGGCAAAAATTGTATGAAGGTCACGCTCGGACGCCTCGCCTTTTTATACCTTCGGCCGCGAGACGCGCCGAACGCGGCGACCGATTCTCGGACCTTATACAAAAATAATCCTTATAGCATGATTCAGTATTCACGCGCGATGGCTTATTATTAGCGTATTTCATGTATAACTTTGGTGTTTCTTTACCGATTTCTATGATTCTTTTTTATGGAATAGTTAATAATGTTAACTTTTTTAATTAGGGATGACTGAGAGTGTAATAAACGTAAGAGTAGGCAAATATAATCAGAAAGCTTCGAACTGCTAAGCTATCGGGAGTTACACGTGATATTGTGAGTCAACCATAAAAGATAGACATATGCTGTTGTGGGATATTTTTTATATAATTTTAAGGAGAACATTTCCGTCATACATGATTTCTGTGTAGCTTTAGCCATTAAGGTTGCACACGCGACGGAAGCTTAAAAAATGGAGTAACTTCTCCCGTTTTCCCAACATTTCCCTTCACTGCTCTGCTCCTATTGATTGTAGCGTGATGAAAAGTATACTATAACCAACTCAGGAGTATGAAAAATAATTGTACCAAGTTTTGTTAAAATCCGTCGAGTAGTTTTTGTTTCTATAACGGTTATACAGACAGACAGACAGACAGACAGACTGACAGACAAAAATTTTACTGATTGCATTTTTGGCATTAGTATCGATCCCTTATCACCCCCTGATAGTTATTTTGGAAATATATTTCATGTACAGAATTGACCTCTCTACAGATTTATTATAAGTAATAATATATATATGTAATGAAATGACATTTCATTAATTCGAATTTGCCGCGCCTCGCGCCTTTATAAGTTGTCTGTGGAATTGAATGGCGGATGATGGTCAACATATTCGGTGTGATTTATTGTTTTATAAGAAAACGTGTGGATTATTAGTAGATTATTGAGTAATTATCATAGATAAACGATTACTGTTGTAATATTGTAAGAATGTGTTAAATAAAACAAACCTTTGTATTTTCAGAGAAACAATTTGTGGTTTATTTTGAAAATCCTCAATAATATTCTTATAAAACGACATTTTCGTTAACTAAAAGAAGATGAATCGGCTGCTATTTGAGTTTACGATAATAGCCGCAAAGGATGGCAAATCTAATGTATTAGCCATAACCACAATATCAACAGAAGAAGGAAAATGTTATGTTTTACCTGATGAATTGAAGCCGGTGAGTCATCATACATATATTGTTGAATTGGACACTTTCTCAAAAATAAAAAATAGCTTAAAGAAAAGGCACCAAAGTAGAAAAATATGGATAAAACTGGATAAAGATCTAAAGAAAACATATATAGATGAGGAAGGGAATATGCAATTTTTAGATCAATATTTAGAAGAAATAAACACGGAACAACCAGGAGACAAAGACGACAGTTTGAAAAATATCCTGGAGAAATTAATAGAATCTACAACAAAGAAAGAAAATCAACATAACCTAAAACATATTTCAGAGAAATTTATTATTGAAAAATTCACAACCAAGAATCCTAATGCAATGCAATGGATAGAGAATTTTGAAAAAGAGTGTGAGCGCTTTAATATAACAAAAGATGAAACAAAAATAGACATACTGAGGTTATTTTTAGAAAAATCTTGCTTGGATTGGTATAGTTCAATGATGATAAAACTAACAGTAAATTCTGAATGGAATGAATGGAAAGACAAATTCCTAGAAACTTTTAAAAACCGAGGATGGGACATAGTCACAACTGCTTTCTCATTCAAATATAAAGACGGATTGTTAATCGATTATGCTATAAAAAAAGAACGGCTTATACTAGATACAAACAAATCGATAGATCCCAAAACAATGATAGATCTCATCGCAACAGGTTTACCTGGATTTATCTTGAATAAGCTAAACAGAGACGAACTCAAGAATACTACTGATTTGTTCAACGAGTTAAGAAAATATGAAGGTATGATGCACAAGAAAAACTCAACTATAATAAAAAATGGTACATTTTCTTATATGAAAAAAAATAATGAGAAGAAGCCATGTACGACCTGTGAATCGTTGGACAAAGGAATTAGATACCATCCGGAGGAGTCATGTTGGTTCAAGAAAAATAAAAATGAATCTGAAAAGGTGTTTAAGGCCAAAAACGTAAATAATAACTCCATTATTGAAGTAGAGATGAACACTGATAAAAAAAACGAGTAAGTACACCATTAATCAAAGTCAAGCTATTAATAGAAAATAAATTAGAAGTGAGTGGCATTTATGACTCAGGCTCACAGATCTCTTTAATAAATTCAAGACTGATAAAAGTAAAAGAAAAAAAAGACAATGTGAATATAGCATATATGAAAACGGTTAATGGTGTGAAAAAGACAGATGGCTTGATAACAATAAAAATAAAAATCTTTGATATAGAAGAAGAGGTGGATGTATATATAGTAGAAAATGAAAATTTTGATGATTTTATAATCGGATTAGATATGATAAAGAAATTCAAATTAACCCAAAATGAGGACTTGCAGATAGAACAAAAGAAAACAATAAATAAAATAAACAGGATGTCTAAAGATAACAGAAATGAAGATAAGAATATAAAACCATATGCAATAAATTTCAAAGAACACATAGAAACAGAGGAACTATTGAAAATAATCAATTTGATACAAATAAAAGATATAGTTGAAGATCAAGAAAAAAATGATACAATAAAAGAAAAGAAACAAGATCTAATATACAAAAATAGAATCTATTATAAAAAAAAAAAAGAAACATGAAAAGATTATCCTCTTAGAAGAATTTGGTAAAAAACTTATAAAAAAGGTGCATGAAGATTTATGCCATATTGGGATCAGACAATTGCAGAAAAAAATTAGTCCAATATATACAGCTAAAAACCTAACAAAGAATATCATAAAGATTTGTAAAACATGTGAAATATGTATAAAAAATAAAGCAAGAAGCCAAGGAAAATTTGGATTGATGTCACAATTGGGAGCAGCGACAAAACCATTTGAGATAATGTCAATGGATACTATTGGTGGCTTTGGAGGATCTAGGTCAACAAAAAAATACCTACACCTTTTAGTAGACCACTACACTAGATATGCATATATTGCGACTTCAAAAACACAGAATTTAAGTGACTTTATAAATCTAACAAAGAATGTACTAGAAACAGATGACATTGGAATAATTCTGACAGATCAATATCCAGGTATCAATTCAAGAGAATTTAAACAACATCTGAAAGAGAATAATATTAAATTAATTTTTACAGCTGTGAATACACCATTCTCGAACGGCTTGAATGAAAGATTAAATCAAACAATAGTTAATAAAATAAGATGCAAAATAAATGAGAAAAATAATAAGAGAGCATGGACGACAGTGGCAAGAGAATGCATACAGAAATATAATGAAACAGAACACTCCGTTACAGGATTTGCACCAAAATATTTACTGGATGGTACAAATGTCAGCTTACTACCAAATGAATTAAAATCAATAGAAAGGGAAGACAAGTGGATTGCTGATAAAAGATTGGCATTAGAGAATACAATAAAATCCCACAAGTACAACAAGAGAATATTTGATAGAAATAGAAAAATGCAAGAGTTTAATATAGGAGACAGTGTATATGTAGAAAATGGAAATAGACTGAATAGAAAAAAGTTAGACGAATTAAGAATAGGCCCTTTCAAGATAGTAGAGAAAATATCGAACTCCATTTATAGGATCGACACCGGAACCAGAAAAACAGAATCAACTTTATTCCACATAACAAAATTGCAACCGGTCATAATAGATGCTGAAGAAGATGAAGTAGAAGAAAACGAATATGAAGATAACTAATAGGTATAGCGTATAGATATATTATTTAGAATTTTCCCTCTTAGGGGGGGGAGATGTAATGAAATGACATTTCATTAATTCGAATTTGCCGCGCCTCGCGCCTTTATAAGTTGTCTGTGGAATTGAATGGCGGATGATGGTCAAAATATTCGGTGTGATTTATTGTTTTAAGAAAACGTGTGGAGAGACAAAATAAAAGGATATAATTGAGGAGGCGATATTAGTGAACTTTAAATGTCGTTTCTTTGTATTTTCAGGTTAGATTATTGAGTAATTATCATAGATAAACGATTACTGTTGTAATATTGTAAGAATGTGTTAAATAAAACAAATCTTTGTATTTTCAGAGAAACAATTTGTGGTTTATTTTGAAAATCCTCAATAATATTCTTATAAAACGACATTTTCGTTAACTAAAAGAAGATGAATCGGCTGCTATTTGAGTTTACGATAATAGCCGCAAAGGATGGCAAATCTAATGTATTAGCCATAACCTCAATATCTACAGAAGAAGGAAAATGTTGTTTTACCTGATGAATTGAAGCCGGTGAGTCATCATACATATATTGTTGAATTGGACACTTTCTCAAAAATAAAAAATAGCTTAAAGAAAAGGCACCAAAGTAGAAAAATATGGATAAAACTGGATAAAGATCTAAAGAAAACATATATAGATGAGGAAGGGAATATGCAATTTTTAGATCAATATTTAGAAGAAATAAACACGGAACAACCAGGAGACAAAGACGACAGTTTGAAAAATATCCTGGAGAAATTAATAGAATCTACAACAAAGAAAGAAAATCAACATAACCTAAAACATATTTCAGAGAAATTTATTATTGAAAAATTCACAACCAAGAATCCTAATGCAATGCAATGGATAGAGAATTTTGAAAAAGAGTGTGAGCGCTTTAATATAACAAAAGATGAAACAAAAATAGACATACTGAGGTTATTTTTAGAAAAATCTTGCTTGGATTGGTATAGTTCAATGATGATAAAACTAACAGTAAATTCTGAATGGAATGAATGGAAAGACAAATTCCTAGAAACTTTTAAAAACCGAGGATGGGACATAGTCACAACTGCTTTCTCATTCAAATATAAAGACGGATTGTTAATCGATTATGCTATTAAAAAAGAACGGCTTATACTAGATACAAACAAATCGATAGATCCCAAAACAATGATAGATCTCATCGCAACAGGTTTACCTGGATTTATCTTGAATAAGCTAAACAGAGACGAACTCAAGAATACTACTGATTTGTTCAACGAGATAAGAAAATATGAAGGTATGATGCACAAGAAAAACTCAACTATAACAAAAAACGGTACATTTTCTTATATGAAAAAAAATAATGAGAAGAAGCCATGTACGACCTGTGAATCGTTGGACAAAGGAATTAGATACCATCCGGAGGAGTCATGTTGGTTCAAGAAAAATAAAAATGAATCTGAAAAGGTGTTTAAGGCCAAAAACGTAAATAATAACTCCATTATTGAAGTAGAGATGAACACTGATAAAAAAAACGAGTAAGTACACCATTAATCAAAATCAAGCTATTAATAGAAAATAAATTAGAAGTGAGTGGCATTTATGACTCAGGCTCACAGATCTCTTTAATAAATTCAAGACTGATAAAAGTAAAAGAAAAAAAAGACAATGTGAATATAGCATATATGAAAACGGTTAATGGTGTGAAAAAGACAGATGGCTTGACAACAATAAAAATAAAAATCTTTGATATAGAAGAAGAGGTGGATGTATATATAGTAGAAAATGAAAATTTTGATGATTTTATAATCGGATTAGATATGATAAAGAAATTCAAATTAACCCAAAATGAGGACTTGCAGATAGAACAAAAGAAAACAATAAATAAAATAAACAGGATGTCTAAAGATAACAGAAATAAAGATAAGAATATAAAACCATATGCAATAAATTTCAATGAACACATAGAAACAGAGGAATTTATAAGTAAGACAGACCATTTAGATAATGAAAAGAAAATTGAAATAGAAGAAATCATAAAGGAATATAAAACAATGTTTGCTAAGGACAAGTATGACATAGGATCAGTTAAAGAGTATGAAGCCCACATAGATTTACTAGTAAATAGATACTGCAGTAAAAGACCGTACAGATGTATGATAGAAGATAAATTAGAAATTGAAGAGCAAATATCTATGTTACTAAAAAATAATTTAATAGAAGAGTCTTACAGTCCTTTTTCTGCACCAGTGACATTGGTATTTAAAAAAGGTGAAAATAGAAAATCCCGCTTATGTGTAGATTTCAGAGAACTAAACAAAATTGTTATACCACAAGCACAACCATTTCCATTAATAGATGATTTGATTATTAAAACTAGAAACTGTAAGTATTTTACCACACTAGATATAAATTCTGCATTTTGGGCTATACCACTACGGGTGGAAGATAGAAATAAAACAGGATTTGTCACACAAGATGGCCACTTTCAGTGGACATGCCTTCCTTATGGTTTGAAAACATCTCCAGCAATTTTTCAGAGAATATTAAGCAATATTCTAAGAAAGCACAATCTCACAGGATACTCCGTAAACTATATTGATGATATTTTGATATATTCATCCACCTTTGAAGAACACATAAGACACATAAAAAATGTATTAGAGGCAATACAAAAAGAAGGCTTTAGATTGAAATTTCAGAAATGCACCTTTGCTTCAGACTCAGTAAAGTATCTTGGCCATGTAATTCAGAACAATTCGGTAAGACCACTAAAAGACAACTTGATTTCAATAAGACATTTTCCAGTTCCGAAGACGCAAAAGAATATCAGACAATTTTTGGGAAAAATCAACTTCTACCACGAATACATACCAAGAAGCGCAATTATCTTGGACCCATTACATAATTTATTAAGAAAAAACGAAAAGTTTGTGTGGTCAGAGAAGTGTGAAGAATCATTTAATCAAATAAAAAGATTTTTATGTTCTCAACCGGTGTTGGAAATATATGACAAAGACCTACCAATAAAAATTTTTACAGATGCATCCTTAGAGGGCATCGGAGCAATATTAAAACAAACACAATTGGACGGTAAAGACAAACCAGTGGCATATTTCTCAAAAAAACTGAATGAATCTCAAAAACGGAAAAAGGCTATATACTTGGAATGTCTTGCTATGAAAGAAGCCGTTAAATACTGGCAGCACTGGCTCATTGGAAAACAATTCACTATTTACTCAGACCACAAACCTCTAGAGAACATGAACATTAAATGCAGGACGGACGAAGAATTGGGTGAACTCACATATTACCTGTCTCAATATGACTTTACAGTAAAATATATACCTGGTAAAGAAAATGTAGAAGCAGACTGTTTGAGCCGAAATCCTGTGTTAGAACCAGAAGACAACAAAGAGGAACTACTGAAAATAGTCAATTTGATACAAATAAAAGATATAGTTGAAGATCAAGAAAAAAATGATACAATAAAAGAATAGGCCCTTTCAATATAGTAGAGAAAATATCGAACTCCATTTATAGGATCGACACCGGAACCAGAAAAACAGAATCAACTTTATTCCACATAACAAAATTGCAACCAGTCATAATAGATGCAGAAGAAGATGAAGTAGAAGAAAACGAATATGAAGATAACTAATAGGTATAGCGTATAGATATATTATTTAGAATTTTCCCTCTTAGGGGGGGGAGATGTAATGAAATGACATTTCATTAATTCGAATTTGCCGCGCCTCGCGCCTTTATAAGTTGTCTGTGGAATTGAATGGCGGATGATGGTCAAAATATTCGGTGTGATTTATTGTTTTAAGAAAACGTGTGGAGAGACAAAATAAAAGGATATAATTGAGGAGGCGATATTAGTGAACTTTAAATGTCGTTTCTTTGTATTTTCAGGTTAGATTATTGAGTAATTATCATAGATAAACGATTACTGTTGTAATATTGTAAGAATGTGTTAAATAAAACAAATCTTTGTATTTTCAGAGAAACAATTTGTGGTTTATTTTGAAAATCCTCAATAATATTCTTATATATATAGATAAAACCTTGATGACATTAAATGTTCAAATTTAGCTTAAGTAGGTAGGTAGACCAAGTGACTATGTAAGTATAATATTAAAGGTACCTTCACTAATAAAATATGTGCTTTCACTATTTTTTGTCAAGCACTAAGTAAATATAAACAGAAATTGAACGCCTACATAAATATGATACAAGTATTATCAAACTAAATACTATGCATTGGACGAATTTAATTATAAGCCGCGCAGATAGAGAATAGATCTGAAAATGGCGGCGGGTACGCATGGTACGGTTGGCAAAACAAGTTCTCAAACATCGATTTTTATTGACTTTTTTTGTTATATATTATTCTTTTTTAATATTATTAATTAATAATAGTAGAAATATTAATTAAATAAATAAGGAGCAAGGGTACATTAATATCACTGGATTTTAAAATTTGTCTTTATTAATTGTGACATATCAGAATCATATTACAAAAATACCACCTCACATACATACATAAAGTCACGTTCTTATCCCTTAGGCCAGTAAAGTAAAGGCGGAACTATATTAGACCGACGCACACGTCTGAGACGTCGCCGACGTGTGTGATAGGTATGCACACTAGACCAACGCCGCCGACGCGTACGCATGTTTTGCGCGATCATTTCACGCTGGTTTTTGAACAAGACAGGCGGTACCTGCCTAGCTAAATGATTATTAGTTCTCTACAAGACACAAGAAAAGGATTTAGCTTAAAAATGTACGAATCAGACAGAGAATTTGAAGTAAATTTCATTTATTTTTATGGCTTTGAAACGACCAACAGGGGAGAAAAGGTTTTATAAACCGCTTGGTCCAGTAGTATCCTGGTCATCTGAACCCATAATTGGTTCAATTCCCTCCATCAATTCATTATAATCCTCCATGGACTGGCCACTTTCACAGTCCTGGTCTTCATAGTCGTCACTTTCATCTTCGCTGTCGCTGTTCATACCGACACTGATAATGAAGTCCTCTATTTCACTCTCCCTCCACATCGCGATTCCAGTATTCTTCTTCGACTCTTTTGATGTGGTTTACTTGTTTCTTCCAGTCGTCTTGCGTAATTGAAGCTATGGCCTCTTTTGTGAACTCCTCAATTTTGTTTTCGTGTTGCTCCACATTTTTATCTGCGACCCGTTGTTTTATTAAATTCCAAACGTGTTCTATCGGGTTCAGGTCGCAGTTGTAAGGAGGGAGTCTGAGGACTTCATGGCCATGTTCAAGCAGAAGTTCGTCCACCAAATACTTTTTCTCTGGGCGATGCTTTTTTAGCTGCATGAGCAGCTCTGCTTTAGTCCAGTCTTCTTCAAATGAGACACCGTGCTCCTGCAACCATATCTTTATGTCCGCTTTGCGGGTTGCAGTCGTTGGCGCTTTATCCAACTGCATACTGTGGTAGGATGCATTATCCATGACGAGAATGGAGTTTTCAGGCAGATTTGGTATTAGTTTTTCTTTTAAATATTTCGTAAAATTATTACCATCCATCTCGTCATGGTAGTCACCTTTTTTTGATTTAGCTTTAAATAATAATCCTGCACTCTCCACAAACCCATCCTCTGAGCCGGCATGAACCATCACCCACCTTTGTCCGGGACTATCATTTTTGCGAACGCCTTTATCGGTGGATGACTGCCAGCACTTGCTGACAGTATAATGGGCATGGATCCACGACTCATCCATATATACAACTTTCTTTTTTCCCGCACCCATGGCATCATTTTGTCGGAGGCGGCGTAAATATTTAACTCGCCACGCTTTTATGTTATCGCGTTCTATGAGCACCATTCGGTTCTGGCGGCATTTTTTAAATTTAAATCCGAGCTTTTCTTTTAAAATCTTTCTTAATGTCGTTTTGGAGCCTTTATAGTTTAAATCAGCTCTTGCTGACGCCAGAATCTTGTTCAGCGTAGGTACCTCCTTTCGAACGTCGTATATTGAGGCAACAATATTTCTAATGGCACAAATATCGAAGCTGTCCATGGGGACACGCGTATTATTTTTGCCTTTTCTGCCCTTACTCGGCGTACGGATCTTGGTGTTGGTTTGTTCTGCAAGTTTACCTGAAATAAGAGTAAAATATTACTATTACTGTCAGTTATCGTTATAGAGCGACGCCGTTCGCAGTTTCGCACACGCCGGTGAGTACGATCAACACCATGAATGACTTGATCGATACGGGGCGTCTGTGGACCCGTATTTTCAGATGCTTCAAGTTTTGAAGATGATACTATCTACACTATCTACAGCTATGATGATGGATGAGGATTGATGATGGTGATGGATGATGTTGAATGATAATGATGGATGATGATGATGGTGGTGGGTGATGATGTCGATGATAATGTATGATGGATGATGATGGTGGTGGATGATGAGGGTGGTGGGTGATGCTGATGATTGTATGATGATGGCGATATTGGCGATGGATGATGATGATGATAATGGTGGGCGATGATTATGGTGTTTGATGATGATGAATGTTAATGGTGATGGATGATGACGATGGCTGATGGTCAGCAACACTGAACTTAGTCATACTCGCTGCCAAAAGGACTCGTTTCCAGGCCAGAAACTATTTATACAAAAACCACACTCGTTTCCAGGCCAGAAAATCTATATAAAAAATCATACTCGATCGAGGTAAGGCTAATCATCTTCAAATAAATTGATTTATCTATCTATCTTGGTCACGCCCATAAAGCAACCGCGTAAAATAATGTGTAGGTACCATGTAATTACCTTCTTTCTTTATTCTCGATATAGTAGCCATCGATAAATTTAGTCGCCATCGCTGCGCGTGCGGCGCTATACTTTAACGGATGATAACGCTCCAAGTTCTTCTCTTCGTCAAAGTATTTTATAACGTTGTAAACAATCTCACGTGCATCACTGTGAAGAATCTTTCCACGTTTTCGTGAAGCCATTGTCAATCAATCACAAAATGTCAACGTTCGTAACAAAAACTTAACGAAAATAAATAACAAACAAACGTAACGCAAACAAATAACAATCAAACTCAACAAAAACAACAATGAATAACAACGAAAACAACAAAATAACGGAACGAATTTAACGATAACTCGGAGTGCGTCAAGTAGCGTGGAAAGCGAATCCTGACTGACTATTTTTTTGTAGCGCGTACTTCACTGTGTGAGTATAGACAGCGATAGAGAGTGAGCGAGAACGCATGCGAGCGGACGCCATTTTCAGATCTATTCTCTATCTGCGCGGCTTATACTAGTGTCGGTGTCAAATACCTATTAAATAGATAACTTTTCAAACTCGGGCTTAAAAACCAAAAGTACCTACATTGTCACGAGTCACGACCAGTGTTGCCAACTCCATGTCAGATTTTCGAACTAAATAGTATTAATAGTAATTTGTGCAGTAGATGAAATTGATGGTTGAGGTTCATCGCACGCAGGTATTTACTGAGGTGGAGAGTTTGTAATGAGCGTGGATGAATGTAAGTTCCGCGTGTCTGTTGACTAAAATATTAGGTACATAATGGGCCTCCATCGTCGTAAATAGTAATTAACGCTTCGCGTTTGTTTACAGTCTGGTAGTCGTCAAGAAAATGTCAATGACTCACCTGTCTTGCCCTCAACATCTGCATCATCATCAACATCCCGCCCTGGCCGCCGTAGAAGTCAAACCGAGCCGTCCCACCAGTGGACTTCAGAAAAACACGTGCCTGCATTGACTAGGTTTGATGAGTTTACGCCAGGTCTCAATTTTGAAGTTACAGAAAATATGTCTGAATTCGATATTTTTCAAAAATTTTTAGATTTAGACTTTATGTCGTTTATTGTACAAATGACAAATGAGTTTCATATCAAATCAAATCAATCAAAATATTTTATTTCACATAGGCCTCGATGGGCACTTATAAAACGTCGACAAAAAGGTGCACGGTTCGGGTTGGTCGTTTCCTATGGAGAAGAACCGGCAAGAAACTCCATGGTTACTCTTTTCAAATCATTTGGTGTAACAGTATTATGGATACAGCATTTGTACTTAAGTATGGGGGGACAGCGTAGGCCCGACAATAAGTCGTTGCTTACTACACAAAAAATGTAGAACAAAATAAAAAGTTAACAAAAGTTAACAAGCAGCTGGGAATCTACAAAGCCTACAATGTCCACACATTCACAAACAATCGATAAAAAGAATCTATACAAAGGTAAGAAAATATTGTAAAATACTAAATTAAACAAGTAACACAAATACTGTTATCAGTGCTGTAACTATTTTGAGGAAAAGATATAAATGATTTGAAAATTACTGTAAAATCTGATTCGAAAGAAGAGAAAAAAATTGAGAATAGTTAGAGACATCCACATATTTGTGCCGTTTATGAGCTACCAGGGAGGCCGCAAGCGCAGAAGGAACTAAGGCCAAACTTCTTTATCTTCAACGTAGTCCTTGATTTTATAGTATGCTTTTTTAATAAGGACACGTTTGATGTGGTTTTTGAACTTTCCATCGGTCAGTTCTATAACTGACTTTGGCAACTTGTTATAAAAGCGTATGCTGTTTATAAGAAAAGACTTGCTAGTTTTTGTTAATCTAAATTTAGGTATTACAATTTCGTGTTTACCGCGTGTATTTATCTTATGCAAGTCGCTTCTAATTTTGAAAAGCCCTCGATTTTTGCGGACATATCATACATTGACATACATTTCACTCTCGCTTTGTACTGAACATAGACCTTCGTATGCATTCTCGCCTACAAAGGTGGCACGATGTATCCATTCCAGAATTGTACATATTTTTTGCCATATTAATGTTAATGACTCGACATCGACATTTGACTCTTGAAGAGCATTGGAGTACAGATGTGTTGTTATTATCGCCCATTTTTTCAAAACTTATGCCTAGAAATCGTTTTTGCACAATTCTAAGCATGTTACACTTTTCACGACTCAGTGAAGAGACGAACATTTAATCCAAAGTCAAGACTTGTATTGATGATGCTAGGGAAAAATACAAAAAAATTATGACACCATATAAAAATCTTTGTATAGATGAGAGCATTGTTCCCTTCAAGGGGCGACTAAAAATAAAGCAATATTTGCCAAAGAAAAGGAATCGCTTTGGAATAAAATTATTTGTTTTATGTGATGTCGAAACAGGAATTATAATTGATTTTATTGTCTACTGTGGCGCAGCTACACAAATAATGGACCCATGCAATTTAGGTGTCGGAGGTGCTGTTGTGTCAACGTTAATGACGGATTATTTTGGTTCCTATCGTCATTTATATGTTGACAACTGGTATACTAGCCCGGCATTATTCAAATACCTCCACGAGAATAATATATACGCGTGTGGTACTGTAAGAAAAAACAGAATCGGTATGCCACGCTTTAATACTATAAGCCTGGGGAAGTCCTAGCTCAATATTCTCCTCCAATGATGGCTCTAAAATGGCGAGACAAAAAAGATATATTTATTTTGTCAACAATTCACAGTGATGTCATGGCGCCATCGTTGAAAGAGAATAGAGCTACGGGGCTACCAGTTATGAAACCACAAGCAGTTTTGGATTATACAAAAAATATGGGAAGCGTCGATACGGCTGACATGCTACTGTCTGTAAAAAGTTGTTTCTACACATAATAGATATGCACGTATTGAATTCTTTTTACTGTTTTAGGCAAACCAATAACATGCCAGATTTACATTTTGCAAAATTTCATCTGTGCCTTATTCGCCAAATTATAGAAAATTTTCATAGTCACAACAAAATCAAAATCAAAGCATTTATTTCAAACTAGCTTTTGCCCGCGGCTTCGCCCGCGTGGACGTCGTAAATATCCGATTACTTACCTTCACCCCCCTTTTTAACCCTCAGGGGTAGAATTACCAAAAACGCCGAGACACGTAGAAATTAATTTTCAATCTTCAGCCTAAACACCAAATTTGAAGATCCTAACTTCAAAACTGACAGACTTTCATACAAACTTCCATCCCCTATTTTACCCCTTTAGGGGTGGAATTCCCACGATCAGCTGTGAGACGTAATTTCCTCTCAGTGTAGGTTTCGGACTCGCGAGATAATGTATGCCGTTCGCGGTCAGCTGTGAGTCGCAATTCTCGTTGTGAAGCAGTTTCAGCTTCTCGGGATAACACATGTTGTTCTCGGTCAATGGTATGCCTTAGCTCTCGTTGAGAAGAGCTTTGAGACGCCCGTGATGAAGCTCGTCTTGCTCTGTCAGCTGCTAATCGCATCTCTCTCTCGGAAGAGCTTTCATTGGCTCGAGAAGTTGAGGCACTAACTCTCATAGAGTTTAACCGATGTGCTCTTTCCTCTGCCGATTCTTGAGAACGCCTATTTCTCATTCTCTTAGCTTCTCTCGAATTTCGAGATAAAGATAATCGTTTTTTAGGTGGCATTGATGCAGGCAAATAAAAATAAAGCTAAAACGTAAATGAAAATAAAACTACTAGGTATAAAAAAGTGAACGTAAATTAGCCAAAACTTACCTATCAGTATCTAAAAATCTATGCATACCTACTACTACTTCACCTAAAAAGAAATAAAATGTAAACTATTAATAATTGTAATTTGAACGAATATTTAAACACCACCAAAATAACTAATACCTTTTTTATAAAATAATAACATAAGGAATCTAAAAATAAATTATCAAAGACTAAAAGTCGCGCTGATAAGCACGGTTTGTTAATGTCAATTAAGTATTGTCTGTCAATAAGGTCGAACGCTCTGAACGTCTATTCGCATCAACAGGCAAAAATTTGTATGAAGCTTGCGCTCGGACGCCTCGCCTTTTTATACCTTCGGCCGCGAGACGCGTCGAGCGCGGCGACCGATTTTCGGACCTTATACAAAAATAATCCTGATAGCATGATTCAGTATTCACGCGCGATGGCTTATTATTAGCGTATTTCATGTATAACTTTGGTGTTTCTATACCGATTTCTATGATTCTTTTTTATGGAATAGTTAATAATGTTAACTTTTTTAATTAGGGATGACTGAGAGTGTTATAAACGTAAGAGTAGACAAATATAATCAGAAAGCTTAGAACTGCTAAGCTATCGGGAGTTACACGTGATATTGTGAGTCAACCATAAAAGATAGACATATCATATTCATATATTCATATTCTTTATTGCACACAAAAACAAAATTATATACATATAAATTGCAACAATATAGCTGGCTCATATGCTGTCGTGGGATATTTTTTATATAATTTTAAGGAGAGCATTTCCGTCATACATGATTTCTGTGTAGCTTTAACCATTAAGGTTGCACACGCGACGGAAGCTTAAAAAATGGAGTAACTTCTCCCGTTTTCCCAACGTTTCCCTTCACTGCTCTGCTCCTATTAATTGTAGCGTGATGAAAAGTATACTATAACCAACTCAGGAGTATGAAAAATAATTGTACCAAGTTTCGTTAAAATCCGTCGAGTAGTTTTTGTTTCTATAACGGTTATACAGACAGACAGACAGACAGACAGACAGACAAAATTTTTACTGATTGCATTTTTGGCATCAGTATCGATCCCTAATCACCCCCTGATAGTTATTTTGGAAATTTTATATATTTCATGTACAGAATTGACCTCTCTACAGATTTATTATAAGTATATATATAGATAGATAGATAGAAGATGAGAGCTAATGGGAGCGCGTCTATAGTAAATGGCGGATACGGGCGAACTGAACTTGGCGGGCGCTGCACGTATCATGAATACAAAACGATGTGTCAGCGCTCCTACAAATGCAAATCGTTTGCCATACGGTCACACCAAGATATTGGTAAGATCAAACCCGGTGCTGCAGCCGCGAAGGATGACTAGCGGCCTCATGGGTATTATGTTTAATATGTGTTCGTTCTTGCTCATTATATTTTCTTTATTATTTAGTGTATGTGTGCCCTGGTCGTATTGTTTGGCTGGTCTTCTTGTTGTGTCGATTTTAATGAATAATAGTATTAGGAGTAGGAGATTGTATATGTTACTATAAATATGTGCCTTCTGGAGGTTGTATGTACTTTTTAAAATGTGTATCATGTTTGTTTATGTTGTACCTGTTGATACTGTACTCTAACGGTGTTAATATCTTATCAATTCTTGTATTTTTTACTGTATTGGGATGGTCTGATTTCAAGGAGAACAATTTTAACTATCACATAATGTTTTATGATTATAACCGTAATGCTGTTCTGTTCCGTCGGATTACTGTAATGCTTACTGGATTCCTTCCCCACGAAAATGGCTGACGATAAGTTAACTATTTACTATCAAAATTGTAGGGGGCTCCGCACTAAACTGCATGTTAATAAATAATATTAATATGTTGTTAATAATAGTAATGCATGTTCTATATATGAATATTCTATCAAATTGTTATGACATCATTACAATCACCGAGACATGGCTCACTTCCGAAATATTAGATTCCGAATTCATTGATGATCGGTACACAGTGTACAGATGTGACCGGGATCGTGAGGCAACTAAAAAAAAGGATGGCGGTGGAACCCTTGTTGCAGTTTTGAAGGGACTCAGATCCAATATAGTTGAATTCACTTGCCCCTTTAATAAAAGCATTGAGCACATCATACTACGCTTGCCTAGCGCAACGACAGGAAAATATGATATAATATGTTCAGCATATATCCCACCCAAAACACCCGAATGTACTTATGTTGCCTACTTTCAGTCCCTGCAAACCCTGTTGGAGGACGGGCGCGTTCAAAACTTTTACGTACTTGGAGATTATAATCTTCCTGACATTGAATGGCTCGCTGGTGGCAGCGCAACGACTGCCACGCAACAAATGAGTGTTGGTAGTTCCCCTGTTTGCAGGCACTTGAGTATTTTTATGTCTGTGCTCGATAGCTACCAGTACAATAATATTAAGAACTCGAGCGGAAAGATTTTAGATTTGGTGATAAGTAACAACGACTGTTCTGTTTGTACACCAACTGACTTACTGTTAAAACCAGATCTTTATCACCCACCGTTGTATATTTTAGTGTCCTGTAAATTGCACAGAAGTGTAATGACGCGTAAGGCGGTTCAAAAGCATAATTATTCTAAGGCGAATTATGAACTCATTAATCGCGATCTGAACAAAATTATCTGGTATGATGAACTTCACGATCAGTCTGCAGAAGACGCACTGAATACTTTCTATAAAATTGTTTACCAAATTATTAAGGCCCATGTTCCTCTAAAGACAATTAGGTCTACCAAATTTCCATTTTGGTTTTCCCCATCTTTAATACACATATTTAAAAATAAATTGAAGGCATGAAATAAATGGAAGACCTATCAAAACATATCTGACTATGAACACTTTTCACTTTATAGGTCCAGATTCCACGCTGACTGCAAGAACTGTTAAATTTTGTACTTGAAATCAGTAGAAGATAGTATAAAAGTGAACACCAAATATTTCTGGACTTATGTGTCTAATCGGCAATCTAAAGCTCCAATCCCTTCAACCTTGCACTATAAACGCCTATCATCAACGGATCCTGAGGAGATTTGTAATCACTTCGCAAACTTCTTCCATTCTGTGTACGAACCCTCGACTCTCTCAAATATGCAAACCCAGGACAATGAATATGCTGAGAATTGTTCTCTTGTTAGTAGTCTTGAGGTTAGTACTGACCAAGTACTCAGTGCCCTAAAATGTTTAATTGCACTAAAGGACCAGGACCAGACGGGATTCCACTAATTTTCCTTAACAGGGCAGCTCAAGCGTTGTGTGCACCATGCGTATTATTTATAATAAGTGTTTGTGTCAGGGAACTTTCCCAGAAATCTGGAAGCGGGCAAATATTACTCCCGTTCATAAAAGTGGTTCAAAACAGGACGTTGAAAATTATCGGCCCATCTCTATACTGTCGGCCTTGTCAAAGCTTTTCGAAAGGCTAGTTCACAATCAGTCGTATCCGATTGTTCATGACAAAATACTACAACAACAGCACGGGTTCGTAAAAAGAAGGTCTACAACAACTAATATGATAGCCTTCACTGACTATTTATTTAATAACATGGACTCTCGTGTGCAAGTGGACGCTATATACACTGACTTTCGAAAAGCCTTTGACAGGGTCGATCATGAATTGCTTTTGAAGAAACTAGCATTCAACGGAATCCGCGGGGATCTGTTACGTTGGTTTGTTTCCTATGTGTCAAATAGAACACAAAAAGTAGTGATCAATGGGTTCCACTCCACCGCCATAACGGCAACGTCAGGGGTGCCTCAGGGCTCAATTCTCGGACCTCTTTTATTTATAATTTTTATTAATGATATCAATACGTGTTTCCATAACTCTAAGTTCCTACTTTACGCGGACGATCTAAAAATTTTTAGACCCATTAGATCAATACTAGACTGTCATTATTGTGTATTAAAAACAAACTCATACTCAGTATTCCCAAATGTTGCTGTATCAGCTTTACTAAAAATAAAAACCAAATTATACACTCCTATGCACTACAATGTGAAATCCTAGACAGAGTCAACACAATTCGTGATCTCGGAATACTGCTCGATAATAAACTGCACCTGGACGCACATGTTGATAAAATCATAAGTCAGGCTTATCGGATGTACGGATTTGTGATGAGATCAGCAACGGAATTCATCTTCCCGAGCACATATTTACATTTGTATCGGTCATTAGTCCGGTCTCAACTAGAATATGCTGTGCCGGTGTGGAGTCCCTATTATAATAAATATAATGACTGTATTGAGCGTGTACAACGTAAGTTCCTGAAAACGATGCATTACCGTTGTACCAGAAGTCGTATTTATCACCCACTAGCTGTTGCCCGCGACTTCGTTCGCGTGGAAATTTTGTTGTGTATGCGTGTTCGATTCCCGGGTGGGTTAAGTGTTGTTTGGTTATTCCATCAGGAATTTATCTCAGTAGCAGCTACGGAGTCTGGATTTGTGCCCGATTGATAGCAATAGGCTCGCCCCCTATTACATGGTACTTCAACATAACTGGTGTAATGTGGGTGTACGATTAGGTACACATCTGTGCCTAACCCTTCGGGGATTACAGGCGGGATGTGTGTGAGAACTGAAGGCCTGATCAAAATGTGATAATGTGGGTGATGACTACAAAAGGCGTGTTTTTGGGCGCTGTAATTCTGGGCGGCAGAGGTCTGAACATTATGGTGCCATACGACTTTTTTTTCAAAGTGAACAATCAAACGCCTTGTTGGGCGCTATTTCTTTATTTATTCTAACACTGTTTTGTATACAACATTAAAAGAATTGTTTAAAAACCGTGTGAGAAGCATGAAGCCCCCAAAAGAATGCCTGCCACTTTTAAGGTTTTTCCTTGGAATTTGTTGACCGTCATTGTAAAAGCCAATTTTAAGAGAATTTGCAACTTCTTAAATTGAAATGGCTAGTTATTTGGAATAAAGGGTATGCGGGGAATTAAACCGCTCTCTCCTTTAGCCACTCCTGTAATAATGGTGGCTGTTATAATATTACTGCCCAGCTCTGTGATACGAAGCCTGGTTCCATTGCACAGTCTGGGAGTTAACCCCAGGGAGTTGAGAAACTCAACGGGGTAGGCAGTACTATCATTATTAGCCATCACTGGGTCTATGAATGTCGACGCCGACGGTCATATATTTTTTTTTTATTTGATTGACACACTCGTTCTTTGGCGACAGCACTACCCCTCACACAACCACCCTTCATTTTTTATATTAACCCCCAAATTTGGAAAAACGTGCATGATGTGATGAACACACAATGATGATGTGATGACGTGTGGTACGTGAAGTCTAGTACTCTTGGAATCGGGTATCTATCCGGCACAGTGATCGCGTTCAATCTCCTGTAATCTCCACATAGGCGTAATTCACCGTTTTTCTTGGTCGCCACGAGCAATGGGCTTGCCCACGGACTTTTGGAAGGCCTACATAAGCCTGTCTCTAGCATATTATGTTCTATCTCTTTTTTTACTCTTAGATATTTGTCCGCCGGTAGAGGTCTTGACTTGGAGTAAACAGGGTGTCCGTTGGTAATGATTTGATGAACCACGTCATGCTTGGGTTTCGACTGTGCGTCGAGCGGTTTTAAAATGTTCGGATATTTTGTCAAAAGGTCTGCATAATCGTCGGTCAAGTTTAAGGTCCGAAGTGTTGGTGTGCTTGACTTCATTAACTTTGCGTTCCTCTGAAGTCCAGTCGTACCATCTATTAAACGTTTATTTCGAATATCCACCAAAATGTTATGCTTTTCTAAAAAATCGGCACCCAGTATTGGTTGCATAATGTCAGCAACGATGAAAGTCCATCGATACGGCCGTCTCAAGTTTAGATTTAACGTCAACGTTTTGTCACCGTATGTTTTAATGTGCGTTCCGTTTGCGGCATAGATTTTATATGTGTCATCTGTTTTTAAACGGTTTCCTCTTCTAGGTATTGCTGAGATGTTTGCGCCAGTATCAACCAAAAAACGATACCCACTTTTTCGGTCGGTAACGCATAGGCGGTTTGAAGGAACGATTGCGCTGACGACCGCCTCTGTCAACGCAGAACTTAGTTTTCCGACGGCTTTCTCCAGTTGCATGGTTTTTCACAGTTCCGGGCTCGATTCCTGTACCGAAAATGATACTTGCATAACCAGTTTGGGCTATCAGGCGTAATCCTCGATCTTGAGAGGGATCTTGGGCGCGACCGGCTTCGATTGCGTCTATAATTATGACGTCCATTGTTAGGTGAGTTGGCTTTAAAAGCTGCTATTTCCATGGTTAATTTGCTCACTTGGTTAACTAACTCAACGATAAGCTGATTTGTACCACCTGATACTTACGACACTTCACCTGATCTTCCTTCCAAAATCTTGTCTGCTATGGCGGCGAGGTTGTCAAGTTTTTGGTCCTGACTGACCCCCAACCCCCAAATTTGGAAAAACGTGCATGATGTGATGATGTGGATGTGCGTGCATCCTCTGTAGCCACTGGATGGGAAAATTCTTCGGAAAATAGATTTTTCCCATCTGCGCCCGATTCTAGACGACCCACTCCCATTTGCAGCAGCATATTCGCAAAGACACCTGCTTCGTGGTCGTTGTACAGTTGGACGCACATGTTGCAAGTAAGATGGATCTTTTCGATCCCAGACAACAGTGGCCACGCCTTGAGACATGCGTTTATTTCATCCGCCGGTGTGCCCCTCTCAATAACTTGCAGTATCGGTCAAAAGTCGCCTGTAAGCAAAAGACAACGCCACCCATCAGCGCCTGGTTGCCGCGAATGTCCTGCAAGCTCTGCGGTTCAACGCCTCTTATGCACTTTAAACTTGCACTGCTGCAAAAGGACTCCCCGGCCGCTGTTTTTGATGATGTTGCATGTTGAGGTATCTTCACTTGCAAGATTCAGCGGCAATATGAAAACGGAATGTGTGCAGTCCGGCCACCGTTAAGCAAAGTTGCAGCAATGTTCGACGCGTCTCGCGGCCGAAGGTATAAAAAGGCGGGTCGCGGGACTTATAGAATTACCGTGACCCTGGATCATAAAGGGCTATTGAAGGACACCGTGGATTTTAGTCAGTACAAGTCTGACAGTTCCTTCCACTCTGCCCTGGGTGGGAGGACTCATTTGATGATTTTACCACGATAAAAAAAAAAAAAAAAAAAGTTTTTTGAGATTTTTTTCGGGCAGTGAAAATTGGTAAATTAATATTTGTTACCAAAAGCATATAAATCTACTTTATAATGATTTTAAAATCATAAAGCATTAGCAAAAACAAAATATCTTGTTACAAAAAGTGAAAATCGGCTGGGGATCGAACTCGCCAACCATTTTAATTATTTTTGGAATAAATTATCACAAAAAGTGGAGACTGGCTGCGACTCGAAATTGCGAAACCTGGTTTACAGGGAGGTCTGTGAACTGTCAGCCTACCTCGCTTCGCTTCGATGACAAATGGGCTAAAATAGCCGTTCTTTTCTAATGCATTGTATGACAGTTGCCAGTTGGCAACCAGTTGCGGAATATGGACATAATTATTGTTAGCACAATAATCTATCTCTGTGCCAAATTTCGTCTACATCCGTTCAGCCGTTCTGGCGTGATTGAGTAACAAACATCCATCCATCCATGCAAATTTTCGCATTTATAATAGTAGGTAAGATACAAAAGACAGATATGATAAAGATACCTAAATATTTTTCAATTAACGAATTACGTGCTTTTTTTAACAATCAAGACGTATCGAAATTCATACATTACAATCATCCACCCTTCAACAAAGACAACAAAGACGAATTTATTTTTGGGCCCTAACAATAACAGACCTAACCATAAATAATAGTTGTGCAAAACTAAGAACAACGACACAAAAAAATTGTTTCAAATTAATTTCAATAACTGCTATTATTTTTATTGGGAGCGATAGGTGAAATTGAAAACATCGAGTCTGACAGCACCTGTGGACAGCACATAACGACGTTGTCAGTTCAGAACACCATCGAACGGCCAGATTCAAACATGAGGAAAGAGATCTTAACTTTATTCATAAGAATTTAATATGTTATACGTAAAAAAAATAAAATTAATAATAATAATCTCTATCAAAAAAAATACAACCAATTACAAAAATTATAATTTTACTGGGGATCGAACTTGCTACGTGGTGCACGTAAAGCGTTTATGAAACCGTTTTTCTATTTGCTTCGCTGACACATAGTTTGAAATAGACGTTGTTACGCATATCATCATACTGAAACGATAAAAAATTAAATAAAACTGACATAATGCAATATGGCTCATCCCCTTCAGCAAGTAGCGTGATAATATATAGCCTAACATTTGAATAGGCTTCCCTATTACAGATATTTGTGCAAAATTTGAACAGGATCTATGCAGTAGTTTTTGCGCCAAGTCGGAACATCGGATCGGATTTTAACGATTTTATTTTATGTAGAGAAGAGAAGAGAAGATTATAACAATAACGATATTGAGCTTTGTTCATGGGTAATTGTCCTGAACTATGTGTGATATTTGAGGAATACTCTAAAGAAATTCCTATTGTCATGGACCGTTATCTACATAAATACCGTCCTTCACAGTATTTCTTTATGTACACTGGGCCCAAGTATTTGGTTTACAGTTTATATGTGTGAGTGAAGTCATAGTTATGCACACAAACACAAAATTAAATTAACTTGACTTGCTGTACGAGCCGGTAATATTCATACAGCCGCTCATTATTATTGTGTGAGTAAACATATTGTACCCTACACGGGGTTTATTTTTTTTATCTTTACGCTTGTCGGGTAAACTGGTAAAAATAATATAAACGAGTTTACAATTAAGCCCAACATTTTATACAAACTTAACATGGTAACCGTAGCCGATTGGTGTAAGCGCTTGCGTTAGCTAGTGATCTAACCTCGACGACGCGAGTTCGAACCCAACTAAGGAATTATTTTTGCTACTTTTTACTTTTTGTTTTTTAATAAATTTATTTTGTGGCCAATAAAATTACTCAAGCAAAAAGTAAAAAGTAACTAAATATAACCAATGAAATAATTTGATTTTTTATTAGATAAACATTGCTATTGTTTGCTTTGCTTATCGCTTGGGTCATTAGCAAATTATCCGTCTCGTTTCTTCCAATATGTTCCTTCCTTATATTGGTTGTTTTAAGGTTCAATTTGGTGGGGGCTGTATGTTAGAAAAAAAAACTTGTGTGGCCGATACAATGATTTAATACACTGTTGTTTACCTGTTTTGTTTTGACAAAGACAAAGTTTTTTATTGGTAAGGATTGACGTAAATAATTTGTCAAAGTAGGTAGGTATATAAATTTAATCAAAGTAAAATTAGAGGTGAAGTGAATCAACATGTTAGATAGTAAGAAATTATGACAACTTCTAATCGCATAACAATAACATCACTTCACCATACTTTCAATAATTTACGAGTTGTGGTTTTAAAAAAAAAGTTTTATACCTACCTACTTATTACTAAGTTTTGTATTTGTTCTAATTTGCTTAACAAATATGAACATATAAGCATGAAAATAAGATTCATATTCGTCTACTAATTAAAATAAATTCGACTAATAATGAGTCGGCAATCCTTCGTTTTCTATTACTCCTTGTAACCTTCTGCTCATGAGATCTCAAAGTTTGTAAGCACACTTTTATGCGGGTGGACAAGAAGGGATCAGCCTTGTGCCTTGCCACGATGTCGTAGTGTCGAGTCGATGAATTTGCCTTTGGTTTTGGCCTAAGATGTTCTACGTCTCCAAAATACGCATATCGGCGGACCCATAACTGCACGGTTCTCCCCTGTGGATCAAAACAGTATTTATTATACTTATAATAACAGCTAATATTATAATAAATAAACACTATATTTTTATACTATATATACACTATGTTTATTCAATATACTTATATATACCTAATTAATATTACTTATAATAATACAATACATAAATATAAGATATACACTGACATTAGCAATTATTATAATCTATTTTTATTTACGTTATTCAAAGGCTTTTCTTTAATCTGTCTAAAGGCTAGATCAAGCTAATTTGAGACCAAGCTAATTTTATCATAATCATCATACGATTACAAATTAAAAAAAAGAAACTATAATAGTTCAGTTATGATAATATATTGTTATAACTATGGTAGGTATTGCACTTAAGTTACATTAATTATTTATTCCTAGTAAACATCCCTTTCAATGTTTACTAGGAATAAAGAGAATAGAGGAGTTAGTTAAAGTGAAGTAGGTATAATATCAACGTAATATCTAACTGTTACTCACCGATATCATTAAGCGCCTTGTAATTTCATTTCTTCTCATCGATACGCTAATCGATGACAATTCAAATTGAGTCAGCCCAAAATTTGGCGACGAGTTTGGCTCTTTCAGAAGCGTCCTGTGATGCATTTCACAGGAGCAAATAACAGAACAGGCAGGACACGATATAAAGTGTCCCATCGTTTGTTAGGCAGCACCACATTTACACTCACAATTTCACATAATATAGATACGTTTTGCTCATCCAAAACAACGATTTCCACCTCTTTGAACATTGATAAATGTTGCATGGTTGGATCCACAGAAATAAAACCACACACCTGCTCAAGAGTAGTAATCAATAAACTCAGTAATGCAACTACTCGTAGATTGACAAGTAAGAATGCTAATTTTTTATAAATGAAGGTGTTTGAAAACAATATTTTTAAATTGTCGGTAGTTGTTGTCTAAACAGTCAAAATCAAATAGCCTGAGAGTTCAATGTTTGTCTCAAACGTTGGAATCGTTATAAATTCTACTTTAAGTAATGTTTTAACAAAATAATGAATACAAAAAGAAAAATAATACTATTGCATGCATGATTTGAACTTACGACTTCTCGTTCAGTGACCAAAGACTATAGCCATTGTGCCAGGATTGCTATATTAACATCATGCAAAATATTATATCTCCTTCAGCATCATAAGTGAATGATGACTATATATTGGTATATGGTAATTGATGTGTCACACGCACACTAATAAAAACTGAGCTCGCTCGTTTTATTTTGTGTTTGTGTGCATAACCATGACTTCACCCACACATATAAACTGTAAACCAAATACTTGGGCCCAGTGTACAATGTTTTTCACTAATTCGGAAGCGGGCACTAAAACAAACAGCCCAGTTGGAGAGCTTACACGTGAGCAAGCCATATAAACTGGCCTTGGGAGAAACAGTCTTGTCGCAAATCACCTCCAGCAACTGGGAACTTTGGGAACTGCAATCTTTTAAATTCAAACGGAAGGTCACTTGGTATCAGTGGTATACGCGGCACGAAGAGTGTTTCACCTCTGGCAGATCCAGTTAGGTTTTGGCCTCAATAAAATTGCGGCGGAGACCAGTTACTTAGAGTCTAGTTCCATTGCACAATTTTGGAGGCCGTATATATATT
Organism: Noctua comes; assembly: GCA_963082995.1. Lineage (NCBI taxonomy): Eukaryota > Metazoa > Arthropoda > Insecta > Lepidoptera > Noctuidae > Noctua > Noctua comes. The sequence goes on from OY720293.1 coordinate 992,256, forward strand.
TTTTTTTTTTTTTTTTCGGATGGGAAATCATCAAATGACCCCCCCCACTCTGGGCGGAGCGGAAGGGAGTGTCAGACTTGTACTGACTAAAACCCATCCATGTTCTTTCTTTGCCCTTTGTGTTCCAGGGCCACGGTATCTCTTTCGAACAGTCCCGCAGCCCTGGCAGGCATCGGCCCTTGCAGGCCCCTACATCATTGCTGACATCTCTTTGAGGCGCGCGTGGAACACGAACGCGCCGTCGACACGGCCTGTCGTCATAAGACGGCCGGACGGCGGGCTAGCCCATAGCTCGCCGTCCACAGGCCCGCGCCTACGGTGGCCGGGAGCCACCACGTGACCCCCGACGCCCAGGGCGTCTCCCGCGGCGGCTGGGACGTGAGGTTTGCAGCAGCGCGTGCGCATAACAGTGCCCTCGCCGCTACACAAAGCTGAGGGATCGAGCGCCGGCACATATATTTATAACCTCAGGCGAAAAATGGTTACGCGCAGATAATTGTACCGATAGTTTAACTGATTGGCTGTTATCAAATACTAACTTTTACTTTTCCACTACCTGTGCTTAGGTAATTTTGTATATAGTTAAGGCATTAATAAATCAATATTCATTCATTTCATTCCTACAACAAACATTGTTTTATTTCTAACCACCAAGTCCTAACGTCGCTTAAGGTTCTTTCCCTCTCACGTCCCACCACCTCCTTCACTAGCATGACTGCTTCGCAGAAGAGGATGAATTAATCCATGCCAATGTTAAACTTTTTAATTTGAAAAAAGAAAAGGATCACACTCAGGCTATAGAGACTAATCATTTGTACAATGAATTAGTAAATACCAATTGTAACCCTCATTCTATTATAACAATAGACCTTACAGAGGACTCCTTAATAAACCATAAATATACCCATAAAATCAGTCAAAATAAAATTAAGAAATATGCAAGACTGAATAAATTCATTAAAAAATGTAAAATATACCAGAAACAACAAAAACACTATTCCAAAAATATTCAATTAAGGAAAGAACGTGTTTCTCTTATTAATAGATTAAATAACTATCAGATAAAATTGGAAGATAGTATAAATATTTATGAAATAGACACTCAGCGCTTGCAATCTGAAATACAGGCTCTGAATATGTCACTAAAGTCTTTATATAATAAATATGAAAGGTCTAAAAAGCAAATTAAGGAGCATATTCTTGCCACAAACGAGTTGATAGACACTTGTACTTGTCGGAGTGAACCCAGTCTTGATGCTCACCAGCCTGAGGCAACGGAGGACCCGTCCCAAGCTGTGGGTGCTCAGGATGGTATCATCATCAACCAAGATATAATACCTGACATTACACTTCATGTTTCACAAGTAGTACAGCCTGAGATTGGTGATTTTGTCTCACCTAATAGTAATGATTGTAATCAGTCAGTTATGTTCTCTGACAGTATAGGTAGAGGGCTAGGAAAATTAATTAGTAATAACCTGAGTTATTGTACCCAAAACAATTGTATGCCAGGGTCAACCTACAAACAAATTATGGCATCAGTAACAAAAACTGTTTGTGATCCTAATACCACCATTACTATTTGTGTTGGTAATAGTTCTAAGATTAAAAAGGAAGACATCACTGACTGTGTATCAGAGTTGTTAAAGTTAAATTGTAGTAAAATCATATTGTGTGCTTTTCCATACTTTGAAAATTTATGTTATAGAAAAAACAATTATACAAGGTGTTGCTTTGCATCCTCGTCAAAATTCAGGAGGTTGTCTTAAAAGACGTAAATAATCAATATAAATTACGGAACCTGGTCAATAATAATAAACGCTGTTTTTTTTTGTTGTTTAAATTTGACACTAATTCAGAATGAAGCTCTTCGCAAAAGAGGAGAATCACCCGTCGCCTTTCATGGCGCGAGGCACCGCCCACTTACAACTACGACACACAAACATGCGGATAGCACGTGCTTTATACCTACAGTGACCGAATGGCGATGATTTATCCTAGTTCGAACTCGAAAATCGCTTTCGTTATTGTCATAAATTTCGCTTAATAATTAATTCATTTTTAAGTATCATAAGAATGCGGAAATCTTACTAATAAAAGTAGTACTAGTGCCCCAAAGAAAAGTTCACTGACCTACTGTAAGTACGGTGGTTATCAGCTGATTAACAAAATGTTAGTTTTGTTATGGCGTTTTATTGCAATTCTGCTGAATGAACAATCCTAAAATTGGTAATCTTAGATTTTAATAATAAAAACATGTAACAATCCTACTACCTACCGGTAAGATTTAGGTAAGTATAACCTGAGGCGCACAGCTGTTTGTTGCATAGATAAGCGCGCGCGCTCGTATTTACCTAAATGCGCCGAGTACGCATTGTAGGTAAACACAGCCCAAGGTTTTCGTACCGTTATGATTTTGTTTTTAGTTGTGGATTGAATTTGGAAATTGAAATTGGTTGATTTTAAATTTTCCTTCGTACTTAACGGGCTTAGGACCGGCAAAAACACCTTAGACCGATCTACTAAATCTAAAATGTGCTAGTTATGTAGGCATGTGGCGGTAATTTTGTTTGATAGGTATTATTGGCGTAGTTAAAAATTTGAAATCAACTTATTTACACTAATAAAATTGATTTAGCAAACGTATTTACAAATGATTGTCTATGTACAAATAAATAAATTACCTACTTAGGTTACCTGGAGGTATTGTTCAAAGTTTCCACCACCACACTCTAGGCACAGTCTAGCACGACGTCGCTGATTATCTTTCAGTTTACGCAACACTAACACATTCGTTTTTAAAGTGTCGAAAGCACTGATCACTCTTGCACGTAATTCTGTTACACTTGTGACTTCCTCCGTGTACACTAACCTTTTAACGTCTCCCCACAAATAAAAGTCCAGGGGCGTCAGGTCCGGAGAACGCGGTGGCCAGGCCACAGGTCCACCGCGGCCGATCCACTGGTTGCCAAACCTTTCATTCAAGTACTCGCGTACTTGCCGAAGGCGACAGGCAGGGCTTCGCTGCCGCGAGCTTGAGCATGCCTTGGAACGTCAAACTGCCGATGATCTCGCAGTCTCTGCGTAGCAGCCAGCATAAGGCTCTGTGATGGGGGTTCCCGATTGGGAAACAGTTCCGCGAACAGCTGGATGGCTCGACGTAGGCTGTCTCCGCTGATGGCATACAAGCGGACCATTTCCACCAACTCAACATTGGAGTAATTGTCCGTCATCTTGCACTACATACGAGTACACGGGGAGCGTAATTTGCATGCACATGCACACGGCTCGCCGGTTTTTATTGCACTGACCGCGGGGCCGGGGTGCGGTTGGGCGGAGTTTAGGGAATACGAAATTATTGAATGAACGTTTGCGTTTGTTTGTGTGTGAGAATTGGCGGTTTAGGGCTAGTATTAGACAGGTCGCGTTTTAATACGGGTGGTGTTACACTTACTATTTCCGATAATAAGAAAAAAAATACCGACTCATTTTATTATTGATTCGGGTCGAGAATCATTAGTATAGTGACCTCCTTGAATTTGACGAGGATGCAAAGCAACACCTTGTATACACATGTTAAATAAACATGTGCATTTTCTAGTAGGTCACTATAGTGACAAACTTATATATTTTGATATCAACACTTTTGTTGATAAACTACAATCGACTCGGGGTAAAGTGTATCTACCTGTTAGATGTAGACACAAAATAGCTCGGCTATTAGCTTTTAATATTCACTCAGACATAAGTAGTATGTCGAAGTTTAGTTATATTATTAACACTGCGTCTATTAGTAATATTACTAAGGAACAGGTGGTGACCTTAAATAAATATAGCATTAGTGCTATAAATGTTTACAAAAATTGTACTGAGGAGGATCCATATGTCACCGTGGAAAATTCTCAATTAGGGTATTTTAGTAATAGGATTTTATTGTCTGGTGAAGGCACGGGAGTCACGGGACTCACTCCAGATATTAATATTAATTTAAACTAGGAAGTGAGACAACAGAAGGTACCATTAACAATATTGTTAAACCTACCAACATCAAGGTACCTTCTTGCACTCATTTAGTTTGTAAAAAAGGGCCTCAGCAGAACACCTTAAAATTATTCCACCAAAATATCCAAGGCATTTCTTCCAAATTATTAGAAATTGAATTGTTTTTAGAAAAAAGTATGTTCGACATTATTTGTTTTACTGAACATTGGCTAAAGGATTACCAAATGCTTATTAATTATGAGAACTATACGGTGGGTAGCTGCTTTAACCGTAAATCTATGATGCGTGGAGGTTCCCTAATATTATTGAAAAATTGTGTTAAATATAAGCAACGCAATGACATAGTAGGTCTCTCGGCTGAACAGTGCGTCGAACTGTCCTGTGTTGAGCTGGATAAGCATGTAATTGTGTGTGTGTACAGACCCCCAAACTATCAAAACTTTTCCGTATTTGATTCAATAATGGAAGATGTCCTGGCAAAACTTGCAGCCAGTAATAAATCTATAATTATTTGTGGGGATTTCAATATCAATATTTTAGAAGAAAATTCTAATAGCAGTCGGTTATTAAATCTTTTTAAGTCATTTGACTTGACCAACATTTTTATAGAACCTACGAGAGTCACTCCATCTTCTGCTACTTGTATAGATAATGTTTTCTGCAATTGTGATTACTTAGATAAAGCCATAGTAAATTGTTTGCCGTCTGACCATAGCGGACAAACTGTAACTTTTAGGTGTAGCATTCCACTGCAAAAAGTTCAGATTCAGTTTAGACCAATAACTAATAATAAATTAAATAGGTATAATGTTTCCCTTCAGAATAAGTTAAGCGTTATGAGCCATCATATGGACGATATTAATATAAATCAATTGTATGATAATTTCTTTTCAATAGTTCACACTGAGTTCAACAAAACTTTTGAAAAGAAGACAAAATGTATTTGCCCTAAATTTATATTTAGTGATTGGGCAACTAGAGGTATCAGAAAAAATAGGGAAAGACTATTTGAGCTTTATGGCCTTAAGCCTTATATAAACACTGACACTTTTAACAAGTATGTTGCTAAGTATTCAAATATTTTTAAAAATACATGCAAGGCTGCCAAAGCCCTGCACATTAGCAACAAGATCAAAACTGCAGAAAACAAAATTAAGACAGTTTGGAAAGTCATAAATAACGAGACTAACAGGAAGAAAATACGTAACACTAGCTACACATTAGATACAGCGTATGGTCCTAAAAGCTCTAATCAGGAAGTAGCTCATGAATTTGTAAATTTCTTTACCGATATACCGTTAAAAACTACGGAGGCTCTTAATTCCTCTCCTGAAGTCTCAATGGGTTTATTAAAGGCGAATGTGTCTGGCTGCCTGGCTGAATTTAAATTTAAACACATAAACCCTATGATAGTTATTAAAGCTTTCCGGCAAATAAAAGTCAAACTGACCGAAGATCTTTGGGGAATGTCTATCAGAGTTTGTACATCCATAGTTGAGACTATTGCACCATACTTAGCTTTAATTTTTAATTTGTGTGTAGACCAAGGAGTTTTCCCTGATCTAATGAAATACAGTAAAGTCATACCTCTGTTCAAATCCGGAGATAGTAAAGATACTAATAATTATAGACCTGTATCCGTGTTGCCAGTTTTTAGCAAGGTTTTTGAAAAGGTAATGCTGAATCAAATGCTCAATCATTTTAACACCAACAGAATCTTACACGATCAACAGTATGGTTTCACCAAGGGACGTTGTACAACTGACGCCGGTGTAACCTTATTAAAGCACATTTTTACTGCGTGGGAAGAGTCCCAAGACGCCATAGGAATATTTTGTGACCTCTCCAAAGCATTTGATTGCGTAAATCACGACACATTACTTTTGAAACTTGAGCATTACGGACTAGGTAAACTTGCACTTAGTTTGATGAAATCTTATTTGAAGGATAGACAACAACAAGTTCAAATAAATGGTGTTAATTCACAGGGTTTAAAAGTAAAAATGGGGGTTCCGCAAGGTTCAATATTGGGTCCTTTCCTCTTTTTAGTGTATATAAATGATCTACCCTATTTATTGAAAAACCAACCTCATAATATGGTGTTATTCGCTGATGACACTTCCCTTATTTTTAAGATAAATAGACGGGCCCAAAATCTAGATGACGTGAATAATGCCCTACTTCAGGTCCATAACTGGTTCACAGCAAACAATTTAGTGTTAAATGGAAAAAAAAACGAAATGCATAAGATTTGCTTTACCAAATGTTAAAAGTAGCGATTGTGATATAGTATTGAATAAAGAGAAGCTTGAATTTGTAGATAAAACAGTTTTCCTGGGGATTACGCTTGATTCAAGGCTACAATGGGGTTCTCATTTAACATCTCTTGAGGGGCGGCTAAGTTCAGCAGCATATGCTATTAGAAAAATCCGTCAATATACTGATGTAGATACCGCTAGACTGGTCTATTTTAGTTACTTTCATAGTATACTGTCTTATGGCATTTTACTATGGGGACGGGCTGCAGACATTGAGTCTATATTTATTCTGCAAAAAAGAGCCATCAGAGCCATATATAATCTTCGTAGGCGTGATTCTCTAAGGGAACTGTTTAAGGAAATTAACATCATGACGGTACATTCTCAATACATCTATGAAAACATAATGTATGTAAGAAAAAATCTACATCTTTTTAATAAAAGAGGTGACAGACACAATTACAGTACTAGAAATAGAGACCAATTAGTTCAGCCAGGCTTCAGACTCGCTAAAGTAGACTCATCTTTCATGGGGTACTGTTTGAGATGCTATAACAAAATTCCACAAAGTATTCTTGAACTGAATGAAACGAAATTTAAAACATGCATTAAACGCACACTGTGTAGGCAAGCATATTACAAGTTGGACGATTATATCGTTGATAAAAATGCTTGGCTCAATGCCGGTCCTGCTCCACAAGGACAGGGACGCATAAATGAATAGCATTACATATCTCAATCACCTGCGCTCCTGATGATTTATTTACTGCATCAGTGAGCGGGGTACACGTGGCTGAGTTTTGGGCTAAGCATATTTAAACTTTTTTCCATCGAAACGCTAAGAAGAAGAAGCATTAAATAGTATGTTGGAGCTGCTGAAGATTGTACAACTATCTTTGCTTTGTATAATTTCAATCTCTTTAGTATTATATAGCCGCATAGCCCATATTGTGTGAGTACTATGTAATAGAAAGCTGTCATTCGCGGGAAACCTACGTCTTTTCTTGACTTAAATGTGCCCTGGCGGTTAGGAGTGTGTCATGCTCACTCAAATGTCTCGCTGATGGTGGCGCGTGTGTCGGATCATTTAGTTCCCTTCAAAATGGTTGAGTTGAATGGTGCTGATACATGCGTCATGTTCGTGAACGGGCGCTGTCAGTTGTGACTGGTCATCTCTTGGTTGCCACGGCTTATTTGAATTGTTTTTTTTTCTTTTTTTTGAATTGTTTACTATGGACACTTTTAACGTACACATCTTGCTACATCGTTCTCACATAATGTACCATCTCAACATGAATGATGTAACCAAGAGTTTGTAAAAGTATACTGATTTAAAAGAGTGTCCATGGAGTTTCTTGCCCGTTCTTCTCCATAGAGATCTACGTTAGGGAATGGCCAACTACAGTACTTTCACAGTTTTTATGCCTTGTGACTGGGACTGTAGCTATTGTTGTCTTTGTTTCGACAATTCAAAAGTGCCTGTAACTGGCCTATTTGAAATAAATGCTTTGATTGATTGATTTTGATTTTGATTTTGAAGGAGGTGACGGCTTCCCATTCCCTCTCGCTCCGGACCATGGCCTGAACCAGGGCCGGACGCGAGAGATCGTGCTCTGCCCAAGCGGGGCAGACCTCCACGGTGTGCTCCACCGTGTCCTCCGGACGATCCTCGCAATGGAAACACCCGGGCGTTTCCTCCCGCCCAATCCGGTGCAGGAACCTCCCGAAACAACCGTGTCCGGTGAGGACCTGCGTCAGGCGGTAGGTGAGGGTATTATACAGACAGACAGACAGACAGACAGACAGACAAAATTTTGACTGACTCTACAGATTTATTATAAGTATATATAGATAGATAGATAGATATTATTATTATTAGAAGATAAATCTGTAGAGAGGTCAATTCTGTACATGAAATATATTTCCAAAATAACTATCAGGGGTTGATTAGGGATCGATACTGATGCCAAAGATGCAATCAGTAAAATTTTTGTCTGTCTGTCTGTCTGTCTGTCTGTCTATCTGTCTGTCTGTATAACCGTTATAGAAACAAAAACTACTCGACGGATTTTAACGAAACTTGGTACAATTATTTTTCATACTCCTGAGTTGGTTATAGTATACTTTTCATCACGCTACAATCAATAGGAGCAGAGCAGTGAAGGGAAATGTTGGGAAAACGGGAGAAGTTACTCCATTTTTTAAGCTTCCGTCGCGTGTGCAACCGTAATGGTTAAAGCTACACAGAAATCATGTATGACGGAAATGCTCTCCTTAAAATTATATAAAAAATATCCCACGACAGCATATGTCTATCTTTTATGGTTGACTCACAATATCACGTGTAACTCCCGATAGCTTAGCAGTTCGAAGCTTTCTGATTATATTTGTCTACTCTTACGTTTATAACACTCTCAGTCATCCCTAATTAAAAAAGTTAACATTATTAACTATTCCATAAAAAAGAATCATAGAAATCGGTATAGAAACACCAAAGTTATACATGAAATACGCTAATAATAAGCCATCGCGCGTGAATACTGAATCATGCTATAAGGATTATTTTTGTAAAAGGTCCGAGAATCGGTCGCCGCGCTCGACGCGTCTCGCGGCCGAAGGTATAAAAAGGCGAGGCGTCCGAGCGTGAGCTTCGGATCGGCTAAGTGGTCCACGGCAACGTCGCGTCGCGTAATTTTATCCGCCCTCACTCCGTCGCTCTCGCGCCTAGGCCTCCGCTGGCCGGCAGCAGAGACCCAGCGCCTCCTTGGGCGCTGTTCGTTGTTCGGGTTCGGACATTTTAAAATTATTTATTTAACTCGTAACCGACTGTGCCGCCTACCGTCCGAACCGCACAAAAAAAAATAACGGTCATTGTGACCGTTATTTTTCTTAAAAAAAAAAAAAGTGGGCTTCGTTGCGACCGCATGAGTGCCTAGCGCCTGTGGGTTCGCAGCGGGGTGCCCCTGTCCCGCCCGGTGCTACGCACCGTAGCGGTTACGGTGGACCCATCCCTCGGGATTCCACACAAAGCAGAAGAAGAAGATGAAGAAGTCACCTGCGGACCAACCGACGGGGGGCCGGTCGGCGGCGCTCCCAATTATTGGGGACTCGCCGCCCAGCGCTCCGCCGCACCCACCACCAGCATCGTCGGCTCGGCTGGCGCCGGCGTCACCAACGGTGAACAAACCCGGCACTCCACCATCACCACCGAGGAGCCAGCCTGCGGTCCCCATCCGCCCTCCGGCGTTCCGTCCCGTGCCAACTCAGGCCCCAGGACCCGCCGGAACATGCAACCGCGCGCCCGCGCTGCGTGCTACTGCGCCTGCCACGCGCCATACAGCGCAAGTTATAAGGGCGTCGAATGCGCCGCACGCGCCCCGTGCGGCGCCTGCGCACCCCCACCCCGCACCCGCGCACCCCGCGCCTACCTCGCACGCACCTACGCGCCCCTCTGCGCGCCCCTCCGCGCACGCTCGCCCCGCTACCACTGCGGCACGTACCGCGCGCACGTCGTCGCCCGCTCCCCACCGCTTGCTGGCAGGCTCAGCCGCCGCAAGCAGCACTCACGGAGCTGTGATGATGTCACCACCACCACCAAGAAGCGCAGCCCAGGACTCTCCGGCAGCAATGATGTCCCCCTGTTCGTCAAGGGAGGGAAGCGACCTCTCCATCACCTCGGGAGGCTCCGCGACCTACCGCGCCGCACACGAGGTTAGTGAACTGCCCACTTTAATACACATGGACAGTGAATCTCTTGGGTTCGGGTTCGAGTTCCAACTCGATGCCCGAGCCCAACGCCGACCCAGAAGTTCGGACGACGAGACCGCAGAAGAGGCCAAGAGGGTTTGCCCAGACGCCCCGCTCCCGCAGCGCGATGCTCGCGGCCGAGCCGGAGTCGGCTCGCCCACCTTTGCCAAGGCAACCCGTCGTCCACCCACCGGACCCGACGTCTCACCACGCCGTCAGACGCCTGCCGCCGCAACCCCTGCCCAAGGCACAAGTGCTTCACAACAGCAAGCAAGAATAGAGAAGAGGCCACGCTACCCTCCGTTGGTGGTGGAAAGGTTGCCCAACTGGGCCGCTCACTTCAGGGAAGTGAGTGCCAGGCTGGGCCACCCACCCAATGCTCGCCCATACCAAGGTGGTATCCGGTTCGTACCAGAATCGGAGGGCGAGTATAGGGTGGTCCAACGGTACCTCAGCGACCTAGAGAGGTCGAGCGGTCTGAGTTGGTTCTCCTACTCGCTACCGGCGGAGCGTAGCCTAAAGGTGGCTATCAGGGGGTTGCCGGCCGACACCGAACCCGGAGAAATAGAGGAGGAGCTGAGGACGCTGGGGTACGAGCCGGAATACGTACGTAATATTAACGCACGTGTAGGGCGCCCCGGCTGTATCTTCCACGCGGTCCTCAGGAGGCAGCCGGACATAAGGAGGATCTACGACACCTCCACGTTCCTGTGCATGCGTGGTATACGCATAGAGGCGTGGAGGAGTAAGCGAGGGCCCGCACAATGCCACCGGTGCCAAAAGTTTAGGCACAGCTCGCACCAGTGCCACCGCCCGCTCGCCTGCGTGAGATGCGGCGAGGAACACGCCACGCGCGACTGCCCGCGTCCCAGGACGGAGCCGGCCACCTGCGCCAACTGTGGGGGAGACCACCCGGCGTGCAGCAGCGGATGCCCTGTCTTCCGCAAAGAAGCCAGAAACAGGCGGGCGGGCACTGTCGCCATCTCGCAACAACAGCGCCGCCCTGCGGGCGAGAGACAAACCACCTCACAGGCCGACGACCACGAGGCCCCGAGCGCGACGCTGATGGCGACAGCGAACGGGCCCACCTCTAAGGACTCGACTGCCTCGAGGCGGAGGAAGAGGTCGCGCGGGGGAAGGAGGAAGGGGGGAAAACCCGCACCTCCCGCGCCGCAACAACCAAAGCAAGATCTTGTTCCTGCCATGGCGCAGGCACCTACCACCGCGACTTCTGCCACTACGAAGCCCACTGACGCCGCTGCTGGCGTTGGCAAGAAGAAGGGGAAGAGGGCGGGCAGACCCGCCCCACCCACAGAAACGGCCCAAACCGCCGCACAGGAAGCGGCGGCCAATCACAGGCCCGCAGCCAACCGAGCCCACGCCAACGCCCACGATCAGCAGAGGCGGCTCCTCGCACCTCACTCTGGCGCTCAATCAGAAGAGCGCCAGAAGGAATTCACGGCCTGCGCCATCCAACTCCTCATGGACCTCATAAGGGCCATAAGGCAGGGGCAAGACGCGGGCACTGTGATCCTTGACGGGCTGGCCGGACTACTGACGCTCTACAATGGCTAGTCCGCTGAGGATCCTTCACTGGATCGCCCGCGGCCTCCTGAAGAAGGTCGCCCCACTCCGCCTCCTCCTCAAGGAACAACGGATAGACGTGGCGCTGATCAATGAGACATTCCTGGGGCCTGCGGACCAACCCAGGTTCCCGGGATACTTCATATACAGGAAGGACGAGAAGTCGCCGCTCGGCTACAGTTACCGCGGTCTGGCGGTACTGGTAAACCGAAGAGTCGTCCACCAACCACTCCCTCTGACGTCACTGGCCTCCTTCTGCGCGCTGGGGGTCCAGCTGCACATCGCCGGCGAGGATGTCGACATCTACGCCTGCTACTGCCCGCCCGCGGCCTCGCTAGACATAGCTGAGCTGCGGGCGCTACTCTACCGTTCGCCGCACCCGACACTCCTCGCGGGCGATATGAACATCAAGCACCCGGCATGGACTTGCAGGTCCACGAATACCGGGGGGAGACGACTCTTCGCGGACGCGGAAGCCAGAGGATTCACGGTGTCCGGCCCTGACACACCTACCCACTACCCTGACAACCAGGCGCACGCCCCGGACGTGCTGGACATCGTGATCCACAGAAACCTGAGTTGCCAGATCGCACAGCAGGTTATGGACGACGACTTGCAGTCTGACCATCTTCCTGTAGTCGTCGTCCTCTCCGAGATGCCGACGCGACTCTCTCCGCCAGCGCCACGTCGAAAAACGGATTGGGAGAGTTTCGCAGCAAGGATGGAGGCCACCACTCCTACTTGGCCCCTCGTCACCGCCGCAGACGTCAACGGGCTGGCTGAGGAGGTCACCGCTTGCATCCAACGCGCCTTTGAAGAGGCGACAACCACTATTACGCACCCGCAGGGGCTCGTATTCAAGCCTCTGCCTACCCACCTAAAGCGCATGATCGCCCAGAAGAGGCGCCTACGCAAGCGGTGGCAGGATACCGGATGCCCGACCTACAAGTTCGACCTCAACCGTCTCGCGGAGAAGGTTAGGGCCAAGCTACAGGAGCACAACACCGCGAGCTGGGAGGAACACATCGACACTGTAGAGGGAGACTGGCCGTCGATACACAGACTGTGTAGGCAGCTCTCAAACACCCCAGCTCCGGTGCGCCCGCTACTCCACAGCGACGGGGCGCCTAGATATACCGCAGCAGACCGGGCGGAGATCTTTGCTGAGCACCTGGAGCGTCAATTCGAACCGAACCCGACCAACGACACCGAGCACATCGCAGCAGTCGAGAGGCACCTTGGGGAGTACTTCGCTGCGCCGATAGGCTCTGAGGAGCACCCGATACATTTCTCGCCCTGCGCAGTCCGACGCGCCATCTTGCGGACAAAGCCGAGAAAGGCCCCCGGTGCGGACGGTATTACCAACACAGCGCTGCGCCACCTGCCGTTCCGTACCGTGGCGGCACTGGCGCGCCTGTTCACGGGCATACTGCGCACTGGAGTCTTCCCGGCCGCATGGAAGGAGGGGCGCGTCATTATGCTGCCCAAGGCGAACAAGAACATTTTGAAACCAGAGAGCTATCGGCCGATAACTCTACTTCCCACCATCTCTAAGGTGTTTGAGCAACTCCTGCTGCGACACCTGAAAACCTTCATCATCCCACGACCGGAGCAGTTCGGGTTCCGCTCGGAACACTCCACGACGCTCCAGCTGTCGAGGGTACTGCACCTTCTTACGGCGGCTCTCAACAAGAAAGAGGACGCAGTTGCAGTATTCCTCGACATGGAAAAAGCATTCGATCGCGTCTGGCACGATGGGCTGCTGTATAAGATGTCGCAGACAGACGCGCCTCGTCGACTGATACAGGTGGTCTCCTCCTTTCTCTCCCACAGGTCCTTCCGGGTGGTGGTCGATGGCACGCTATCGAGCGCCCGCCCGATTGCCGCGGGCGTGCTGCAGGGCAGCTGCGTCTCCCCGCTGTGCTACTCGTGCTACACCGACGACATCCCCACTACTGCCGACACCACGCTCGCGCTGTATGCCGACGACGCCGCATACATCGCCACCTCGCTGAACGCGAGACACGCGGCTGTCAAGATACAGCGCGTGCTAGACCTGCTGCCCGACTGGTTGTCGAAATGGAGGTTGTCGGTGAACGTGGGCAAGACGCAGGCGATGCTCGCCGGCGCTGCCCGCCTCCCACCACCCCTCAAACTGCAAGGAGTCGACGTCGAGTGGTCGCCCCAGGTAAAGTACCTCGGGGTCACAATCGACCGTCGGCTCTCCATGGCTCATCACGTCCGCACGGTCGTCGCAAAGAGCAGAACTGCCCGCGCTCTGCTCCAGCCAGTGCTCTCATCTCGCCTCCCGCTGCGTGCCAAGCTGGGCGTGTACAAGACTTACATACGCCCGCTGCTCACGTACGCCGCCCCAGCCTGGCTCGCCCTCACTAGCGAGACCAACAAGAAACCCCTCCGCGCGCAACAACACCTGGCGCTGCGGAAGATCGTCGCCACCCCTCGCTACGTGAGGAATAGCACCATCCAGCGGGACCTCAAGATAGAGAGCCTGGATGACTTCTGCCGCCGACTCGCGACAAACATGTTCGCCCGCGCCGACGCGTCTGCCTGGCCGCATGTCAAGGACATAGCGCCATGGCACGCTCGGCCTCCCGACGCGAGGCACCTGCCGCGCGACCTCGTGCCTGCGGACGACGACGACGCCCCTCTACCGGATTGACGCACCCGAGTATGTCGCTCCCACTTACACGCGACATACTCGAAACACTACGACTCCACACTCACGACACACACCCGGCAAGCGTCGTGTGCTAAGTTAATATAGGCACGACGTGACCCGTCCCATCCATACATTACTCCACAGGCGATGATACTCACGCGACGAATGTGCGGCGCGGGCTCGCAATTCTCGCCCCCATGAGCGGTGTTACACAAGTACTATCACGCTCAAAAGTCCAGTAGCATGCTAAGGATTACATTTCTATGAACTGTGCGAGCATGATACAGCAGTGTGTGTGCGTGTGCGTGTAAGAGTGATGTCCCTACTGTACGAGCCGGTAATGTTCATACAGCCGCTCATTATTTTTGTGTGAGTAAACGTATTGTTACCCTACACAGGGTTTATTATTTTTATTTTTACCCGTGTAGGGTACACGAGTAAAGTAAAATAAACGGGTTCACAATAAGGCTCAACATTTTGTATTAACGTAACATGGTAATCATGGCTGATTGGTGTAAGCACTTACGTTAGCTAGTGATCTAACCTCGACGACGTGAGTTCGATCCCAACTAAGAATTATTTTTGCTATTTTATACTTTTGTTTTTTAATAAACTTATTTTGTGGCCAATAAAATCACTCAAGCAAAAAGTAAAAAAGTAATTAAATAAAACGAATAAAATAATTTGATTTTTTATTATATAAACATTGGTATCAATTGGAATGGGCTTATCGCTTGGGTCATTAGCAAATGATCCGTTTCGTTTCTTCCACTACGTTACTTCCTTACATTGATTGATTTAAGGTTAAATTATGTGTATGAGTGATGTCTCAACATTCCACAGATAACACACAGTAAAGAACTGTCGTCACACTACGCGAAATAGCATTATATTTCTGTTGCATTTAGAATACACTTCATGGTGGTGACCTGTTCTTACCATTGCATTGCTAAAATTCACGTAGTTTTAACATGTGTTGGTAGCTATTTGGGCTGAGCATAGGTTCACGATCAATGAAGTCTAAGTTCGAATCTTAGTTACAATGTGTGGCTGCTTTTTGTTTCTTTGAAACCATAATAATGCAGAAAGTTGTTAGGTATTTGTGTTTATTTATAATGTTTTCGTGCTTATTATTTATTTTTATAAGAAGTTAAATATAAGATAGTTATTGTGTTATTAATTAACGTCATTATGTGATTTTTGTTTTATTTTTTCGGTGTTGGAAGGTGGAAATAAAAAAGTCGTGCTGAATGATAACAAATATGTTTATTCGTTTAATTTATTTATAAAATTAACAAACTTTTATTAGAATTGTGACGTCACATTCCTACCTAAACAAAAGAAGTTCTCTTGTCACCGTTCATAAGATTTTTTGTTGTATACCCACTTGTCAATTCATAATAACATAACAAGGAAAGTATATTCTAATAACACAAATATAATTGTTGATACCCACATTTTATAGTTATCGGTATTCAACAGAGTTTCTTGAAAACTAATATATGGTTTAGACTTTATGAACGTGTTTTTGTTTATGTAACGTCACAATGAGTGTATTGAGGTTATAGCTTAAGTGTTCATTTTCTTGACGAAAAGAAGATTGAAACTAAACCTCAATTTAAGATCATTGAATTAAAAATTTTATTACGGAAATTATGTTAATATTACAAAATATTTAGTTACACCGTCTAATTATAAAAACAAAAACATCTTATTAATAATTTGTATAACCCCAATTATGTTCTATGCAGTCAAGTAGACGTGTGCGCATGGACCTTTTAAAAAGAATTTAATATTTGGTATGACCTCCATTATTGTCAATGCAGCTAAGCAGACGTCGACGCATGGAAGCTACAATGTTGGCACATATATCTGTGCCACGTAAATTATCCCACAATTGAGTGCAATGGGATTTAAGCTGCTCAGGACATCTCTCATCTCGTGCATCCCATCTTTGCACCATTAAACCCCATATATTTTCAATGGGGTTTAGATCAGGGGATCGTGCTGGCCACGGAATAACTTTAATATCAGCATGCTGACTAAACCACTCTTTTACAACACTGGCACGATGTATCGGACAATTATCCTGAACAAAATTTAGTTCACTAAAGTCTTCCGAGGGGTAAACATTACGCACAGTAGGTAGCATTATGTCATTTAAAACTTCGACGTAATTAGAGCTGTTGGCACGCGTTGGTATGAATTCCAACTCACCTGGCCCTTGAGCACTAATCCACCCCCACATATTTACACTTATTCTACCTGATTCTGTATTCGGAATAATGTTTTTCTCAGACCAGCGGGTATTGTCTTTTCGCCATAAATGAAGTCTTCCTTTTTGGCAAGACTTGAAAGTCTTCTCGTCAGAAAAAACGGTCGTCTCCCAGTTAAAATCTAAATATTCCCGAGCAAAACGTAGTCGTTCCTCCTTATGTTTTTGGGTTATAAATGGTTTTTTAGCTGGCTTCCGATGATGTAAACCTTCAGCATGGAGTGCACGACGAACAGTTTGCAACGAAGTATCAAATTTATTTGCAAACATTCTAGTTGGAATGAAACCATTTGTTTCATATTCATCCACCATGAAACGTCGCTGAGTCGGGTTAATAAGCGGTGGCCTTCCACTTCTTAGATGACTCTTCAGGCTACCTTCTTCCTCAAACCTCTTTACCCAACGGCTCACAGTATTTCTCTAAAAAGTGAAAATATTATTACACACTTGCAAACAGCAATTTATTTAATAATAAGAAAATCACACACCACAACTATCATCATAATTATAATCTTTAAAAATAACTTACACTTATGCCGGTTTCAGTTGAAATTTGAGAAATATTGAGCCCATTTTTACGCAAAGCGACAATATTTGCCCTGGCGTCAATACTAATATTGGCTTGCATCTTGATTATAGATATATAATCAAACAACACGCTAATCGTAATAATCACACAAACGCTCGTACCAAAGTTCACCAACTAACAACGTCGTAACTACTTTGTTCAATCCAGAAGTTTATTTTGTTTCACATACACCCTCATCTTTTTTGTAAATAATAACTTCAACTAATACTTAAAGAAACATCTCATCGGGTCTAACGTATCTAAGACATTCAGAATTCATAATTAAAACACAAAAAGTGTATTGACACTGGGGTTCGAACGCAGGCTACAACGTGCGAAACATCATAACTGAAGCGTTAGCCACTAAGCCAGCCTAACTCATATTTGTTGGTTTGAAATTAAATACAACTATCTAAATACGAAGTCGCGACATGACAGGTTTGTCACTAAGGCAAATGATCATTATATCGCACTCTTTCTGACTAGATAGTAATGAAAGAGTGCGATATACCAGATCGTGTATGTGTGCAAAATGTTTGTTATTGAAAAAGGTCGTAAGTGCGAATTGTTTTGATGCGATAGATTTGTGAAACTGCTAATGGACTTATGATACCTATAGTACATTGCCGCTCACACACACACAAACGGCCTTTTGTCCGGAGCGCATCGGCTCGCTTCGATAACGTCTGCGGACAGGGGTCTCCTCCTCGGTAGGGAGCGCCTGAGTCGCCTCTGTCGCTGGTTGCCACCCGCTGGGCCTCCTCCGGCCAGCCGGAGGTCTCACCCGGCGGTGGCGGACCGCCGAGGCGGCGCGAAGCAAGCGGCGCTACCTTAGCGCCGTGGCGTTCCTACCGAACACAATTGACACTTACTCACAGACAGGTTGCGTGCGCGCACCTGCCACGGGCTCGGCCTATATTGGCCCAAATGAGGTGTCCGTAGTCACGGACACCATCCAGACGCCGCGGGCCCAGGGACTCAGTCCACAACCCGCCAGCCGCGCCCCCTAGCGGGGGCGCAGCGACATCCACACTGGCGTGAGCTTCATACAATTTTTGCCTGTTGATGCGAATAGACGTTCAGAGCGTTCGACCTTATTGACAAACAATACTTAATTGATATTAACAAACCGTGCTTATCAGCGCGACTTTTAGTCTTTGATAATTTATTTTTAGATTCCTTTTGTTGTTATTTTATAACATAACAACAAAAGTTATATGTTATATGTTCACTTTTTTATACCTATTAGTTTTATTTTCATTTACGTTTTAGCTTTATTTTTATTTGCCTGCATCAATGCCACCTAAAAAACGATTATCTTTATCTCGAAATTCGAGAGAAGCTAAGAGAATGAGAAATAGGCGTTCTCAAGAATCGGCAGAGGAAAGAGCACATCGGTTAAACTCTATGAGAGTTAGTGCCTCAACTTCTCGAGCCAATGAAAGCTCTCCCGAGAGAGAGATGCGATTAGCAGCTGACAGAGCGAGACGAGCTTCATCACGGGCGTCTCAAAGCTCTTCTCAACGAGAGCTAAGGCATACCATAGACCGAGAACAACATGTGTTATCCCGAGAAGCTATAACTGCTTCACAACGAGAATTGCGACTCACAGCTGACCGCGAACGGCATACATTATCTCGCGAGTCCGAAACCTACACTGAGAGGGAATTACGTCTCACAGCTGATCGTGGGAATTCCACCCCTAAAGGGGTAAAATAGGGGATGGAAGTTTGTATGAAAGTCTGTCAGTTTTGAAGTTAGGATCTTCAAATTTTGTGTTTAGGCTGAAGATTGAAAATTAATTTATACGTGTCTCGGCGTTTTTGGTAATTCTACCCCCGAAGGGTTAAAAAGGGGGGTGAAGGTAAGTAATCGGATATTTACGACATCCACGCGGGCGAAGCCGCGGGCAAAAGCTAGTTTGTAATATTTCGTAACATGTTTAATAAGTAAATTAAATATAGATTCCGCAATCTTTTATTTCTCTCCGTACACACAACCCAAAGACTCTCTATATACACGCACACAAAATTGGTGACCCCGACGTGATCTATTGTGTGTCGTGAAGTGATAACATCAGTGATTTTTTAAAGATATTGTGTGTACGTGATTGAGAACAACTCATTGAACATCAGCGTCTATAGTGCGGAATCCCTTTTAAAAACTAATCTGCGTGAGTAATTAGCATCATGGAAGGCAAAATAGCAGCCGACGAATATTCCCTGTCACCGGTCTCCATCACCGTGTCGGCGCCTCACATATGCGTGGATAACCGCGGGGAGGGCGCGGGGCTCGGGGTACCGAACCCGGCTGCGCGAGCGCCGCAGCGCGCCCTACCACACACTGAGCTCACAGACGCCGGCCACTCCGGGCATTTCTTTGTACGGTCTTCACACATTGAATTAATGTTAATTGTGGTATTACACCTTTTAATACAGTCCACTAGTTTCTATTATAAAGTCCCAACCGAGTCTATTCATTGGTCCTTCGATTGGGAAAAATAATTACCGGTATTGCCGTAATTAACGCCGTCAAAATCATCGGTCGACGTGTTCGCCTGTGCGGACTTTGACCGCGCGCGAGCACCACGCGGTTCGACCACGAAAATTGAACAAAGGAGTCGTTCCCGAAGCAGCCTGCATTGTCATCGTGGGAGCTCATGTCATACTTACGGGAGTATAATACTGTATTTGAGTGAGTCCGTTCCAATTAGTTATTTTTCTGCTTTCTTTTCATGCCGAAAAATCGTCGTTTTATCTTCTATTTTTTTTAATGTTCATGTAGTGCTTCAAATAAGTGCTTTCCCATACTCATCTACATCACTGCTTGTAAGACACGCATACTTTGTATCGAAACGCGTGGTAATTAGCTAATTTGCACGACGTTAACACGTGTTGAGCGATTGACCTTGACAGTGATTCTCGATCCCTTTCACTAACGCAGCTGTTTTGCAGTTTTTATCTATTAAGTTCATTAGCATTAGTGCATTCAGCTGATTTTTTACTTAACAATGGCAAATAACTTAAACACATTGATTAAGAAACGTAGTTCAATTAAATCGAAGCTTACTATTTACAGCAACTATTTGAATTTAGTAAAAAGTAGTTCCGCAGTATCTGAGTTGCAACGTTTAGATTTAGAGGAGCGTTTTAATAAATTCGAAAACTTACACACCGAATTTGACGCCTTTCAGACAGATCGAAGTGCTTTCCGATGACGACGAGTCTGCGTTGACTGAGCGTGAGGACTTTGACCGTCAGTTCTTCAACCTGGTGGCACTCACGCGCAGCCTGCTCGGTGTCTCGGCCAACGGTGCTGCGTCGGAGGCGGGCTTCAAAGATGCTGACTCAGGTGCACATGTTACTTTTAGGAATTCTTTTGTTCGTTTGCCCAAGATAGATTTGCCTCATTTCGATGGGAACTACCAATGCTGGCTTGAGTTTAGGGATACCTTTGGGTCATTGATTCACGACAACACTAGCATAAGTAACATCAACAAGTTCCACTACCTGCGAGCTTCACTCCAGGGAAACGCGGCTTTAATTATTAAAAATATTGATTTTAAAGCCGATCATTATAATCTTGCGTGGGACCTGTTGTGCGAACGATACAATAACAACCGTCTTTTAGTGAATAACCACTTTCAAGCATTATTTGATGTCGAACCCATAACTAATGAGTCAAGTGTTTCCATCAGAAACCTTGTTAACATTATTAATAAAAACGTTAGGGCACTAACTACATTAAAAAAGCCCACTCAATATTGGGATGACATTATTATTTATTTTATGGTTAAAAAGTTGGATTTAACAACAAGACGTGTCTGGGAAGAGCATAGAACCAACACTTTTAAAGAAGATCCTACTTTAACACAATTTTGTTCTTTTTTAAGCAGAAAAGCGGACTGGTTAGAATCAGTGGAGTCCAGTCATGGTACTTCTGATAGGAATACTATTGTCGCCTTAAATAATAGTCATTATTCCAACAAAACTGAGTGTAAGCCTAACTAACAAAATAAAAAATCAGATAATCAAAACAATAAAAACAGTAAATGTCCACTTTGCTCCCAAGCACATACGCTATTTAAATGTGAATCTTTTAAAAACTTGTCCATAGAAAATCGCTTACAAAAGGCAATTGAATTTAAAGTATGTATTAATTGCTTACGCTTTGGACACAATTCAAACAAATGTAGATTTTCACATTGCAAATATTGCAAAACAAAACACAACACGCTTTTGCATTTAGAAAGTAACGAGCCTAAACTTGCTTCCAATCCATTGCCTTCTGCCTTGCCTTCTGCTTCGCCTTCTCCAAATGTGGTGCTTTCAGCCAATTCCATGCAGCTTGCTACTTCTGCGCATGTATTACTGTCCACAGCGTTGGTGAACGTGACTGGCGTGACGGGTAAGAAGTACACTGCGCGCCTACTACTAGACAACGGTAGTACGGCGAACTTTGTTACGCAGAGCTTGTCAGAGAAGCTGGGTTTGTTACGACGCGGTACGAGCACCAAGGTAACGGGTATTAATAATCACATATCCACCAGTACACAGTCTTGTCACCTCTCAATAGTCTTTATGCTGTGCCTTTACTGTCGATATCGAGTGTCATATTTTGCCAGAAATTACAAAGGTTCTACCGTCTTCATTCGTAAATATTAAACACGTTCCTATTCCTTCAGGTCTTATGCTAGCAGACCCGAACTTCAATGTTCCGTCGGTCGTAGATATCCTGGTAGGGGCTGAAGTTTTCTGGAATGTCTTAGGTAGCAAAACGATAGACTTAGGGAAAAACCTACCTAAATTATGCGAGACCAAGTTAGGATGGTTAGTTTCAGGTAGTATTTCGCGCCAATCATGTTTTTCCGCTATTCATAATTGCCACCATTCCAATGTCACTCCCGACCTCACTCATTTTTGGGAGCTTGACAATGTCGCTTCAAAACATTCACTCTCACTTGAAGAGAGAATGAGTGAGCAATCTTTTGCTCAAACCACTGTTCTTAATGACGGTGGGGGATTCGTCGTCACTATGCCGTTAAAAGGGGATCCTAGTACATTAGGTCATTCTTTTACTAATGCTAGAAATCGTTTTATTTCTCTTGAACGTCGATTAAAACGCGATCCATTAATTCATAAAAAATGCAACGAGTTACATACTCGTAATACTTAACATTTTTCTGAGCAAGGCTCAAACACATCATAAACCAAAACTTTAGGTCTTAACTGGGTTTGTGACTCAGATACACTTACTTATAATATAAATATCACCTCCACTACTAAAGTCACCAAACGTCATGTCCTTTCAGTCATCAGTATGATCTTTGACCCACTAGGTCTCGTAGGTCCGTGCGTCGTCGAAGCAAAGATGATCATGCAGCGTCTCTGGCTAGAAAAGTATGACTGGGATGACGAAGTATCGCATGAAATCAAAAACCTTTGGTCTACATTTGAAGGCACAATAACAGCATTGAACAATTTAAATATTCCTCGTTGGGTATTGCTTGAAGACTCTATTACGCATGAAGTACACGTCCTTTACCGATGCGTCCGAGAGGGCGTATGGCGCTTGTGTGTACATTCGGTCTTGTAATGGCAGTGGATCCATAGGCGTTCAACTTCTAGTCTCTAGAAATCGTGTAGCGCCCATCAAACCAACGACGATACCAAGGCTTGAACTTTGTGGAGCTTTGTTAGGTGCAAGGCTGTGTACTAAGGTTCAGGAATCACTTACATTGCCCATTCATAAATGTAGATTCTGGTGTGATTCAACCATAGTCCTGGGTTGGCTCTCCACTCCTTCAAATCAATTAAAGCCTTTTGTCAGACACAGAGTCAACGAAATACAGGAAAGTACATGTGGTCATACCTGGAGCTACGTACCGTCGAAGGACAACCCGGCGGATCTTGTTTCCCGTGGTATGAGGGCCAACGTTCTCATAAATGAGCCTCTGTGGTGGTCTGGTCCCTCATTTTTACAGCATAGTGAAAATGAGTGGCCCAGCATGCCAAACACCGGGAAAGATAATCTGCCGGAAGTAGTGACTCATTTCATTAGTGGTGATAGCAACAGTATTTCATTCAGTAGTAATCATTCAGAGCTTACCATTCATTCATCAACCATTCATGATTTATTGGTAAAGTATTCTAGCCTAACAAAAATACAAAATATAGTTACATATGTACAACGTTTTATTTACAATGTAAAAAAAAAATAAACTGCAAGGTAATTTTACAACAACAGAACTTGAAAATTCAATAAATTTAAACGCCAATTAAAAAGGTTTCTTTCGCAAAAGGCGTATTATAGTATCTCCGAATTTCTAGCCGAAAAAGATTTTTCTGTTTGACTTAATATTTAATTTTATCGTTTCTTGACACTAATACTAAATTTATATGAATATGGAATTTTGACATTATCACATTAGAATTGTTTTTATTTTTTATTTTTAAGATTGGTTAATTATAAACTTTGCATGTGCCTATTCTAAGTAATTTTTAAATCATTTCTTATTGTTAATTTATCAATTTTTTTTTTTTCTCTCAATGTTATGGAAATATTTGTACGCCGTTACTTACGGCTAAACATTCTGGACTAAACCAATGTAACATCTTGCATGCTCTTGTATGTAAACAATGTTTAAACAAATAAAGAAATCTTATCTTATCTTAATTATACACCATTCACAGCTTGAAATGTTTCCAGAAGAGTATAATTTGTTAAAGTCTGGACGAAAATTACCACGCAAAAGTAGATTGCTTCCTCTGACACTGTTCATTGACAATCATAACCTCATTCGCGTGGGCGGGAGGCTCGATAACTCCTCCTACGATTTTAATGTTAAACATCCTATTGTTTTGTGCAGTAAGCACGTACTTACAAAACTTATATTTCACATGCAACAATTAAAGCTTGCGCACGCTGGTCCACAGTTGTTATTGTCACATATACGACAAACTTATTGGCCTCTAGGTGGCAGAAACTTGTCTAGGTTTGTCGTGAATAAGTGTCTTAAATGTTTCAGACATAAGGCTCAGAACGTACAGTCTACAATGGGTCAACTACCTAGTTCAAGAACAAATCTTGAGTTTCCTTTTTTGAATTGTTACGTTGACTATGCTGGGCCAGTATTGGTGGCCAATCGTAAAGGCCGAGGATGCAAACTAACAAAGTCCTATATGTGCATCTTTGTTTGCTCGGCAGTAAAAGCCATACATTTGGAGCTCGTCACCGACCTCACCACTGAGGCCTACATAGCCGCTCTAAATCGTTTCGTGGCGCGTCGTGGCAAGCCTCGAAGCATCACGTCCGATAACGGAACTAACTTCGTAGACGCATCAAATGAGATGTGTAGGTTCTTGCAATCATCAAATGTTGCATCTGAAATGGCGCAGGAAGGCATCGAATTCATTTTCACGCCTGGATACAGCCCTCATTTTAATTCATTGGCTGAAGCTGCTGTAAAATTCTGTAAGCATCATTTAAAACGGTTACTGCATCTTACCCACTTCACTTTCGAGGAGATGGCTACCTGTCTCACTCACATAGAGGCGGTGTTGAATTCACGCCCTATTACTCCTCTTTCTTCTGACCCTAACGATTTTTCGGCTCTCACTCCCTTTCACTTCCTAATTGGACGACCATTCTTGTCAGTACCACATCCTCAGTTGACTGAAGCCAACATCACGCGGCTGGATCGTTGGAAGCGGATTCAGCTCATCAAACAACACTTTTGGGGACGATTTCATAATGAGTACATCTCTCTGCTGCAGGCAAAATCAAAGTGGTTTGTTTCCAGAAATGAAGTGAAGCCGGGGTCATTAGTCCTGATCAAGGACAAGGCAACCATGCATTCTTGATGGAAAACTTTTTACGTATTCAGAATCGGAGTCTACGAGCAAAAAGAAAGTGGCAATTTGTACATTATGTCGGCCAAAACTAGTTAAAATTAGTGGTTTTAATAATTCTACATCAAATTTTGTAACTCATCTCAAACGAAGACACGGGGAAGAAACACACAACGAGTATCAGAGTTACTTGAAAACTATGAAAAAAAATAAACGGTCTACTAGAACATCCAACCAACTGCAACCAGATATTAGAGATGGTAGTACTAGTGATGTACCTACTGATCGAACGATTTCACAGGACCAATTTAATGAAAATATGTGTAATGAAATGACATTTCATTAATTCGAATTTGCCGCGCCTCGCGCCTTTATAAGTTGTCTGTGGAATTGAATGGCGGATGATGGTCAAAATATTCGGTGCGATTTATTGTTTTAAGAAAACGTGTGGAGAGACAAAATAAAAGGATATAATTGAGGAGGCGATATTAGTGAACTTTAAATGTCGTTTCTTTGTATTTTCAGAGAAACAATTTGTGGTTTATTTTGAAAATCCTCAATAATATTCTTATAAAACGACATTTTCGTTAACTAAAAGAAGATGAATCGGCTGCTATTTGAGTTTACGATAATAGCCGCAAAGGATGGCAAATCTAATGTATTAGCCATAACCTCAATATCTACAGAAGAAGGAAAATGTTATGTTTTACCTGATGAATTGAAGCCGGTGAGTCATCATACATATATTGTTGAATTGGACACTTTCTCAAAAATAAAAAATAGCTTAAAGAAAAGGCACCAAAGTAGAAAAATATGGATAAAACTGGATAAAGATCTAAAGAAAACATATACAGATGAGGAAGGGAATATGCAATTTTTAGATCAATATTTAGAAGAAATAAACACGGAACAACCAGGAGACAAAGACGACAGTTTGAAAAATATCCTGGAGAAATTAATAGAATCTACAACAAAGAAAGAAAATCAACATAACCTAAAACATATTTCAGAGAAATTTATTATTGAAAAATTCACAACCAAGAATCCTAATGCAATGCAATGGATAGAGAATTTTGAAAAAGAGTGTGAGCGCTTTAATATAACAAAAGATGAAACAAAAATAGACATACTGAGGTTATTTTTAGAAAAATCTTGCTTGGATTGGTATAGTTCAATGATGATAAAACTAACAGTAAATTCTGAATGGAATGAATGGAAAGACAAATTCCTAGAAACTTTTAAAAACCGAGGATGGGACATAGTCACAACTGCTTTCTCATTCAAATATAAAGACGGATTGTTAATCGATTATGCTATAAAAAAAGAACGGCTTATACTAGATACAAACAAATCGATAGATCCCAAAACAATGATAGATCTCATCGCAACAGGTTTACCTGGATTTATCTTGAATAAGCTAAACAGAGACGAACTCAAGAATACTACTGATTTGTTCAACGAGATAAGAAAATATGAAGGTATGATGCACAAGAAAAACTCAACTATAATAAAAAATGGTACATTTTCTTATATGAAAAAAAATAATGAGAAGAAGCCATGTACGACCTGTGAATCGTTGGACAAAGGAATTAGATACCATCCGGAGGAGTCATGTTGGTTCAAGAAAAATAAAAATGAATCTGAAAAGGTGTTTAAGGCCAAAAACGTAAATAATAACTCCATTATTGAAGTAGAGATGAACACTGATAAAAAAAACGAGTAAGTACACCATTAATCAAAATCAAGCTATTAATAGAAAATAAATTAGAAGTGAGTGGCATTTATGACTCAGGCTCACAGATCTCTTTAATAAATTCAAGACTGATAAAAGTAAAAGGAAAAAAAGACAATGTGAATCTAGCATATATGAAAACGGTTAATGGTGTGAAAAAGACAGATGGCTTGACAACAATAAAAATAAAAATCTTTGATATAGAAGAAGAGGTGGATGTATACATAGTAGAAAATGAAAATTTTGATGATTTTATAATCGGATTAGATATGATAAAGAAATTCAAATTAACCCAAAATGAGGACTTGCAGATAGAACAAAAGAAAACAATAAATAAAATAAACAGGATGTCTAAAGATAACAGAAATGAAGATAAGAATATAAAACCATATGCAATAAATTTCAATGAACACATAGAAACAGAGGAATTTATAAGTAAGACAGACCATTTAGATAATGAAAAGAAAATTGAAATAGAAGAAATCATAAAGGAATATTAAACAATGTTTGCTAAGGACAAGTATGACATAGGATCAGTTAAAGAGTATGAAGCTCACATAGATCTACTAGTAAATAGATACTGCAGTAAAAGACCGTACAGATGTACGATAGAAGATAAATTAGAAATTGAAGAGCAAATATCTATGTTACTAAAAAATAATTTAATAGAAGAGTCTTACAGTCCTTTTTCTGCACCAGTGACATTGGCATTTAAAAAAGGTGAAAATAGAAAATCCCGCTTATGTGTAGATTTCAGAGAACTAAACAAAATTGTTATACCACAAGCACAACCATTTCCATTAATAGATGATTTGATTATTAAAACTAGAAACTGTAAGTATTTTACCACACTAGATATAAATTCTGCATTTTGGGCTATACCACTACGGGTGGAAGATAGAAATAAAACAGGATTTGTCACACAAGATGGCCACTTTCAGTGGACATGCCTTCCTTTTGGCTTGAAAACATCTCCAGCAATTTTTCAGAGAATTTTAAGCAATATTCTAAGAAAGCACAATCTCACAGGATACTCCGTAAACTATATTGATGATATTTTGATATATTCATCCACCTTTGAAGAACACATAAGACACATAAAAAATGTATTAGAGGCAATACAAAAAGAAGGCTTTAGATTGAAATTTCAGAAATGCACCTTTGCTGCAGACTCAGTAAAGTATCTTGGCCATGTAATTCAGAACAATTCGGTAAGACCACTAAAAGACAACTTGATTTCAATAAGACATTTTCCAGCTCCGAAGACGCAAAAGAATATCAGACAATTTTTGGGAAAAATTAACTTCTACCACGAATACATACCAAGAAGCGCAATTATCTTGGACCCATTACATAATTTATTAAGAAAAAACGAAAAGTTTGTGTGGTCAGAGAAGTGTGAAGAATCATTTAATCAAATAAAAAGATTTTTATGTTCTCAACCGGTGTTGGAAATATATGACAAAGACTTACCAATAAAAATTTTTACAGATGCATCCTTAGAGGGCATCGGAGCAATATTAAAACAAACACAATTGGACGGTAAAGACAAACCAGTGGCATATTTCTCAAAAAAACTGAATGAATCTCAAAAACGGAAAAAGGCTATATACTTGGAATGTCTTGCTATGAAAGAAGCCGTTAAATACTGGCAGCACTGGCTCATTGGAAAACAATTCACTATTTACTCAGACCACAAACCTCTAGAGAACATGAACATTAAATGCAGGACGGACGAAGAATTGGGTGAACTCACATATTACCTGTCTCAATATGACTTTACAGTAAAATATATACCTGGTAAAGAAAATGTAGAAGCAGACTGTTTGAGCCGAAATCCTGTGTTAGAACCAGAAGACAACAAAGAGGAACTATTGAAAATAGTCAATTTGATACAAATAAAAGATATAGTTGAAGATCAAGAAAAAAATGATACAATAAAAGAAAAGAAACAAGATCTAATCTACAAAAATAGAATCTATTATAAAAAAAAAGAAACATGAAAAGATTATCCTCTCAGAAGAATTTGGTAAAAAACTTATAAAAAAGGTGCATGAAGATTTATGCCATATTGGGATCAGACAATTGCAGAAAAAAATTAGTCCAATATATACAGCTAAAAACCTAACAAAGAATATCATAAAGATTTGTAAAACATGTGAAATATGTATAAAAAATAAAGCAAGAAGCCAAGGAAAATTTGGATTGATGTCACAATTGGGACCAGCGACAAAACCATTTGAGATAATGTCAATGGATACTATTGGTGGCTTTGGAGGATCTAGGTCAACAAAAAAATACCTACACCTTTTAGTAGACCACTACACTAGATATGCATATATTGCGACTTCAAAAACACAGAATTCAAGTGACTTTATAAATCTAACAAAGAATGTACTAGAAACAGATGACATTGGAATAATTCTGACAGATCAATATCCAGGTATCAATTCAAGAGAATTTAAACAACATCTGAAAGAGAATAATATTAAATTAATTTTTACAGCTGTGAATACACCATTCTCGAACGGCTTGAACGAAAGATTAAATCAAACAATAGTTAATAAAATAAGATGCAAAATAAATGAGAAAAATAATAAGAGAGCATGGACGACAGTGGCAAGAGAATGCATACAGAAATATAATGCAACAGAACACTCCGTTACAGGATTTGCACCAAAATATTTACTGGATGGTACAAATGTCAGCTTACTACCAAATGAATTAAAATCAATAGAAAGGGAAGACAAGTGGATTGCTGATAAAAGATTGGCATTAGAGAATACAATAAAATCCCACAAGTACAACAAGAGAATATTTGATAGAAATAGAAAAATGCAAGAGTTTAATATAGGAGACAGTGTATATGTAGAAAATGGAAATAGACTGAATAGAAAAAAGTTAGACGAATTAAGAATAGGCCCTTTCAAGATAGTAGAGAAAGTATCGAACTCCATTTATAGGATCGACACCGGAACCAGAAAAACAGAATCAACTTTATTCCACATAACAAAATTGCAACCGGTCATAATAGATGCTGAAGAAGATGAAGTAGAAGAAAACGAATATGAAGATAACTAATAGGTATAGCGTATAGATATATTATTTAGAATTTTCCCTCTTAGGGGGGGGAGATGTAATGAAATGACATTTCATTAATTCGAATTTGCCGCGCCTCGCGCCTTTATAAGTTGTCTGTGGAATTGAATGGCGGATGATGGTCAAAATATTCGGTGCGATTTATTGTTTTAAGAAAACGTGTGGAGAGACAAAATAAAAGGATATAATTGAGGAGGCGATATTAGTGAACTTTAAATGTCGTTTCTTTGTATTTTCAGAGAAACAATTTGTGGTTTATTTTGAAAATCCTCAATAATATTCTTATATATGTTAAAGTTTTTTATTCATTCTATAATTCCTTTACAAGCAATAGACGATCACTTTTAAAAAAAAATCTTTGGTGATTTAAATATCTCTGCAAATGGATTGAACGTTCCCAGTAGAAGAACTTTGGGTCGATTGATTGATGATTACTTTAATAAGGAAATTACAAAAATCAAGAGTGAATTGCGCGATGTAGATGAAGTCTGCACAACTGCCGACATCTGGTCGGCAAAAACAAGAAGTTTTTTGGGCGTTACCGCACACTGGCTCGACACAAATCTGAAACGGAAGTAGGAAACACTGGCTTGTCGAAGATTTTCAGGTACGCACAGCTACGATCGGATAGCTCTTTTACTTGAAGCAGTACATGCTGAATTTGGTCTCGACTCCCGGAAAGTGCTAGCTACAGTTACTGATAACGGTACTAATTTTGTAAAAGCATTTAAAGAGTTTGGCATAGACGTGGAAAATTGTGAAAATTTTACTCATAACATTGATGACAATTCAGAACCCGCAGAAAGTTCTATCCTCGAAGAAGATTCTCACATCGAGGACATTTCTGTGGCACACTTTAGTACTTATAATGAAGTTGATCCGCTAGCTTTTGACGAAAATATTATTCCACAGTCAATAATACTAGAATTGCCTGTACATTTAAGGTGTTGTGCACACAAGCTAAACTTATGTGCCACTACGGACGCCAATAAAGTATTACGAAATAACGACACAAGTATTGGCAATATTCATAATCAATACTGTCACTTACGGGATATCTCCCGTGATTGTTCATTATTTTGAGCTCCCGATATTTCGGCGCTGAAACAAAACAGAAACAGAGAAAAACAGTAAACAGAAACAAGTAAAAAAAAAAAACAACAACAACAAAAAAAAAAAAAAAAAACAAAAAAACAACAAAAACTAAACAACTAACTACTAACTTGTGGAACTCCGCCGGCCGGCCTAAATCGGCTGAAATAATACTTGACATTGTTGGTCATACCCTTTCCAAACCGGGAATCACTAGATGGAACAGCCTTTATGATTCACTGAAACAAATTGCATCAATACAGGAGAAGAGTGTACAGCTGCACGTGGCATTAGGAATGACAAACGTTTTACGTGATAATGATTTCCATTACATAAAGGAATACTTGCGTTGTTCAAAACCAATAGCAGAGGCCCTGGATATATTACAAGGCGAACAAGACATGTATTACGGTATATTATTGCCATGTTTAGTATGTTTGAGCAAAAAGTTGCAAAAACTGAATAGAGAATCTCTTACTTTTTGTCAAATGTTGGTAAAGAAATATTTGGAGAGCGTAGAAACGCGATTTGCAGAGTTTTTTGATTTCTCCTCAAAAGTAGCTCAAAATGCAGCAGTTGCTGCAATGTCGTACCCCAGATTCAAGGACAAATGGCTTGCTTGTGTTAATATAGAATACCATTCCAGAATCAAATCTATTTTTAAAGGAGCTGTAATCAAGGAAATCCATGAGGCACCTGAAACGCTTCAAGTCACACCTAATAATAATATATATGAAGACAGCTATTTTGAGTTTGACACTGATTCTTCAGAGCCTGATTCGGGAGATATGTACAGCAAGCCAATTTAATTGGTTTACATCGCACACGTCGGTAACTGTCATTGTACGAGCCGGTAATATTCATACAGCCGCTCATTATTATTGTGTGAGTAAACATATTGTACCCTACAAGGGGTTTATTTTTTTAATCTTTACGCTTGTCGGGTACACTGGTAAAAATAATATAAACGGGTTTACAATAAACCCCAACATTTTAAACTAACTTAACATGGTGTAAGCGCTTGCGTTAGCTAGTGATCTAACCTCGACGACGCAAGTTCGAACCCAACTGAGCAATTATTTTTGCTACTTTTTACTTTTTGTTTTTTAATAAATTTATTTTGTGGCCAATAAAATTACTCAAACAAAAATTAAAAAGTAATTAAATATAACCAATGAAATAATTTGATTTTTTTATTAGATACACATTGGTATTGTTTGCTTAGCTTATCGCTTGGGTCATTAGCAAATTATCCGTCTCGTTTATTCCAATATGTTCCTTATATTGGTTGTTTTAAGGTTCAATTTGGTGGGGGCTGTATGTTAGAAAAAAAAACTTGTGTGGCCGATACAATGATTTAATACACTGTTGTTTACCTGTTTTTTTGACAAAGAAAGTTTTTTATTGGCAAGGATTGACGTAAATAATTTGTCAAAGTAGGTAGGTATATAAATTAAATCAAAGTAAAATTAGAGGTGAAGTGAATCAACATGTTAGATAGTAAGAAATTATGACAACTTCTAATCGCATAACAATAACATCACTTCACCATACTTTCAATAATTTACGAGTTGTGGTTTTAAAAAAAAGTTTTATACCTACCTACTTATTACTAAGTTTTGTATTTGTTCTAATTTGCTTAACAAATATGAACATTATTTGCATAAAAATAAGATTCATATTCGTCTACTAATTAATATAAATTCGACTAATAATGAGTCGGCAATCCTTCGTTTTCTATTACTCCTTGTAACCTTCTGCTCATGAGATCTCACAGTTTGTAAGCACACTTTTATTAAATGCGGGTGGACAAGAAGGGATCAGCCTTGTGCCTTGCCACGATGTCGTAGTGTCGAGTCGATGAATTTGCCTTTGGTTTTGGCCTAAGATGTTCTATGTCTCCAAAATACGCATATCGGCGGACCCATAACTGCACGGTTCTCCCCTGTGGATAAAAACAGTATTTATAATACTTATAATAATAGCTAATATTATAATAAATAAACACTATATTTTTATACTATATATACTAGACATGGGTCGGATTAGGTAAAAACGGTACCTAATCCACCTAATCCTAGTATTTAAAAATACCTAATCCATTTACCTAATCCGAATATTTATTCAATGTAACCGCTGGCCTGGCCTGTTACCGATATTTATGTATCGTATGTGGATTGGGTAAGAAATATTCGGCATGGAGTATGGAGTTATGGACGTTCCATTTATGCCATATTGTGGACGGTCACGAAAGGTGGATGAATATATTTCGTTTTTTATGGGCAAACTGTACTTAAAGTCAACGTGAATATTTTTGATTTTAACGTCTAATATAGTGATCAAAATTACCCTTCATACTTAAAATGTCGTCTATTAGACATTCTCACAGGCTTAGGACTGTCATCTTATGTAGATTCACACAAAAGGCGTATTTAGTAATTTTGATCAACTTTGTACAATGATTGAGATGGGTACTTTTTACCATTTTTCTATATTGAATTTTATATTTTTTTTTTTCTTTTATTTTGCTTTTTTTCTTCTTTTTTTCTTTTTTTTTAAATTAATATACATATTATTTTGAATTTTGCTGTAGGAACATAAGTTGCTGCAACTTCCTTACTCCTAATCTCGTTCGTCTGTCATTTATTATCAGCCCTGCTGCAGAGAAGATACGTTCACAAGGGACACTTGTAGCAAGCACGTTTAACTTTGTGAGTGCTAGGCGGCATAAATAAGGATACGCTTTTTGGTGATCCTTCCACCATTGCAGCACGTCAGTTTTCTCATCAAAACATATTAAATTTTCTTCTAGGTACCTTTGTACCTCTACTATAGCCCGAGAATGCGCCGTCCCTCTGGGCTGAATTACTTGCATCGTCTCTCGGTAGTGCTTCCACACTGAAGATGTTGACGTTGAGGGCCGTGCAAGTTGAACATCAGAAGCACTGCTCGTTATATTTTGTTGCGATTCATCATTAGCATCCAATTCTTGGATCAAAGATGCGACTAAGCTTATCGCTGTTCGTTTTGCTTCGTCAGCAGTAGAGGAGTCCTCAAAATATAGTTTAAACCGAGGATCCAAGAACATGCACAGTGAAAAAGTGCGGCTTCGGTCCAAATTCTGGAATCGCCTACCGATCTCTCCAAGCAAGTCCTGTCGAAAAGAGTCGACTAGGGGTATACGCACATTCTCCGCATTTGCAGTTTTTAGTCCCCTTGTAATGGAAATAACCACACTACCACATACGAAATTTTGCGCACTCATCTCTCTCGTGACTTCTTCGCATGGCTTTAGGATTTCGCATAACCCTTCACACACATCCCAGTCATACGATGTCAATGAATAAACATTGCTCTGCATGTTACAAAGAGCGCTGTTTATTTCCTCTCTTAGTTCTACAAGTCTCTGTAACATGTAGAAAGTGGAGTTCCATCTAGCATTCACGTCTTGTAGAGGTCTTTTTGCAATTTTACCAGCTTGCTCCTGATATCTTTTTAACTTCTCCCAAGCCTGAGTTGACCGTTTAAAAAAACTAACTATATTTCTAGATCTTATTAAGAGATCACTCAACTCTGCAGAAGACCCTAAAGCGGAAGTAACGGCCAAATTTAAGGTATGCGCATAGCATCCGAAATGCTTCCAGCCCAAATCCAATAGCGCCTTTTTAATATTGGCGCCATTATCGGACACAGCCAATACTACTTTTTCTGTTATTTTCCATTCGTCAGCTACTCTCTTGATCTCTGTAGAAAGATTTTGGGCTGTATAGGATCCTAATAAGGGCACACATTCCAACAAAACCGATTTCATCTTAAATTCATCTGCATCAATGTAATGGCCCGTAATGGCCAAGTAGGCATCATTAGCTCGTGATGTCCAGACATCGCAGGTGATGCAAATTGAAAGGACTTTCTCAGCCACCTCCAGCAACATTTCATTGCGAAGACTTTCATATCTACTTGGCAGCAAATTATTTGAAAAATATTTTCGTGATGGCATTACATAAAAAGGAAATGCAAATTTAATGAGTTGCTTGAACCCGCGGTCTTCAATAATGCGGAAAGGCTGGAAATCCATAATGAACATATTCATTATGTGGTTGTCGATGTCTGACTTGCACTTACTTGCATTTTTTTTTATAATGTAGGACGACATGCTAGTACATGTCGCGGCGTTGATTCGTCCTGAGGACGTACTTTCCAATGCCGTGCTTGCCACAGTTGTACTTGTTGCGGTTGATTCAGTAGTACTAATAGGAACCGTTGTCTCTTCGCGTATATTTAACTCTCCTCGCGCCTCCGATAAAATCACAAACGGGTGTTTCCTTTTCAGGTGTTTTGTGAGATTTGAGACAGTGCTTTTAAATGAAAGCTTTGCCTTGCAAATTTTACACTGGGCGGTATCGTTTCCGATATCTACAAAATGGTCCCAAGCTGCACTGCTTCCTCTTGGAGCCATTATTCGCTATTAAGTAGGTAGTTTTAATAAAACCTTAACGTACACTTCACATAAAATATTTACATTAAAACAATACTACTACACTATTTACACTTAACACTATACTATACAAAATGAATATCTTTTAAACATAATCTTTAAATTAATTAAACTAGCTTATAAATACGTAAACCAACCGAATGTAATAAATGCAATTCTTATTACTATTGATAAAATATGTGTCACGTACGCATGATGCACTTGCACTGCGAAAAGTTAGGTCAAGGTTCATTGTAGGAGTTACTCTTTTAAAACAACTCAAACGACATATTTTTTTTGTCTTTTTTACCGAAAAATGGCTTAAAATTAAAACTGGTGTACTATGTATAAAGACCAGAGCATTATTATATTAACATGCATTTTACCCATATTATTACACGAGTTTCTGATTTTATTCACATTTATTTTCATTAAAAGACGTAAAAGTTTTGTTTTTTTTTATCGAGAATATCATCTTAAAATAACGCTACCTACCTAGCGACGACGTATATTCTCGTTACGACATACATCGCTAGAGCACTAACTAGTCCAGTGGTATTCTATATAGATGGCGCTGGCGGCAGTGCCAATTAAACTTGAAACTTAACCCCACATTTTAAGGTACGGAATATCTTCTGTGTAGACTGTGTACGAATATTTTGTGCCATACCTAATCCTCGACGCTTTGGATTAGGTACGGACTCGCATCGAAAAATACCTAATCAACATACCTAATCCAATATTTATGCCTCACGTCTACACAATTTCAAGTCAATCGACTCAGAGAATAAAAAGTTACATAGAAAATTCAACACCCCATTTCACCCTCTTAGGGGTGGAATTTCGAAAAACCCTTTCTTAGTGGATACCTACTCTTCACAAAGAGTACACTGTCCAAATTTCATGCCTCTAGAACCAGTGGTTTGGGCTGTGCGTTGATATATCAGTCAGCCAGTCAGGACATTGAATTTTAAATTGGGGGATGATTTTGGAAAAACTGTGATACACGTATCTTATCATTTTAACTGAAGTATATGTAGGCACAATTTCAAGTCAATCGACTCAGAGAATAAAAAGTTTCGTAGAAAATTCAACACCCCATTTCACCCTCTTAGGGGTGAAATTTCAAAAAACACTTTCTTGGTGGATACCTACTCTTCACAAAGAGTACACTGTCCAAATTTCATGTCTCTAGGACCAGTGGTTTGGGCTGTGCGTTGATGTATCAGTCAGCCAGTCAGGACATTGAATTTTAAATTGGGGGATGATTTTGGAAAAACTGTGATACACGTATCTCATCATTTTAACTGAAGTATATATAGACACAATTTCAAGTCAATCGACTCAGAGAATAAAAAGTTACATAGAAAATTCAACACCCCATTTCACCCTCTTAGGGGTGGAATTTCGAAAAACCCTTTCTTAGTGGATACCTACTCTTCACAAAGAGTACACTGTCCAAATTTCATGTCTCTAGGACCTGTGGTTTGGGCTGTGCGTTGATATATAAGTCAGTCAGTCAGTCAGGACTTTGAATTTTATATGTATAGATACTGAGTGCACTCATTGCATACAGACGTGTACATCAATGCAGTATAAAAATATATAAATTAACGCTTGCAATAAATTCTGACACAGTTAAAGTGTATTAGGTGGATATAAAAATCAGCCTAGTAAGTGATTTCTACTCAAAATAATGGACTTACTGGAGTGTAAATAGTTAGTACGAAAATAAAAAATGGACAGCAGTCCCTTTAGTCGAAGTGGGAGAACGTCACGCAGCCCTCCGCCGACACAAACACCGAGACCACCTCAACAACCAAAGCAGCGCCAAGAAGAAGCCATTGAACCAATCAGCACTTCGGAGATTCAGAACTGGATGGGGACCATTGAGCAGCACCTGAATGAGGTCTGTTTTATTGCTTCTGAGGGAAAACTCAATTCTGACCAGAAGCAAAGAATTACCAATCTCTGCCGAAAAGTTGGACATGGTGTCTCGCAATTAGCTGTTCAATACCAGTCGCTGAAATCAAGAGCCCTACAAACACATACCGCCTTGAAAACTATGACCGAAACTCGAGACCTAGCGGACTGTCTTACAGAGATGAACCGCACGATTCAAGAGTCCTGTAAGAAACAGAGTGCAACACCTTCATCTTTTGCCGATATGGTGAAGAAGGGGTCCAACAGTTTTATTCGCCCTAATAATCTCAGGTCCGTGGCGATTTTTCCATCCGACACCACAAAGACCAGTAATGAAACCAAGAACATGGTACAAAAAATCATATGCCCTGGTGAAATGAAGCTGAAAGTACGAGGCGTACGTTAAATAGGAAAAGGAGGACTTATCATCAGCACTGAGACCAAGGATGACCTAGACAAGCTAAAAAAAACTGTCCAAATCGCTTCGTCAGGCCTTACCGTCGACGAACCTCGAAAACGCAAACCTCGCATTATTGTAATAGGAGTTCCCGCATCAATGGCTGAAAATGAGGTTTATAAATGCATTTACGACCAGAACATAACGGACAAACTGCCTATGACCTTAGACACATTTCTGACCTCAATTAAACTTAGCCACAAATCTGGTAGGAAAGATGCTGAGAGCTGCAATTACATAATAGAAGTCTCAGCTGTCATTCGCAAGGCCCTCATCACACAGGACAGATTATTTGTAAATTGGACGTCCTGCCCGGTACGAGACTTCACACTGGTAACGAGATGTTTCAAGTGCCAGCAGTACGGTCATGCATCTAAGACATGCAAGAACGCTGTCCCGGCTTGTGGCCATTGCGGTGAAGAAGGACACTCTAGCCAAGACTGTGTAAAAAAAACTGATGACCCAAAATGTGCTACATGCATGCGCTTTAACAAGCCAACCACAAGACGGGGGACGCAGTTTGTCCTGCTAAACTAGCTGCCGAATACAGGTATATTAACTCGATTGACTATGAAGGCGCCTAAGAGCGCCACATATTTGTTTAAATTTTAGACGTAATTTATTGTTGTTAGTTTTAAATAGAATGGATATTAATTTAATTACCGACATAGATAACTCATTTTTAACCGAATCAAAGTCATGTGTGGTTGAGGACTGCAATCAATATCTTTCCCAATATCAAAAGTCACTAACCATACTAACCCAAAGCTTTAACATTTTTCTTCATAGACTTAACTTTAATTGTGATATTATGGTTCTAACAGAATGCTGGTTATCAAAGCGCCATGATAATCTCCCGGCAATACCAGGATACAACTTATTGTACACTAAAAAGAACCACAATCAAAACGACGGTGTCGTTGTGTTTGCTAAGGAATCATTAAAGGTCAAAGTCGAAGAGTCTGATCTACAAGATTGTATTAGTAACTGCCTTATCATCAAAATTGGTACATCCACAGCGATTGTTGCTTTGTATAGATCCCCTTCCGCAAGAAATTTAACCTCTTTCCACAGTTCCCTAAACCAGATCTTTCAAGCACTTAGCCCTTTTAAGAATGTAATACTAACAGGTGATATTAACATTAACATTGGCTCTGAAAACTGCGACGCAGGGACTCAAGATTATCTCAACTTATGCTCATACCATGGTTTTCGACCTGCTCACACATTGCCTACTCATCAGAGCGGTTCTTGCCTCGACCATATGATGATCAAAACCACTTATTCATTTATTACGCTTGTTACTAACTCAACAATAACTGACCACCATTCTGTCTTACTATGCGTAAATTTAACGCTGCCTAAAACCAAAAGAACCCTGGATGACCTACGCGTTCAGTATAATAATATTTTTAGGATGCTGTTGGGACTGCCTCGATGGTGCAGCGCTTCTGCGATGTTTACGCAAAACCGAACTGACGGCTTCCACGCCGTCATTCGCAAGAAAACCGCGTCGCTGTTGTCAAGGTTGCGGGCGAGTGGCAACAGCATTCTTAAAACTGTGGCGGAGAGTATCGACTCTCCGATTATTAAAGGTTTTGTGAGAAGGACAATCACTCAACATTAATTTGGGGTTGTCCTTTTCACAATACTATCTTGTCTGTATGTGTTTTCTGTTGTAGTTTAAGTACTAACACTAGTAATAAGTTATTTTATTGTTTACTAACACGTTGGATCATTGTTGTCCGAAAAATAAAGAATATTATTATTATTATTATTATTAAGCAAAATCACCCCCAGACAAAGACTAAATTAAACATAAACAAACTCGAATATGATTTACGCAACATTGATTATAGCCTAGTTTACAATACTGCTGACGCTAATTCGGCTTTATCGTACTTAATAAAACATGTCCAAAAAGCAATATTGCGTAGTACGACAGTTGTGACAGTAAATAATCGTTTTCATAATATTAAACCTTGGATTACTCCTGGACTAATTCGGTGTACATAAGGCACAGAGATAGACTTCACCAAAGAGCTAAGAAATACCCTGATAATTTAATAATTCTAAACACCTATAAAAGATACAGGAATTTCTGCAACAATCTGTTAAAGAAGCTTAAAAACAATTACGATAAAATGAATTAAATAAAGCAGGCAACAATAGCAAGCAAATTTGGAAGCATATTAAAAACGTCACCTACATGACTAAACAACGTGATTCAAATTCGAGGTTGCTGCTTACTAATCTTTCACCTCTCCTATCCGCTAACAAAGTAAATAACTTTTTTGTTAATGTTGGGAAAACTATGGCTGAACAGATTCCGAAACATTGCGCCCCACCACCTTTCCAAAAATTTAACAATAGCTATAATCTGAAATCATTTGCTATGATGGATACTGACGAAAACGAAATATCCCGAATAATTTCTGGCCTTAAAGATGACTGTGCAGTTGGATGGGATAATATAAGCAACAAGATCCTTAAGCTCTTTAAGCATGTATTGGCACCTCCTTTAACGCATATATTTCGAATCTGTCTTTCCAAAGGAATTTTCCCTAACTGTCTAAAAAAGGCTGTTGTTATCCCTATCTATAAATCTGGAGACAGGGACTTGGTTACTAACTATAGGCCGATATCATTACTCCCCTCAATTTCAAAAATACTTGAGAAAGTTATAAATAACAGACTAGTTAGCTACCTAGAAAAAAACAACATCTTGTCACCTGCGCAATTTGGCTTCAGAGCCAAATTATCCACAGCCGATGCGGTGCATAGTCTGACCGATTATGTCTCGGAACAGCTAGACAAAGGGAACCAGGTCCTGGGAGTCTTCCTTGATTTAGCGAAAGCCTTTGACACTGTCTCTGTTCCTGTGCTTCTAAGAAAATTAGAGGCAATAGGAATAAGGGGAACGCCACTGACATTACTTGCTGACTACTTAGACGACCGATACCAATGTGTTAGGATTGACAACTTTACGAGCGATGAGCAGAAAAATACTGGATTTGGTGTTCCCCAAGGAAGTATTTTGGGCCCTACCTTGCTCTTGGTTTATATTAACGACTTGTGTAATCTAAATATCAAGCACGGCAAAATCATATCATATGCTGACGACACGGTACTAATATTTTCTGCTAAAAACAGTAGCAAACTGTTGGACAACGCTCAACTTAGTTTTAATACTGAGACTAATTGGCTTAAAAGCAATTTACTAACACTAAATGCTGAAAAGACAAAATATATTCACTTCTCCATGCGCAAGCCTCAATTTAACACTGCTAACTTCCATATATATGCCCATCAATGTGATAACCTGTCAGTCAACCTGTGCAATTGTCCTTCTATCCTAAAAACCTGTAACATTAAATACCTCGGGGTTATAATAGACGACACGCTCTCTTTTAGGTATCATATTGAAAGTCTGGTTAAAAGAGTCCGCAAATTAATATATGTATTTAAAAAAATACGAACTTTTGCAGATTCTAAATTAATCACACAAGTTTATTTCGCCCTATGTCAATCTATAATTCATTACTGTATCATTTCATGGGGTGGCGCATCAAAAACTATCCTGCTTCCCCTTGAAAGAGCTCAAAGAGCAATTTTAAAGGTAGCAAACTTTCATCCCTTTTACTTTCCCACAGATCAGCTGTATACATCCTGCAACGTGCTGACTGTGCGCCAGCTATTCATTATGCACTTAGTATTAAAACAACACTCCATGCTCACGTACAATGCTGACAATACTAACAAGAGACGTAATGATATAGTATGCATTTCTAATGCAACCTCGAAACATGTCTTTGTGGAAAGATTCTTTTCATTTTTAGGCCCATTTCTGTACAATAGATTAAATAGAAAACCAAGTATATATAATTTAAATTATTTTAACTGTAAAAAGTCTCTAATTACTTTTTTACAACCCATATCTTATGCACAGACAGAAGACTTACTTGTTGTCTGCAAGTAAACTGCTGACACGCTGTTTTTTATGTTTGTTTATTTTATGTAAGTTTTAATTTTAGTACTTTACTTTTCATTTAATGTTAATTTATTTATTTTAAGTAGGTATTTATGCACTTTGTAGCCTGAAACACAGGTTCAACCTAGTTCAGGCAATAAGCAACTGCTCTATTTTATTTCTTAAGATATTTTATTGTAAATGTGCCCCCTTTTTATAAATAAACGATTATCATTATTATTATTATTTTGGGATGTGCTTTTGCTTCTCAGCTTACTGGTATTTCCAACTACATTTACGGGCCTAAACCAAAGTAAATGCAGCGTGTGGTGTTATGTTTAGGGTGTGTTGTGATGAGGTCCTATTTCGTTTTCTTCAATTTGCATGAACTTTCTGACAATTCGACATGTATTTAAAATTGCAGCTTTTTGTAGGGTGATATAGAGCGTTTCTTTAAGACTTAGTAATTTGAGACTATGGAGTAGGTGATTCGGGATAACACCTGTTGTAGAGAGGACTATCGGGACCACATAAACTTTTTCCTGGCGCCATATTCTTGTTACTTCCTGTTTGAGTTCTGCGTATTTACTAATTTTTTCGGTGATTGTTTTTTGTATGTTGTGTGTGTTGGGTACTGCGATATCTATTAAGTAAGTGACTTTATTTATTTTATCTTGTAGTATTATATCCGGTCTATTATAGTGAATTGTCCTGTCGGTGAGAATGGCGCGGTCGTAGTAAAGTTTATGAGTATCATTTTCGAGGGTAACTTGTGGTGTGTAATTGTAGTATGGAGTGTTTGTGTCTTGTATGAGTGAGTATTGGACTGTCAATCTTTGGTGAATAACATTTGCCACCTGAGTGTGCCTGTGTGTGTAGACGGTCTGCGTGAGAGTGGTGCATGCTCCTGTTATGTGCTGGATGGTTTCGGGTTGCGTGTGACACTTGCGACATTTATCATTTGTTACTGAAGGATCTTTGATAATAAATTTTCTATAGTTTTTGGTGTTAATAATCTGGTCTTGTATAGCAATGATAAATCCTTCAGTTTCTGGGAATAAATTACCTATTTTCAGCCATTTATTTGAGGCAATTTTGTTGACGTGTGATTGTTCTAGGTCATGAGGATGTCGGCCATGAAGAACTTTTTTCTTCCAGTCATCAATTTTTTGTGTCTGCGGGTCTTCAGTAGCAATGTGTGAGGTATCTGATTGTTCATTTAAGTTAAGTGGGGTGTAATTGTGATCATTTTGGACCATGGCTTTATGGATGTTACTAGTGTGAGATTTTGTGTGAAAGAATGTTTTTAATCCACAAACTTGTTTCCGCCATAGGTGTTTGATGTCTATTAGGCCTCTCCCTCCGTTTTGTCTTTTTATGGTGAGTCTCTCTATGGCAGATTTAGGATGTAAGTTATTATGTTTTGTAAGAGTGGTGCGTGTAGTTCGTTCTAATTGTTCTGTGTCTGTTTTTGTCCATTTAATTACTCCGAATGAATAAGTTAATATGGGGATGGCAAATGTATTTAAGGCCTTGATGAGATTTTTGCCAGGCAATTGGGTTTTACATACAGCGTTAAGTCTCCTCTTGAACTCTGCAGTAAGCGTTTCTTTAATCCGAACGTGATCTAGTCCCTTCAATTGTGTGTACCCTAAATATTTGTACAAGTCGGACGGTTCCATCGCTGTTATGGTGTCTGTGTTATTTACTACATAGTTGCCGGGCCGTATCTTGCCTCGTATGATGTGAAGTGTTTTACATTTATCCAGACCAAATTGCATATTTATATCTTGGCTGAACTCTATTGTAGCTTCTACTAGTTTCTTCATATCTTTTTCAGTTTGTGCATATAGTTTAATATCGTCCATGTAAATGAGATGTGAAATTGTTGTTTGTTCTTGTGTTGTAGCGTGTTTGAGACAATATCCGGCACGGCAGCTCTGTAGCAGATTAGACAGAGGGTTTAGTGCGAGACAGAACCACAGGGGACTTAGAGAGTCACCTTGATAGATACCTTTCTTGATATATATTTCTCGCGTAGTAACATTATTGCGATTACAATTTATGTGAAGTGTGGTTTTCCACTGTGACATTATGTTGCATAGGAAGTCTATTATTTTTGAATTTACTTTATAAATTTTTAGTATCTGAATCAACCAAGAGTGAGGAACACTGTCAAAGGCTTTTTTGTAGTCGATATAGGTGCAATGAAGATTTCTATTCTTTGTGGTGGCATGTTTATGAATAGTGGAGTCTATTATTAACTGTTCTTTGCATCCCATGTGGCCCCGTCTGCATCCCTTCTGCTCCTCCGCCATGATGTTGTGGTGTTCAACGTGTTTGTTGATTTTCGTTGTTATTGCTGATGTTAATATTTTATATATTGTAGGTAAGCATGTGATTGGTCTGTATTGGGAAGGGTGTGGTGAATTTTTAGTTTTAGGCAGCATGTATGTTATGCCCGTTGCAATAAATTCTGGTATATTTTGTTGCCCTAATATGATTTGCGTTAAATTTCTTGCTATTGGTTTGTATAATGAAGTTAATTTTTTGAACCAAAAATTGTGTACTTTGTCTATACCAGGAGATTTCCAATTATGTAGTCTGCCTGTTATATGTGTGATATCGGCCTCTGTAATCTCTACGAACTCCATTTCATGTATTGCTCTCCATTTTGTTTCTTCCTCTGTTATCCATGTCGCTTCTTCATTGTGTCGTACTTGTTCTT
Source organism: Noctua comes (assembly GCA_963082995.1). Lineage (NCBI taxonomy): Eukaryota > Metazoa > Arthropoda > Insecta > Lepidoptera > Noctuidae > Noctua > Noctua comes. The sequence goes on from OY720293.1 coordinate 1,036,698, forward strand.
CCCAAATACTAGACCAATATGTTTCTAATTGTTCTTTTGTAGGTGTGTCTGTGTTAGTGTCGTAATTTGTGTCAGTGTTTGGTTTGTTTAGGTTTCTGTAGAATATTTTTTCATTGGTGGCAAATATGGCGTTATCGTTTTTGCGCTGTTGTGCTTTTTTGTATCTTCTGAGCCTATGAACTTTAAGCGCTAACTTTTGTTTTATAGTGTCTAAGAACTCCTCTGGTTTTCTGTTGTTATGCTCGTGCCTCGTATGGATCAAATGGCTTCTAAAAATAGCCTCAACTCTCCTGACCACTTTACTTAATCTGTTGTTGTTAATGTATTGTGTAAGTCTACCAATATCTGCTCTTAATTTTTCTATGTCTTTTTCTAACCTCTGTTGCCATGCTGGCTTGATATTCTGTTTTGGTCTTATGTTTCCCGTGTTTTGTGTGATTTTAAAGTTAAGTTCTTCAGATATAACTACTGCTGTGCAATATATAAGTGTGTGTATATCAATAAGTTGTGTTTCGTCGGAAATAAATTGGTTAAGTATGTTTTCATTAAATAAGTTAACTAAGCGGAAAAGATTAGGGCTATATCGGAGTTTAGGTAGCCTTGGTCGAATTGCTGGGTCCATCCCAGAGTATTGTGCGAGGGTTGTTCTGAATTTATCATGTATTTCTTGGATGTATGTATCTGTGTTTAGGTTATGATTTTCGACGACTAAGGTCTCAATATCATTTTCTAGCGTAATGGTAATGTATTCAGTTTGTGTGGATGTGTGTGATGTTTGCGTGTTAGCTTGCGATTGATTGTATGGTTGAGATTGAATACTGGGTTGTAATTCTGTATCTGGTTGTGTTTGTGATTGTTGGGCAATATCGGTTGTTTTGTAATTGTTGGGTAGCATTGTCATCTACTTGTAGTTGTATTCGTGTCTCTTCTTTTAATTGGTCTATTATTTCTTGAGATAAAAGCTTATTTCTAACTATAGCTCTTCTCTGATCTGAAATTCTCTGTTCTGATACGGTTATCTCGGGGTATTGTCGTGTAAAAAGCTCATGCAATTGTTGTCTATAGGTGGTCATGTCGGTCTCTAATTTAGTGATATAAAAGTAGGTTCGCATGATAAATAGATTTACTTCTTTACTCCATTTCATGCGAACTCTTGCTTTTCCAGCCTTGGTGGACGCGGGCAAAAAGGTAGATACCCGCCGCGCAACATTCAAGGTTGGAGTGGGGGTGACTGTATTTAAACTAATAATGGGGGGTGGTGAAAGTGTTGGAGACGATGGTATAGATGGTGATGATCTCCTAGAAGGTGTGTATGAGACTGTGCTTGGACTAAACGGTTCTACAGGGGTGTCTGTCCAGTTCGTCAGTCTGTCCCCATCGTCAATGATTTCGGCTGTAGTATCTTTGTCGGTGGGAGCCCGCCTGTTCAACTCCTCACCGCTGACGGTTTGCATGCTGAGACACCCAGCGTCAGCTCCAGGTGCGCCCCGGCGATCGCCCCCGGGCAGCGGTCCTATTCGTTTTCTTTTTGAACGTGTCTCCATTTTTTTTTATGGGTTTCCAGAGCCACGTTAGCCACGCCAGTAATTTCTCATTCGTGTGTCCGCCCCCCACGTGATTAGATGGTCAATCAGGACGTGTGGTTGTTTAGGGGGCTTATTATTATTATTATTATTATTATCTTCGTAAGCGCGTTGCAAGCTATTCCATGCTTCATATGGTGTCTTCGCGTTACGAATGTGTGGCAACGCGGATGGACCAACCGATAGGCATATTTTAGCCATGCCTTTTGATTCTTCTTATGCAGGGTACACATTGGTGTAACGCAACGTATAATGTAACACGAATGAGCCGTCCAGACTTATGCAATGCAACTTGAAATGTAACCCAAGAACAAGGCGAAGTTGTTGCAGCGTGTGTTACATTTCATGTTAAGTTTCACCAATGTGTACCCAGCATTAGGGTCTTCGTTCCCTTTTTCGGTTTCTATGCAATCGTATAGGTCTTCGTGCATAAGGACGTTTTTCAGCATGAACTTCCACTGGTTGTAGTCCTCGATGCCTCGCAACTTCTCAATCTGCAGTCCCATCGTAGCCATGGTAGTTGTGTCGAACGGCGTGGTCGCCATGAAAAATCAACTAACCACCGATGAAATCTTTCTTTTCGGGCGTAATTTAGTAGAAATAATTACGGTGCAGTTTGCAGCAAACAGACTGGGCCCATAACCTGATGGTTTAGTGGCGATTCAATAATACGTAACTATGATTAAAGTAGATTTTATAGTAGAAGAGTAGAAGTGCCCTTCTACTCTTCTACTATAAAATGGATACATTGTACGGATACATGTATCTAGTTTTTTTTAGACGGCCATTACCAGTACCAGAGAGAGATATAGAAACGTCAAACTCAATGGAGATTGACCACCATCAAAGTCGCTATAAAGTAAAAGAGTATGGCCTTAAAAATATATACTCATAAATTATAAAATATTTTTTTAACTTATCCTAGTTCACTTGATCGAAATCGTATGTGGTGTTACTATTTTGTATTTAATTAGTTATTATTGGATTATAATGCATCTTTAATGGCGTATTTTGGTGAAAGCAGTGTTGCCAATTTAAAAACCTCCCCATAAACGCTCAGACTCGGAGTTTTAAAAATAAATTCAAATAAGACTTTATCCTCGTTATTAATATTTTTAATAAGCATAATTATTGAAATAATATAATTTCTTAATTCTGATCTTTAAAATAATATCTATACATATAAAATTCAAAGTCCTGACTGACTGACTGACTGACTGACTTATATATCAACGCACAGCCCAAACCACTGGTCCTAGAAACATGAAATTTGGACAGTGTACTCTTTGTGAAGAGTAGGTATCCATTAAGAAAGGGTTTTTTGAAATTCCACCCCTAAGAGGGTGAAATGGTGTGTTGAATTTTCTATGAAACTTTTTATTCCCTGAGTCGATTAACTTGAAAATGTGTCTACATATACTTCAGTTAAAATGATGAGATACGTGTATCATGGTTTTTCCAAAATCATCCCCCAATTTAAAATTCAATGTCCTGACTGGCTGACTGAAACATCAACGCACAGCCCATACCGCTGGTCCCAGAGACATGAAATTTGAAGAATGTACTCTTTGTGGAGAGTGGGTATCCACTAAGAAAGGGTTTTTTGAAATTTCACCCCTAAGAGGGTGAAATGGGGTGTTGAATTTTCTATAAAACTTTTTATTCTCTGAGTCGATTGACTTGAAATTGTGTCTACATATACTTCAGTTAAAATAATGAGATACGTGTATCACAGTTTTTCCAAAATCATCCCCCAATTTAAAATTCAATGTCCAGACTGGCTGACTGATACATCAACGCACAGCCCAAACCGCTGGTTCTAGAGACATGAAATTTGGAGAATGTACTCTTTGTGGAGAGTAGGTATCCACTAAGAAAGGGTTTTTGAAATTCCACCGCTAAGAGGGTGAAATGGGGTGTTGAATTTTCTGTGAAACTCTCTCGGGGTCGATTGACTTGAAAATGTGTCTACATATACTTCAGTTAAAATGATGAGATACGTGTATCACAGTTTTTCCAAAATCATCCCCAATTTAAAATTCAATGTCCTGACTGGCTGACTGATACATCAACGCACAGCCCAAACCGCTGGTTCTAGAGACATGAAATTTGGAGAATGTACTCTTTGTGGAGAGTAGGTATCCACTAAGAAAGGATTTTTTGAAATTCCACCCCTTATAAGGTGAAATGGGGTTTTGAATTTTATGTGAAACTTTTTATTCTCGGAGTCGATTGACTTGAAAATATGTCTACTTATACTTCAGTTAAAATGATGAGATACGTGTATCACAAAATCATCCCCAAATTTAAAATTCCATGTCCTGACTGGCTGACTGATATACCAACGCACAGCCCTAACCGCGGGTCCCAGAGATATTATGAAAATTGGAGGGTGTAGTCTTTGTGAAGAGTTAGTATCAATTTTTCCTACCCCTTTTTTTTTTTTTTTTTTTTCGGATGGGAAATCATCAAATGACCCCCCCCACTCTGGGCGGAGCGGAAGGGAGTGTCAGACTTGTACTGACTAAAACCCATCCATGTTCCTTCTTTGCCCTTTGTGTTCCAGGGCCACGGTATCTCTTTCGAACAGTCCCGCAGCCCTGGCAGGCATCGGTCCTTGCAGACCCCTACATCGTTGCTGACATCTCTTTGAGGCGCGCGTGGAACACGAACGCGCCATCGACACGGCCTGTCATCAAAAGACGGCCGGACGGCGAGTTAGCCCATAGCTCGCCGTCCACAGGCCCGCGCCTACGGTGGCCGGGAGCCACCACGTGACCCCCGACGCCCAGGGCGTCTCCCGCGGCGGCTGGGACGTGAGGTTCTTTCCCTCTCACGTCCCGCCACCTCCTTCACTAGCATGACTGCTTCGCAGAAGGAGGTGACGGCTTCCCATTCCCTCTCGCTCCGGACCATGGCTTGAACCAGGGCCGGACGCGAGAGATCGCCGCCGCCGATAGCCGCAACGAGGACACGACGGTGCTCCGCCCAAGTGGGGCAGACCTCCACGGTATGTTCCACCGTGTCCTCCGGACGATCCTCACAATGGAAACACCCGGGCGTTTCCTCCCGCCCGATCCGGTGCAGGAACCTCCCGAAACAACCGTGTCCGGTGAGGACCTGCGTCAGGCGGTAGGTGAGGGCGCCGTGGCGCCTCTCTAGCCACTCCTCAAAGAGGGGACTTATCGCCACTATGGTGGCGTGCCCTGCACGGGGTTGCGACAGTCGCTCTCTCCATGTCGCCATGAGATCACGCCGGAGGCGGAGGTCTGTCCGCTGAGCGGCAATTTGCCGCGGCAGCGGAGTTTCCAACCGACTTAGTGCCTCCGCGCGCCATTCGTGCAGGCGCGCGAGGACTATCGCCTCCAGATGCCATGGTGGCAATCCGGCAAGGAGGCTAGCCGCCTCACCGGAGATCGTGCGGTACCCGCGGATTAGCCTTATGGCTATCACCTTTTGGGGCGCGTTCAGGTAGTGGACGGCTCGCCGCCTCAAAGAACGCGCCCACACCGGGGCCCCATAAAGGGCCATGGACCGCACGACCCCCGCGCAGAGCCTCCGGCAGGAGGCGTTTGGACCCCTCAGGTTGGGCAAGAGCCGCTTAAAGGCAGCCCCTGTCCGTTCCAGTTTGGGAGCCAAACGTCGGAAATGCTCCACGAAGTTCCACCGGCTGTCGAGGACGAGTCCTAGGTACTTCAACGTCGACCCGACGCCGATGGAGACCCCTCCTGCCGTCAGTAGGGATCCCGACGGTGGCGCATTCCGAGGCCCATGAAAACACATGGCCTCGGACTTGTGCAATGCCACCTCGAGACCCAATTGCCGGATCCTCTCCACGACTATCGCAACCCCGCGTGTCATGTTTTCGGCCGCCGCCTCGTGCGACCTCCCTTGTGCCAGTACCAGCGTGTCGTCAGCGTAGCAAACTACGCTGACGCCGCTAGGGAGGTCGGCGCGCAGCACCCAGTCGTAACCGATGTTCCACAAGGCCGGTCCCAGAACCGATCCCTGTGAAACACCGCACGACATCTCTCGCCGGTTCCATTCTCCGCTCCGACCGGGGTAGATGACGGCCCTATCCGTCAGGTAGTCCCCGACCACACGACGAAGGTAGGTCGGCACCCGGTGATACCGGAGTGCCTCCCCAATGCAGCTCCAGGGCATGGAGTTAAAGGCGTTGGCGATGTCAAGAGACACCGCCAAGACGACCCCGCCCCGGGACACCGCGTCCCCCGTCGTGAGGGCTCTCACGCGCATGATGGCATCCACCGTTGAGCGCCCCTTGCGGAAACCAAACTGGTGTTCCGCAAGATCCGGCCCCATCCCCACAAGGTGCCCGGCGAGGCGGTTGGCAATGACTCTTTCAAAGAGCTTGCCCACCTCGTCGAGCAATACGATGGGCCGGTATGCGGACGGAGAGTCCGCAGGGCGCCCTGGCTTTCGGATGAGGACCAGCTTCCCCGTCTTCCAACGAAGCGGGAACTGGCCTCTCTCCAAGCATGCGCTTAGGAGCCCTTCCAGTCGGGGCCCGAGAGCCTCAGAGGCCAGGACCCAGGCTTTGCCAGGCAAGCCATCGGGTCCCGGGGCGGTATTTCTGGCTTTCAGCCTGCGTACCGCCACTCTCAGGTCTACCCCAGTCACCTCCGGAATGTCGTCATCGTCATCGGTGTGGTCCGCTCCCGGCACCACACGCGGCGGCAGAGCCATAGGCGGGGGAGGATGCTCCCCTCGCGAAGGGAACAGAGCGCTCACCACGTCCTCCACGAGCTCAGGCCGGAGACTCTGCGTCAGCGGGGGGGCCCGGGTGCGGAGTTTGTCCCGCACCATCTTGTAAGGGCGCCCACACGGATCTCCATTCAGAGACTCCAGCATCTCCTCGCGGGCCAGATTCTTGGCCCGCCGAACAGCCTCTTGGAGGGCGGTCTTCGCCGCTCTGTATCCCTCGTACAGCTCCGCCTCAATGGCTGCCGCATCCGGAGGGCGGATGCGTAGCCTGCGATGCCTGGCGGTGCCGCGCGGCAACGCACGCCTCGCGCAGAGACGTCAGCTCTCGCGACCACCAATACACCTGACGCCGGGCGCTTCCTGGCCGAACACGGGGCATTGCCACGTCGCAAATCCCGGACATGGCCTCCTGGAACCAACCCGCCTCGTTATTGATGTCGGCAGGCCTGACCGGTGATGACATCCAGGCCTGCACGATCGAGGCTTCCAGGAGGAGCTCCCGGTAATTCCTACCCCTTAGAGGGTGAAATGGGGTGTTAAATTTTCTGTGAAACTTTTTACTCTCGGGGTCGATTGACTTGAAAATTTGTTTACATACTCTTCAGATAAAATCCAGTAAATCCGATGTCCAATCTAAAACCAAGGTATCAATATGTCACGTATCTAATTTAATTGATATAACTTTATAATAATAATTGCAAGTTATAAGCAAGTACATGTAAATCTATGTATGTATTATAGATAGATACATAGATTACTTATTATTCCAGAAGTAAGATTCCGTGGGCAATTCCCTAACTCCACGCGGGCGAAGCCGCGGGCATTAGCTAGTTACTTTATAAAATCTATCTTTATTTGACAAATAAGTTATGGTCAGGGTGATTTATTTTAACTGTCGGTAACACTAAAACTGTCAAAAGTTTCACTGTCAATTTGTCAAACAAAGCATCGTGCCATTCAGCAGCTCGCTAGAGTGGGTGAATATCAAATCAGCAAATTTTACGTGTCCACGTTGAGAATCGAGGTGTAAAATGATAGGATGTTTCTGATTTTTTTTTGTAGTGAACTACGTAAATTGGTTCAATTAGGGCCACATTTATTTTTTTAATAAGTGTATATAAATCATCAGGGAAAAAAAAATCGCCTTCAAATTCAAGTTTGGTGGCTTGTCCCAGTTCCATTTTTTGATGTAATTGCGTTCACCAAAGTAACAATTTGAGGTACAATAAAAAATAAACAATTTTGTTACTATATGCATTAGTCAAATTATCTTAAAACAACTAAAGCCTATTTATAAAATCTTATTTAAAAGCATAGGACACTCGATCAAAGTTTGTCCAAGCAAAAATCAAATTTTTTCTGGAACTTTTTCAACTTATTATAACACGAAGTTTCGTGCGTGTGCGATCAATCGCGTTATTTATTTCGCATCTGACAGTCGTGCCATTAATGCGATTAGTGTCAGGTGTGTGATTAGTGCTGTGTGTGGTGTGTGTATTTTTGGTGGATCGATTTACTGTTGATTTTAAAGTGTTATAATAGTAAGCTCAGTCTCGTCGCGGTAATCGTGCGAGGGAGACGCGTGTGTCGCAACTAAGTAATATATTATACATATTTGCGCCATTGGTTGTTAAAATTGTGTGCGCTGCCAGATCTCGGCGGCGCGCCGTGAGTTATACCTAATCTCGCGGGTCTGCGCGGGCGGTACAGGTCGCGCGTCCCTATCATACAAGAAGGATTACAGTGAGTACTCTTGTCTTCTTATTTTCCCTTAAAATGAGTGAAGCTAAGATGTCGGAATTCGTTACGAAAAGAGCAGTGATCAAAGGTCGGTTAACTATTTTGGACAATTACATTAGAAGATGTGTGCGGCGCAGTGGTTGACATTCGCCTGGAGGAAGCGCAATGGGGCCATTAATCGGAGTCCATTGCAGCCTCCTCCAGAGCCCCTCGCGGGGGTACAGCCACGGCGGCGGCGGCGGCGGCAGTGGCGACGGCGGCAGCGGGAGTGGCGGCGACGGCGACGGCAGAGGGCCTACCTCTGCGGCTATTTTTGGCGGGTGGGGCGCAGGACCTGCCCCCGGCCCGGTGATCGGCCGGCTTTCCAGCCGCCGCACATGCAATGCAGTGCGGCGGGGCAGTGCACGAGCCGGCCTTGTGACCGGGCTGACCGCAGCGGAAGCACCTATCGCTGCAGTCCACCTCCGAGGTGCAATTGCATGCCGCGTGGTTGCCCACTTGGCAGCGTAAGCACCTCAGGGCTCTGGGCTCCAGGACTTTCACCTGCGCAGACACCCACCCAACCAGGAGCCTTCGGCCCTCCTGTATCTTTTTGGCCGCCGACACGGGGCAGCCGACCGTGATGGTCTGCAGCCCCGCGAAGCCAGGACGCAGGGCGCCCGCCAGGAGATAAAGTTACGCGTAGAAAACAGTTCTAGTTTGTTACATAGTTACACCGAGGTACAAAATGTTATTGAGGAAAACACAGATGAGCTCGATCTTTCAAAACCTTTGAAGGTCAGTACTATACGGATGTAGCTTCCGCCAAGGACTTGCTGTATATAATACTAGCTTCTGCCCGCGGCTTCGCCCGCGTGGAGTTCGGGAATTGCCCACGGAATCTTACTTCTGGGATAATAAGTAATCTATGTATGTATAGTACATACATAGATTTACGTGTACCTGCTATTGCAAATATTTGTTCATAGTAATATCAATTAAATTACATTTGTGAAATATCTTGGTTTGAGATTGAACACCGGGACACCAATCAAAATGATTTATAAGGAATCTATTTATAGACATAAAACTTTGACATAATATTTAATATCAATGTCCCGTATCGCGAGCCAACGCGAAAATCGGTGGAATAAACCATATTCACAGACACGTCTACCTCAGAAAAATCCTACCTACTTAGTAATAGGTAAATACTCCCGCGCCCCGCACGCCTCACGCAACGCTGCGCGGCATGCGCCCTTCTACGTGAGCTTCGAAGCCCTATTTAACTATATTGGGGGATGATTTTTGAAAAACTGATACACATGTCTTATAATTTTAATTGAAGAGTGTGAACATCAATTTTCGAGTCAATCGACCCAGCAAATATTAAGTTTCACAGAAAATTCAACACCCCATTTTACCCTCTTAGGGGTAGAATTTCAAAAAACCCTTTCTTAGTGGATACCTACTCTTCACAAAGAATACACCGTCCAAATTTCATTTCTCTCGGACCAGCGGTTTGGGCTGTGCATTGATATATCAGTCAGCCAGACAGGACATTGAATTTTAAATTGGGGGATGATTTTGGAAAAACTGTGATACACGTATCTCATAATTTTAACTAAAGAGTATGTGTACATATTTTCAAGTCAATCGACTCCGAGAATAAAAGTTCCACATAAAATTCAACACCCCATTTCACCCTCTTAGGGGTTGAATTTCAAAAAACCCTTTCCTAATGGATATCTACTCTTCACAAACAATTCACCGTCCAAATTTCATGTCTCTAGCATCAGTGGTTTGGGCTGGGGGTTGATATATCAGTCAGCCAGTCAGGACGTTTAATTTTAAATTGGAGAATGATTTTGGAAAAACTATGATACATGTATCTCATCATTTTAACTGAAGTATCTGTAGACACATTTTCAAGTCAATCGACCCCGAGAGAGTTTCACAGAAAATTCAACACCCCATTTCACCCTCTTAGGGGTGGAATTTCAAAAACCCTTTCTTTGTGGATACCTACTCTCCACAAAGAGTGCGTTCTCCAAATTTCATGTCTCTGGAACCAGCGGTTTGGGCTGTGCGTTGATATATCAGTCAGCCAGTCAGGACATTGAATTTTAAATTGGGGAATGGTTTTGGAAAAACTGTGATACACCTGTCTCATCATTTTAACTGAAGTATTTGTACATAATTTCAAGTCAATCGACTCAGAGAATAAAAAGTTTCACATAAAATTCAACACCCCATTTCACCCACTTAGGGGTGAAATTTCGAAAAACCCTTTCTTAGTGGATACCTACTCTTCACAAAGAGTACACTGTCCAAATTTCATGTCTCTAGGACCAGTGGTTTGGGCTGTGCGTTGATATATCAATCAGCCAGTCAGGACATTGAATTTTAAATTGGGGGATGATTTTGGAAAAACTGTGATACACGTATCTCATCATTTTAACTGAAGTATATGTGGACACAATTTCAAGTCAATCGACTCGGAGAATAAAAAGTTTCATAGAAAATTCAACACCCTATTTCACCCTCTTAGGGGTGTAATTTCGAAAAACCCTTTCTTAGTGGATACCTACTCTTCACAAAGAGTACACTGTCCAAATTTCATGTCTCTAAGACCAGTGGTTTGGGCTGTGCGTTGATATATAAGTCAGTCAGTCAGTCAGTCACTCAGTCAGTCAGTCAGTCAGGACTTTGAATTTTATATGTATAGACTATTATTTTCAGGTACCTCTTGTACCTGAAAATAATAGTATTATTAATGTAGTCAACAAAAGTAAGTTAGGTGTAAAGTTACCAGACATAAAAATACCTACCTTTGTCGGCTCGGTCGATTGCTGGCTAGATTTTAAAAATTCTTACTGTAGTTGATCCATGAGCGTGAGGATTTAGATTGCATACAAAAGTTCCATTATTTACGATCGTCACTAACAAATAGTGCGTCGCAAGTTATTAGTGCATTGGAATTTACGGCCAACAATTACTCTCACGCATGGGAGCTGCTCGAGAATCGTTACAATAATTTACGGTTAACGGCAAAATAACCACGTCAGATCCCTTCATACGATTCCTTCGTTACATAAAGAATCGGCTTCACAATTAAGGAAACTTATAGACACGGTGTTAAGAAACCTACGTGCGCTTGCCTCACTGGGGGAACAAACGCATGCGTGGGACACGTTAGTTATTTATTTGATTGTTTCGAAGTTAGATCCCAGTACCGAACGTGAATGGGAACAGTTTTAAGGTACACTTTATAAGGCTAATACCAAGCCGCCATTCGTAAAATTAGATGATTTACTTAAGTTTCTCAAGGACAGGGCGGATATGATTGTAAACCACAGTAAACATTCACACGACAGCAAAGGTAGTGAACACAGTCAAAACAAAAAACAATCTACTCAAAGTTACGTCGCTACTGGAGATAATAATAATAACAACTCGAAAACAACTAAGCGCAGTCCGCGCGTATGTGTAATGTGCAAAGGTAACCATTCACTTTATACGTGTTCTAAGTTTATTCATTTACCTATGCAAGATAGGATTAACTTGGTTAACACAACAAATATTTGTAAGAATTGTTTACGGTCAGGCCATTCGGTCCAAGACTGCAAATTCGGCCCGTGTAGGCTTTGTTATCGTGAAAGCATAGTAGTTTAATTCATATAGATTGTGGCGAAAACGTGGTAGGTGCGAGTAATACACAGTCGCAACCAGTAACCACTAACGTTACCAATGTCTCAATCTCGTTACATACGTCAGCTGATAGTTCTGATTCGGGTAATCTATCTTTATCTTCTATCTATACATAGTATACATATAATAAAATCGTAGACTTTCCGTGTCTGTACATTACAGGTTTTTGCAAAAAAATCACTGGAAGGTGCGAGAAATAAGTAACAGAAAGTAAAAAAATATTTTTTTTAAATTTTTGTCTGTTTGTCGGTTTGTCTGTTCGTTTGTGCGCGTGATAGCATAGCCTTATATTTATGAGAATATCCGACCAAATTAATAACAAAATAATGTAGCAGCGTCGGCTGTCAAATGTGAAATAACATTGACGTATGGCGACGTTGCATTTCAAGAATATTGTAAGTTAATTATCATCGTAAATTAATATCTTGAGAACAGAAAGGTTCTAATTTCAAATAAACCTAATATACATTTTCCCAAAGATACTTTATAGCCCGATGTATTTTATAAAATAGTTTCCATTGTGGCTTAAAAGGCTTAGTTTCAAAACAAAAGATAGTTGTGATATTTAAATAATTAAGTGTGTATATTTACTTTATATTGCTAATAAATGAATTATTAATAATTAAATGATATTTATAATGTTTCCTAGATCTTATCTTGCAATTTCAATATATCAAGTTGTTTTAATCAATTCTCTGAACTATCAGTTGATGTTCATATTTTATACGATTAAACATAAATATTACAAATAAATACATACTAGATTGCTAAATTATGTAATGAAGTTTTAAAATAATTCCTTTACACAGGATTTGTTAATTATTATCTACGTTATTAGTTATTTAGGTATAACGTATGACCATTTGCCATTGGTTTATTATGGCGGCCATCTTTGATGGGTATGATTATGATTTGATGGGTATAAAAATAGATGTTGCTGCCAATTCAGGGGCTTTTTTATGCAGTAAGTGTTCTAAGAGTTAAGACATACCCTGAGTGGTATATTGTGTGTACCATGTGTATAGTAGTACGTTTGAAAGTGACATAGTAATGTAAATGTAAGTTATTTGATATTATACTATGAATATTCCTGATAACTATGTTCTAGAAATATGTGTTATAATTTGGCTTATTGTTTATCTACACTGATAAATTGTTATAACTTGAGAATGGTCCAGGACAACGTATAATTGTCCTGGTATCATATTTTAAAAGATGTTACCGTGGAGTTTCTTGTCCATTCTTCTCCACGAAGACCTAGGTTTGCGAGTGGACGTAGCTTGAAAGGTAATTGACGTTACCTATAAATATCTAACAAGCCTAACCGAAATAAATGAATAGTCTCGTCTCTCTGTGCTTTTCTTGATAAAACCCCTTTTCCCTACACACCTTTTTAGAGATACTTTCGACACAGTTAATAAAAAGTAACCATTCTGACACTCAAAGCTTGATAATCTGTGGATATTAATACATTTATACATATAGTCTTACATCTATTTTCTATCACGCGCATCACGTAAAAATCCCTCATTGTATTCAAAATCAAAATATTACAAAATAAGGAGCATTGTTCTGGGTATTATTTAGCGTTTATTTCATCAAAATCGACTAACAGACGCAAAAGATATTAATTTTTTAAATTTAGTTGGTAACTTCATGCGCGATTTCTATGATAAATTTAATAATTTACGTAAATAGGTTTTAGTAGTCGTAGTGTAGCTAATGGCTGAAAATTAATTTTGTTTTATTTTTCCTTTTGTCTACTCTTTGCACTAAAAATTTTGCACTGAAAGAAAGGTTCAAATATGAGAAATCTAGGTCACTCACTCACTCATCACGAAATATCGAAAACCGCTTGACGTAAAAAGATGAAATTTGGCAGGGAGGTAGTTTATAGTTAGTAGACGTCCGCTAAGAACGGATTTTGCAACAGGGCCAGATTAAGGAGGTCTAAGGGCTCTCGCAAGTTTGTATGAAAGTCCTTCATTTTTTGTGCTACAAACAAACTTGAAAGGAGATTGCCACGTAGCAGGTCCCTTTTGTGGTATCGTGTGCCTGATTGGAATAATGACATAAAAATATTATTCATTTTTTTGTGTACAGGATATTTTTATACATTTCTACATTTCTTTTATACATTTCTTCTTATATATATTTCTTTCATCCTGGGAATAAAGTTAATTCGACTTTTTATTGTTTTATTAAAAAAAATACCCAAATTTTACATTCAAATACAAATTTAAAAAAAAGTATAAGTTGCAGACTCTGAATTTTAATTTTATTTAGATGTGTATTGTATTACAGTACTTTTAAATTCAAAATTAGTGACATTGGCTATCTAGTTTTTTTTTAATTTACTCGCAAAGTTTCGGACTTAAATTAAAGCTGTCCATTTTACAGCTATTTACATGGCTATAAAAAAAAAGCCAAAAGTGACCGTGATCTTACAACTCCCTCAAAAATTCTCTCGTCTATCCTCTTGCTAGTGATGTGCCACATGCCATAAAAATCTTTTTACAACTTTGTGAATTCGCTAGAATTGTGATTCGCAAAACACTAAATTCCAAATTATGATAAAAAAAAAATATTATTGCTTAAATGATACCTGAAAAACTCATAAAATCTGTTATCTCACTCTTATAAGGTAAAATCTGTCTCGTATCTCTCTTTTGGGTTCATAGAAACAAAAAAAATGCATTTTTAACATTTATTTAATAATTTAACAAGGATATACCCTTCCCCCCGGAGCTCTGTGCAGTACAGACGTGTTTTAAGTTGGCTGCTATATTGTCAAAATTTTAATTTAAATAAATAAAATCAAACATTAAAAATTCGTGCAAGTACCAGGCGCGCATAAGTTACGAAGTACGAACCCAAGTGTACCAAGTGTGCGACGAGCATCACCTATATAAGCTATCTCTACGCCACAACTGCGTGAGTAATCAACTAATTAGCCAATAAGGTCAAAACCACGCCCCTCGTCGCTAACCACCAGCACTCCCTAAGCACGACGGTCACCGCCCTCCAACCGATCCAGTGCGCACGCACCGGGAGCGTAGCTGTCTGCAAGTACCAGGAGCGCTAGTTCGAGCTTGCAGCGTTCAAGTAAATATGCCGCTTCGACGTTCTCCTCCGCAAGTAGCGACCTCCTCGGAAGCTTTGATCTCCCCATACCACGGCGGGTCGGAACCGAGTATTCCCACTTGCGGTCGTGAAGAAATAGCTCTTAGTGACTACTCATCAAATGTAAGTACACGAATACCTAAACGAAAACACGATCAAGAATATAAAGCGGAATGGCAGTCCTTCAAAACAGAGATTATGAGTACATTACAAACTTGGTCTGATTCTCAAAATAATAAGATCGACGAAATACTAAGTAGTGTGAACGAGATCCGAGAAGAATATCGTGAACTGCGTAAATCAGTTGAGTTTAACTCAGGAAAGTTTGACGACATAATTGCAAGTGTAGCAAAATTAGAGAATGAACGGTGCGACAACCAAAAATACATTAAATCACTCGAAAATAAACTAGAATCTGTTGAGAGAAGTTTAAAAAGTTCATCTATTGAGATACGGAACATCCCACTAAACGATACGAAGGAGACCACAGAAGATCTGATAAACGTGATTAAAAACGTGGGAAAAACCGTCAGTGTAGACGTTGAAACAACAGGTATCCGTGATATTTTCCGAGTAAATAACAAAACAGATGGTTATAAACCTATAATTGTTGAGTTTACCAGTAAACTAACGAAATAAACTATTTTAGCTGCCGTAAAAAAGTTCAATCAGGTCAATATTAGCAGAAAACTCAACACTTCCCACCTACAATTAAAAGGGCCGCAAACACCGATATACATTACGGAAACTCTAACTGCAAATGCGAAGAAGCTTTTTTATTTGTGCAGACAATTTGCCAAAGACTACAAATACACATTTTGCTGGGTAACACACAGACGGATATTCCTACGTAAAGCTGTAGGGCTGAAACAAATACGACTTGATAGCGAATCTGATCTCACTAATTTAAGAGGGCAAGAATGACTATCCACCATTATTGTTAAACTTGTCAAGAAGTGTTTGTTGGCATTTTTAGGTTTAACTTTTTTAATTTATTGTTTATTTTTTATGTTCACTTTAACAACTTACTTGCATGTTAACTTTTCATTGATTCTTGTCTGTATCTACACAATCCACACTAAACAAATCTTCAAACTCTACACTCACCTATCTTTTAGAACACACAATATTTCACCCAAGGCTCATGTTAACGCAGCCTCGCACGGCTTGTATACCCACTTAGCAACTGTACCCATTAAAGCTTTATATTTACACCAGAAACTTATAAAAGTAACAGTTAAGCATTTACGCAAAATTCAATCATAATTCCCAATCTATCTATACATATAAAATTCAAAGTCCTGACTGACTGACTGACTGACTGACTGACTGACTTATATATCAACGCACAGCCCAAACCGTTGGTCCTAGAAACATGAAATTTGGACAGTGTACTCTTTGTGACGAGTAAGTATCCACTAAGAAAGGGTTTTCCAAAATTCTACCACTAAGAGGGTGAAATGGGGTGTTTAATTTTCTGTGAAACTTTTGATTCCCTGAGTCGATTGACTTGAAAATTTGTGTATTTACTCTTCAGTTAAAATTATGAGATACGTGTATCACAGTTTTTCCAAAATCATCCCCAATTTTAAATTAAACGTCCTGACTGGCTGACTGATATATCAACCCCCAGCCCAAACCACTGATCCTAGAGACATGAAATTTGGAC
Source organism: Noctua comes (assembly GCA_963082995.1). Classification (NCBI taxonomy): domain Eukaryota; kingdom Metazoa; phylum Arthropoda; class Insecta; order Lepidoptera; family Noctuidae; genus Noctua; species Noctua comes. The sequence continues at coordinate 1,053,228 of OY720293.1, forward strand.
GGTGAATTGTTTGTGAAGAGTAGATATCCACTAAGAAAGGGCTTTTCAAAATTTCACCCCTAAGAGGGTGAAATGGGGTGTTGAATTATATGTGGAACTTTTTATTCTTGGAGTCGATTGACTTGAAAATTTGTATTCATACTCTTCAGTTAAAATCATGAGATACGTGTATCACAGTTTTCTAAAAATCATCCCCCAATTTAAAATTCAATGTCCTGTCTGGTTGATTGATATATCAACCGCCAGGCCAAACCACTGGTCCCAGAGACATAAAATTTGAACGGTGAATTGTTTGTGAAGAGTAGGTATCCATTAAGGAAGGGTTTTTCGAAATTCCACCCCCAAGAGGGTGAAATGGGGTGTTGAATTTCCTGTGAAACTTTTTATTCTCGGAGGCGATTGACTTGAAAATTTGTGTACATACTCTTTAGTTAAATTTATGAGATACGTGTATCACAGTTTTTCCAAAATCATTCCCCAATTTAAAATTTAATGTCCTGTCTGGCTGACTGATATATCAATGCACAGCCCAAACCGCTGGTCCGAGAGAAATGAAATTTGGACGGTGTATTCTTTGTGAAGAGTAGGTATCCACTAAGAAAGGGTTTTTTGAAATTCTACCCCTAAGAGGGTGGGGTGTTGAATTTTCTGTGAAACTTAATATTTACTGGGTCGATTGACTCGAAAATTGATGTTCACGCTCTTCAATTAAAATTATAAGACATATGTATCAGTTTTTCCAAAATCATCCCCCAATATAGTTAAATAGGGCTTCGAAGCTCACGTAGAAGGGCGCATGCCGCGCAGCGTTGCGTGGGGCGTGCGGGGCGCGGGAGTATTAACCTATTACTAAGTAGGTTGGATTTTTCTGAGGTAGAAGTGTCTGTGAATATGGTTTATTCCACCGATTTTCGCGTTGGCTCGCGATACGGGACATTGATATAAAATATTATGTCAAAGTATTATGTCTGTAAATAGATTCCTAATAAATCATTTGATTGGTGTCCCGGTGTCCAATCTCAAACCAAGATATTTCACGTATGTAATTTAATTGATATTACTATGAACAAATATTTACAATATCAAGTACACGTAAACCTATGTATGTACTATACATACATAGATTACTTATTATCCCAGAAGTAAGATTCCGTGGGCAATTCCCGAACTCCACGCGGGCGAAGCCGCGGGCAGAAGCTAGTTATTAATAAATAGTGAATTGGATGAGTTAACTGTTGCTGACTTTCGCTCCTGTGATATTGATAACTGCTCCAATTTAATTTATACCGAGAATTCCCCCCTGAACTTTATTGTACAAAATATAAGAAGCGTTAGTCGTAATTTTTCAGGATTGCAAACCCTCATCAAACGATCACAAGTTGACTGGGATGTGATAATTCTAACGGAATGTTGGATACCTCGGACACCGTTTATTCCACTCATTGATGGTTACCAGTTCGCAAACACACAAACTAACAGGACACAAAACGAAGGCGTTATTGTTTACTATAAGTCTACCCTTAACTATAAGATATTGGAACCGTCGTTGGTGGATGGAAATTGTCTGATTATCGTTATCAGTTCACAGACTGTGGTTCTCTGTATTTATCGTCCCCCGGGGCAAAGAAATATCTCAAAATTTCTTGAATCTCTAAGTAATATTTTACTAACATTATCGTCATACAATAATATTTTCCTTACTGGCGACATTAATATAGACATAACGCCATCCACTTCAGATGCAAGAGCGGAAATATACCTTAATCTATTAGCCTCTCATGGTATGTTGCCTGCGTACTATATCCCCACCCATTCTCAAACATGCCTTGACCACTTAATTGTCAAAGCAAAACTTTCGGTAAAATGTTTTGTTGCCCATACAACCCTAACCGACCACTACAGCGTCATTATAAGCCTTTCTTGCATGAGTTCATCTCACCACCTTTCAAAAACAATAAAACGTATTCATTATCCATCCCTAGACGAAAAAATTTAAACTATTGACTTTGACCTTGTTTACTCTTTAGATAGGGCTAATGAAGCTGTATCTTTCTTCCTTAATACCCTAACCACTTTGATGATTACTTGCACCAAAAAGATCTATGTTCCGAGACGTAAGCGATTAATTAAGCCATGGATTACTCCTGGTTTACTACGATGCATGCGAAATCGAGACAATCTTCATCTTAAGTCTAAAAAGCATCCTAATGACGAAGTTACAAAAATAACTTACACACGTTATCGTAATTTTTGTAATGGCATTTAAAAAAAAGTTAAGCAAGAGTATGACAAGGCTGAACTCTCTAAATGTCAGGGCAACACCAAGAAATTGTGGGACACCATCAAAACAATCACCTACACCACTAAACAGAAAAATCCACCCATGGACTTGATTAATCCAGCTCAGCCCAAACATTCTGTAAATGAGATTTATCAATTCTTTATAAGCATCGGTAAATCTTTAGCGGGATCTAACACAGGGTCTGACCCTACCCTATACCAGACTTCTTGTCTGCCGACTTGTCCCTTCTCTTTTGTCCTTCTGCCCACTGATGTGGATTAGATCAAAATCATCATAGCATCTCTCAAAACCACATATGTCTCAAATTGTGACGATGTTCCCAGTGAATTAATAAAAAGATACTGTTACTTATTATCTGATCATATTGGGTTTATTTGCAACCTCTGCCTTTCCACTGGTGAATTTCCCTCTTATCTCAAGAAATCCATAGTTCATCCAATTCATAAGTCTGGCAGCAAGGACTGTGTCAATAACTACCGTCCAATATCCATTTTGCCAACACTATCCAAAATTCTTGAGAAAGTTATCAATAAGCAATTAACCAATTACCTAGAAACAAACAAACTTTTATCGGACAATCAATATGGTTTTCGTAAAGGTAGTAAGTATCAACAAGTGATGCCGTACACCAATTAACTGATACCATACTTTCTAGGTTAGATGAGAAGAAAAAGGTTCTTGCAATCTTCCTCGACTTGGCGAAGGCTTTTGACACTGTCTCTGCACCCCTCTTACTGAAGAAGCTTGAAGGCCTCGGAATTCGTGGCGAACAGTTAAAACTGTTCGAAAGCTATCCGAGTGGGAGAGTTCAACGTGTTGTGGTCGATGAGTGGTTGAGTGATGACTGCGGAGTCAATATCGGCATTCCCCAAGGGAGTATTTTGGGGCCTACCCTCTTTTTAATTTTTATTAATGACCTCTGTCAGTTAGACCTTACTAACGGCAAGATTATTACATTCGCGGACGACACTGCTCTTCTGTTCTATGGAGATACTTGGGAGGAAGTGTACCACTTTGCTCAAATGGGTTTCTCACTTGTTATGACCTGGCTAAACAACAATTTACTCTCACTTAATACAGACAAAACGAAATACATAACTTTTACACTAACAAACAGTCACCTCACTCAAAACGCCTCATTAAACATCACAGCCCACGCGTGTAACAACAACTCTTCCTGCTCATGCCCTAAACTTGAAAACGTAGACTCCCTCAAGTACCTCGGGGTAACTATTGACAAAAACCTTAACTTTAATTTCCACATCGATCTGTTGTCCAATAGAATTAGGAAGCTCATCTTCATCTTTAAAAGCCTACGACGCGTTGCAGATGCAAAAGTTCTTAAAACAGTATACTTATCACTGTTTGGGGTGGTGCCCCTAAATCGTTCATGATTAAAATCGAACGAGCACAAAGAGCAGTGCTTAAGGTAGCCCATGCTCTACCGTTTTTTCACCCTACCACTGAACTCTACGATAAGTGCAAGGTTCTTACTGTTCGACAACTGTTTATCGTCCAAACAATCTTACGTAAACATTCTTCGTTGAACTATAACTCATCCTTGCACGCTCATAAACGCATTAAGACAAATGTATGTTCTACTCAGCTGTGTAAAAGTAGTCTTTCACGCCGCAACTTTTGTTTCCTTGGCAGTTATTAATACAATAAAATAAACTCTGCACTAAAAATATAGCCCCTTACTAAAGCAAAGTGCAAGCAAGTACTCACCAAGTATCTATTGGACCTTGATTACGATAGCGCTGAAAACCTCTTAATTGTTTTAAGATAAATGTGTTTTCAGCCTACCTACATCACAATACACCACATTGCAACCACACCACACTACAGCACACCACACCACACCACGCTACTCCACACCACATCACATCACACCACACCACAGCACACCACACTACACCACTCCTCTCCACACCACGCCACACCACGATACTCCCCACCACACCGCACCACACCACACCTCACCCACACCACACCACACCTTAACATAACATACTACACAAAGTTTATTACCAATAATATTTTAATTTTTGTATATTCTTTTTTTTTTTTTCCCCTTTATTTTTGTTTAAGTACTTGTTCTTCTACAAAAGGTTAAAATAACTTGTTAACATTAACTTAAGATAAATTACTCAAACACTGTTTTTGGGGGGGGGGGGCTGGTAATCTGTGTGACAGGTTTTTCCTAGTGCAGATACCAGTCTCCCACAAAGGATTTATCCGATGTAGTGTCTTATATTTTTAAGGTGCCTTTGTGGAAGAGAAATAAAAAATGTTTATTATTATTATTATATGTGTAACATAAACCGACGGTTCTCTATTGTGTCACCTAACTTTTTTATTCATAATTTAAAGTGCCATAACTTGTTTTGTCCTAATCATCATTTGTCCGAATGATAACTTACCCGAACTTAATCTATACATATAAAATTCAAAGTCCTGACTGACTGACTGACTGACTGACTGACTGACTGACTGACTGACTGACTTATATATCAACGCACAGCCCAAACCGCTGGTCCTAGAAACATGAAATTTGGACAGTGTACTCTTTGCGACAAGTAAGTATCCACTAAGAAAGGGTTTTTCAAAATTCTACCCCTAAGAGGGTGAAATGGGGTGTTTAATTTTCTGTGAAACTTTTTATTCCCTGAGTCGATTGACTTGAAAATTTGTGTATTTACTCTTCAGTTAAAATTATAAGATACGTGTATCACAGTTTTTCCAAAATCATCCCCAATTTTAAATTAAACGTCCTGACTGGCTGACTGATATATCAACCCCCAGCCCAAACCACTGATCCTAGTAAGTATCCACTAAGAAAGGGTTTTTCAAAATTCTACCCCTAAGAGGGTGAAATGGGGTGTTGAATTTTATGTGAAACTTTTTATCCACGGAGCCGATTGACTTGAAAATTTGTATTCATACTCTTCAGTTAAAATCATGAGGTACGTGTATCACAGTTTTCTAAAAATCATCCCCCAATTTAAAATTCAATGTCCTGTCTGGTTGATTGATATATCAACCCCCAGCCCAAACCACTGGTCCCAGAGACATACAATTTGAACGGTGAATTGTTTGTGAAGAGTAGGTATCCACTAAGGAAGGGTTTTTCGAAATTCCACCCCCAAGAGGGTGAAATGGGGTGTTGAATTTCCTGTGAAACTTTTTATTCTCGGAGGCGATTGACTTGAAAATTTGTGAACATACTCTTTAGTTAAATTTATGAGATACGTTTATCACAGTTTTTCCAAAATCATTCCCCAATTTAAAATTTAATGTCCTGTCTGGCTGACTGATACATCAATGCACAGCCCAAACCGCTGGTCCGAGAGAAATGAAATTTGGACGGTGTATTCTTTGTGAAGAGTAGGTATCCACTAAGAAAGGGTTTTTTGAAATTCTACCCCTAAGAGGGTGAAATGGGGTGTTCATTTTTCTGTGAAACTTAATATTTACTGGGTCGATTGACTCGAAAATTGATGTTCACACTCTTCAATTAAAATTATAAGACATATGTATCAGTTTTTCCAAAATCATCCCCCAATATAGTTAAATAGGGCTTCGAAGCTCACGTAGAAGGGCGCATGCCGCGCAGCGTTGCGTGGGGCGTGCGGGGTGTGGGAGTATTTACCTATTACTAAGTAGGTAGGATTTTTCTGAGGTAGAAGTGTCTGTGAATATGGTTTATTCCACCGATTTTCGCGTTGGCTCGCGATACGGGACATTGATATTAAATATTATGTCAAAGTATTATGTCTATAAATAGATTCCTAATAAATCATTTGATTGGTGTCCCGGTGTCCAATCTCAAACCAAGATATTTCACATATGTAATTTAATTGATATTACTATGAACAAATATTTACAATAGCAAGTACACGTAAATCTATGTATGTACTATACATACATAGATTACTTATTATCCCAGAAGTAAGATTCCGTGGGCAATTCCCGAACTCCACGCGGGCGAAGCCGCGGGCAGAAGCTAGTAATAACTAAGTAAAAGATTACGGAATTCAAAACTCAACGTATCTAAACAAAGCAATCACGCACGTAACGAACCACAGAATAAAGTCTGTGACATGCGCAAGTAAATGTTGCCAGATCAATTTTTTATAATCTATTACTAAATCGTTATAGATAAATCGATAAAAACTACTTTGTTAATAACGGGTTTTCTAAATAAATACGGCTGTTATCTTTGTGTCTATTGCTTTTGTGAACATTTATTATTAATCAATGTAGGCCTTATAAGAATTGATGCAATTGTCATCGTTCCATCGGTTTTACTCGCATCGACTATGAGCAGTTTATCCAATAGTTTTCGTCATCAAGAATACTTTAAAACTCATAATTGGCGTACACCTATCGTTGTTCATTTCAGTTATACAATTTGGATCTGGAACTGCGACATTAAATGAAAACGGGCACAGTACTAGTCCATCTAAACATTTTAAAACACGAAAATTTGTAGTTAATGGAAAATTTTAAAATTGCAATTTTCAAACAAAATAAATAGCAGAATCAACTGTATAAATGCAAACACGCTTTATCTACGAAAGGTCACTGACCGGTTGCGTGGCGCGGACATAGGGTAGGTACTTTAGTTTTAGAACAACAAAATCAGCAGCTTATACTCACCCAATTGTGCGTCGTTAATTAAAAGATCACTGATTGAATAATTAATCACATAATATCACATCACAATCAGAATTTACACCATCAAACGTTCGTGTGTCACCATATCTCCCAATATGTACCTATGCAATGATAAAGCCGCATTTTCATTACATTCTCCTTACGTAAGTACCATGTCGGTGTACTTGGCAGCTGGATATGGCTTATTAGAGGCATAATTAAACTACAAAACTTACAAACCTAACCTAAATCACGAAACTAGCTACCTATTAAATTCCTTATTAAATAACTAAAATTACACTAGCTTAACAATAAGTCACACTAACCTATGCACCAATCCAACTATCATAAATAGTCTTTAATCACAATAACAACTAAAACTTTTCATAAAATCACGACAATGCGCGCGCGGCTCGTCTAGTGATAAAAAAATTAGGCGTGTGCTCTCCTCAAAGGGCGCCGCGATGCACTGACTGACATAGACCAAGTGCGAGACTTTTTGCCAAAAAATTCCGCTCACACACACATACGCAATGGTCTATGCGCCACTAATGCATAATTTGCGTAAGTAATATTTCTTGTTCTTCCTAACTGTAGTATTTTGTGTCACTGGGCGGGGCGAGTCAGAGTGGAAGCGTATGACACCTTTCTCTGTCTTTCAAGCATACAGACGTAGAGAATAGAATCGCAGGTTATTGACCTTACAATGTTTACCTATTATTACGGACTCAGATCTACATCATGTTGTAAAATAAGAAAATGAAAAATAATTTCCTGTGGCTAAAGTATTAATTGGATTTGATTGATTTTTTGTATACGGGTAAAGAACGTGACACTCTTTACGTGGTTTGAAGGAATGTCAATCGTCCTTCTTCATGTTGTATATGGCATGGACTTAGTATAATAAACTGCACTGAGTACTCAACCAGAAAAACGTGACGAGAGAGATATTTATAACAGAGCCCTTTGTCTCTTTCTAATAGGGTGACCAGACATTTTTATAACAAATAAGAAACTTCGTTTTGACAGAGATACTTTGTGTCCGGATAAGACGTCAACGGTTACATAAAATAAAGAAATAAAAATTTATGAGAAAAAAAAGAAGTTCTTTTCCTTTCCATGCTCTTTTTCCGTTTGCTCTGTAGAATTGGTGTTTGGGTATTCAAATGGAGGGAATAAAATTGAAAGTGTATGACAAACATTTATTAAAATTAAACATGGTTAAACAGAATTGTTTTGTGGAGTTTCTGCCGCAAGCCAATCTTACTGCATAAGTTTTTCAATGCATTACATTTCGCATGATGGAATATTCTTAAATTTAAATAAGAATTAGCCAATGATTTTATTAGTTGTAATTCGTGTCGTTCTTCATCCGTTATACATTGGATAGAATGTGGTGGACTAATTAGATGATTGAGTCTTGTATAAAATATTTGTTTTAATCGCATCAGACTTTTGAAAAATATTCTCGATACAGCAAACCTCCGAAGTAGGTCCGTAAGTGCGCACAAAATTTGAACAAATCTTAGACATCCGGAACTTTTAAATGGAAAAATTGTTCAACACCGTTCTGAAGAGTAACTTCCTGAAAAGTTATGAAGAGTTAACTTCGGCGTTGTTATCTCTGTGAAACGAAGCCCTCTTTCTTCACGTCGTTCCTTGCAAGATACCAGGAGCGGCCGGAGCCCATAGTTGCAAGGCGCCCGCCAGTGCTGACTGAAAAGAGCTTCGTGCAGGAGAACATCTATTAAGCAAACTCAACCTGCCTTCTTTCCGCGTTCATCAGTTGTACTGATGATAAAACCAATATCCTTACAACTGGAAAAAATGATGGTACTACATAACTACATAAGCATTTAACGCTCGTCGTAATTTTGTAGTATGAAAATCCTCTGGCTTAAAATGAAGGCTGCACACAACAGAACTTTTGGTTATGGTTTGAAATTCGGGAATCAACATTGTTGCCTACTTTCCTCTTTCAACGGAAAGCTGTAACAAACAAAAATAATGCTATGTCAATAACGCGACACATAGGTACTAATTATAATTATCATGCGCATAATATTAAAATACACGAAAGCATAAGTCTTTCGTCCGCAAAACGTCTAAGGCATGGTCACACTAATCATTGTTGGTAAACAAAATCTAAAATATTCCTTACCTGTGAAATTATATGCCACAACCACCATATGAATCACTTTTACATGTCGTGATACAATACTTTAACCATTTTTACAGTTAAATAAAAAGGAACCGTAGATAAATCTTATAATTTTCATAAAACAACTTAAAACGTCAAATTAACACCATTGATGACTGATTTCAGTATTACCATAATGAATATATAAAAGCTTCCAAACAATCATACTAATATTTAATTTGCTTAATTAGTAGGCTAGTCACTTATATCTGTACATTAACCTAGGATGTTGTTATTTTTATTGTAGGTTTCTACTAATATAATAAAACGATTTGCCAAATTTCAACCGTCGGAAATGAATAGTTTCGGAGATATTAATTGTAGAATTATTGATGGCATTGTATTGAAAACGACGATATTTCACACCACAGACTATTTTGGTTCACACCACAGACTATTTTGGCATAGAATATAACGTACGTGTGGAATGAGCAGTAAGCAAAGCACACAATGCTATTACAAAAAAAAAAACTGACACTATAGAATTGGTCAAATGTGCGTGTAATTTAAAAGTAAAGTAAATGTGGCCTTACAACGAGCTTGAATTCAGAACCGAATTAGTCAACCCCGACACGCCGTGGTCTTGGTATGTCCTACCCCTAGAGTGTTTTTTAGAGCCCGGAGGCGCGGAGGGAGGGCAGCCCCAGCCTGCCGTGACAAAGGCGCAGGCATCGCGTGACCCGTAGCGACCGAGGCAACAAGCCGAAGGTGCGGAGGGGAGCGTGATCGCCTGTGACTTTGTTACGCAAAGGCGAAGGGGCTGCTATTCCCGCAGCGCCGGAGATAAGGCAGAAGTACTGGTTCTTACTCCCCTACCCTTTCCTCCCTGAAAAATAGGGACAGAAAAAGTAAGGTTACAATTTAACAAAAAAAAAATGGTAACTCCGACCGAAACTACAGGGCGGGGGTACTCCTCTCCCCCTCTGCCTCCATCAGCAGGTGTCCCGTATGTATAAAATTACCGATTTTAAAGCTTGTATTAGTATAACTCAAAAATAAATATTTCCCTTTTAAAAAATCATTAAAAAAAAACTATGCATTTCAGACGAATTTCCCCCCCCTCGGGGGGTTCCTATGACCCTCCCCTCCCTTCCCTCCCCTCCCCCTCCCCCTACCTACATGTACTTATATAAGTGACCTTCCAAATATTATGTTCAGACTGTAAACCTTTAAAAGAAATTAATTAAAATTTATCTTAAAGCTGAAAACACATACACGTAATTTATTTTACTTGTAGTGTGAGGTGACTGCCGGTGTAATATTTTCTACCATCTTTAACATTTTTATCTGTTGGCAATTGAGTGAAAGGGACAAGGGGCTCCCTTATTGCTATCTTTTTCGCCTCGGTTATGATAGCTTAACAAAAGTAAACCTACGGTATGACAGTTAAGGTTCATTTTTGTGTGTTACGAATTAGGCAGAACTCATTCCTGTTTGTTATACTAAGTCCATGGAATATGGTACAATAATACGTATAAAAGGACAGGGATAACATCATTCTACCTCATCGTTTTAAAACAAAATGCTAACACCGTAGCGTTGAAGTTGTCAAATGTTGAGATCTAAATCTAAATGTTGAGATTTAAACTGCCCATAGGTTATACAGGGTGTTTGGTGCATCGTGTGCCAAAATTGAAATGGTCGACTGGGGGGGTCATCAGCTATCCTTTTAGACCCCTAAACATTTCTCATGGCCTGTGGATTTTTTTTTAAATCGACTTTTTATTGTTTTATTAAAAAAATACCCAAATTTTACATTCAAATACAAATTTTAAAAAAAGTATAAGTTGCAGACTCTGAATTTTAATTTTATTTAGATGTGTATTGTATTACAGTACTTTTAAATTCAAAATTAGTGACATTGGCTATCTAGTTTTTTTTTAATTTACTCGCAAAGTTTCGGACTTAAATTAAAGCTGTCCATGTTACAGCTATTTATATGGCTATAAAAAAAAACAAAAGCGACCGGGATCTTCCAACTCCCTCAAAAATTCTCTGGTCTATCCTCTTGCTAGTGATGTGCCACATATCATAAAAAGCTTTTTACATCTTTGTGAATTAGCTAGAATTGTAAATCGAGCCACAAAATACTAAATTCCAAATTCTAAAGAAAAAAAACTTTTTGCGCAATTGTTACTTGAGAAACAGGTAAAATTTGTTTTCTCACTCTTGCGAAGTAAAATATATCTTCTATCTCTTTCTTGCATAGCGTAAACTATTATGAACAAACGACGAACTGCCGCCGACGCCGTCAATCACTCATTATTTTAGTCGAGACATCACTGCCTCTGCTACCTGACGTGTGTGCTAGTTCATCGTACTCCGCGATTTTTTCATTTTGTTACTTTGTTTTGTTGAGTTTTTGTTACGTTTTAACTTTTGGTATTGTTGTTAAACTTTGTTGACTTTTTTGTTGTTGCAATGGTGACGTTCTCTACCGAAGAATATATATATATATGATGGCTTATGGAGCCGCCCATGGTGTCGCTCGTGTAGCGCAACGACTTTACCAGGAACGCTTTCCTGGTAGAAGATTACCTGGCCGCAGAGTCTTCCAAGAGACATACCGACGCATACGCGAGACTGGCAGTGTCACTTTTCATGAACCAAGGGGCAATATTGTGCGACATAATGTTGAAGTGGACGAGAGAATACTGGCAACTTTTGAGTAAAACCAAAAGAAGCATTACAAATGTGGCAACACATCTTGATATTTCAATATGGAAAGTGTGAAAAGTTCTTCAGCAAAATGAGGTCCCTAAAAATCTTATTGTGCAATTATTTACTGCTCAACAGGAATTTAAAAGAGTTCTTTGTTTGTAGGTCTTGAGGGTGCGACTTTGACAGAAGAGTGGAATTCTGTCGGTTTAGGTACTCCCTTTCTTCTCCTAAAATTGTTTGTCCGAAAATCATTATCTATAACACGTTTGCTATAAACTTCAGTAACCATAATGTTCAAAATCCCGAAATTTTGTTTAACATAATTATCTTTAGTTCTAATAGTATTCTGTCATAATATCGAGTACTATAATAATTGAATCTCCTAATTTTACATGACCTAAAGTTATATGTCCTAAGTATTGTGTTATATAATGTGTATTATTCCGAATGTTAATTTATAATATTTTTTTTAGTCTTAAAACATTTGCTAAAAATTAGGTTTTAGTGACAGAAACGAATCGCTGTAAATCCGACTCTACGCAGTCTTGTCTGCTCTACCCCTAAAGTGTAATTTAAAATCGCATAGGCGCGGAGGGGCGAGGCGGCCCGCCGAAGCCGAAGCTGCGGTGGTGAGCGTTAAACCCATCTGCAACGATAAACTCGCGTGGGACCGCCGGAGCCTCGCAGCGCCGGAGCCGTGACAGAAATCATGCCTGCTGCATGTTGCATGCTTGCTTGCTGCATGCTGCGTGCTTGCTTGCTTGCATGCTGCATGCTGCGTGCTTGCTTGCATACTGCATGCTTGCTTGCATGCTGCATGCTTGCTTGCATGCTGCATGCTTGCTTGCTTACAAAAATCACATGTTCACAATCAACTACATAACAAGTGAACTATCTCAAAACAAGTCGGTAGAAGAAAAAATATTGCCCGCTCGTATCTACGTAACGCCTGAGAGAAGTTCATAGCAAAAGCTTTGTTATACAAATTTGTTCTAAGAATATTATTATTATAAATAAACATTATGTAATTTGAATTTAGAACTTATAACTTTTATTGAAAACGGTTTTATGTCTTTTGGATATTATTGATTGTAATATTTATGACAAACGGATTTAGGACATATCATATTTAGGGATTTCAATTATATGGCATGTTTGTAATATTATGTGATACTAGCTTCTGCCCGCGGCTTCGCCCGCGTGGAGTTCGGGAATTGCCCACGGAATCTTACTTCTGGGATAATAAGTAATCTATGTATGTATAGTACATACATAGATTTACGTGTACTTGCTATTGTAAATATTTGTTCATAGTAATATCAATTAAATTACATATGTGAAATATCTTGGTTTGAGATTGGACACCGGGACACCAATCAAATGATTTATTAGGAATCTATTTATAGACATAATACTTTGACATAATATTTAATATCAATGTCCCGTATCGCGAGCCAACGCGAAAATCGGTGGAATAAACCATATTCACAGACACTTCTACCTCAGAAAAATCCTACCTACTTAGTAATAGGTAAATACTCCCACGCCCCGCACGCCCCACGCAACGCTGCGCGGCATGCGCCCTTCTACGTGAGCTTCGAAGCCCTATTTAACTATATTGAGGGATGATTTTGGAAAAACTGATACATATGTCTTATAATTTTAATTGAAGAGTGTGAACATCAATTTTCGAGTCAATCGACCCAGTTAATATTAAGTTTCACAGAAAAATGAACACCCCATTTCACCCTCTTAGGGGTAGAATTTCAAAAAACCCTTTCTTAGTGGATACCTACTCTTCACAAAGAATACACCGTCCAAATTTCATTTCTCTCGGACCAGCGGTTTGGGCTGTGCTTTGATGTATCAGTCAGCCAGACAGGACATTAAATTTTAAATTGGGGAATGATTTTGGAAAAACTGTGATAAACGTATCTCATAAATTTAACTAAAGAGTATGTTCACAAATTTTCAAGTCAATCGCCTCCGAGAATAAAAAGTTTCACAGGAAATTCAACACCCCATTTCACCCTCTTGGGGGTGGAATTTCGAAAAACCCTTCCTTAGTGGATACCTACTCTTCACAAACAATTCACCGTTCAAATTGTATGTCTCTGGGACCAGTGGTTTGGGCTGGGGGTTGATATATCAATCAACCAGACAGGACATTGAATTTTAAATTGGGGGATGATTTTTAGAAAACTGTGATACACGTATCTCATGATTTTAACTGAAGAGTATGAATACAAATTTTCAAGTCAATCGGCTCCGTGGATAAAAAGTTTCACATAAAATTCAACACCCCATTTCACCCTCTTAGGGGTAGAATTTTGAAAAACCCTTTCTTAGTGGATACTTACTCTTCACAAAGAATACATCGTCCAAATTTCATGTCTCTCGCACCAGCGGTCTGGGCTGTGCGTTGATATATCAGTCAGCCAGACAGGACATTAAATATAAAATTTGGGGATGATTTTGGAAAAACTGTGATACACGTATCTTATATTTTAACTGAAGAGTAAATACACAGGGGTGCGTTGTCAGAATTCCTCCTCGTGTGCCTGATGGCTGCCGGTCCCTCTCGATACGTCTGGAGGGAACAGCAGCTGCTGGGCCGGTGCACCCTGGGCGTGGGCAGTGTCCTTCCCCGAGGAATGGGAAGAGATTCTTATTCCTCGGGGAAGGTTACTGTCCACGGCTAATATTCTGACATGGGAGGGGTCCATTGTGGACCAAGGGGGCGTTGCTCCGCGTGACCCTCTGATAAGCAGAGGGCACAGCGGAGGAGCAAGGGCGGGCTCGGTGTGCACTTACCCTGCCTCCGAGCAGACAGTGAAGGACGCAGTCATTCGCTGTCCCCGTCGATATCGTAATCCCACCGTCGAAGTGTCGTGGAACACGTCTCGCGGCTTCGATTGGGACCGAGGGTCTTGGCTTAACCGCCCGGACCACGAGGTAGAAAACCTCTATAAAAAGTTACCCCGAATCTCAAGCGGCGGCGCACCGCGAGGAGATGTATGGCTGACGGGTTCCTATGGAAAATCAGTCGCTAGTGCGAACCACTGCCGGGCCTGGCAATGGCTTATCTGGGTACAGGGGGCACTGCCCAGATGGACTTTTTATTTCCCCCATACTCGTGGGAACAGTATGGATAAAAAACAAACCCAAAACACGGCCGATAACGGCAAAGGAAGGGAGGAGAGAGATGCGGGGTCGGAGTCCGGCGCCGTATCCAGCGATGTGAGCGCGCGAGGCTCAGAGAGCTCCCGGCGCGGGAGGCCCGGGGCTGCTGCGGGGAACAGGGAGTTCCTACGCAAGCGGTCCAGGCCGGTGGGCGACCGAGAGTCATCGTCGGAGGGGGAGCTGGCCTCGGCTCGCAAGATCCCCACCAGCAAGCGTGGCGGAATCCGCGGCAAGGGGAGAGGCCTCTCTGCCACCGAGAGGTCGGCGCGGCTTGCCGAGGAGGGGCGCCACCCAGGGGTGGCTGCCGGTCACGGGGTGGTCCGTTCGGGCTCCTCTGGTGACGAGGCGGGCGCAGACGGCGGCTCCGATGCAGAGCGTAAGGCCGGGCTGGCGATGGAGGTGGAGGCGGCGCTGAGGGCTGTCTCCACCAAACAAAAGGCCTCCACCAGGCAAAGGGCTATACCCGCAGCGGTCGCCTCCATCATGGCGGCAGCGGAGGCCAGATATGTGGGGCCCCCGCCAGACGACGTGGCCAAACTGCAGGCAGAGGTCACTCGACTGACGGCCGCCACGGAGCTTCTTCAAGAGAAGAACAGGAAGCTCCGAGCAGATCTGGCCGGTCTGCGCGAGTCCGGCTCTCGCGAGGCGCCCCAAAATGGGGGCCAGCAGCGACCAAGCCAGCCCTTGCCGGTGGAGAACCAGGTCCTGAACCTGGTTCGGCAGGAGCTGGCTGCCTTCCAGGCGCGGTTCTCCGTCCTGGAGGGCATTGTCCTGCGCCCCCCCCTGGCGGCAAACAAGGCGCCCCCGGGCCCGAAGGCGGCCACGTATGCGGCTGCTGCGGCCTCGGCACCGGGGCCGTCCAGCCATCCCTCCGGCAGGGTCACGTCAGCCCCCGCAAAGCCGGCTTCAGCGAAACCGGCTCCACTTAGGAAGGCGGCGGCCCTAAAGCAGGGCAAGGCGGCGGCCCAAAAGAATGGAAAGGCGGCGAACGTGCCAGCGCCAGCCGCGAGACGGCCGCCACCGCCACCCCCCCCGCCCGCAGAGCCTTCCGTGGCCGAGACCGGGTGGCAGGTGGCCGGAGAGAGGGCGAGGGAGCAAAGGGCGGCCAAAAAGGCCAGGAAGCGGGAGCGAAAGTGCCGGCAAAAGGAGCGTGGCGTCGCGGCTAGGCTCAGCGCCCCAAAGACCGCGGCTGTAGTGATCACACTACAGCCGGACGCGGTCAAGAGGGGCGTATCGTACCGCGACGTGCTCGCGAAGGTGCGGGAGGCGGTAGACCTCACGGAGCTCGGCATCGCCGGGGGCCTCCGTTACCGGGTCACTGCAACCGGGGCTCGGATGCTGGAGGTCCCCGACGCGGCCAGTGGCCCTACCGCTGACGCTCTAGCCGAACGGCTCAGAGCGTTCTTAAACGCGGAGGAGGCCCGAGTCTCCAGACCCACCAAGCGCGCAGACGTGCGCATACTGGGTCTGGATGACTCCGTGACGGTCGAGGACGTGGTGGCCGCCGTTGCCAGGACTGGGGGGTGCCCTCCCGACCAGGTGAGGGCGGGCGCCCTGCGTCCTGACTTCGCGGGGCTGCAGACCATCACGGTCGGCTGCCCCGTGTCGGCGGCCAAAAAGATACAGGAGGGCCGAAGGCTCCTAGTTGGGTGGGTGTCTGCGCAGGTGAAAGTCCTGGAGCCCAGACCCCTGAGGTGCTTCCGCTGCCAAGTGGGCAACCACGCGGCATGCGATTGCACCTCGGAGGTGGACCGCAGCGATAGGTGCTTCCGCTGCGGTCAGCCCGGTCACAAGGCCGGCTCGTGCACTGCCCCGCCGCACTGCTTCGCATGTGCAGCGGCTGGAAAGCCGACCGATCACCGGGCCGGGGGCAGGTCCTGCGCCCCACCCGCCAAAAACAGGCGCAGAGGTAGGCCCTCTGCCACCACCGTCACCACCACTCCCGCCGCCGCCGCCGCCACTGCCGCCGCCGACGCCGCCGTGGCTGTACCCCCGCGAGGGGCCCTGGAGGAGGCTGCAATGGACTCCGATTAATGGCCCCAATGCGCTTCCTCCAGGCGAATATCAACCACTGCGCCGCTGCTCAGGATCTCTTGCTCCAGAGCGTGGCGCAGTGGTTGATCAACGTCGCCGTGGTCGCCGAGCCGTACTTTGTCGTGCCCAGAAATGACTGGGTGGCGGACCTGGACGGTTCGGTGACCCTCATCTCGTCGGCCGCCGCCGGTACCCCGCCCCTTGATCTCGTCAAGAGAGGGCGCGGGATCGTCGCGGCACGGTTCGGGGAGATTGCCGTGGTAGGCGTTTATTTCTCCCCGAGCCGAACTCTCGCCGAGTTCCAGGACTCCTTATCGGAGCTGGGAGACGTCGTCGTCGATTTCGGTTCCCTCCCCGTGCTCGTCCTCGGGGACTTCAACGCCAAGAATGTGGCTTGGGGTTCCCGGTACACGGACCATATGCGGGGCAGGATGCTCGAAAACTGGGCCCTGGCGCAGGGCCTGGTAATCGAGAACCGGGGTTCCGTCCCCACGTGCGTGCGGTGGAATGGCGAGTCGGTGGTGGACGTTACGTTCGCCACCTCTGGCCTGTCGCCGCGCGTCACTGACTGGCGCGTTGTGGAGGAGGTGGAGACCTATTCCGATCACCGGTATATCCGGTTCGACGTCTCCGCCCAGACCCCAGACGCGCCGGTCCGACGGAACCCAAGTGGTCCGCGATGGGCGCTGAAGCAGCTGGACCGGGAGCTATTCCTGGAAGCCTCGATCGTGCAGGCCTGGGTGTCATCACCGGACAGGCCTGCCGACATCAACGACGAGGCGGAGTGGTTCCGGGAGGCCATGTCGGAGATCTGTGACGTGGCCATGCCCCGGGTCCGGCAAGGACGCGCCCGGCGTCAGCTGTACTGGTGGTCGCGCGAGCTAGCAGCGCTGCGCGAGGCGTGCGTTGCCGCGCGACGCCGGTGCTCCAGGTTCCGCAGGCGCCGCACCCGACCTCCGGATGCGGTGACTGTAGAGGCGGAGCTGTACGAGGGCTACTAGGGCAGCGAAGACCGTCCTCCGCGACGAGATCTGGCGGGCCAAGGAACTGGCCCGCAAGGAGATGCTGGGGACTCTGGACGGGGACCCATGGGGCCGTCCCTACAAGTGGCTGCGAGAAAAGTTCCGGCCCTGGGCTCCCCCGTTGACGCAGAGTCTCCGGCCTCAGTTCGTGGAGGACGTGGTGAGCGCCCTGTTCCCATCGCGAGGGGAGCATACTCCCCCGCCCATGGCTCCGCCTTCGACGGTGCCTGGCGATGAAGCTGGCGCAAACGCGGACCACAGCGACGACGACGTCTACGACGCTCCAGAGGTGACCGAGGTAGACCTGAGAGTGGCGGTACAACGGCTCAAAGCCAAAAACACCGCCCCAGGACCCGACGGCCTGCCAGGGAAAGCCTGGGTTCTGGCCTCGGGGACTCTCGGGCCTCGACTGGGGGGGCTCTTTAGCACGTGCTTGGAGAGGGGCCGGTTCCCGCTTCGTTGGAAGACGGGGAAACTGGTCCTCATCCAGAAGCCCGGGCGCCCTGCGGACTCTCCGTCCGCATTCCGGCCCATCGTGCTGCTCGACGAGGTGGGCAAGCTCTTTGAAAGAGTCATTGCAGGCCGCCTCGTCGGGCACCTGAATCGGGTGGGTCCGGACCTTGCGGAGAGCCAGTTTGGCTTCCGCAGGGGGCGCTCGACGGTGGACGCCATCATGCGCGTGAGAGCCCTCACGACGGGGGCTGCGGTATCCCGGGGCAGGGTCGTCTTGGCGGTGTCTTTGGACATCACCAATGCCTTTAACACCCTGCCCTGGAGTTGCATCAGGGAGGCACTCCGGTATCACCGGGTGCCGACCTGCCTCCGTCGCACAGTCGAGGACTACCTGACGGACAGAGCCGTCATCTACCCCGGTCACCAGGGAGAATGGAACCGGCGATGTCGTGCGGTGTTCTACAGGGATCGGTCTTGGGGCCGCTCCTGTGGAACATCGGTTACGACTGGGTGCTGCGCGGCGACCTCCCTGACGGCGTCGGCGTAATATGTTACGCCGACGACACGCTCGTCCTGGCGGAGGGAGAGTCGCACCAGGCGGCGGCCGACCTGGCGACGCAAGCGGTTGCGACAGTCGTTGGAAGGATCCGGCAGTTGGGACTCGAAGTGGCGCTGCACAAAACAGAGGCCATGTGTTTTCATGGCCGTCTGAACGCGCCACGGTCTGAGTCCCACATAACGGTGGGAGGGGTTCGCATCGGCGTCGGGAGAACGATGAAGTACCTGGGACTCGTCCTCGACAGCCGGTGGAACTTCAAGGAGCATTTCCTGCGTTTGGCCCCAAAGCTGAACCGGGCAGCAGCCGCCCTCAGGCGACTCCTGCCCAATCTCAGCGGGCCAAACGCCTCCTGCCGGAGGCTGTACGCCGGTGTCGTGCGGTCCATGGCCCTCTACGGGGCCCCCGTGTGGGCCCTGAGCATTCGGACGCGACCACTGAAGCTGGTCGCATGCCAGAGGGTCATGGCTATCCGGATGATCCGAGGATACCGTACGATCGCCGGCGAATCGGCCAACCTCCTTGCCGGATTGCTGCCCTGGGATCTGGAGGCGACTGCCCTCCAGCGCGTCTATGAGTGGCGCGTGGAGGCGCAGCGCCGGGGCGAATCCCTGCTACCTCGACAAGTCGAGGCGCGGCGGGAAGAGCTCCGGCGCGATCTCAGGGCAGTATGGAGGGAACGACTGTCGCAACCGAGGTCCGGGCACGCCGCAATCGCGGCGGTAAGACCCCTCTTTGAGGAGTGGCTGGATAGGCGTCACGGCGTCCTGACCTACCGCGTGACGCAGGTCCTCACCGGACACGGAAGTTTCGGGAGGTACCTGTGTCATATGGGGAAGGAGGAAACGCCTGGGTGTTACCACTGCGAGGACCGCCCGGAGGACACGGTGGAGCATACGGTGCAGGACTGCCCCGCTTGGGCAGAGCACCGCCGTGTCCTCACGGCGGCGATAGGCGGAGACCTCTCGCGCCCGGCATTGGTCGAGGCCATGCTACGGGGCGAGACGGAGTGGGAAGCGGTCGCCTCCTTCTGCGAAGCAGTCATGCTCGCGAAGGAGGAGGCGGGCCGCGTGAGGGAGAGGACAGCGTCCTCCCTCCACCCCAGCCGCAGTGGTAGACGCCCACGGCGCCGGACGTCGGCAGACGATCTCCGGCCACTGTAGGCGCGGGCTTGCGGGCGGCGAGTAATGGGCGACTCGCTGTCCGACCATGGACCATGCCCGGGTCGACGGCGCGTTGTGTTCCACGTTCTAGAGGGCCAAAGCCTGCCGGGGTCGCGGGACTCATAGAATTACCGTGACCCTGGAACATAAAGGGCTACTGAAGGACACCGTGGATTTTAGTCAGTACAAGTCTGACAGTCCCTCCCGCTCTGCCCTGGGTAGGAGGACTCATTTGATGATTTTACCACGTTAAAAAAAAAAAAAAAAAAGAGTAAATACACAAATTTTCAAGTCAATCGACTCCGAGAATAAAAAGTTCCACATTTAATTCAACACCCCATTTCACCCTCTTAGGGGTGGAATTTTGAAAAACCCTTTCTTAGTGGATACCTACTCTTCACAAACAATTCACCGTCCAAATTTCATGTCTCTAGGATCAGTGGTTTGGGCTGGGGGTTGATATATAAGTCAGTCAGTCAGTCAGTCAGTCAGTCAGTCAGTCAGTCAGTCAGTCAGGACTTTGAATTTTATATGTATAGATTTACGATACGTGTTTTTTCTGCTACTGCCGACTGCAGTGTTGCCAACGTAGGCGATTTGTCGCAATTTAGGCTACTCAGAACGAGAATCGGCGACGAAGAAATCTAAAAGGCGACTGGTCGCCAATTAGGCTACTCTAGGGACAAGTTTTTTTTTATACTACTTAGTAGGCAAACAGGCATACGGCCGTGCGTGTGTGTAATGTTGGTACAATTTGATATTGAGATGGTCACCCTATTCGTTTGTGATTGGTTATTTTCGGGGAATACCCTGAATTTGTCGTAGCTATTATGTAACCAAATTAGAATGCAATCGAGTTACATGTATTCTATTGTGAATAATGACTTCCGCAATCATCCGTGTTGTACTCACTAAATAGTTCAGATAAATTCCGGTTATTGCTTTGTCACTTTCACTTTGTACAACTTCGCCTGTGTTTAATTTGTTTGCGTTTTTCAATTGTTGTGTAATTTCTGTGAAAATGGGTAAACACGGTAAATATACAGGGTGGCCGGAACATTGACGTCCAAAAATAAAATTTAGTTCCCTCGTATCGTGGGGTATCCGAATCACCCCCATGTATGTTCCGCGACTTTTCGTAGTTTTCGAGTTATGAAATTTTTTTCTGATTTTTTGAGAATGATCGAACTGACAAAAAAGTACAAGACTTTGTCGAGATTTTTTTTTTGCAACTGAATCTTCATGAGTAGTACTTTTATGCATAAAATAATCAGCTTCGTAACTGTGATTAAAGTTATGAAAAAGATGGTCTAAAGTGAAAAAATAACGTTCGGTAAACGGTGACGAGGGGTGCCCCTCTCGCCACCGAGAGTGAGAGATAGCAGAGATAGTAAGGCGCGCAACCGAAGCCAACGCAAAACAAGTACGTCAGTCGTGCTCACATTGTGTAAACTGCTATACTTGGTCGCCATTTTGAATTATGAAGCCTGCTTAGGAACCATGAAGTCACATGTTTAAATTTGTTATTTAAAGTTGAAAATTTAAGTCATAATTTACCAAACGTAATTTTTTAACGATCATTCTCAAAAAATCAGAAAAAAATTCATCATCATCATTCATCATCATCATTTCAGCCGAAAGACGTCCACTGCTGGACATAGGCCTCCCCCAAGTGTCGCCACATTGACCGGTCCCGTGCGTCTCGCATCCAGCGGATCCCTGCAACCTTTACAAGGTCATCGGTCCACCTAGTGGGAGGCCTTCCAACGCAGCGTCTTCCGGTTCGCGGTCGCCACTCCAGAACTTTTCGGCCCCATCGGCCATCCGTTCTGCGAGTAATGTGCCCTGCCCACTGCCACTTAAGTTTGGCTATTCTTCGGGCTACGTCGGTAACCTTGGTTCTCTTGCGGATCTCCTCATTTCTGATTTGATCACGCAAGGAAACACCGAGCATAGCCCTCTCCATTGCCCTTTGGGTGACTTTAAGCCTTCTGATGAGGCCCATTGTGAGCGACCACGTTTCGGTCCCGTATGTAATCACTGGCAACACACACTGGTCATAGACTTTCGTCTTGAGACACTGCGGTAAGTTGGACGAGAAGATACCACGCAACTTCCCGAACGCTGCCCAGCCGAGTCGGATTCGACGATTGACCTCTTTCTCGAAGTTGGACCTACCTAACTGGACCGTTTGTCCCAGGTAGACATAATCGTCTACAACTTCGAATGTAGAGTCTCCGATCTTGATAGGAGTGGGTGTTACATGGGCATTCAACATGACTTTGGTTTTGTCCATGTTCATTTTAAGACCTACTCTTTCGGAAGCTCTACTGAGGTCATCGAGCATTGTACTGAGGTTCTCCATGGTCTCAGCCATGACCACTATGCCTGCTCTTTGAGCAAATCGGCTTGCGCACAAGTCGCGTTGTACCAGGGTTGAGCCTCGCAGCCAAATAAAACGTCAGAGAATGGGATAAAATATTCCATTCCCTGGCGAATCACGTCAACAATTGAGTCAGCGCAGTCGGAAGGGTTGCGCAAATAGAAGCAAGTCCGCCGCCAAGGGTAAGATGCAAAGAAGTGCCGCATCTCATCCCAGTCAGCTGCTCTGTACTTTCAAACTCGCTTCGTGCCTCTAGGGCTTAAATCTGGGGGAGAACAGGAAGACACAGATTTCACCAGACAGTTGTCAGACGATCCGAGCGGAGCCCAGATCGATAAAGTGTGCCTGTCTAGATCTGTTGTCAGCAGAAGGTCTAAGCAGTTAGGTATGTAACTATCAACGTCCGGAACACGGTTAGCTTGACCAACCAGCTGGTGGAGATCTAGCGATATCGCAAACTTGCGCGCCTCTCTTCCAGCGTGGTCAGTTTTTTGGTAAGGGAACAACCAATCCTTATGATGGGCATTAAAATCCCCCAAAAAGACAAGCTCCGCTGTCGGATATTTGTGTTGGGCCAGTTCAGCTGCCTCTGTAAGATGGTCAAAGAGTCTTGTCATCTCCTGATCAGCGGAGACGTTGACAGCATATGTCATCGCGGACGTACACACAGACCCCAGCCTGCTTCTTGAACTTATGTTCAAGTGAGTATCCTGGGTAGTTGAGGTACGCCACGTCTAACGGGGTTGCGGTCGACAACTTAGTCTCCGTCAAAAAGAACAAGTGCGGCTTCTCGGTCTCAAGGTGGTGATGGACCGGATTGATATTTGAGTGCAATCCACGGATGTTAGTGAATTGCACTTTTAGCGGGAGGAAGTGCCGCCGTTGTTTAAACTTATTCCTTTTGTTTCTTTGCTTCATTGGTTTGGAGAGTTTCAAAGGAATTCTAGAGAAAGCGAGGCGAGTCCAGTTTACTAAACACCTCGCACTGGTAAAGCCCGACAGTAAGGAAACTCACTTGGAGACTGCGGGGACGCCCGAACCCCCCCGAAGATGCCCGCTGGGTCCTCCCTTCCAGTCGCCGACTGGCACGGCGGAACATTTCAGGATTTTTCGCGAGGTGGCGGGGCAGCCTTTCACACGTGGCTGGCGTGCCCCCAACTTCCTGCGGTCGGCCAACGGCAAGACCGATATACAGGGTGTTTGGTGCATCGTTTGCCAAATTGAATTGGCCGAATGGAGAGGTCATTTACTATCTCTTCAGGCCCAAGAACTCACTCTTGGCCACACCGGTTTTTTATTCGGTTTTTCTAATTTTTATTTTGAAAAATTCTCAAACTTAGCATTAAAGCTTAAATTTAAAAAAAAGTTATTAGTATAGTCCTTAAATTACATTTTAACTTTTATACGTACTGTTGTATGGCTCTATCAAATTCAAAAGTACTCGCTAGTAACATCTAGTTTTTTTTTAATAACTCACAAAGCTTTTGGAAGGAGAAAAAATAAACTTAAAACTCAACTTTAAATTGCTATTAAAAAAAAACTAAAAGCGATCGAGATCTTAGAATTCTTTTGAAAAGTTCTCTAGTCTGTCCTCTTTCCAACGGTATGCAATATACTAAAAAAACATTTTAATAACTTCGCTAATTCGTTTAAATTTGTGTAATGGGACGCACCATCAAGCTACTCCGTATTCAGGATGAAACACTAGTTTTCGCATAAATAACATGCTGTTAGTAGGTAGATACTGTTATCTCACTCTTACGCAGTCTCTAATCTCTTTCTTACATAGGGTTCTAACTTTCTTCAAACTTGAAATGAAAAAGAAAATTAAAAATATTAATTTATTCAATAAATATCTAATTACAAATCTTGTTCAAATTTTCCGCCACTATTGCGTATTATCGTATATATAAAGTTGAAACTGATTTATTCCAACGCATTGCGGCGGCCTCCATGACCATCAAACCCATTTGGGTTTACGCACCACTACAGTTGAGATAAGACGAAGATGTCGCACGTGCATACGCAATAGTGGCGGACAATTTGACCAAGATTTGTAATTAGATATTTATTAAATAAATTTTTCTTTTTAATTTTCTTTTTCATTTCAGGTTCGAGTAAAGTTAGAACCCTATATAAGAATGAGATAAGAGACTGCGTAACAGTGAGATAACAGTATCTTCCTACTTACAGCATGTTATTTATGCGAAAACTAGTGTTTCATCCTGAATACGGAGTAGCTTGATGGTGCGTCCCAATACACAAATTAACGAATTTGTTCGCGACAAGTGTATAGTGTATATATAAGTATTTTAATAGTTCAAAGAAAGAAGATTCGAGAAAGCTCGTTATTATCGTGTTTTTTGTGTTCGTTTTCGAGTGCTTTCTGTTATTATTAGTTGAGAGGTTTGGTATCAAAATCAGTCAAGTCCAATTCACCCAATTTGTCATTATAGTGCATAAACTAATTTTTGTTATTGGCAATATTTTTGACAACTCAGCTCAAGGCGGGTGATTCAAACGAGTCTTTTAAAACTAAACTAAACAAATATCTACCTTAGTCTCAAACAAAAAAAGTCGGATTTCAAATAAAATCTGCCGGATTTGACCAAATTTGATAGTGAGGGGCGGATTTGGCCGAATTTGATTGTCATGGCTTTGAATTTGACTGTTTTTGATTGGTTATTTATGGATTTGGCCATTTTTGTATTTGTCGTGTACGGGAGGTCAGGGGTGGTAAATTTTGGTTTCAAATATTCAGATATTCAATAAAAAAAGTAAAGAATACTGTTAACGCCATCTATTATCGAAAAGTCGCGTCACCTGGCACCATCTAGCGTCGAGTAACGGAGGCTCGGCGCTAGAGGAATGAACAGGAGCGGCGCACGCCGATTGGTCGTCGCTGAAGATTTAAAAAGGAACATTCATTCATTCGAACGAGTAGAAAAAGTATGGTAGTCGGTGCACCATCTAAAACTGTTTAAATATATTATTTCTCAACCTGTAAATTGATCTAAACTCCAAATAAACGCATCAACTTCATCAAAGCGAAAATAAATCCATCATTGAAGAAACCCTGACCCTCCAAACTCATTGAAACACACAACATTTGGACCTTCGAACTGGATCGGAGCGGCTTCTAGAAGAAGTACACGTGGAAGTCGGCAACCAGCAGAAAATAAAACGGTCAGGCCATTCAGTGTTCCTATCCAAACCCATCCTCAAGGCTCATTTGTGCTAATATCGTGTATTCTTGTGCAAAATTCCAGCTACATAATCGTGCCACGAGGCCGCGTTTGAAATACCTACCAACCGCCATATTGAGTGGCGCGTGCGGTGGCGTGATTTCGAGTTCAATCGAGCAAGCAAACTGTAAGTACTTTCTTTTGTCTCTTGCAGTCTCCCAAAATGCCACTCGACGAATATAAAGATTTGATTAAGAAAAGGGGTGTAGTGAAAGGAAAGTTTACTGTATTCGTTAAATATGTGCAATCGTTACAAAACGTAGAATTATCAGAATCTCAAAAGATAGCTGTAGAAGATCGTTGTAATAACATTACCACGCTATTAGAACAGTTCTCAACCATTCAGGATGATATAGAATTTCACCTGCAGGATTGTGAACTAGACTTAGAAAAACAATTAATTGAAAGAGAAACCTTTGAAAATCTATTTTATGAGATCACAGCTAAGGCGAAATGCATGTTAAAGAGTAATGAAATTACTGATAACAATGTTGAAGTCTGCAATAAGACCTCTAGCATTAAATTACCCACTATTTCTCTGCCTTCCTTTGACGGTTCATTTGAACAGTGGTTAGAATTTCGAGATACCTACATATCCTTGATTCATAATTCTAAAACTATAGATGATATTCAAAAATTTCATTACTTGCGTTCCGCGCTATCTGGTACTGCTAGTCAAATAATAAAATCGATACAGTTTACTGCTGAAAATTACACAATAGCCTGGGGTTTATTGGAGAATAGATTTAATAATAATAGATTACTCGTTCAAAACCACGTTAAAGCTCTGTTCACATTACAGTCTTTACACAAAGAATCTGCATTTCATATTCGTAAGTTGATAGATAACATACTAAAAAATATTCGTGCTCTTAAAGGTCTAGATGAGCCCGCAGATACATGGGACACTTTACTCATATACCTAATTAGTACTAAGATGGACTCAGCTACCGAGAAGGAGTGGGAAAACCATAAAAGTACACTTTGTAAATTACCAAGTCACGTTAATCAAAAATTAACACTAAACGATATGATTACATTTCTTACCGACAGGGCGGACATGTTAGAATCTATAAAAGGTACGCATGAGTCTAGTAAGCAAACGTGTGATGGTTCCTTAAAGAAATCATCATCCAATCAATCAAAGCACGCTAGCTCGCATAGTTACGTCGCAACACGTAATAATAATAATTCGTCTAAATCATCACAAAAACCTAATTCTAACAATGATTCAAAACGTTACCAAAGGTGTAATATGTGCAAAGAGAATCATCCGCTATATTCGTGCAGTAAGTTCAATGACCTTCCTATGAAGGAAAAATTATTATTCGTAGACGAGAATAAACTATGTAAGAATTGCTTGCGCGCTGGACATACAGTGTCTCATTGCTGGTTCGGCGCCTGCAAGCTATGCAAGCGTAAACACCATTCGCTTCTTCATGGTGACTGCTGTGATAACGGCAGCACGTCAAAATCTGTAGGGCCGCACGACGCGCAAGCGCCTGCGGCGGCGTCCACATCGTGTCGCGAGTCCGAAGCGACGGGCAGCGCACACAGTACAGCGCTACACAGTGCGTCAACTCCAAAGTGTCAACAAGTTGACAATGGGTATTCATTTCAAGAACCCGTTATTCTGTCGACTGCATTATTAGATATTTTAGACCGTGATAACAAGTATCACACTATTCGTGCTATTCTTGATAATGGCAGTCAACATTCATTTATCACAAAATCGTTATGCGATAAATTAAAAATTCGTTTGATACAGTCCACAGTACAAATCGCAGGAGTAGGTAATTCGGTAACCCAATCTACACAATCGTGCAAAGTGCAATTACGATCTAAAAATAGTGAATTTAATACGCATTTAAATTGTCTCGTCCTACCTTGCATTACCGCAACGTTACCTTCCGTTACTCATAATATCGAAAAATTCATGATTCCGAGTAATGTATCACTCGCTGATCCTAAATTTTTTATGTCTAACAGAATCGATTTATTAATCGGCACAGATAAATTTTGGGAACTGTTAAGTGAAGGATTAATTCGACTTGCAAACGGCCCATACCTACAAAATACAAAGTTAGGTTGGGTTGTATCTGGTGTCATACATGATACAAAAGGTTCATCCGTTAATCGAGTCCAATGCAATTTTACGCACACGTACGACAACTTAGATATCCAATTAACTAAATTTTGGGAATTAGAGGAGATAAGTTTAAAAACAGATAATATGTGTAAAGAAGAACATGATTGTGAAAATTTATTTATAAAAACAACCACACGTGATAATCATGGTCGATTCTCTGTGCGTATTCCACTACGGGAATCAGCTGATCAACTAGGCGATTCATACCTACAAGCCGAGAGTCGGTTCCTCGCGCTCGAACGCAAGTTAGGTCGATGCACACCGAGTTATAAAAAATTATATTTCGAATTTATGCGCGAATATTTGGAACTCGGTCATATGACAAAGGTAGATACTTATACATCTCCACATTATTTCTTACCGCATCTTTAGAGAACAAAGTACAACTACGAAATTACGAGTAGTATTTGACGCTAGCGCTAAAACTACTTCCGGTCAATCGCTAAATGACATCCAACTAATTGGTCCGTCTTTACAAAATGATATTGTTGCCATTCTGTTAAGATTTCGTCAGTACACATATATTGCCTGTGCAGATGTCGAAAAAATGTACAGACAAATATTAATTCAACCCGATCAACAATATTTACAATTAATTTTATGGAGAGAAAACCCGTCAGATGCGCTCGGTGTGTACCGGCTTAACACAGTTACCTATGGTACGGCGTCCGTGCCATACCTAAGTATGCGATGTTTGCAACAGCTGGCGTCGGAATGCACTGATACTGACATCGCTAATATTATTTACAAAGATTTTTACGTAGACGATTTAATAACGGGTTGTGATGATAAAAGGGAATTATTAGACATCTGTAATAAAGTTTCTACGGTATTACAATCGGGTTGTTTCTGTTTACGAAAATGGTTATTCAATTTCGATTTGTCAACTTTAAACGCGTCAAAGAATTTATCTCTAGGAGAATCCTGTCAAAGTAAAACTTTAGGTTTAGGTTGGTTCGCGAATACAGATGAGTTACATTATACGACTAAACTTGAATTAACCGGGAGTCACGTTACTAAGCGCATTATGTTATCGGCAATCTCACAAGTTTACGATCCGTTAGGTTTATTAGCGCCTATTATAATACTTGCAAAAATATTACTACAGAAATTATGGACGTACAAAATTGGATGGGATGATCCGGTGCCTCATGATATTTTAATTAATTGGCAAAAATTCGTTGACACTCTTGACTACTTGGGTAAATTATGTATACCACGTCAGGTTATAAATAGCAAGATGCAATATATAGAATTGCACATATTTACTGACGCCTCTCAAAATGCGTACGGCGCCTGTGCTTATGTGCGTATGTACTCGGATGACAATAGCAATGTATCCATAGCCTTGCTATGTATGCCCCAAGTCGAAGGTCGCGCCTGTCAAACCAATAACTATACCGCGTTTGGAATTATGTGGGGCATTATTAGGTGCAAAGTTGTACACAAAAATTATAAATTCGCTTCGCTTGAGTTTCACTAATGTTTCTGGTCTTACTATATTTGTTGATAATAATAATATTATTAGAGTTGGGGGTAGATTGGATAACTCGCTAAGTTTCTCATACAATAAAAAGCACCCCATCCTATTGTGTAGTAAACATACCTTCACACGTTTGTTATTTCAATATGAGCATAAGCGTCAGCTTCATGCAGGTCCTCAATCACTGTTAGCTAGTATACGCGAAAATTGGTGGCCCCTCAGAGGTCGCAATCTGGCTAGAAATGTTGTACATACATGTGTGACATGTACACGTATTAGGGGTAAAACTGTTTCAGTTCAAATGGGTAACTTACCTGTAGAAAGGCTAGAACCAGGATATCTGTTTATGAGGTGCGGTGTAGACTATGCAGGACCCATGTTTATTTTGAACCGTAGAGGAAGGGGCGCCAAACTGGAGAAATGCTATATTTGTTTATTTGTATGTTTCTCAACGCATGCAGTTCACTTAGAATTAGTTACAAATTTAACAACTGATGCTTACATATTAGCTCTAAACCGGTTTGTGTCTCGACGGGGTAAACCTGCAGAAATATTCTCAGACAATGGTAAGAATTTTGTTGGGGCAATGAATGAATTTAAACAATTTCTAAAGAACAATTGTGACAATATTATGGAGATTTTGGCTAATGATAATATAAAATTTAATTTCATACCACCATATTCACCGCATTTTGGGGGATTGTGGGAGGCAGGAGTAAAGTCTTGCAAGTATCACATTCGTCGGGTTGTTGGCAACGCGAATTTAACTTATGAAGAGTTCAGCACGATATTAACTCAAATTGAGGCCGTCCTAAACTCTCGACCTATGTATCCACTGTCCACAGACCCAACTGACCTTCTTCCTCTCAGCCCTTCTCTATTTCTGATTGGCCGACCGCTCACCGCACAAGCCAGCCCAGACCTGACGACCACAGCCTCACATCGCCTGTCCCGTTACGATCGCGTGGAGCAGATGCGGCAGCAGTTCTGGCAGCGATGGTCGAAGGAATATATAGCGGAGCTTCAGACCAGAACAAAGTGGAAGAAAAATAATGAAGACTTGGTACCTAACACTCTGGTCCTCATCAAAGAGGATAACCTTCCACCTCTGAAGTGGCGCTTAGGAAGAATCTTACACACCTTTCCTGGGAAAGATGGCCTGGCACGAGTCGCCGATATTAAAACAGCGACCGGGACGGTGCGAAGGGCATTCGCCAAAATATGTCCTTTGCTACCACAAGAAGATAAGGAGAAGACGGATCCAGAATAAATCATCCGTCAACGCCAGCGGTACTTCGTTGGAAGCAAGGGCTTCCAAGGCCGGGGGCATATGTTAACGCCATCTATTATCGAAAAGTCGCGTCACCTGGCACCATCTAGCGTCGAGTAACGGAGGCTCGGCGCTAGAGGAATGAACAGGAGCGGCGCACGCCGATTGGTCGTCGCTGAAGATTTAAAAAGGAACATTCATTCATTCGAACGAGTAGAAAAAGTATGGTAGTCGGTGCACCATCTAAAACTGTTTAAATATATTATTTCTCAACCTGTAAATTGATCTAAACTCCAAATAAACGCATCAACTTCATCAAAGCGAAAATAAATCCATCATTGAAGAAACCCTGACCCTCCAAACTCATTGAAACACACAACAAATACATAATATAAGAACACTTTATTTGTTTATTTAGAACTAAAATTAAAACTTTGTGCAACTACACAATTAAAATTAAACAATTAAATTTGGCAACTCTTCCAAAGCTTCACAATCTTCTTCTTCATAAGAATGTAATGATTCAACTGGCCTTGACAACACATCGCTGAAATATTTTAACTCTGGTAGTTCATTCCATCGTTCACCATAATGAGTAGTGAGTAGATTTTTAACGTCTCCTAGTTTCGCGTCTTTAACTTTGACGTACAGAGGTACAGGGTCTGGGTTAATCTGACTAGCAGATTTTCCTTTCTTGCAAATGTTCTTAAAATCTCCCAGACGGTTGTGGTAACTTTCTTCGGCACGCACCACGACGTTTGTCTTTTGTTTGTTTTTTTTAATAAAAAATCTCTTACATTTTTTAATTGAGAAGTGCATTGCAGTTGTAGTTTTTAATATTTTTCCAGTTGCTTCTTTCCATTGCATAGCTTGCACGTCAGTACCTAAATGGAGCACAGTAGCCTGTTCTCCCTTAATTTGATTATGTTTACTGTGATAAACATTCATAAAAAATAAATATTGAGCGACTATTATCTACCATTTTTCGGTTTTTATTTTAATTATAGCAAGTTTAAAGTATATTTATCGGTATAAAATATTATTCTAATAGTGTCAACATCGTTCATATGTCATTATCGAGACAAGATGTCAGCGAGGCGCGGGCACTCGATTCTTCGCAAGGTAAATATTTTTATTTTACATGTTTTGCATAACTAAGCTAACTTTTTTGTGGCTTTTATTTACTAAACAATGTTTATACTTTGGTTTAGAATGGGTTTGACGTAATGTTTTGTGTTTTTGGTAACTTTTTTTTAGAGGAAAACTTGTTTGTTCATCACAGTGAACACTGCCAAATACTCGAACAAGTATTGTCAATTTGATATGTTCATTGTGATGAACATTGCCAAATTAGGTATAACTTTTGTTTACCAATAATATGCTTCTATGTACGTGCTGGTGTAAGTGGAATGATTTCTGATTTCATTTTATATGCAGGAGAAGATTTATCTTTCGTTCACATAAGTTTACAAAGCAAGAATCTTCACTTGGGTTTGGAGTACAAACTAGATAAAGCCTTGACTCAGACTACACAAAAGAAACCAGCAAGTATATTTTGAGATAATTTCTTCTCATCGCCAGAGTTTTTTTACATATTGAAAGAAAATTATGGTGTTTTGGTCTTGGTACGATACGTAGCAACAGGATTAGAGAAGCTGAAAAGTTTTTATCGGATGAAAAGTCGATGAAGAAAAAACAGAGGGGTGCGTTTTCACAAGTTGTTTGTGATGCAAACAAATTAGTGATATATTGTACGCTAGAATGATAATAAACCTGAAACTCTTATAAGCTCATTTGTTGAATTTGAACCAGTGCAAAAAATAAAAAGAAAGAGCAGAAACAAAAAATAGAAGTTGATTGTCCGCAAATTGTTAACGTGTACAATAAACATATGGGGAGTGTAGACCTGACTGATATGTTGTTGTGTGTAAAATGCAGGAATGTAAAATTATAAACCTAAGATCCAGCCAGGCCTACAAGCGCCATCAGATTCAACAAAACAGGACATTATCCCAGCACAAAAGAAGACATGGGGCGATGCAAGTTTTGCCAAATAAATACATAATATATTGTATAAAATGCAATATGAGACTTTGCTTTGTTATGAAAAAAAAATCTAGCATGTGTTTTTTACATTTCCATAGTAAATAATTTGATTTATATATATACATAGTGTTTTTATTTAACCTGTTTAAATTACACTAATTTGACAATGTTTACCACAGTGAACATTACAAATAACTTGTTATTCTCAATGTATTTCGCAGTGTTCACTGTGATGAACGTTGATTTCCTGAAAACCTGGAAATAAAATATTTTTTTGTCTATTTTTCGTAAGTTGTATTTAACCCTAGGACTTCAGAAATACATCTTATTTCATAAAATAAAACAACTCGGATCTCTGCCAAATTAAGGGTTAAAAAAGTTTTCATAACCATCTGGTCCAGGTATTGATTCCACTTTTTTAATTTTCTTTTCGATTTGTGCAAAGACTCTGTCTGGGGGCAGAAAAGAATGGCCTACGATAGGGAAAACAATCTCGATAATTTTAATCCTATCCAAGCATGATCCATAAGGTACTTAGAGGCCATAGTACAGAAGAATTTTTATTCTGGCCACTGCAGCCATCTGCGACTAAGCGTATCGAAGTCACTTTTTCATGTTTCTTGACAACAGTACACAGGCAGTGAAACACGGCACTGGCAATTTCGTTTGATGCTTTTGGCAATAAGTCCTCGGTCCAAGTGTATGCAAACACATTCTCGCTATTTAGTTGGGACTTTGAGTGACCAACAACGATAGTGAAGTTATAAATGTAGAGTTGACGCGAGTAATAAGTAATTTGATCTGGCACTTTCGGCATAGGTTGATTTTTTTGGCAGTCGAAACTAAGAATCAGCAAACTTTCATAATTTTCTTTTAATAAGTTGTAAAATGCTTTGGCTCTTAAACTGTGTACTCTTTTTTTAATCATAAAATCCTTCTTTTTATTACTGTCTTTCTCATATTTGATCTGTTCTTGTAATTGCAGGCATGTAGAACAAACGTCAGTCCGTGGGCTTCCGAAACCAATATTAAATGTAGTATTAAAAATTCTTCGAAAGTAAGATGCTTTAACAGTCTGAAATTGTGCCTCTGCTTGCTCTTTATACATTTTGTATAGTTTATTAATGCTCAAATCAGATGAAAGACTGTCTGCATTTGATACTTCCTCGACAGTAGTGGATCTCGAGTGGTTTAAAACGCTTAATGAATTTTTGTATGGACTTTTTCTGACCGGCATATTTATGTTCTTTGTGATTGGCTCCCCGAGACTCACTAGCTGAAGCTCCACCACTTTTAAAATTACGAGCAATCACACCATTCACTCGTCCTTTTTTAATTCCTAAAATTTCAAGAAATGTTTTTCTGCACACGGGAATCAAGTTATTTCTTCTTCTATATATATATTACTTATAATAAATCTGTTACTTATAATAAATCTGTAGAGAGGTCAATTCTGTACATGAAATATATTTCCAAAATAGCTATCAGGGGGTGATTAGGGATCGATACTGATGCCAAAAATGCAATCAGTAAAATTTTTGTCTGTCTGTCTGTCTGTCTGTCTGTCTGTCTGTCTGTATAACCGTTATAGAAACAAAAACTACTCGAAGGATTTTAACAAAATTTGGTACAATTATTTTTCATACTCCTGAGTTGGTTATAGTATACTTTTCATCACGCTACAATCAATAGGAGCAGAGCAGTGAAGGGAAATGTTGGGAAAACGGGAGAAGTTACTTCATTTTTTAAGCTTCCGTCGCGTGTGCAACCTTAATGGTTAAAGCTACACAGAAATCATGTATGACGGAAATGTTCTCCTTAAAATTATATAAAAAATATATCCCACGACAGCATATGTCTATCTTTTATGGTTGACTCACAATATCACGTGTAACTCCCGATAGCTTAGCAGTTCGAAGCTTTCTGATTATATTTGTCTAGGGGTAAAATAGGGGATGGAAGTTTATATGAAAGTCCGTCAGTTTTGAAGTTAGGATATTCAAATTTTGTGTTTAGGCTGACAATTAAAAATTAATTTATACGTGTCTCAGCGGATGAAGGTAAGTAACTATGTTTGTTCGGGTGGGATATTTTTCGACATCCACGCGGGCGAAGCCGCTGGCAGAAGCTAGTCGACAATAATATACTATTTGCATTCCTTTCATTTTTCTTGTGCCTGTCTTAAGCCGATGGCGACTTACAGCAGACGCCTTAGAATGTTGCAAAATAAAGTTGTCTTGGTCAATTTTAGATGGTGATTTGTAAAATGCTGCATGAAATTTTACAATGTCAACTTTTCTTAGCGATGTGCATCTTATGATTTTGAGTAATGTTCACATGGGACTTTAATCTTTGGAGGAGCTTTCGGTGAATATCTAAAACAAAAATGATAAATGAAGCAAGCAAAGCATTTAACATTAGTAAAATACACTACATTTTACACACCTATCGTATAAAAAGTATACACACACGCATGCATAGGCACACACACCTCAGACTGTGCCTCAGACTTATACATACATAGGTGCACAACTCACTTTCATGTTATACACTTTATGAATCAAATTTAAAAAAAAGTGGTTGTCTGTAAAGTCGGTTTACGGACGATAATTTTACGTGATAACGTCCACTGTCACTGTCCCACTGTCCACTGGCCCACTGTCCCACTGCCAAAAACACCATCACACTCATAACCTAATAACAATAGGGAAATTATGTATCGTGTCGTGTGCCATGGACAAACACAAACACGACCACAAAGACAACCAGACTCGATAATTTAAATACATTTTTAAAATTGTCCAGTAGTAAGTAGCTTAGGTTGTTAGTAATTTTATTTTAATACGTAGGAGCAATTTAGCCATCCATGATAATAATAACAAAAAATTAGACTTGATCAAATGCGAACTTAATGCAAAATATTGTTTAGCACCCCTGCCTGTCAAATGTTCGTCAGTAGGACTCGAGTTGATACAACAAACTTTACTTACCTAGAAACTTTTTGTTCATTACGCTTCCACTTAGTTTTTTGTGTCAGCCGTTTCCTAGACATTTCTGGAGCAGTTTCTTTTATTTCTTCAGTTGATTCATCCATTTTTTCTATTTATTTTTATGTAAAAACGCTAGGAATTCGATCACGACGCAAATCAAGCACTTCGACGTAAAAACAAAATGGCTGACACGCCGTACTAAATCCTTGAATCTGATTGGCTGTTATGGGCTCATTTTGTTTTGAAATAGTACTCGATTTGTCTACTTTTGATCCCAGAGTCACGATTTGCAATGAAATTTCATATAACAAACATGGATTTGGCCAATTTTGAATGACACAGAACTACAAAATGGAACGTTCTTAATTTAGCTGCATATTCAGTTTAAAAAGTAAGTTTTTTGGATTTGGCCGATTTTGATACCAAACCTCTCAGTTTTGAAGGTAAGTAGGTACAAATTCGCTCGAGAAAAGACTCGTCGCCGGTGCGCGTACACTACCTACACTGTTTATTTTTATTGTAATTTCGACCGTACGCCGAGGGCGTAAAGTACCTACTTCCTTAACTCGTTCAAGTTGTTTATGATCCTTTTTGCCTATAGTTTCTTTTGTATTTATTGTTAATATTTTTTGTTGTTTAGCGAACAATACTACACCGCTAGAATATTCTCGAATATTTTTTGTGTGTCTGTTGATGGTATAAAAAGACAGCACAGACACCGCAAGAGTCAGTTTCGTTTTGATAGTCGCAGAGTTAGTATCGATCAAGGCTTCTAATAGTAAACAGTTCGTTCTCATATTTTTAATAGTTTTCAGTTCCATTGATCGTGTAGTATTTGTACGCTAGTTTAACCATAGTCAAATAGTGTTTTTATTTCTTCTCTACCCACATTAATAGTGCAGTGCTTTTAAGCCTACCACTCCGTTTCCACAAAGCTAACGTTGCTGCCGAAACCTATAGGTACAGGGCGGTTAGTGGCTCATTTTGGATCCGATATGGTATAGGTTCCCAAATACGAGTCCACCCGTCTGGTACATTTGCTGGTCCTTCGAGCCCGACATATTCGTCAGTTTTGTGGCTATAGTTTATTCGTCGGTTGGAAGACGCTGCTTGGGAGAAGATGCCGACTACACGATCCAAAGGAAAGGCTGCAGAGACGTGGATGGTGGATTTAAGTGACGGCCCAACGTCGACCGTTCCTGTTGTTCCCCGCCGCACACCACCACCTACATCAATGGTTGATAGTGCCGAACCGCCGCTCTTCCAGTCACCGCGAGATGCCCCCCTGCCTGCGCCACCTTCTATACTACCGAGCGACGAGAGGGGCATGCGTTCTGAAGAAGGTAACTCGGCTAGGGTGTTGCAACCGCTTAATCAAACATTTCGTCGTGCAACATCAGACCGACCCATGAGGTCGATTAAGTCGCAAAAAACAAACAAGTCCCGAAGTAAAACGCAGAAGGCGCGAGAAGAATATTTAAAAAATTAGGAAAGAGTTTTTAAAAGCTGAAGTAGAATTAGCTGAAATCGCGCTTCAGAGGGCTGAAGAAGAAGAGTCAGAATGTGATGAAGAAGGGCTCTCAAATGAAGAATATGTTCGTTCCTGGATAGAGGAGGCCCCAGACTGCATCTCTCAGCCTGATGAAGACTTCGCCATTGGGGGAGGATTCGATTACGGGAATTCAACAGAATGGCGCAATACCGCCGCCCCTCCTAGTGAACATCGATGCTCAAAAGGAGCAACAGTTAAAATTGATTTCGACACAAAATAAACTTCCGATTAAGCAAGAAGACTCAAAGTGTCAAGTTAAAAAACAGCACAATGATAGCGTCGACGTTCTTCGACCGTTTATTTCCGAGCTTACCTCCGCCATCACTGCTCTCGCCGTATCGAAGAATGAGGTAATCGCGCCACCTCACCCATCGGTTTCAAAGGTAATCATGACGTTACCTTACTTTAATGGATTGCACACCGAGTGGCTGTCGTTTAAGGCCATTTATGAAACCACCCGAGCCTTCTTCAATGACATCGAAAATACAGCGAGACTTCGAATAAGCCTTTAGGGGAGAGCTTTAGAAGCTGTTAGCTCTGAACTTATTGGGCATGCTAGTCCGGATGACATAATGGCAGAACTAGAATTACAATTCGGACGTCCAGATGCAATTGCTCAAGCCGAAATAGACCGACTCCGAGCTCTGCCACGGTGTAGCGAATCACCAAAGGATATTTGTGCCTTTGCAAGCAGAGTGCGAAATAGCGTCGTGACACTCCGAGCACTAAAGAGGGACCACTACCTCATTAACGCTGAACTGTTGCAGTGTCTCACAGACAAGTTACCGAACTCTCTACGCGTTCAGTGGTATAGAGAATTTACAGTAAATCACCAATCCATGCCTGATCTTGGGCATTTTAGTAAATTTGTCACCGAGCACGCTCGATACTGCAGTGCATTTGCTCCACCTGAAACCGTCACTGTTTATAGTTACACAGGAAACATAATGGAGTGTGTAGGGTATGTGCGACTGCCCGTAACATACATGCAGCGCACGCACACACTCGATGTATATGTAATACGTAGCGGCGGCCCACCGCTGCTCGGCAGAGATTTCATATCAAAATTTAAGTTGAAATTAACGTCAGTCAACTACTTTAACGGTGGCCAAAATGTGGGCGAACAATTACAGTCTCGGTTCCCAGAAGTATTTTCGGATAAATTAGGTACTTTTAAAAATTATCGAATAAAACTTAGGTTAAAAAGTGATGCGACACCGGTCTTTTTCAAAGCGCGCCCTGTCGCATTTGCACTACGTGACAAAGTAGATAAGGAGATAGAACTGCTACTGAGCTTAGGTATAATAAAACCAGTTCAACATTCGGACTATGCGTCACCAATTGTGCCCGTACTTAAGCGTAATGGTACTGTAAGACTGTGCGCGGACTATTCCGTAACAATTAATAAGCTACTAGTTATTGAACAATATCCCTTGCCCACCGTCCATGAACTGTTTTCCAAATTACATGGGGGTCAGCAGTTTTCAAAGCTAGATTTGTCAATGGCCTACAACCAATTTGAACTCGACGAAGAGTCGCAAAACATGACGTGTATAAACACGCATCGCGGGTTGTTCAATTATACGCGTCTTGTGTTCGGGTTGTCGAGTGCGCCATCTATCTTTCAGCGCGCCATGGAAACTTTGCTGTCTGGATTAGATGGGGTTTTGTGTCTGCTTGACGATATATTAATAACTGCAGAGTCAGCAGATGCACATTTAAAAAAACTACACATAGTATTACAGCGGCTGCAGGATGCAGGGTTGACACTACAGAAAGATAAATGTGATTTTTTCAAAGATGAAATAAATTATTTAGGGTACGTAATCAATAAAAACGGCCTGAAGAAAGATCCATTGAAAGTAAAGGCAATTGCTGACGCCCCGGTGCCGACCAATGTTAA
The DNA here is from genome assembly GCA_963082995.1 of Noctua comes. NCBI lineage: Eukaryota > Metazoa > Arthropoda > Insecta > Lepidoptera > Noctuidae > Noctua > Noctua comes. Next base: position 1,092,482 of record OY720293.1, read on the forward strand.
CACCTTTTTTTTTTTTTTTTTTTTATCGTGGTAAAATCATCAAATGAGTCCTCCCACCCAGGGCAGAGTGGGAGGAACTGTCAGACTTGTACTGACTAAAATCCACGGTGTCCTTCAATAGCCCTTTATGATCCAGGGTCACGGTAATTCTATAAGTCCCGCGACCCCGGCAGGCTTTCGCCCTCTAGAGGGGGGCCCCGTCATAATGCTGACACTCTTTGAGGCGCGCGTGGAACACAACGCGCCGTCGACCCGGGCATGGTCCATGGTCGGACAGCGAGTCGCCCATTACTCGCCGCCCGCAAGCCCGCGCCTACGGTGGCCGGAGATCGTCTGCCGACGTCCGGCGCCGTGGGCGTCTACCACTGCGGCTGGGGTGGAGGGAGGACGCTGTCCTCTCCCTCACGCGGCCCGCCTCCTCCTTCGCGAGCATGACTGCTTCGCAGAAGGAGGCGACCGCTTCCCACTCCGTCTCGCCCCGCAGCATGGCCTCGACCAATGCCGGGCGCGAGAAGTCTCCGCTTATCGCCGCCGTGAGGACACGGCGGTGCCCTGCCCAAGCAGGGCAGTCCTGCACCGTATGCTCCACCGTGTCCTCCGGGCGGTCCTCGCAGTGGTGACACCCAGGCGTTTCCTCCTTCCCCATCAGACACAGGTACCTCCCGAAGCTTCCGTGTCCGGTGAGGACCTGCGTCATGCGGTAGGTCAGGACGCCGTGACGCCTATCCAGCCACTCCTCAAAGAGGGGTCTTACCGCCGCGATTGCGGCGTGCCCGAATGTTAACACCTTGCAGTCATTTTTAGGACTAGTGAACTGTTACAGAAATTTTGTACCACAAACATCGAGTATTCTTTGCCCATTGTACGACTTGTTAAAAAAAAAAAAAAAAAAAAGGAGTTAAGTGGAATTGGACCACAGATCACGGAAACGCGTTCAGTAAAATAAAAAAATATTTAACATCCGAACAAGTACTAACACATTATAATAGTAAATCAAAAATAATATTGACAGTTGATGCTTCTCCATACGGTCTAGGTGCAGTTCTGTCACAAGTAGATGGTGACGACTTAGAGCGACCAATTTCGTTCGCGTCACGTACACTGAATTCTGCAGAAAAACGATACTCGCAGATTCAGAAAGAGGCGACTGCAATTATATTTGGGGTAAAGCGTTATCACCAATACTTGTACGGGCGATCAGAACCATTCATACTACGTACTGACCATAAACCACTTATATCAATATTTGGTCCGTATAAGGGAATACCGGAGGTGACGGCTAATAGGTTACAAAGGTATGCAATGTTTTTAAGTGCGTATAATTACTCCATCGAATATGTTCGCAGTGCCGACAATAGCGCAGATTATTTATCACGAGCGAGTATACGCGGTGAGACTGAAAGGTCATTGGCGGAGGAAAAGGACGACACGCACGCCGCCGCCGCCGCGCTTGCTATAGACCGCGCGGCGTACGTGAACTTTGTCATCGAAGGTAATATGCCGGTGACCTTGGAAGAGTTACGCCAACAAACCGCTAAAGATATTACTCTAAAGAGGGTTATTGATTACGTACAAAATGGATGGCCAGGGAAATTAATAACAGACTTGCATATTAAACCTTACTATTTATGTAAAACGCAATTGTCTTACGAAAAAGGATGTCTAATGAGGGGACATAAAGTAGTTCTTCCCGAAACATTACGTACTAAAGTATTGCAGGAATTACATAGCTCACATTTGGGTATTGTGAAGACTAAGGCAGAAGCCAGGTCTCGGTTTTGGTTTCCGGGTGTAGATGCTGCGTTGGAAACAATGATTCATTCCTGTGAGGTATGTCAACAACTGCGGCCCACGCCAGGGCGAGCGCCTCTCGCTCCGTGGCAGTACCCACCAGTACCATTTTATAGAATACACATCGACTTCCTCGGTCCGTTTAATAATCAAACATTCCTGATAGTGGTAGACGCATACAGCAAGTGGGTAGAAGTGTATGACGTCAGCACGTCGACCACTTCGGCAAGCGTCGTGGAAAATTTATACGATTTCATGTCAAAGTACGGCCTACCCCACACAATAGTCAGTGACAACGGCACCGCATTCACGTCTTTCGAGTTTAGGAACTTTTGCTCGCTAAATGGCATCACTCATTTGACATCACCAGCCTATAACCCAGCAACTAACGGACAAGCAGAGAGCTTTGTCAAAATCGTAAAAAAAGGCATAAAAACCAGCATTATCTCGCCACAACGCAATGCAAAGCAAAAGTTAAAAGTTTTGAAGTACCTTTTTGATTACAGAAACTCGATTCATTCTGCCACAGGTTTTTCACCGGCTGAGCTAGTTTATGGGCGAAAGCTTAGGTCACGGTTAGATCTATTTGACCCGCAACCAGCGTCGCCCTCGCACATAACCCCTACTGATAATGTAACTCGTCAACATTGCTCGCAGATTAAGTCATATGGGGGAAGAAACAAACAAGTGTTCAAACCAGGTGACCATGTAATGTATAAGAAATTTAAAAGCAGCAACAAATTTGATTGGTGCAAGGGAATTATCAAAAAGAAAATAGGGAAAGTATTGTACGTTGTTCAAGACACAAATACTGCGTCCGAGGTAAAAAAACATGTCAACCAGTTGACAATGAGTAAGGAAAATATTCCAGATAAAAAACAACAAAACTACGATGACCTAGACGACTTCGACAGTAACAATATACCAATAAATCGGGCTCAAGAGCCTGTACCCGCGGGAGAGGAAAGTGTTGTGTCAAACACGCCGTCTTCACCCCCCGCAACAATTGAACCGGGTGCCCCGGTATCAAGATGTGCGAATAGACTTTTACGAAACATTCCTCGCATAGACTATAAGTCCTATTATTAAGAAATGTATTAGTGTAGACATATCACAACTTATTTTTATTGTTTAGAGTATAAGTGTAATACGGGGAGGAAATGTTATGTATGAGTATGTGTGCGCGCATGTTGTGTGTGTGTGTGCGCGCACCGCACGGCCTACATGTAATTAAACAGTGTGCTAACAGCAGCCGATGGTTTCACTTGCCTCCCGCGACATACCTAACAACAAATGACAGAAAGTGTTGCAATTCCAAAATATTAATTATATTACACACATTTATGTTGTAAGTAGCGACATCTATTACTCAGGGAATAAGTGTTTAATATCAATACGACCTGTTATTTCGACTTACAAGTTACTTAACAGATAGTCAGTTGGTCAATACATTAGACTTCGGCGTAAAGACGCGCGGGTTCGAGGCCCACCACAAGAAAATATTTTTGTGATACAAAATTATTTGAACACAATAAATCATGAACTTCTTAGAAAACATTACGTTCCGTCGCACACGCACACGATCGGAACCAGGAGATGTCAGTATTATTTCACAAACAATAAACGAAACCATTACTAGCATGCCTGATTTGTCCGAGGACGAAGATGACTCAAAAATCAAAACATTAACAAATGAAATCGAAAAACTGACATCCCAATTAAATGGTGCGCACAAAGAAATTGAACTATTGTCATTAGAAAATAACAGCTTAAAGCAAACAAACGATGAATTACGTAAAAGAAACGAGCTCCTCAAAAAGATTAACAGCCCAGCTAAACTAAGAGCAACACCAAAAAAAAATATAAAAAGGTGTTCAAACACAAAGGAAACACAAACAGAAACAAATATAACAGGTTCTCCTAGTAAAAACTCACAAACTAACTTCTCAGAGAAATTCTCAAATAAAATCGCAGAAGAAACAAAACAATACCAAGTTCACAACAGACAAACCAAATACACCTAAGGACTGTTCAATAAACACGTCAAAAAAGGAAACAACTCAAAGGAAGGACACAGAGACTACCAAATCAGAATTTACCAAGAATAAACTATGCATTGTTAGTGCCAATAAAATGAATAATATTCTTTCCATCACATAGGACACATTTCAAAACTGTCAGATATGTCATTACATCTCCCCGAACAGTGGATTATTACAACTTATTCGTAACCTACATGAAAAAGTTGTAGACTACGCAATGAATGATCATTGTGTCATTTTAGTTGGAGAGGAAGACTTCAAAAAAACCAATAACTATGTAGAAATAATAATAGAAGTAAGGAAGATATTAGAAGAGATTAAGAATACGAATGTTATTTTATGTGTTCCCACCTGTAAATTAGGTAATTACTCGAATATGTTTAATTGGCGTATAGAGACTTTTAACAACTTATTACAACTTGATTTACAGACATATGGCTACGCAACTCCATTTGACTCTAATTTGGATTTACTTTATGATTTTACTATGTTCTCAAAAGTCAATAGAAAGTTAAACGACCGTGGAATGCGCAATATATTTCACAACTTACTGCTAACTATATCTGAGAGCTCATCGACTGAATGTGAAGCTATGGCTAATGAAAATGTTAACACCATGTCCCCAAGTCGTGAGTTTTTTCTCTAACTACATGTATGTTCTACATCAAAACATTGCCGGCCTTTTAAACAAATCAGACTTACTAAACATTTACATTCAAGAATTACATTCAAATTGTGGTGGTGCCTGTATCCTAATAAGAGCTGGGCATGAGTATAAAGAACTACCTGACATAATGAAGTGCTCGATATCAGGAATTATAGAATGTTGTGCCGTTGAATTACCTTTACAGAAAATTATATGTATATGTGTCTATAGACCTCCTAAATTGTGTAACCTAAGTAAGTTCTATGAAAACTTAGATCTCATTTAAAAAAAAGTGTGTATGAAACCTTTCACAAAAGTAATTTTATGTGGAGACTTTAATATAGATGTTTTAAACAGGAATAGAATGACAGTAGAATTTGAATGCTTTCTTAGGAGCTACAACCTCATACTAGAAATTAATCAACCAACTCGATTTATCAGTAATACTTTTTTAGACAATTTTGCACATAATTTTAAGCAAATCTGCCAACATGAGGTAATTGATTTCGGATTATCTGACCACACAGCCCAAATAATGAAGATAAAAGTTAATAAAACCAGCCAAATAAAATCGTGGAGAGCATTAAGACGAGATATAACTGAGGAAAATCTTATTAAATTTAGAACACATCTCCAAAGCCTATCGTTTTCTGATGTTTATAACACTGAAGATTCCAACAAAGCCTATGATAACTTTTTAGAAATGTTCCTAATTTTACACGATCTCTGTTTCCCTCACAAATTAGTGACTATAAGATCTGAGAAAAAATTAATCAATCAATCAATCAAATCATTTATTTGCAATGAATGCAGGTTATATTAAAATACAGGTGGAGTAGAAAGGTGTGAGCCATGTACATTCTGCCTGGAAATAGGCACGCAAAATTTAAAATAAAAAAATGTCAAGAGTATCTAAAACAATTAAAATTACAAATTATGTCACAGTTAGAATTATTACAATTTTACATTGATTAAAATTTAAAAATGTCAAATTAAAATGTCACTTGAAATAAAATTAAAATTAATGTATATTAGGTACATAATTATGTTCAAAATAATATTAACTATATTTATTTTACACATTGAAAATTAAAAACTTTTGGTCCATTAAAAAATCATTAATTGCATAATAACATTTTTCTATTAGGAAGGCCACTAATTTCTTTTTAAAGTTTTTAATTGTTTCATTTTTTATTACATATGGCAATTTATTGTATACTAGCTGTTGCCCGCGACTTCGTTCGCGTGGAAATTTTGTTGTGTATGCGTGTTCGATTCCCGGGTGGGTTAAGTGTTGTTTGGTTATTCCATCAGGAATTTATCTCAGTAGCAGCTACGGAGTCTGGATTTGTGCCCGATTGATAGCAATAGGCTCGCCCCCTATTACATGGGACTTCAACATAACTGGTGTAATGTGGGTGTACGATTAGGTACACATCTGTGCCTAACCCTTCGGGGATTACAGGCGGGATGTGTGTGAGAACTGAAGGCCTGATCAAAATGTGATAATGTGGGTGATGACTACAAAAGGCGTGTTTTTGGGCGCTGTAATTCTGGGCGGCAGAGGTCTGAACATTATGGTGCCATACGACTTTTTTTTCAAAGTGAACAATCAAACGCCTTGTTGGGCGCTATTTCTTTATTTATTCTAACACTGTTTTGTATACAACATTAAAAGAATTGTTTAAAAACCGTGTGAGAAGCATGAAGCACCCAAAAGAATGCCTGCCACTTTTAAGGTTTTTCCTTGGAATTTGTTGACGGTCATTGTAAAAGCCAATTTTAAGGGAATTTGCAACTTCTTAAATTGAAATGGCTAGTTATTTGTATATAATGTAATAATGGTGGCTGTTATAATATTACTGCCCAGCTCTGTGATACGAAGCCTGGTTCCATTGCACAGTCTGGGAGTTAACCCCAGGGAGTTGAGAAACTCAACGGGGTAGGCAGTACTATCATTATTAGCCATCACTGGGTCTATGAATGTCGACGCCGACGGTCATATAATTTTTTTTTATTTGATTGACACACTCGTTCTTTGGCGACAGCACTACCCCTCACACAACCACCCTTCATTTTTTATATTAACCCCCAAATTTGGAAAAACGTGCATGATGTGATGAACACACAATGATGATGTGATGACGTGTGGTACGTGAAGTCTAGTACTCTTGGAATCGGGTATCTATCCGGCACAGTGTTCGCGTTCAATCTCCTGTAATCTCCACATAGGCGTAATTCACCGTTTTTCTTGGTCGCCACGAGCAATGGGCTTGCCCACGGACTTTTGGAAGGCCTACATAAGCCTGTCTCTAGCATATTATGTTCTATCTCTTTTTTTACTCTTAGATATTTGTCCGCCGGTAGAGGTCTTGACTTGGAGTAAACAGGGTGTCCGTTGGTAATGATTTGATGAACCACGTCATGCTTGGGTTTCGACTGTGCGTCGAGCGGTTTTAAAATGTTCGGATATTTTGTCAAAATGTCTGCATAATCGTCGGTCAAGTTTAAGGTCCGAAGTGTTGGTGTGCTTGACTTCATTAACTTTGCGTTCCTCTGAAGTCCAGTCGTACCATCTATTAAACGTTTATTTCGAATATCCACCAAAATGTTATGCTTTTCTAAAAAATCGGCACCCAGTATTGGTTGCATAATGTCAGCAACGATGAAAGTCCATCGATACGGCCGTCTCAAGTTTAGATTTAACGTCAACGTTTTGTCACCTTATGTTTTAATGTGCGTTCCGTTTGCGGCATAGATTGTATATGTGTCATCTGTTTTTAAACGGTTTCCTCTTCAAGGTATTGCTGAGATGTTTGCGCCAGTATCAACCAAAAAACGATACCCACTTTTTCGGTCGGTAACGCATAGGCGGTTTGAAGGAACGATTGCGCTGACGACCGCCTCTGTCAACGCAGAACTTAGTTTTCCGACGGCTTTCTCCAGTTGCATGGTTTTTCACAGTTCCGGGCTCGATTCCTGTACCGAAAATGATACTTGCATAACCAGTTTGGGCTATCAGGCGTAATCCTCGATCTTGAGAGGGATCTTGGGCGCGACCGGCTTCGATTGCGTCTATAATTATGACGTCCATTGTTAGGTGAGTTGGCTTTAAAATCTGCTATTTCCATGGTTAATTTGCTCACTTGGTTAACTAACTCAACGATAAGCTGATTTGTACCACCTGATACTTCCGACACTTCACCTGATCTTCCTTCCAAAATCTTGTCTGCTATGGCGGCGAGGTTGTCAAGTTTTTGGTCCTGACTGACCCCCAACCCCCAAATTTGGAAAAACGTGTATGATGTGATGATGTGGATGTGCGTGCATCCTCTGTAGCCACTGGATGGGAAAATTCTTCGGAAAATAGATTTTTCCCATATTCGCAAAGACACCTGCTTCGTGGTCGTTGTACAGTTGGACGCACATGTTGCAAGTAAGATGGATCTTTTCGATCCCAGACAACAGTGGCGACGCCTTGAGACATGCGTTTATTTCATCCGCCGGTGTGCCCCTCAGTTTAACTGTCTGTAAACACACCCACGATACAGAAGAAATTTCAAGTGTGGGCCTGGACTGGGGCAAGGTTAAAAAAAAACTTTAAAGCTGTATATAGCGGTCCTTGAGGAGTTGGGCCAGCAGAAGATTCAGCACAAATGCAATGTGACGGCACAGTTGGCGCAGTGGCTGAGCGACTGCAGTGCTGCGTGTCGCAGGTTCGATTCCCGCACGGAACAAATTTAAAACGTCGTTGGTTTTATCTAATTTTATTTTTTGTTTTTAATTTAAAGTTTTTTGAGATTTTTTTCGGGCAGTGAAAATTGGTAAATTAATATTTGTTAATTTATGATTACCTAAATGTCTTTGAATGGTTAAAAAAAACCAAAAGCATATAAATCTACTTTATAATGACTTTAAAATCATAAAGCGTTAGCAAAAACAAAATATCTTGTTACAAAAAGTGAAAATCGGCTGGGGATCGAACTCGCCAACCATTTTAATTATTTTTGGAATAAATTATCACAAAAAGTGGAGACTGGCTGCGACTCGAAATTGCGAAACCTGGTTTACAGGGAGGTCTGTGAACTGTCAGCCTACCTCGCTTCGCTTCGATGACAAATGGGCTAAAATAGCCGTTCTTTTCTAATGCATTGTATGACAGTTGCCAGTTGGCAACCAGTTGCGGAATATGGACATAATTGTTAGCACAATAATCTATCTCTGTGCCAAATTTCGTCTACATCCGTTCAGCCGTTCTGGCGTGATTGAGTAACAAACATCCATCCATCCATGCAAATTTTCGCATTTATAATAGTAGGTAAGATACAAAAGACAGATATGATAAAAATACCTAAATATTTTTCAATTAACGAATTACGTGCTTTTTTTAACAATCAAGACGTATCGAAATTCATACATTACAATCATCCACCCTTCAACAAAGACAACAAAGACGAATTTATTTTTGGGACCTAACAATAACAGACCTAACCATAAATAATAGTTGTGCAAACTAAGAACAACGACACAAAAAAATTGTTTCAAATTAATTTCAATAACTGCTATTATTTTTATTGGGAGCGATAGGTGAAATTGAAAACGTCGAGTCTGACAGCACCTATGGACAGCACACAACGACGTTGTCAGTTCAGAACACCATCGAACGGCCAGATTCAAACATGAGGAAAGAGATCTTAACTTTATTCATAAGAATTTAATATGTTATACGTAAAAAAAATAAAATTAATAATAATAATCTCTATCAAAAAAAATACAACCAATTACAAAAAGTATAATTTTACTGGGGATCGAACTTGCTACGTGGTGCACGTAAAGCGTTCATGAAACCGTTTTTCTATTTGCTTCGCTGACACATAGTTTGAAATAGACGTTGTTACGCATATCATCATACTGAAACGATAAAAAATTGAATAATACTGACATAATGCAATATGGCTCATCCCCTTCAGCAAGTAGCGTGATAATATATAGCCTAACATTTGAAGAAGCCTATTACAGATATTTGTGCAAAATTTGAACAGGATCTATGCAGTAGTTTTTGCGCCAAGTCGGAACATCGGATCGGATTTTAACGATTTTATTTTATGTAGAGAAGAGAAGAAGATTATAACAATAACGATATTGAGCTTTGTTCATGGCTAATTGTCCTGAACTATGTGTGATATTTGAGGAATACTCTAAAGAAATTCCTACTGTCACGTTTTCTACATAAATACCGTCCTTCACAGTATTTCTTTATGTACAATGTTTTTCACTAATTCGGAAGCGGGCACTAAAACAAACAGCCCAGTTGGAGAGCTTAAACGTGAGCAAGCCATATAAACTGGCCTTGGGAGAAACAGTCTTGTCGCAAATCACCTCCAGCAAATTTCAGAGTTTGTTCCTGTAACTTACCTTGATTGGGAACTGCAATCTTTTAAATTCAAACGGAAGGTCACTTGGTATCAATGGTATACGCGGCACGAAGAGTGTTTCACCTCTGGCAGATCCAGTTAGGTTTTGGCCTCAATAAAATTGCGGCGGAGACCAGTTACTTGGAGTCTAGTTCCATTGCACAATTTTGGAGGCCGTATAATATTTTGAAGCAACATCACAGGAGCACCTAAGCGCAACATAAGTCTGTGACGCGGAAGACCCGACGGATAAAGAGAGTTTAAAAATTCTACAGGATAATTAACCGACTCGTCCATATCGAACATGGTATCAAAAGAATTATAAATAATCTTTAGGCTTGGGCGTTTTTGGGAGTCAAAATGGCTCTCTTGCTAAACCACTCCATCGGTTTGTCTTTAATATTTTTATTCATGAACGGACAACTTCAATACAAAACTTCATCCCCCTTTTCACCTCCTTGTGGGTTTGAAATTAAGAAAAAATAACGATTTACGTTGTGTTAATTTCCAACCATAAGCCGAAATATTAGTGATTTTAACTTAAAATACCTTTTTAAAAACGCTAGTAACCATTGAGGAGTTCCTTCGTGAGAAGACGGTCCTGGCTGCAGGATGAGGTCATGATAAAATTATCTTTATCTATCAAACTTGAGTGCGTAAACAAAGTTTCGTGGCCGTGCTACTAACCGCTGAAGAGTTCTCTCTTGAGGAGACGATCCTGGCTGCAGGATTAAGGAATGTCTGTCATAAAAATGTATTGTCACCGGAACCTAAGGTTTGTGCAAAATTTCAGCTCAATCGGTTGTACAAAATTGAGTTGCATTCCACCCGAACAAACATAGTACCTTCACCCACCTTTTTAACCCTTCGGGGGTAGAATTATCAAAAACGCCGAGACACGTATAAACTAATTTTCAATTGTCAGCCTAAACACAAAATTTCAAGATTCTAACTTCAAAACTGACGGACTTTCATATAAACTTCCATCTCCTATTTTACCCCTTTAGGGGTGGAATTCCCAAAAATCCTTTCTTAGTGGATACTTACTTTTCACAAAGAACATACCCTCCAAGTTTCATGTCTCTAGGACCATCGGTTTGGGCTGTGCGTTGATATATCACCCAGTCAGTCAGTCAGTCAGTCAGTCAGTTTATCTATCTATACATATAAAATTCAAAGTCCTGACTGACTGACTGACTGACTTATATATCAACGCACAGCCCAAACCACTGGTCCTAGAGACATGAAATTTGGACAGTGTACTCTTTGTGAAGAGTAGGTATCCACTAAGAAAGGGTTTTTCGAAATTCTACCCCTAAAAGGGTGAAATGGGATGTTGAATTTTCTATGAAACTTTTTATTCTCTGAGTCGATTGCCTTAAAATTGTTTCTACATATACTTCAGTTAAAATTATGAGATACGTGTATCACAGTTTTTCCAAAATCATCCCCCAATTTAAAATTCAATGTCCTGACTGGCTGACTGATACATCAACGCACAGCCCAAACCACTGGTCCTAGAGACATGAAATTTGGACAGTGTACTCTTTGTGGAGAGTAGGTATACACTAAGAAAGGTTTTTTCGAATTTTCACCCCTAAGAGGGTGAAATGGGGTGCTGAATTTTCTATGAAACTTTTTATTCTCTGAGTCGATTGACTTGAAATTGTGTCTACATATACTTCAGTTAAAATTATGAGATACGTGTATCACAAAATCATCCCCCAATTTAAAATTCCATGTCCTGACTGGCTGACTGATATACCAACGCACAGCCCAAACCGCGGGTCCCAGAGATATGAAAATTGGAGGGTGTATTCTTTGTGAAGAGTTAGTATCAGTTTTTCGAAATTCCTACCCCTTAGAGGGTGAAATGGTGTTGAATTTTCTGTGAAACTTTTTACTCTCGGGGTCGATTGACTTGAAAATTTGTTAACATACTCTTCAGATAAAATCCAGTAAATCCGATGTAAAATCTCAAACCAAGGTATCAATATTTCACGTATCCAATTTAATTGATATAACTTTATAATAATAATTGCAAGTTATAAGCAAGTACATGTAAATCTATGTATGTATTATAGATAGATATAGATTACTTATTATTCCAGAAGTAAGATCCCGTGGGCAATTCCCGAACTCCACGCGGGCGAAGCCGCGGGCATAAGCTAGTCATTTTATATATTTAGACAAGATAAAAATCTTAAAAATAAACAATTTATAAACGTAACTATTTATATTCATAATGCTTAATAGGACTTAGAATCATAACTAAAATAACGGTCTTTTCAAGATTATCTAAGAGATTTGTAATAATCACATTTCCCTTAACTATTTCTTTAGTGGAAAGTAAAGAATTAATATAGATAGGTTCTTCATTTATTGGGAGCTCATCAGTTGCAGGTAACTTATCCACTTTTTTCTTTAAATAATATCGTCGAGAACTCTGCCTACTTTTCTTCCTACGAACCTTTTGCAAGAATAGCCAAACTTAAGTGGCAGTGGGCAGGGCACATTGCTCGCAGAACGGATGGCCGATGGGGCCGAAAAGTTCTGGAGTGGCGACCGCGAACCGGAAGACGCTGCGTTGGAAGGCCTCCCACTAGGTGGACCGATGACCTTGAAAAGGTTGCAGGGATCCGCTGGATGCGAGACGCACGGGACCGGTCAATGTGGTGACGCTTGGGGGAGGCCTATGTCCAGCAGTGGACGTCTTTCGGCTGAAATGATGAATGATGATGATGATGAACCTTTTGCTGGCTTGGAGTCAAATCACTCATTAGTAGTACTGTGCCCCGAGCTTTTTTCCTTTGGTAACTCTCTCTTGACTTTACAAGTCATTGTGCGTATAGATCTGGATCATTTTTATCTTGGCTATTTTTTCAATAATAATTTATTTCGAGGCATGATTTCAATCTGCAACAATAGTTGCCATTAAATTTTAGAGAAGAAAGGGTTACAGTTGTGGTTAGCGAAATGCCAATATAATAATATCATCAAGGTAAAATACGTCAAAATCTGTTTATGGGTTTAGGTTACCCAAAGAAACCCAGGAAAGGTTATAAATTAAAGGTTATATGCATAGTTCATCGTTTGTCATTGTTACAGTCCGGTACTACTACTTAAAATAGATTTATAACGTACAATTAATGCAAAATATCATCGCTCTGGTCTTTTTGGACAGAGCAATCACAGCCATAGCGATCAGAAAAAGTCACAAAATCATAAATATTGCCGAATTTAAAAGCAGTAGAAAGTTGTGATTACGTCTCATAAAAAACATAACGATCACTTAATTCTCATAACAAACACATTCACAAGCTTACTATTTAATTTAAATAACGTGCCACAGCAATCATAAAATTCGAGAACCAAATCCAGAGCAATCATAAACTTACCTTCGTAATGTTGGAGCGCGGGAACGTGGCACACAGGTATCCTCCTCGGCGGTTAGACCACTACTCGCGTTGCCCCGCGGGAGGGGAATAGAGTGTCTATATCGCGTAACTAGGGATGAGCGCGATGTTTTACCTCAGCGCAGAGCGATGAGATAAAATGCCCGGTCACGATTTTAAATTCAAATTGTGGCAAAAGTATCGTTAATATAACTAAAACTATTTTACTACAATGAAGATTAACTATTTGTTATGTAATCTAAATAAGTTGTTTCATATGAACCTTCTTATTAAAAAGTTAAAGAATATTTTTTTCATTCAATCGGGAGTTGGGTCAACCCAGAGCGATTAGGATTTTAGGGTTTAAGATTTTTTTTAAATATTTAAAATAAATTTATTCATAATATTAGCCTTGTAACACGTAGATTAGACACCGAACTGTATACACGATTACTTTTACATCGTTCTGGAGCTGAAACACAGTAACTCCACTCGAGTAATAGTTACTATTGGCAATGTTATTTTTTTTTAAGACATCTATTAAAGAAGTTAGAAAATTATCACTTTTTTTCTGTCATACGAGTTAAATCTTAGTAGGGACTTCCACTATTTCATTCATAAACGCAATATCGTACGCGATCCGCTGGATAATGACGTAGCGCGGCACAGCTGTGAATGAGGTCAATGGACGTCGGACGAATTTGATATCCGACTGCAAGTAGGTAGGTTTCAGGTACGATTTAGGTTGGTGTAAGTTCATTTACCTACATCATCTTTCGTTCGTATCAGAAGCACGTGTTTACCACTATCACATCTCTTCATTAACGAGAGAAATTAATTGGCATTTAATTCACCACTCTCGCATCACGAAATCACTAGTTGGTACTCGTACCTATTCAACTAGATACCGACACGACGACAGTACGCTTGGGAGTTAGGCCTTGAATCGAGAGTTGACCTGTCGACCAATGAACCTACCTACCATAATATTGTGATTCATAAAATAATACTGCTTTTAACATTTCTTTTGCGGCAATGCTAGCGGCTGCTACAAAGGCAGGCAGTTCGCACAGAAAAACGAATCGTTTCGTCTGTCGAATAGAGTTCATTATTAGTTGCAGGTATCAGGAGGTATTGGGAGTATTAGGTTGGAATTAAGACCTTATTTTCATAACGTTAACCGTGTAATTCGGTTGTGCATCTTTGTAACAGTCAGGTCGGACACGAGGCAATCGGTTTCTCAGAATATTTTTTAGTAAACTTAGTAAACATTACTTTTAGGTACCTAGTTTGGTAAAATTTCTAATTTTCACCGTTTGCAGTTAAGAAATAAAGTCTGAATTCGCTTTTCGTATTTTTATTTGCAAACCAACTTATCTATCGCGTATGTATTTTATTTTATTTGTTTATGTACCTATCTAACGCGGCGGATCTTATGTTTTCGAGACGGCGAAGGCTGTAGTGAAGGCACACTGGCGGATGAACTAATTAGATAGATACTTACATACCTACCTACACGACGTCAGTAACAACCACGTTGTTGCTACTGCAGATACCTAGGTAGTAGGTACCTACCCGTGACAATAATAAATCGTTTGATTCTGCATTCATGACCATTGTTCGATCTAAATTGCATTTATGTTTACGTACATAACAGTTAAATAACTCTAATTTTTCCTTCATACTTTCTACGGGCTTAGGACCGTCGTCGCGTCAGTAATACATTTTACGTCTAATTATGTACCTACTTACTTTGTAAGTATTCTTTTATTCTCAAGAAAAAGTATTGCAGGCGCAGGCGTATTTAAAAAATTGGAGCTATACAAACATAATCAACATAAAACTAACTAAGGCTAAGAACATAAATTAGATAATTACACTTCCCTGTATCGAAGCAACTGCTCAAAATGGAGTCCACTTCGCTCGATACATAGACGGGCACGTTTCATTAAATTGTCTTTTAATTTTCCTAATGTGTCTCTGTCACTTTTCACAATATTAAATGCGTCCACTATCGCACTTCGTAACTCATCTCGAGTAGTACGCTCCTCGAAATAAACTAGTCTTTTAATTTCGGACCACAAATAAAAATCCAAGGGTGTTAAGTCAGGGCTCCTTGCGGGCCAAGCCACAGGGCCACCACGACCTATCCACTGCTCACCAAACTCACTGTTTAGGTACGCACGCACTGAAGTAGCAAAATGGGCAGGGCATCCATCATGCTGGTAGAACATACCGCGTAAATATGCCAGAGGCACATCCTCTAGCAACAGCGGTATCACAGTTTGCAGCATCTCTAAATAAGACCCACCAGTCAGGTGACCTTCAATAAAAATAGGCCCTATTATTTGGTCGTTAATAATGCCTGCCCAAACATTCACGCTGAATCTAACCACAGGTTATGGTGCGCCATCCCATAAAAATCCACCATTGCCCAATACTCCACGTTGGAGAACACGTATTGCCGACTCATTATTAGCTCGAGATTAGGTTGCGCGGGAATGACCTAATACAGCGAAACGCGTGACAATACTAGGAAAGAAGGGCGGGCGGGCGCCCGGTCGGCTAGAGTCTAGAGCGTGGGGTGGGGGCGTGGCTTACGGATCATACTGTCTGATCGATGAATGGATTTTTCAATGGGTACCGTTCGTATGTGTTGCCGATCGTGTTTACGTTTTACACACACATATGCATTTACCGCAAAGAAGCATTACTTCGAGTTCTCATTATTTCACAAAAAAAACATTAATTTTAATTTTTCGCGATTTTTTTTATTCTTACTTTTTAAAAAAAATAGTCCCAATCGTTTCGAGTTCGATGATCGAGTTTATGGCTTTCGGTTCCAGAACTACCTAAAAGTAACCGTGTATAAAAAAATATTTTGAAAACGTTTTTCGATTTTAAAATGGGTTTATCCAGCCCGACACGAAAAAAAATGCCTCTGGAGATCGACCCAAGAACTCCTTTCTGTATGTCATATGTGCAGAGGCACCGCTGTCCAAAATCTAAGCATTCTCTTCAGTTGTATTAAAACTGGTTTCTATATTGAACGCTAATAAATCTGCACCTTTCTGTTGAGGTTTTCTGGGCTTGGATTTCTTTGGAGCACGACATTCTCGAGCAAAATGTCCTCGCCTTCCACAATTATAACACTCGAACCGGTGTTTGGTGGGTTTATTTTGATTTGAACCACCAGCACCTTTATTCTGATCGTTTTGTTTTGGGTTATTCTTCCAATCTTTGTTAGCCACAAGGAGAGACGTTTCCTGCTCGTCTTCACACTGCATGCTGGCTTCTTCGTCCAATAAACGAGCAGTTAAATTGACAAGAGTCTGATTCGCTGGATCCAATGACATCCAGGCTTGACGGAGTGATGTATACTTGGGAGGCAATGTTCCAAGTATTTTTGTAATCACAGCCATTTCACTGATGTTTTCTCCGCTTTCTTGAAACTGCTTGGCTAAAGATTCGATTATAGAAATGTGCTGAGCGACACTGTCACTTGTCGACAAGAATCTCTCATGAACTAAAATTTTACATAATTCACTCTTCTGTTCATATATTGATTCTAGTTTTGACATTATTTCCATGGCAGTTTCACAGTTCTCTATCAAGGTAATTTGTTTGTAAACCATCGAAGAGGTCATAATATACATTGCCATGCCGTCATTTTTCGTCCACTCAACACTGTTTACAGATGGTTTAGGCACTGAAATATCGATCCCTTTTGCTTTTAGTGCACACTTTATCTGAAATTTCCATTGCCTGAGGTTCTGTCCATCGAATTTATCTAAATTCATTGTCGCGCGGGAATCCATTTTTGAGGTTATCTTGTCAATTTGTTCTAACAACGATTGTAACTTTTCTTTGCTGTTTTCTTTGAGATTTCAATTACAGAGTCTACTAGGCCCATAACCTATAGGGCTATGGGTGTTTTATCAATTAAAATATGTTAATTAATTAGATATGAAAACTTTTATTTTACAACTGCACAGCAAGAACACGATGTACAATAGAACATAGAGTGTCATAGACAATGCTGTCACCTGGTTAAACTTTTTAAAAGCTTATTTAACTAAACAATTAACATAGTTTATAAGTTGTATTTTACGAACCCTCTATGGATGCTGCTTGTCCGAAATAAAAGTTATTTTATTTTATTTTTATATATAACAAAAAGAACGACAAAACACCCATTCATTGGACACCGGATGCTGAACAAGCATTCTTGAAATGTAAAAACAGTCTCACACAAGCAGTCACGTTATCGTTTCCGGTAAGTAACGCGCCACATACACTATTTGTGTTTCAAATAGTTGTGTAGGAGCTGTGTTGCAACAGTATATTCACGGTAAATGGTACCCATTAGGATATTTCTCAAAGAAATTAACTGAAACACAAAAAAAACTATAGCACTTGACAGAGAGTTACTTGCTATATTGAAGGTCGTCAATTAATTATTTTTACGGACCACAAGCCAATAACGTTTGCATTTTCAAAATTATGTAAAACAAACAATAAAGAAAGTCCGAGACGTATCAGACAATTAATTTTCATAAGCGAATTCACAACTGACATACGCCATATAAGTGGACCAGATAACATTGTTGCAGATGTGTTATCACGTATAGAAAGTATAGAATGTACAGCAAACGTAATTGATTATGAAAAACTAGCAACAGAGCAAAAGAAAGATCAAGAAATAAAAAAAAACTTAAACGATTCTAGATACCAGTTTAAAAATGTTTAGTTCCGAATAGCGATCAATACATACGTCGCGGTACATGCAATAGGTCGAATGTGAGTTAGGTACCACTTTACAGGAAAGAATAAAAACTGATTATTTTATGTTGTGTTAGATAAATAAGACTTGTGATCTTGCATTTTGTATTAAAATAGGATATGAAATCATTATCTTATTACAATAGTGGTCATTGACTTTACAGTTTTTGTGAAAAGTTGACATAGAACATATTGCGTCTGTATCAAAAACCACTTTGATGACATAGGTTAAATTGATATCAAAACAGAAACAAAAAAAAAAATCATGTAAATATTAAAGTATTATTTATTATGTAAAAATAAATTTATTTGTAAAGTAGTCTTATAGAATTGACGATAATCTTGTGGAATCAATTGTTTTAGTTCTTGCAAGTGCATCAATTGAAAAACATTTATAATCACAATCATTCAAGTATGAACTCGAAAAGAAAAAAATTGTGAGGTTAGTTTTATGTTAGAAATTTACTTCTTTGTTATGATTAAAAATATAACGTAATATTACTGTCTGTTAGATTAAATTATATAAAAAGAGTTGATTACTTACAGAACAAATCAATAACGTTTAATTTCGTAAATTCACCTTTTAAAAACAAAAGACGTCTCGCATCAAGGGAATACAATGACATACGATAATTTGCAGGAACCAAAACAAAGACGTCTGTCATTGGTCATATTGCAACTAGTTCAAATGCTCGCTTCTGATGCAAACGTTGCGGAAGCATGTTTTGGATACTTGCATTCTAAAAAGGAAAAATTGCATTTTTTCACATTCGATCTATTGCATGTACCGCGACAACATATACTGTGAGACATCAAAGCAAAACGCAAGACCTTATGTTGGACAACTCAGAAAAACGGCAGTTTCAGGATAATATTATTTTATTATTCACTTTATCAACTTATAACAATCTTGTTAAGCTATGACGAAGCGCGCGAGCAGTGCCCTCTAACTATGTAATTTGTAAGTTTTGTTGTTGTGTCGCGCCGCTAGCACGGATTGCATTGTTGAATCGAAACATATCAAATAAATTAGATTACTGCTGTAAAAGTGTCTAATTTACCCATACCCTTCAGGTTATGGGCCCAGGAACAGTCAGTGAGTGAAAAACAGGACATATTAGTGAACAATTGCAGTGATTTGAACCAAAACAGTTCATCGTAATTAAAAGTTATAAACGCGTGTAGTTAAGTGAAGGTCAATTAGTGTAACGCGGACTTTCAAGTTACGTTCGCCGTCGCCGTTTGTTTACTAAACTTTTGTTACGAAGATTTTTATTCATTGCTATTGTTTTGATTCTGGAGTTGAAGAAACTTTATTATGGCTACATCTATAAAGATTGATCGACTTACTGGTGATAATTATGATACATGGAAAATTCACATGCGGGCTATATTAATTAAAAATGACTTATGGGAGTTTGTTTCGGGATTATTGCCCAAACCACAGTTAAATGATCCAAAATATGCTGAATGGTTGAAAATGGACAGAAAAGCCGAAGCCGACATACTGTTAGCGGTAAGTCCAAGTGAATTGGCCGCATTGGATGGTTTGGAAAGTTCCAAGGCCATTTGGGAAAAACTGAAATCTATGTATCAGTCCAGCGGTCCTGCTAGAAAGGCCTCTTTGTTGAAGAAACTGGTACTGACTCGTTTGCAAGAAGATGATGATTTGAAGAAACACATCTCGGATTTTTTTGATGCAGTTAAGAAACTGAGAGAAATCGGTTTAATAGTTATAGACGAACTATTAGCCATTTTATTGTTGTATAGTTTACCGGATTCATTCGCCATGTTTAGAACGGCAATGGAATCACGCGATGATTTACCATCAACGGAAACGTTAAAAGTGAAGATTATCGAGGATCATGAAGCTCGTAAGTCAAAGACAGCTGATCAGGGAGCTATGTTCGTCAAACGTATCAATAAAAATAAAAATGCCAATCTGAAGAAGAATCATGACAAGGACAACCACGGCAATAAAAATAATTTTGAATGTCATCGTTGTGGTCGTCGTGGGCATTTTGCGAGAGACTGCAGAACTAAGTATATCAACAAGAATAAACAAAGTGCACAGAGTTTGGAAAATAGAGACGACAAAGAGCAAAAGACAACAATGTTGTTCAGTACTATCGAAGAGGTTATGCAAGGTGAGAAAGTAAATCCTATTTGGTGCATTGACAGTGGATGCACAGGTCATATGTGCAACGAGAAGCAAATGATCGAGGATTTTACGCAGCTAGATTCAGAGCTAAATTTAGCTAATAGCGACAGAACACAAATTACTGGGACTGGTAAGGTCAAGATTTCTGTAGACACGGGCAGTGAAGAACGCCAGATAAATATAGAAAAAGTGTTCTACGTATCCGACTTACGAACAAACCTATTATCAGTGGCTAAGATGACAGATCGCGGGTTCGAGGTTCACTTTAGGAAGAATGATGCGATTGTGATTGATGACAATGATAAAATTCATATGCGTGCAGAAAGAGATGGAAATCTGTACCATGTTCGAATGAGTAAGAATTCTGTTAATAATATTGAAGCAGTTAAGAATTCAATAGACATGTGGCACCAACGACTCGGACATCTCAACGAACGCGACTTGAAAACTATGGCGAACAATAGTTTAGTACACGGGCTAACATTTAAGGATGGCGAAAAGTTGTCCCAATGTGAGATTTGTATTAGTGAAAAACAAACATGCACGCCTTTTCCAAAGAAAGGAGAAGATAGTACCACCGAATTACTAGAAATAGTGCATAGTGATGTTTGTGGCCCCATGAATCATCAGTCGTATGGCGGTAAGAAATATTTTGTTACTTTCATTGATGATAAATCTAGATGGTGTGAAATCTACTTCATTGCGAGTAAAAGTGACGTCTTAAGCGTGTTCAAAACTTACAAAGCCTATGCAGAGAATTTAACTGGGAAGAAAATAAAGAATCTTCAGTCTGATAACGGTCGAGAATATGTGAATAATGAGTTTGATGATTATCTGAAGAAGGCTGGAATTAGAAGAAGATTGACGGCGCCATATACACCTCAACAGAATGGTATTGCCGAAAGAAAGAACAGGACATTGGTCGAAATGGCACGATGTATGATGCATCACGCCGGAAGTCCTCCTTCATTTTGGGCTGAAGCGGTAAATACTGCTAATTATATAAGAAACCGGTGTCCAACAACAGCCTTAAATGGTCAAATACCTTTTAAACTGTGGAGAGGAAAGAAACCTACAGTTATATATATGCATGTGTTTGGCTCGAAGGCTTATTATAAAGATAAGGGAAAACCGAAAAGAAAATTTGAGTCACGTTCGCAGCTAGGAATATTTGTGGGCTATGATATTCAATCTAAAGCATACAGGATACATGATCCTGCAACAAGAAAGATTATTGTTACTCGTGACGTGAAGTTCATGAATGAGACAGCATTTAGGCATGAATATAAGGAAATACTTGATGACGAAGAAGATACTGATGAAGAAGAAGTGAGAATAGAATTGAATGCGTCTAATGAGAACAATAAAAGAAAGGAAGATAACTCTAAGATATTAAAAGCCAACAAAAATGTTGCTAGATCAAGAAGATCACTTGAAATAATTCATGAACCAGAAGAAGATGGAGATAGAGGTCAATTATATAGAAAAAGGAAATCAACTGTTTCATGGGAAAATTTAATAGAACCCTCTAAAAGAGGAAGACCTCGCCTAACTCGTACTGGTCAGGCGGGCAGACCGCGGAAAGAATTTCACACAGTGAAAGAGAATAATACTGTAGACAGTAAAAATGAATCAGATGAATCGAATGAACAGATAAGTGCAGGGATAGCAATAATAGAACAAATGTCGTGGAAAGATATAGAGAAGAGAAGCGACTTGAATTTGTGGAAATCTGCTCTAGAAAACGAGTATCTCTCTCAGATAAAGAACAAAACTTGGGAAATTGTGTATTGTATTGTTGATTGTCAAATCACTTTATTACAAATTCGTACACAGTAAATTATAATGTTTTTCGGTATTCAACAATATTTAAAACTTCCAACGATCAACGGTCAATCAGGCCGAGTTTTCGTTAAGAACTTCTCGAGTCGGCCGTCAGCGAGCGAATGGTCGAGTCTTAGCTGTCGTGTAAGCACTACGGTTGGTGGGAGGGGCATACCTCTCCCACCAACCAGTAACTCTTAACAGTGTTGCTAGTTAAGTCTACACAATACTACTATATTTTGTAACAGCTCGGCCATCCGCTCGTCAACGAGTGCCTTCGTTGTTAGTTTTTTTTTTGTAAGTACCATAAAGAAAATACAGTTCAACTCGAAAGTAAATGCTTAACTACTTCAGTCGTCTAACACATTAAATATTCTATTTGACTTCTGTCAGGTTTATCTATGTATTTATTTACATATCTATATTTGTAGTAATCAATCGATCGCGGTTTCATTTGTTTCATACAATACAACAACTCTCTAATTCTTCATTTGTTTAAAATAAATCTTATGAGGTAAAGTATCAGGATTTCACAATCAAACAATTATCGAATCTACGGTTTAAGTTAGTTTTAGTACACTACGTATCACAAAATCCTCGGCACATCATTGTGCCTGGGAAACAGTCTAGAAAGCAAGTACTTATCCTCTATTCACTTTTAATAAAATCAAATTATCGGGTAAATTCAGTATTTCACTATGAGACATATCAAATCATTTTGTAACATATTAATTCAGTCAAGATTTCACTACTGCTTACATAATATATTTATATATATTTTTTAAATTGGTTTCTTTGGACGGCATATGCTACATTCAACAATCAACCCAAGCCAAAATCATTAGAACCGCTTATTGCTTCTCCTTGGGCGGTACATCATTGTGCACGTCATGCCCATAATAAGCGGTCCAAATCAAGATCACTAGGACCACTTATTGCTTCTCCTTGGGCGGCACATCATTGTGCACGTCATGCCCAAAATAAGTGGTCCAAATCAAGATCACTAGGACCACTCATTGCTTCTCCTTGGCCGGCACATCATTGTGCACGTCATGCCCACAATGAGTAGTCCCAATAATCACTTCAAGCTGTCCATTGATTTATCTTTAGGCGGCACATCATTGCGCCAATCATCATAATAGACAGCCTGTAAATCATGCCATAAGATACCTTGAACATGAATCATTTCCTGATCACAGTATACACATGGACTTTTCACTTATATTTTAATAACTTGTAGTCTAAGCATTGGTATCGAGTGAGGAGGTTTCGACTGGGTTCTTACGTTATTAGTAAAATTGTCATTACCACACTCGCTGTCTGAACTAGGGCTATCGTTATCGCTTTCTGAGATGGAATTAAATGATAACCAGGGGTGCATCTTATCTACAGCAATGATGGCTTCATAGCGTCGCCCTTTCCGTGATAGTGGGGTATCTTCAACGACATAGCGATCGTTTGGCAATACCTTTATCACTCTGGATGGTCCTTGTAGTTTTGGCTCCAACTTCTTCGACTGCCCGCTGCCTGATGCATGATGATGATTCGAACCAAGTCTCCTTCTATATATCGTTTAGCCGCTTTCTTACGCTTATTGTATCGTTCTTTACCGACTTCATTTTGCTTTTGCATCAAGCAGCTGACATCTGCTCTAACGTCTTCTATACTACCTTGTACCAATCCATCACCGGTAGCAGAAATTACTTCATTCAGAATACCCTGTGATGGACTGGTTATCCTACGCCCAAATAATAGTTCACTAGGCGATTTCTTAGTGATATCATGTATTGTAGTATTGATACCTAACTGTACATCGGGAAGGTACTGATCCCATGTTCGGGGATCCTTCCCGTGGGTCATCGCACCTAAAGAAGCCAGGATAGTCCTGTTCGACCGTTCAACCTGTCCATTAGCTCGAGGTGTTGACACGGCGTTAAGTATGTGCTTAATGCCAAGAGATTGAGCAAATGCTTTGAACTTTTTACTCGTGAAGCAAGTCCCTCTATCCGTGATAAGACGAGTGGGGGGTCCAAAATATCCGATTAAACTCTTGATTACCTTCATAGTTTTTGAAGATTTTGTACTCCTGACTGGTGCCAACGTAATGAATTTTGTGAACGCATCTATTATTACTAAAATGTAAGAGTTTTTGTTTTTGCTTTTATTGAAGGGGCCTAAATGGTCGGCGTGTATGGTGTGAAAGGGAACTTCTACCTTTTGTATAGGGTGTAGATATCCCTGTTGCGCACCACTCGGTAATTTGTGGTGCGCACACTCCAAACACGCAGACACATATTTCTTGATAAATGATCTCATTTTAGGAAACCAGTACAACGCACGAACCCGGTCTAACGTCTTATCAAAACCGAAATGCCCTACATCGTCATGGTTAGCTTTAACATTTGCCATCGAGAGCCCTTTGGCACTACTCATCTTAACACGCCTTCCGCTACGATTTTGTAGACGCGACCGTTTTTTAATTAAATTTATAATTTTGTGGAATATCAACGATGGATGCGGTCTCGGGATCGGATAAAATTCGTTTGATCCGCTGTATCTCGTCGTCAGAGGATTGAACTGTAGTGATTCAATCCTCTGTTGTAACGGCAAGAACATCGACGACGTGCAAATTTTCAGGGCCAGCGTCTATGGGTGCTCGGCTTAAGGCATCGACATGAGCCATTTTATCTCCTGGACGATACTCAAATTCGCAATCAAATTCTTGCAACTGCACCCACCACCTCGCTATTTTGGGGATCAAATCCCTTTTTGTCAAGGTGGTGTGCAGAGAATTGCAGTCAGTCACGATCTTGAATCTTATACCCAGTAGATAAATCCTAAATTTATTCAAAGAAGCTATCACTGCTAATGTTTCTAGCTCAAACGAGTGGAGTTTTTGCTCATACAACGATGTTTGGCGGCTAAAGTAAGCTACTGCTCTCCATAACCCCTCTCTATCCTTTTGAAGAAGAATTCCTGCTATACCGACCTTACTTGCATCGGTGTGCAGCTGGGTTTCTAAGTTTTTGTCATATAGAGCGAGGATGGGTCTATTAATTAACTGTTCCTTAATTCCTTTAAATGCCTCGTTTTCTACATTGCTCCACTTCCAAGACGTATCCTTCTTCAAAAGGGATGTTAAGGGTCTAGCTACATCCGGTTCGACGTCTCCACCCAGACCTCAAGCGCGCCGGTCCTACAGACCCCGAGTGGTCCGCGATGGGCGCTGAGGCAGCTGGACCGGGAACTCCTCCTGGAAGCCTCGATCGTGCAGGCCTGGGTGTCATCACCGGTCAGGCCTGCCGACATCAATAACGAGGCGGGTTGGTTCCAGGAGGCCATGTCCGGGATTTGCGACGTGGCAATGCCCCGTGTTCGGCCAGGAAGCGCCCGGCGTCAGGTGTACTGGTGGTCGCGAGAGCTGACGTCTCTGCGCGAGGCGTGCGTTGCCGCGCGGCACCTGTACGCCAGGCATCGCAGGCTACGCATCCGCCCTCCGGATGCGGCAGCCATTGAGGCGGAGCTGTACGAGGGATACAGAGCGGCGAAGACCGCCCTCCAAGAGGCTGTTTGGCGGGCCAAGAATCTGGCCCGCGAGGAGATGCTGGAGTCTCTGAATGGAGATCCGTGGGGGCGCCCTTACAAGATGGTGCGGGACAAACTCCGCACCCGGGCCCCCCCGCTGACGCAGAGTCTCCGGCCTGAGCTCGTGGAGGACGTGGTGAGCGCTCTGTTCCCTTCGCGAGGGGAGCATCCTCCCCCGCCTATGGCTCCGCCGCCGCGTGCGGTGCCGGGAGCGGACCACACCGATGACGATGACGACATTCCGGAGGTGACTAGGGTAGACCTGAGAGTGGCGGTACGCAGGCTGAAAGCCAGAAATACCGCCCCGGGACCCGATGGCTTGCCTGGCAAAGCCTGGGTCCTGGCCTCTGAGGCTCTCGGGCCCCAACTGGAAGGGCTCCTAAGCGCATGCTCGGAGAGAGGCCAGTTCACGCTTCGTTGGAAGACGGGGAAGCTGGTCCTCATCCGAAAGCCAGGGCGCCCTGCGGACTCTCCGTCCGCATACCGGCCCATCGTATTGCTCGACGAGGTGGGCAAGCTCTTTGAAAGAGTCATTGCCAACCGCCTCGCCGGGCACCTTGTGGGGATGGGGCTGGATCTTGCGGAACACCAGTTTGGTTTCCGCAAGGGGCGCTCAACGGTGGATGCCATCATGCGCGTGAGAGCCCTCACGACGGGGGACGCGGTGTCCCGGGGCGGGGTCGTCTTGGCGGTGTCTCTTGACATCGCCAACGCCTTCAACTCCATGCCCTGGAGCTGCATTAGGGAGGCACTCCGGTATCACCGGGTGCCGACCTACCTTCGTCGTGTGGTCGGGGACTACCTGACGGATAGGGACGTCATCTACCCCGGTCGGAGCGGAGAATGAAACCGGCGAGAGATGTCGTGCGGTGTTCCACAGGGATCGGTTCTGGGACCGGCCTTGTGGAACATCGGTTACGACTGGGTGCTGCGCGCCGACCTCCCTAGCGGCGTCAGCGTAGTTTGCTACGCTGACGACACGCTGGTACTGGCACAAGGGAGGTCGCACGAGGCGGCGGCCGAAAACATGACACGCGGGGTTGCGATAGTCGTGGAGAGGATCCGGCAATTGGGTCTCGAGGTGGCATTGCACAAGTCCGAGGCCATGTGTTTTCATGGGCATCTGGAGGCGATAGTCCTCGCGCGCCTGCACGAATGGCGCGCGGAGGCACTAAGTCGGTTGGAAACTCCGCTGCCGCGGCAAATTGCCGCTCAGCGGACAGACCTCCGCCTCCGGCGTGATCTCATGGCGACATGGAGAGAGCGATTGTCGCAACCCCGTGCAGGGCACGCCACCATAGTGGCGATAAGTCCCCTCTTTGAGGAGTGGCTAGAGAGGCGCCACGGCGCCCTCACCTACCGCCTGACGCAGGTCCTCACCGGACACGGTTGTTTCGGGAGGTTCCTGCACCGGATCGGGCGGGAGGAAACGCCCGGGTGTTTCCATTGTGAGGATCGTCCGGAGGACACGGTGGAACATACCGTGGAGGTCTGCCCCGCTTGGGCGGAGCACCGTCGTGTCCTCGTTGCGGCGATCGGCTGCAGCGATCTCTCGCGTCCGGCCCTGGATCAAGCCATGGTCTGGAGCGAGAGGGAATGGGAAGCCGTCACCTCCTTCTGCGAAGCAGTCATGCTAGTGAAGGAGGTGGCGGGACGTGAGAGGGAAAGAACCTCACGTCCCAGCCGCCGCGGGAGACGCCCTGGGCGTCGGGGGTCACGTGGTGGCTCCCGGCCACCGTAGGCGCGGGCCTGTGGACGGCGAGCTATGGGCTAGCTCGCCGTCCGGCCGTCTTCTGAGGACAGGCCGTGTCGATGGCGCGTTCGTGTTCCACGCGCGCCTCAAAGAGATGTCAGCAACGATGTAGGGGTCTGCAAGGACCGATGCCTGCCAAGGCTGCGGGACTGTTCGAAAGAGATACCGTGGCCCTGGAACACAAAGGGCAAAGAAGGAACATGGATGGGTTTTAGTCAGTACAAGTCTGACACTCCCTTCCGCTCCGCCCAGAGTGGGAGGGGGTCATTTGATGATTTCCCATCCGAAAAAAAAAAAAAAAAAAAAAGGGTCTACCTATAAGATCGAATCCTTTGACGAATCGTCAGAAGAAACTAGCCAATCCTATAAATCGCCTAACATCGTGGACGTTAGTAGGAGTAGGAAACTTAGAGATCACTTCTGTTTTTAAGGATCCCGGCTTAATCCCTTGACCACTAATTTCAAAACCTAAGAAGTCTAATTTATCAAACATGAATCTACATTTTTTAATTTAAGAGTAAGACCACCCTCTTTTATCAGTCTTAGGACCTCATCCAACCGTCGCATTGCTTCTCCAAACGACTGCGCCGGGATTAAGATGTCATCCATATATATTATTACGTACCCTACTTTTGATTTGGGAAGGATTTTATGCATTGCCCTCTGAAAAACTGAAGGCGCATTTGCCAAACCAAACGGTACTCTCGTATACTCGAATTGGCCGTCCGGTGTCACGAATGCAGTTTTCTCTTGGGACTTTTCAGAGATAGGAATTTGGTAATATCCCGACGCCAGGTCGAGGGATATGAAGATATTATGGCCTGCTAACTTGTCAAGCAGATCTTCCACTCTAGGGAGGGGATTATGATCGCGTTTAGTTTTAGAATTAAGCGTTCTGTAGTCCACACAAGCGTTTTTCACCGCTCTTTTTCCTGACTATCACGATAGGGCTCGCATAAGGAGAAGAAGACTCTTTTACTATACCACATTCTAACATCTCTGCTACCATTTGTCGTACATCTTCCCTCTCAGGGTGTGAAAGTCTATACGGCCTGTAAATCACAGGTTGTTCATCCTTTAGGTGTATATCCATTTCAACGACCGTAGTGAATCCTAAGTCCCTGAGACAGGAACAAAAACCATTCCTTGTAACTGAGAAGTAGGTTCTTAACTGCCTGCTTTTGCTCATTTGTGACGCTATCTCCGACATTTGGCTCAAATTCATCGCCTTCGTCACTCAACTTAACAAATCATACACGTATTTGCAGCCTTGACGTGTTTTGCTACGGGTAAGTAATTGTTTACTTTTTATCAGTAATTCTTTAGTGCTCAAATTCAAAATTAAAATTCAACCTTTGCCTTTATTTATTTCATATTCCCCTGGAAACAAGAAATATTTGGACCCAATTGGACCACGAATTTCCCCAGCTACAAATAAAGAACCAGAAAAAACTGGAGCTGATATTACTTGGATAGGTTTTATTTCATTAGACTTGACATAACTGTCACTGCTATAAGTCAAGTGTATCTTGACATCATCGGCAGTTTTACTAATGTCTAATTCATTTGCAGTTTTAGTTATTTTTATACCCGGGCGTTCTGAAAACGTATGGCCCAATAGAACAGGATAGTTAGTGAGATGATCGTCAACTATTAATACCTCAACATCGTTTTCAACTATATCCTGCACTTCAATGGTCACTTTAGAACTACCCGCAAGCTGATACGGTATGTTGCCAAGTCTCTTTAATAGTGGCAAGTTTCTACCAGTTGAGAAACCGATTCCTAATCTCATGGCATCAGAAAAGCGTATTAACGTGCATTCGCTACCCAAATCTAAGTGGCACTGCACCTTTACTCCATTTAAGATAATAGGAAAGGTGTATATACTGGATGCGATGTGACTAGCAATATTAAGGACAGATTTTTCCTTATCGTTTTTTTTGGGGTACATTCGCTTTTGGGCACGCATTTGCCAAATGCCCTAAAAATTTACAGCGAGTACATTCAAAAAAATCAAAATCAAAATATTTTATTTCACATAGGCCTAGATGGGCACTTATAAAACGTCGACAAAAAGGTGCACGGTTCGGGTTGGTCGTTTCCTATGGAGAAGAACCGGCAAGAAACTCCATGGTTACTCTTTTCAAATCATTTGGTGTTACAGTATTATGGATACAGCATTTGTACTTAAGTATGGGGGGACAGCGTAGGCCCGACAATAAGTCGTTGCTTACTACACAAAAAATGTAGAACAAAATAAAAAGTTAACAAAAGTTAACAAGCAGCTGGGAATCTACAAAGCCTACAATGTCCACACATTCACAAACAATCGATAAAAAGAATCTATACAAAGGTAAGAAAATATTGTAAAATACTAAATTAAACAAGTGACACAAATACTGTTATCAGTGCTGTAACTATTTTGAGGAAAAGATATAAATGATTTGAAAATTACTGTAAAATCTGATTCAAAAGAAGAGAAAAAAATTGAGAATAGTTAGAGACATCCACATATTTGTGCCGTTTATGAGCTACCAGGGTGGCCGCAAGCGCAGAAGGAACTAAGGCCAAACTTCTTTATCTTCAACGTAGTCCTTGATTTTGTAGTATGCTTTTTTAATAAGGACACGTTTGATGTGGTTTTTGAACTTTCCATCGGTCAGTTCTATAACTGACTTTGGCAACTTGTTATAAAAGCGTATGCTGTTTATAAGAAAAGACTTGCTAGTTTTTGTTAATCTAAATTTAGGTATTACAATTTCGTGTTTACCGCGTGTATTTATCTTATGAAAGTCGCTTCTAATTTTGAAAAGCCCTCGATTTTTGCGGACATATAAAATACATTCTAAAATATAAAGTGAAGGCAGGGTTAGTATATCAATCTCTTTAAATTTTTCTCTGAGGGACTCGCGAGGACTCATTTTATAGATCGCGCGGACTGCCCTCTTTTGTAAAATGAAAATCGAGTCAACGTCTGCTGCTGATCCCCACAGCAGAATGCCATAGGACATAATACTGTGGAAATAAGCATAGTATACTAGCCTAGCTGTAGCCACATCAGTTAACTGCCTTATTTTTCTTACTGCATATGCAGCTGAGCTTAATCTACCCGAAAGAGTTCTAATGTGCGCGCCCCACTGCAATTTTGAATCGATAGTAATCCCTAAGAATACAGTTTCCGCTATAATATCAAGTTTTTTGCCGTCAAGATTTAAATCCAGATCCCGTTGCGGCACATTCGGTAAAGAGAACTTCAGACATTTTGTTTTGTTCGCATTAAGTAAAAGATTGTTAGCTGCGAACCATTTCGAGAGAACGGTTAGACTTTCGTTGGCATGTAAGACATTCGTATCTTTTCTATCTATTTTAAAAATTAGCGAAGTGTCATCAGCAAATAGAATTATATCCGATAATTTGGCCATCATATAAGGGAGATCATTAATGTAAACAAGAAATAGGAAAGGACCGAGAATTGAACCTTGGGGCACGCCCATTTTGACTAGAGACCCGGAGGACGTCGCCCCATTTACATTTACTTTTTGCTGCCTATTAGATAAATAGGAAAGAAGAAGGTCAGCAGCTTTTCCACGAATTCCGTAGTGGTGTAATTTACAGATTAGTGTGTTGTGGTCGACGCAGTCAAACGCTTTTGAGAGATCACAGAAAATGCCAATGGCATCCTGGGACTTCTCCCAAGATTCCAAAATATGACTGATGAGTTTTACTCCCGCGTCCGTTGTCGACCTTCCCTTCGTGAAACCAAACTGTTGTCTATGCAGAATCCCATTTGAGTTGAAGTGAGACAACATCTGGTCCAGCATGATTTTTTCATAGATTTTACTCAATGCTGGAAGCACAGATATAGGTCTATAATTTGAGGGATCACTCTTTGAACCCGATTTGAAAATTGGTACTACTTTACTATGTTTCATTAGATCAGGAAACTTGCCGCTGTCCAAACATTGATTGAATATGCCAGTTAGGACAGGAGCGATTGAGTCAATAATGTCTCCAAGAACCTTGACGGATATCCCCCATAAGTCTTCAGTATTTTTTATGTTGAGACTTTTGAATGCCTTTTTAATTGTAGCAATACATATTGGTTTAAATTTGAAGTTTGGTATGTACTGAGTAAAGTTTTCTTTAAGAAGAGCTTCAGCTAATTTAGAAGAAGAGGGGAGAGATTTAGTAACCTCTAACGGAATGTTGGTAAAGAAAGTTTCTAGAGTCTCAGCGACTTTTAGCTTATCAGAAATGGTCTGATTATCTATTTTCAAAGACAATTGATTCTGATCTCGTTGTTGTGCCTTTCCAGTTTCTCTGTTAATTACCTGCCACACAGTTTTTATTTTATTATTAGAAATACCAATTTTGTTAATTATTATTTGTGATTTTGCTTGAGCGCAGACACTTTTGAATATTTTTGAATAGTTTCTAACGTAAGTATGAAAAACTTGATCTGAAGTCAGAGATTTTTCGTGATATAAATTATATAAAGTATCTCTGCTTTTTCTTATTCCCACAGTGGCCCATTCACTAAATTTCGATTTAGAATTGACTTTAACTGTTTTTAAAGGACACGTTTTATTGAATTCTTGACAAACTGTAGAAAATAATGTGCCGTAGTTTATATTGGGGTCTTTTGAATCAAAATTAGCGTTAGAAAGGCTGCTAAGAACATTATTATTAAAAGATTTTAATTTATATTTAGTAAGAGGTCTTAATTGAATAGTTTTACCTAAGTATAGGTTTTTGTCCGTTTGTGATCCGCAAGAGAACCAGAGTTACCGACGTAGCCCGAAGAATAGCCAAACTTAAGTGGCAGTGGGCAGGGCACATTGCTCGCAGAACGGATGGCCGATGGGGCCGAAAAGTTCTGGAGTGGCGACCGCGAACCGGAAGACGCTGCGTTGGAAGGCCTCCCACTAGGTGGACCGATGACCTCGTAAAGGTTGCAGGGATCCGCTGGATGCGAGACGCACGGGACCGGTCAATGTGGCGACACTTGGGGGAGGCCTATGTCCAGCAGTGGACGTCTTTCGGCTGAAATGAATGAATGAATGAATAGGTTTTTGTCTAACTCAAAAGATACAAGTTGACCAGTATGGTCTGACCTAACGCCACTAATTAAAAACGAATCTTTTACGTTACAATTAGTAAATACATTATCTATGCATGATGCTGAAGTTGCTGTTATTCTAGTCGCTTCATTAAATAAATGTTTAAATTGAATGATTTAAACAATGAGATGAGTTTACATTTTTCGGGTGAATTGACTAACAGATCAATATTTAAGTCACCACATACAAAAACTAATTTATTATCTCTAAAAAGTCTACTTAATATTTCTTCCATTGTGATTAAGAACAATGACAAGTTTGATGCTGGTGGTCTATAGACACATAAGAAAGTATGCCCTTCAACCTCTGCACATGCTACCTCACATAAGCGATCAACAGAGTAAGCAGTGATATCCTTCCTTTCTTTATATCTGAGACAGCTATTACAAAGTATCAGGGTACCACCACCCACTGTGGATCTGTTGAACGCGCTGGCAACTGAAAAATTATTTACATTAAACAACATCCTATCTGGTTTTAACCAAGTTTCACTAAAACATAGAATATCCATGTGGTATTTATCTACTAACATTTCCACGTCTAAAATTTTGCCGGAGAAGCGATTTATATTCTGGTGATAAAGTAAAATATTACTATTCATCTTCTCTTTTGTCGGCTCTAAAAGTTTAAAGAATCTACTACAGTACTATCGGAGGTACTAGATAATACTGTTTCATCACTTAACCTAGTCTCAGTTAAATTATCATTAACTGCGTGTATATTAAAAGCTAACAATGTAGCTAATAAGTGTCTACTTTTTTTGGGAATGAATATATGTTCCCGAATCAAAACAAAATCTCTAACAAAATTGTTAGTATCAAAAAACAATAATCGGTCACTATGACGACATGATAAAATATGCATCAAGTTATTTAGTCTAGAAATATAATCATTTTCTTGATCACTTAAATTGCCAGAATATGGCAATGCACATAATATTAATTTGCCTAATCTTAACTTAAGTAGGGTGTCGATACCATTACCATTTGATCGTGGGTTTATCACATTTATAACTGGGGTGGCCAGGCTGACGGCAATTAAAGCAAACCATGAGTCTATCCTCTGACTTGTTCGTCTTGTTAGTTACCTTTGTATTCGCGTGAATAGTAGAACGTTTTTCTTTATCTCTACCCGACCTATCTGGCTCTCTAGGAGTTCCCGGTTTTACATTTTTAAGAAATTTCAATAACTGTTCTGGCTCTGAAAACTGCGCTGCTTGGGCTCCTGACCTTATACCTCGATCCTCGATTCCATAGACTATGCAATCTACTGCATCTTTACCACGAATATTGCAGCGATTAAGCAGGTTAATTTTCGCGTAATAGTATAACTCGGGGGATTCGCCAAATCGTAGTTTCTTATTTAGCATCTCTGTTAGTAATTCTCCATAGTTTTGGCTAGACGGAAATGTCTCTATTAATTTCGCTTTCCACTCTTCCCAAGAATGCAAGACAGTAGGCAAACTTTGATACCACGTCTTGGCGATGCCCGTGAGTTTAGGTAGGGCGTAATGTATGACCTGTTTTTCTGACCATTCGTAAATTTGCCTACATTCTTCGACTTTAGAAATCCATGCATTAATAGTTTGCTCTTTGATCATTGGATCAAATTCAGGTATAACCTGGTTTAGAGACGAAAACTTCTCACTCGACCCGAATTTCGAAGACTTCATAATATCTAAGAATGACTCAATCAATAAAGTAGTATTTTGATTACTCACATCACGTCTGCTTCGTTTCGTTTCATTAGCCTCGCCGTCACGATCAGAACTATGCTTCGCTCTGCCACGTTTCTGATAGCGGTCGCCCCGACACTTGCTGATCGGTCGGCTGTCGCGCTTGTGCCGCGGTCGGTTCTTGCTGCGACTGCGTGACGCACTCGTCAGTTCACTGCGGCGCTCCCTGCTGTGCCTGCTTCGATGCTCGCCGGGGTTCTCGTCACTGCAGTCGCTATGGTCACGTCGCTTGGTGCGACGTTTCGAAGTAATGCTGCGCCGGTGCTTGCTCCGGTTGCGCCTACTGCAGTAGTCATCAGCCTCACTGCTGCCATCGCGGCAACGCGACGGTGTTCGAACCCGCTCAGGTTCCATCGGTATACTGATAAAGGCAAAAAAAAAACGCATCATTCCCTTTTAATTGGTTGATGTTGAAGCCAAAGCTTAGCATTTGCGTGTAATTTTACCAAGCACCACGGATCATTAACATTGTCAAGGAGTGCCCCGACCAAGTGCTGACAGTAACATTGTCAAGTTGGTAAAGGTTTAACTATGTGAATATAATTTGGGAAGTAAATTCCAACCAGACAACCTCAATACCGGGGGGTACCCCGGCCAATTTTGGTTGTGATCATAGAAGACACAAGCTCTTTACCAACATTGTCAGGGAGTGCCCTGACCAAATGTTGACAAATCTCACCCTTGCATAATAATCACCTTTAGAATTTTCAAATGTCTGTGGGCAAGTGGACGACAACAAGTATCGCACAATGAAGAAAAGAAAAGAAAGAAAAACTTATTTTCTTACCTTGTTATCGTAATCCCACTTTTGAGTTGTTGGACAACTCAGAAAAACGGCAGTTTCAGGATAATAATATTATTTTATTATTCACTTTATAAACTTCAAACAATCTGAATCAAATCACTTTATTACAAATTCGTACACAGTAAATTATAATGTTTTTCGGTATTCAACAATATTTAAAACTTCCAACGATCAATGGTCAATCAGGCCGAGTTTTCGTTAAGAACTTCTCGAGTCGGCCGTCAGCGAGCGAATGGTCGAGTCTTAGCTGTCGTGTAAGCACTACGGTTGGTGGGAGGGGCATACCTCTCCCACCAACCAGTAACTCTTAACAGTGTTGCTAGTTAAGTCTACACAATACTACTATATTTTGTAACACTTATTTAACAGAAAGTTGTAGGAAAGACATATTTTATGCAATACATAATCTTAGTCATCCAGGCATACGTAAATCTCGCCAGATGATTAAAGAAAAATTTTGGTGGCCAAGTATTAACCGAGATATTGGCCTATGGGCAAAAACATGTATTAACTGTCAAAAGTAAATAGACATACTAATTCAAAACATGGTAGATATCCTCCTGTTGACAGATTTAATCATATACATATTGATCCATGGATCCAGGACCATTACCTATAACCTCAGATGAATACAGGTACTGTTTAACAATAATAGATAGAGGTACAGGTTGGCCAGAGGCATATCCAATGAAAGATATATCAGCAGAAACTGTAGCGAAAATAGTATACAAAGTGGAGCAGGAAGATTGACATTCCTCCAAACCACGTAAAGAGTGTTACGTTCTTTACCCGTATACAAAAAATCAATCAAATCCAATGAATACTTTAGCCACAGGAAGTTATTTTTCTTTTTCTTATTTCACAACATGATGTAGATCTGAGTCCGTAATAATAGGTAAACATTGTAAGGTCAATAACCTCTGCAAAACGTACGATTCTATTCTCTACGTCTGTATGCTTGAAAGACAGAGAAAGGTGTCATACGCTTCCACTCTGACGCGCCCCGCCCAGTGACACAAAATACTACAATTAGAAAGAAAAAGAAATATTACTTGGCAAATTATGCATTAGTGGTGCATAGACCATTGCGTATGTGTGTGTGAGCGGAATTTTTTGGCACAAAGTCTCGCACTCGATAACTATGTCAGTCAGTGTATAGCGGCGCCCTTTGAGGAGAGCACACGCCTAATTTTTTTTATCACGAGACGAGCCGCGCGCGCATTGTCGTGATTTTATGAAAAGTTTTAGTTGTTATTGTGAATGATAGTTGGATTAGTGCATAGGTTAGTGTGACTTATTGTCAAGTTTTAGTGTAATATTAGTTAGTTAATAAGGAATTTAATAGGTAGCTAGTTTCGTGATTTAGGTTAGGTTTGTAAGTTTTGTAGTTTAATTATGCCTCTAATAAGGTACCCAACTGCCGAGTACACCGACATGGTACTTACGTAAGGAGAATGTAACCAAAATGCTGCTTTACCATTGCTTACATATCGGGAGAGATATGGTGACACACGAACGTTTGATGGTGTAAATTCTGATTGTGATGTGATATTATGTGATTAATTATTCAATCAGTGATCTTTTAATTAACGACGCACAATTTAGTGAGTATAAACCGCTGATTTGTTGTTCTAAAACTAAAGTACCTACCCTACGTCCGCGCCGCGCAACCGGTCAGTGACGTTTCGTAGATAATGTGTGTTTGCATTTTATGCAGTTGATTCTGCTATTTACTTTGTTTGAAAATTGCAATTTTTAAATTTTCCATTAACTAAAAATTTTCGTGTTTTAAAATGTTTAGATGGACTAGTACTGTGCCCGTTTTCATTTAATGTCGTAGTTCCAGATCCACATTGTATACAGAATGGGTATGTAGATTTGGCTGTCTGGTCCAACTTACGAGTGACCAGGGCAGGCAATTTGAAAGTAGATTATTTAAAATTTTAATGACGTATTTAGGCGTACAAAAGATAAGGACAACCCCGTACCACCCACAAAGCAACGGAGCAATTGACCGATGGCATAGAAGTGTAAAGGCATCATTAATGGCCAGGTTAGATAACAATAAAAATTGGACTCACGAACTTCCTAGTGTAATGTTAGGACTTCGTGCTGCCATCAAATCTGATAGAGGCGTAAGCGCCGCACAGATGGTTTACGGCCGAGCTTTACGATTGCCAGGAGAATTTTTCGTAGAATTAAGTAATCAAAATTATTAACCACATACTGTTGTGCAGAATCGTGATACCATAAAACAATATAATCCGATTAATGTGAAATCTAGTGAATCTAAAGTATTTTTCGTACATCCCGATCTTAAGGAATGTTCTCACGTATTTCTAAGAACTGACAAGGTAAAGAAATCATTAACATGTCCATATGAAGACCCATTGTATTGTATAACGGGCTGGTGTCCGCAACTCCACGTCAAAGCGCGTATTTTGCGTGCGGGTGGGAAATTTATTCGATCCACCCTAGCTCCCCGAGAAAGGCCAGCAGCGCCTTGATGTTGCCGACAATCTCGCGGAGAGTACCTGGGGTACCGAAGTACTTTGCCCTGTATGTTGTAACCACTGGGCAGTGTAGAAGCACGTGGGCTGCCGTTTCGTCTTCCTCCATGCAGGCTCGGCACAGGGGGCTGTCTGTGACTCCTATAACAAAGAGGTGTTTATTGAAAGAGCCATGTCCAGTGATGGCGGCTGTAAGTGTGCGCAGCTGTAGTTTAGTCAGCCGAAGCGCTCGTTTGGTGAGGCGGCCATCGATAGTAGGAAGTGCTTCCTTGGCCTGCCTGCACTCGCCATGGTCCAGCCACAGCTTGTGGTGTTGTTCGATGGTTCGTTTCCTTACCAGTGTGCGTAGGTACCCGAAAGGGAGTGGCACGATGGGTTCGGGACCCACTGCTGCCATGCTCGATCCCCTTCTAGCGAGTTCGTCCGCTGCATCATTGCCTCGGGAATCGCTGTGTCCTTTTATCCATTGGATGGTTATATTATTGAGATTACCAACCTGGTTCAGGCGTTGATGACACTCGTATATTAACCCGGAGTTTACTGCGTGGTTGTTTAGTGCTAGCAGTACAGCCATGCTGTCTGAGAGTATGCGAATTGAGTGGCCCACAACCTCCCTGGCTAAGATGGCTGATGCCGCCAGAGAAATGCCCATGCATTCTGCCTGAAATACTGTGTTGTGGGCTCCCAGTGGTGTGGCTATGTGGATGTTGAAATCCTCCGAGAAGACTCCAGCCCCAGTGCCAGTACCTGTTTTTGATCCATCTGTAAAGATCCGTACTTCTGCGGGGCTTAATCCCTCGCAGCGGTGATCCTCGTGGAGTTGGATTTTGTATTTTTTATCGAATACGAACTGCTTGGGTATCCGATCGTTTATGGCTTTCGCTAGGGGGAATTCGTTATAGAAGACCCGTACAAAGTATTGGAAAGGTCAGAAAAGGTGTATAAAATTCAACTACCGGATAGAATAATAACAGTTTCAATAGATAGGGTAAAACCAGCCTATTTATTAAAAGAAAATGTAACTGAACAACATAATGAAGAAAATGTCAGGAAAACTAAAAGCGGTAGACGAGTTAGAACGCCAGTCAGATTCTTATAAATATGTACCTAATTAGTTAAGATATTTTAATAAGATATTAGAAAATAAAGTTTGCTCTTTAACGTGTACGCGGACAGTCGTGTTACGCACCGCGGAGTGAATTTTGTTAAGTTTACCAATTCTTGTGTTGTGATTGGTGGACGTTGCTTTTTTCGATTCCTTGTCACTCCTGCAGAGACTTTATCGAGTGTTCACGCCCAGTAGGCGGAGTTAGAGCGGGATTTCGAATTTCTGTCAGCTCATGCACCAAATCGTGTCTTGAAAATCTCTTTTAAAACACTCAAAAGTAATTACATTTGGCTGGATGCGAACCGGCGCCGACGCGCTTGTGTAGCGGAGTGTTTGCGCACCACGCCAAGCGGTCAACTGTGCCACAAGTTGAAATAACTATTCGCTATCAGCTACTCTACTTTAACGCCTCAGTGCTTTATCCAGCTTTTTTATTTAGCTTCGGGACTACATTATTCGTCAGCTATGCCACGTACAGCGCGCTCACCTCCTGCCAGGTCTACGAACACCCAGCCCTTACACGAAACGCAA
This sequence comes from Noctua comes, assembly GCA_963082995.1. NCBI lineage: Eukaryota > Metazoa > Arthropoda > Insecta > Lepidoptera > Noctuidae > Noctua > Noctua comes. The sequence goes on from OY720293.1 coordinate 1,131,687, forward strand.
TCTGAACCTGATCTTTCTGCTGATATGTCGACCACCGTAACAACAGTCGATAATATTCTAGCCAATATCACCCCAAGGGCCGGTAAACGCTTTCGGGGTCACGAGAGCTATGTTGAGCCGGATCAATTTGAAGAACTTAAAAATATGTTGCTTACCTGGAAAGCCGATCAAGACATCATCCTCAATAAATTAGTGTCTGAAGTGGCTGAACTGAAACAGCAGAATAGTTATATCCAGAAGTCTAACCAAGAGATTGAGAAATCGATTTTGTTCATCAATACGAGTTATGAGGATATCGCCACCCCCGGAGAACAAAATGATAACCGTCATTACCATAGTTTTAGTGTTATGTCATATTTGAGGTCTACGGTGCCTAATACATCTACACAATTTTTTTCGTGAATGTCCTGCCTGTATTTAAAAAGTTATAAAATATTGCAATAATATTCATCATCAATTTTCTACCCGAAAAATAATGTATCATAGTATTGGTAAAAAAGTTTCTTCATAAAATATATGCCAAATACTTTTACAATAGGATTCTCGGAAAATAAATAGATAAAATAAATTGTTAACGCTATTACCATTTTGTTCTCGTAATAATACATTTAGGCTCGGTGACTAACATGTCCTTAGTAAAAAGTACTGAGAAAAGTAAACACGGAAACATCTTGCCATTCTTTTCGGTCATAGGTGCATAGGTGCATTAGAGAGTGATAGCACGATAATTCATTGCGTGCGGCGCTCGGCACGTGGCAATGTTTGTTTACCTACTCGACCTTCTCTAGTGCACTTGTAACCGTCATTGCGTGAGCGTAATTTCTTTTTAGCTGCGGTTGTTTCTATTATTTTTGTGTAAATTCAGTGTTTTTTTAAAGTGAAAAGTGGTAAACCTAATTGCAATAATAAAATGAATAAACGGAATCCTCGTTTAGACGTTATTATGAGTATGGTGTCTAAAATAAGTGACGATTCCAAACATCTTACTAATGATGGTGAGTACCGACTGTGCCTTTTACACAGTATCATTGTCTTTTAATTAGTGATAGGTAGATAGAATGGCCATAGAATCTTATTTAAGTAAGTAGGTACTCGATCTGTGACCCGATGTTGATAGCTGCAAATTCGACACACCTACCTACCTAGATACCAACTTGCTTATTTTTAAATAGGTACCTACTTCGAGTGAAACAGTTGATCTTCCTTGGAATCTACCTAATGCTCATTACCTACAATGAAGTTTCTTTGCGTTAACTAATCTATATGCATGTCAATTTGTCATCACTGTTTGTTATTATCTAGGTATTAATTCAATGTCATTAAATCGTATCGTTTAAATGTTTTAGATCACAACCCACCCCAAAATGGTACTACAGATCAAGACAAAATAACGAAACATGAATATAATTTACGCGGTAAGTGTTAAATATTATTTTATGTTTTTGGTAGGTAGGTAAGTAGTAATTTTTGCCTGTATTTAAAATAATTATACTAAAAATAAACTCCTGCCTCGATGGTCGAGTGGCCGCAAGCGCGGGTCCTAACCTCGAGGTCCTGGGTTCGATTCCCGGGTCGGGCAAAGTGTTATTGGGTTTTTCCATTAAGTTGGAACTTCTCAGTAGCAGCACGGAGTCTGGATTTGTGCCCGGTAGATGACAATAGGCTCGCCCCCTATTACATGGGACTTAAAACATAACTGGCGAAACGTGGGTGTATTGCACACCTCTGCCTAACCCTTCGGGGAATACAGGTGTGATTGTTATGTCATGTTATGGTTATGTTAAAATAAACAAAAAGCTATCGTATTATGGGTACCTACCTACCTCATTTTTTTCTAGCTTAACCTAGCTTCTTATATTTTTTGCTTTTTTATTTAATGTAAGTATAAAAAAGCAAAAAATATAAGAAGCTAGGTTCACCAAACTAATCTATATTTCTATATTAATATTATAAAGCAAAATAGTTTGGTTGGTTGAACGTGGTAATCTCAGGAACCACTGGTTTGAGTTGAAAAAATATTTTTGTGTTAGATAGTTACTTAGTTCATTTATTGAGGAAGGCTATATCTATATTATATAATATTATAAAGAGGTAATATTTTTGTTTGTAAGTTTGTATGTAAGGGCTAATCTCAGAAACTACTGGTTCGAATTAAAAACTCTTTTGTTCTGGTCTGCAGAATTAACAAAGAAAACGTACTACAATCCAAATGATAAACAAGGGAATGAAGACTTCTCTCCGAGTTCATCCGGTGAATATCTGCCAAGTCCAGAGAGACTCCAAATTCTAAGACAGCGGAGTCAAAGCTCATTAAGTTTTGGAGGAGATTCTGACTATTTAACATCAGCTGCTAATAATATTACAAAATCACCATCGAGCATATCAAACATATCTTCCATTTTTAATGAAGTAGATTTTGTAGCATCACCTTTGATAGTGTATGAAAATAGACCATTGTCAGATACAAAAAAAATGCTCGGTAATGAAAATATTAATAGAAAAACTTTATCAAGACGTAGTTTAAACTTTTCTGCTATCGCTGAGGAAGACAATAATATGGTCGACGCATCTTCCAGTTTTGCAAGCATTATCTACCCAGGGGAAGTTGAACAGAAAGACTTAAATATTTCTATGGGCAGTGAACTTACTGTAAATAAGGAAAATTTTATTTCTATTACTTTTGAATTAGAAGAGACTTTGCAACCATGTGACTCTTCCAACGGTAAATTGACTGAGTGCACCTTAGTTAGTTACCAAAATGTGCCATCAAGCTCAAAAGATTTCGATTTGACAAATGTTTCTCAGTCAGAGGTAGAGGTTAACCATTCAGCAATTAATTATAATATTATTAGTTTTAATGAAGATGATTACCAAAGAAATAACATAGACAGTTCCGGTGAAGTGATAACTCAAGCTGAAACTGCTGCTGCAAGCTTAGAACAGGTATTGTGTGCTACTAACGCGAAAAAATTGACAAGAAAACGGGTTCGAAATGAAAGAGAAAAACAAGACAATAAGAGTAAAAGGTTAAAGAATTCAGGAGAAGCTTACGTAGGTTGCAGGTCAAAGAAAAAGTTTAAGAAAAAAACGATAAAGGCTGAATGCAAGTGTCAAAAAAAATGTGGAGACAAGATCAACCAACAGCAAAGAGAAACTATAATGCAGCAATACTATCAACTCGCTGATCATGAGTTACAATGGCAATTCATCGCTAAGCATATAATAGCTGAAGACATAAAAAAAGTGACAATAAACCGAAAGAACAACCGCACTCAGACTATTAAATACTATTTTTATTTAGACACAGAAAAAGTGCAAGTATGTAAAACATTCTTCATTAATACTCTATCTATATCACATCAAACAGTTTATACAGCCTTAGAAAAGGTAAAATCTGATAAAGGTTTGAGTGACAATAGAGGTTGTCATGATAATAGACCTCGCAAAATGTCACTTGAAACCGAAGACAATATTAAAGAGCACATTCAATTATTTCCTACTGTGGAGAGTCATTATACTCGGAAGAAATCGGCCAGACAATATCTGTCCGAATTACTTAATATATCTAAAATGTACCGGTTGTACGAGGCTTGGTATACTGAAGGGCACTATTCTTGCCGCATGGCATCTAAAAGACAGTACGAAACTATTTTTAACACCAGATTTAATTACTCCTTTCATCGCCCCAAAAAAGACCAATGTGGTCAATGTGCACTTTACCGACAAGCTGATCCTCGTACAGAAGAAACTCTGCGAGAGAAATTTAACCAGCACCAGAAGAATAAAGAACGCGTGCGTCAAATAAAAAACGAAGAAAAACAATCAGCTGACCTTTCAGATACAACTGTTGCAATCTTTGATTTAGAGAAGGTGTTGAATATTCCTCAATCTCAAGTGGGAATATTTCACTATAAGAGGAAATACCCTGTGTATAACTTCACAATATTTGACAGTACTCGACTGAAAGGTTACTGCTATGTTTGGCACTACGTAATCGCAAAAAGAGGAGCAATAGAAATTGGTAGCTGTTTATGGCAATTTCTCATGGGTGAAGCAGGAAGAGGTATCAAAAACATCTCATTTTACTCTGACGGTTGCGGAGGTCAAAATAAAAATAGATTTATTTTTGCATTCTATATTTTTGCCGCTCAGAAACTGAAAATCAATATCACACACCGATTTTTCGAAACGGGGCATGGTCAAAGCGAAGGTGACTCAATGCACTCTAATATAGAACGAGAGCTAAAACATCAAGTTGTTTATACACCTGAACAGATTTACGCAATTATTTTGAATGCAAAAGTTAATGGTGAGAAGTACACTGTGAAGGAAATGACACAAAATGAGTTTAAAGACATAAAAGAATTAATCAAGAATAAGAACTGGGCCAAAGATGAAGAGGGACATTAAGTAGCATGGTCTAAAATAATGGAAGTAAGTGTCTTGCATTCACAGCCTACAGTTCTACGTTTCAAGTATGATTATGATGCAGATTATTCTCGGTTGAATGTCGAACCGCTTCCAAGAATTGCGCCAAGAAACAAGCGGGGTAAACATAATGCTTCAACCTCTCTTACAGAGATACAATTATTGAAACCAGCTTACAACAAACCCCTTTCAATAAGTAAGGCTTTACACGGCGACCTTATGAGTCTCTGTAGGGCAGAAGCAATCCCTAGCTACTACCATGCCTTTTATAACTCCCTCACATTTGCTAATTGCTCTGAAGAACTTAATCATGAGGATTCCGATGAAGTTCACGAAGACTGATTTTTTTCTTATGGTTTTTTTCTATACTTATTAATTAAAATAATAGTTTATTAGAATAACGTTGTTTCATTTTAAACCCTAGAATAAAAGTTTAAGTTTCTGTTACCTAATTATGCAAATTGAAAATTAACTAGAATAAAATTGCAAATGATCTTGTTTTCCATTAATCTGGCATCCATTTTTCAATGAATATTATTGTAATGTAATATTGCAATATTCATAGGTTCTGGTAATTGCCGCGATTAAAATTGTAAGTGTATATTAATAAACTAAAACAGTACAAGAATTTTAGTATCTTTTTAAATTCGAAATATCTTTAGTTCAAATAACCTTAGTAAAACTTCTTTAAAAGCATTATAAAGCATAAAAAATTAGCTACCATTGTCCTATTTCTCGTTTCTCTACACAAATTAGTTGGCAAGATATAGTCGAAAATCAGTTTTTTATTTTTCCTGAAAAGTAGTGATTTTGCTATTACCATTTTATTCTCCGGGGGTGGCGATATGAAAACCCGTCTTGAAAACCTGGAACGGGAGCGCTTGGGGTATGAAAGGCGTCTGTGTGACCTGGAAAATGGTAATAGTGAGCAGACCGTCGCAATACTGGAAGCGAAAATCGACTCAATGGAGCAGCAAGCCCGCCAATGTAATATTGAAATATGTAACTTGCCTGATAAGCGCAATGAAAATCTGCTTACTATAGTCCAGTATATTGGAACGGCTGTAGGTTCCCCTGTATCTCAGAATGACATTATATCAATTAACAGGGTTCCCCACGCACGCCAAGGAGATATCAAACCTAAGAATGTGATAGTAAAATTGAGATCACGAATTCTTCGCGACAACTTACTTAGCGCCTACCGTAAAAAGAACAGTCTCAAATCCGACGAATTGGGAATTTTAGGCGCTTCATTGCCAGTGTATATTAATGAACACCTGACTCTGAAAAATAAGGCCTTATTTCGTAAGTCTAAAGAAGTCGCCGGAAAACATGGTTTTAAGTACGTGTGGATTAAGAACGCCACGATCCTTGTACGTGAGAGGGATGGGATTTCGGCCTTTGCTGTACGGTCCGAAAATGACCTCAAGAAGATCATTGCCAATGAGAAGACAAGTGCTTAATACTATGCCTATTGTGCAATAAAGATTTATCATGTATGCATTTCTTCGGCCTACATTGATCTATGTGTACATTTTGTGTAATTGTGTGAAAGTTTTATTTATCCATGTCTGCTTGCTATTAGTTTTATATACCTTGATTTTTTACATGATCTGTTATCTGCCCGTTCAGTTATTATTTATGAGAAGTATTGTTATTTATAGTATACCACGTCTTATATCTGAGGTTTATGTAGTTATGTTAAACAACGCGTTATTTATGGTTAAAGAGAAAACGAATAGTTATAATTTCCTGTTCTACCTTACTTTATATGTCAAATTGTATACTGGAATGTTTCATATTGCTGTACTAATTTATTTAGGCGTTAAAAATTGTTATCAATGGCTACTAATAATTTACTGATATATTACCAAAATTGTAGAGGAATTCGTACTAAGTTGCATACGCTTTATATGAGCATCATGTCGTGTTCATAGGATGTAATCATACTTACTGAAACCTGGCTCATTCCAAGCATTCACGATAGCGAGTTCATTGATGATCGCTACACAATCTTCAGATGTGATCGTGATCGTCCAGCGACGAATAAACGTGAGGGTGGAGGTGTCTTAATAGCCATACTTCGTGGGCTGCGACCCACTACCATAGCGACACAATTTACCCATGCTTGTATCGAACAGCTTGTGGTTCAGTTACCTGCATCACAGTCTCATAAACACCACGTCGTCAGTGTAGCGTACATACCACCTCGCGCTTGTGATGCATTATACAGGCAATATTTGACATGTTGCATCTGATTGCTAATGATTCCACTACCGAGTCATTCTTTGTTGTTGGAGATTTCAACTTGCCCGATATAAAATGGTTGGATCAGGGTAATTATGCAGTGGCAGAAACCACAACTTCAAGCGGTCAGCTAATACTGAATTTCATGTCATTAATTAACGGTTCGCAATACAATAAGACTAGAAACAGTCTCGGACGAATACTTGATTTGTTTATCTCCAACACTGATTGTCAGACTGTATCTTGTACGTTACTACTTCCGGCTGACAACCACCATCCGCCTTTTTCCGTGTTTGTGGATCTCAACATGCAATTTACCCCTATGAAATACCGTTCTGTACCAAGGTACAACTATCATAAAGCTAAATATCCTGACATTAATGCAGAATTCAGTTCTATAAATTGGGAAACCAAACTCGCTCATCTGACCGCTGAACAGGCTGTCAACACTTTCTACGATACTTTATACGGGATAATTAGACAACACGTTCCAGTAACTCGAATTAAAAATTCACGATTTCCTGTTTGGTTTACACCCTCTTTGATCCGTATTTTTAAAAGTAAAGAACGTGCGTGGATTAAGTGGAAAATGTATCAAAATCTGTGCGACTAAAATCACTTCTCGGGCTACCGTAAATTGTTTCAAGATGAATCCGTTATTTGTTTTAGAAATTATATTAACTCAGTCGAAGACAGTATACCTAAAAACGTAAAGTATTTTTGGACATATGTATCCAACAGAAAGGGCAAGACTAACTACCCAGCCAATATGTGTTTTAAAAATGCCTTGTCTGATAGCCCTACTCATATATGCAATTTGTTTTCTTCGTTTTTCGCTTCTGTCCATGAACCATCCACGTTTGATCCTGAGAATTGGGAACCCTCTAGCATATACCAGGATAGCTCTGCATGTATACCCGATATTCACCTCACAAAGGAAGTAGTACACCGAGCAGTCAAATCACTCGACCCATCTAAGGGAGCAGGCCCCGATGGTCTTCCGCCTGTCTTCTTTATAAAAACAGCGGATAATATTTACACTGCGTTGTATTTAATTTTCAATAAACGTCTACATGAGGGTGTCTTTCCCGCCGTGTGGAAGCGAGCATTTATTACACCTGTTTATAAAAGTGGAGACAAAGACAATGTGGAGAATTATCGTCCCATATCTATTATTTCCACCTTGTCGAAGCTTTTTGAGAGACTTGTACATAGCGCTCTTTATCCTCAATTACATGGCCTTATTATACCCGAACAACATGGGTTCGTTAAACGGCGTTCGACTACTACCAATCTAATGATCTTCACTAACTTTCTTTTTGAAAATATGGATAGGAGAGTCCAGGTAGACGCTGAGTACACTGACTTTCGGAAGGTTTTTGACAGGGTGGATCACACAATTCTTTTGGAAAAGCTTGCCTACAATGGTATCCGAGGCAATTTACTTCGATGGTTTGCATCATATATTTATAACAGGACACAAAAGGTCGTTATTAATGGGTTTAATAATAAACTTCAATCGACTCGGGGTAAAGTGTATCTACCTGTTAGATGTAGACACAAAATAGCTCGGCTATTAGCTTTTAATATTCACTCAGACATAAGTAGTATGTCGAAGTTTAGTTATATTATTAACACTGCGTCTATTAGTAATATTACTAAGGAACAGGTGGTGACCTTAAATTATTTATGCATTAGTGCTATAAATGTTTACAAAAATTGTATTGAGGAGGATCCATATGTCACCGTGGAAAATTCTCAATTAGGGTATTTTAGTAATAGGATTTTATTGTCTGGTGATGGCACGGGAGTCACGGGACTCACTCCAGATATTAATATTAATTTAAACTAGGAAGTGAGACAACAGAAGGTACCATTAACAATAATTATTGTTAAACCTACCAACATCAAGGTACCTTCTTGCACTCATTTAGTTAGTAAAAAAGGGCCTCAGCAGAACACCTTAAAATTATTCCACCAAAATATCCAAGGCATTTCTTCCAAATTATTAGAAATTGAATTGTTTTTTAGAAAAAAGTATGTTCGACATTATTTGTTTTACTGAACATTGGCTAAAGGATTACCAAATGCTTATTAATTATGAGAACTATACGGTGGGTAGCTGCTTTAACCGTAAATCTATGATGCGTGGAGGTTCCCTAATATTATTGAAAAATTGTGTTAAATATAAGCAACGCAATGACATAGTAGGTCTCTCGGCTGAACAGTGCGTCGAACTGTCCTGTGTTGAGCTGGATAAGCATGTAATTGTGTGTGTGTACAGACCCCCAAACTATCAAAACTTTGCCGTATTTGATTCAATAATGGAAGATGTCCTGGCAAAACTTGCAGCCAGTAATAAATCTATAATTATTTGTGGTGATTTCAATATCAATATTTTAGAAGAAAATTCTAATAGCAGTCGGTTATTAAATCTTTTTAAGTCATTTGACTTGACCAACATTTTTATAGAACCTACGAGAGTCACTCCATCTTCTGCTACTTGTATAGATAATGTTTTCTGCAATTGTGATTACTTAGATAAAGCCATAGTAAATTGTTTGCCGTCTGACCATAGCGGACAAACTGTAACTTTTAGGTGTAACATTCCACTGCAAAAAGTTCAGATTCAGTTTAGACCAATAACTACTAATAAATTAAATAGGTACAATATTTCCCTTCAGAATAAGTTAAGCGTTATGAGCCATCGTATGGACGATATTAATATAAATCAATTGTATGATAATTTCTTTTCAATAGTTCACACTGAGTTCAACAAAACTTTTGAAAAGAAGACAAAATGTATTTGCCCTAAATTTATATTTAGTGATTGGGCAACTAGAGGTATCAGAAAAAGTAGGGAAAGACTATTTGAGCTTTATGGCCTTAAGCCTTATATAAACACTGACACTTTTAACAAGTATGTTGCTAAGTATTCAAATATTTTTAAAAATACATGCAAGGTTGCCAAAGCCCTGCACATTAGCAACAAGATCAAAACTGCAGAAAACAAAATTAAGACAGTTTGGAAAGTCATAAATAACGAGACTAACAGGAAGAAAATACGTAACACTAGCTACACATTAGATACAGCGTATGGTCCTAAAAGCTCTAATCAGGAAGTAGCTCAAGAATTTGTAAATTTCTTTACCGATATACCGTTAAAAACTACGGAGGGTCTTAATTCGTCTCCTGAAATCTCAATGGGTTTATTAAAGGCGAATGTGTCTGGCTGCCTGGCTGAATTTAAATTTAAACACATAAACCCTATGATAGTTATTAAAGCTTTCCGGCAAATAAAAGTCAAACTGACCGAAGATCTTTGGGGAGTGTCTATCAGAGTTTGTACATCCATAGTTGAGACTATTGCACCATACTTAGCCTTAATTTTTAATTTGTGTGTAGACCAAGGAGTTTTCCCTGATCTAATGAAATACAGTAAAGTCATACCTCTGTTCAAATCCGGAGATAGTAAAGATACTAATAATTATAGACCTGTATCCGTGTTGCCAGTTTTTAGCAAGGTTTTTGAAAAGGTAATGCTGAATCAAATGCTCAATCATTTTAACACCAACAGAATCTTACACGATCAACAGTATGGTTTCACCAAGGGACGTTGTACAACTGACGCCGGTGTAACCTTATTAAAGCACATTTTTACTGCGTGGGAAGAGTCCCAAGACGCCATAGGAATATTTTGTGACCTCTCCAAAGCATTTGATTGCGTAAATCACGACACATTACTTTTGAAACTTGAGCATTACGGACTAAGTAAACTTGCACTTAGTTTGATGAAATCTTATTTGAAGGATAGACAACAACAAGTTCAAATAAATGGTGTTAATTCACAGGGTTTAAAAGTAAAAATGGGGGTTCCGCAAGGCTCAATATTGGGTCCTTTCCTCTTCTTAGTGTATATAAACGATCTACCCTATTTATTGAAAAACCAACCTCATAATATGGTGTTATTCGCTGATGACACTTCCCTTATTTTTAAGATAAATAGACGGGCCCAAAATCTAGATGACGTGAATAATGCCCTACTTCAGGTCCATAACTGGTTCACAGCAAAAAATTTAGTGTTAAATGAAAAAAAAACGAAATGCATAAGATTTGCTTTACCAAATGTTAAAAGTAGCGATTGTGATATAGTATTGAATAAAGAGAAGCTTGAATTTGTAGATAAAACAGTTTTCCTGGGGATTACGCTTGATTCAAGGCTACAATGGGGTTCTCATTTAACATCTCTTGCGGGGCGGCTAAGTTCAGCAGCATATGCTATTAGAAAAATCCGTCAATATACTGATGTAGATACCGCTAGACTGGTCTATTTTAGTTACTTTCATAGTTTACTGTCGTATGGCATTTTACTATGGGGACGGGCTGCTGACATTGAGTCTATATTTATTCTGCAAAAAAGAGCCATCAGAGCCATATATAATCTTCGTAGGCGTGATTCTCTAAGGGAACTGTTTAAGGAAATTAACATCATGACGGTACATTCTCAATACATCTATGAAAACATAATGTATGTAAGAAAAAATCTACATCTTTTTAAAAAAAGAGGTGACAGACACAATTACAGTACTAGAAATAGAGATCAATTAGTTCAGCCAGGCTTCAGACTCGCTAAAGTAGACTCATCTTTCATGGGGTACTGTTTGAGATGCTATAACAAAATTCCACAAAGTATTCTTGAACTGAATGAAACGAAATTTAAAACATGCATTAAACGCACACTGTGTAGGCAAGCATATTACAAGTTAGACGATTATATCGTTGATAAAAATGCTTGGCTCAATGCCGGTCCTGCTCCACAAGGACAGGGACGCATAAATGAATAGCATTACATATCCCAATCACCTGCGCTCTTGATGATTTATTTACTGCATCAGTGAGCGGGGTACACGTGGCTGAGTTTTGGGCTAAGCATATTTAAACTTTTTGCCATCGAAACGCTAAGAAGAAGAAGCATTAAATAGTATGTTGGAGCTGCTGAAGATTGTACAACTATCTTTGCTTTGTATAAATTCAATCTCTTTAGTATTATATAGCCGCATAGCCCATATTGTGTGAGTACTATGTAATAGAAAGCTGTCATTCGCGGGAAACCTACGTCTTTTCTTGACTTGAATGTGCCCTGGCGGTTAGGAGTGTGTCATGCTCACTCAAATGTCTCGCTGATGGTGGCGCGTGTGTCGGATCATTTAGTTCCCTTCAAAATGGTTGAGTTGAATGGTGCTGATACATGCGTCATGTTCGTGAACGGGCGCTGTCAGTTGTGACTGGTCATCTCTTGGTTGCCACGGCTTATTTGAATTGATTATTTTTATTTATATATTTTTTTAATTGTTTACTATGGACACTTTTAACGTACACATCTTGCTACATCGTTCTCACATAATGTACCATCTCAACATGAATAATGTAACCAAGAGTTTGTAAAAGTATACTGATTTAAAAGAGTGTCCATGGAGTTTCTTGCCCGTTCTTCTCCATAGAGATCTACGTTAGGGAATGGGCAACTACAGTACTTTCACAGTTTTTATGCCTTGTGACTGGGACTGTAGCTATTGTTGTCTTTGTTTCGACAATTCAAAAGTGCCTGTAACTGGCCTATTTGAAATAAATGCTTTGATTTTGATTTGATTTTGATTTTGATTTTGATTTTTTGAATCTGAAATTGTAACTGTCAAGTCCGGAGTTCCTCAAGGGTCCATCTTGGGCCCTTTGCTTTTTATCCTGTTTATTAATGACATAAAGCATTGCTTTCTTAATGCAAATTTCCTGATGTATGCGGATGATATAAAAATCTACAAAGCCTGCCAAAAACTCGATAACTGCCTATTCCTCCAAGAAGATCTTCACAGACTTGATGCATACTGTAAAGATAACAAACTCTTTCTTAGTCTTCCGAAATGTCATAGTATATCTTTTACTAAAAACAAAAATAAAATTAATTTTAGATATACTTTGAACAGCCAAAAATTAATTGTGGTGGAATCTGTTATTGATTCATGTTTGCACTTTGACTTGCATATTGAAAATATAATAAATAAAGCCTTTCGGATGTATGGTTTTGTCATGAGATCCTCGAAAGACTTCGTGCGGCCCTCTACTTTTTTGCTATTATATAAAACGTTGATAAGATCTCAATTAGAACACGCGATTCCTATCTGGAATCCGTTCTACCTCAAATACAACATTAAATTAGAATTAGTACAGAAAAAGTTTTTAAATACGGTGTACTATAAATGTTACCGTTCGAGAATTCCGTATACACAATTACTAAAGCAATATAATGTCTTAAGTTTAGAGTCTCGGCGTTTACTTCTGGTGGCCATGATGCTGCATGGTTTGTGTAACAATAGATTTGACTGTATTGAAATCACAAATAAGTTACGCTATTCAGTACCTAGAACTTTTATCAGACGGGCGGCCCGCGTGCCCCGGTTGTTCCACGTGGATTCATGCAGGACCAACGCCGGGGCACGAGTGCCTCTTCGTCAACTTGTGGAAACCTATAACACACACTTCATGGACATAGATATCTTCTCTCTTTCTAGTAACAAGTTTAAAACACTGGCTATAAACATTCTTTCACCACAATCTTAATCTAATATTTTTTTATTAATTCAAACTATATAAGACAAAATTATCATTCTGTTCTTTATTTGTTCATTTACTAACCCGTGGACAATGGTATGGGTTATATGTTTACCTATTTATGTAACGACTCATACTTTTAAACTTTAACATGTAACTGTTTTTTGTCCCTAATAAATAAATAAATAAATAAAATAAGTGCAAGCAAACATGGGTAATAACTAGTACGTAAAAGTGTTGACTAAACTTAGCAGAGTACAAAACAATAGTGAGTAGTATGCATATCAGCTATTTTGTTGAGCCAACGGAAAACATTATGGGAAGGCCACTGCATAACTCAAAAGATAGCATTCAACATTAAAGTGTTACACTTACAGCAAACATTTATTAGTGAACTAGCTGTGCCCGCGGCTTCGCTCACGTGAGCGCGTATTGTTTTGGCATTATTAGGGAACATTACATGGGAACGTGAAGTCGTAGTTTATTCCTAGTATCCTCTACAAAATAATCCATTTTAATATTATAAATGCTAAAGTAACTCTGTTTGTTTGTTACGTTTTCATGACTAAACGGCTGATTGGATCGTAATGAAAAGCAATTGATAGATTATATCCTGAGGAATGATATAGGTTATCGTTTTTTTTTCACACATACATATCAAAATGTCCACACGAACGAAGTCGTGGGCAACAGCTAGTCCCCTATAAAATGGAACTCAACATACCTAACTGTCGAAATGAGGGTGTACTGTACACATCTGCGTACCCCCTCAGAGTATACAGGCGTGATGTTATGTTATGATGTTGTGTAAACAATAAACATCCAAGCGATTGCAGCAATCACGACAAAGAACAATGGCAGCCACCCATACATTCATTTAGCTGAGATTTAATTCTTGCGTCTTTAAATGAAAAATATCTTGTTTAACTCGGCGTCAACTTCTGAATTGGTTTCTGCAAGAATTTTTGGTCGAGAAGGCCGAGAATAATAGAAATTCAGTGATGAACTTTTGTAGGTTATATCTATGGTATTTCCAATTCGAGGAAGTAAAAGGGCAACATTGCATTAGTATTTCAGCATGCAATGTCTTGTAAAAGTCTTTGGCAGGAGGCCTTACCATAGGTATACAATACAACTGGTATGTAGGTACATACAACAGGTCTGAGGCTGCCAGTCACTGTCAGTATTGTTTTAGGTATCCCTTAACACCCGATGGTTTTTTTTTTCGAAATTCTCTACGTCATGTTTTTTATAGCATTCTATATAGCCTTAGATGCTAAGAAAAAATTCTAGAAAAAATCTCAGGTTTATAGATAACCCAGGAGTTAACCCGCACGATCGTGAGTTTCAAGTACAACTTGACTACTCACGATCGTGAGGGTAATTTAAATTGAACGTTTATCTTGATAATTGGATGGAAAATAAATTGAATGTTTACTTGTTTACTAGCTTAGTACTTTAATCAGTCATTCTAGTATCAGTCAACATTAAAAAACTTAGTACCTAATCCTTAATTCTTAAAAAATCAACATTTGTAACAAAGGTCATAATTTTTCTTTATAATTTGCAACAAAACCAGAAAACTTCTAAAACTTGGCAAAGTTATATAATTTTAAAAACAATAAGAAACTATCAAAGTTATGGCTTTTGGTGATATGATTTAAAACAGTCTTTTCCACGTGAGATGCATAAATAAGTATCACATTTTTCGCATCGTATCTTCGTGCGGCTGCCACAAGTTTCATGCCGACACATCCTTGGGGCTTTAATTTCGTCAAACACTGGAAAATGATCATAACCATCATATCTTTTTGCCTCAGAGGGTTTATTTGCCGGTCTGTAATTTCTTCTAATTGGAAAATCATTTTCCACTGCCGGATCATTTTCGGTATCACTCGACATTCGACGTTCTTTGGGTGGAATACAAGATAATCCGTCAGCTATATTGAGACGAAAATCTAACAAGGGCAAAATGTCTTTCCTGCTTAAATTATTGGCTTGGCAATCGTTGCGATACAGCCGCCACGAGTTTACAATGGCCAAATCAAGAAAATGTATGAGTACCTTCAGCGTCCATTTTCTGGTTTTAATAAAAGTTCTATAGTACTCCATTTGCTGGTCCAGTACGTCCACTCCACCCATGTACTGATTGTAACGCTCTATCACTTTAGGAGCGGATACATCCACGTAAGTCTTCCTGCTTTTATCCCACCGTTTTACTATAGATGTAGTAGACGAGCCGGTGCAGTTGGACGCCATTAAAACAGACTTATTGTCCTTCCATTTAACAATAACCGTTGGTTTGCGGACATACGCTTGACTTTCACCTCGAGTCATCCTAGCGTCAGTTTTAAATTAAATTACTGCACGGTCAGGGATCCTATTAATCATTATCGTTCCAGTGCTGTGAAGATTTCTCTTGTGCATCTCTTCGATCAATGCGACAGTAGTAAAATATCTGTCATGGTAAATACAGCTTTCAGGTGGAACACTCTTGCTCAAATGGAGAACTACAGAAGGCCCAAGCCCGAGTGGCGAGTCTCCAAACATTGTTTTAGCCTCCTGATAAATGTCGAAGTCAAGCATCAAGCCTTCACTTGTGGTCAGTACAAAGTTTTTTAGACCAACGGGGCGTGGCTTGTTTCTAACTACTTGACGAAGACTGCACCTACCAGTAAATGGCACCATTTGTTCGTCAATCGAGTAAAACCCGGGGACTCTTTCAAGTTTGTTGCAAGTAGCTTTTACCTTGTTTATCATCGGCTGTACCTTCCATAATGGATTGGTTCTTTCACTTGGCGGAGCTTCGTCTGAATCAACAACGTGCAGTGCGTTACGAATAGTTAAAAATTGGTCACGAGGCATTTGCTTGCTAATAACCTCCAATCTCAATCCTGCTCTCCAGTACATTGGGATACGAGGGTAAGGAATACATCCAATAATAATGTGAATCGAAAGCACTTTGGCTATGTCGACTGCACTAGTTTTAAGTTCGCGGCCCGTTTTTCTGAGATGGTACAAGTTTGTGCACCTAGATATTTCTTCTAAAAAATCTTTATCAAAGTAGTCAGAAAAATATTCCATAGGGGTCCTCATAGTAGTTACTGGCAGCGAAGTATAGTCATGAGATGAATCTTGGAAAGGTACCTGTTTCCAGACCCGCTTGCGAGGAGCTAGACGCGTAGTTGTTTGGCGGCGTTCAGCTGTTGAAGGTGCGAGAGTGTCAGGGCGAGTGTTTGGCTCGGGATCCAGCTCAGGTTCTTCTTCGTTTTCTATGCCATCAAAATTGAGGTCTTCCAGGACATTTGGTTGAAAATTGTCATCATCTTCATCAAAATCCTCAATTTCGGAAAGGTTTCCATCGCCCAAGATTTGCAAAACTTGATCTTCATTTAAATCCCGACCTAAAAACATGATAAAACATATAAATTTTAATTAAATTCAGGCAAAAATAAACTAATAACGGTTGACGTGTTTTGAATTTATTTCTCGCACTCACAACCGAAGCCACATGATCGTAGCAGTAAAAATTTACAACTAAATTGTGTCAAAATTACAATGAAATCCATCAAACTAAAATAACTCACTCATTAAATGTTCTTTTAACTTGTAATTTACATAGAAACACTATACATTACTAAACAAATAACACAATAAACAAGTACTTACCCGTGACGCTGCGAGGGTCAAAAAACGCCGCCATCTTTCATCAAGGCTCACAGGACACTGAACGCCCCGGCCCCGCGATTTTGTTAGTGTATGCGAGACACCCGCACGGTCGATCGATGCCGGTTGCGTTCGCAAAAAGTAAACAATTTGGCGCCAGAATTTTTAAAAGTAAAACTCACGCTCGTTTCAGCGCGGGTGTAAAGGGGTATTGAAGCAATAGGATTATGATAGTATTTTGGGTTTTTATAAATACTTGCTAACTTTCAGATTAATAAGTATTTATAAAATCCTAGAATGTGTGTGGAATATGTTGAGTAAGTTGATAAGAACCAATAAAACAAGTTTTTTTTTAACATTCATATTTATTCTTCGTCATCCTCTCTTACAATGATTTCATCCAGAAATTCTGCAGGTGCTGTAATATTTTGCTGATGTCTGGCCCATCCTAAGTACCAGACTAGCGTCATTACATGAGCGCAACATCCTACTGTGCGCCGACCAACTAAGCAATTACAGCAGTACTCACTGATTCCTGTCCGTCCAGGAATATCATTTTCTATTAGGATGTACACATAATATTGCTTCCTGGTTACGTGACGTGATTTAATTTTACCTCTTATCAGTGTTGTCACGCCAGTGCTTCTAAGATTATATTCAGAGGAATCAATGTGTTCACTGGAAACTTCAATTCTGTACCCACCGTGGAAACGTACATGCTCGCCATAATATGAGCGAGCTTGTTTTATTTGGTACGTTCCCAGGGCGAAGAGAATTAAATCTCTATATTCCAAGGTTGGGAAGTATAAAACATTATTGCGATCAGCAGTGATACTTCGAAATTGTGAGGTTCGTCTATTCATATGTAAGGCGTCAACCATATTTGCCAGATTGTTTGATAAGTTCATCCTTTCTCTAATTATTTCAAGAATTTCATTTGCATTTTCATTATTTTGGAAGCGAACACCAAACTTGTTCAAAAGAGCTGCCGCTATTTGTGGTAGAGACCGATGAAAGTATTGTTGCCTAAAAAGTTTAAAATCTCGTTTAAAGTGGCCATTCACAGCCTCTACCACCCATCGGCAGATAGTGACACAACGACTTTTATTGGCTTGAGCTGTAGTTAATTGATGTTCGCCTTCTAAAAGTGATTCTGGCATACATGTTCTATACCCACATCCCTCTAGTAAACTTATACAGTCCCTAAAACCCCTGTCCAGAATGAACACATCATCTTCTCTGAAATATGATCGTAAAGAACTGCCAGAGGAAAATAGACCGGACATAACTTCAGCATCTGATGTAGTTGCTTTATATGGGCCATAACAATCAACAATATATGCATCACATGCAACAATCATGAAAGGTTTTAGCAAGTTCCTGTATTTATGTAGGGAATAACTTTGTTTTATTTGTACGTGCCATCACATATTACAATGGCATTGTTACCATTTCCGTAGAGTCCATTCGGTATTAACAAATTATGTTGCATTAATTGTTCCCGCCTTAACTGATTTATGCCCAAATGCACTGGTACAAAATCCTGAAGGAGGACCTCTCTAACTTTGTCCATCAACGACTCCAAAGTTCGTCATGGAACTTTTACTAATGTGGCAATTCTTTCATCAGAATCACCTGTCCTCATTTTTAATAATAATGCTGCTAAGCCTAAACTTCCTCTTTTTATTTGACTAAGGCGGGATACCTCTTGAAATAAAGTATTAAACTTCTCTTTTGTTAGGCCTATCCAATATTCGAAAATGCTATCATCTATTTCTTGCACATTCTCAAAGTCTAGCGTTGGATGGAATGCATTTACAAAAGAAAACACATGTTGTACCTGCTGAGCAGTGAATGTATCCATGCTGTTTTCAGAATGGAATAGTGTCTCCCATGAATTACTAATTAAATGTTCTGAGCAAATTCGAGCTAGGCTTGGCAAGTAATATTTATAATTACCTAAAACAGTCGCACGTAAATTATCTGATATACCATGCAGTGTGGTACTACTACAATTTGTAAATATGCAATGATATAAGATTTTAAACTATCATGGTCACTAACATTACTATTAATACTAACGGGATATTAACGCCACTATATTCCTAGACTGGTTAAAGAAGCTATTGAGATTACCAAATATAGGAACTTCAACCGGGAGGATGGGTTTCAACTGTCGAGAGCCTGGAATCCAGTGGTCCAGCTGTGTAAAAAGCGGAAAAGTGCCGAAAAAAGTTCGCGAGCGGACACAGTGAGTTTCGTGTGTCGGGAGCAGAATCGAGTTGCGAGTGACAGTGGTAGCGGTACCGAGTGCAAAAAACGAACAAGAAAGAGGGTAGACCGATTTGTCTGCTCATAAACACCCACCCGCAATAACTTCAGTTTATCCGTGATCATGGTGCTTGCAACAGCGCCGAAATATCGGGAACTCATAACAAACAGTAAATACGCAATGATGGTTAGCATTAGCTGCACGTCTGTAGTCTGGTAAAACTATGCTCTGCACATCCGCTTGACGATTAGGACTTGGGTCCGATGGATTAGATCCAGAAGGCTGGTCAACCTCTTGAGATTCCTCTTGAGCTGGGTGGGAACTACCAGGTAGGGATCTAGTGTCATCAATAATGTTTCCACGCCGTGCTTCTCTTTGAGTGCGTAACCAACAAGGATGGCACACACGATCAGATACTGTAATCTGCAAATAAAGCAAAAGGATATGAATAGGCCAGTAATTTCAAGCTATTATGCAGTTGCTGGTATAGAAACTTTTACTTCGAATTCCCCAATGAAATAATATGAGACCCAAGACGGTAACCCTATTAATTCTTGTGTTTCTAAGGTTGTGGAGAATGTAATTTAGTAGTATACCTGTCGTGGTGCTAATCTGCTCTCTAGAATATTTATCATAGACTGCTGTAGTTCAGAAGGGTTTTCTCTCAGTATTCTGTCACTTTGTCTACGTAGAATAGAAGAGCCACATAAAAGACACACATTAGTGTGGCCTTGGTGACTTGATCCGGCTTGTTGGTTATCACTGCTTGCAACTTGTTGTTGCAAGTCATGATTGACACTAAACATCGTAAGATTTCTGCATTCTTCGCAAACATAGTCATCTTCAGTAATCTGAAACAAATTGAAAATATTGTTATCTGCAATAAAATTGTACCCTATCTGAGTCTTCTAGTAAAAAAAACACAGAACCTATATTATTGTATCTGTCTTGTATTCTTAAAAATGGCCGGTTCACTGCCCAGGTCAACATCTACAATTTGAACAAAATATATGTGTTGTGGTATCTAAAATGTAAACTATTAATAAGGTAAATAATCAAGAATGGAAAAATAAAAATAATAGAAAATAGCTACTTACGATTCGGGGATATACCCAGCTACACAGTAATGTAGTCACTCTAGTATCAAGATCCAATGCACGATATCGGCGCAGTGTATTGACGCATATCAGTTGATACACATAATTCGTATCGGTCTGCCACGACGACCTTTCATCTTAGCGGTACTTAGCAAAAAACTAGTTCACTAATAACTAATCCAAATGATGAGGCAAGGAAAATCTCGGGAGTCCAGAAACACGCACAGGGTCACACAGGGGAATATCACAGTCCATAAGCAGTCCGGGTCAAGTGAAAATTAAAGAAAACGGAAAACAATCGAAAGCAACACAAAGCGCAAGCGGACAAGCGTCTGTGACATAAGACACCACAACAACCAATCAACAGGTTGTAAAACGCAAGTTATATTTTTTTTAGATTTGGGATATTAGTCTTTCTGCCAATCATTAATTGAAAGTAATTCATTTACTTTTACAGTACAATCTTTTTACCTCCTTGCAAGGAACACTCACTTCCTTTTAGTTTACTTTTAGAAATAAACAGTATTGTACAACAAACAAAAGAAATAATATTATTATTATTATTATTATTGTATTGTATGAACAATCACGGAAGATATCCCGTAAGTGACAGTATAAACAGTATTGTTAATTCATTTACTCAGTTTAATTACCAAATTAAAACTGATTATAATACAATAATGCTGCACTTACTGTAACTAGGCAGAATAAATATAAACACATAAATAAACACTCAACGTCAATGACAAAATCAAATGAATTTTCATTAAAAATATTTTGTTTATACGGCTTTAACTAGTTAATGTGATACTTTGAAAAAACGTAGAAAAATAATGGAACTGCCTTTGTATATAAGTCACTTTTAGACGGTCAAAATGACGTCAGCTAAGATTTCGCCATTGTCCTTTGCTGTCTATTATTGTAGAGTTCCGTTCCATATCACCGAAGTCCATGATCAGATCATGACAATATTTCTATTGGACCAATTATGGAGTATACTCTTTCAAACAAAAAAAGAATTTTCCAAATCGGTTTAGGCGTCTTTGAGTAATCGGTGAACATACATAAAAAAAGAATGCGACGAATAATTAAGAACCGCTCCTCCTTTTTTGCAGTCGGTTAAAAATCATCGAAATCGGTTCACAATTGTCGAAGATATCTATAATATAAAATTGGGAGAGTCCGCTCGATTTCTCCAGGATCCAGTCATTAGACCATGGGACCACATGGAAAGTATACTGTTTCAAACAATGCCCATAAAATTTGAGGGTTGCCCTTAATTTTTCAGGGATTCTATCAGCTGATTCTGACTTTATTTATTTATCACAAACACTACTAACATTACAGGAAATTCCTAATGCGTTAGCGTGGTCCTAAATTAAGCTATCTTATTAACTATGTTAAATAACATAACACATACAATATTGTTTTTGTGAATTCATTCAGAGAGCAGGAAAAATAAATCGAAACTGTCAGCACTGTCATTTAGTGCGTGCAACTTATACCTTCCATCATCAGCTCAGCAACATGAGATGATGATTACCAGGCACAAATATCTGAATTGAGTGAGAGAGTATACGAAAAACATTGTATGGGCCTATAAAATTTGAGGGTTGCCCTCGATTTGCCTGGGATTCCATCATCAGATCCTGATTTGGTGACAATGGGACTACCTGAGGAGAATAGGCTTTCGAATAAAAATAAATGAAGTTAAAGAAGAAAAAGAATTATGACAGTTGGTCTACAATTGGCGGAGAAATCAGTGAACATAGGTACATATAAAAAATACATACAGTCGAACATAGAAACTCCTCCATTTTTTTAAGTCGGTTACAAATTGTCAAAGGGGTTTTGGTGAAACATTAGTCAACCGTTAACAATACATGTCTTAGTAATAGGCTTATCCCCAATAAAATGGAACTTAACATACCTAACTGTTGAACTGTGGGTGTACTGTAGACTGTAAACATTTCAGAGCATTCAGGCGTGATGTTATGTTAAGATGTTGTATAAACAATTAATATCCAAGCGATTGCAGACATCGCGACAGATTTGCTGTCTATTATTGAAGAGTTCCATTGTAAATCTACAAAGATCAGCATCAGATCTTCACCAAATTTAAGTGGAACCACCGCGGAATAATATTCTTCCAAACAAAAAAAAAATCATCAAAATCGGTTCACAATTGGCGAAGATATCGCTGAACAAACACACAAAAAAAAAATCAGACGACTTAATAACCTCCTCTTTTTAGAAGTCGGTTTAAAATTAAAAATGAAACAAAATTAATTTTCAGCCATTCCGACTATACTACGACTACTAAAACCTATTTACGTAAATTATTAGGCGCGGGCATGCGGGCGGCGAGTAATGGGCGACTCGCTGTCCGACCATGGACCATGCCCGGGTCGACGGCGCGTTGTGTTCCACGCGCGCCTCAAAGAGTGTCAGCATAATGACGGAGCCCCCCTCTAGAGGGCCAAAGCCTGCCGGGGTCGCGGGACTCATAGAATTACCGTGACCCTGGAACATAAAGGGCTACTGAAGGACACCGTGGATTTTAGTCAGTACAAGTCTGACAGTCCCTCCCGCTCTGCCCTGGGTGGGAGGACTCATTTGATGATTTTACCACGTTAAAAAAAAAAAAAAAAAGCCTATGCAGAGAATTTAACTGGGAAGAAAATAAAGAATCTTCAGTCTGATAACGGTCGAGAATATGTGAATAATGAGTTTGATGATTATCTGAAGAAGGCTGGAATTAGAAGAAGATTGACGGCGCCATATACACCTCAACAGAATGGTATTGCCGAAAGAAAGAACAGGACATTGGTCGATATGGCACGATGTATGATGCATCAAGCCGGAAGTCCTCCTTCATTTTGGGCTGAAGCGGTAAATACTGCTAATTATATAAGAAACCGGTGTCCAACAACAGCCTTAAATGGTCAAATACCTTTTAAACTGTGGAGAGGAAAGAAACCTACAGTTATATATATGCATGTGTTTGGCTCGAAGGCTTATTATAAAGATAAGGGAAAACCGAAAAGAAAGTTTGAGTCACGTTCGCAGCTAGGAATATTTGTGGGCTATGATATTCAATCTAAAGCATACAGGATACATGATCCTGCAACAAGAAAGATTATTGTTACTCGTGACGTGAAGTTCATGAATGAGACAGCATTTAGGCATGAATATAAAGAAATACTTAATGACGAAAAAGATACTGATGAAGAAGAAGTGAGAATAGATTTGAATGCGTCTAATGAGAACAATAAAAGAAAGGAAGATAACTGTAAGATATTAAAAGCCAACAAAAATGTTGCTAGATCAAGAAGATCACTTGAAATAATTAATGAACCAGAAGAAGATGGAGATAGAGGTCAATTATATAGAAAAAGGTGCACCAGTCAGCTGGGAAGCGCGAAAGCAACGGACCATTGCTTTATCCAGCACCGAAGCCGAATACATGGCTATATCCGAATGTACTAAAGAGGCCATGTATTTACGTGATGTTTTGAATAGCATTGAGGTTAAGTGTGAGTGTGTGATACTATTCAACGATAACCAGGGTGCAATTAAACTTGCCCAAAGTAAGAACTACCATTCACGAACGAAACACATTGATGTACGGCACCACTTTATTCGCGATAAGTGCGAACAAGGTGTAATTGATCTTAGATATTTGTGTACTGATCGAATGCCTGCTGATGTTTTGACTAAAGGTTTGAGTGGAACAAAACATCATGAATGTCTGCATAATTTAGGTATGATGGTTGAATGTATGTAAATTTCGAAGATCTGCTCACGACTTCGAGGGGAGGTGTTAAGCTATGACGAAGCGCGCGAGCAGTGCCCTCTAACTATGTAATTTGTAAGTTTCGTTGTTGTGTCGCGCCGCTAGCACGGATTGCATTGTTGAATCGAAACATATCAAATAAATTAGATTACTGCTGTAAAAGTGTCTAAACAAATAAAGTAAAGTGTAAAAACTAAGCAAACTAAGCAAACTAAGCAAAGTAAGTGTCAATACTATAAAACTACAAATAAAGTAAAGTGTAAAAACTAAGCAAACTAAGCTAAGTAAGTGTCAATACTATAAAACTGTTGAAATGTCACACATAGGGTCATTAAAAAAATCACTTAATGAGTAATAACATTTCTGTATCAAAAAAGCCTTGAGTTTATTTTTAAATTGTTGGAGAGTGTAATTTTTTATGCTGTCTGGTAGTTTATTAAATATTATTGGACCCATGCAAACAACACTCTTCCTCAATAGTGCTGTTTTATAACCACCAACAATTAAAAGGTTTTTGTATTGATTTCTCACGGGACCTTTCTTGGCGTCCGAGACCTTAGCAAACAATGTTTTATTTCTTTTTACAAAAATTGCCATTTCCAAAATATACAACGACGGAAAAGTAAGAATTTTCAAAGACTTAAACAGAGGTTCACAGCTATCTCTAGGTTTAAGACTACACATAGCTCTAACACAACGTTTCTGGGCTTTAAATATGTTGTCTCTTAGGCTACAATTACCCCAAAAAATTAATCCAAACCTCAAGACCGATGCAACTAAACCTAACTTTTTTTGTAAGGTTAAAAAGAACATATGCTGCAGAGCTTAACCTTTTGCACACCTCTTCTGCTTGCGGTTTCCATGTTAATTGATCGTCGATATGAATTCCTAAAAATTTAGCGACCTTTATTTGATTCATCACTTGTCCATTGTACTGTACTTTGACCTTCGGTGGGAGTTTACGTTGGTGAAAATGCATCACGTTAGTCTTTGGTAAGTTTATTACCAGGTTGTTTTTGTCAAGCCAATCAATAATACTTCTAAGGTTAGCGTTAATATCTTGTTCATAATTGGTAATATTTCTACATTTTATCAGTAAGGTACTGTCATCGGCAAATAAAACCATTGGATTTGGTATCTGGCGGGGCAGATCATTTATATACAGCAAAAATAGCGGGGGACCGAGTACACTACCTTGCGGCACACCGAATTTAACAATTCTACTTTCAGATTTATATTTTTGTTCACATTTAGATTTAGGACAAATTCTGGAAATCTCCGTATATTGTGTGCGGTTATTGAGGTAGGATTTTAAGAGATTCAGCACATTTCCCCTTAGACCGTAGCTATTAAGCTTGTTTAATAAAATATCGTGATTGACACAGTCAAAAGCTTTAGTCATATCTGTGAAAATGGCACAAATAGGTGTTTTACTATCTACATTTATCATTATTTCATGTAAAAAATCATATATTGCTGTATTAATATTTTTATTTTTTCTAAAACCTGCTTGTTCATTACATAATATGTTGTATTTTGTAAGAAAGTTGTTGATTAATTCATATATAATCTTTTCAATTACCTTGGAAAACACAGGAATTAAAGCAATCGGTCTATAGTTTGCCATATCCTCCTTGCAATTCTTTTTGTGAAGCGGTTTGACTATGACTGTTTTTAAACCGTCAGGAAATACACCGGTGCCGATGGCTAAGTTAATAATGTGGCTAATATGTACTATTATGTTATTTGACACAAATTTTATAACTTTCGTTGCTATTTCATCAAATCCTACGCTACTTTTATTTTTCAATGATTTGATTGCCCTGAGTACGTCTTGAGGTACAACTGGACTCATAAACATTGTGTTAGGGTTTTCGTGTAAACCACTTGTTGCGAGTGATGCTTTAGGTGAGTTTTTAATCTGATCAATGAAGTAGTTGTTGAATGCGTCTGCAATTTCTTTGGGATTATTAATAATTGTATTATTTATTTTTATCTTAGAAATGGGTTCATAAGAAAAGATTTTATTGTTGATAACCTGCCAGGACGCTTTTGATTTATTAAGTGAATTCTTGATAAAATTGCTATTTTGAGCCTTTTGAGTTAATTTTACAATTTTCTTAAATCGCTGGGAGTAATTTTTAAATTTATGTTTGTTTTCATTTGATGGTCTAAGTCTGTGCTCCCATAGAAGGTGACGCTGCTTTCTACTACATAATCGTATTCCCCTAGAAACCCACTTAATTTTTTTATTAGGTTTTATTTTAATTAACTTGAAAGGAAAACATAGGTTATATAACAAACTAAAGTGCTGTATAAATATGTCATATGCTTCATTAACATTTTCTGTCTCATATATTTCAGCAAATGAAAGGCATTGTAGATAGCTATTGAATTTGGACAAGTCTTCCAATGATAGGTCCCGTTTCTTTACATGCCATGAGTTCAATCTATAGGTTTTGTTTACTTTTATCTCAAATATTTGTGAAGCGTGATCAGATAAGGCAAAGTCTATTACTTCACATTTACATTTATTCTTAGAATTATGAGCAAAATTATCCAGACAGCTGTTACTGGATAGCCGAGTTGGTTGATCAAGTTCCAGTCTGAGGTTAAATCCCAACAGAAAATATTCAAAATCTAAACTAATATTATTTCTTTTCAACCTGTCGAAATTAAAGTCACCGCAAACAACATTTTTTTTCTTAGGGTTGGTGCATAGTGTTTTTAAAATTATTTCTAAATTATCATAAAAAGTATTTAAATTGGTCGACTTTGGTGGTCTGTATACACAAACAATTATCAATTTTTGTTCGATCAGTTCAATAGCACAACATTCGATTACACCTGTTATTGAATATTTTGTTGCATCGCCAAGTTCTGTGTATTGAAGAGACTTGTTTACCAGAATGAAGGAGCCAATTACGAAGGCTGTAGCCGGAGGATGGAAAAAAATACAAAATTTATTTGAACTTAAATTTAATTACAGAAATTACAATGTAAAATATTAACTAAGATGTCGACAGTTGACCGATGCTGTGCCAAAAGTGACGATTTCGCGAAGGCCGCGATGTCCGGTGCCGGGCTGCATCACGTTGAGCTGCGTCGGCGACTCGTGTCTCCGCTGTTGCAATCCGCGGTAATTAACGCGCGATCAGCGGTTCACGTGTTACGCGAATATGTAACACCTCCCCCCGAAGATAAGCAACTATTTCGAAATCTTGTGTGAGAGAGATGATGAAATGTTGCTGTGGTCAATTTTTATCTTGCTGGGACTGATTCCATGCGATTCTTGAATTTCAGCATAATTTCCTGGAGATGTTGCGTCATCATTTTGCATTGCTTGGTTTCTTTGAAGGCGTTTCGCTCGATATCGTCGGTACGTCAGTGTGATAATGAGTACACTTGCACCGGTTAGTATCAGATAGATTAGAATTGTAGTATGGTAGAGAGCTGGATCAACTACTTCATTGAGTTTTGCTGGTGCCTGTTGCATGATCTTTGTGTTAATGGAGTGCAGATTTTCTAGATTTGCAGAGTTTAGTATGATTGGTGATTCGCTCGACGTCTCTAAATCTTCATTAATTGTGGGCAATTGCATAATCTCCAGAGCGAAACCTTTGATGTGATTGTTAGAGTTTGCTATAGTAAATTCGGGCGTTTTGATGTGGCAATTGTAGGGGATGATCGCCAAATAGCTTCCTTCCAGGGTTTTATATGTTTCTTGTCCGCATGATATCTTCACCTTGGTTGGATGTGGGAAACTGATGGTGTAATGCTTCTCGTCGAGTTGTTCTACAGCTTCTTTCTTCAATGCGACTGAAGACAGTTTACAGAATGGGAGAAGTTCTTGCTTGGAGATCAGATGCTGGATGCAATCGGGATCATCTCGGGCCTTGTATTTTGATTTAGCTTCACAGAGGTACAGAGAATTTACCTTCGGGCATTCAGCCTCCATGTACATAGAATCTTGACCAGAAATCGCAATGAAAGGTGAGGTTGGTAAAAGGATTTTGTTATTCTTGTTAGGGGCAGTGGACAGTTTATAAAGGTTATAGATTGGAGGGAAGGCAATCGGCACCTTAAATACTATAACTATCTGATTATCTTTATAAAAGTAGCCTAGCTTAATTACGTCATAATAGTCTCTTAATTCTAATTCAAGGATCTCATCGCCTGAATATAGAATCCTTAGTTTCTGTATCATGTTCTTAATTTCAGCTATATTAACTACCATGTGCGGTGTGCTTAGTGCGCGTATAAAAGCTAAAGTATACTCTAGTTTATGGAGTTCTTCGGACAAATTATCTATGTTATCACTTAAGATAATTAAGTGTTGAGCCATGTGGGCGTAGTGGATTAAATCAAGATTTGCTGTTGTACTATTTATTATCCGATTTAAAACATTGCCTATTAACTCTTGATTTTTAGTTATATTAGTTAATAAGTTGGCATTTTGTGAAACCCAAGTTTTAGATAAACTAACATGTTGATTAAGTTGAGCTTGAATCCTATACTCATTTTCCTTAAGGATTTTTATGGCGTTGTCGTATTTAATTGCATCAGTTTGATCAAGATTACCGGATATACTTTTGATTACAGAACCGAGGCCATCAATGAGTCCTCTTTTATAGCGATTATGTTCAAATGACTCTAACTGGGCAGATATCTTAACTAGTTTGGATGTAAGGTAATCCATGTGCGGTTCGAATAATAGAGATGTCTTATTATTTAATGTGTGTCTAACATCAGTCATTCTGGTATTAACTGTATCTATTTGAGATTGTATACTATCGAGGTTGACATAATTGAGAAAAGAGTGATAATGGGAAATGATGCGCGTCGCTCCTAGATTAAACGGAAGTATTCCAGGGCCGTTCCCTAAAGGATCAATCATTACTTCTTGTCCTTGCGTCATTTGGAGTAGTAGTAGCAGTAACATCCTGTAACAATACAGATTCCTTAGGGCTTCTTTTAAGACGAGATTTTGCAACGGGACCTCGCTTCTTTCTGGTGTAAATATGTATGGGAAGGTCGGCTAGGACTATGTCTTTGGTAAAACGTGGAGCTAATTTTTGTCTGCTAGCTAACGGATTGCGGACAAATACTTGTTGGTCAGGGACATACTCTTTTTCAGGTTCGCGGTCCTTATTCCTGTTTTCAGTTAATTCAGTCCGATGGTGAAGAGAGGTTTCATTTATTATATCGTAGACTTGTGTTAGTCGTTTTTTGTGGTCTTGTAAGTAATTTTGCAGTAAATGCTCCGATAAATTTAAATCTAGGGAATCACGGGGATCAAAGTGTCCTGTGATTAAGTCTATAGGCCTACATTTAGTGAAGCTGTGTATTGAGCTGTTGTAACCTAAAATTGCATAGGGCATGAGATTTACGGCAGGTTCATTATGCTTTTCTAATTTCAGGATTCTGAGATGTTCGAGAATAGTAGAATGGAAGCGCTCTACTATGCCATTATCGTTAGGGGTATGTGCAAGTATCTTATGATGCTGTATTTTATGAAGACGGACGAACTCCGAAAATAATGCGTTAGTGAACTCAGGTCCTTGATCTGTAACTATGGTGTAGGGGACGCCATGATGGGTGCAAAACGTTAAAAGTGCTTGGACGACACTTAACGCGGTACCATCTCTGAGATGATATGCTTGTGCATATTTCGAGAAAGCATCAATTAAAGTAAGAAATTTCTCGTTTTGTGCTGTAAAAAGATCAAGATGAACAATTTCAAAGGGTTTGGTTGGGGGAGGAACTATAGAGAATTTTTGCTTAATAGGGTTCCGATCGTATTTTGCCTGTCCACAGATACTACATTCATTAGTATATTTCGAGATATTTTCTTTCATTTTAGGCCAATAATAACGATGTGATAAAGCAAGGAAACATTCGGTTATACCACGGTGATTTGTTTTTCCTTCATGGTATTTACGAATAATTTCTTGCTGGTCCAAGTAATTTTTAACGTTTTCTACCTCTTTCTTTGTTAAGACCATATTTAAGGCGGAGCTTTTAAATTTGTCTTGTATAATCGGAATTATGCTGTACATGGCTAGAGGGGGATGTATAAGAATTCCAGTTTTTACTTTGGGATTAACATATTCCTTTACGGCATTAATTACTTCTTCTTCCAGATTTGACTCTGATAGTTGTATAGTAGTTTTGGTATGAGTTTCGAATGGTTTAGACACGGTTGGGCGTTTTTTAATGTCTCCCACGATTATAAAGGATATTTGACGGTGGAATTTATTTAGAGGCTCATCCGATATTGGTATCTCTAATATGGGGTTCTCAGCGCTTGTGTGAGCTGTTGCGGTTGTGGAATCAATTACTGAAGGGGGTTTTTCAGACGTGTTAACTGCTATAGAGTTAGCGTCTTCATTATTAATTTCTATGCGGGACAGAGCATCTGCGTTGGTATTCAGCTTACCCTGCTTATAGACAGTAGTGAAATTATACTCGCTTAACTTTAATTTCCAACGGGTTAAACGTGAGTTGGGTTCTTTTAAATTCATTACCCATTGTAAGGGCCTGTGATCTGTAACAATTTTGAACTTCCTACCAAATAGGTACGGGCGGAAGTACTTGGTTGCCCACACAATTATAATAATAATAATAAATTTATTTGCCATAAAAAAGAAATACAAATGGGAATCTAGATGATTCATTATGAAATAGGTACTGGACATTGTATACAACTGATTCTATGCTAAAATCTGTACACAAGTATTATAACCCTGCCTCTTAAACTAGGTAAACCTGTATCTTAAGAGACAGTGTTCAGCCATGAGGGTCTTAAACATAGTTAATCAACAAATTAATGACAAAATAGATGTGTGTCGATCCATCCTTTACGATTAATCTTAGTATTTAATGGAAACAAAAAATAAAAAGAAAATTAATAAAAACTAATTATAACAATAAAAACTAGCTTAATTAATAGTAGTGATATAATGATAAAATTGATGAGCGATGTGCAGTTGTTATGTATTAAGAAGTGTAGGTTGTGTCTGCGTGAGTGTGTTGTATGTGTGTATTAGAATATATGAATGTGTTGTGAGGGTTATGTTTGTTGAGTAAATGTACTTTTGAAATGTAAGTGTGGGCGTATTGGGTGTAATGTATTAGGCGATGAAAGAGAGTAAGGACTCTGTAAAAGCATAGTTCTTCTGTAGAAGCCACTCTGTTACTTTTGATTTTACCATTTGTGTATTTAGGTCTAGGATTCCCAGCAATTGGTGAATTTTTTGATATAAGTGAGTGCTTAGGATGTAGTATTGGTGTTTAGCGAAACTGGTTTTGTGTTGAGTGCGTGGGAGACGAAGAGTTCGTTTATTGCAATCATAGGGTGGTAGGCATGCATGTTTTCTTAGGACCGATCGTAGCACAAAGAGCTGCCGGACCGTTAGGACCATACAGTCGGTGTAGATATCCGATGTTGGGTATCTGTAGGGCTTACTCGACATAACTTTAAGAATTGCTCTTTGCGCTCTCTCTACTCTAAGAAAGTTAGATTTCCATGCACCACCCCAAGCAGTAATACAATACCCGAGAACCGACTGGCACAAGGCGTAGTAGACCATCTTAAGCGTATCCGCGTTAGCTGACTGCCTGAGCGACTTGAAGATGTGTATGAGTCGTAGAGTTCTGGTGGTGAGGGCATCAATCTGCTTGTCCCATTTTAGCCCATCGTCTATTTGTACACCCAAATATTTCACAGTGTCGGTTCTGGTGAGTGTGGGACAGGCACAGGGTCCGGCTGAGTTCAGGCAAGAGTGAGCTGTTATAGAGAAGTCTTGAGGCGGTGTAGTGTTACGACGGATTGCAAATGGAATGTAATTAGTTTTATGCAAATTTAGAGTGAGTAAATTTGAGTTGAGCCATTCCATTATTACAGACAGAGCTGCCTCTGCTTTTGTTTTAACAACATCCCATGTGGGCCCACTGACTAGAATCGCTGTGTCATCCGCATAGGCATAGATCTTACAGTTTGGCAGTTGCATCAGACACAGTTCATTGACGTAAATCTGAAAAAGCGTGGGGCCCAAGATGCTCCCTTGTGGAACGCCGTAAGTGACAGTTGTCTCATTGCTAATGTAGTTGTCAATTTTAACACATTGGGAGCGATTATTTAAGTAGTTAGTGAAGATTTGGAGAGGTTTGCCACGCACGCCTATTGACTCTAACTTAAGGACAAGTTTGGGAACAGAAACTGTGTCAAATGCCTTGGAAAGGTCTAAAAAGATACCTAAACACTTGGTTTTATTGTCAAGATCCATTGCAACTTGTTGTGTGAAGTCAAGTATCGCATCCTCAGTCGACACCCCCGAGCGGAAGCCATACTGATTCGGAGCAATAATGTGATGTTTATTAAGAAAGCTCTTAAGACCATTACTGAGAATCCTTTCCAGTATTTTCGAGAGAGCAGGCAGAACTGCTATCGGTCTGTAATTGTTGACACAGTTCCTGTCCCCGTTCTTGTAAATGGGATGTACCACTGCCCTCTTGAGAGCATCCGGAAAGGTACCTGTGTCTAAACACCGATTGCAGAGGTGTGTAATGACTGGGACCAGGATGTGACGGCAGCTTTTCAATAAGAGAGATGGTATCCCATCCCAACCGACGGCGCAGTCACTGCGTAGTTGAAGGATAAGTGACCCTACTTCAGATTCGTCCACATCTAGTAGAGCAAGTGAGTTGACTGGGGGGGTATGCGTGAGACGTAAAGAGGTGGAAAGATTGTAGGAGATTGGTGGAGAGGGAGGGTTCCGAGATGTAATGTTTTCCGCCAGCTTTTTGCCCACGTTACAAAAAAATTCAGAAACCATATTTAAGGAGGCTTTTGGATTATCGTCAATTTTAAGGAGTTCAGTAGGAGACGAATGTATTTTCTGTGAGTTGGTTATTTTTTTAATTGTTGTCCACAACTTTTTAGGGTTATTTCTGCTTTTTTCGAGCTCATTCGTTTCATACGATGTTCTTAGCTTTCTAAGTAATTCATTACAGAAGTTTCGGTAGCGAGTGTAGGTGGTTTTAAGAATTTCATTGTGGGGGTCCTTGGTTGAATTCATGTGCATTTTGTCACGATTTTGAATGCATCTCAAGAGACCAGAAGTCATCCACGGTTTAATGGTTCTTTTACGCCTTGGAACTTTGACTTGCTTTGAGTGTTTTGAAATGGCTGATTTTATTATGTGTATAAATTTATTCATGGCTGCGTTTACATCTTCGAGGTGGTATATTGCAGAAAAGTCCCTCTTTTCTAGCTCTGAGATGATTGCTTCGTAGTCTAGACAAGTGTTAACTTGACTTACTTTACGTACTGGACTGTCGTGATTAATAGATAGTAGGATAGGTTTGTGATCTGTAATATGCGAGTCCAATACAAGTGTGGTAGATGGGAGGTTAGACTTGAGAAGTATGTGATCGATACAGTGTTCGAGGCGAGTGGGGAACAGGTGAGTTGGCAAGAGACCTTGAGAGGCATTAAGAGTAAGGTAATCAAAACTCCGGTCGTTCATGTTGTCCGGCCTTATATCGATATTTAAATCCCCAATAAGGGCAATATTAGGGCAAGAGGAG
This sequence comes from Noctua comes, assembly GCA_963082995.1. Classification (NCBI taxonomy): domain Eukaryota; kingdom Metazoa; phylum Arthropoda; class Insecta; order Lepidoptera; family Noctuidae; genus Noctua; species Noctua comes. Next base: position 1,165,390 of record OY720293.1, read on the forward strand.
ATTGCTTCGTAGACACCATTCAGGCTAGATGTAAAACTTTCAAAATTGTGTGTTGAGTTAAGAGATGGGGATCGATAAATAACAACCACTGTAAGCTTCTGACTTATCTGACATATTAGGCAGTTTCCTCCTTGGAAGTCCGGTTCCCACACGGTACTTTCTAGACCTAATCTAGTGTATATTATGATACCGTCGTTTTGATTAGAGTTGGTTACTGTTGCGTGAGACCTAAAGCCTTCTAAAACTGGTAGGTGGCTGACTTTACTAAGCCAACATTCGGTCAGGATTACTGCATCAAAATCAATATTTATTGAATTTAGCAGCACCTGAAGCTGATTGAAATTTTTGTTGACGCTTCGTATGTTAATATGCAGTACGTTAAAGTTACTATCAGCTGGGTGAATATACTTATGGCAGTCATTAATCAATTGCTAATAATTCTTTTTCGATTGTGCTGTAGTTAATTTCACTAGTGTTTAATGTGCGCGATGCATATGCTATGGGCTTATCGGTACCTATCTGGCCTTGAGAGAGAACAGCACCAATGGCAAGATTAGATGCGTCTGTTGTCAGTATAAAATCTTTACTAAAGTCTGGATATTGCAGGATTGGGTCGTTGATTAAAAGGGTTTTACACTTCTCAAAACAACTGATGTAATTAGGATTAGTTATATCAATCTTTGAACCTTTTTTCAGACATTGCGTCATAGGTTTTGTTATACGAGCAAAGTCTGGAATGAATTTCCTATAGTAACCCAACAGACCTAGGAAGCGTTTAATTTCTGTTGCCGTTTTGGGAATTGGGAATTTCTGGATGGCCATAATTTTATCCGGGTTAGGTTTAATACCGTCTTTGCTAATAATGTGTCCTAAATATGCAGTTTCTAACTTTAAAAATTCGGATTTGTCCATTTGTATTTTGAAATTAGATTCCCTAAGTCTCTGAAATACTTTTTCTAAATTAATCATGTGTTCCTGAAGGGACACTGAAAACACAATTATATCATCCAAATATACTAAACACACGACATTTTGAAGGTCCCGTAAGACATTGTCCATTACCCGTTGAAAGGTTGATGGAGAATTTTTTAAACCCATTGGCATGCGGAGGAATTCGAAGTGTCCATGCTCTACTGTAAAAGCAGTTTTGTGAATATCATCTGGGTTCATCTCCACTTGATAAAATCCACTCGCGAGGTCAAGGGTGGTAAAATAGTGACAGTTACCTAACTTGTCAAGGACGTCCGAAATGTTGGGTATAGGATAACGATCATCTATAGTTTTCTCATTTAATTTCCTAAAGTCTATTACCAAGCGCCATTTGGTTTTTCCGCTGGCGTCGGCTTTCTTGGGAACTACCCAGATGGGGGAGCTCCACGCAGATTGAGACGGACGTATGATATTCTGTTCTAGCATTTTAGAAATTTGATCCTGGACTTCCTGCTTATGTATGAAAGGATATCTGTAACTTTTCGTATAGATAGGCACATCATCTGTAGTTCGAATAGAGTGTTTTACTTGGTTCGTAAAAGATAATGGTTCGCCATCAATATAAAATACATCAGCGTACCGAGCGCAAAGTACTTCTAAATTAGCTTTTTCTTCGGGGTTCAAATGATCCGTACGCAGACGAGACAAAACTTCCTTTACGCGGTCGGACTGTTGTTTAGTGCGCGTGCACTGGACATTGAACAACTCAGCACTAATAGGGCGATCCATAGAAAAGACTACGTCATGACGTGACGTATTCGCTACCTCTATTACACCTCTATTATTTCTAACTGTTGTAACGCAATCACTTATTAAACAATTTGAAATGCATTGTTCAGGAATAAAAACGTCACCGTCCGCAGAGTTTATAGGAACTTTAACTAATTTAGATGAATTAGCAGGTATTATATCCTCGTATAAGTTACTATTGCGAGAGTCGTACATTAATAAAGGGTTACTAGAATTACGAGTTATCAACAATCTGTTCTTTAAGTCAATGTTAGATTCTAATTTTTCTAATAAATCATAGCCGATCAAACCATCAAAAAATTTATGAAATGCATAAACGAAAAGAGTTATATCACCTGCCTCGTTAAATTCCTGAAAGCACGGTAAAGTAATGGAGTAATCACTCCTTGTGGTAGCGTGAATATTCGTTACTTCAAAGGGATCATAGTTGCACGGTATGTGGGAAAAGAATTTTTGAACAACTTCGGGACTCACAAAAGACATATTTGCGCCAGTGTCAATTAATAGTTTAAGCGGGGGATTTGAAATCTGAATATATGGTAATTGCCTTTGCGTTTGCAAATTAATTTCTATTTTGACTTGTCTGATTTGGGGTCCTTCTGAAAATCCTCCTTTTCAGCAGACGGGGTTGGATCCTTAACTTCCTCGACTATAACATAAGAATCTGTACGCTGTGGTTGCTCATACACATATTCACTCGGGTACGCGTAAATGGGATACTCAAAATATTCCTGGGGGTAATAATCGCTAACAAAATAATCGCTATAATTGTCATACTGCAACTGGTCATTAAAATCGTTAAAGTTAAATTCCCGCGTTCTGAAATAATTCGAGGGTGGCGGATTCCCAGATTTGGACCAATCATGGGACGCGCGCGGCGCGAATGGTTTAGCCACGTAGTGACTTACGCCACTCATCGGGTGTGGGGTGTTACTTGTAGTTGGCCTGGGACCAGGCATTCTAAAAACTTGACCCTGGGGTATATAATTAGGCGGTGGAGAACTGAACATTTGTTGAGTACGTGTGGGCCCGCGATTTTGTGGGGGTTGGTTTCTCCAAATTGGGACAGGGTGTTGTCCTTGAAGCATAGGTGGTCGCGATGGCCCTGGCATATTAAAAGATCCTGGGGGTTGCAAATTAGACGGACGCGGTGTGGGTGGTGCCACGTGAATTGGTGGCATAAAGCCATAAGGAATTTTTGGACTAACCTGAGGCTGCGTCTTCCTATCGGGAACATGGTCGTTGCGCTGCTGCAGGTACAACGTGTTCATTTCCTCGTGCACAAACTCTAAGGCTTTCTCTATTGTATCAGGCCGCATGCAACGAATGCGAGAGCCCAACGGGTCACGTAGACCACGTAAGTACGACTGTAACGTGAGTTTCTTGTACAAAGTGCGTTTCGATTCAATGGTACTCGCTATCGTTTCATGTAGGCTGATATAAGTCATAATAGTACTGAAAAGGTTTTGACAACGCTCATAAAATTCTTGCGGGGTGGACGAACCCTGCGTTAAAAGTGCCAAGTCATTATATAAAGATGTTTCATCGCGTTGATCGGCGAAATTATTTATTAAAGCACTTCTAATTCCCTCCCAAGTTTCCGGGATACCATTCGAATTAATCGTACGCGATGCGGGTCCTACTATTTTGTTCAAAATCCCGTTTAGTAATGCTAAATTAGCTAATTGAAACTCCGGTCCGTTTCTCATAAACTGCTGTACTAGTTGATCACATAGTTTTATAAATCGAGTTAATACGTTCGAGTTTCCGTCGAACTCCGGCAACAATCGTAGGGCCTTGTAAACTTGATCCACTGAGTCAGCCATACTTGATATATATGAACTATTACTATCCTCCTGTTCTGCCTCTAAATTTCTATTAGCGTCTAAAATATTAATTCTATTACCTAACCTAGGGGACCGAGATTGCCTTGGATGGAAAATCTTGGAATCTTATAGGATAAAAAAAGGGAAGCGACTCTAGAGCGATTCTAAAGTACTTACTTGCAATGATTTTGTACCTCTTCTGTATCGATGTCTGGATACTCCTCTGGACTGCAGCTCTTGTAGATTCCGGATACTCGTACGGTGCCCGAAGCCACCCGGGTGACTCGCGATCCTAGCAATTTACTCTCGCGAACCGGCCCGCGAGCATCCTACCGACTGCGCCAATTACGAAGGCTGTAGCCGGAGGATGGAAAAAAATACAAAATTTATTTGAACTTAAATTTAATTACAGAAATTACAATGTAAAATATTAACTAAGATGTCGACAGTTGACCGATGCTGTGCCAAAAGTGACGATTTCGCGAAGGCCGCGATGTCCGGTGCCGGGCTGCATCACGTTGAGCTGCGTCGGCGACTCGTGTCTCCGCTGTTGCAATCCGCGGTAATTAGGGTAACGCGCGATCAGCGGTTCACGTGTTACGCGAATATGTAACAAGCCTCCCCGTTTTTTCTCACGTCTTCCATAACATGCGGCAAGCTTGTAATTTGGTATTTTTAATAGGTGTTCTTGACCATGCATAATAAAGTGCTCGCTTATGCATATTACATCAATGCTTCTTCGACTTACCGTTAGTTCTTGTAGATGAATTGTAAGTAAATCTGCTTTGTTCAAAAGTCCGGCGATATTTTGATGTAGGATTCGCATACTATTGTGTACGAAAAAAGTCCATATTATTGGTTGTTAAATCTGTGTCATTGAATTCAATTTGTAGTTTCTTAGATGCCATATTGGTTTCTGGTATTTGAATTATTTCTAGGGTATTTTTGATACGTTTGTTAATTAAAATGTCTAAATGATGACATATGTTTTTCATTCCATTGTTATTTAATCTGCCGGTATAGTAGGAGAACATTTCATATGTAAGTTCTAAATTGGAGTCCAGAAGGAAGGCGTATTGGTGAGTTTGGTTATCCAGGTACAACATATTATTAAACATCTCTATTCTCCAATTGAACATCGAAGTGTATTCGCTGCATTTATACGTAGGTAAGCAAAGGACAACATTGGTATGACGTATAGCTGTTAAGGTTTCTCTTATGTTTACAATGAGGTTCGTGTAATTTTTTGTTATGCGGAAGTCTTCTTCTGCTATGAAAATTATGCAGAAATCTTTTTCAGAGTAGTTCACCAATTTGGTATGTAAGTCGTCAATTAAGTTCTCAATACCACAGTTAGGTTTAAGGTAATGACATAATTGAAAGTTAGAGAATATGTCTTCTGCTATAGGTAGTATTTTATTTATATTGTTGCTGCTCATAATACATAGCTTATTTCTGTTGCCTGTAGTATCCGCCTTGTAGGACAGAGACGGTGATACTTTAGGTGAAGTTTGCTTCATATTTAACGTAGAACAAAAGTTATCACGACTATCTTCTGTGCTATGTTGTTGAATTTCTCTTACAGTCGTCGTTTTTTGTATGTCAGTGGATGTCATCTCATGTTTTTGTTTATTAGTCATAATGGAAGGATCTGTTTGTGTTTGTTTGTGGTTTTTAAGACTCTTCTTAGATGGGGTTGAGTTTTTAAGTTTTTTGATGGGGCTTTGTATTAGTTTTTTAAACATATCGTTTTTTCCTTGCAAATCAACGTTTATTTGCTTTAGATTATTGTTTTCTAAAGACAATGATTCGATTTCCTGGTGTGCGCTGTTTAATTCTAACTGAAGGTTGTCAATCTGTTCTTTTAATTTTGTTATTTGGTGTTGTTGAGTATCGCTAATGTAGTCACTAGATAGATCTGGTAAGCTGTTAACGGTATCTTCGAATGTTTCATTTTGTGATTCATTAATGGCGGTAATCGAATCTGACGTAGTTCGCGTACAGCGCATCGTGATATTCTCGAAGAAATTCATTTTCGAAGTATTATTTGCTTTGTTAACAAATCAAGAACCCAGAATAAACTACGGAGCCCAATGTAATTTTGATAAGGCAAATTTATTAATTTACAAAAAGTGTTGAAGTTTGTGGGGTTCGAACCAGCAGTATCAGTATCGGTAATCCGAGTGTGGACTTACTTACCTATTAGGCAGTTAGCAATTGCGGTTGAATTTCATTACCGTTTTCTTGAGGTTTGATGGACAAGATCGTTATGATGTTTGAATTTTTTTTTCCAAAATATTGACGGTGTGTTGTTATTATTTTTCAAAAATGTTTGGTATCCTATTTTCTGGTCAATTTATTTGTTTCCCTTGACTGTTAAAGTTTTCACTGTGGTATTCTTGATATTTAATGGGTTTAGGCCAAATAAAGACACCGAATGTAATAGTTTTGGAAGAGTTCATTGTTCAACTTTTTTTCGTTATTGTGCTTGTAAACATTGTTTCATAGTCACTGTTTTTTTAAAGTTTGTTTTTTTTACACTCCTTCTTAATATAACTCTTGGATAACACTTGCACTCGAGTATTGGACTATTAAGACTATACGGAACTATTTATTTGCGATTAAATTTTGTTATAGCTATTTTTAAATTATTCAAATACGCGGAGTCGATGTAATCCGTGACACTAGCGCCATCCGAAAGCGTATAATTTTGTTAGACAAACTTTCAGCACATGTTTACCTGCTAAAAGTACTCTGAGAAGTTGGTATCAATCCATTGACGGTAAACCAGGATTTACAAAGGAGGCAATAGATACTATTAAAATGAAAGCTAGAGAATCGAAGAACAAAATTTACGCCATTATTATATTCGACGAAATGGCAATCAGAAGCGGTGTCGAGTATCATCCCCAAGGCAGAAGGTACAGCAAGCCAAGTTAATTAGTTTACATCGCACACGTCGGTAACTGTCATTGTACGAGCCGGTAATATTCATACAGCCGCTCATTATTTATTTATTTATTTATTAAAACTTTATGCACAAGAACTGCACAATGGCGGACTTAATGCCGTAGGCATTTTCTACCAGTCTACCTTAGGGTGATGCAGAGATAATTATACAGTAGGTGCAATAAACAGAAAGAAAGACTAGAACATATTTATAACTAAATCATAAAAGAATAAATACTTATATACATAAATATAATAAACTATATAAAGTTAAGATAGATAAACAAGAAAAACTACAACAACTTCAGTTCTGAGACGAATCTGCCAACTTCTTGCGTATATGTTCCCGAGCTTTTATTATTGTGTGAGTAAACATATTGTACCCAACACGGGTTTTTTTTTTATCTTTACCCTTGTCGGGTACACTGGTAAAAATAATATAAACGGGTTTACAATAAAGCCCAACATTTTATACTAACTTAACATGGTAACCATAGCCGATTGGTGTAAGCGCTTGCGTTAGCTAGTGATCTAACCTCGACGACGTGAGTTCGAACCCAACTGAGGAATTATTTTTGCTACTTTTTACTTTTTGTTTTTTAATAAATTTATTTTCTGGCCAATAAAATTACTCAAGCAAAAAGTAAAAATTAATTTAATAAAACCAATGAAATAATTTGATTTTTTTTTTAGATAAACATTGGTATTGTTTGCTTAGCTTATCGCTTGGGTCATTAGCAAATTATCCGTCTCGTTTCTTCCAATATGTTCCTTCCTTATATTGGTTGTTTTAAGGTTCAATTTGGTGGGGGCTGTATGTTAGAAAAAAAAACATGTGTGACCGATACAATGATTTAATACGAACTGGTTTTAAACATTCATAGGCTATAGCTATACAGATAAGACGTTCGAATGAGTAAAACACTGTTGTTTACCTGTTTTTTTGACAAAGACATAGTTTTTTATTGGTAAGGATTGACGAAAATAATTTGTCAAAGTAGGCATATAAATTGAATCAAAGTAAAATTAGAGGTGAAGTGAATCAACATGTTAGATAGTAAGAAATTATGACAACTTCTAATCGCATAACAATAACATCACTTCACCATACTTTCAATAATTTACGAGTTGTGGTTTTAAAAAAAAGTTTTATACCTACCTACTTATTACTAAGTTTTGTATTTGTTCAAAGCTTAACAAATATGAACATTATTTGCATAAAAATAAGATTCATATTCGTTTACAATTAAAATAAATTCGACTAATAATGAGTCGGCAATCCTTCGTTTTCTATTACTCCTTGTAAATTTCTGCTCATGGGATCTCAGTTTGTAAGCACACTTTTATGCGGGTGGACAAGAAGGGATCAGCCTTGTGCCTTGCCACGATGTCGTAGTGTCGAGTCGATGAATTTGGCTAAGGTCCTCCACCCAGTCATCCCTGGGCGGGACAAAGTACGGCTCAGCGACCACGGCTATGTTAATCGAACACTGCGCCATGCTCTGGAGCAACAAATCCTGAGCGTAGGCTGGTTGATATTCGCCTGGAGAAGGCGTAATGGGGCCGTTATTGGCACTCCATTTCAGCCCCCTCCCGGGCCCCCTGCGAGGGCCCCGCTGCGGAAGTTGCAGCAGTGGCGGCAGTGGCGGAGACAGTGGCGGCGGCTGCGGTGGTGGCGACGGTGGGGGTTTTGGCAGTGGTGGTGGCGGAGGGCCTTCCCTTGCCCCTGGTTTTGGTGGGTGTACCGCAGGCCTTGCTCCCTGCCCGGTGATCGGCCGGCTTGCCAGCTGCCGCACATGCGGTGCAGTGCGGCGCGGCGCAGCAAGCCGCGGCCATGTGACCAGGCTGGCTGCAGCGGAAGCAATGGTCACTGCGGTCCACCTCCGAGGTGTACCGGACCGACACGTGGTGCCCCACATGGCAGCGGAAGTACCTTAGAGGTCTGGGTTCCAGCAGTTTCACCTGCGCCGATACCCAGCCCACCAAGAGCCTTCGGCCCTCCACAATGGCTTTCGCCGCCGTCACAGCGCAGCTTACCGTTACGGTTCGCATGCCCGACAGGTCCGGACGTAAGGTGCCTGCCTTGACCTGCTCGGCAGGGCACCCACCGGTCCTGGTGACGGCGGCCACCACTTCCTCCTCGGTCACCGAGTCGACCAGACCCAGGATGCGCAGGTCTGCGCATTTGACGGGCCTGGACACTCGGGCCTCGTCCGCATTTAGCTTTTCAGCCAGAGCGTCAGCGGACGAGCCACGGGTTTCGCCGGGGATCTCCAACACTCGAGCCCCTGTTGCGGTGACCCTAAGCCTGAGGCCCCCGGCGATCCCGAGCTCCCCGAGATCCACCGTCGCCTTTGCCTTAGCGAGCACGTCGCGATAGGTCACGCCCCTCTTTTCCGCGTCCGGCTGTAGTGTGATCACTACAGCCACGGTCTTTGGGGCGCTGAGCCTAGCCGCGACGCCACGCTCCTTTTGCCGGCGCTTCCGCTCCCGCTTCCTGGCCTTTTTGGCCGCCCTTTGCTCCCTCGCCCTCTCTCCGGCCACCAGCCACCCGGTCTCGGCCACGGAAGGCTCTGGGGGCGGGGGGGGTGGCGGTGGCGGCCGTCTCGCGGCTGGCGCTGGCACATTCGCTGCCTTGCCATTCTTTTGGGCCGCCGCCTTGCCATTCTTTTGGGCCGCCGCCTTGCCCTGCTTCAGGGCCAAGAAGCTCCGTGGCGGCCGTCAGTCGAGTGACCTCCGCCCGCAGTTTGGTTAAAGGAGCCCGAACGGACCACCCCGTGACCGGCAGCCACCCCCGGGTGGCGCCCCTCCTCGGCAAGCCGCGCCGACCTCTCGGTGGCAGAGAGGCCTCTCCCCTTGCCGTGGATTCCGCCACGCTTGCTGGTGGGGATCTTGCGAGCCGAGGCCAGCTCCCCCTCCGACGATGACTCTCGGTCGCCTACCGGCCTGGACCGCTTGCGTAGGAACTCCCCGTTCCCCACAGCAGCCCCGGGCCTCCCGCGCAGGGAGCTCTGAGCCTCCCGCGCTCACATCGCTGGATGCGGCGCCGGACTCCGCGACCCCGCATCCCTCTCCTCCCTTCTTTCGCAGTTATCGGCCGTGTTTTGGGTTTGTGTGTTCTTTTCTATACTGTTCTCACGAGTATGGGGGAAATAAAAAGTCCATCTGGGCAGTGCCCCCTGTACCCAGATAATCCATTGCCAGGCCCGGCAGTGGTTCGCACTAGCGACTGATTTTCCATAGGAACCCGTCAGCCATACATCTCCTCGCGGTGCGCCGCCGCTTGAGATTCGGGGTAACTTTTATAGAGGTTTTCTACCTCGTGGTCCGGGCGGTTAAGCCAAGACCCTCGGTCCCAATCGAAGCCGCGAGACGTGTTCCACGACACTTCGACGGTGGGATTACGATATCGACGGGGACAGCGAATGACTGCGTCCTTCACTGTCTGCTCGGAGGCAGGGTAAGTGCACACCGAGCCCGCCCTTGCTCCTCCGCTGTGCCCTCTGCTTATCAGAGGGTCACGCGGAGCAACGCCCCCTTGGTCCACAATGGACCCCTCCCATGTCAGAATATTAGCCATGGACAGTAACATTCTCCGAGGAATAAGAATCTCTTCCCATTCCTCGGGGAAGGATACTGCCCACGCCCAGGGTGCACCGGCCCAGCAGCTGCTGTTCCCTCCAAACGTATCGAGAGGGACCGGCAGCCATCAGGCACACGAGGAGGAATTCTGACAACGCACCCCATGCAACTTGACCTTGAACTGACCAATTGTAGCCGCGCATTCTTCCTCGTCCCCCGGCCCGCTGTAGTGAGTCGTGTACTTGAAGAAATCGGCCTATACGCTCTCTAGTGGTTATATTCTCTATAACTCTAGATAATCACGATGTAACATAGAAGCAATATTGTAATGTAAATATACTCTTAGATTAGAAACATAGAAATCAAGTAAAAATTGTATATAACTAGTTGGCATTTGACTCTCGAGCCTTTCATTCTTATATCCCGGTAGGCAACCCTATATAAGACATAGTAGTCTTACATATCCATTCTAAGTAAAACTTCAGTGTCTGTGTGTGTTTGCAAATGTTTTGAGCCCTATAAACGCTGCTAATAGTTCGTTAATATGGAACTTTTTATCATCTGTAGACCAGTGCCCGTGGCTTCTGATGTATATGACATACCAGACCCTAGCCAGTCTGTGAGGCATCCGAAAATATTTCCAGAGCAAAGTCAAATTGCTTTAATTTATTGTGGGTTGTTGGAATGTGTGACAACCACCATTCTAGTTCTAACCTAATTTCTTTGGTGATAGGTAGTTAGTAGTGCCTTATAATTATCATTGTTGTTCTCTAAGGCTTCTGTTTTATAACTTTCCATAACTTTGGTGTAAAGCCAACCATATTCTACTGCTGGACATGCAGCAACAAGGATACCTATCAGATGAGCAAATTCTACTCTTTTACATATCCTTTTACATTTAAATTTGTGTATTATGTCAAGAATGGAATCTATCTTTTTCTGAGGAAGTGAGATATTAATCTGAACCGAATCTAACACAAATCCTAAATATTGACAATGCTGTCTGGGTTCTAAGGCACTCTTTTTAATGTTGATAACAAACCCTAGATTTTTTAAGACAGTTTGTGTTGTGGACACATTTTTAAAACATTCAGCATATGAATCACCAAGGCACAATATATCATAAAGGTATGTTACAGAAAGTAACCCTAATAATCTTAGATAACACAGGACTGGCTTCATGATCTTTGTGAATACATATGGTGCTGTGTTAAGACCAAATGGAAGGCATGTAAATTCAAACAATGTATCTTGAAACTGAAACCGGAGAAATCTTCTATCAAATTTTTTATGGGTAACAAGTAATATGCATTTTTCAAATCTATAGTTGCCATAAAACAACCTGGAGTCATGAGTTTTGTTGCTGTTCTTAAATCTTCCAATTTAAAGTGGTGTGTAGTAATATATTTATTAAGTTTTTTAAGATTTAAAATAAATCTCAAAGTGCCGTCCGATTTTGGATGCAAAAATATGCTAGATAAAAATTGATTATTTACAGGTAAACATTTTTCTACAGCACCTCTAGGAGTTTAGTAATTTCCATAGAGATAAGATTACTTTCTTTCTGACTGAAATTATTATTTTTAGGAATGGAAGTTTGAACTGGAATATCGTAAAAGGGTATTTTATAACCCTTGATCCAATCAAGTACTGTTGGATTACTGGTAACTTTGTTCCAGGCTTTTGAGAAATACTGTAATCTAGCAGTTTGTACCTGAGCTAGTGGCGTTTCTGACCCCGACGTCGCTGCTGGCGCCTTTGCGGTGAGTGCCTCTGGCGTGTTGCTGGCGGTTTGTTCCGCTTCAGCAATATCTTCTGCCCAACCGGACGCGGGAACTGCTGTCTGTGTGGGGGCCCTGTAGTTTAAATTTCTTTTTCGTCTTGCTCGAGGTCTTGCAGGCACATTTTTCAGTTCTTTCTTAACCCGACTTCTTTGCCGCTTGTATTGCATTAAACTTGTCTTGAAGTTTATCTTCAAATTGGTACTCGGATATTGGTGTCTGCTCCATTAGCTCCTTCATTTCCTTATTAAGGCCAGGTAGAATTAAAGAACGTCTAGTAATACAGTTTTCATGGTAAACATAGCATAGTACATAGGCTGCGTCACTTAGAGTCAAAATTTGATCAGTAGTATCCTGATTGGCAATAAGGGTGTTTAACACTTTGCCTAATGATGTTATGGCAGCCCCCAGGGTGATCTGCTGCTCCCTCATACGTCTGTCCCTTTTTACTCCACTATCACTGAGAGCAGCAGCCACTTCTTCGTTTAGCTTTGGTGGGTTCAGCAAGCTGCAGTTCTTGGGTGTTTCTTGTTTGTTTAATATGTTTTTCCTTGTTTCTTCATTTAAACCATGCACTATTATAGTTGACCACCGCGTGGCTAGGCTGTTGTGAAGTTCTATGGGAGTCTTTATTGGCTGTACTCCCTCATCACCAAGAAGCTCCTCGATGCCTGGAGGAAGGGCATTAGGTAAGGTTGCCGACACACCTTCATGGTCTGCTTCTTTGCCAGGACTCTGTGTTGTGTGGTGGCATGGGGGACTGCTGTCACGGGGAGTAAAGCTGCGTTCGGCACGTGAATCGCAGCTTTGGTAACTGTACTCTTGTTTTCTAGAGCGTGATCGACTGTGGCATGACTGCGTGGAGCCTGCAGGCCTAGCCAAGTTACAAACGTTTCTTATCGAATCTCTTTCTACAATCGTTGACGCCTCGGCGTAAGCGATTTGAGAAAACGCTAAGTTGGTAGCCAACTGAGTCGATCGCTCGTTCTCCAACGTCTGTAGAAAAAACCTATACTTTAGTCTATGGTGAGCGTTCCTACCCACGTCAAACTAACGTCAAAGTCGCAGTTGTTTACTTTGTGCGCGGGCTGAACTTTTGTTTTGAATTGTTAAGAAAGGAATAATTCTTTTAAGTGATAAAAAAGTATGCGAAATAAAGAACATGTTCTTCTTATAATTGGTTTATTATAATATCACAGTGCGGAATGTAATTTTAAACGTATTTAAATGAAAGATACCGAAATGAAGTGATAACTTTAATAGGATGGAATCCAGATCTCGAGCAAGCCTAGAACAGTTCGCAGCTTTATTGGAATTCATAGAAAGGTACGAAAATAATTAGTTATTTCGTAAATATCTTCCTGTGTTATTCGAAACACTATCATACTCGGGCACTTGAAAGTTTGAAACATAAACAATGACGTGATACGCGACACAGCGGAATCATTTAGACGCGATTTTTATCGTTAACTCTTGGGTCTCGGCGATCGCTAAGTGGTCGCACAAAAACTTCGACATCGTTTCGTTGACGCTTGTCAAAACTGTAACTTGGCTACGATTTATATGGGATGTAGCGATCAAAATTGTAGAAACGATCACATTTCATTCTATCATTTTGAACGATGTAAACTTGTCTACGAATTTTCTATTCGTTTGTTTTGACCACGTGACTTAACGTTGAGATGATGTCATTAACGATTGTAGATTGTCAACTTGGCTTAGCCTGCTGATCGCCTGGACCGCGATCGCCTGGAGCGCGATCGCTTGGAGCGCGATCGCCTGCAGGCCTAGCCAAGTTACAAACATTTCTTATCGAATCTCTTTCTACAATCGTTGACGCCTCGGCGTAAGCGATTTGAGAAAACACTAAGTTGGTAGCCAACTTGACACGACTCAGTCGATCGCTCGTTCTCCCATGGACCTAGCATAACAAACAGAACCGAGTTCTGCCAAATTCGTAACACACAAAAATGAACCTTAACTGTCACACCGTAGGTTTACTTTTGTTAAGCTATCATAACCGAGGCGAGAGAGATAGCAATAAGGGATCCCCTTGTCTCTTTCACTCAATTGCCAACAGATAAAAATGTTAAAGATGGTAGAAAATATTACACCGCACAGTGTGTAATTTCGCCTCAAAAGCGGACATCCTCTTTTTATAGCGGATTCCGATGGATATAACTGTTATACAGTATAATATGAAACACCAGTTTAAATATATTCCTTAATTTTAAAGTTACAATAGTTTTTTTGAAAGGTCAATGAACTTTGTCAAAATCTTTTTTGTAGATATTTCCCAAAATAACAAACGCTCACCTTATTTAAAATTAACCATGAATTGAACATTGTATATATAATGTCGTGTATAAATTACAAGTCTTTACTTTCCCTGGAATGCGAGTTAAAAATTATTTTGTAAATATTAGAAAATAAATTATATAAAATTGTCTATAAGACATTAGCATTTTCTTTTACCAACGAAATACACTCTAGTTACGTAGCTTTATACAAGGTGTTGCTTTGCATCCTCGTCAAAATTAAGGAGGTTGTCTTAAAAGACGTAAATAATCAATATAAATTACGGAACCTGGTCAATAATAATAAACGCTGTTTTTTTTTGTTGTTTAAATTTGACACTAATTCAGAATGAAGCTCTTCGCAAAAGAGGAGAATCACCCGTCGCCTTTCATGGCGCGAGGCACCGCCCACTTACAACTACGACACACAAACATGGCAATGATTTATCCTAGTTCGAACTCGAAAATCACTTTCGTTATTGTCATAAATTTTGCTTAATAATTAATTCATTTTTAAGTATCATAAGAATGCGGAAATCTTACTAATAAAAGTAGTATTAGTGCCCCAAAGAAAAGTTCACTGACCTACTGTAAGTACGGTGATTATCAGCTGATTAACAAAATGTTAGTTTTATTAAGGCGTTTTATTGCAATTCTGCTCAAATGAACAATCCTAAAATTGGTAATCTTAGATTTTAATAATAAAAACATGTAACAATCCTACTACCTACCGGTAAGATTTAGGTAAGTATAACCTGAGGCGCACAGCTGATTGTTGGCTATGTTGCTACTTGCTGCATAGATCAGCGCGCGCGCTCGTATTTACCTAAATGCGCCGAGTACGCATTGTAGGTAAACACAGCCCAAGGTTTTCGTACCGTTATGATTTTGTTTTTAGTTGTGGATTGAATTTGGAAATTGAAATTGGTTGATTTTAAATTTTCCTTCCTACTTAACGGGCTTAGGACCGGCAAAAACACCTTAGACCGATCTACTAAATCTAAAATGTGCTAGTTATGTAGGCATGTGGCGGTAATTTTGTTTGATAGGTATTATTGGCGTAGTTAAAAATTTGAAATCAACTTATTTACACTAATAAAATTGATTTAGCTAACGTATTTACAAATGATTGTCTATGTACAAATAAATAAATTACCTACTTAGGTTACCTGGAGGTATTGTTCAAAGTTTCCACCACCACACTCTAGGCACAGTCTAGCACGACGTCGCTGATTATCTTTCAGTTTACGCAACACTAACACATTCGTTTTTAAAGTGTCGAAAGCACTGATCACTCTTGCACGTAATTCTGTTACACTTGTGACTTCCTCCGTGTACACTAACCTTTTAACGTCTCCCCACAAATAAAAGTCCAGGGGCGTCAGGTCCGGAGAACGCGGTGGCCAGGCCACAGGTCCACCGCGGCCGATCCACTGGTTGCCAAACCTTTCATTCAAGTGCTCGCGTACTTGCCGACCGTAGTGAGGGGGGGCACCATCCTGCTGGTAGAAAAAGTTGCGATGGAGTGCCAGGGGAACGTCCTCCAACATCTCCTCGACAACGTTTTGCAATAGTTCCAGGTATGTGGCGCTGTTGAGGTAACCGTCGATAAAATAGGGTCCAAGCACGTGGTCCCCTATTATGCCAGCCCACACATTTAAACTAAACCGCACTTGGAATGCATGTCGCTGAGTCACGTGCGGGTTATGGTCGCGGTGAGTCCACCAGTGTTCGTTATGAACATTGTAGACGCCAACTCGAGTAAATAAACACTCGTCCGTCCACAGGATGTTGGCGTCTTGGTGTTCCAGCAACCAGCGACAAAACGTAACCCGTGCGGCGTTATCACCTGGGTGTAGGTCTTGCACCTTGCGGTAATGAAACGGGTGCTGCTGTTCACGTCTCAGTAGTCGCCACACTGTGGTGTGGTGCACTCCAAACCGTCGACCAGCCTCCCGCGTGCTTGCCCGTGGCTCTCGCTGGAAGTACTCCAGGATATCTTCCTGCAAGGCGACAGGCAGGGCTTCGCTGCCGCGAGCTTGAGCATGCCGTGGAACGTCAAACTGCCGATGATCTCGCAGTCTCTGCGTAGCAGCCAGCATAACGCTCTGTGATGGGGGTTCCCGATTGGGAAACAGTTCCGCGAACAGCTGGATGGCTCGACGTAGGCTGTCTCCGCTGATGGCATACAAGCGGACCATTTCCACCAACTCAACATTGGAGTAATTGTCCGTCATCTTGCACTACATACGAGTACACGGGGAGCGTAATTTGCATGCACATGCACACGGCTCGCCGGTTTTTATTGCACTGACCGCGGGGCCCGGGTGCCGGGGTGCGGTTGGGCGGAGTTTAGGGAATACGAAATTATTGAATGAACGTTTGCGTTTGTTTGTGTGTGAGAATTGGCGGTTTAGGGCTAGTATTAGACAGGTCGCGTTTTAATACGGGTGGTGTTACACTAACTATTTCCGATAATAAGAAAAAAAATACCTACTCATTTTATTATTGATTCGGGTCGAGAATCATTAGTATAGTGACCTCCTTGAATTTGACGAGGATGCAAAGCAACACCTTGTTTAGTAAAAAAATGGAACATTTTACGTACAGGACTTCAGAGCTATAACGTTTCTAAGTTTTTCATCAATTTCTATGGAAATAGGGTTGTCAAGCATGAGTTTACTTAATTATGTTATTTAGGTATAATTAAGTAAGCTCGTGGAAAAATGTATGAAAAATCAGACAATAACTATTAGAAACATTTTTTTAAATATTGAAAAACTCAAAATTTATCTTGAGGAGGTCCTCAAGATAAATTTTGAGTTTTTGAAAGAAAAGGGAGAAATAAACTCTACTTATTTGGTGTAGACATAAACAAAAAAAGTTGAAATGAGAGTTTACGGGTTGAAATAATGAGGATTTCGTCTGAAGTCAGCTCCACTTCTTCAAATTCGAAATTAGAATCCGGTGAGTAATAACGCACATTGTCCATTGTCACTTCCAACAGAGAAAGAACTTTTTGGGGCAAAGGTTTTTTCGGTTTGCGTCTTTTATTGTAACATCACTGAAGTAAACCATAGACTTGAGTGACAACCCTAACTTAAAATTTTAAAATTTAATATCTCCGAAGTCCTATGTTTAAAGCGTCTAGTTTTTTTTGTCGAAGTAAAAGTTACATCAACTAATAATTTGGCATTTAAAAAAAATGCTAATATTGCAGGACATGTCAGAAAAAAAATATAAACTAAATAACAGAAAAAAAATATTTTCGCCCAAACCAGACGAGATTTTTTAACTTTTTTAATATAAATAGGTGCCTAAAATATGTTTGAATCATAACCAAAAAACATCCTGAAGGGTATGGGTAAATTAGACACTTTTACAGCAGTAATCTAATTTATTTTATATGTTTCGATTCAACAATGCAATCCGTGCTAGCGGCGCGACACAACAACAAAACTTACAAATTACATAGTTAGAGGGCACTGCTCGCGCGCTTCGTCATAGCTTAACACCTCCCCTCGAAGTCGTGAGCAGATCTTCGAAATTTACATACATTCAACCATCATACCTAAATTATGCAGACATTCATGATGTTTTGTTCCACTCAAACCTTTAGTCAAAACATCAGCAGGCATTCGATCAGTACACAAATATCTAAGATCAATTACACCTTGTTCGCACTTATCGCGAATAAAGTGGTGCCGTACATCAATGTGTTTCGTTCGTGAATGGTAGTTCTTACTTTGGGCAAGTTTAATCGCACCCTGGTTATCGTTGAATAGTATCACACACTCACACTTAACCTCAATGCTATTCAAAACATCACGTAAATACATGGCCTCTTTAGTACATTCGGATATAGCCATGTATTCGGCTTCGGTGCTGGATAAAGCAATGGTCCGTTGCTTTCGCGCTTCCCAGCTGACTGGTGCACCTGCAAAAATAAATGCGAAGCCAGAATAGGACCTTCGATCTACCGCATTCCCTGCCCAGTCTGCATCAACTACACCAAAAAGGGGCAAGCCGGTTCTTTCATACACTAGCCCGTAATCAGATGTACCTCGCAAATATCTTAACACACGTTTAGCAGCCTTCCAATGTTCAATGTCGTAATTTGTATTGAATTGACTTAAAAGTTAACGGCATACGCGATATCTGGTCTGGTTGACACTGCCAAGTGCATTAAGGCGCCAATCAAACACTGATACGGGTATTGTTCTATTACATCATTACTAATACACTCAGGCTTCACTAATTTTACATTCACATCTATAGGCGTGATAGCAGGTTTACACTCACTCATACCAAAGCGTTCCAACACTTTATCAATATATGATTTTTGACTTAAGTACACTCTATTTTCATCATCACGACTAAATTCAATTCCTAAACAAGTAGATATTCTCCCCATATCTTTCATTTCAAATGCACTTCCTAACTGTTTCTTTACACTTTCCATCCATACATTATCATTTGCCGCTAGAATCATATCATCGACATATATACCAATTAACATTAGTCGATCACCCTTTCTCGCAACAAACACACAAGGTTCCTGTGGCAATGATTGAAAACCAATATCATTCAACATTCTGGCTAACCTTTTATACCACTGCAATCCTGATTGTCGCAAGCCGTATAAAGACTTTTTCAATAAACACACACTATCCACACATTCATCAAGAGTTTCATGCCAGCGTTTAGCTGTCTGTAGTATATCCTTGTCTGTCATTATATTCTTCTGCGAACCGACCTTTTCTTTCGCAACTACTTTCTTTAGAACGTCGCTTAACTGATCTGGAATTTCCATATAGACTTCTTCATCTAGTGAACCATTCAGGTAAGCCGTTACTACGTCCATTTGATGTATGTCCAATCCTAACTCAGCTGACAAAGCAGCTATGAGTCTTATGGATGACGATCTCACAACAGGCGAAGACGTCTCATGGAAATCCTCCCCTGGCCGTTGTGAACATCCTTTTGCGACAAGGCGTACTTTCTTGCCAGTACTTTTGGTACTAAACACGAATCTGCTTCCAATAACCTTGCGTTGATTTGGTCGTGGTACAATTTCCCAGGTTTTGTTCTTTATCTGAGACAGATACTCGTTTTCTAGAGCAGATTTCCACAAATTCAAGTCGCTTCTCTTCTCTATATCTTTCCACGTCATTTGTTCTATTATTGCTATCCCTGCACTTATCTGTTCATTCGATTCATCTGATTCATTTTTACTATCTGTACTATTATTCTCTTTCACTGTGTGATATTCTTTCCGCGGTCTGCCCGCCTGACCAGTACGAGTTAGGCGAGGTCTTCCTCTTCCTCTTTTAGAGGGTTCTATTAAATTTTCCCATGAAACAGTTGATTTCCTTTTTCTATATAATTGACCTCTATCTCCATCTTCTTCTGGTTCATTAATTGTTTCAAGTGATCTTCTTGATCTAGTATTTTTAACATTTTTGTTGGCTTTTAATATCTTACAGCTATCTTCCTTTCTTTTATTGTTCTCATTAGACGCATTCAATTCTATTCTCACTTCTTCTTCATCAGTATCTTCTTCGTCATCAAGTATTTCTTTATATTCATGCCTAAATGCTGTCTCATTCATGAACTTCACGTCACGAGTAACAATAATCTTTCTTGTTGCAGGATCATGTATCCTGTATGCTTTAGATTGAATATCATAGCCCACAAATATTCCTAGCTGCGAACGTGACTCAAATTTTCTTTTCGGTTTTCCCTTATCTTTATAATAAGCCTTCGAGCCAAACACATGCATATATATAACTGTAGGTTTCTTTCCTCTCCACAGTTTAAAAGGTATTTGACCATTTAAGGCTGTTGTTGGACACCGGTTTCTTATATAATTAGCAGTATTTACCGCTTCAGCCCAAAATGAAGGAGGACTTCCGGCGTGATGCATCATACATCGTGCCATTTCGACCAATGTCCTGTTCTTTCTTTCGGCAATACCATTCTGTTGAGGTGTATATGGCGCCGTCAATCTTCTTCTAATTCCAGCCTTCTTCAGATAATCATCAAACTCATTATTCACATATTCTCGACCGTTATCAGACTGAAGATTCTTTATTTTCTTCCCAGTTAAATTCTCTGCATAGGCTTTGTAAGTTTTGAACACGCTTAAGACGTCACTTTTACTCGCAATGAAGTAGATTTCACACCATCTAGATTTATCATCAATGAAAGTAACAAAATATTTCTTACCGCCATACGACTGATGATTCATGGGGCCACAAACATCACTATGCACTATTTCTAGTAATTCGGTGGTACTATCTTCTCCTTTCTTTGGAAAAGGCGTGCATGTCTGTTTTTCACTAATACAAATCTCACATTGGGACAACTTTTCGCCATCCTTAAATGTTAGCCCGTGTACTAAACTATTGTTCGCCATAGTTTTCAAGTCGCGTTCGTTGAGATGTCCGAGTCGTTGGTGCCACATGTCTATTGAATTCTTAACTGCTTCAATATTATTAACAGAATTCTTACTCATTCGAACATGGTACAGATTTCCAACTCTTTCTGCACGCATATGAATTTTATCATTGTCATCAATCACAATCGCATCATTCTTCCTAAAGTGAACCTCGAACCCGCGATCAGTCATCTTAGCCACTGATAATAGGTTTGTTCGTAAGTCGGATACGTAGAACACTTTTTCTATATTAATCTGGCGTTCTTCACTGCCCGTGTCTACAGAAATCTTGACCTTACCAGTCCCAGTAATTTGTGTTCTGTCGCTATTAGCTAAATTTAGCTCTGAATCTAGCCGCGTAAAATCCTCGATCATTTGCTTCTCGTTGCACATATGACCTGTGCATCCACTGTCAATGCACCAAATAGGATTTACTTTCTCACCTTGCATAACCTCTTCGATAGTACTGAACAACATTGTTGTCTTTTGCTCTTTGTCGTCTCTATTTTCCAAACTCTGTGCACTTTGTTTATTCTTGTTGATATACTTAGTTCTGCAGTCTCTCGCAAAATGCCCACGACGACCACAACGATGACATTCAAAATTATTTTTATTGCCGTGGTTGTCCTTGTCATGATTCTTCTTCAGATTGGCATTTTTATTTTTATTGATACGTTTGACGAACATAGCTCCCTGATCAGCTGTCTTTGACTTACGAGCTTCATGATCCTCGATAATCTTCACTTTTAACGTTTCCGTTGATGGTAAATCATCGCGTGATTCCATTGCCGTTCTAAACATGGCGAATGAATCCGGTAAACTATACAACAATAAAATAGCTAATAGTTCGTCTATAACTATTAAACCGATTTCTCTCAATTTCTTAACTGCATCAAAAAAATCCGAGATGTGTTTCTTCAAATCATCATCTTCTTGCATACGAGTCAGTACCAGTTTCTTCAACAAGGAGGCCTTTCTAGCAGGACCGCTGGACTGATACATAGATTTCAGTTTTTCCCAAATGGCCTTGGAACTTTCCAAACCATCCAATGCGGCCAATTCACTTGGACTTACCGCTGACAGTATGTCGGCTTCGGCTTTTCTGTCCATTTTCAACCATTCAGCATATTTTGGATCATTTAACTGCGGTTTGGGCAATAATCCCGAAACAAACTCCCATAAGTCATTTTTAATTAATATAGCCCGCATGTGAATTTTCCATGTATCATAATTATCACCAGTAAGTCGATCAATCTTTATAGATGTATCCATAATGAAGTTTCTTCAACTCCAGAATCAAAACAACAGCAATGAATAAAAATCTTCGTAACAAAAGTTTAGTAAACAAACGGCGACGGCGAACGTAACTTGAAAGTCCGCGTTACACTAATTGACCTTCACTTAACTACACGCGTTTATAACTTTTAATTACGATGAACTGTTTTGGTTCAAATCACTGCAATTGTTCACTAATATGTCCTGTTTTTCACTCACTGACTGTTCCTGGGCCCATAACCTGAAGGGTATGGGTAAATTAGACACTTTTACAGCAGTAATCTAATTTATTTTATATGTTTCGATTCAACAATGCAATCCGTGCTAGCGGCGCGACACAACAACAAAACTTACAAATTACATAGTTAGAGGGCACTGCTCGCGCGCTTCGTCATAGCTTAACACATCCAATGGAAAAAATGATTAAATACGGAAATAAAATGGTTCTATGGTTTCTATGGACTTTTCTCGATTTTCAAAATTTCTCGACAACTTTGATAGAAAACGACACCGGTGTTTTACAAGGAAATTTGTTCGATTAATAACTTTCTAAATAGCATATAAAACGAGGATGTCCGCTTTTGAGGCGAAATTACACACTGTGCACCGGCAGTCACCTCACACTACAAGTAAAATACATTACGTGTTTATGTTTTTAGCTTTAAGATAAATTTTTATTAATTTCTTTTAAAGGTTTACTGTCTGAACAGAATACTAATTTATTTATTTTAAGCAAATTAAATATTAGTATGATTGTTTGGAAGCTTTTATATATTCATAATGGTAACACTGAAATCAGTCATCAATGGTGTTAATTTGACGTTTTAAGTTGTTTTAAAAAAATTATAAGATTTTATTTTAACTGTAAAAATGGTTAAAAGTATTGTCTCACGACATGTAAAAGTGATTCATATGGTGGATGTGGCATATCATTTCACAGGTAAGGAATATTTTAGATTTTAATACTCAATACACAATACTCAATATCTTTATTGCGTTCCAAAATGTACATTTATAAGTTTACATTAGCTGGTGGGTTGTAATAACGACACAATTTTGGACCCTGTCGGGCACAGCATAGAATAATTATGGGAGAGAGGAGGAAGAGCACTGAGTGTTTACTTCTAATATTAAAAAATATATAATTATATTGCACATTACGTTATTATTTCTAATTAGATAATGCGGGGTTTAATTGTAAGAATTGTTATATAATGTCAATATTTTATTAATTCGGTCAATATTATATTTTTGTTTTATATTAAAATTATTTTTTGTATTTATAATTTGTCATTTAAGTATTCATTTACACTATAATAGGTTTTATTTATTAGAAATGTTTTTAATTTATTTATGAACATGGTATATTTATCTATATTTTTAATGGATTCTGGCAGCTTATTGTACAATTTAATGGACATAACGTAGGCACTGTCTGAGTGCATTTTTAGTCGTGACTTTGGTAGATTGAGCCTATTTTTGTGCCTAAGTGTTATTTTTGTTTGTATATCTTCCCTTTTGGTGTAGAAGTTGTAGTAAACCTGCATTGAAACAACTTATTAATTATCTATGCTACCTATGTATGGACAGTAACGCCACCTATACTAAAACTTGTTAGTTAATAAAAACGTTAGTCATTGTCGAAACTTTGCGTTGTTTTAATAGGTTATGGGCCCAGTCTCTAAAAAGGAAACGTATTTCCTCGATAATCTTACTTTGTGTGGACAATTTGTGCTTAATTAGTTGGACTAAGAGTTTCTTCGTGAAATTAGAAAACCAGAACTATAAAATAAAGTGAACTTTCAGTTTTTCTGTACGTTTAAATATCGGGCGTGTTAAAAATGGCCGGCAGTTACATTGTCAATGTGCCGAAATTGAAAGGGAGAGAAAATTATGATCAATGGGCGTTTGCTGCTGAAAATTTTCTTATCCTTGATGGCGTGGATTTGGATAAAGTGTCAACGGAAGATGTTTCGATGGAAGACAAAAAGGCCAAAGCAAAACTTATTATGACCGTTGATTCTTCGTTGTACGTTCACATCAAGAACGAAAAAACTGCACAAGACGTTTGGAAACGTTTGAAATCGCTATTCGACGATTCTGGCTTCCAGCGAAGAATAAGTTTGCTACGCCAGCTCATTTCAATCAGGCTAGAAGATAGTGAATCGATGACTTCATATGTAACACAAATGGTAGATACAGCACAGAAACTGAAAGGAACGGGTTTTCAAATAACAGACGAGTGGGTTGGTTCATTGTTATTAGCTGGGCTAAGTGAAAAATTTGCCCCAATGATAATGGTCATAGAACATTCTGGAATAAGCATAAGTACAGATGCAATCAAAGCAAAGCTGCTAGATATGGAATCGAGTGTTGGCAACACTGATGGAGCGTTTTTATCGAAAAGTTGGCAGAACCGGAAAAAGAGCAGTGCCAATATTAAAAACAATAAAAACGCAAGCATGGCGGATCTGTCAAAGTCAAAAACCTTCAGTTTATCCGTGATCATGGTGCTTGCAACAGCGCCGAAATATCGGGAACTCATGAAAAACAGTAAACATGGTAAATATCCCGTTTCGAGTATTAATAATAAACTTACCGGAGGTTCGATGACGACTCTTTTTTTGCTTGTTCAGCCGATTTTCCAGCTCTCGCAGACGATAGTCGAGTTCCTTCATCTCTTCTTCTCGTTTTCTTCGGTGTTTTCCCATGTCGTTGGTTAAATGGTAATTTTTTGGAAAATTTTAACGGAAAACGTGACCGGCGTACTTCACAAAAAAGCATGGGGTGCCACTATCACCACATGCTTTCCATCTAAAGCTCCTAAAGCGTTTGGAAAGTTCCATTTATTATTAAAGTCTTCTGATATTTTTTCCCAGTCATCTTCAGATGAAGGTACCTGTAAAAATAATAATAAATAAAATTAATAATTTTCAGAATGCTCCTTCTCCCACAAAGATATTGAGGAATCACAAGAATCGACAAACGTCAACATGCAATTTTCTCAACGAACCTCAAAACGTAAGAAAGAAGACGAAGCTTTAGACCGAGCGTTAAACGTATTGGACAATTCTGATGATGGTGCCCCTTTTGGCGATTTCGTGGCTGCTGCGATCCGGAATATGAGGAGCGATGCTCGAAAAAGAGAATTAAAACGCAAAATCCAACGTATAATTCTGAACATGGAAGAACTGGATGACTCCGATCAGTATTCACACCCTTCTGGTTCTTCTCGCTCTTCTGCACCACTTACTCCAATGCCAAATGCGACATGGGAATCTAGAGAAGATCTAAATCTCACGTACAAAAATTTGTAATTGTTGATTGATCATTTTTGTACTTTTCATATTACTTAATAAATAAGATAAGTATCTTATAAAATAAATATTAGTATTTTTTTATTCTATTCACCTCCATGTAATCTTGTTTTAGAAATCTGTAGATAGAATCGCAACATTCAGGTATTATTTTTGAAATCGTTTGTCGTGATACTCGAAATAAGTACGAGAGCGATCGATACGAATCTCCTGAAACGAATAAAAATAAAATGGCTGAGCGTAAATTCTTTATTAATTTTAATCTGATAAATCGAAAAATTAGTTAATTTCACCCCTATTTAGATAGATATATAATCGCATCAGACTTTTGAAAAATATTCTCGATACAGCAAACCTCCGAAGTAGGTACGTAAGTGCGCACAAAATTTGAAAAAACCTTAGACATCCGGAACTTTTAAATGGAAAAACTGTTCAACACCGTTCTGAAGAGTTACTTCCTGAAACGTTATGAAGAGTTAACTTCGGCGTTGTTATCTCTGTAAAACGAAGCCCTCTTCCTTCACGTCGTTCCTTGCAAGATACCAGGAGCGGCCGGAGCCTATAGTTGCAAGGCGCGCCCGCCAGTGCCGACTGAAAAGAGCTTCGTGCAGGAAAACATCTATCAAGCAAACTCAACCTGCCTTCTTTCCGCGTTCATCAGTTGCACTGATGATAAAACCAATATCCTTACCACTGGAAAAAATGATGGTACTACATCTTCTATACATATAAAATTCAAAGTCTTGACTGACTGACTGACTGACTTATATATCAACGCACAGCCCAAACCGCTGGTCCTAGAAACATGAAATTTGGACAGTGTACTCTTTGTGACAAGTAAGTATCCACTAAGAAAGGGTTTTTCAAAATTCCACCCCTAAGAGGGTAAAATGGGGTGTTTAATTTTCTGTGAAACTTTTTATTCCCCGAGTCGATTGACTTGAAAATTTGTGTATTTACTCTCCAGTTAAAATTATGAGATACGTGTATCACAGTTTTTCCAAAATCATTCCCCAATTTAAAATTTAATGTCCTGTCTGGCTGACTGATATATCAATGCACAGCCCAAACCGCTGGTCCGAGAGAAATGAAATTTGGACGGTGTATTCTTTGTGAAGAGTAGGTATTCACTAAGAAAGGGTTTTTTGAAATTCTACCTCTAAGAGGGTAAAATGGGGTGTTGAATTTTCTGTGAAACTTAATACTTACTGGGTCTATTGACTCGAAAATTGATGTTCACACTCTTCAATTAAAATTATAAGACATATGTATCTGTTTTTCCAAAATCATCCCCCAATATAGTTAAATAGGGCTTCGAAGCTCACGTAGAAGGGCGCATGCCGCGCAGCGTTGCGTGGGGCGTGCGGGGCGCGGGAGTATTTACCTATTACTAAGTAGGTTGGATTTTTCTGAGGTAGATGTGTCTGTAAATTTGGTTTATTCCACCGATTTTCGCGTTGGCTCGCGATACGGGACATTGATATTAAATATTATGTCAAAGTATTATGTCTAAATAGATTCCTAATAAATCATTTGATTGGTGTCCCGGTGTCCAATCTCAAACCAAGATATTTCACATATGTAATTTAATTGATATTACTATGAACAAATATTTACAATAGCAAGTACACGTAAATCTAAAAAACAAAAATCTAAACATACATAGATTACTTACTATCCCAGAAGTAAGATTCCGTGGGCAATTCCCGAACTCCACGCGGGCGAAGCCGCGGGCAGAAGCTAGTTTGCTTAAAATAAATAAATTAGTATCAGACTGTAAACCTTTAAAAGAAATTAATTAAAATTTAGCTTAAAGCTAAAAACATATACACGTAATTTATTTTACTTGTAGTGTGAGGTGACTGCCGGTGTAATATTTTCTACCATCTTTAGAATTTTTATGTGTTGGCAATTGAGTGAAAGGGACAACGGGCTCTCTTATTGCTATCTCTCTCACCTCGGTTATGATAGCTTAACAAAAGTAAACCTACGGTGTAACAGTTAAGGTTCATTTTTGTGTGTTACGAATTAGGCAGAACTCAGTCCTGTTTGTTATATTAAGTCCATGCATAAAATAAAACAGACTGTAAAAAATTAGCTTTGTTTTGATGTATAAATGGCTATCATAGGATCCACCCGTGCTGAGATATATGCATAAAACAGTTTTTAATTTATCCTGAACAATTGAGAATAGTCGATTACCATATTATGTGTTCCGTTTGACGTCCGAAGTCCATTATGAGAGAGTGCACGCTTCGTTCCATGAACAGCTGCTAGATGTCCTTACTTTTCCGCCTCGTTATCGCGCCACTAGCGCCCCCAACGTCATATCTGTGAACTACTTTTAAAAAACCGCATACAAGCCGCCATGATGAAGTGTTAGAACATTGTTGCGTCGTTTTCCGAACTGTGCGCAGCTCTGTTAGATTGTCAGTTATATCGAATAAAGCGATATTTTTGATTTATAGAACTTTTGAGATTAAAAGTAGAAAGTTCATTAAATTATATAGTATTTAAATAACTTAAATTACTTTTCCGTCTCGTGAGCTGTGTTTATTTTAAACAAAATGAACGGTGAAACTTTCGCGCCAAACGATACTTCGCGTAAAAGAACGCGTAGTTCGAGTTCTTCATCGTCACCGAAAGGAGGTTATACGGTGTCATCGGAGAGCGATGTAGGTAAGCCAGTGCCGCGCAAACGTCCTCGTCAGGTACGCGAGCGCTCCCTCTCGCAAGATTCTGAACTGGATTGCAGGTCTGATCACCTATCCCAGCAGTTGGTGAGTCATGTCATTAATGTTTTAACAAATAATATGATATCAAATAGTGCTTCATTAGCACAAAGCCTACCCGCCACGCAAAATTATATTGGCACCGCGTTACCTTCAACATCGACTGTACCTACCCTCAATTTACAAGAAAATTTCTTACGTCCGCCGCAGCTTACCCCTTGCTTAGTAAATATTGCAAATCTAGACGTTTCCGTTAAGGAACCTAGTGTACCTAAGGCAAATCCAGAACGTGTAGCAAAAATAGCAGAAATGCAGAGGTTCAACTCCCCGGATTGAAATGCTGTACGTTACACAGAAGTACAGAAAAAATATTGTAGCTTTTCCTAGTTTTGTCGAATTGAAAGTGAACGAGGAATTGCGGCGTTTTGAAGATCCATTTTCACCATTAAGATGGTTTCAAATGGAACGCAGTTTTGCGGCGTTATCTAATGCTTTCCTTACTCAAAACGAGCATGTGAACGCGGCATTACAGAAACTAATTGATTGGTCTGCTAATTCGAACGCCCAATTATCTTCAACTACCCTCTTTGACAAACTAAAAGAATTGTTTGGTGCTGAGTCATCTTATAAAACGGTATCTCATGATATTCTCCAAATTATTTGCGGTAAACGAGCTGAGATCATAGAGACGCGGCGCAGATCGTTATTAAAAAATACGCGACGACATTAAAAAAATTCCACCCTCAATTGAATATACATTGCTATGGTTGGTGGTAAATAAATAAATAAATAAATAAATAAAATAAATAAATACACGAATACTTTTACATCGTTCTGGAGCCGAAACACAGTCGAGTAATAGTTACTATTGGCATTGTTATTTTTTTTTTAAGACATCAGATAAAGAAGTTAGAAATTTATCACTTTTATTCTGTCATTCGAGTTAAATCTTAGTAGCGCTTTCACTATTTCATTCATAAACGCAAGATAGTACGCGATGCGCTCGTCGATCACGTAGAGCGACACAGCTGTGTAGTGCGATCGCGGTGGGTCAATGGACGTCGGACGAATAACCAGATGAAAAAGTACCTGCAAGTAGGTATTTCATTTCAGGTACGATTAAGGTTGGTGTAAGTTCATTTACCTCCATCATCTCTCGTCTCCTCGTAAACGAGAGAAATTAATTGACAATTAATTCACCAGTCTCGCATCACGAAATCTCTAATACTCGTACTTATTCAACTACACAACGACGAGTACGCTTGGGAGTTGTTTTTAAGGCATTGAATCGAGTGTTGATCAATCGAGCTAATAGGTACTTAACAAACATACCCAATTACCTACCTACCATGAAATAAAAATATTAATACAGCTTAAAACAATTTTCTTGCGGCACAATGCTTGTGGCGGCTTTTACAAAGGCAGGCAATTCGAACAGAAAAAGACCTTATTTTTATGACGTTAACCGTGCAATTCGGTTGTGCATCCAGTCGAACACGAGACGAGGTTTCTCAGAATAATTTTTAGTAAACTGCGATTTACCTAGTTTGATAAAATTTCTAAATTTCACCGTTTACGGTTAAGAAATAAAGTCTAAATTCGCTTTTCGTGTTATTATTTGTATACCTATTTATCTATCGCGTTTGTATTTTTATTTATGTTGATGTACCTATCTTAAAGAACGCGGCGCCGAACTATTGCTTGATTTAAATTTCGTTTATCTACATAACAGTTCAATAAACGGAAGACGTTGCGTTGGAAGGCCTCCCACTAGGAGGACCGATAACCTGGTGAAGGTTGCAGGGATCCGCTGGATGCGAGTCGCACGGGACCGGTCAATGTGGCGACACTTGGGGGAGGCCTATGTCCAGCAGTGGACGTCTTTTGGCTGAAATGATGATGATGATGAGTTCAATAACTCAAATTTTTCCGTCATACTTTCTACGGGCTTAGGACCGTCGCGTCAGTTATACATTTTACGTATCTAAATACCTACCTACTTACTTACTTGTACACTTTTAATCTCAAGAAAAATAAATGCAGGCGCAGGCGTACTTAAAAATTTGAGCTATTTACAAACATAATCAACGTAGGTATAACTAACTAAGGATATTAGATTTTTCACAATTTATACCTACTTCCCTGTATCGAAGCAACTGCTCAAAATGGAGTCCATTTCGCTCGATACACAAACGGGCACGTTTAATGAGATTGTCTTGCTAATGTGTCTCTGTCACTTTTCACAATATTAAACGCGTCCACAATCGCACTTAACTCATCTCGAGTAGTATGCACCTCGAAATAAACTAATCTTTTTATCACAGACCACAAATAAAAATCCAGTAGGGTTAAGTCAGGGCTCCTTGCGGGCCAAGCCACAGGGCCACCACGACCTATCCACTGCTCACCAAACTCACGGTTTAGATACGCACGCACTAAATTCGCATAATGAGCAGGGCATCCATCATGCTGATAGTACCTACATACCGCGTAAATATGCCAGAGGCACATCCTCTAGCAACTCCGGTATCAGGTGTGAACAGGATTCAGGATTCATCCGTCCACAGAATGTTGGCAGTGGCAGTTTCTATCAACCACTGACATAGGGCGATTCTCCTTGGCCCGTCACCTTCGTAAATAGCAGGCGCTGGAGGTGAAGGGAACTTGAGGGTCGGTGATTCCACGTGCGCGCAGTGAGTTCAGGTTTTCCGGCTGAGCATACAAGCGTCTAGCCTCTTCCAAGTTATGGTGCGCCATCCCATAAAAATCCACCATTGCCCAATACTCCACATTGGAGTAGACAAACTGCCGACTCATTAGACACGTGATTAGGTTCTGCGTGAGTGACCTAATACAGCGAAACGCGCGACAATACTAGGAAGAAAGGGCGGGCGGTCGCGTCGGCTAGACTGTGTAAGCGTGGGGTGGGGGCGTGGCTTACGGATCATTCTGTCTGATCGATGAATGGATTTTTCAATGGGTACCGTTTGCATGTGTTGCCGATCATCGATACGTTACGTACGCACACATATGCATTTACCGCAAGGAAGCGTTACTTCGAGTTCTCATCATTTAACAAAAAAAACAATAAATTTAATTTTTCGTGATTTTTTTTATTATTACTTTTTGAAAAAAATAGTCCCAATCGTTTCGAGTTCGATGATCGAGTTTGTGGCTTTCGGTTCCAGAACGACCTAAAAGTAACCGTGTATATTCAATCCTCAAAATTTATCGCACTACCTACAAAAAATTAGAGGTACAGAAAAATTAGAAAAACAGAATAATAGTGCGGGAACTAGTCGTCCGGTATCTTTAGAGCCATCGACGTCTTTTCAAGATAATACTTTTCGTTCGCCACAAAACAAACCGAAGCGAAACGACAAAAAAGACATCAAACGAAATTTCTCTTCAAAAAAGAAGGGAGGGCGAAAAGATAAGAATGGGAGGCGAGCAGGACATAAGCATAACTGACTATTTAATACCGAGGTTTTGGGGCGGCTGTCTTCAGCATTATATAAAAATATGGAATCGTTTCGACCCTCCAAAAGCTATTTTAAAAATGATATTGGGAGCTCGTATTCCCTTCAATCAGGAACCGCCTTTAATTCCACCTACTTCGGACAACCTGTCAACATTTCAAACCCCTGTTTCGGAAAAAAATACCCTACAAATTCGCAAGATGATTCAAGAACGGGTGTTAGAGCCTGCTCCTTCGACTCCATCGTTCATTTGCCCCCTTTTCATGATCACAAAGAGCAACGGCAAAACTCGAGTGATATTCAACTTGAAAGCACAAAATTTATACATGGAGCCATTGCATTTCCATCTTTTCCACCACCAACAAATGCCTTCGTTTCTTCAACAAGGCGACTGGATGGTGAAGCTGGATCTCAGCCAGGCCTATTATCATCTGCCAATATGCACAGAACACAGGCGCTTTTTGCGCATCAGCTACGGTGGTCAACTTCTGCAGATGACATGTCTACCTTCGGCCTGACTGCTGCTCCCAGAATGTTTGCTACTTTAACAAACTGGACTGCAGAATACCTTCGCACAAAAGGTCTGCGCCTCGTCGTGTATCTAGACGACTATTTATTAGTCCACCAGAGCAAGGAAGTACTCAGCACGCACCTAAACACAGCTGTACGCTTCTTGTCCAGTCTGGGCTGGTGTGTGAATCACGAGAAATCGATCACCAGGCCAACGAGGTCGATTGAATATCTCGGCATCGATTGGGACACCCAAACAAACCGCAAGTCCCTACCACCAGAGAAGGTAAGAAAAATTCGACAGATCCTGTCGACCAGTCTCGCAGTGGGCAGTTGGACCCTGAAGCAGGCGTAACGCCTCTTAGGGCTTCTCAACTTTGCGTCCTTCATCACCCACCGGGGAAGGATGCATTGCCGTGCGCTGCAATGTCACATCAAAGTACTGCATCAAAATCCTCTCGAAGCAGTACAGCTGACACAAGGCGTTTGCCAAGAACTCGAGTGGTGGATGGAGAATGTAGGTCAAAAGACTGCAATTCACACAGATGTGCTACCCACAAACTTTGTTATCACGGACGCTTCCGACATTCTGTGGGGTGCCCTGGTCAACAACAACAAGGTACAGTGAGCCCAAGTATTTGGTTTACAGTTTATATGTGTGAGTGAAGTCATAGTTATGCACACAAACAC
This sequence comes from Noctua comes, assembly GCA_963082995.1. Lineage (NCBI taxonomy): Eukaryota > Metazoa > Arthropoda > Insecta > Lepidoptera > Noctuidae > Noctua > Noctua comes. The sequence goes on from OY720293.1 coordinate 1,198,007, forward strand.
AAAATTAAATTAACTTGACTTGCTGTACGAGCCGGTAATATTCATACAGCCGCTCATTATTATTGTGTGAGTAAACATATTGTACCCTACACGGGGTTTATTTTTTTTATCTTTACGCTTGTCGGGTAATCTAGTAAAAATAATATAAACGAGTTTACAATAAAGCCCAACATTTATACTAACTTAACATGGTAACCATAGCCGATTGGTGTAAGCGCTTGCGTTAGCTAGTGATCTAACCTCGACGACGCGAGTTCGAACCCAACTGAGGAATTATTTTTGCTACTTTTTACTTTTTGTTTTTTAATAAATTTATTTTGTGGCCAATAAAATTACTCAAGCAAAAAGTAAAAAGTAACTAAATATAACCAATGAAATAATTTGATTTTTTTATTAGATAAACATTGCTATTGTTTGCTTAGCTTATCGCTTGGGTCATTAGCAAATTATCCGTCTCGTTTCTTCCAATATGTTCCTTTCTTATATTGGTTGTTTTAAGGTTCAATTTGGTGGGGGCTGTATGTTAGAAAAAAAAACTTGTGTGGCCGATACAATGATTTAATACACTGTTGTTTACCTGTTTTTTTGACAAATACAAAGTTTTTATTGGCAAGGATTGACGTAAATAATTTGTCAAAGTAGGTAGGTATATAAATTGAATCAAAGTAAAATTAGAGGTGAAGTGAATCAACATGTTAGATAGTAAGAAATTATGACAACTTCTAATCGCATAACAATAACATCACTTCACCATACTTTCAATAATTTACGAGTTGTGGTTTAAAAAAAAACGTTTTATACCTACCTACTTATTACTAAGTTTTGTATTTGTTCTAATTTGCTTAACAAATATGAACATTATTTGCATAAAAATAAGATTCATATTCGTCTACTAATTAAAATAAATTCGACTAATAATGAGTCGGCAATCCTTCGTTTTCTATTACTCCTTGTAACCTTCTGCTCATGAGATCTCACAGTTTGTAAGCACACTTTTATGCGGGTGGACAAGAAGGGATCAGCCTTGTGCCTTGCCACGATGTCGTAGTGTCGAGTCGATGAATTTGCCTTTGGTTTTGGCCTAAGATGTTCTACGTCTCCAAAATACGCATATCGGCGGACCCATAACTGCACGGTTCTCCCCTGTGGATAAAAACAGTATTTATAATACTTATATTAATAGCTAATATTATAATAAATACACACTATACTTTTATACTATATATACACTATGTTTATTCAATATACTTATATATACCTAATTATTATTACTTATAATAATACAATACATAAATAAGATAAACACTGACATTAGCAAACATTATAATCTATTTTTATTTACGTTATTCAAAGGCTTTTCTTTAATCTGTCTAAAGGCTAGATCAAGCTAATTTTAGACCAAGCTAATTTTATCATAATCATCATACGATTACAAATTAAAAAAAAGAAACTATAATAATTCAGTTATGATAATATATTATTATAACTATGGTTAGTATTGCACTTAAGTTACATTAATTATTTATTCCTAGTAAACATCCCTTTCAATGTTTACTAGGAATAAAGAGAATAGAGGAGTTAGTTAAAGTGAAGTAGGTATAATATCAACGTAATATCTAACTGTTACTCACCGATATCATTAAGCGCCTTGTAATTTCACTTCATCTCATCGATACGCTAATCGATAACAATTCAAATTGAGTCAGCCCAAAATTTGGCGACGAGTTTGGCTCTTTCAGTAGCGTCCTGTGATGCATTTCACAGGAGCAAACAACAGAACAGGCAGGACACGATATAAAGTGTCCCATCGTTTGTTAGGCAGCACCACATTTACACTCACAATTTCACATAATATAGATACGTTTTGCTCATCCAAAACAACGATTTCCACCTCTTTTAACATTGATAAATGTTGCATGGTTGGATCCACAGAAATAAAACCACACATGCTCAAGAGTAGTAATCAATAAACTCAGTAATGAAAATACTCGTAGATTGACAAGTAAGAATGCTCATTTTTTATAAATGAAGGTGTTTGAAAACAATATTTTTAAATTGTCGGTAGTTGTTGTCTAAACAGTCAAAATCAAATAGCCTGAGAGTTCAATGTTTGTCTCAAACGTTGGAATTGTTATAAATTCTACTTTAAGTAATGTTTTAACAAAATAATGAATACAAAAAGAAAAATAAATACTATTGCATGCATGATTTGAACTTACGACTTCTCGTTCAGTGACCAAAGACGATAGCCATTGTGCCAGGATTGCTATATTAACATCATGCAAAATATTATATCTCCTTCAGCATCATAAGTGAATGATGACTATATATTGGTATATGGTAATTGATGTGCCACACGCACACTAATAAAAACTGAGCTCGCTCGTTTTATTTTGTGTTTGTGTGCATAACTATGACTTCACCCACACATATAAACTGTAAACCAAATACTTGGGCCCAGTGTACAAGGTGCATGGCAACCCGACCAGAAAAAATGGCATTGCAATCTCAAAGAGATGTATGCTGTGATTGCTGTGTTGTCGAAGGAATCCAGAGCCCTCCGGGACTCCAGGATCATTCTACAGACCGACAACAAGACAGTGGTCTCGTACACAAGACCCAAGTATTTGGTTTACAGTTTATATGTGTGGGTGAAGTCATAGTTATGCACACAAACACAAAATAAAACGAGCGAGCTCGGTTTTTATTAGTGTGCGTGTGGCACATCAATCACCATATACCAATATATAGTCATCATTCACTTATGATGCTGAATGAGATATAATATTTTGCATAATGTTGCTATAGCAATCCTGGCACAATGGCTATCGTCTTTGGTCACTGAACGAGAAGCCGTAAGTTCAAATCATGCATGCAATAATATATTCTTTTTCTTTTTGTATTCATTATTTTGTTAAAACACTACTTAAAGTAGAATTTATAACGATTCCAACGTTTGAGACAAACATTGAACTCTCAGGCTGTTTGATTTTGACTGTTTAGAAAACGACTACCGACAATTTAAAAATATTGTTTTCAAACACCTTCATTTATAAAAAATTAACGTTCTTATTTGTCAATCTACGAGTATTTGCATTACTGAGTTTATTGATTACTACTCTTCATCAATGTTCATAGAGGTGGAAATCGTTGTTTTGGATGAGCAAAACGTATCTATATTATGTGAAATTGTGAGTGTAAATGTGGTGCAGCCCAACGATGGGACACTTTATATCGTGTCTTGCCTGTCCTGTTGTTTGCTCCTGTGAAGTGCATCACAGAACGCTACTGCAAGAGCCAAACTAGTCGCCAAATTTTGGGCTGACTCAATTTGAATTGTCATCGATTAGCGTATCGATGAGAAGTAAAATTACAAGGCGCTTAATGATATCGGTGAGTAACAGTTAGATATTACGTTGATATTATACCTACTTCACTTTAACTAACTCCTCTATTCTCTTTATTCCTAGTAAACATTGAAAGGGATGTTTACTAGGAATAAATAATTAATGTAACTTAAGTGCAACACCTACCATAGTTATAATAATATATTATCATAACTGAATTATTATAGTTTCTTTTTTTAAATTTGTAATCGTATGATGATTATGATAAAATTAGCTTGGTCTAAAATTAGCTTGATCTAGCCTTTAGACAGATTAAAGAAAAGCCTTTGAATAACGTAAATAAAAATAGATTATAATGTTTGCTAATGTCAGTGTATATCTTATATTTATGTATTGTATTATTATAACTAATATTAATTAAGTATATTGAATAAACATAGTGTATATACAAGGTGTTGCTTTGCATCTTCGTCAAAATTCAGGAAGTTGTCTTAAAAGACGTAAATAATCAATATAAATTACGGAACCTGGTCAATAATAATAAACGCTGTTTTTTTTTGTTGTTTAAATTTGACACTAATTCAGAATGAAGCTCTTCGCAAAAGAGGAGAATCACCCGTCGCCTTTCATGGCGCGAGGCACCGCCCACTTACAACTACGACACACAAACATGCGGATACGCACGTGCGCGCTTTATACCTACAGTGACCGAATGGCAATGATTTATCCTAGTTCGAACTCGAAAATCACTTTCGTTATTGTCATAAATTTTGCTTAATAATTAATTCATTTTTAAGTATCATAAGAATGCGGAAATCTTACTAATAAAAGTAGTATTAGTGCCCCAAAGAAAAGTTCACTGACCTACTGTAAGTACGGTGATTATCAGCTGATTAACAAAATGTTAGTTTTATTAAGGCGTTTTATTGCAATTCTGCTCAAATGAACAATCCTAAAATTGGTAATCTTAGATTTTAATAATAAAAACATGTAACAATCCTACTACCTACCGGTAAGATTTAGGTAAGTATAACCTGAGGCGCACAGCTGATTGTTGGCTATGTTGCTACTTGCTGCATAGATCAGCGCGCGCGCTCGTATTTACCTAAATGCGCCGAGTACGCATTGTAGGTAAACACAGCCCAAGGTTTTCGTACCGTTATGATTTTGTTTTTAGTTGTGGATTGAATTTGGAAATTGAAATTGGTTGATTTTAAATTTTCCTTCCTACTTAACGGGCTTAGGACCGGCAAAAACACCTTAGACCGATCTACTAAATCTAAAATGTGCTAGTTATGTAGGCATGTGGCGGTAATTTTGTTTGATAGGTATTATTGGCGTAGTTAAAAATTTGAAATCAACTTATTTACACTAATAAAATTGATTTAGCTAACGTATTTTCAAATGATTGTCTATGTACAAATAAATAAATTACCTACTTAGGTTACCTGGAGGTATTGTTCAAATTTTCCACCACCACACTCTAGGCACAGTCTAGCACGACGTCGCTAATTATCTTTCAGTTTACGCAACACTAACACATTCGTTTTTAAAGTGTCGAAAGCACTGATCACTCTTGCACGTAATTCTGTTACACTTGTGACTTCCTCCGTGTACACTAACCTTTTAACGTCTCCCCACAAATAAAAGTCCAGGGGCGTCAGGTCCGGAGAACGCGGTGGCCAGGCCACAGGTCCACCGCGGCCGATCCACTGGTTGCCAAACCTTTCATTCAAGTACTCGCGTACTTGCCGGAGGCGACAGGCAGGGCTTCGCTGCCGCGAGCTTGAGCATGCCTTGGAACGTCAAACTGCCGATGATCTCGCAGTCTCTGCGTAGCAGCCAGCATAAGGCTCTGTGATGGGGGTTCCCGATTGGGAAACAGTTCCGCGAACAGCTGGATGGCTCGACGTAGGCTGTCTCCGCTGATGGCATACAAGCGGACCATTTCCACCAACTCAACATTGGAGTAATTGTCCGTCATCTTGCACTACATACGAGTACACGGGGAGCGTAATTTGCATGCACATGCACACGGCTCGCCGGTTTTTATTGCACTGACCGCGGGGCCGGGGTGCGGTTGGGCGGAGTTTAGGGAATACGAAATTGAATGAACGTTTGCGTTTGTTTGTGTGTGAGAATTGGCGGTTTAGGGCTAGTGTTAGACAGGTCGCGTTTTAATACGGGTGGTGTTACACTTACTATTTCCGAAAATAAGAAAAAAAATACCTACTCATTTTATTATTGATTCGGGTCGAGAATCATTAGTATAGTGACCTCCTTGAATTTGACGAGGATGCAAAGCAACACCTTGTATAGTATAAAATATATAAAACTAGCTTATGCCCGCGGCTTCACCCGCGTGGAGTTAGGGAATTGCCCACGGGATCTTACTTCTGGAATAATAAGTAATCTATGTATCTATCTATAATACATACATAGATTTACATGTACTTGCTTATAACTTGCAATTATTATTATAAAGTTATATCAATTAAATTAGATACGTGAAATATTGACACCTTGGTTTGAGATTGGACATCGGATTTACTGGATTTTATCTGAAGAGTATGTAAACAAATTTTCAAGTCAATCGACCCCGAGAGTAAAAAGTTTCACAAAAAATTCAACACCCCATTTCACCCTCTAAGGGGTAGGAATTTCGAAAAACTGATACTAACTCTTCACAAAGAATACACCCTCCAATTTTCATATGTCTGGGACCCGCGGTTTGGGTTGTGTGTTGGTATATCAGTCAGCCAGTCAGGACATGGAATTTTAAATTGGGGGATGATTTTGTGATACACGTATCTCATCATTTTAACTGAAGTATATGTAGACACATTTTCAAGTCAATCGACCCCGAGAGAGTTTCACAGAAAATTCAACACCCCATTTCACCCTCTTAGGGGTGGAATTTCAAAAACCCTTTCTTAGTGGGTACCTACTCTCCACAAAGAGTACATTCTCCAAATTTCATGTCTCTAGAACCAGCGGTTTGGGCTGTGCGTTGATATATCAGTCAGCCAGTCAGGACATTGAATTTTAAATTGGGGGATGATTTTGGAAAAACTGTGATACACGTATCTCATGATTTTAACAGAAGTATATGTAGACACAATTTCAAGTCAATCGACTCAGAGAATAAAAAGTTACATAGAAAATTCAACACCCCATTTCACCCTCTTAGGGATGAAATTTCAAAAAACCCTTTCTTAGTGGATACCTACTCTTCACAAAGAGTACACTGTCCAAATTTCATGTCTCTAGGACCAGTGGTTTGGGCTGTGCGTTGATATATCAGTCAGCCAGTCAGGACATTGAATTTTAAATTGGGGGATGATTTTGGAAAAACTGTGATACACGTATCTCATGATTTTAACTGAAGTATATGTAGACACAATTTCAAGTCAATCGACTCAGAGAATAAAAAGTTACATAGAAAATTCAACACCCCATTTCACCCTCTTAGGGGTGGAATTTCGAAAAACCCTTTCTTAGTGGATACCTACTCTTCACAAAGAGTACACTGTCCAAATTTCATGTCTCTAGGACCAGTGGTTTGGGCTGTGCGTTGATATATAAGTCAGTCAGTCAGTCAGTCAGTCAGTCAGGACTTTGAATTTTATATGTATAGATAATATATAGTGTTTATTTATTATAATATTAGCTATTATTATAAGTATTATAAATACTGTTTTTATCCACAGGGGAGAACCGTGCAGTTATGGGTCCGCCGATATGCGTATTTTGGAGACGTAGAACATCTTAGGCCAAAACCAAAGGCAAATTCATCGACTCGACACTACGACATCGTGGCAAGGCACAAGGCTGATCCCTTCTTGTCCACCCGCATAAAAGTGTGCTTACAAACTGTGAGATCTCATGAGCAGAAGGTTACAAGGAGTAATAGAAAACGAAGGATTGCCGACTCATCATTAGTCGAATTTATTTTAGTAGACGAATATGAATCTTATTTTTATGCAAATAATGTTCATATTTGTTAAGCAAATTAGAACAAATACAAAACTTAGTAATAAGTAGGTAGGTATAAAACTTTTTTTAAAACCACAACTCGTTAATTATTGAAAGTATGGTGAAGTGATGTTATTGTTATGCGATTAGAAGTTGTCATAATTTCTTACTATCTAACATGTTGATTCACTTCACCTCTAATTTTACTTTGATTCAATTTATATACCTACCTACTTTGACAAATTATTTTCGTCAATCCTTACCAATAAAAAACTTTGTCTTTGTCAAAAAAACAGGTAAACAACAGTGTATTAAATCATTGTATCGGCCAAACAAGTTTTTTTTTCTAACATACAGCCCCCACCAAATTGAACTTTAAAACAACCAATATAAGGAAGGAACATAAGGAAACGAGACGGATAATTTGCTAATGACCCAAGCGATAAGCTAAGCAAACAATACCAATGTTTATCTAATAAAAAATCAAACTATTTCATTGGTTATATTTAATTACTTTTTACTCTTTGCTTGAATAATTTTATTGGCCACATAAATTTATTAAAAAACAAAAAGTAAAAAGTAGCAAAAATAATTCCTCAGTTGGGTTCGAACTCGCGTCGTCGAGGTTAGATCACTAGCTAACGCAAGCGCTTACACCAATCGGCTATGGTTTCCATGTTAAGTTAGTATAAAATGTTGGGCTTTATTGTAAACCCGTTTATATTATTTTTAGCAGTGTACCCGACAAGCGTAAAGATAAAAAAAATAAACCCCGTGTAGGGTACAATATGTTTACTCACACAATAATAATGAGCGGCTGTATGAATATTACCGGCTCGTACAATGACAGTTACCGACGTGTACGATGTAAACTAATTAACTTGGCATTCTGTACATTCAGAAGGAAGGCGGAACGAAATCACACCGATTGATGGAATTGCGCGTCAATTCCTTTTATTTATTAATTGTGTAGTACATACCGTTAATCAGGAACACAATGATAGTGATTCCCTAATTTTTTTTCGAGAATGAACATGGTAAACAATACACAACTATCAATATTTTCCATCTAAATCTATGTGGGATTAACAATGAAAACGACAATTTTGGCCAAGGTTTTTGAAGTAGCGAGTTGGCAACATGTGTTTAACGTTTATACCGATGCGGGATTCGTTAACCTGTTGGTGGTAGCCTATTATCTACACTATGTAGAAAATGCTAAAAATGAAAAATAACGTCCTGTGAATAAACTGCATACAAAATTCAATCGAAAATATCCAGTAATTTTCGATTAAATTTTTGTATGCAGACTGGGAATATCATGAGTTACATACAGTTTAATTTATTGTCGCATTGTCGTCTCCACCCTGTATGTAAGCGAATCATCAAAACCACTTGATTTCATATGCATACCTGAACATTTTATGAATGATACTCTCGCAAAACAGTTTAATTTAACCTTTTGAACGCTACAGTCGGCTATAGTCGACGAACGAAAACGTGCCCAACACGCCACCGTCGGCTATAGCCGACAAGAAAACGACATTTTTTAAGTACCAAATAAATATACTAAATAAAGATTTCTGTGTTTATTTTTCCTATTATTTAAAACTTCATAAAAGATATATTGTAAAATGGCACAAAGATATATGCATTGGTTACATTTCACTAGAAAAAACCATCATCGAATATTGCTAATTGAAATCCTTAAAAAGGTGTACTTCCCCACGCCTCAGTCGGCAGGAGACGACAGCTAGTGATGGGTATGTAAGGTAAGTTATGTTTCAAATTTATGAAATACTAGCTTTTGCCCGCGGCTTCGCCCGCGTGGATGTCGTAAATATCCGATTACTTACCTTCACCCCCCTTTTTAACCCTTCGGGGGTAGAATTACCAAATACGCCGAGACACGTATAAATTAATTTTCAATCTTCAGCCTAAACACAAAATTTGAAGATCCTAACTTCAAAACTGACAGACTTTCATACAAACTTCCATCCCCTATTTTACCCCTTTAGGGGTGGAATTCCCACGATCAGCTGTGAGACGTAATTCCCTCTCAGTGTAGGTTTCGGATTCGCGAGATAATGTATGCCGTTCGCGGTCAGCTGTGAGTCGCAATTCTCGTTGTGAAGCAGTTATAGCTTCTCGGGATAACACATGTTGTTCTCGGTCTATGGTATGCCTTAGCTCTCGTTGAGAAGAGCTTTGAGACGCCCGTGATGAAGCTCGTCTCGCTCTGTCAGCTGCTAATCGCATCTCTCTCTCGGGAGAGCTTTCATTGGCTCGAGAAGTTGAGGCACTAACTCTCATAGAGTTAAACCGATGTGCTCTTTCCTCTGCCGATTCTTGAGAACGCCTATTTCTCATTCTCTTAGCTTCTCTCGAATTTCGAGATAAAGATAATCGTTTTTTAGGTGGCATTGATGCAGGCAAATAAAAATAAAGCTAAAACGTAAATGAAAATAAAACTAATAGGTATAAAAAAGTGAACGTAAATTAGCCAAAACTTACCTATCAGTATCTAAAAATCTATGCATACCTACTACTACTTCACCTAAAAAGAAACAAAATGTAAACTATTAATAATTGTAATTTGAACGAATATTTAAACACTACCAAAATAACTAATACCTATTTTATAAAATAACAACAAAAGGAATCTAAAAATAAATTATCAAAGACTAAAAGTCGCGCTGATAAGCACGGTTTGTTAATATCCATTAAGTATTGTTTGTCAATAAGGTCGAACGCTCTGAACGTCTATTCGCATCAACAGGCAAAAATTGTATGAAGCTCACGGACGTTGGGATGTCGCTGCGTCCCCGCTAGGGGACGCGGCAGGCGGTAACGGGGCTTCGCCCCCTTGCTGCGGAGGCCATGCCTTGACCCGTGAAGACGGGCCCGTCGTTGGCTAGCCTTTACTGGCTAGGCCTGTCGACGCACGTATGGCACGTGCGTCTGGGTGTGTGATTGCTATGTGATTTTTCGTAGGCGCGCCACAGCGCTGTAGGCACAGCGCTGATTTCTTCACGGCGCCTCGGCGGTCTGTCCCCGCCAGGTGAGACCCCCGGTTACCCAGGGGAGGCCCGGCGGGGGACGACCAGCGACAGAGGGGCCGACTCCGACGCACCTACGAAGGATGTATGGCTCTCGCCCGTCCCGCTTCCAGAGCTAGCCGGTCACGGTCCGGACTGAGAGGCCGTTGTGTGTGTAAGGACGGTATTGTACTGTGTGACACCGCCCAGTGTCTGCGTGGGTTGCGAGCCTGCGGCGCGCCCCCCACGCGTGAGTCTACATGCGTGTGGAGAGGATGCATGTGCGTTTTTGGCTACGCGACGCACGTATATTAACTTAGAACACGTCGCGCAGCCGGATGCGTGTTTGATGTGTAGAGTCTCATTGTGCAGGTAAGCTGCGTGTAGCCTGGTACAGCTTACCCAGGCGTCATATCCGGTGGGGTGGGGGCATCGTCCGCTACCAGGTCGCGGGGGAGGGGGCGCCTCGCGTCAGGGGGGCGCGCATGCCAGGGCGCAATGTGCTTGACATGGGGCCAAGCAGATGCGTCGGCACGCGCGAACATTCCCGTCGCAAGGCGCCGGATGAAGGCGTCCAGGCTCTCGATCCCGAGATCCCGCTGGATGATGTCGTTCCTCACGTGCCGTGGGGCGGCGACGATGGTCCGCAACGCAAAGCTTTGCTGCGTGCGGAGAAGCTTTTTGTGGCCCTCGCACGCGCCGAGAACGAGCCGAGCGACGGCACGGGGAGCTCTTGATGGACGACCCTACGCCGCACTAGTACCGCCAGACCACGGTAGGGGGCGTTGTTGGCCGACCTTTCGTCCTTCCTATAAGCGAGGAAACCCGAGACTCTGAGCTTGTCCTCTTGTCCCAGGTGCGTCTCGCTTATCAGCGCCACGTCGATGTCCTCTTCGTAAAGTAAGCGGCGGAGGGGGGCAACCTTACCACGAAGGCCGCGGGCGTTCCAATGGAGCACCCTCAACGGCCTAGCCATGGTAGAGTTTAAGAAGTGAGGCCAGGCCGTCGAGGATGACCAGCTCCGCGTCTTGGCCTTGGCTGATGGCCTTGATGAGGTCCATCAGCAGCTGTATGGCGCAGGCTGTAAATTCCTTCTTCTTCTTCTCGGCGTCGGCAGCTGGGCCGGCGCTCGTGTTCCTCGTCGAGGAGCGTGATGGTGGTGGTAGGGCCGAGGGCCGTGCTATGCCGGCACCAGCTGTCGGCCTAGCCTTCAGTGGGTTTGGTGTTGGGGCAGCCTGCGCCTGGGTCGAGGTAAGGTCGGCCCGGCGTTTGTCTTCTCTGGGTGCGGGGGGGGGCTCCGGCTTCCTGTCTTTGGCCCCACGCCTCTTCTTCCGCATCCTCCGCCGCTTGGAGGAGGAGGGGGCTTCGCTCCTGCTTGTAGGCCCGTTAGCCGCCGCCATCAGCGACGCGCCTTGGGCCTCGGTGGAGGCCACTTCTGTTGGCCTCTCAGTGACCTGTGCAGGTCGGCGCGCGGCGGTCGTGGCGGCGACTGTGCCGGCTCGCCTGTTACGCAGCTCTGCCTGGAATGAAGGGCAGCGCACGTTGTTCGCGGGGTGATCACCCCCGCAGTTGGCGCACGTCGCCGGTTCCTCGCGTGGGCGGGGGCAATCGCGTGCGGCGTGCCCTTCTCCACAGCGGACACAGGCGAGCGGCCGGTGGCAGTGGTGGGACGAGTGCCGGAACTTCTGGCACCTGTGGCACTGCGCGGGCCCACGCTTTCCCCGCCAGGCCTCGATCTTGACACCCCTCATACACATGAATATGGAGATGTCAAAGATGGACCTGGCCTCCGGCGTCCTCTTGATGACTGCGTGGAATACGCAGCCGGGTCGTCCCTGGCGCGCCCTAATATGGCGCACGTACTCCGGCTCGTACCCCAGCGCTCGGAGCTCCTCCTCAATCTCCTCCGGGGGGGTGTCTACCGGCAGCCCCGTGATGGCCACCTTGATGCTGCGCTCCGCCGGCAGTGAGTAGGCAAACCAAGAGATGCCGCACTCCTTTTCCAGGCCAGTCAGGTACCTCTGGACCAACCTAAATTCCTCCTCACTCTCCGGTGAGAAGCGAACCCCAGCGCCGTATGGTCGGGCGCTGGGTGGTCGGCCCAGTTTGGCGCTGATGGCCCTAAAGTGCGCGGCCCATCCCGGCAGCCTCTCCACCACCAGCGGAGGATACCTAGGCCGCTTGGGCGGCTTCGGCTTCGGCTTCCCGGTGGCCGCTCCGTCGTCCTCTAGGGCCGCCGGTTGAGCTGTGGAAGCAGCAGTGCGAGAAGATGCACTCACCCCGTGTGATGTCTCCGGGCGTCCTCTTCTACCTGTGGGAGGAGGCGTCGACGGTGTCGGCGACGGCGTCGGCGACGGCGACGCGGGTGGCGTGCGCCGGGCCGCCTCGGCGAAGGTGAGCGACCTGGCGGTACCCTGCCCTCGCGGCGGCGCGCGCTCGCGCTGCGGTCGCGGCGGGTCGAGGCAGTACCGCTTCGCCTCCTCCTCGGACTCGTCCGTGCTTCGGCGCCGTCGCTGCGGACGCGGCTCCGGCAGGAACTCATAGCCGGATCCCAGCGACGGTGTCGGTGATGCAGGTGGGCTGCGCCCGCCCAGCGCACCCGGCCCAGAGTCGACCGAGCCTGCGGACACCATCGACACGCTCGAGCCGGCTCGCGACGAGCATGCCGATCGTCCCGCCGGCGAGTCGTAGGCCGAGGCACGGGGCGGCGCCGGCGATTCGGGCGCCACAGGCGCCAAGGGTGTCGGTCGGGCACCAAGCGCCAACCTCGGTAAAGGCCGACGGTCCCGCTCCGCCTGCGCCGGTCCGGTCAGCACGCTGTGGCCGGTGCTGGCGGCGGCGGGGCGCGGGGCTGTGGCACCGCGGCTGGAAGCGGCCACCGCGGACGCAGCCACAGAGGGCGCTGTCGACGCGGCGGGACGCGGTGCGGCGGTGGTGCGCGCAACAGGGCGCGCAGTGGGGCGCACGTATGGCGCGGATGTTGGTGCGGCAGCACGCGGCGCCGCCAGAGGGGCGCGCGATGCACGGGTGGCACGGGGTCGCGCACGGTTGGCGCGAGGTTTCGCACGGTCGCGCGCGACAGATGCGCGGCGTCCCGTACGACGGGTGTGGCGGCGCGCGCAGACGGCGCGCGGCCTGGGAACGCGGCGGCAGATCCCGGGGCCTGGATCGGCACCGGACGGAAAGCGGACGGTCGCACTGCCACGGCGTGCGGTTGACTCGGCGATGGTGCCGGCGCAACGCGCGCAGGCGCCGATGTCGCCGACGGGTCACGCGCACTCGCAGCAGCCGTCGCGCCTGATCCGCTCGGTCCGACTTCAGGCTTCTTCCTCCTTTCTTCTTCGGTCACCTTCTTTCCGGACCTCTTCCTCTCCTTACTACGAGGAGGGGGGGGTCCAGCTGGCGCTGCACCGGGCAACGCGTCACCAATATTTGGTAACGATGTCGCCCGGTCCAACCCCGGACGAGGCACCGAGACATCGGCGTCACCGCGGCCGAACGAGCCGCGGGCGCCAGGCTTCGGCATCTTCTTCTAGCTGAGCTTCCCTGCTACAACGTGATTCCGCGACCGCAACGGTGCCCCAGGCACCGGGCAGCACGGCGCTCCCCCTGTGCTCGCACCAGTGCAAAACACTTGCGCGAACACAGGGAAAATAATAAAATTGGCGGTCCGGGCGGAAAAAGTTTTGTCAATGTACCCCCAATTGACGGCACAATGACAAAACTTCTCCGGTCGATTGGGCACTGTATTCTTGAGGTCCAATTTGCACGGATCACTGGCGATCCTGTATGAAGCTCACGCTCGGACGCCTCGCCTTTTTATACCTTCGGCCGCGAGACGCGTCGAGCGCGGCGACCGATTCTCGGACCTTATACAAAAATAATCCTTATAGCATGATTCAGTATTCACGCGCGAAGGCTTATTATTAGCGTATTTCATGTATAACTTTGGTGTTTCTATACCGATTTCTATGATTCTTTTTTCTGGAATAGTTAATAATGTTAACTTTTTTAATTAGGGATGACTGAGAGTGTTATAAACGTAAGAGTAGACAAATATAATCAGAAAGCTTCGAACTGCTAAGCTATCGGGAGTTACACGTGATATTGTGAGTCAACCATAAAAGATAGACATATGCTGTCGTGGGATATTTTTTATATAATTTTAAGGAGAGCATTTCCGTCATACATGATTTCTGTGTAGCTTTAACCATTACGGTTGCACACGCGACGGAAGCTTAAAAAATGGAGTAACTTCTCCCGTTTTCCCAACATTTCCCTTTACTGCTCTGCTCCTATTGATTGTAGCGTGATGAAAAGTATACTATAACCAACTCAGGAGTATGAAAAATAATTGTACCAAGTCTCGTTAAAATCCGTCTAGTAGTTTTTGTTTCTATAACGGTTATACAGACAGACAGACAGACAGACAGACAAAAATTTTACTGATTGCATTTTTGGCATCAATATCGATCCCTAATCACCCCCTGATAGTTATTTTGGAAATATATTTCATGTACAGAATTGACCTCTCTACAGATTTATTATAAGTAATAATATAAATTATATAGATTAGTTTTTGTTTCTATAACGGTTATACAGACAGACAAACAGACAGATAGACAGACAGACAGACAGACAGACAGACAAAAAATTTACTGATTGCATTTTTGGCATCAGTATCGATCCCTAATCACCCCCTGATAGTTATTTTGGAAATATATTTCATGTACAGAATTGACCTCTCTACAGATTTATTATAGGTATATATAGATTTGATTGAAAGTAGCTTACTACTACTTCTAAAATTATTTTTAATAACAACTATTCGTGTCTGAATATTCCTCATGCATGATATATTTTTATAAATGTGGAAAAAAAAACGTAATTTATATCTATCTATCAATAGTTGACTATCCACTCTCGCGCATCCCTATACAACAGTGCACAAACAGTTTCCCTGTACGCCACAGTCGGGAACACACGACAAGCTCTGACGTCATGAGCACTACGGGAGACTGCTAGTGATTCATCATCATCATCATTTCAGCCGAAAGACGTCCACTGCTGGACATAGGCCTCCCCCAAGCGTCGCCACATTGACCGGTCCCGTGCGTCTCGCATCCAGCGGATCCCTGCAACCTTTACAAGGTCATCGGTCCACCTAGTGGGAGGCCTTCCAACGCAGCGTCTTCCGGTTCGCGGTCGCCACTCCAGAACTTTTCGGCCCCATCGGCCATCCGTTCTGCGAGCAATGTGCCCTGCCCACTGCCACTTAAGTTTGGCTGCCCAGCCGAGTCGGATTCGACGATTGACCTCTTTCTCGAAGTTGGACCCACCTAACTGGACCGTTTGTCCCAGGTAGACATAATCGTCTACAACTTCGAGTGTGGAGTCTCCAATCTTGATAGGAGTGGGTGTTACATGGGCATTCAACATGACTTTGGTTTTATCCATGTTCATTTTAAGACCTACTCTTTCGGAAGCTCTACTGAGGTCATCGAGCATTGTACTGAGGTCCTCCATGGTCTCAGCCATGACCACTATATCGTCGGCAAACCGAAGGTGAGAGATGTACTCGCCATTGACGTTGATGCCTAGCCCTCTCCAGTCCAGAACCTTGAAGACATCCTCCAGTGCAGCGGTGAACAGTTTCGGAGATATGACGTCTCCCTGTCTCACACCTCGCTGCAGAAGGATAGGTTCCGAGGTCTGGTCCTGAAATCGGACTGACATGGTGGCGTTTTTGTACAAACTCTTCAGCACCTCGATGTACCGATAGTCGATTTGGCACCGTTGGAGAGACTGCAGTACAGCCCAAGTCTCGATCGAATCGAAGGCTTTCTCGTAGTCCACAAACGCCAAGCAGAGAGGCAGGTTATACTCTTCGGTCTTCTGTATAACCTAGCGCAGCGTATGTATGTGGTCTACGGTGCTAAAGCCTTTTCGGAATCCGGCTTGTTCGGGAGGCTGAAAATCGTCAAACCTGCGCGCGAGACGATTCGTGATGACTCTTGAAAACAGCTTGTAGACATGGCTTAGAAGTGAGATGGGCCTATAGTTCTTCAGCCGGGCATTGTCGCCCTTTTTGAAGAAGAGTACCACCACACCCCTGCACCATGCCTGCGGCGTTTTCCCCTCGAGTATGACGGAATTAAACAGCTTCTGAAGGGCCTTAAGTACCGGTTTTCCACCTGCCTTCAGGAGTTCGGCCATAATTCCGTCATCACCCGGTGCCTTGTTGTTTTTAAGCTGTTTCAGAGCCATCCTAATCTCGTACAGGCTGACATCCGGAATGTCTTCGGTACAGGTTTCGGTTCGGTGCTAGTGATTGCCTACATATTATTATTGTGATCGGTGGTCATTTTTATAACGGTGCGCTAGTAGGTATATGTAATTAATAATAAAAATGGCTAGCACCAGCAGCCAAATGACTACTGAAGAACTCCTACGTGTGTTAGAAAGTGTAGAAGAGGAGGATGATCGGAAGTAACATCTCTACACGAGGATGATTTAGAGGTGAGTTTTATTTTTTATAAAACCTTGATGACATTAAATGTTCAAATTTAGCTTAAGTAGGTAGGTAGACCAAGTGACTATGTAAGTATAATATTATAGGTACCTTCACTAATAAAATATGTGCTTTCACTATTTTTTGTCAAGCACTAAGTAAATATAAACAGAAATTGAATGCCTACATATGATACAAGTATTATCAAACTAAATACTATGCATTGGACGAATTTAATTACTAGTGTCGGTGTCAAATACCTATTAAATAGATAACTTTTCAAACTCGGGTTTAAAAACCAAAAGTACCTACATTGTCACGAGTCACGACCAGTGTTGCCAACTCCATGTCAGATTTTCGAACGAAATAGTATTAATAGTAATTTGTGCAGTAGATGAAATTGATGGTTGAGGTTCATCGCACGCAGGTATTTACTGAGGTGGAGAGTTTGTAATGAGCGAGGATGAATGTAAGTTCCGCGTGTCTGTTGACTAAAATATTAGGTACATAATGGGCCTCCATCGTCGTAAATTGTAATTAACGCTTCGCGTTTGTTTCCAGTCTGGTAGTCGTCAAGAAAATGTCAATGACTCACCTGTCTTGCCCTCAAAATCTCACACCAGTCATGAAACACCTGGCAACAATTGGGCCTTAACATCTGCATCATCATCAACATCCCGCCCTGGCCGCCGTAGAAGTCAAACCGAGCCGTCCTACCAGTGGACTTCAGAAAAACACGTGCCTGCATTGACTAGGTTTGATGAGTTTACGCCAGGTCTCAATTTTGAAGTTACAGAAAATATGTCTGAATTCGATATTTTTCAAAAAATTTTAGATTTGACTTTATGTCGTTTATTGTACAAATGACAAATGAGTTTCACTCTCGCTTTGTACTGAACATAGACCTTCGTATGCATTCTCGCCTACAAAGGTGGCACGATGTATCCATTCCAGAATTGTACATATTTTTTGCTATATTAATGTTAATGACTCGACATTGACATTTGACTCTTGAAGAGCACTGGAGTACAGATGTGTTGTTATTATCGCCCATTTTTTCAAAACTTATGCCTAGAAATCGTTTTTGCACAATTCTAAGCATGTTACATTTTTCACGACTCAGTGAAGAGACGAACATTTTATCCAAAGTCAAGACTTGTATTGATGATGCTAGGGAAAAATACAAAAAAATTATGACACCATATAAAAATCTTTGTATAGATGAGGGCACTGTTCCCTTCAAGGGGCGACTAAAAATAAAGCAATATTTGCCAAAGAAAAGGAATCGCTTTGGAATAAAATTATTTGTTTTATGTGATGTCGAAACAGGAATTATAATTGATTTTATTGTCTACTGTGGCGCAGCTACACAAATAAAGGACCCATGCAATTTAGGTGTCGGAGGCGCTGTTGTGTCAACGTTAATGATGGATTATTTTGGTTCCTATCGTCATTTATATGTTGACAACTGGTATACTAGCCCGGCATTATTCAAATACCTCCACGAGAATAATATATACGCGTGTGGTACTGTAAGAAAAAACAGAATCGGTATGCCACGCTTTAATACTATTAAGCCTGGGGAAGTCCTAGCTCAATATTCTCCTCCAATGATGGCTCTAAAATGGCGAGACAAAAAAGATAAATTTATTTTGTCAACAATTCACAGTGATGTCATGGCGCCATCGTTGAAAGAGAATAGAGCTACGGGGCTACCAGTTATGAAACCACAAGCAGTTTTGGATTATACAAAAAATATGGGAAGCGTCGATACGGCTGACATGCTACTGTCTGTAAAAAGTTGTTTCTACACATAATAGATATGCACGTATTGAATTCTTTTTACTGTTTTAGGCAAACCAATAACATGCCAGATTTACATTTTGCAAAATTTCATCTGTGCCTTATTCGCCAAATTATAGAAAATTTTCATAGTCACAACAAAATCAAAATCAAAGCATTTAATTCAAATAGGCCAGTTACAGGCACTTTTGAATTGTCGAAACAAAGACAACACTAGCTACAGTCCCATTCACAAGGCATAAAAACTGTGAAAGTACTGTAGTTGCCCATTCCCTAACGTAGATCTCTATGGAGAAGAACGGGCAAGAAACTCCATGGACACTCTTTTAAATCAGAATACTTTTACAAACTCTTGGTTACATTATTCATGTTGAGATGGTACATTATGTGAGAACGATGTAGCAAGATGTGTACGTTAAAAGTGTCCATAATAAACAATTAAAAAAAAAAAGAAAATCAATTCAAATAAGCCGTGGCAACCAAGAGATGACCAATCACAACTGACAGCGCCCGTTCACGAACATGACGCATGTATCAGCACCATTCAACTCAACCATTTTGAAGGGAACTAAATGATCCGACACACGCGCCACCATCAGCGAGACATTTGAGTGAGCATGACACACTCCTAACCGCCAGGGCACATTCAAGTCAAGAAAAGACGTAGGTTTCCCGCGAATGACAGCTTTCTATTACATAGTACTCACACAATATGGGCTATGCGGCTATATAATACTAAAGAGATTGAATTTATACAAAGCAAAGATAGTTGTACAATCTTCAGCAGCTCCAACATACTATTTAATGCTTCTTCTTCTTAGCGTT
This sequence comes from Noctua comes, assembly GCA_963082995.1. Classification (NCBI taxonomy): domain Eukaryota; kingdom Metazoa; phylum Arthropoda; class Insecta; order Lepidoptera; family Noctuidae; genus Noctua; species Noctua comes. The sequence continues at coordinate 1,217,506 of OY720293.1, forward strand.
TCGATGGCAAAAAGTTTAAATATGCTTAGCCCAAAACTCAGCCACGTGTACCCCGTTCACTGATGCAGTAAATAAATCATCAAGAGCGCAGGTGATTGGGATATGTAATGCTATTCATTTATGCGTCCCTGTCCTTGTGGAGCAGGACCGGCATTGAGCCAAGCATTTTTATCAACGATATAATCGTCCAACTTGTAATATGCTTGCCGACACAGTGTGCGTTTAATGCATGTTTTAAATTTCGTTTCATTCAGTTCAAGAATACTTTGTGGAATTTTGTTATAGCATCTCAAACAGTACCCCATGAAAGATGAGTCTACTTTAGCGAGTCTGAAGCCTGGCTGAACTAATTGGTCTCTATTTCTAGAACTGTAATTGTGTCTGTCACCTCTTTTATTAAAAAGATGTAGATTTTTTCTTACATACATTGTTTTCATAGATGTATTGAGAATGTACCGTCATGATGTTAATTTCCTTAAACAGTTATTTATTTATTTATTTATTTATTAACACTTCAAGCACAAAGTGCACGGGCGGACTTAATGCCATAGGCATTTTCTACCAGACAAAACAGTTCCCTTAGAGAATCACGCCTACGAAGATTTTATATGGCTCTGATGGCTCTTTTTTGCAGAATAAATATAGACTCAATGTCTGCAGCCCGTCCCCATAGTAAAATTCCATAAGACAGTATACTATGAAAGTAACTAAAATAGACCAGTCTGGCGGTATCTACATCAGTATATTGACGGATTTTTCTAATAGCATATGCTGCTGAACTTAGCCGCCCCGTAAGAGATGTTAAATGAGAACCCTATTGTAGCCTTGAATCAAGCGTAATCCCCAGGAAAACTGTTTTATCTACAAATTCAAGCTTCTCTTTATTCAATACTATATCACAATCGCTACTTTTAACATTTGGTAAAGCAAATCTTATGCATTTCGTTTTTTTCCATTTAACACTAAATTGTTTGCTGTGAACCAGTTATGGACCTAAAGTAGGGCATTATTCACGTCATCTAGATTTTGGGCCCGTCTATTTATCTTAAAAATAAGGGAAGTGTCATCAGCGAATAACACCATATTATGAGGTTGGTTTTTCAATAAATAGGGTAGATCGTTTATATACACTAAAAAGAGGAAAGGACCCAATATTGAGCCTTGCGGAACCCCCATTTTTACTTTTAAACCCTGTGAATTAACACGTTACCTCAATCCAGAAGCAGTAGCCACAACACCCACAATCCACTACGCAAACTACCGCAAAACTACAAAGATCACATGCCGACCCGTATGGGCAAATACCAACGCTGTAGACAATGTGCAATTATAAAACAAAGAAAAGAAACACGGTACACATGTAAAATATGCAAGGTGTATTTGTGTGCTGCTCCATGTTTTGAAAAATATCACTCGTAATACTCGTATTTACCTTTTCTACAAACATTTTTAATCTAAATAATGAATAAGATTGAGTGGGTTGTTTTATAATCATGATTTGAAATTTTGTAGTATAATATTAAGTGTTTTGATTTTCTGTGATATTCTAAGGCTGATTATGTAAATCATATAATAATAATTATTGATGTTCCACTTCTGGGCAAATGTCTAAGTATTAATTGATATGAGACATTATTTTAACTAAGTTTTGTTTTAAATTTCTATACTCTCGACAATAACACAATTAAAAGACTGATTACAATAATTGTTTTTGTTTAATTTAATAACAAGTTCGAGTATTATACATATTTTTGTTTCAGTGTTACGAAAATCATAATTTAATGAAATATTTTGCATAATATTTCATTCACTCATCATATTTTTGCATTTTAGATGGCAACACTGAAAAAGAATGAATGCCTTGGAAAGTTTTCTTTAAATGACAATTTTCGTTACTTTAAAAGTTTAAATCAAATAATAAGGAAAATTATGTCTTCTCCTGAGGATAATACAGCCGGACCGTCCTCTCCAAGTCTTTTAAGCAGACTTCCAAGAAAAAGGAAGGTTTGCGAAGAAGAAATATACGATAAAAAAACTTACGCAACCAAAGAAACCCAAGTTTCTCCAGAAGACATAACCAATGCAGTCACATATCAAAGGAGCATATGGGACGAGAATCAACTACATTGTGATGTGTCTCAGTTACCTCCCCTAAAGGACCAACAAGGACCTAGCGACCCACGAAATGCGGCGTTCGCAAGACTGATCGCTTTCGAACTGGATCGAGTGCCAAAAGAAAGACGTTCAGTGACGTACGTGAATTTACTTAATGTTATAAGAAAAGTGCGGCAGCAGAAGGCCTTGGATGACATAAGCTTACCAAGCTATGAAGAGTCAGACTAATTATTTCATAAGTGAATTTTATTATTGACTAGCTTTTGCCCGCGGCTTCGCCCGCGTGGATGTCGTAAATATCCGATTACTTACCTTCACTCCCCTTTTTAACCCTTCGGGGGTAGAATTACCAAAAACGCCGAGACACGTATAAATTAATTTTCAATCTTCAGCCTAAACACAAAATTTGAAGATCCTAACTTCAAAACTGACAGACTTTCATACAAACTTCCATCCCCTATTTTACCCCTTTAGGGGTGGAATTCCCACGATCAGCTGTGAGACGTAATTCCCTCTCAGTGTAGGTTTCGGACTCGCGAGATAATGTATGCCGTTCGCGGTCAGCTGTGAGTCGCAATTCTCGTTGTGAAGCAGTTATAGCTTCTCGGGATAACACATGTTGTTCTCGGTCTATGGTATGCCTTAGCTCTCGTTGAGAAGAGCTTTGAGACGCCCGTGATGAAGCTCGTCTCGCTCTGTCAGCTGCTAATCGCATCTCTCTCTCGGGAGAGCTTTCATTGGCTCGAGAAGTTGAGGCACTAACTCTCATAGAGTTTAACCGATGTGCTCTTTCCTCTGCCGATTCTTGAGAACGCCTATTTCTCATTCTCTTAGCTCCTCTCGAATTTCGAGATAAAGATAATCGTTTTTTAGGTGGCATTGATGCAGGCAAATAAAAATAAAGCTAAAACGTAAATGAAAATAAAACTAATAGGTATAAAAAAGTGAACGTAAATTAGCCAAAACTTACCTATCAGTATCTAAAAATCTATGCATACCTACTACTACTTCACCTAAAAAGAAATAAAATGTAAACTATTAATAATTGTAATTTGAACGAATATTTAAACACTACCAAAATAACTAATACCTATTTTATAAAATAACAACAAAAGGAATCTAAAAATAAATTATCAAAGACTAAAAGTCGCGCTGATAAGCACGGTTTGTTAATATCAATTAAGTATTGTTTGTCAATAAGGTCGAACGCTCTGAACGTCTATTCGCATCAACAGGCAAAAATTGTATGAAGCTCACGACGTTGGGATGTCGCTGCGTCCCCGCTAGGGGACGCGGCAAGCGGTTACGGGGCTTCGCCCCCTTGCCGCGGAGGCCATACCTTGGCCCGTTAAAACGGGACCCGTCATTGTGTTGCCAAAGTTCGGCAGGCCTGATGCCGCACGCATGGCACGTGCGTCTGGGTGTGTGTGATTGCTATAAGAATTTTCGTAGGCGCGCCACAGCGCTGTAGGCACAGCGCTGATTTCTTCACGGCGCCTCGGCGGTCTGTCCCCGCCGGGTGAGACCCCCAGTTACCCAGGGGAGGCCCAGCGGGGGACGACCAGCGACAGAGGGGCCGACTCCGACGCACCTACGAAGGATGTATGGCTCTCGTCCGCCCCGCTTCCAGAGCTAGCCGGTCGCGGTCCGGACTAAGAGGCCGTTGTGAGTGTAAGGGCGGTATTGTATTGTGTGACACCGCCCAGTGTCTGCGTAGGTTGCGAGCCGGCGGCGCGCCCCTTGCGCGTGAGTCTACGTGAGTGTAGAGAGGGTGCTTGTGTGGTTTAGCTACGCGACGCACCTATATTAACTTAGAATACGTCGCGCAGCTGGATGCGTGTTTGAAATGTTGAGTCTTATTGTGCAGGTAAGCTGCGTGTAACCTGGTACAGCTTACCCGGGCGTCAAATCCGGTGGGGTGGGGTCGTCGTCCGCTACCAGGTCGCGGGGGAGGGGGCGCCTCGCGTCAGGGGGGCGCGCATGCCAGGGCGCAATGTGCTTGACGTGGGGCCAAGCGGATGCGTCGGCACGCGCGAACATTCCCGTCGCAAGGCGCCGGATGAAAGCGTCCAGGCTCTCGATCCCGAGATCCCGCTGGATGACGTCGTTCCTCACGTGCCGTGGGGCGGCGACGATGGTCCGCAACGCAAAGTTTTGTTGCGTGCGGAGAAGCTTCTTGTGGCCCTCGCACGCGAGGACGAACCATGCAGGGGCGGCGTACGTCAATATCGAGCGTATATATGTTTTATACACGCCCAACTTGACGCGCGCCGGTAGCCGGGACGAGAGCACTGGGTGGAGCAGGTTGCGGGCGACCTTGACCCGCGCCGCGACCTGGCGGACGTGAGGACCCATGGTGAGCCGACGGTCGATGGTGACGCCCAGGTACTTCACCCGGGGCGACCACGCGACGTCGGCGCCTTGTAGCGTCAGGGGTGGTGGGAGGGGCGCTGATCCGACGACCATCGCCTGCGTCTTACCCACGTTAACTGACAGCCGCCACTTCGACAGCCAGTCAGGCAGCAGATTTAGCGCGCGCTGCATCTTCACCGCCGCGTACTTTGCGTTGAGCGAGGTGGTAATGTACGCGGCGTCGTCGGCGTACAGCGCGAGCATCGCCTCTGGCGTCGTGGGGATGTCGTCCGTGTAACGTGAGTAACACGCTGGCGACACGCAGCTGCCCTGCGGCACGCCTGCCAGCACCGGGCGGGCGCTAGACAGCGCGCCCTCGACCACCACGCGGAAACTCCGATCTGTAAGGAAAGACTGGACCACCTTGACAACGCGGCGAGGCGCGTCAGACGTGGCCAGCTTAAATACAAGGCCGTCGTGCCACACGCGGTCGAAGGCCTTCTCCATGTCGAGGAGTACTGCCACCGCGTACTCCTTCTTGTTCATGGCTTGCGCCAGGTGGTGCAGTACCCTCGACAGCTGAAGCGTCGTGCTGTGCTCCGACCTAAACCCGAATTGTTCAGGCCGCGGCGAGATGTGCGGCTGGAGATGTCGCAACAGGAGCATCTCGAACACCTTGGAGATGGTGGGCAGCAGGGTGATGGGCCGGTAGCTCTCTGGCTTCAGGATGTTTTTCCCCGCCTTGGGCAGCATGATGACGCGCCCCTCCTTCCACGAGGAAGGAAACGTCCCAGTGCGCAGTATCGCCGTAAACAGGCGCGCCAGTGCCGCCACCAAGCGGTACGGCAGGTGGCGCAGCACTGCGTTGGTGATGCCGTCAGCACCGGGGGCCTTCCTGGGTTTTGTCCTCAGGATGGCGCGTCTGACCGCCCCAGGCGAGAAAAAGATGGCGTCCTCCTCGGGGGCTACCGGCGTTGCGAAGTACTCCCCAAGGTGTTGCTCGACTGTTGCGACATGTGCGGCGTCGCTGGTCGGGTTCGGTCGGAACTGACGCTCCAGGTGCTCAGCGAAGACCTCCGCGCGGTCCTCAGCGACATACTTGAGCGCCCCGCCGCTGTCCAGTAGGGGGCGCACCGGGGCTGGGGTGTTCGTGAGCTGGCGGCAGAGACGATGGGCGGATGGCCAGCTGCCGGCCGCCTCATCGATGCGTTCCTCCCAGCACTCGGCGTCCCGGCATCTCAACTCGGCCTTAATCTTCTCCGCGAGACTATTAAGTTTCCTCTTGAGAGTAGGGCATCTAAGTTGTTGCCACTGCTTGCGAAGGCGCCTCTTGACGGCGATCATTGAGCGGAGATAAGCCGGCAAGGGCGGCTGCTGCACTCTCCCCTGCGGCTCTGTCGTAGTCGCCGCTTCTAAGGCGCTCTGGATGCAAGCAGTGACGTCATCGGCAGTCTGATTAACGTCCGCGGAGGTAATCAGGGGCCGAGTCGGTGTGGTGGCCTCAGTCTTTTCCTTAAAGGCATCCCAATCGATGCGACGACGTGGCGCTGCGGGCATCATTCGGGTCGGCATACCCGATAGGACGACGAGTACAGGGTGGTGATCCGATTGCATCTCGTCGTCTAGGACTTGTTGCGTGATCTGGCAGTGTAGCCCTCGGTAGGCCACGATGTCCAGCACGTCCGGCATGTATATGTGGGCGTCCGGGTAGTGGGTGGGCGTCTCTGGGCCGGACACCGTATAGCCGAAGGCCTCCGCGTCCGCGTAGAGTCGTCTGCCCGCCGTGTTGGTCGCGGCCGAGTTCCACGCCGGGTGCTTACAGTTAAGGTCACCGGCAAGGATCGTCGCGCCGCTGTTGGCCTCGAGAAGGGCCCTCAGTTCCGTGGGGTCCAGTTTGGCCGAGGGCGCCTTGTAGCAGGCGTAAATGGCGAGATCCTCGCCGGCAAAATGTAGCTGCACACCCAGCGCGTAGAACGAGCCGGGCGACGGCACGGGGAGCTCTTGATGGACGACCCTACGCCTCACCAGTACCGCCAGACCACGGTAGGGGGCGTTGTTGGCCGACCTTTCGTCCTTCCTGTAAGCGAGGAAACCCGAGACTTTGAGCTTGTCCTCCTGTCCCAGGTGCGTCTCGCTTACCAGCGCCACGTCGATGTCTTGTTCGTATAGCAAGCGGCGGAGGGGGGCGACCTTACCTCGAAGGCCGCGGGCGTTCCAGTGGAGCACCCTCAACGACCTATCCATGATATAATTTAAGGAGAGAGGCCAGGCCGTCGAGGATGACCAGCTCCGCGTCTTGGCCTTGGCTGATGGCCTTAATTAAGTCCATCAGCAGCTGTATGGCGCAGGCTGTGAATTCCTTCTTTTTCTCTGCGTCGGCAGCTGGGCCGGCGCTCGTGTGTCTCGTTGAGGAGCGTTGTGGTGGCAGGGGGGCCGAGGGCCGTGCTATGCCGGCGCCAGCTGTCGGCCTTGTCTTCCTCCGCTCAGATGTGGTTGGTGGTGGGAGGACAGCCTGCGCTTGGGTCGAGGTAGGGTCGGCCCGGCGTGTGTCTTCCCTGGGTGCGGGGGGGGGCTCCGGCTTCTTACCTTTTGCCCCACGCCTCTTCTTCCGCATCCTCCGCCGCTTGGAGGAGGAGGGGGCTTCAGTCCGTGACGTGGGCCCGTTGGCCGCCGCCATCAGCGACGCGCCTTGGGCCTCGGTGGAGGCCACTTCTGCCGGCCTCTCGATGACCTGAGCCGGTCGGCGTGCGGCGGTCGTGGCGGCGACCGTGCCGGCTCGTCTGTTCCGCAACTCAGCCTGAAAGGCGGGGCAGCGCACATTGTTCGCAGGGTGATCACCCCCGCAGTTGGCGCATGTCGCCGGCTCTTCGCGTGGGCGAGGGCAATCCCGTGCGGCGTGCCCCTCTCCACAGCGGACACAGGCGAGCGGTCGGTGGCAGTGGTGTGATGAGTGCCGAAACTTTTGGCACCGGTGGCACTGCGCGGGCCCGCGTTTTCCCCGCCAGGCCTCGATCTTGACACCCCGCATGCACATAAACACACTGATGTCGAAGATGGACCTGGCCTCCGGCGTCCTCTTTATTACTGCGTGGAATACGCAGCCGGGTCGTCCTTGGCGCGCCCTAATGTGACGCACGTACTCCGGCTCGTACCCCAACGCGCGGAGCTCCTCCTGTATCTCTTCCGGCGGGGTGTCGACCGGTAGCCCTGTGATGGCCACCTTAATGCTGCGCTCCGCCGGCAGTGAGTAGGCAAACCACGATATGCCACACTCTTTTTCCAGGCCGGTCAGGTACCTCTGGACCAACCTAAATTCCTCCTCACTTTCAGGTGAGAAGCGAACCCCAGCGCCGTATGGTCGGGCGCTGGGTGGTCGGCCCAGTTTAGCACTGATGGCCCTAAAGTGTGCGGCCCATCCCGGCAGCCTCTCCACCACCAGCGGAGGATACCTCGGCCGCTTCGGCGGCTTCGGCTTGGGCTTTGCAGTGGCCGCTCCGTTGTCCTCTGGGGCAACCGGTCGAACTGTAGAAACAGTAGTGGCACTTGAAACACTCACCCCTTGTTGTCGGTGCGGTGCTTCCTGGCGTCTTCTACCTCCCGAGGACGGAGGCGGTGATGGTGTTGGCGACGGCGACGCAGGCGGCGTGCGGCGAGCCGCCTCGGCGAAGGTGGGCGCCCTGGCGGTGCCCTGCCCTCGCGGCGGTGCGCGCTCGCGCTGCGGTCGCGGCGGGTCGAGGCAGTAACGCTTCGCCTCTTCTTCAGCTTCATCGGTGCTTCGGCGCCGTCGCTGCGGACGCAGGTCCGACTGGAACTCGTAGCCGAGTCCCAGTGACGGCGTCGGAGATGCCGGCGGTGAGCGCCCGCCAAGCGCACTCGGCAGAGAGTCGACCGAGCCCGCGGACACCATCGACATACTCGAGCCCGCTCGAGACGAGCATGCCGATCGTCCCGCCGGCGAGTCGTAGGCCGAGGCACGGGGGGGCGCCGGAGATTCAGGCGCCACAGGCGTCGGTGGCGTCGCACGGGTACCGAGTGCCAACTTTGGCAGAGGGCGACGGTCCCGCTCCGCCTGTGCCGGTCCGGTCACCACGCTGCGGCTGGTGCTGGCGGTGGTGGGGCGCGTGGCTGTGGCACCACGGCTGGAGGCGGCCGCCGCGGACGCAGCCACAGAGGGCGCTGTCGACGCGGCGGGATGCGGTGCGGCGGTGGTGCGCGCGACTGGGCGCACAGTGGGGCGCACGTATGGCGCGGATGGTGTTGCGGCAGCTCGCGCCGCCGCCACAGGAGCGCGCGGCGCGGATGTGGGTGCGCGCACAGGTGGCGCGGCGTCGCGCGCGGTTGGCGCGAGGTCGCGCACCGACGCGCACGACGGAGGCGCGGCGTCGCGTACTGTCGCACGTACGGCGGGCGCGGCGGCGCGCACAGGCGGCGCGCGGCCCGCTATCGCGGCGGCAGGTCCCGGGGCCTGGGTCGGCACCGGACGAGAGGCGGACGGCCGCACGGCTACGGCGTGCGGATGACTCGGCGAGGGTGCCGGCGCAACGCGCGCAGGCGCCGATGTCACCGACGGGTCACTCGCAGCAGCCGCCGTGCTTGATCCGCTCGGTCCGACTTCGGTTGTGGGCTCCTCTTCTGGCCCCTTCCTGCTAGGCTTCTTCTTCTTCTTACTACTCTTCTCTTCGCTTCGAGGTGGCGCCGGCGCTGCACCGGTCATCGCGTCGCCAATATTAGGCAACGACGTTGTCCGGTCCAACCCCGGGCGAGGCGTCGGGTAGCCGGCGTCACCGCGGCCAAACGAGCCGCGGGCGCCAGGCATCGGCATCTTCTTGCTGTCTTGATTCCTTTTGACGACGTGACTTCGCGACCGCAACGGTGCCCAGGCACCGGGCAGCAACGGCGCTCCCCCTGTGCTCGCACCAGTGCAAAACACTTGCGCGAACACAGGGAAAGTGAAAAAAGGACGGTCCGGGCGAAAAAAAGTTTTGCCAAAGTACCCCCAAAAGTTGGCACAATGGCAAAAACTCCTCCGGTCGTTGGACGGTGTGAAAGTAGGTCAGTAGGTCACTGGCACGTCCGAACAATCGATCACTAGCGATCCATGAAGCTCACGCTCGGACGCCTCGCCTTTTTATACCTTCGGCCGCGAGACGCGTCGAGCGCGGCGACCGATTCTCGGACCTTATACAAAAATAATCCTTATAGCATGATTCAGTATTCACGCGCGAAGGCTTATTATTAGCGTATTTCATGTATAACTTTGGTGTTTCTATACCGATTTCTATGATTCTTTTTTATGGAATAGTTAATAATGTTAACTTTTTTAATTAGGGATGACTGAGAGTGTTATAAACGTAAGAGTAGACAAATATAATCAGAAAGCTTCGAACTGCTAAGCTATCGGGAGTTACACGTGATATTGTGAGTCAACCATAAAAGATAGACATATGCTGTCGTGGGATATTTTTTATATAATTTTAAGGAGAGCATTTCCGTCATACATAATTTCTGTGTAGCTTTAACCATTACGGTTGCACACGCGACGGAAGCTTAAAAAATGGAGTAACTTCTCCCGTTTTCCCAACATTTCCCTTCACTGCTCTGCTCCTATTGATTGTAGCGTGATGAAAAGTATACTATAACTAACTCAGGAGTATGAAAAATAATTGTACCAAGTTTCGTTAAAATCCATCGAGTAGTTTTTGTTTCTATAACGGTTATACAGACAGACAGACAGACAAAAATTTTACTGATTGCATTTTTGGCATCAGTATCGATCCCTAATCACCCCCTGATAGTTATTTTGGAAATATATTTCATGTACAGAATTGACCTCTCTACAGATTTATTTTAAGTATATATATATATATATAGAAGATAGAAGAAGATAGATAGATAGATAGATAGATAGATAGATTATTTCTTGTAAATTATTGATTAAATCGTTGTCAGATTCTGTATTATTATTTTTTATTATTTCTTGTAAATTATTGATTAAATCGTTGTTAGATTCTGTATGATTATTTTTTATTATTTCTTAAGTAAATTATTTATTAAATCGTTGTCAAATTCTATATGATTTTTTTTTATTATGTGCCACAAAGTCACATCCCTAATCGCATGCCAGAAAGCTTTCAAAAGACGTGCCAGCCACGCCACAGTCGTGTCTTCCCGACAGCGGATTACATTACGAACGAGATTAGTGATGTACCTTATTATTATTTGGTATATTCGTTTGTGATTTTCTGTCTGTTTTTATATTGTTTAGAACTTTGTAAATGTTGCATAATGATGTTATGATACGAAATAGGGTCAAATTAAATAAAATAATGATGTAACGAGTAATATTTTAATTCAAAAATAGGGCACGAAAAACAATTATTAATTGGTTATCGATAAGATGTTGGAATCCCTATTTTTTTTTGTAGGTATTTGCGCAGAATTCGTGGCTTGGCGTGGAAGGGGCGCCGATGCGTTTACGCTCTGGCGTTCAATAGGTTAATTAATTACAAAATGGGGTCTTATAACCCGAGAGTCAAAAAGAATAGGGGAGGCTCGATGATTTTAGTACTCAACGATAGAAACGTAGATGAACTTCAAGTGTGAAAGCAATTATATAAAACTGATTATTTTGAAGTAAGCGGAGTCAAAGATATTGAGACTAATTTGTGTGTAATTTGCTGTTATAGGACTCCTACAAACAGTAATTTTGATAAATTCATGGATAGCCTTGAAAAACTGTTACAGCATTTCCTCAATAAACCATGTGTAATTTGTGGAGATTTCAATATTAATGTCTTAAAAGAGGACTTGAGATACACTTCTTTTTTATCGCTATTGACGTGCTATAATTTCCGTTATTTAATTAATTCCCCCACCTTCAAAAGAAATAATTCTGAATCATGTATAGATAATATTTTGACTAACCTACCTGACAGTCTCGTAGACTACACTAGAGTGGATCACAATATGTTGTCAGACGGACACGCGGGTCTTTTCTGTACGCTAAGTCTGGAGAAGGTTGAATACAAGAAGCGGGAAAATTACCTTCGTCTTTGTAAAAGAAAATATAATGACGAGATAATAGGTGAGTTTAGGAACAAGGTATTAGAGGCTAACTGGGACACAGGTATTAACACATTTATCAGTAAATTCAAGGAATTACACTCTTCTATCTTTAAAAAGTACAAAGCAAGGGTAAATGTTAATAGAAGTAAATGTTCCAAATGGACTACATGAATTAGAATAGCTAGCAAAGTAAAACGTTTCCTAAACACATTCGATAAGATGCAATGCGACAATTCGGTTGTTGAATATCGAAACAAGTATATTAGAACGTATAGGAAAGTGTTAAGTTGCGCAAAAAGGAACAGTGTCAGAAAACAAATAGAAATGGCATCGGATTCTAGTAGGATGATTTCGAAAATAGTCAATCGACAGCGCAATGCTACGAAAAACCTTGAAAATGAACAAATATTTCTAAAGATTGACAACACAGTTATTAATGATGCTGTAGATGTAGCTAACATTTTCTCAAAAAGGTTTGACAACAATGTCCGCCTTAAAGCGTGTGATCATAAATTGGCAATTACATATCTGACTGAAAGTGTCAGCAGAGTAAACTCTAACATGAGTTTTGAGGCAGTCACACCTCTTGAAATTTTCAATGTAGTTCTAAAGATGGTCAATAAATCGTCTACAGGCTATGACGAAATTCCCCTGAATATCATTAAAGATAATATTGACATATTGGCAAGTCCACTAGCTTCACTCTATAATAATTGTATTGAGGAAGGCCTGTTCCCTGATCAGTTTAAAATTGCACGAGTCATTCCAATTTTTAAGAAGGGTTCAAAAACGGATCCTAGCAACTACAGGCCGATTTCCCTATTGCCTGTACTATCAAAGATATTTGAAAAGATTATGAAGGATAGGCTTATGAAACACTTACGACTGCATACCATCTTAAATGGACATCAATTTGGTTAACAAAAATCATTGGGAACCGCCGATGCTGTTGAGGCATTAGTCGATGAGGTTATTTGCAATCTTAATGACAAACATAAGGTGGCAGGTGTATTCCTGGATCTTAGTTCTGCATTCGACACGGTGGACCATGAAATTTTGCTGGCCAAGTTGGAACATCTATATATATAAAATGATAAACTGACTGACTGACTGGGTGATATATTAACACACAGCCCAAACCGCTGGTCCTAGAGACATGAAACTTGGAGGGTGTGTTCTTTGTGAAGAGTAGGTATCCACTAAGAAAGGGTTTTTTGCAATTCCACCCCTGATAGGGTGGAATGGGGTTTTGAATTTTATGTGAAACTTTTTATTCTCGGAGTCGATTGACTTGAAAATGTGTCTACATAATACTTCAGTTAAAATGATGAGACACGTGTATCACAGTTTTTCCAAAATCATCCCCCAATTTAAAATTCCATGTCCTGACTGGCTGACTGAAATACCAACGCACAGCCCAAACCGCGGGTCCCAAAGATATAAAAATTGGAGGGTGTATTCTTTGTGAAGAGTAAGTTTCAGTTTTTCGAAATTCCTACCCCTTAGAGGGTGAAATGGGGTGTTGAATTTTCTGTGAAACTTTTTACTCTCGGGGTCGATTGACTTGAAAATTTGTGTGCATACTCTTTAGATAAAATCCAGTAAATCTGATGTCCAATCGCAAACCAAGGTATCAATATTTCACGTTTCTAATTTAATTGAAATAACTTTATAATAAAATAATTGCAAGTTATGAGCAAGTACATGTAAATCTTTGTATGTATTATAGATAGATATGTCGGGTCGGGAGCATTATTGGCACCATCGTCAGACATAATGTGGGCGGATATTAGGGTGATCGAGCAAAGAAGAACAGTAAATGCACAATAATCACTTTTAATAATAATGTAACACAATAATCACTTCTAACACAGTAATCACAATTTATAACTAAACGAAACGTAGGACAGTTCCTAGAATGGAGGTTCTGTTCTGTCGAACGGTCGGAAGGCAACTGCCTCGCCCTCACGCTCCTCCATTAGCTAGGCTCCGTCGTAGCACGAAGTTAGCCGAGTGTTAGTGCTGCTATCACTCGGGTCACGTGCCGCGCTTCGTTTAGCGACTGTACTAATGACCGTCTCCGACACGGCCATCCTGCGCTAACACACGTCCTCGTGTGGTAACCCTGCAATAAGGAAAACAGCACAGTACACTTCGTTCGGTCACTCCTAGCTTAACTAACAACTAGAAAATAAAAATAAACTTCATCACAATAACTTTACTTTATTTCTGTACAAGTAATTCTCTATGTCTAAAGTTCTAAATAAAAAAAAACTAAAAATTACATCAAACAAACAATTAGGTCAGTTAAAATGCTAGAGCAACCAAGTACCTCTTCATCCATCTAATCATCACACAAAGCGGGAATCTTATTCGTGGCCTATTGCCAACATTTAGGCCCTCCAACAAACCCCTGTTTGTTTTACTACGTTCCTCAAGAACGCCGAGTCCCACATGACTCTATGGTCTATACCAGACCTGACCTCCGCCAGAGCCACCCGCGCACCGCGCATCCACGGACTGCTACAAGCAGACACCGACTTCTACCGGACTACGGCTACGAAATGGCTACTGGTACGGTCCGACCATCCGAACTAAGTTTCCGCACTATCTCTCAACTCTAAATCCTCTACTTCAAACGGTACTTGGCCCTCGGGCATTCTCCTTAACCTATCATGTGCGTACTTGTAAGTACGCTTACAATTTAATGCTCTCAATGTGTAACGATCTCCCTCTAACACTTCTACAACTCTGAATGGTCCCTTATATTTGGGGTCTAATTTAGTCTGGTTGCGTTCTTCGTTTTGAAGCAACAAAAACTCACCCACCGAAAATCTATCCAGTCGCGCCTTAGTGCTATCAAACCGTTTTTTGTCATATAGAGCCGACTTTTCGATTAACCGAGCAGAGTTTTCCCTAATTTGTTCGAGATCTGCGTTAGTATCATCGTCGTAAGCTATTAGACTAAGAGGACGCGCGACTTTACCGACTAGTAATTCGAGTGGACTTGCTTTTGTTACCCTATTGACAGTACAGTTTAGTGCCAGCTGCACGTCTCCTAACGCATCCTGCCATGACCTTTCTTCGTTCACTTCAACCGCGGTAAGCATAGATTTTAACGTGCTCATTGTGCGCTCAACTTGACCGTTAGCTCGCGATGATCCCGTAGCTATTGGATGAAGCTTAATATTTTTAGTCTCGCAAAATTCCCTAAATTCGTGGCTTGCGAAACAACGGCCTTGATCAGCAATAATCCGTACCGGTGCTCCAAACAATGATACGCTCCTTGTCACAGCTTTTATACTACTGGCAGTGTCAATGTGCATCGTATGGTGTAAAAGGACAAACTTTGTAAATGCATCAATGAGTACGAACACATACTCCTTGTTATCGCGTTTTCCGCTGAGCTTACCTGTCGCATCGATGTGTACCGTGTGCCACGGCACCGCCACTTTTGGTATTGGGTGCAACTCTGCCTGTACCTTGCCTGAATGACACTTTGCTGCTTTATATGTAACGCAATTATCCACGAACTTACGAACATAGCGACACATACCTTCAAACCAGTAGTAGTCGTAGAGCTTCTCAAGCGTCTTCTCCCAGCCTAGATGTACAATGGAATCGTGTATGTTGTGAACGACTGACCATCTTATATTACGAGGCAGCACAGGTAGACACTTGGTCTTCCGGTTGCGTTGGATTTTACGGTAAAGTAAACCAGAACGTACCTCATATGTCCGTGCAATTTCACCACTCAACTCCCCATTGTTTAATTGAGCCGTGACTTTTTGTATCTCCTCGTCCCGTTGTTGTTCAGCTAACAGCCAATTTCCGGAAAGCTCTGTTATGTCAACACGCTTCTGCTCCACTTTAGTAACCTGTGTTGCCTGGTGACGGGGTAAATGGTTGCGGGAGAAAAAGTCAGCATGGGTCATATTCTTACCTGCCCTGTACATAACGTCGAAATCGAACGCTTGCAGGTAGGCCCACCAACGGTGTACTCTCGGCGTTAGATCTATCTTGTCTCGAGAAGATTTTAAAGAATTGCAGTCGGTTACCACAACAAACTTCCTTCCATGTAAATATGAACGAAAGTGTTTTACACCATTAACTACAGCCAACGTCTCCAGCTCATACGAATGATACCTCGATTCAGCTGCTGTTGTGCGCTTGCTGTAATAAACAACCACACGTTTCTTACCTTCTACTATCTGCAACAAGATAGCTCCATAACCCTCCATGCTCGCGTCCGTATGTAGTTCTGTCGGGTAACGGGGGTCGTAGATCATCAATACCGGCTCAGTTGTTAAAATAGAATTTACCTGTGACGTATCTCTTCGTGATTCGCCTTCCAATCAAACGGGCATTTACCTGAAGTCAGTCTATGTAAAGGTGCCATTAACCGAGAAAAACGGGGTATAAATTGCCTAAAATATGAAGCAAGACCGATAAATTGCCTAAGTTGAGTCACCGATTCGGGAGGAGGTAAAACAGTGAGTGCCTCAATTTTCTTTTTATTTAGTCGAATTTCACCTGCTTCTACCTCATAGCCAAGGAACTGTACATGCGTTTTTAAAAATGAACACTTTTTAAGGCGCTGTAAACAGCAAATCTTTCGGTATTTGAGGAGGTGAAGCAGGGGAAAGGCGCGCAGCGCGTAGCTCCACCCCTACGGCCCAGCTGACGTTACCGGCAGCGCGTGGCCTTCGCGGCGCGGCAGCGTTCGTACTCTAGTCCCGGGATTTTCAAAATAAATGTTTTTATTAAAAAACCCGCGATTACGGTATCGATAAATTTTGTGTTCTGTTGAATCAAATCATATTATTTATACCAAAAATTGTATTCATATTTTATTAAAATTTACCTACCTAAAGATTTAGAGCAGGACAAAAATAAATTATTTCTCTTACAAAAATCGGTCAGAAGGCGCGTTTTATGTGTGTAAGGTTTGATTTTGAAATAATATTTTAGGTACATTTTTAATAGAATTGTAGCAGGTGGAGTTATGTAGTTTCTGCCTACCCCCACGATGGCAAAAAGGCGTGAGTTTATGTATGTGTAATTTAGAAGCCGCTTCTTTACTTTTGTAAGAAGCAACTATTTGTAGGTATAATATCTATGCATCCGATTATCCGACCTCTGAATATGACTTACAATGAGTAAAACATTATTCTCATAATAGGTACCTACAGGGTGATAAAAATCTTTTGGGCTTGAATTAAAATAATAACTAGCTGTTGCCCGCGGCTACGCCCGCGTGAGTGTCCGTACTGCCTTATTTGAATCGGGTTTTATGTATACTTCACAGACGTGATAAAACAGAAAAAAAAGAGGTAGTAGGTAGGTAGTAGGTAGGTAGTAGGTAGGTAGTAGGTAGGTAGTAGGTAGGTAGTAGGTAGGTAGTAGGTAGGTAGTAGGTAGGTAGTAGGTAGGTAGTAGGTAGGTAGTAGGTAGGTAGTAGGTAGGTAGTAGGTAGGTAGTAGGTAGGTAGTAGGTAGGTAGTAGGTAGGTAGTAGGTAGGTAGTAGGTAGGTAGTAGGTAGGTAGTAGGTAGGTAGTAGGTAGGTAGTAGGTAGGTAGTAGGTAGGTAGTAGGTAGGTAGTAGGTAGGTAGTAGGTAGGTAGTAGGTAGGTAGTAGGTAGGTAGTAGGTAGGTAGTAGGTAGGTAGTAGGTAGGTAGTAGGTAGGTAGTAGGTAGGTAGTAGGTAGGTAGTAGGTAGGTAGTAGGTAGGTAGTAGGTAGGTAGTAGGTAGGTAGTAGGTAGGTAGTAGGTAGGTAGTAGGTAGGTAGTAGGTAGGTAGTAGGTAGGTAGTAGGTAGGTAGTAGGTAGGTAGTAGGTAGGTAGTAGGTAGGTAGTAGGTAGGTAGTAGGTAGGTAGTAGGTAGGTAGTAGGTAGGTAGTAGGTAGGTAGTAGGTAGGTAGTAGGTAGGTAGTAGGTAGGTAGTAGGTAGGTAGTAGGTAGGTAGTAGGTAGGTAGTAGGTAGGTAGTAGGTAGGTAGTAGGTAGGTAGTAGGTAGGTAGTAGGTAGGTAGTAGGTAGGTAGTAGGTAGGTAGTAGGTAGGTAGTAGGTAGGTAGTAGGTAGGTAGTAGGTAGGTAGTAGGTAGGTAGTAGGTAGGTAGTAGCTAGGAAGTAGGTAGGTAGTAGCTAGGAAGTAGGTAGGTAGTAGCTAGGAAGTAGCTAGGAAGTAGATAGGTGTAAATCAAGAAAACAATATGCATATTATTATAATGATTTTACTATAACTTCACAAAGGTAAACATTACAATTACTTTGCCGGTCTCACGTATTTGTTACATTTCATTAAAACTTAGCTGTTTGCTACAACAGGGCATATTTTCTTTGTTAGCACCTATTGCAGTAGAAAGGATTGTTGACGATTCTTCAAAAGTTAGGCTTCTCTTAGTACGACACATATTTTTCTTTATTATCATCCCTTGAAGAAGAAAGAACTGTTGGCGATCCCTCAAAAGTCAGTCTTCTCTTACGACAAGGATTATTTTCTTGATGTTCGAGCTTAGGTGATTCTTTTTCTCTAAGTGGCATTGTCTAGTCACTTATATCTGTACATTAACCTAGGATGTTGTAATTTTTATTGTAGGTTCCTACTAATATATTAAAACGATTTGCCAAATTTCAACTTTTGGAAATGAATAGTTTCGGAGATATTAATTGTAGAATTATTGATGACATTGTATTGAAAACGACGACATTTGACATCACAGACTATTTTGATTCACACCACAGACTATTTTGGCATAGAGTATAACGTACATGCGGAATGTGCAGTGAGCAAAGTATACCTAATGCTATTACAAAAAAAACTAAAAAAAAAACACTATAGAATTGGTTCAAATGTGCGTGTACTTTAAAAGTAAATGTGGCCTTACAACGAACTTGAATTCAGAACAGACTTTGTCAACCCCGACACACCGTGGTCTTGGTATATCCTACCCTAGAGTGTTTTTTAGAGCCCGGAGGCGCGGAGGGAGGGCAGCCTGCCGTGGCAAAGGCGCAGGCAAGGTGATCGCCTGTGACTTTGTTACGCAAAGGCGAAGGGGCTGCTATTCCCGCAGCGCCGGAGATAAGGCAGAAGTACTGGTTCTTACTCCCCTACCCTTTCCTCCCTGAAAAATAGGGACAGAAAAAGTAAGGTTACAATTTAACAAAAAAAAATGGTAATTCCGACCGAAACTACAGGGCAGGGGTACTCCTCTCCCCCTCCACCCCCATCAGCAGGTGTCCCGTATGTATAAAATTACCGATTTTAAAGCTTGTATTAGTATAACTCAAAAATAAATATTTCCCTTTTAAAAAATCATTAAAAAAAAACTATGCATTTCCGACGAATTTCCCCCCCCTCGGGGGTTCCTATGACCCTCCCCTCCCTTCCCTCCCCTCCCCCTACCCCTACCTACATGTACTTATATAAGTGACCTTCCTAATATTGCACCAACCAATCACCAACCAATCACCTCCTTAAAATAATATTGCAAATAATCAAAACGTAACCGAAATCAGTGAAATTCAAATTCAGTCATCTTTCCGTCAGAACTGCAGAAATATTGGCATTACTAGCTTGCTCATGAGGCAATGTTCTAAAGAATGTGTGGTATTCCTCTGGAATAATTTAAGCCTCACACATTGACATAAGGTCTTTATATTCATCATAATTTACTTTTAATGGTAATCCATTTACTGGCGTGACTTCCGAAACTACATTTTTTTCCCTCTAGTACTGATTTTTTTGTAATCCTTATCCAGTTCATATTTATATTTAAGAACGTCAAAATCAAAATCAAAATCAAAAATCAAAATCAATCAAAATCAAAGCATTTATTTCAAATAGGCCAGTTACAGGCACTTTTGAATTGTCGAAACAAAGACAACAATAGCTACAGTCCCAGTCACAAGGCATAAAAACTGTGAAAGTACTGTAGTTGCCCATTCCCTAACGTAGATCTCTATGGAGAAGAACGGGCAAGAAACTCCATGGACACTCTTTTAAATCAGTATACTTTTACAAACTCTTGGTTACATTATTCATGTTGAGATGGTACATTATGTGAGAACGATGTAGCAAGATGTGTACGTTAAAAGTGTCCATAGTAAACAATTCAAAAAAATAAAATAAAAATAATCAATTCAAATAAGCCGTGGCAACCAAGAGATGACCAGTCACAACTGACAGCGCCCGTTCACGAACATGACGCATGTATCAGCACCGTTCAACTCAACCATTTTAAAGGGATCTAAATGATCCGACACACGCGCCACCATCAGCGAGACATTTGAGTGAGCATGACACACTCCTAACCGCCAGGGCACATTCAAGTCAAGAAAAGACGTAGGTTTCCCGCGAATGACAGCTTTCTATTACATAGTACTCACACAATATGGGCTATGCGGCTATATAATACTAAAGAGATTGAATTTATACAAAGCAAAGATAGTTGTACAATCTTCAGCATCTCCAACATACTATTTAATGCTTCTTCTTCTTAGCGTTTCGATGGCAAAAAGTTTAAATATGCTTAGCCCAAAACTCAGCTACGTGTACCCCGCTCACTGATGCAGTAAATAAATCATCAAGAGCGCAGGTGATTGGGATATGTAATGCTATTGATTTATGCGCCCCTGTCCTTGTGGAGCAGGACCGGCATTGAGCCAAGCATTTTTATCAACGATATAATCGTCTAACTTGTAATATGCTTGCCTACACAGTGTGCGTTTAATGCATGTTTTAAATTTCGTTTCATTCAGTTCAAGAATACTTTGTGGAATTTTGTTATAGCATCTCAAACAGTACCCCATGAAAGATGAGTCTACTTTAGCGAGTCTGAAGCCTGGCTGAACTAATTGGTCTCTATTTCTAGTACTGTAATTGTGTCTGTCACCTCTTTTATTAAAAAGATGTAGATTTTTTCTTACATACATTATGTTTTCATAGATGTATTGAGAATGTACCGTCATGATGTTAATTTCCTTAAACAGTTCCCTTAGAGAATCACGCCTACGAAGATTATATATGGCTCTGATGGCTCTTTTTTGCAGAATAAATATAGCCTCAATGTCTGCAGCCCGTCCCCATAGTAAAATGCCATACGACAGTAAACTATGAAAGTAACTAAAATAGACCAGTCTAGCGGTATCTACATCAGTATATTGACGGATTTTTCTAATAGCATATGCTGCTGAACTTAGCCGCCCCGCAAGAGATGTTAAATGAGAACCCCATTGTAGCCTTGAATCAAGCGTAATCCCCAGGAAAACTGTTTTATCTACAAATTCAAGCTTCTCTTTATTCAATACTATATCACAATCGCTACTTTTAACATTTGGTAAAGCAAATCTTATGCATTTCGTTTTTTTTCCATTTAACACTAAATTGTTTGCTGTGAACCAGTTATGGACCTGAAGTAGGGCATTATTCACGTCATCTAGATTTTGGGCCCGTCTATTTATCTTAAAAATAAGGGAAGTGTCATCAGCGAATAACACCATATTATGAGGTTGGTTTTTCAATAGTTTATGTTGTCCTTGCTAACTTGCACTTCTTTGATTTTGTTCCACACAACTTTTTCACCATCATCATTCTTTAACTAATTCTTGCCATCGAGCAATTTACGATAATTATAAATATCAGTCAAGGTCATTTCTTTTACCCTATAAGTTTCTCCTGTTGTTTTTGCCCATCTGATTAGGTTCATCTATTGATCTGGAGTATAAATAGTTTTTTTGCTGGAAGCTCCTTCTATAACAAAATGGACACTGTCTCCTTCAATCTGCGTATGGCGGACTTCGAGAAACCTATGGGTAATAGTGTAATAGATTCAATGTCAATTTTTTCTGCGATGTGTTGATAAAAAGCGAAAACTATACGGTTAAGGTTCTGGCCGGAACAGTTATCGGACTAAAAGTTAAATGTTTTTGCACCTTCGTCAATCTTTGATTTAATAAACAAGTTTAAACCGCTACTGATCTCATTGGCTCCCTTTTTACCGATCACCTCTGTCCACATGTAACAAAATCCACTTTTTCGGGCTACGTCACAGTAAAATCATAAATATTAAGTTTTCTTTTGTAACAGCTTTTGTAGATTTTATATTTTGGACAAGATTACAATCTCACTTGCACTATCTGAAGGGTATGGGTAAATTAGACACTTTTACAGCAGTAATCTAATTTATTTGATATGTTTCGATTCAACAATGCAATCCGTGCTAGCGGCGCGACACAACAAAGAAACTTACAAATTACATAGTTAGAGGGCACTGCTCGCGCGCTTCGTCATAGCTTAACACCTCCCCTCGAAGTCGTGAGCAGATCTTCGAAATTTACATACATTCAACCATCATACCTAAATTATGCAGACATTCATGATGTTTTGTTCCACTCAAACCTTTAGTCAAAACATCAGCAGGCATTCGATCAGTACACAAATATCTAAGATCAATTAACATTAGTCGTTCACCCTTTCTCGCAACAAACACACAAGGTTCCTGTGGCAATGATTCAAAACCAATATCATTCAACATTCTGGCTAACCTTTTATACCACTGCAATCCTGATTGTCGCAAGCCGTATAAAGACTTTTTCAATAAACACACACTATCCACACATTCATCAAGAGTTTCATGCCAGCGTTTAGCTGTCTGTAGTATATCCTTGTCTGTTATTATATTCTTCTGCGAACCGACTTTTTCTTTCGCAATTACTTTCTTCAGAACGTCGCTTAACTGATCTGGAATTTCCATATACACTTCTTCATCTAGTGAACCATTCAGGTAAGCCGTTACTACGTCCATTTGATGTATGTCCAATCCTAACTCAGCCGACAAAGCAGCTATGAGTCTTATGGATGACGATCTCACAACAGGCGAAGACGTCTCATGGAAATCCTCCCCTGGCCGTTGTGAACATCCTTTTGCGACAAGGCGTACTTTCTTGCCAGTACTTTTGGTACTAAACACGAATCTGCTTCCAATAACCTTGCGTTGATTTGGTCGTGGTACAATTTCCCAGGTTTTGTTCTTTATCTGAGACAGATACTCGTTTTCTAGAGCAGATTTCCACAAATTCAAGTCGCTTCTCTTCTCTATATCTTTCCACGTCATTTGTTCTATTATTGCTATCCCTGCACTTATCTGTTCATTCGATTCATCTGATTCATTTTTACTATCTGCAGTATTATTCTCTTTCACTGTGTGATATTCTTTCCGCGGTCTGCCCGCCTGACCAGTACGAGCTAGGTGAGGTCCTCCTCTTCCTCTTTTAGAGGGTTCCATTAAATTCTCCCATGAGACAGTTGATTTCCCTTTTCTATATAATCGACCTCTATCTCCATCTTCCTCTGGTTCATGAATTATTTCAAGTGATCTTCTTGATCTAGCAACATTTTTGTTGGCTTTTAATATCTTACAGCTATCTTCCTTTCTTTTATTGTTCTCATTAGACGCATTCAATTCTATTCTCACTTCTTCTTCATCAGTATCTTCTTCGTCATCAAGTATTTCTTTATATTCATGCCTAAATGCTGTCTCATTCATGAACTTCACGTCACGAGTAACAATAATCTTTCTTGTTGCAGGATCATGTATCCTGTATGCTTTAGATTGAATATCATAGCCCATAAATATTCCTAGCTGCGAACGTGACTCAAACTTTCTTTTCGGTTTTCCCTTATCTTTATAATAAGCCTTCGAGCCAAACACATGCATATATATAACTGTAGGTTTCTTTCCTCTCCACAGTGTAAAAGGTATTTGACCATTTAAGGCTGTTGTTGGACACCGGTTTCTTATATAATTAGCAGTATTTACCGCTTCAGCCCAAAATGAAGGAGGACTTCCGGCTTGATGCATCATACATCGTGCCATTTCGACCAATGTCCTGTTCTTTCTTTCGGCAATACCATTCTGTTGAGGTGTATATGGCGCCGTCAATCTTCTTCTAATTCCAGCCTTCTTCAGATAATCATCAAACTCATTATTCACATATTCTCGACCGTTATCAGACTGAAGATTCTTTATTTTCTTCCCAGTTAAATTCTCTGCATAGGCTTTATAAGTTTTGAACACGCTTAAGACGTCACTTTTACTCGCAATGAAGTAGATTTCACACCATCTAGATTTATCATCAATGAAAGTAACAAAATATTTCTTACCGCCATACGACTGATGATTCATGGGGCCACAAACATCACTATGCACTATTTCTAGTAATTCGGTGGTACTATCTTCTCCTTTCTTTGGAAAAGGCGTGCATGTTTGTTTTTCACTAATACAAATCTCACATTGGGACAACTTTTCGCCATCCTTAAATGTTAGCCCGTGTACTAAACTATTGTTCGCCATAGTTTTCAAGTCGCGTTCGTTGAGATGTCCGAGTCGTTGGTGCCACATGTCTATTGAATTCTTAACTGCTTCAATATTATTAACAGAATTCTTACTCATTCGAACATGGTACAGATTTCCAACTCTTTCTGCACGCATATGAATTTTATCATTGTCATCAATCACAATCGCATCATTCTTCCTAAAGTGAACCTCGAACCCGCGATCAGTCATCTTAGCCACTGATAATAGGTTTGTTCGTAAGTCGGATACGTAGAACACTTTTTCTATATTTATCTGGCGTTCTTCACTGCCCGTGTCTACAGAAATCTTGACCTTACCAGTCCCAGTAATTTGTGTTCTGTCGCTATTAGCTAAATTTAGCTCTGAATCTAGCCGCGTAAAATCCTCGATCATCTGCTTCTCGTTGCACATATGACCTGTGCATCCACTGTCAATGCACCAAATAGGATTTACTTTCTCACCTTGCATAACCTCTTCGATAGTACTGAACAACATTGTTGTCTTTTGCTCTTTGTCGTCTCTATTTTCCAAACTCTGTGCACTTTGTTTATTCTTGTTGATATACTTAGTTCTGCAGTCTCTCGCAAAATGCCCACGACGACCACAACGATGACATTCAAAATTATTTTTATTGCCGTGGTTGTCCTTGTCATGATTCTTCTTCAGATTGGCATTTTTATTTTTATTGATACGTTTGACGAACATAGCTCCCTGATCAGCTGTCTTTGACTTACGAGCTTCATGATCCTCGATAATCTTCACTTTTAACGTTTCCGTTGATGGTAAATCATCGCGTGATTCCATTGCCGTTCTAAACATGGCGAATGAATCCGGTAAACTGTATAACAATAAAATGGCTAATAGTTCGTCTATAACTATTAAACCGATTTCTCTCAATTTCTTAACTGCATCAAAAAAA
This sequence comes from Noctua comes, assembly GCA_963082995.1. Taxonomy (NCBI): domain Eukaryota; kingdom Metazoa; phylum Arthropoda; class Insecta; order Lepidoptera; family Noctuidae; genus Noctua; species Noctua comes. The sequence continues at coordinate 1,242,312 of OY720293.1, forward strand.
ATCCGAGATGTGTTTCTTCAAATCATCATCTTCTTGCATACGAGTCGGTACCAGTTTCTTCAACAAAGAGGCCTTTCTAGCAGGACCGCTGGACTGATACATAGATTTCAGTTTTTCCCAAATGGCCTTGGAACTTTCCAAACCATCCAATGCGGCCAATTCACTTGGACTTACCGCTAACAGTATGTCGGCTTCGGCTTTTCTGTCCATTTTCAACCATTCAGCATATTTTGGATCATTTAACTGCGGTTTGGGCAATAATCCCGAAACAAACTCCCATAAGTCATTTTTAATTAATATAGCCCGCATGTGAATTTTCCATGTATCATAATTATCACCAGTAAGTCGATCAATCTTTATAGATGTAGCCATAATGAAGTTTCTTCAACTCCAAAATCAAAACAATAGCAATGAATAAAAATCTTCGTAACAAAAGTTTAGTAAACAAACGGCGACGGCGAACGTAACTTGAAAGTCCGCGTTACACTAATTGACCTTCACTTAACTACACGCGTTTATAACTTATAATTACGATGAACTGTTTTGGTTCAAATCACTGCAATTGTTCACTAATATGTCCTGTTTTTCACTCACTGACTGTTCCTGGGCCCATAACCTGAAGGGTATGGGTAAATTAGACACTTTTACAGCAGTAATCTAATTTATTTGATATGTTTCGATTCAACAATGCAATCCGTGCTAGCGGCGCGACACAACAACAAAACTTACAAATTACATAGTTAGAGGGCACTGCTCGCGCGCTTCGTCATAGCTTATTTATTTGGTTTATTTTGGTTAGGCTTGTTCATGTTGTTTTCAACATCCTGAAAGTAGGAAAGGAGACTTTAAATCATAAAATTATCATACTAAACTAGTTTCGCAGTATTGTAGATCAAAATGAATTCATATCATTGATATTTCAACTAAAATTATGAACTAAACTTTGAATGGAATACAATGTCGCGAAAGGGCGTCAAATGAAATAAAATTATTATAAAACCACTTACGCTGTTAAGCTCAGAGTTAATATTTTCTTGGATTAAATATTCTATCTCTTTTTCACAACCTCATGGCACCGGAGACCCGATGCGATCCCTTTCATCAAAGCAACTTTCAAAAGTGTTGGCTGAAAACAAAATAAAATTTAAAATTGTTGTCAAAGAAAACTGCCGGAATCCCGTAAGCACCTATAATATGAATTAGATCGAACAAATTTGCATGCATTCTTACTAACATTAATAACCGTAACATATAAAATAATTTTTTTCTAAAACTTTGAGAAAAAAGTAAAATAATGAAAAAGCGTAATTGTAATTTTTGTGCGGAATGCTAACAATGCGGCCACAAATGCTTTTATATCAATTTTCAAGCAATAGAAAAAAGACTTAAGTGTATTTAAGCCCCAAACCAGAAGAGCATGTAATTGTGTACTCAGTGTTTAAATTTGTAAAAAAGCGTTAAGATCATGTGAGCGTAAAAAATATTGTACTTAAAATAGCAATGTGAATATTTCAAATGCACCAAAGAAATAATAAAAGACAAAAATATAATTTGAACGTAGAAGAAAGACACAAACGTAATTAGGGCTTCGTCTCTTCTATACATACGCAATTTAGCCATTCCATAAAAAACGGCCGCAATCACCATGAGGGTTTTTTTCTATGTACCCTATAATGAAAATGAATAAATAATTAAAATGACTTAATTAAGTACAAACTCGTTGATATTATGTTATTTGAACTTAATCAAAACAGTACAAATTAAGAAAACATAATTTTTACCTTAAAATACCTTGACGTATAAAATATTTTGGTTTACTTACTTGCTATAATCTTCGTATGTTTTCTTTCAATTCCACAATCTTCCTTTCCAACTAATTCCATCAACTTTCGTCCTCGGCGTTTCATTATTTATTATCAAATACTATGGTAAATTTAATAATTATGACTAAACTTTAGTAGTATAAGCAAAAATGTTATTTATTTAAAAATCAGATTACGGCTTGCCGCAACTAACAATGTCCGTGTTCCGCCGAAGAGTAGCACAGCGGCGCTAGCACGCACTCCCCGCGCCCGCGCACCCCTACTACTCGCGAAGAACGAAGGTGCGACGGCGGTTGTGGCTTTATTCTTCGTTGAAAACGTAGTGCTTAAAATTGTGGCTTTTTAGAAAACCTAATTAATTGATAACCTGTACTGTTTTTAATTGTTTTGTTAAACTGGTTATATGTGGTATGATGAGCAGAATTGAATTATGCAATAAAAAAAGAAAGCCCCTATGTTCGTTAGGGCACTATTCGTAGGATACGACGATATAAGTCAACACCTCAACTTTAGATCAATAAGCATCCTATTATTCCATCTCTGATAAAATCCAGATTATTATTTAGAAATTTAGTACCTAACTACTGAAATATGACTGTTTTTGAATTGCTTTAGTTTTGATCTAGCTGTGCGATATTTTTATTACTCTGTACCTACTGTTGTTATCAATCGAAGCGCGTTCGAGCGAGCTTACCTATTCTGTCGCTGCAGGCCCGCCCGCGCCGCCGCGCGCCGGCCCGTAGCCAGCCATGGCAGGAGGCGAACATTGTGATAACTATCATAATTATTTTGTTTACCTATGTCTCTACTTATCAATCCATAGATAAGTATGTTTCAGATATTGAGAAAATATGACCACATAGCACTTGATGATAATTGTAATTTTTTACCGTAAAGGGTGATGAATTTATACGTACTTACCTACCTACACACGTCGAGCCAGTATGAGCTGATCTCGCGTTATATAGGCTTGTCGTACAATAAGAGGTCAGCTTATACTGGAACTATATAGCTTGATAGTGTCATTTTGCTTACTATCTAACTATAATTCAATTTTTTATACTTACTCAGAAACAGTATTTTTTTGCGTTGATTTCTCCGTTTTCTTGTACAAATCCGTCGTAGCACTTTACTTCTTTTATTTCCCATTGTTTTTATCACACATGTACGCACAGAATCACGAGTCAGTCCCAAATATAAATACTAAACAAAACTTGTAAACTAAAGTATCCAATTATCACACGAAAACCTTATAAAAATAAAAACCAAAAACAAAGTGTCAATTTTCGCAAAATAACTTATTTTACTAAACGAATTTACGTAATGCTGGAGCGCCGCATGCGTAACGTGACCTATCTCTGAGAAAGTTAGCCGCAGACTGGGCGTATCGCTACCAAGTAGTACCAAGCGCGCAACAGTAGTGCATCGCGGTAAACAAATAGGGTTGAAAATGGCGATGCGTTTGATTTCAGTTGAATCTCGTGTCCGCCAATTTGAAAGATTTTTCGCAGTATTTAATTGTTTAAAAAAAAATACGCCGTTTTGTTAAAATATTTTTACATATGTCTTTGTTGATTAAATTTCTTTTTTGATTGTTACAAAAAAATGTATAGTTATCGCTCAAAATATTGAGCAGCTCGAGACGAAAATTTTTTTTCGTGTTCTTTCTTGCGACTTTTTTTTTCAAGATTCTGTATTATTTTTAGAAAATATTTTTGCATTTGTCTTTTACTTATACATTTGACTATACACTGTATTTTTTTTGGGCTTCTAATATGTTAGCAATATGGCTAACTCTGCGACGAAAAAGAGTACGTTTTTACGGTGTCCCCGTATGGGTAGCGCCTTAAGATTGAGCGAAAAGCCTGCCTTAGATAATACCTCCAAAACCGCACCTAACCTCTCTAAGCCCTGTTCCTCGGTCTCGGATATTATCAACAAATCGTCGACGTACACGATCAAATATGTATCTGCTAATTCACCTAACGCAATAATTATTGCCCGCTGAAAAACAGAGATAGCATTACGTAGCCCGAAAGGCATGGTTAAAAACTCGTACTGTCCCTCAGGTGTAACAAAAGCAGTTCGCTCTATAGATTCCTCGCTAACCGGTATTAAATGAAAGCCACTAGCGCAATCTAATTTTGTAAAATAATTAGCTCCATTAAGACGCGAAATCTGATCCGAAATCAACGGTAACGGGTATCTATCCGGGACAGTATTTTTGTTTAACTCACGATAATCGATACACATACGTTTCGTACCGTCAGATTTTTCTACAAATAACGCCGGACTCGCAAAAGGTGAATTGCTAGGTCTTATTATTTTGGCATCCAATAATTCATTCACTCGTTCGCGCATTACTGTTCGTTCCACCGGCGAGCAACGATAAGGGCGTCTTTGTACCGTCTTGTTTGGGTCGATTAAACGAATTTCTAGTTTATAAGTGTTAACGCGTGTATTTGGAAAACCGAAAATGAAATATTCTGAGATTTTTTTTAATAAACTGACAAGTGATTGTTTACGTTCTAATGAAATATCAGTGTCTACCTCATCCAAATTCTTTATAACTTGCTGAGAACTAATTGTGGCACAGGAAAAAATAGCATTGCTCTTTGTTAATGTAAACTCGTTTGCACTAATATTAGCAACAAAACCGGAAAACAATATTTCGCGACCAATCATTACGTCGCTGCGTAAATAAACGTCGGGCAATACATGGAATAAGATTTCGGTGAAATATTGGTTGATTTCTACGCTACATAAAATCTGTTCAGTGCTATTGACATTCTTATTGCCTATTCCTATGAGTGAAATAACATTATTAAAACGTTTACCGGACAACTTTTTGGCAAAACTCTCTTTAACTAATGAGCACTCTGCTCCAGAATTGAAATGAAATGTTATCGACTGACCTTTATGCGTTAGTGATCCTGAAGGGGGCTCCACCATGCACAAGTCGACACGGTGCTCAGCGCGAGGTGCGGCGCCTGCGCTTGCCGCAACAGCAGGGGCGACGCTGCTGCAGCGCGAGGCAATGTGGCCGGGCTGCCCGCACTTGAAGCAGATGATACTTCCTTTCGGTGTTGACTGCTGACTTGCACGTGCAGTGGATGGTATAGGGTGTTTCTTAAATTCCTTTCCTTTAAAACGGCAATCGACTTGTTTGTGGCCAGGCTTGCCGCATATGAAGCATTTAAGCGGTGGCATCGACATCCTGGGTTGCTTGGCGTTATCTGAAGTGTCGTTCGCGTCTTGAGTTGCTTTACGTTTGAGATAGGAATACGCTTGTAATTCCTGTTGCAGGTTATGGCGCGAATTAACCTCAGTGGTGAAAGCAAGTCGTTGTAAACGTGTATCAATTTGGGCTAAATGAGCTAGCACAACGGACACAACAATTTGTTCAGTACTTGCATTTTTCCAACGATTCATCAGGGATGACATCAATCGGCTGGCGTACGCTGCGTAGTTTTCTCCCTCATTGGGTTTACTAGAATTCAGATGAATAAGCGTAGCCGGAATTGTCTCTGTGGGCACAAACCTTGCTGAAAATAGCTCTTTGAATTGTGGCCAAGTGATTCCGGGGTAAGTAACTTGTGACAGCCACGTTGATGCAGTTCCTTTCAAGGCTTTGCTGAGCGCGACAATTAGCTGGCATCCTTCCAGGGGTTTATCAGAAAGGCACAGGGCGGCGGTCGCGCACCATGATTGAGGGTCTACTTCTCTATTTTCTGGATTGAACTCCGGCAGGGCCACGTGGTTGTTGGGTCGCGGCGCGTTCAGGGTTTGTATAAGTGCTCGCATTTGCTCGTTTTGCATTTCGAGCATCATCCGCCATTGTGCAGTTTCGGGGTTCTCACCACGTGTTTTTTCATTTGCTCGATCGGATCCCAATATGCACAATATGCACAATAATCACTTTTAATAATAATGTAAAACAATAATCACTTCTAACACAGTAATCACAATTTATAACTAAACGAAACGTAGGACAGTTCCTAGAATGGAGGTTCTGTTCTGTCGAACGGTCGGAAGGCAACTGCCTCGCCCTCACGCTCCTCCATTAGCTAGGCTCCGTCGTAGCACGAAGTTAGCCGAGTGTTAGTGCTGCCATCACTCGGGTCACGTGCCGCGCTTCGTTTAGCGACTGTACTAATGACCGTCTCCGACAGATACATAGATTACTTATTATTCCAGAAGTAAGATCCCGTGGGCAATTCCCTAACTCCACGCGGGCGAAGCCGCGGGTATAAGCTAGTGTTGTATACAAAACGGTATTAGAATAAATAAAGAAATAGCGCCCAACAAGGCGTTTGATTGTTCACTTTGAAAAAAAAGTCGTAAGGTACCATAATGCGGGCACGCCGCAATCGCGGCGGTAAGACCCCTCTTTGAGGAGTGGCTGGATAGGTGTCACGGCGTCCTGACCTACCGCATGACGCAGGTCCTCATCGGACACGGAAGTTTTGGGAGGTACCTGTGTCAGATGGAGAAGGAGGAAACGCCTGGGTGTCACCACTGCGAGGACCGCCCGGAGGACACGGTGGAGCATACGGTGCAGGACTGCCCCGCTTGGGCAGAGCACCGCCGTGTCCTCACGGCGGCGATAGGCGGAGACCTCTCGCGCCCGGCATTGGTCGAGGCCATGCTGCGGGGCGAGACGGAGTGGGAAGCGGTCGCCTCCTTCTGCGAAGCAGTCATGCTCGCGAAGGAAGAGGTGGGCCGCTTAAGGGAGAGGACAGCGTCCTCCCTCCACCCCAGCCGCAGTGGTAGACGCCTAGGCGCGGGCATGCGGGCGGCGAGTAATGGGCGACTCGCTGTCCGACCATGGACCATGCCCGGGTCGACGGCGCGTTGTGTTCCACGCGCGCCTCAAAGAGTGTCAGCATAATGACGGGGCCCCCCTCTAGAGGGCCAAAGCCTGCCGGGGTCGCGGGACTTATAATAATAATAATATAATAATAAATTTATTTGCCATAAAAAAGAAATACAAATGGGAATCTAGGTGATTCATTATGAAATAGGTACTGGACATTGTATACAACTGATTCTATGCTAAAATCTGTACACAAGTATTATAATTATAGAATTACCGTGACTCTGGAACATAAAGGGCTATTGAAGGACACCGTGGATTTTAGTCAGTACAAGTCTGACAGTCCCTCCCGCTCTGCCCTAGGTGGGAGGACTCATTTGATGATTTTACCACGCTAAAAAAAAAAATAAGGCACCATAATGTTCCAGTTTTTATGCCATCTCGTCGCCGCAACGCCGTTCAGACCTCTGTCGCCCAGAATTACAGCGCCCAAAAAGACGCCTTTTGTAGTCATCACCCACATTATCACATTTTGATCAGGCCTTCCGTTCTCACACATAACATCCCGCCTTTAATCCCCGAAGGGTTAGGCGCAGGTGTGTAGGTTCCTAATCATACACCCACATTTCACCAGTTACGTCCCATGTAATAGAGGGCGAGCCTATTGCCATCAATCGGGCGCAAATCCAGACGCCGTAGCTGCTACTGAGAAATTCCTGATGGAATAAACAAACAACACGTGTGTGGACGCGGACACGGACGCGTACGGACGTGTTGCGTATCGTGTGTGTCACTAAATCACAAATATTTATATTTTACTATTTGAAGTTTTAAATGGAGACGAAGTGTAGCGGCTGTGATGATTATGGAGTGTTCGCGAGTAAAATGCAAGAAGAAATTCCATCTTATTTGCCTGGCCTTAACTACGGAAGATGTTGAAGCTTTCACGCCGGAATACAGGAGTCTGTGGATATGTCCCGAGTGCAAATGCACAATGCCGAAAAGGGGTAATACAGACACACCTGTTCGAGGAACTACAGTCGCCAGCAAAACGTTTTCACCGTGCAGCAATGTGAACACCGCCCAGAGAGGCAGTCGTCGGAATACAAGTGAAGTGATTGATACGGAGAGCTTACTTCTAGATGAGATACGGGAGTTTCGATGGGAAGTGAAGTATCATTTGGAGGAGCAGCGGAAAGAATATGTTTTATTGCAAAATAGATTTAACAATACGGAAACCGAATTAAAAGAATTAAAACAAATGTTGGGGGTAGTACAGCAAAAGGCAAATAAAGTGGAGATACTGGAAACAAGAATTCATACGCTAATGGAAAGAAATGAGAGCCTAGAAGCCAGTCTAAAAAAAAGTCAGGCAAGAGTGCCAAATCAGATAGATCAAGGCTCTAAAAGCGTGACACTGTCTTTTGCAAAAGCTGTCATAGATAAGCAGAAGCAGGTAGTTGGTAAAAAAGTACCAGCAACGGAATTTGTGGCCACAAAAGCGGCGAAAGTAGTATCGAAGGAGGAACGAATGCCAGTAGTAAATAGTGGGAGGAGTTCTGGGAATGTTCTTATCGTGGAAAAGGAAGAACCAGAAAAAGGAGGAAATTGGACTACTGTTGCACGAAAAAAAACCAGACACTCGAATAGTGAACTAAAAAAAGGCGGAAATACGAGTGCAATCGACATACAGGGAACGGAAAAGAAAAAATACTTACACGTATGGCGTTTGCAGAAACAAACAACAGTAGAAAGTATTGAAAAATATGTTAGGAAAATTTATGAAGAGGAAGTACCAATTAAAGTTGAAAAAATAAAACATAAAACGGAAAGGGATTATGCATCCTTTATCATCGGAGTTCCGGAAACTAAATATGAAAAATTATGTCAGCCTGAAAGCTGGGCCGTTAATATAGAATTTGCGGAATGGGTGTGGTTTCGTAGAACAACCAACAACACTAGAAACCCTGAGTAACTCCGTTGAAATATTGTATGAAAACGTGCGCGGGCTGCGAACAAAGCTTGAAGAATTTTATGCCAATATTTCAACGGCAAATGCAGACTTGTTCGCCATTACGGAAACGGGCTGCAATGACTCCATCCATGATGCAGAAATGAGTCCACCTGGATTTACTATTTTGCGGTGCGACCGAGCAGATGGACGTAAACAAGGCGGCGCGTGTCTCGTGGCCACACCGCGTTTTGAGTTGCGGCGAGTGTCACTACCTGGTGACGTAAACGTGGACGATCATATGTTCGAACTGGTTTGTGCTACTGTTTACCCACATAACAGATTTTTGTTTTTACTTTGTGTCGTCTATATTCCGCCTGGTAGTAATGATAATGAATGAATACTTTCATACTTTCTGTGAATTCACTCAGAGTAACGCAGTGGCAAATTGTAATGGTCGTCATTTGGATTTGGTGTTGAGTACACTGGCGGAGGGAGGGAGTGTGAGCGTGGGCGCGGCGGAGGCACCGCTCGTACCGGTAGACGCGTACCACCCGCCGCTCGAGATCTCGGTTAGTACACATACGCGCCTGCGCCGGCACCCCGGCTCAGCAGGCTCAGCTACACCTGACGGTAACGCATGTGTGCCAGACGGGTGGAACTTTAATAAAGCCGACTTTTTGTCATTGTATTCGTTCATTGCAGCCGTAGACTGGACTCCGTTGTATGAAATGGACTCAGAAGTAGGTTTAAATTATTTTTATTATATTATTAATTCTATTATAGATGACTGTGTACCCAAAAAAAAGCGAAGTCGTGGAAACTCAAGGTACATTTATCCTGAGTGGTACACTGTTGAAATAATTCGCGACATAAGGTTGAAGGCTTCTATGCATAAACAGTACAAGGCAAGCGGGTCGAGGGTCGATTACGAAGCATTTGCTCGGTGTAGAACCAACATCAAAAATATGATAGTAGTAGCACAGGAACAATATCGGAGCCGTGTTCAAGGGCAAATGCTGAGTGATCCTAAATCTTTTTGGAATTATGCCAAGTCTAAAAGGGGTAAGAGAAGCCCGCAAGCGATTTTGAAAGACGGGGTGGCACTATCAGGGCAACAGTCTGTGGAAGAGTTTGCAGCTTACTTTTATTATGTGTATAGGGAAGAGCGACCGTAGTTAGATGTAGACGCGGCTATAGCCGGCGCAGGTTGCGGAAACGGAGCGGCGCGAGTGCACTTGGACCAGTTACAGTTAGGAGACGTGAGTCGTGCGCTTCGAGATCTTAAGCCGAAACGGTCCTCGGGCCCTGACGGCATTCCGCCCTACATATTCAGGGACTGTCGAGTAGCGCTGGCTAGGCCGCTACTTCATATATATAACCGGTGCCTCGAAGCTGCCGTGTTTCCGGAGAGATGTAAAGTGGCTCGTGTTGTTCCGGTTCCGAAGGCAGGGTCAGCAGAATCGGTGGATGGTTACAGACCGGTTGCGGTATTGTCTACGCCGGCGAAAGTATTTGAAACTGCTATGCACAAAAGCATATATCTTCAGGTTAGCGCACAGCTGTCAGACGCTCAGCATGGGTTTCGACCGGGAAGAAGTACCACCAGTAATCTTCTCTGCCACATGGCTCATCTGGTACCGACGGTGGATAGTGGGGGACAAATTGATGCTGCTTACTTTGACTTTCGAAAAGCATTCGATCTGGTCGATAATGACATGTTGCTTAAAAAGTTTGCAGGTATCGGTTTCACCCCACACTCTCTCCAGTTTTTTGACAGTTATTTGAGGGATAGGCAGCAATACGTGGAATATGCGGGGCACGTGTCAGATCCATATTTCACAAGATCCGGGGTGAGTCAAGGTAGTAACCTTGGCCCTTTGGGCTTTCTTCTGGTGGTTAACGACCTACCAGATGTAGTCCGAAACGCTTCTTGTTTGTTGTTTGCCGACGACCTCAAGTTGTCCCTCTCCATAAAGAACAACGATGACTGTGCTAGGTTACAACGAGACATCGATAGGGTAGTGAGATGGAGCAAGGAAAATCTCTTGCAATTTAATAGCTCGAAGTGTCCCATCTTACATACCTACTATATTGACGGGTTGGCTATGGAGCGGGTCACAGAAGTCAAGGACTTGGGAGTGGGGTTTAACACCGGTTTGACTTTTCGAGATCACATCATGAATAGCTGTAAAAAAGCGTATGGAAATTTAGGTTTTATGCTTCGTACGGTCCGAGGTTTCACGAATGTGAAAGCTATTACAGCATTGTATAATGCATTGGTGAGGAGCCAGTTAGAATGTAATGCAGTCATCTGGGCTCCGCATGAAGCTAAATATAGTCTCATGCTGGAGAGGGTACAAAATAAATTTATAAAATATTTATATATGCGTTATTACGGAGTCTATCCCTTTTACCCGTTAATGTATCCAACCTTATTTATTTTAGGTATGGTAGGATACAATGAGCTAAGGGTTAGGAGGGATCTTGCACTCGCCTCATATATATATAAGAATATTATTGAGGATTTTCAAAATAAACCACAAATTGTTTCTCTGAAAATACAAAGAAACGACATTTAAAGTTCACTAATATCGCCTCCTCAATTATATCCTTTTACTAGCTTATGCCCGCGGCTTCGCTCGCGTGGAGTTAGGGAATTGCCCACGGGATCTTACTTCTGGGATAATAAGTAATCTATGTATCTATCTATAATACATACATTGATTTACATGTACTTGCTTATAACTTGCAATTATTAGTTTAAAGTTATATCAATTAAATTAGATACGTGAAATATTGATACCTTGGTTTGATATTGGACATCGGATTTACTGGATTTTATCTGAAGAGTATGTACACAAATTTTCAATTCAATCTACTCCGAGAATAAAAAGTTTCACAGAAAATTCAACACCCCATTTCACCCTCTAAGGGGTAGGAATTTCGAAATACTGATACTTACTCATCACAAATAATACACCCTCCAATTTTCATATCTCTGGGACCCGCGGTTTGGGCTGTGCGTTGGTATATCAGTCAGCCAGTCAGGACATGGAATTTTAAATTGGGGGATGATTTTATGATACACGTATCTCATCATTTTAACTGAAGTATATGTAGACATATTTTCAAGTCAATCGACTCCGAGAATAAAAAAATTCACATAAATTTCAAAACCCCATTTCACCCTATTAGGGGCGAAATTTCAAAAAAACCCTTTCTTAGTGGATAGCTACTCTCCACAAAGAGTACATTCTCTAAATTTCATGTCTCTAGAACCAGCGGTTTGAGCTGTGCGTTGATGTATCAGTCAGCCAGTCAGGACATTGAATTTTAAATTAGGGGATGATTTTGGAAACAATTTTTCATATTGTCAATAATTTTTTAACTGAAGTATATGTAGACACATTTTCAAGTCAATCAATTCCGAGAGAGTTTCACAGAAAATTCAACACCCCATTTCACCCTATTAGGGGTGGAATTTCAAAAAAACCCTTTCTTAGTGGATACTTACTCTCCACAAAGAGTACATTCTCTAAATTTCATGTCTGTAGAACCAGCGGTTTGAGCTGGGCGTTGATGTATCAGTCAGCCAGTCAGGACATTGAATTTTAAATTGGGGGATGATTTTGGAAAAATTGTGATACACGTATCTCGTCATTTTTACTGCAGTATAATATGTAGACACATTTTCAAGTCAATCGATCCCGTGACAGTTTCACAGAAAATTCAACACCCCATTTCACCCTCTTAGGGGTGGAATTTCAAAAATCCCTTTCTTAGTGGATACCTACTCTCCACAAAGAGTACATTCTCCAAATTTCATGTCTCTAGGGCCAGCGGTTTGGGCTGTGCGTTGATGTATCAGTCAGCCAGGCATGACATTGAATTTTATATTGGGGGATGATTTTGGAAAAACTGTGATACACGTATCTCATCATTTTAACTGAAGTATATGTAGACACATTTTCAAGTCAATCGACTCGGAGAATAAAAAGTTTCATAGAAAATTCAACACCCCATTTCACCCTCTTAGGGGTGGAATTTCGAAAAACCCTTTCTTAGTGGATACCTACTCTTTACAAAGAATACACTTTCGAAATTTCATGTCTCTAGGACCAGTGGTTTGGGCTGTGCGTTGATATATAAGTCAGTCAGTCAGTCAGTCAGTCAGTCAGTCAGTCAGTCAGGACTTTGAATTTTATATGTATAGATTTTGTCTCTCCACACGTTTTCTTAAAACAATAAATCGCACCGAATATTTTGACCATCATCCGCCATTCAATTCCACAGACAACTTATAAAGGCGCGAGGCGCGGCAAATTCGAATTAATGAAATGTCATTTCATTACATCTCCCCCCCCTAAGAGGGAAAATTCTAAATAATATATCTATACGCTATACCTATTAGTTATCTTCATATTCGTTTTCTTCTACTTCATCTTCTTCAGCATCTATTATGACCGGTTGCAATTTTGTTATGTGGAATAAAGTTGATTCTGTTTTTCTGGTTCCGGTGTCGATCCTATAAATGGAGTTCGATATTTTCTCTACTATCTTGAAAGGGCCTATTCTTAATTCGTCTAACTTTTTTCTATTCAGTCTATTTCCATTTTCTACATATACACTGTCTCCTATATTAAACTCTTGCATTTTTCTATTTCTATCAAATATTCTCTTGTTGTACTTGTGGGATTTTATTGTATTCTCTAATGCCAATCTTTTATCAGCAATCCACTTGTCTTCCCTTTCTATTGATTTTAATTCATTTGGTAGTAAGCTGACATTTGTACCATCCAGTAAATATTTTGGTGCAAATCCTGTAACGGAGTGTTCTGTTTCATTATATTTCTGTATGCATTCTCTTGCCACTGTCGTCCATGCTCTCTTATTATTTTTCTCATTTATTTTGCATCTTATTTTATTAACTATTGTTTGATTTAATCTTTCGTTCAAGCCATTCGAGAATGGTGTATTCACAGCTGTAAAAATTAATTTAATATTATTCTCTTTCAGATGTTGTTTAAATTCTCTTGAATTGATACCTGGATATTGATCTGTCAGAATTATTCCAATGTCATCTGTTTCTAGTACATTCTTTGTTAGATTTATAAAGTCACTTGAATTCTGTGTTTTTGAAGTCGCAATATATGCATATCTAGTGTAGTGGTCTACTAAAAGGTGTAGGTATTTTTTTGTTGACCTAGATCCTCCAAAGCCACCGATAGTATCCATTGACATTATCTCAAATGGTTTTGTCGCTGGTCCCAATTGTGACATCAATCCAAATTTTCCTTGGCTTCTTGCTTTATTTTTTATACATATTTCACATGTTTTACAAATCTTTATGATATTCTTTGTTAGGTTTTTAGCTGTATATATTGGACTAATTTTTTTCTGCAATTGTCTGATCCCAATATGGCATAAATCTTCATGCACCTTTTTTATAAGTTTTTTACCAAATTCTTCTGAGAGGATAATCTTTTCATGTTTCTTTTTTTTTTTATAATAGATTCTATTTTTGTAGATTAGATCTTGTTTCTTTTCTTTTATTGTATCATTTTTTTCTTGATCTTCAACTATATCTTTTATTTGTATCAAATTGACTATTTTCAATAGTTCCTCTTTGTTGTCTTCTGGTTCTAACACTGGATTTCGGCTCAAACAGTCTGCTTCTACATTTTCTTTACCAGGTATATATTTTACTGTAAAGTCATATTGAGACAGGTAATATGTGAGTTCACCCAATTCTTCGTCCGTCCTGCATTTAATGTTCATGTTCTCTAGAGGTTTGTGGTCTGAGTAAATAGTGAATTGTTTTCCAATGAGCCAGTGCTGCCAGTATTTAACGGCTTCTTTCATAGCAAGACATTCCAAGTATATAGCCTTTTTCCGTTTTTGAGATTCATTCAGTTTTTTTGAGAAATATGCCACTGGTTTGTCTTTACCGTCGAATTGTGTTTGTTTTAATATTGCTCCGATGCCCTCTAAGGATGCATCTGTAAAAATTTTTATTGGTAAGTCTTTGTCATATTTGTCCTTAGCAAACATTGTTTTATATTCCTTTATGATTTCTTCTATTTCAATTTTCTTTTCATTATCTAAATGGTCTGTCTTACTTATAAATTCCTCTGTTTCTATGTGTTCATTGAAATTTATTGCATATGGTTTTATATTCTTATCTTCATTTCTGTTATCTTTAGACATCCTGTTTATTTTATTTATTGTTTTCTTTTGTTATATTAAAGCGCTCACACTCTTTTTCAAAATTCTCTATCCATTGCATTGCATTAGGATTCTTGGTTGTGAATTTTTCAATAATAAATTTCTCTGAAATATGTTTTAGGTTATGTTGATTTTCTTTCTTTGTTGTAGATTCTATTAATTTCTCCAGGATATTTTTCAAACTGTCGTCTTTGTCTCCTGGTTGTTCCGTGTTTATTTCTTCTAAATATTGATCTAAAAATTGCATATTCCCTTCCTCATCTGTATATGTTTTCTTTAGATCTTTCTCCAGTTTTATCCATATTTTTCTACTTTGGTGCCTTTTCTTTAAGCTATTTTTTATTTTTGAGAAAGTGTCCAATTCAACAATATATGTATGATGACTCACCGGCTTCAATTCATCAGGTAAAACATAACATTTTCCTTCTTCTGTAGATATTGAGGTTATGGCTAATACATTAGATTTGCCATCCTTTGCGGCTATTATCGTAAACTCAAATAGCAGCCGATTCATCTTCTTTTAGTTAACGAAAATGTCGTTTTATAAGAATATTATTGAGGATTTTCAAAATAAACCACAAATTGTTTCTCTGAAAATACAAAGAAACGACATTTAAAGTTCACTAATATCGCCTCCTCAATTATATCCTTTTATTTTGTCTCTCCACACGTTTTCTTAAAACAATAAATCACACCGAATATTTTGACCATCATCCGCCATTCAATTCCACAGACAACTTATAAAGGCGCGAGGCGCGGCAAATTCGAATTAATGAAATGTCATTTCATTACATACATGCATGAACATCTCACATTAAAAATAAAACTTTTGTTTCGTGACTGCAAGGAAGCAGCCCAAAAGAATACCGTAAAACCGTACAACTTTGCCCGGATTTTTTGTTCCACCTTAAATATTTTTTTAACTAATAATACTTTTTACTTGTGATTGTGCTACATCATTCATAAATGCTCTTTGCATAGAATTATAATAATATCAAAATAATGAATGTTAAAGTGCTAAAAATCGCAATTTTTACAGCGGACCAAATATATAGGACTTTTTACAAGTTTGCCCATTTTGCAGAAACCTCCGTTACTTCAGTATTTTCTACCTTAAGAACATCATGTTTAAGGATAATTTTAGAAAAATAGTCAATCTGTCATAGGGCCTTAATATTATACGTTTAA
Source organism: Noctua comes (assembly GCA_963082995.1). Classification (NCBI taxonomy): domain Eukaryota; kingdom Metazoa; phylum Arthropoda; class Insecta; order Lepidoptera; family Noctuidae; genus Noctua; species Noctua comes. The sequence continues at coordinate 1,258,318 of OY720293.1, forward strand.
ACGTTCATATTACCTGTCAAATTTGAGTGGGCAAAGTCAAAACTTTTTTTTTGTAATTTGTCATACAAATAAAACGATGAACTAGGGTTGTCACTTTTTTATTGTTAATACTGGGGTACGCAGGTACGTTACGGTCACGTGGCTCGCTCTTAAACACTAATTTAAAAATTTGAATAATCATAATAGTAACATTTTAAAGCAAATGCTTACCAGTCTTATAGCAAACAATATATAAGATTAATTTATAACCTTAATAAAAATAATAGGAATATTGAATTTATAGACTCATACCTACAAGTGAAATAAATCTATATTCAAGATAAAGCTTTCAAAAACATAATAAGTATAGATTAACAGCAACTCTTAGCATACCTAAGTAATCGGAATATTTTTAGGCTCATTAAAATATAACTCAATGATAGTTTTCCAGCAGCTAGACTAACACTAGAGTTGAAAAAAAAAAACAATGTAAATCGACTTATAAAATAAACTAGAAAAAATCAATAATAATTATAGACTTACTCTTAAAAAATATAGGAACATTATTTCCTGAATTTGTTTATAAGGTGGGGCAAAGTTTTCTTAAAAAAAAAAACAGAATAAGAAAAAAAAGTCAGAAATTTACATTGAAAAATTATAACAAACTGTGCACTTTCTCAGAACATGTTTCAAATCTCTAAGTTTCACCTCCATAACAATAACAAACCAACATCTAAGGAGGCTTTCGTTAGGCAATAGGTTAGATTGCTACTTGGGATATTATATTATAAACTATTTTGTTACTGCATGTTATAGGAAGGATTAAATGTAATATCAAATATTATTTGGCCTCGTCTAGAAATATTTGGTGGTGGTAATACTATTTCCACATCATCACGATTTACTTCACACACATCCTCCACGTTTGGGTACGTGAAAATCATTTTACCATCTTTTGCATTTTTCACTTTTTTTGCAAATTTTACGGTAGGGATGTTTTTCATACATAAAACACAACCAACATAATGTTTTATGCTTTTTTTCGTCGCAAATTTGACAACAACCCAGTCCTCTTTTTTTAACTTTACATCGCTTGTGAAATAGCTGATATCACTGAGCCCAAATGTTGCAGTGAAATTTTCTGGCTCACAGTTTTCCTTGTTGTCCATCTCTTGCAAACATGTTGATAAATATTCATTAAATGTCTCATAATCAGAATCATCTGTGTTTGCAATACTTAGAATATCCGATTCAGAACTTGTTTCACAGTAATATGATTTCAATTTCTTCCGTTTCGTTTTCTTTATTTTTCTTCGAGTAGTTAAAGTTTTCCGTTTTCTTATATTTTTTTCATTTAATGCATTTTCATTGTTCTCTGTCTTCGCAACAATTTTCATTTGTAAAGCTGATTTTCCGGTGACTTCAGTTCCTAATTTAATCTTTTTCTTGATGTCCTTCATTTCCTTACGGGTTAATTTAACATCTGAGGTTATTATAATATTAGGTTTAGATGAACTATTCGTCATTGATCTTAAACATCCTGGAGTGTCACTTTCACCATAAGCTACAAAAGGTCGATTCTGGCTGTCACTTTTTATTTTTTTATTTAATACACATACGTCGGTTAGTTGAGCATTAATATCGTGCACTGGTAAACCTAAATGCAGGTTTATAATTTTGATACTAAGTGCATCAAGTCTGTCTGGATTATAGATTACCGGTGATAATAGGGGTCGTAGTACTGGTTTTCCGATGATTCCAGATGAGGTCGACGGCATATCAATTGTTTCCACACTTCCTAGCACTTCACCTGTAATTTCGTCTAAGTATAGATCATTTTCTGTGTCCCATTACCTCTTCTGTGTCTTGCTTTCGGTTTATCTGTATTGTTTCCTCCTCAATATTTGTCCAACCGATGTTTCCAGATGAGGTCGACGGCATATTGTAATCAATCGTATCCTCCCTCCCTATCAATTCATCTGTAATTACATCTAAGTCTATATCATTTTCTGTGTCCAACAACGCCATAACCTCTTCTGTCTCTCTTTCTTGATAAGTCTTTATTGTTTTCCTAGTATTTTTTCTTACAGACGGTTGTTTTCGTGCTGTTATTTGACTATTTATTGTGGATATATCATCAGCACATACTGACTTTCCGGGTTCTGTACGTAATTTCTTACTTCTTTTCACTTGCATTGGCTTAGCAGCCCTTGACTCTTTGAGAAAATCCAATAATGTCTTATCAATTCCGTATTCTGAGTCGTCGAAATACTCCGGTATTCTCTTAAAAACATTTCGTGGATTTACAGGTAGCTCTGAAGCCACTTATTATATTATTGATTTCCTTATGTTTCATATTTTCTAGTAATTGGGCCAAAAGTTTTGGAAAATGTTTTTTATTCAAAGTAGTCTGTCCTGGATTCTTCAATTTGTAATCCAATAGGATCTTTTCCATTCTCTTTTTAGTGGGCCAAGGTACGCTACGTCCAATGGTTGTGTCAGGTGAGTGGAGTTTGGTGGTAAAAATACCAACTTAATGTTGTGTTTTTGACACAACTCTACCACTTCAATATTTATGTGGGAAGATAAATTATCACCAATGACTACTTTTGGGCCGGGAATTTGTTTCCCCCACTCAACCACAATAGTTTTGAAATAATCTTCGAATGAAGCCGTATCAAACCAACCTGATTTCGAACAATTGTATCTAGCTCCAGTTGGGCCTCCTTCAAGCCATTCCGAATATGAATTTGAGGATTTATAAACCACATATGTGGGTAGACATGTCCCAGCTGCGCTTGCAGTAAACATGATGGAAACGCAACTTTTTGAGCTATTTAGAATCCTTTCAGGATGTTTAACGCCCCTTCTAAAAACTCATTTTGAAGTGCCTGGATTGTCGGACAAGTTAGTCTCGTCATAGTTCAGTATGTTCGTCGGTGGTACACCATTTAGGGTTACACTTAAATTAGTATAAAATTGCTCCATTTCTTCTAATCTTTTCTCTGCCCGTACCTTTTTAATATTTTGAGTCGATCTGATGGTCAGTTTCGAACGATGTCTGTTTAAAAATCCTTCCACCCACGTATCACTTGGTAATTTGCCATCGAACAAATCAGTTCGTGAATTTTTTTCTAAATACTTATAGATTAACATTTTACATCCAATTTTGTCATGGGGCTGCCGTAATCTGCTGAAGCTAACAATACGTTTGCCAGTTTTTCTTCCTCTTCTTCAGTGAGTTTCTTCTGTCCTCCAGCTGGTTTCAATTGGGCTTTTTTAACTTTGTTCAATATCGTCCGTCGAGGAATTCCGAATCTCTTTTCTGCCTCCCGACTTGACATCCTGTTATTTTCTACCATATCAACAGCTAATTTCAGCATATCCTTTGAATAATTTCTGTAGGCTCGCGATCCTAACATTCTTCTTTTTTTTTCTAGTATTATTCATCCTGAAATAAATGATAAAAAAATACATCATCAAAATTAACAAAGACCCTTTAGAAACAGTTTCATCGAGATATCTGTATGTAATACAAAGGAATCAACGCATAAGAATTTGAAAAAAAAAAGTAGAAATTAATTTGTTTCTCATTTTTAACCAACTATTTTGCAAATACTTTTAATGTACTTTTTGCAACCAAATTTACTTTTTTAACACATGTATTGGTTAATTATTATTATTGTAATCCTTTGAATACATAGAGTAGGTAAGTATCTACTTATCTCAGATCAATTTAACATTGAGGTGACAACCCTAACGGTAATATTTTGGTGGGCAAAGTCGTGACAACTGACTTTGAAAACCTAATTTAACATTGCCCACCATCATATTTTCGAATTTAGGAGAGATTTTGCGTTGAATATGCGATTATTCATGTGTACTTATTACAAACTTACAGTGGTTAAAAACTTACTTACCTGCTCTTATTATAAATCAAGTTTCACAAAAAGTTTTTACACAATTTTTGGCCCGCAAAATACACCACCAACTTTGACACAGTTTGACAGCCGACTGAAGTGACATTAGAAAACATCAGTTGCCCGACACATATTTAAATTTCCTCCCTAGTTTAAATAATAACCGTAACTAAAAAATGTTACCAGTTTTTTCAATATTTGTGAAAAGTACCTTGCAGGGCAAAGTTAGATTAGTTGGGCAATCTTGTAAGGTTTTACGGTAACTATAAATTTGTGTGGGTTAAACATGGCACTATTCTCGTTCGAGAAAAAGAACAATGTTTTGTGTGCGTGTATATAGAGAGTCTTTGGGTTGTGTGTACGGAGAGAAATAAAAGATTGCGGAATCTATATTTAATTTACTTATATAAACCTGTTACGAAATATTACAAATGAGAGCTAATGGGAGCGCGTCTATAGTATATGGCGGATACGGGCGAACTGAACTTGGCGGGCGCTGCACGTATCATGAATACAAAACGATGTGTCAGCGCTCCTACACTATTCCTCCCCTTTTTTTAAAAAACAAAAGGTTTTTTACATAATAATTTCCAAGTACAAAAATAACATGACTAAAACTAAGTACAAGTTTATTAGAATTACAAGTTACAAAGAATTTGCTTATACATCATTTCATGCAATGACCAATGTTGTAACCAGATATCTAGCAGGTGCGCGGTTGCGCTACAATGTACGCTTTAAACAATGTTATGAATTGCAAGTTTTTAGTTATACTATCGCGCTGTTATTACTAAAGGAACAAGCAGTATTGTTTTTTCTTGAACATTACAATTGGTGTATTTGTTTTACATTCAGTACTTTTAATTTTGATGTAATAAATCTACAAATAACAATGAGGATACACATAGTCTATTACACGACCTTACAATTATCGTTTCGTTTTATTGGAACTATACATTCTAGGGTAATTCTTATAGTTACAATTGATGAAAAATATTGTCTTGACTATTATAAAAACACTTGAAATGTTTTAATGTCAAATAACACTTAAATAGAGGTTTTTTTTTTAAAATCGGCGTATAGACGGACTTCCCTAGCTATTTGAGGTAAGTCCGTCTAGTGGTCATTTTACATTAAAGGAGATTGGTTAGTTGGGAATCTCATGAAATTCAAACGTTTCAAAATCTAGTTATATGCAAATTAAAGGTCTTATAGCTGTAGTTATTTTTCAAGCTAAAATGTTTTTTTAGTTGTTGGGAGTAATTAGAAAACCATGATTTTAGGGTGCAAAAACAAAACGCATTAATGCAAAACAAAACGCATAAAATAGAACCAATTGAATGTATGACGTCATCAGTGATGCCATATAAAAAACCCAAATCGATGATCACCTAGTGAAGAAGAAAAAAATCGTTTATTCAAAAAAAAAAATTTAAATAGACGAATAGACGGCCAAAGCAATTCCACAAGTATTATTTATGTTTTGGAAAGTATCTTTCGTCCAAACATTGTTCATTAAATAAAAATAAAGTAGATTGATTTGATTCGAGAATATATGCTCACTTTAAACAACATAATTATAATTTAAATAGCATTGATTTCACTAAATTAATTTCGTATTGATTCGATGATTTTAATCGATTCGAATCGATTGTTAATCAATATTTGGCAACACAGCTGTCACTTATGTCAAATACAAAAAAATATATTTACGTCAGGATTTTTTTTTGTGTTTTACGTGAACTCTTATTTTGAGCCACCACGTTGCTATAACATTAAAAAAAGACAACTATAATAATGGCCACAGTTTTTATGACTACTATTTTCTGAACAAACATTGTTTTTAGATCAACACTTCTGATTATGTATGCAATTCTTGCTGGGCGATAGGAATGCATCAGCTGCAACATACCTGTATTGTTTGTGGTACTTCAGTGATTGAGACTGAGAGTCATATCAATCATGCATCAGAGGAGGAAACCCAGATAGTTGCAATAATTGACCAGAGGATACAGCCACGTCAGATATGTATGACATATTTTTGCTTTCTATGTTTTTTTCTCTATTATTTTCTGGAAGAATGACACACTCAAAGAAAATCAAAGAAAAAGAGACGTTACGATAGGGAGGATGCTGATTGCTGGTGTTGAATAACTTCACCTAGATGGACCTGTATATTTTTATTATTGTTATTAATGGTGATAGTCGGAAAAGAGTATACTTACTGGGGCGGGCCATAATTAGAAGTATATTAGCAGGGTTATAGTGGAATCCGATTTCAAGGCAATAAAAAGTTCATATGCGTCAAAATAAAGTATTGAATTGTTTTAACAGGCTACATTAAATGAACCAATTTGCGTAACTTGTTGAGAACAACCACAACAAGAACTTCTGTGAAGACACGAAAACCAACTTCGAGCTCAGACAATCACTCTGCCCAACTTAAGAAGAGTACCAGAAGCACCCAGGCACTGCTTACTTAGTGGATGTCGCAACTCTGAACGTTTTCATGTCCCTGACAACATACGTCGACGTGTGGTGATTGAAATTAACTTTTTAATATTGTTATCATTAGAATAAAAAGTTATTATAAATACTATGGTTTTATTTTTTTACCTATTCTATTTTAAATTATTCATTATCTTTTATCCTATTGACAACCATCTTGTGGATGGACCATGGATAGTGTTGGGATTTTATCCGGATAAATACTCAAAATGGATAAATACTCAATAAATGTCCGTTTTTACTCGAGTATTTATCCAAAAAGCGGATAAATACTACCTACAGTTTTAGTTAGTTATCTAACGTTAATTTTGTTATTTTACAAGCAAAAGGAAAAAAGCAGGCAGAGCAGAGGCAAGCAGAAGCAAATAAATGAAAATCTGAAAATATAGATTTGTACCGAGGTTTATTAATCACTTTAATAATAACAAAAAGCCTATAATACTTGTGATATACTAATAAACGTAGCGTGACGCTTTACGGTTCCGTGTCGATTAGTCCTCCCTTATCCCGGACAGCGAGTGCACGTACCCTTAAAGTTGTTCATCTACTTACTGATAATTGAGTGGTTTTATTCTAAACCCTAACTAGTGTTTCTAGTGAACACCACATTGGCGACGAGTAAAAGCGCAGTAAGTGAAATTATGTACTTGCTTACGGAAATTGGTCAGCAACAAAATTATGAACAAATTATTTTAAAAAAAGTTCTGAAAAATAGTGACTGTGATCTCAGTGAAAATTTGTAACAAGCCTCATCGTAACATCGCGCCTGTAATCCCGACGGTGATCTAAGTGAAATTGAGTGACAAACGTCATCATAAAATCACGCCAGTAATCACCATAGGATTAGGCAGAAGTGTACCTATCAGGTACTCCAACATATCGCTCGTTATGTTTAAGTCCCAAGTACTTAATAAGGGCGAACCAATTACTATAGCGAAATTCAGTATTAATGATGATTTGTTTCCGTAATTATGTTTACTTTGTAAATATTTAACTAAAAATTACCTAGGTCTTGAAAATATCGCTTTTTGCGATAAGACCGCCCATTTTGTCACTCTAAGTGAATTTTTTCTTGTAAGAATGTTACTTGTATGGTGTACCTAATTAAGAATATTCTATTCTAGGATACATGAAACTATTCTAAAATATATTATTATGTACTTACAATACAAAATAATATGTATAATACAAAATAATACAGTATTTGATGAAAACTGTTTATTTCCTCAATTGTCTCAATTTCCATCAACAATTGTTATTAGGTATATTGTTACTTATATAATATCCTATGCGCGATCTGCGTCTGCAATAAGCTGAAGGATGTGCGGCAGGGATCGATGAACTGAGTAATTATATCACTAAATGTCACTCGTAAACAGAACCGAATGTTGGAATGAAGTTATGATATTTTGATAAGTCTCTGTATTTCGACATTAATTAAATGGCTTAAAAAATCAAAAATGGATGAAATACCTGGTACCTACATATTGTTGACCAAATTCGTTTGCAAACAACATTATCGAAAGACAAATTCGATAAAAAATTAATTTCAAAATGTACCTACGAGATCAATGTTTCGTAAATACCAGTTTTAATCAGAATTTATTTTCGATCAAAACCTGATGTATCGAAAGAAATCTTCGATAAAATCAATGAGCCTACGAGAACATTTTCTCGTAAATTCCAGTTACCAAGTTAACCAAGTGCCCCTTCGACAACCTCGAAGTAATAGAAATAAATATTACTTTATCTATCGTTAAAACTGCAAATAAAATATAATAATGGTAGAAAATGCCTGTGCCTAACGCGGACTTAATAGACCGCCTCTGTACTTTGTGTTTGACGTGTTAAATAAATAAATAACACGTGCCTATAGAAATAAATTTCGATAAAAACCTAACGTGCTTACGAAAACGTTTCTCGTAAATGTTCCCATTGAAAATTCAATAAAAAACGAATGTACTTACGAGAACATTTTCTCGTAAATTGCAATTCGATAATTTCGAAGTAATGAAGGTAATAATTGTCATGAAATCTGTTAAGGCTTTTTAATTTTGACTAAATCTTAAAATGTGTTTTGTGCTGTCATCAAAAACAAAATAAGAAATAAATACAATGTAATTCGATTACTTTTATTGTGAATCGGATCGAAGCCATTCAATACGATCCTAGAATCGTATCGCGTGGTCACGATTCGGATAATCCAAAGTATCGATGCAAGTATCGTACATCCCTAGCTCTGGATTGTATTAAAATTATAAGTGGCCGCTTTGCTTAGTTGACACTTAAAGGGGACTTATAAAGAAACCCTTGGTGAGACTTGCAAGCTACAGTTTGTTTTAAGTGCTATGTTATCAGAACTCACAGAACTCTTTGTTATTGGCCGGATACGACCAATAAATTTGTTTCTTTTGTTAAAGCCAAAATAATAAGTTAAGCAGTTTGCTTATTTTAACTTCAAAAACTTTATTGTATGTTTTGGTAAAAATAAAAAGAATTTGTCGAGACAACCATGAAATTATTTTTACGAATATAGTGCACAAATATAGTGCTTATCTCGACTAAATTAAGAAAGGTTATTTTGATTCTCGGTGATACAGCAAGAATCGAAAATAATTACAATAGTTTTCTCTCTTAAAACTGTAAAAAGGCCGTTAAATAAATACACAATAGAGTCAGAGTACAAAATGCAACAAGTACCTAGCCTTAATAAAATTGACAACAAATGGAACCAAATATCTCACTAGAGAAATTAATCTTTGGTGTCGATGTGGCAGTAAAGATCACAAATAATAGTCAGTGGCTGAAGCCCTGCAAATCATACAATTCGCATAAAAGATGGCAAAAAGGTCATAACCAAAACCATTGCAAAACAAGGTCCAATAAAAGAAAAAGTGTTTACCTCTGGTCGGCCAAAACATAAAATTTCTTAACCAGGCCAGAGCCATAGCAAAACCAGGGCAAATAAAAGAAAATGGTTTACCTCTCGTCAAATGACTAGAGTAGAATCAATAATGCCAAAAGATGAGGTTAACATGAAAATGATCATTGAATCTAACTGTAGATTTAAATGATAAAAGACAAAAAATCAAGTCATGAATTTTGATCACGAAGCAAAACTTATAGGCTACAACCAGCTACAACCAACAAACGACTCCAGACAGAACATTCACGAATCGCTAAATGGTTCATTTTATTTAATTCTCGAGTAAAAGGTGTTAAGTCAATAACAAAGTTCAAAGTTTTTAAATTAAAAATCACTGTTTATGAAACAATTTCTCCAGTTGTCAGCTTTATAGACGAGTTCCAATTCATATGGAGCAAAGAAAAATATTATACAAGACGAACTGGTAAAATGGACATCAATAAACCTGGAAGTAAACCATAGTCTTGGGTTTATCTGATCGTACCGAATTTAAAACCAACTAATGATAAACATATTTGCTTGTATATGCGTGCTGCGAACGGAGCTATTATTATAAAAAAAACATCACTTGCCCACTATGGAGCAATATTTCAAAATTGGTTAATGTGCAACGCATTTTATCACGTTGAAAATAATATAAAAATCTAAGCAAGAGCTTTACCGGTTTATGCGAACAATTTGTCATCTGTATAGACGACATTAAAGTATTAAGAGTGTAGAATTACTACACAAAAACAGATTTTGTTAAATAAATCCTAAAACCGTTTAATTTCTGAGATTTTGTTATCAAACATTTAGACCACTCGAGAAGTTCAAGCTGACATTTACAGCCAGTTTTGCATTTAGGCAAAAAGATCAAAAAGCAAAAAAAAAAACAAAAACAAATGTCTATAAGATTTACTTGACAATATGTGGAATGAAAAGTACTGTTGTAAATATTATAAAACTAACTGATTAAGTTTGTTATACCATGGTACCCAAGGCAGATCGCTGACGATGCGTTAACCCCATTTTTACCGAACAACATATTGCATCAGCCACGGACACGAGGACGGGCCACGAGATGCTGACTTCGCGCAACGTGACAACGATCGCGCCACCAGTTCCCGGGCATCGGAAACGGCCACTTCGGTTCCAACCTCGAACGTAGTCATAATCTTTAGCAATAATCAATAATTGTAATTTCTTTTTAATTAAATTCATTATAAGTAAATTGTTTTTTTTTGAATCCTCCGCCTGCAGCTACCGTAATTGGCGCAGTCGGTAGGATACTCGAAGCAGTGCGCGGCGCGTAAAGGACTCTAAAATCGATCCTGTCGGCTCCGCATAGCCGCTGCCTGAGCTTTTAAGCCTTCATCGAGTATCCAGAACCTCGGAAAGCTGCAGCCGGTGCATCCAGACTTCGATGCTGATTCAGAGACACCAAGAAATGAAACTGTGAGTACACTTGAATCACTCTTGTGTTGCTTCCCTATAGTTGTAATTTTTCCTTTTTCCAGTCTTACGTTAATCCTTCAAGATTTTTCATCCTAGGCAATCTGGTTCTTGTACCCCTAGGGCTGTAAGACAGAGTAGGTTAGACCAAGCTAGAGACCTAAGTGATATTATAGAAGAGACAAGCGCCATGGCTCATGGAGACCAAATTGACGCTATATTTAAGTCCCTTCGATTACTCCCAGAGTTCGATGGGAACCCAAATACACTAACTAGATTTATAAATTTAAGTGATCAATTAGTTAAAACATTTCTCAATCCTAATCCGGGAAATGAGCTGGAGAACCAAGCCTTGCTTAATGGAATTTTAAATAAAGTCACGGGTCCAGCCGCCCGATTTATTAACTCCAACGGTATCCCGACTGACTGGATTGGCATTCGTACAGCATTAGTTAATAATTTCGCGGATCAACGCGACGAAACTGCACTTTATAATGACCTTTCATTATTAACACAAGGTCAAAATACGCCACAAGAATTTTATGAAAATTGTCAAACCCTGTTTAGTACCATTATGACATACGTAACGTTGCACGATAATCTGTCTACCACCGTAGAAGCGAAGCGTGAACTTTACAGAAAGCTTACGCTGCAATCATACTTGCGCGGATTAAAAGAGCCGCTAGGTTCTCGTATTCGATGCATGCGTCCCGTATCTATAGAGAAGGCGTTGGAATACGTGCAAGAAGAAACTAATACGTTATATTTGCAACAGCGAAATAATAACTTCCTAGATAATAAAAAACAACCTAGTAATTCCGCGGGCTCACAATCTAAACCCTCAAATAATCAACCGTTCACTATGGCACCAATTAATTTTAACATGCCTGGCCCCTCACGCCAACCACCGATGCTGGTTCAACAACCATGGAGACCTAACGGTAATAATAATCCACCTCAGCCTAACCGAGGGCCAACACGTACTCAGCAGATATTTAGGGCTTTACCACCAAATTATAATGAACGGAGTAATGTATTTAGAATGATTCCGCATAACGCACCCGGGAATACGCAAAGTGGACCCGGTCCACAGAAGCCTACACCTATGAGTGGTGTAAGTCATTTTGTCAGCAAACCCATGCCAGCTAGAGGACACGACTGGACCAAATCAGGCAACCCACCACCAAGCAATTACTTTAAGGCTCGTGAGTTAAATTTTAACGAATGTCCGTACTATGCATACGGCCCCTACTACGATTGCTCGGAGTACTATTACATCGAGCCAGAGTACAATGATAACTTTGTGTGTGTCGATGATAATTATAGTAATGGTCAATTAATTGTTGTTGATGAGTTAGCCACTAGCGAACCTATAACTGAATCTAAGCCATCCACCAGCAAGGAGGATTTTCGGACGGATTCGAAGTCCGACAAGCCAAAATAGAGATTAACATTCAGACACAAAGACAGCTTCCGTTTATACAAATTTCAAACCCCCCTTTAAAATTACTGATAGACACAGGTGCTAATCAGTCATTTATTAGCCCTGAGGCTATACAGAAATATTTTCCGCTTACGCCGCTAAACTATGAACCGTTTGAAGTCGTAAATGTCCACGCGACGAGCAGAAACAATAACTCGATCACATTACCGTGCTTTTCAGAATTCAATGAGTCCGATAATATCAAATTATTCGTATATAAGTTTCATAATTATTTTGACGGTTTAATAGGATCGGATTTATTAAGTAAATGGGAGTCAACCATAGACTATAAAAATATGCGCTTAAATACCAGACACGCCACTAATCCGATTCAGGTATATGATTCTCGCAACGTCAATCTTTATGAAGATATAATACCCGCTCGTTCTTCTAAATTAATTAAATTACCAATCAATATACAAGATGGAAATGCCTATATACCGGAACAGGTCATTTGTAACTGTACCATAGGTGAATGTATTACGTCGGTTAGCAATAGTCGAGGTATTCTAGAAGTTACAAACACAACTCAAAACGATTTAATATTCTCTGTCGATCGTCAAGTTAGTGCCGAAGTATATAATGCTGAGTGCGCTCGCACTAAACAGCTATCGCCACGCGCTCAAGACGTTCTTTCCAAATTACGTACTAGCCATTTAAACCCAGAAGAACGCGCAAATCTCGAATCATTGTGTGCACAATATGCGGACGTATTCTATATAGAAGGCGAACCGTTATCATTTACCAACCAAATTAAACATTCCATAAAAACTACAGATGAAGTACCCGTATACACGAAGAGCTATCGGTATCCATACGTGCATAGAGAGGAAGTTAGGAACCAAATCGGAAAAATGTTAGAACAGGGTATAATTAGGCCTTCACAATCAGCTTGGAGCTCTCCCATTTGGGTAGTGCCTAAAAAGACAGACGCCTCCGGTAAAACAAAATGGCGAATTGTCGTAGACTTTAGAAAATTGAACGAAAAGACTATCGATGATAAATATCCGATACCAAACATCGCGGATATATTAGATAAGTTGGGCAACTGCCAGTACTTCACCACCCTAGATCTCGCAAGCGGGTTTTACCAAGTCGAGATGAAAACAGAGGATATACCGAAAACAGCGTTCAATGTTGAGCACGGACACTTCGAATTCTTAAGAATGCCTATGGGTCTTAAGAACTCGCCGTCTACATTTCAGAGAGTCATGGACAATGTGCTGAGAGGCCTACAAAATGTCATATGTCTGGTTTATCTTGATGACGTAGTTGTATTTAGCACTTCGTTGCAAGAACACATGAACAATCTCGAAAAAGTTTTCCAAAGGCTACGGGAGTCAAATTTTAAAATCCAATTAGATAAAAGCGAATTTTTAAAGTTAGAGACAGCTTATTTAGGTCATATTATTAGTAAAAATGGCATCAAACCTAACCCCGACAAGATATCAGCTATACAAAACTATCCATTACCGAAAACCGCTACCGAAATAAAACGCTTTCTTGGTTTACTCGGGTACTATCGCAAGTTCATTCCTGATTTCGCTCGACTAGCAAAACCTCTTACTCAGTGTCTTAAAAAGGGATCAAAAATTACTCTCGATACAAATTATGTAAACTGCTTTGAAAAATGTAAAACCCTTTTAACTAATGACCCTATACTTCGATATCCCGATTTTAATAAGGAATTTGTTCTGACGACAGATGCATCCAATTTAGCAATCGGTGCCGTACTTTCCCAAGGTCCGATAGGACAGGACAAACCCATAGCTTACGCCTCACGTACATTAAATTCCAGTGAGATAAATTACAGCACGATTGAAAAAGAGTTGCTCGCCATAGTATGGGCCACTAAGTATTTCCGCCCTTATTTATTCGGCCGCAAGTTTAAAATCATCACGGACCATAAGCCTCTCCAATGGGTCATGAATCTTAAAGAGCCAAATTCCCGATTAACGAGATGGCGATTAAAATTAAGCGAGTACAATTTTACAGTAATCTATAAACAAGGCAAGTCAAACACTAACGCCGATGCCTTATCCAGGATAGAAATATGCAACGAGGAAACAAGTTCCGTAATAGCTAACCCCACTGTTAATCCGCCCACGTTAGATGAATCTAGGACCCTTACAGCTCATACTGATGCGGAAAAGCCTATTTTAGAAGTACCGATATCAGACGATCCACTCAATAAATTCAATAGACAAATTCATTTCACGATTGTAGGTGACTTTAAAGGTAGAACAGTTGTAACAAAACCTTTTGACACCCATACCCGTACAGCCATACAATTATCTAAATCTAACCTCGAAACAGACGTTGTGAACGCGATCAAAGAATTTGTTAATCCTAAAGTAAAGACAGGAATATTAATTAACCCACCTTTAGAAATGTATTCCATCATTCCCATAATCCAAAACCATTTCAAGAGCTCATCCATGAATCTTGTTCTTACAAAAATTGAGCTAGAGAATGTGAAGGAATACTTACGCCAGCAAGAAATAATTCGGAAATATCACGAAGGTAAAACCAATCATCGCGGTATTAACGAATGCTACCTTGCACTGTCCCGGCGATACTTCTGGCCTAAAATGAAAGAACACATCGCGAAGTACATTAATGAGTGTACCATCTGCGGTCAGGGTAAATACGATCGTCAACCAATAAACCAGCAATTGCACATAGTTCCCCCACCGGCGAAACCATTTGAAGTTATCCATCTCGATCTGTTCACAGCTGAAACTGAAAAATTCCTCACATTCATCGATTCCTTTTCAAAGTATGCCCAAGCATACCATTTAAGGGACGGAACTGCAATAAGTGTCGTTCAAGCTTTGTTAATATTTTGTACTCACCACGGAGTACCATTAACATTAGTAACTGACCGTGGCACAGAATTCACAAACCAGTTATTCTCAGAATTTACAAGAGTTCATAAAATAAACCATCATAAAATATTAGCACACACACCCAATGAAAATGGGATGGTCGAGCGTCTCCATTCTACTTTATTAGAACACTTAAGAATACTAAAATTACAAAATCGTTGTGAATCAGTTATAAATTTAATGCCTTATGCTTTACTAGCGTATAACAGCAGCATACACAGTTTCACCAAGTGTAGACCGTTAGAGCTTATAAGCGGACACTTTGATCCTCGTGATCCATTAGACATGGACGCGACAGAGCACGTAATGCAACAGTATATTCAGAACCATAGGATTAGAATGAGTAAAGTCTATGAATTAATAAGCGAAAGTTCTTTAAACGATAGAACTGATATTATTAATAACTTGAATAAGAGTCGTGAGCCTGAGCAAAGTTATAATCCCGAGCAGCAGATATTTATAAAGAATCCCAAGGCTAGTCGTCAAAAATTAGCACCCCGGTATACACAAGATACAGTATTGGCAGATCTCCCAATACATATCTACACAAAGAAAAAACGCGGTCCAATCGCCAAATCCCGTTTAAAGAGAGCGCCTAAAAGTGCACAATTGTTACAGAATACTACTGATGTACATGCTTCAAGCGGTAGCTGCTCAAGAGATAACACTTGAGAGCCTCGACAATGGACCAGGACTTCTCCCTTTTAAGCTAGGTTCTGCAAGGATCATAACCCAGCATCATTCCTTTTTAAAGACTATCAATATAGATGAAATTAAATCTAAGGTAACAATAGTTAAAACTCAATTGAATTATATTCAGCCCCAGTTAAATAATAAAACTCGGTCCCTGTACGAACCGCACATCGCACACCTTAAAAGTAAGTTAGATAAGATCACAGGTCAATTGCAGACGTTCGATTCCAATCGCGTTAAAAGAGGCCTTATAGACGGTCTAGGCTCAGTAATTAAAAGCATCTCCGGTAACTTAGATTATACAGACGCTGTACGTTATGAGAATGCCATTAAAGTTCTTCAGGATAACGAACAAGAAATTACGTCGCAATTCAATCAGCATATAAGTTTAACCAAGGATTGGATATCACAGCATTCAAAAGTGTTAAAAAGTATTATTGAAAACCAGCAGAATATATCCCACATAGTTAATGTAATGATTAATACCACTGAAGTTACTAATATAGATCTTCTTAATTACGCCCATCTGGCACAGTTATTCTTAATTTTGGAAGATAATATAGAAAATTTATCAGAAGAATTAGACAGGATAGAGAATCTTCTAGCTTTTATTCATGCAAAGAGTACGCATCATTCAATGCTTAGTCTAAATGCGTTAAGAAGTATGATAGATATAGTGCGTAGTTTATATAATAAGGAAGAAATACTAGACATAAGTATAAGGGAATATTTTGATATAATTAAATTGGGTTCATATTATAGTAGTAATAACTTAGTTATAGTGTTCAAAGTACCGATTGCCTTGCCCAGCACCTATGACCTATACAAACTCTCTATTGTACCCAATAAAAATCACGAAATCCTAATACCATCCTCTCCCTATATTGCAATACATGAGGACGAATTCATGTACATGGAGACAGAATGTCCGAAGGCAAGCACTTGGTATCTCTGCGAGATGAAAGTTAGCTTCAGACCTCGAGATCAAGTGGACTGCATTCAACAGCTGATCACAACGCAGAAAATAGACTCTACATGCAACCTTACCCCTGTTATACTCAGCAGAGGGGCACTGGAGCAACTAGACGACAGGCATTATACCGTCACGTTCCCGAAACCTACTAAGATCCAGACGTCCTGTGGAAGAAATGAATATACCAATCTGCAAGGGAGCTTCTTAGTTGTCTTACCTCATAACTGTTTCCTGCGGACTCCTGAGTTCACCATCATCAATAACAATGACCATGCAACGGGACAGGTTATCAAGATCACAGATTTACCTCCACGAAATTCCAATCTTAAATCGTCATCGCAACCAGTCCTAACCCTAAATTCAATTAACCTGGAAAATCTACACGCAAGCAATACTAAGATAACGCTACAGTCGCCGATCAATATAAAGAAGCCTCAAGATACAGTCTTATATCATACTACAATACCAATGTACGCCATCCTATTAAGTGCAACTGCACTAAGTAGTTACATCATCATCCGAAGATTCCTAGCAAAACGCCGAACTAACGAATCATCAGAAACTGAAATGAAGCAAACCGCATCTCAAGACATCAATGCTGAAACTTCAAATATGCGTCAATCTGACACGCCAGATCACTATTCAACATTATTTTCGACGAAAGTACTCAAATAATTGCCGAACTACGGCGGGAGGTGTTATACCATGGTACCCAAGGCAGATCGCTGACGATGCGTTAACCCCATTTTTACCGAACAACATATTGTATCAGCCACGGACACGAGGACGGGCCACGAGATGCTGACTTCGCGCAACGTGACAACGATCGCGCCACCAGTTCCCGGGCATCGGAAACGGCCACTTCGGTTCCAACCTCGAACGTAGTCATAATCTTTAGCAATAATCAATAATTGTAATTTCTTTTTAATTAAATTCATTATAAGTAAATTGGTTTTTTTTGAATCCTCCGCCTGCAGCTACCGTAATTCGGATAATAATACTGACAGACGACAGTAACGGTGGTGTTGTCATTACTTAATTTCCAAACACCCCAAAAATCAGAGCGAAAAATAAAATTCATGTAGTTTTTAATAATTTTATAGGGGTTTTTGCAAATCTTACAAATACAATTTATCATTTTTGTGGAAGGTCTAAATTCGACAATAAGACCATGTTTTTTTAATTGTATCTAGTAGTCATTAAGGAAACTATCATGTCTGTCTTTGTTTCTCGAATTCCCCGCAGTTCGGGGAAATGTCCTCAAATTGGGAACACTGCTCTAATGTCATAATCATTCATAAATCTATTTCGCGATTAGCCAATCATAGCACGTTGTGATCGTCTACAGTGAACGGAGTTTACGCCCATAATCTATACATGTGTGCCGTTCATGGCGTTCATACACACAAAAATATGCAACAGTGTGCGTAAGTTTTTGAATGAGATGTAGGCACGATCACTTCGTGCCTAACAGAATTGACAATTGATAGCCACGAACTTACTTGTAAGTTTGAGTTACGTTACCGTTCGCGACAAGTTGCTATAAGTGTTCTAACAGGAGTTTTAACTTTTTTTTAATATTTTGTTTATTTTATTACATAGTTAAAATAAATGCACTTAGCGTTGTTGTTGGTAGGAATGGTAGGGTAGGCTTTGCCTAATTGCCTCTATGGACGGCACGCCCCTTGAAGGGTGCTAGAGTCTCCAAACATATTAGTGTATAACGTCTCCATCTGTTTGTTTGTAACCTAATGTTGTTCAAATAACTATGTTTGGTGGCAGCAGAGGATGCAAGAAAAACCGATTTTATTTATAAGAATTTAATTAGTACCAAAAATTACATTTATATTATAAATTTAGCTAATTACTATAGGTGTCGTTCAGTCAACGATTGACCAAAGAATTCCCTCCTAAAATCACGGAATCGGGTAGCGAGCTGGCGGTCTCGGTTCGTGGTGGGTGGTGCACCGTGGGTGGCTTCGCGACGACGCGGGGCACCTGTGCGGCGTCAGCACTTAGGTATTGCGCATTGTGGTTGCCGTGTGAAATCAGGGCGATGCATGCTATAACAATTTGCCTCGACTATGCTTGCGTAACACCTCCCCCCGAACAACAGCGACTATTGAAGACCTTGGTCCTAAATTGCGCTGGGAGATGATCTGTGTAGGCGAAGCACAGTACTTTATGTTCAGTAATAAGGACTTAGGTAGGTTTTTGTAAATATATTGTATTAAAAGACTCCCCGCACGTTGTTTCCCGCGCTCACTATAAGCGGAGAGCGCTCGCGAGGCAACCGGCGGCTATCCACTACCTGCGCCGCTGTGCGCAGGTATAAAAGAGGCGCCCGCGGGCGAGAAGGGACAGTCTCCACACATCCTCCGGTGCGGCAACACTTTGTAGTTGCTCGTCGCGTTGTTGTATTGTATTCTATTGCCAGTAAAATCAAGCTATTGTTCAAAGTATAGTTTTGATAGTGTTTAAGTAGTGCTGCGACTTTGTTAGTTATTAACTGTTTTCCTGTAATATTTCGTGTGTGTCTTTGACAATAAAAGTGTATACGCCACGGAAACCCGAGTTTATTATTCACTCATTCTGTGAGGGAACATCATCACCCCCGCCTACACCGTTCCTTGTGTCGTCCGCGACATTTTGGTCCTTCGAGCCGGATCGGTTTCAACAAAGAATGAGTGATAGGAGTGCAGTAACTACGCGCAGCAAGCTCAGAAGATTGGCTGAAGAAATGAGTGCGCGACGAAGGGCTGACGTCATCTCTGACTCAGGCTTACCGTCTGAGAGAACACCGGGATCGCCGTCCGTCGCACCAACGCTAGCATCAACGGCTGCTCCTATTATACCACTGACGGGTGGTCGAGTATACGACTACAGTGGAAGTACGTCAGAAGGGCATGGAGGACAAGCAGCTTCAAGAAGGCGCCACGGATCGAGAAGCAGCAAAGGCTCATCTAGGACTAGCCGCAAGAGCGTCGAGTTCCTACGAAAAAGGATCGAGTACGAAGCTGAACGCGATTTGGTGCAATTAAAGGAGAAACTAGTGAGGAAAAGGATGGAAGCAGACATCGCTGAGTTAGAAGCGGCCGCTGAGAGTGATGACTCCAACTCGGACGTGGATACGGCTCAGCGGGTTGAAGAATGGGTCGAAACAACGCCCCAAGTGACTCGATTGGATACAGTGTTGTGTACGCCGTCAGTGTCTAGCGCGCCTGTTGAAGTGGCTGCGCCCCGTGTAACAGCAGCTGTGAGTCACGAGCAAAATGTAAGTACAGTGAATATTGAATCTGTTGCTTACCGTGAACCTATTGTACCCCGTGTAATTAATGTGCCACATGTGTTCGAATCACATGCGTCAGTATCGGTGCCAAATAGAACGACACCTACTACGCCAATGTACATGCCAGTGTCGACAGCTGTGAGATTCCGTCTGCCCGATAACTATCCCGTTTTTACCACTCCGGCCGCAAGTGTACCTCGAGTATCAACACTTGAGTCGGATACACGGCGGCAGAGAGATGTCGGAGTGGGTGAAACAGAAAGACGGCGAGAATCGTCAGGGGAAAGAGACAGGAAAATAGACAGATTGGCAGAAGCGATCACGAGCATGGCACGACCGCGGCCGGTACCAAGGCAGGCGTATGAATTACCGCACTTCAGTGGTGACCCTGCCGAGTGGATTTCATATCGAAATATGTATTGGGACACAGCTGAATTATACAATTTCAAGGCGTACGAAAATCTAGCACGACTAAAAACCTCGCTGCATGGCGAAGCAAAGATCGCGGTAGAAGACCTGTTGCGCACGTCAACAGACCCTTCAGAGATAATGCGTGCTCTAGAGGAAGAGTTCGGTCATCCGACCTTAGTGCTACAGTGTGCGCTGAAGAAAGTACGAGATTTACCCAGAGTGACGGAAAGTGGCCGGGAGCTGAGGAAATTCTCGTCAACAGTACGGAATTGTGTGTCACTACTTAAGAATATTCGTGCGGAAGGATATTTAAATAATCCACAATTAGTGAGTGAGCTGCTGAACAAGCTAACACCGGTACAACGGGCTCAGTACGGTGATTTTGCGATGGGTTTGGACAACTCACAGGGGGTGGACTTGAGAGTGTCACCAAACTTAGAAATTGTATCACATTTCTTGATACATCTGGCACGGTCGTCTTCGTACTACGTACAGGCAACTATGTACGAGCCTAGTACATCGAAGCCCCCTACGAAGCCGCAGAAACAGGTCACCGGTCAAACCCGACCAGTGAATGCCGCACGTCCCGTTAACAGCAGGCCACCGTTCGCGCAACGAGTTAACACGCAGAGTGACGAATCCCTCGCGCCAAAGGAATGTGTGATCTGCAAACAGGAACACGCCATCGAAAAGTGTGAACAGTTCGAGAAATTAAGTGTTCAGCAACGTTGGGACACGATAAAGGAAAGAAATATGTGTTTCAAGTGTTTAGTAAAGAAACATCCCAAAAGGTTCTGCCGCGCAAACAAGTGTGAAAAGTGCGGTTTCGGACATCATATCGCACCCCTAGATAAAAACCCCACTAACTCAAAAAGTACGACTTTCGAGTTAGGGGCTTTATCGAATTCCGGACTCGAATACCTATACATCAATATAACTCGCGTAACTATAACTTCAACCGCTGT
The DNA here is from genome assembly GCA_963082995.1 of Noctua comes. Taxonomy (NCBI): domain Eukaryota; kingdom Metazoa; phylum Arthropoda; class Insecta; order Lepidoptera; family Noctuidae; genus Noctua; species Noctua comes. The sequence continues at coordinate 1,279,787 of OY720293.1, forward strand.
TAAAAGATGGCGCTAAATGCTGCTTTACTTAAATGACATTGCCTCGAAAGGCGCGAGCACTAGTCCGCCATTTTTAGTTGTGTTCTAGTTGGCGTAACTGACTTACGTTTGAATAGTGGCAGATTTTGAGTTGCAGGAGTTTACACGAAATTTATTAAGTAAGTTTCCTTATTTATTTTGAGTTGATTGAGTTTTGCTGAAAATTCATTGCAAGCACTAATAGTTCATTTTGATTTACGGGGGTTTTGATGATTTTATGTTGCAATATTTTTTTTAATATTTCGAGTTACTCAGATTTACATGAAAGTAAAGGTAAATTTCGATTTACCATAGTTTTGTTGAATCAAACTTTAACTTTGTTTATTTTTGCCTGTTCAGTGAAATATGTACTTTTTATAGAGAAAATAGGTTGTTTATGACAGGTTCAATTATTATTTTTTATTTGTTATACAGTAACTAAACATAGTACGTGCTTTTGAGGGGTTTTTTGAGTTGGTTGACTTTACGTGATTCAGTATTGAATTTGTACGTTATTTATTTTTAGGATAATGACTGGGCGAGGAAAACTCATGGTACAAATGATTAACGAAGAAAAAGAGGATCCTGAGCAACCAGCAGCAACGGATGATTCAAGACCTATTCTATTTCCTGGTATAGAAACGCTCAATAATATAAACGAGTTAGTTCCATCACCGATCATTTTAGAATCTTCGTTGAATCTTAATGAGCAGCCTACAAACGCTGAGCGACGACGACGAGTTCCTAAACGTCAGTATGCTGCCTCGCCAGTTCATAGCGGCGATGAAAGTGATTTCGACGATTCCGATGTAGATCCGCACTATGAAAACCCTATTCCCAAAAGAAAAATAATTTTCTCTCCCTTGCGTAACTCGCCTATTTCACAAATGCCACGAACTCGCTCCCTTTCATCTTCGTCTAGCAGTTCTAGTTCATCAGGCTCGAGAAGTAGCTCCAGCAGTAGCTCTAGCAGCAGCAGCAGTAGTAACTCAACGAATGAACATGACGATGCTGGCCGTAATTGCGAGGTTCAACGCAACGACAATAACAATGCCGACGAGGATCACAATCTGGGTCAAAATATTAATGCAAGTGATGAGACTCTAGCGAAAGACGGACCAAAACAGTGTAAAAAGAAACTAAGGCAACCGGAGACATGGAAGGTCAATATAGCCAAAGTCCTCAAAAATTCAGGCCAGTCTTACAAGTCAAGGGGTAAACTAAAAAAAGAAATCCCTGCTCGCAAAATTCGACCACCTTGCGGAGAAAAGTGTCGTTTGAAATGTAGTACCAAGTTCAACTTAACAACTCGTCAAAAATGGTTTGAAGCATTTTGGAAACTCGGTGATCTTCAGCGACAGAGGGAGTACATTGTACGACATACCCATGAAATAAAGCCCAAGTACCGATACTCAAGCACGGAAAACTTCCGGGCTCTAAATACGGCCTTCTATTTTGAAGAAAATAACTCTCGCATTCGTGTTTGCAAGGCCTTTTTTAAGGCTACGCTCGATTTAGGTGATCAAGTAATTAAAACAGCGTTAACCAAAAAGACAGAAGCTGGGTTTATTGAGGGAGAGTACAGAGGAAAACATAAAAATCATCCTACGATAGATCCTGTAGTTAAAGAAAGCGTTGTTCAATTTATCAACTCAATTCCACGGGTTGAATCGCACTATCTTCGAGCTCAGACTACTCGCGAATACATTCAAAGCGAAAGATCATTAGCAGATATTTACCGGGACTATAAAAGCTTACGTCAAGCTAATAACTTGCCATTTGCTTCCGAATCAACATTTCAACGCATATTCAACTACCAATTCAACATTGGCTTTTTTAGCCCTAAAAAAGACTTGTGCGATTTCTGTGAGAGCTACAAAAATGCGGATGGTGAAAAAAAATTAACATTGCAGCAAGCCTACGAACAGCATCTATTTGAGAAAGACCTAGCGCGAAGTGAGAAAGAAAGGGACAAGAAAGAATCAGATGCTATAGTAGTCGTTTATGATCTCCAGGCAGTAATGCCAATTCCTAAAGGGCAAGTGTCTCTGTTTTATTATAAGTCTAGAATAAATTGTTTTAATTTTACTATTAGTGATTTGTATGCAAAGAATGTGGATTGTTTTTTCTGGGATGAAACTGAAGGAAAGCGTGGTTCAGTAGAAATCGGAAGCTGTGTTTTAGCTTTCATCGAAATGCTGCTCAATAATCATCCCACTGGAGACATAGATCTAATATTTTACTCAGACAACTGTTGCGGGCAACAAAAAAACAAGTACTTGTTATCTGCTTATGCCTATGCTGTGTTCAATATGAGAGTGAAGTCTATCACTCACAAGTTTTTAATTAGAGGCCATTCGCAAAACGAAGGGGACAATGTACACAGTGTTATAGAGAAGCAGGTGAAAAGGCACATAAAATCAGGCCCTATTTACACACCACAGCAATATACAACATTGATCAGGTCTGCCAAAAAATCTGGACCAGCATACAAAGTGCATGAGATGACACATGACCGCTTCTATGACTTGAAAGTGTTGCAAGAAGCTTGGGGCACAAATTTCAATATCGATGAAAGTAACAACCAAGTTAAGTGGCATGATATTAAAGTCCTCAAAGTAGAAAAAGAAAGTCCAATGGCCTTTTTCTATAAAACGTCATTTGCAGAGACTGAATTAAAAAAATGCTGGGTGAACAAGAGAAAGACTAGACGCACAGTAGAATCAACACCTGATAATACAATTTTGAGTTTGAGTAGAGCATACACAGAAAAAATTCGTTTGTCTGAAGCAAAAAAGAAAGACATTAAAGAACTTGTAGACAAAGATGTGATTCCGAAACCTTATTATGATAGTTTTTACAAAAATGTTTTGTAATGACTAATAACGTTACCATTACAATTTTTATAATAGAAGTAGGTAGACTTGTTTAAGAATTCTGTGCCATTAACAAATTTATTTGATTAGAGAGTATTAATTAAGAATAATAGACCAATAAATATTGTGCTGTGATTTGCGATTTTAAGTCTGTGGGATACTATAACATAAGTAAGTAAAACTAAGATGAAAATAGAGACTGCCTGAGAATTTTATAATGACTTGTTGATTAGTTTTTGGCTTGTATTAATGTTTGTTCAGAGGCTGTACTTATTTTAACATTATTCTGATAGTGCGTAAAGAGATAAGAATACTCAAATTTATTTTTGTTTATAGGAGATAAAAGTTTTTGTTAACGTATTATTGCTGTGATTATTTAAAAACGCATAATTATTAATTATTATACGTGCCCAATCTCAATTTCGTTAAAATGTCTAGTATCTAAGTAATAACTGTTATAAAAAGGACATAAAATTTTATAACACTAATTATTGTATTTAGTTTTTCTTTGTTATTCATTTAGTAAATAAATAACTTTCTATTTGAGTACATATTTTATTTTTTTCAACTATTTTAGATCTATGAAAACTAAAGCTTGTGTTCTTAAGATTAACACGTTGCAATCATCCGTTCATAGCATTAACTCAAAACCCCCGACAAAATGTTATCTTATTTTTGGGGTGAAAAGTAATGTAACTCAATTTTATTTCAGATGAAGTAAAGTAACTTGACTTAGTACACAAAAAATTTGCTTACTCCCGCTGCAAAACTAGAGTAACTAAAAAATCTCGTTATTTTCCAGGTTTTTAACTGACAAAATACAAATAAGCTAATTAAACAGCTTTAGAAAACGTTATCTTTATAAATGTATCATTAGATCTTTGATAATCTTTCTTAATACTCTAAAAACAGTTTTTCGTCATTTCTGAAAAATGACGTTTTTTGAGTTGCCGGAGTCTTCATCTAGGGGTGCGATATGTTGTTACACGCTGATAAACAACAGAAAGAGGAAAGTGTAACAAACATCGGGGAATGGCGAGCTACAGCCTTGTTAAAAATAATCCCAGTGACTGTAAGTTATGAAAATGGTGACAACAAACAGTGTTACGCGTTACTAGACGATGGTGCGACCGTATCGTTGATAGACAATTCTCTCGCCACAGATCTAGCGGGACCGTGTATACCCCTCTCGTTAAAAACCGCGGGTGGTCATAAAGTGTCGGACCTATCTTCGCGAGTGGTACAAGTGCGGGTTAAAGGTCCGAATGGACAGTGCCATACCGTTAAGTGCCGTACCATGGTAAACATGAACTTACCAACACAGACAGTGACGTCATCAGTGATAAGTGATAACGCTCACCTTCGCGCTTTGGGTTGCGTGGAAATGAGGGGTGCCAAGCCGCTGCTACTACTCGGGCAGGACAACTGGGAGCTACTCGTCGGACGGGACATTCGCCGGGGACGATCTGGTAAGCCGGTTGCCTCTTTAACAAAGCTAGGTTGGGTCATACATGGACCGTTTAATAGCGACAGTAGTAGTGATTCTGTTAGCTGCATGACAATCTCCCTTCCTGATTTACATAACCTTGTAAAAACGCAATTCGAGTTAGAAGCTATAGGTATTTCACACGACACTCGAAAACATAAAGACGTCGAGAGAGCCATGAGCGTGTTAGATAACACTAGCCGCCGCACTCCCGGTCAGTCACAGTGGGAAGTAGGCTTACTGTGGAAACAAGACAACACACAGTTGCCTAACAATTACAGTCAGGCTCGTCAGAGATTGTACGGCATTGAGAGGCGCATGCGCAAGGATTCTGTGTTCGCCGAGGCCTACACAAAACAAATTCAAAGATTAATAGATGAAGGATACGCGCGCAAAGTAGGAAACGAGATCGAGAACTCGCCAGTCTGGTATTTACCACATTTCGGGGTAGTAAACCCAAATAAGCCAGGGAAGCTTCGCTTGGTGTTTGACGCAAGCGCGGTATCTCATGGTACCTGTCTTAACGACAACCTGCTGACGGGACCTGACATGTTAAATTCGTTACTAGGTATTTTATTAAAATTCAGAGTAGGCCCCATAGCGTTTTCAGGAGATATCGCGGATATGTTTTTAAGGATCAGGATTAGGTCGGAAGATCAAGGCGCCCAGTTATTTTTGTGGAGAGGCACGGATCAAAATAGCGAACCAGAGACATACGCAATGAACTCCATGATATTTGGTGCGGTTTCATCACCAACCACGGCTATTTATATCTTAAATAAAAATGCCAGCGATTTCAGTAGGGATTATCCCGAAGCTGTGGAGGCTATAAAGACCAAGCACTACATGGACGATTATTTAGATAGTGTTTGGTCCGAGGAGCAAGCTCACAGGCTGATTGAGGAAGTGACCAGAGTTCACGCCTCCGGTGGATTTATAATACGGGGGTGGGTCACAAACTCATCAGAGCTTCGGGAGAAGTTAGAACTAGACATGCCGGAAAGGGTAGCGCTCGAAAAAGGAGTGGGCACAGTAGAAAGGACCCTAGGTCTGATCTGGTCGCCTAAAACCGACGAATTAGGTTTCGATCTGTCGTTCAAGCGATTGCCAGCAGAGTTAGTAAATGGTAATCTAGTGCCCACTAAGCGGCAATTCTTAAGCTTAATCATGTCGATCTATGACCCACTGGGTTTCCTATATCCCTGCGTCATCCAGTCGCGGATTTTGATGCAAAGGATCTGGAAATCGGGAATCCAGTGGGATGAACTCTTACAAGAAAAGGAGGCCAAGATGTGGTTCGAGTGGCTTCAGAACCTACACCGTCTACATGACGTTAGGATACCGCGGTGGTATGGGTTAAACCTCGAGCACTTAGAGTTGCATGTGTTCGGGGACGCAAGCGAGTTGGCTTACGCCGCGGTCGCTTATCTGGTAGGATATAATTCGGAAGGGACGAGGGAGATTGTCATGTTGCTAGGTAAAGCGCGTGTAGCACCACAAAAATTAATATCAATCCCTAGATTGGAACTGCAAGCGGCAGTATTAGCCTGCCGGTTAGCAGATACCGTAGAGAGGGAGATATCTTTACCAATCGGTAACAAATTTTATTGGACCGACAGTATGACAGTCCTTAAGTGGATCAACTCGGAGGCGCAGGAGTTTCAGAGATTTGTTTCACACAGGTTAGCCGAGATAGATAGGCTGTCAGACAGAGGCAACTGGCGCTGGGTTCCCTCGGAGGACAACCCGGCTGACGAGGCGACGAGATTGTGTTGGCCCGATAATGGTACCAAATGGCTCTCGGGCCCCTTGTTTTTACGTGATCCACAGGAGCGGTGGCCGGCGTGTCATAAAGCTGAGGCGGTAGAAGCGGACCTAGAACGTGTGCAGCGAGTCCACGCTGTCGCGGTTCCGGCGGCGCCACTCCTGAACTACGAGCGGTACTCGACGTGGACGCGCATGCAGCGCGTTATGGCACGCGCACTCATCTTCATCGACCGGTGTCGCAAACGGCGAGCTACGACGGAGCTACGCGCACACGACCTGCGACAAGCACACGATTGGCTCGTCAAGTTTTGTCAGGAGGACAGTTTTCACGAGGAACGGGTCGCCATTCTAAAGGGGCTTCCCGTTGCCAACAATAGTAGTTTGAAGCTATTGGATCCAATGATGTTAGATGGGCTACTACGTGTAAGAGGCCGTCTAAGTCATTGCGAGCTACTAACTTTTGACGAGCGTCACCCCATAATTTTGGACGGCCGTCATCCTGTGACAAGAAGGCTGATCGCGCATTACCATGCGACAGCGTTGCACGCCAATCACGAGACCGTCGTCAACAATCTGAGGGAAAAGTACTGGGTGACAAAGACCAGAACTTCAGTAAAGACAGTGGTCGCAAACTGCCGGCTCTGTCGTATAAACAGAGCCAAACCTGTCCCACCAAAGATGGGCGACCTACCACTCGCACGACTAGAGAATACGAGAAGAGCGTTTGTGCGAGTGGGGGTTGACTACTTCGGCCCAATGGAGGTGGCGATTGGCCGACGCCGCGAGAAAAGGTGGGGCGCTCTATTCACCTGCCTCACTACGCGCGCCGTCCATCTGGAATTGGCCGCTACCTTAAGCGCCGACTCCGCTATATTGGCGTTACGACGCCTGATAGCGCGCCGAGGACAACCAGCGCATTTGTACTCGGACCAGGGTACAAATTTTATAGGAGCCAACACCGAGCTTCGAGCGGCCCTCAAAGAGTTCGACCATGACCATGTACGGAACGAGGCCACCAACCGAGGGATAGAGTGGCATTTTAACCCCCCAGCAGCGCCACACATGGGTGGCTGTTGGGAACGTTTGGTTCGTTCAGTAAAGAACGCGCTACGTTCCACGTTGAAGGAACGAGCGCCTCGGGAGGAGGTTCTCTATACCCTCCTCACAGAAGCAGAAGCAATAGTAAACAGCCGACCGCTGAGCTACGTCTACGATGACCACAAGCAACCTGTGGTGTTGACACCCAACCATCTACTCCTGGGCACTGCGTCCGGGAGTACACCGTTTGCACCGAGCGACATAGAAGACATCGACTCCCGCAGGCAGTGGCGACGTGTAAACGCGCTCGCCGACATGTTCTGGCGGCGCTGGCTGCGGGAATATCTGCCGACGCTACAACGACGTGAGAAGTGGGTGAACAATGTGCCAAATGTGCGTGTCAGTGATGTGGTGGTTATCGTAGATAACAACAAAGAAAGACGTGCATGGACAAAAGGCGTAATTAAAACTGTTTACCACGGAAATGATGGTGTCATCCGTGTAGTAGATATAAAAACTGTAAATGGGGTCCTGCGTCGGCCCGTAGCTAAAATTATTGTGCTTCCCACAGACCAAGAGGTAATGCGGTTGAACCCTGTTACTGGGGGTGGAATGTAGGCGAAGCACAGTACTTTATGTTCAGTAATAAGGACTTAGGTAGGTTTTTGTAAATATATTGTATTAAAAGACTCCCCGCACGTTGTTTCCCGCGCTCACTATAAGCGGAGAGCGCTCGCGAGGCAACCGGCGGCTATCCACTACCTGCGCCGCTGTGCGCAGGTATAAAAGAGGCGCCCGCGGGCGAGAAGGGACAGTCTCCACACATCCTCCGGTGCGGCAACACTTAGTAGTTGCTCGTCGCGTTTTTTGTATTGTTTTCTGGTGCCAAGTAAAATCAAGTTATTGTTCTAAAGTATAGTTTTTGTAATGTTTAAGTAGTGCTGCAACATTGTAAGTTATTAACTTTAATTTCCTGTAATATTTCGTGTGTGATTTGATCAATAAATGTGTATACGCCACGAAAAGCCGAGTTATTATTCACTCATTCTGTGAGGGAACATCATCACCCCCGCCTACACCGTTCCTTGTGTCGTCCGCGACAATCTGTTCTATTCCTTTGTGTCTCTGGTATAGCGTAGATGATCTGCGGTCGAACTTCCTTGTCAACGGAGGATTCTTTATTAAGATTGATCTGCTTCGGATAACATCTTCGGTAAGTGAAGTATGCAGTTAGTGCACATGCACTGAGTAGTAACACATACAGCTGTATAGTCGTATGATAGATGCTGCCATTATTTGAGTGTGTATCGAACTGTATCGGTGACTGCAGTGAAATCTCCCTATTCGTAGCGTGGAGATCATCCAAGTTAATAGAATTGAGATTGAATAATGGGTGCGCCATTGGACTGGGAATATCTTCTTTAGGAACATCTATCAACTTCAAAGCTTGACCTTTCAATCGATCATTGGAGTTTGAGATGGTGAACTCTGCTGTCTGGATAAAACAGTTGTGAGGAAGCATGGCGAGGTAACTTCCCTGCAGCAACTTGTGGAGATCTTGTTCGCAGGATAGACGTACTTTCGTCGGAATCGGGAAGCTGATGGTGTAGTGTCGATCATCGAGTTTCTCGTAGGCTGGTTTTTGAAGAGATATCTTGACTGGTTTACATTCAGGAAGTCTCTGCTGCGTGGTGATGAGGGCTCCAATACAGTCCGGCGTAGTTCGGCTTTCTACGTTGTGTATCTCTTCGCATAGATACCCTTTAGTGGACTTCGGGCATTCAGCCTCTATGTACACTGGGCCCAAGTATTTGGTTTACAGTTTATATGTGTGGGTGAAGTCATAGTTATGCACACAAACACAAAATGAAACGAGCGAGCTCAGTTTTTATTAGTGTGCGTGTGGCACATCAATTACCATATACCAATATATAGTCATCATTCACTTATGATGCTGAAGGAGATATAATATTTTGCATGATGTTAATAAAGCAATCCTGGCACAATGGCTATCGTCTTTGGTCACTGAACGAGAAGTCGTGAGTTCAAATCATGCATGCAATAGTATATTATTTTTCTTTTTGTATTCATTATTTTGTTAAAACATTACTTAAAGTAGAATTTATAACAATTCCAACGTTTGAGACAAACATTGAACTCTCAGGCTATTAGATTTTGACTGTTTAGACAACAACTACCGACAATTTAAAAATCTTGTTTTCAAACACCTTCATTTATAAAAAATGAGCATTCTTACTTGTCAACCTACGAGTATTTGCATTACTGAGTTTATTGATTACTACTCTTGAGCATGTGTGTGGTTTTATTTCTGTGGATCCAACCATGCAACATTTATCAATGTTCAAAGAGGTGGAAATCGTTGTTTTGGATGAGCAAAACGTATCTATATTATGTGAAATTGTGAGTGTAAATGTGGTGCTGCCTAACAAACGATGGGACACTTTATATCGTGTCCTGCCTGTTCTGTTGTTTGCTCCTGTGAAATGCATCACAGGACGCTAATGAAAGAGCCAAACTCGTCGCCAAATTTTGGGCTGACTCAATTTGAATTGTTATCGATTAGCGTATCGATGAGATGAAGTGAAATTACAAGGCGCTTAATGATATCGGTGAGTAACAGTTAGATATTACGTTGATATTATACCTACTTCACTTTAACTAACTCCTCTATTCTCTTTATTCCTAGTAAACATTGAAAGGGATGTTTACTAGGAATAAATAATTAATGTAACTTAAGTGCAATACCTACCATAGTTATAATAATATATTATCATAACTGAATTATTATAGTTTCTTTTTTTTAATTTGTAATCGTATGATGATTATGATAAAATTAGCTTGGTCTAAAATTAGCTTGATCTAGCCTTTAGACAGATTAAAGAAAAGCCTTTGAATAACGTAAATAAAAATAGATTATAATGTTTGCTAATGTCAGTGTTTATCTTATATTTATGTATTGTATTATTATAAGTAATATTAATTAGGTATATATAAGTATATTGAATAAACATAGTGTATATCGTCCCCGTAGCGCGAAAAGTCATTAACTCGAAAAACCTAGTTTTGAGATATCGAGAGTTAAAGTTTTTAAAAATATAAATATTCATAACTTCGGCTTGTCATTATACATATTTCCAGTTTTAGCTTTATTTTGAAGATAATAAAATAAAGTTTATATTATAAGCGTTATAATACATGAAAAACTTCTAATAATTGAGATAAGGAAAAAAACTAAAATTAATGAATTGTTTTCTATCAAATTTTTGGCTTAGTTGCCAATTAATGAATTTTCGACCGGAGTTAGTGACTTTTCTCTCAGATCGAAAGTGTTAAAAAGAAAAATAACTAGAGTTAAGTAAAGTGGAACTAACTGTTAGATGTATCAAATGTATATAGTAAATACTAACTATCTAAATATACGAAGCTAGTGTGGTTGGTTTAGTTTTAAATAATGGCATTAATAAGTAATGGAACTGTTTTTATTAATTCAATTAAAGTTTTGTGCGAAAAAATAACGAAATACTACAACTATAATACAAAAATCTTCTATCTATTACATCTTTGCTAGTTGGTAAAGATTGGTACCACAAGTGGAGCTCTTGTGGGATTATCTCTTTTGCACATAAATAATTAAGGTCTTTCTTTTTTGCCTCTGAAATAGGCAGTGGCAAAGAGTATCCCTGTGATATTTTATAATTTTTCTAGTCTTGGAATAGTTCTTCTGACCCTTGTCCATTTGTTTGTTCTTCTTGTTTCCTCCTCTTCCTATTAATAGTAGTAGTTTCTATCTGACGTATTCCTAAAATATTAAATTCTAGGTAGGGACCATCGTGCTGGTATCTAAACTTGACGACACTCGGACTTTGTCTCTCTGGAATAAACAGGGCTATGTCTCTGCTGTCTTTCTATTGCGCTATGCATGGAGTTTACTTCCATATGAGTATGGCCATTCCCTAAATATTTTTGAATTAAATGGACCAATAATGCCGTAATGAACTGTTTCTGTTTTGCCCAGTGCATGTGTCGCTATAAATAGTGACTTTTTTATCATCATCATGATCATCATTACAGCCGAAAGACGTCCATTGCTGGACATAGACCTCCCCCCGGTATCGCCACATTGATTTTGGGAGGCTTTCCAACGCAACATCTTCCGGTTTGCGGTCGCCACTCCAGAACATTTCGGCCCCATCGGCCATCCGTTCTGCGAGCAATGTGCCCTGCCCACTGCCACTTAAGTTTGGCAATTCTTCGGGCTACGTCGGTAACCTTGGTTGTCATTTCTGATTTGATCACACAAGGAAACTCCGAGCATAGCCCTCTCCATTGCTCTTTGGGTGACTTTAAGCCTTCTGATGAGGCCCATTGTGAGCTACCACGTTTCGGTCCCGTATGTAATCACTGGCAACACACACTGGTCATAGACTTTCGTCTTGAGAGACTGTGATAAGTTGGACGAGAAGATACCGCGCAACTTCCCGAACGCTGCCCAGCCGAGTCGGATTCGACGATTGACCTCTTTCTCGAAGTAAGACCTACCTAACTGGACCGTTTGTCCCAGATAGACATAATCGTCTACAACTTCGAGTGAAGAGTCTCCGATCTTGATAGGAGTGGGTGTTACATGGGCAATCAACATGACTTTGGTTTTGTCCATGTTTCTTTTAAGACTCACTTGTTCGGAAGCTCTACTGAGCTCATCAACATTGTACTGATGTCCTCCATGGTCTCAGCCATGACCAATATATCGTCGGCAAACCGAAGGTGAGAGATGTACTCGCCATTGACGTTGATGCCTAGCCCTATCCAGTCCAGAACCTTGAAGACATCCTCCACTGCAGCGGTGAACAGTTTCGGAGATATGACGTCTCCCTGTCTCACATCTCGCTGCAGAAAAATAGGTTCCGAGGTCTGGTCCTGAAGTCGGACTGACATGGTGGCGTTTTTGTACAAACACTTCAACACCTTGATGTACCGATAGTCGGATAGTCGATAGTAGTCGATAGTTGGAGAGACTGCAGTACAGCCCAAGTCTCGATCGAATCGAAGGCTTTCTCGTAGTTCACAAACGCTAAACAGAGGGGCAGGTTATACTCTTCGGTCTTCTGTATAAACTGCCGCAGTGTACGAAGGTGGTCTACGGTGCTAAAGCTTTTTCAGAATCCGGCTTGTTCGGGAGGCTAAAAATCATCAAACCTGCGCGCGAGACGATTCGTGATGAATCTTGAAAACAACTTGTAGACTTGGCTTAGAAGTGAGCTGAACCTAGCTAGTTCTTCAGCCCGGCATTGTCGCCTTTTTTGAAGAAGAGTACCACCAGAGTGCCTGTGGCGGTTTTCCCTCGAGTATGACAGAATCAAACAGCTTCTGAAGGACCTTAACTACACCTCTACAACAGTTTTTTTTGTTTTGATTCAATAAATCAATTAAAAAGTTAGCACGACTCATTGTTATACAGTTTAAAACAAATAACCCCGTGTAAAAAGCGCGTGTAAGTGTCGGTTGACGATGAAACCGCGAACGAATGAAAGTCACCACGCTCCGCGCACGTCGCTCTTGAAGCGACAAACTCACTAACTCGCGAGCGAAATTTACTTTATTCTTAAAATCCACGTCGAAGTTGTATAAATAATAATTAAAAGACTTTAATGATCATTCCCAATTGATCTTATGTGCCTCTTTGAATACAAAACAAATCATTAAAAAGCGATGGTGACTTTTTGCTTTTGGAGTATTGCACAAGTAATTAAAAAATATAGAGTGAGTAATCACTATGTCGAGTTAGTTAATTTTCGCTTTCGTGTGATTTAGCAAACTATACATGATAAAAACTCACTAACTCATTTTAGTGATGTTTACGATACCTAAAGGCATTTGCATGCATTAATAATTTAAAAGAAAAAGTAATTAAGTTGTTTTAGTTTCGAGTTTTGTACAATTTAGATAAATATAAAATAATTAACTAAATTAGTTAATTCTTCCATTACACTTTGGGGTCCAAAGGGTAGACTTGCTTACTTTTCACATTTCGTAAATCAAAAACGAGAGCAGCTATAAAGATGACGGTTTGACAGATATTTAGAGAAAAAATATGTGATACTAATGACATTGATAACTCATTTTGGTCATTTTCGGACTTAGTGACTTTTCGCGCTACGGGGACGATATATAGTATAAAAATATAGTGTTTATTTATTATAATATTAGCTATTATTATAAGTATTATAAATACTGTTTTTATCCACAGGGGAGAACCGTGCAGTTATGGGTCCGCCGATATGCGTATTTTGGAGACGTAGAACATCTTAGGCCAAAACCAAAGGCAAATTCATCGACTCGACACTACGACATCGTGGCAAGGCACAAGGCTGATCCCTTCTTGTCCACCCGCATAAAAGTGTGCTTACAAACTGTGAGATCTCATGAGCAGAAGGTTACAAGGAGTAATAGAAAACGAAGGATTGCCGACTCATTATTAGTCGAATTTATTTTAATTAGTAGACGAATATGAATCTTATTTTTATGCAAATAATGTTCATATTTGTTAAGCAAATTAGAACAAATACAAAACTTAGTAATAAGTAGGTAGGTATAAAACGTTTTTTTTAAAACCACAACTCGTAAATTATTGAAAGTATGGTGAAGTGATGTTATTGTTATGCGATTAGAAGTTGTCATAATTTCTTACTATCTAACATGTTGATTCACTTCACCTCTAATTTTACTTTGATTCAATTTATATACCTACCTACTTTGACAAATTATTTACGTCAATCCTTACCAATAAAAAACTTTGTATTTGTCAAAAAAACAGGTAAACAACAGTGTATTAAATCATTGTATCGGCCACACAAGTTTTTTTTTCTAACATACAGCCCCCACCAAATTGAACCTTAAAACAACCCATATAAGAAAGGAACATAATATTGGAATAAACGAGACGGATAATTTGCTAATGACCCAAGCGATAAGCTAAGCAAACAATAGCAATGTTTATCTAATAAAAAAATCAAATTATTTCATTGGTTATATTTAGTTACTTTTTACTTTTTGCTTGAGTAATTTTATTGGCCACAAAATAAATTTATTAAAAAACAAAAAGTAAAAAGTAGCAAAAATAATTCCTCAGTTGGGTTCGAACTCGCGTCGTCGAGGTTAGATCACTAGCTAACGCAAGCGCTTACACCAATCGGCTATGGTTACCATGTTAAGTTAGTATAAAATGTTGGGCTTTATTGTAAACTCGTTTATATTATTTTTACTAGATTACCCGACAAGCGTAAAGATAAAAAAATAAACCCCGTGTAGGGTACAATATGTTTACTCACACAATAATAATGAGCGGCTGTATGAATATTACCGGCTCGTACAGCAAGTCAAGTTAATTTAATTTTGTGTTTGTGTGCATAACTATGACTTCACTCACACATATAAACTGTAAACCAAATACTTGGGCCCAGTGTACTTGAAATCTTTCGGATTGATTGCAAGGAATGGGAAGTGAGGGACGAGTATTTCGTGGTTTTTATTAGGAACTATGGATATCTTATTTTATTTTATTTTATTTTATTTTTTTAAGGACAACCAACAAAGCATACACCAAAAAATACATGTTTAAGAACTCCTTTTACATTTAACATATTATAGTGTAGCCTTAATTAAAGGCTGCCACGGCATGCATTTAACATTAGAAAATTGGCATGCAGTGTATCTGCAAGCCAATTTTAACAAGTTAGTAAAAAAATTCTGTTCAATTTTTTAGAAATAATAATCTAATAATCTAAATAATATAAATAATATAAGCGATGAATATTTCATTAAGATGCAGTGCGCAAGACTGATTTCACTTACTTACATAGATCATATGTCTGAGATAGAATAATCGGGAACTTGTAGACTATAACTATTTCATTACCTATATAATATGAACCTAACTGTATAACGTCATAATACTCTCTAGCTCCTATATCTAATACCTTATTGCTACCATATAACCTAGTTAATTTGCTTATTATAGATCTAATAGTGTCTAAACTGATAACGTCATGGTGTGCTGTTGACGTTCTTATGAATGCTAGTATGATCTGTAACTTCGATATCTCTCGCGATAACCTGTCAACGTTGTCACTAATTATTAAAATGGTTTGTCCTAGATGAGACTCATCATTTCCTTTATCCAAACTCTGACTAATATTTCTAACCAAGGCTGTTAATCTGTTCTGATTGTCTACCACGCTATCTATTACTTTAGAGTGTTGAGTTGCCCAAGTTTTGGTCAGACTCACATGGTTATTAAATTCTGTTAATAATTTGTTTTCATCATCTTGAAGAGATTTTATAGCATTATTGAAATGTACTGCATCGGTATAATCAAGGTTACCAGTTATGCTTTTAACAACAGAACCGAGTCCATCTACGAGACCTCTTTTAGAACGAGTAGTTTCAAATGACTGCAATTGGTCAAGGACGGTTTGGAGTTGATCCTCTAAGTATTTAATATGGGGCTGGAATAAAGAAAGGCTGCTTCTATTATTAAGGTCGGGGCTTATTTCTCTTAATTTATGTTGAACGGTGTTGACTTTATCCTGCAATTCCTGAAGATAAGATAAGAGATAAGTCTTTATTTGCGTTAAACATGGTATAAAGTTGTTACAGTCAGATATTAATCTAAAGTCCACATGTTTAGCTATACAGGATATGTATCAATTGCATGCAAAATAATTATTATCAATAGTAAGTTAAAAAGTTCAATGTCACATTTACAAAGTCAATACAATCTATACATATAAAATTCAAAGTCCTGACTGATTGACTGACTGACTGACTGACTGACTGACTGACTTATATATCAACGCACAGCCCAAACCACTGGTCCTAGAGACATGAAATTTAGACAGTGTACTCTTTGTGAAGAGTAGGTATCCACTAAGAAAGGGTTTTTCGAAATACCACCCCTAAGAGGGTGAAATGGGGTGTTGAATTTTCTATGAAACTTTTTATTCCCTGAGTCGATTGACTTGAAAATGGGTCTACATATACTTCAGTTAAAATGATGAGATACGTGTATCACAGTTTTTCCAAAATCATCCCCTAATTTAAAATTCCATGTCCTGACTGGCTGACTGATATACCAACGCACAGCCCAAACCGCTGGTCCTAAAGACATGAAATTTGGAGAATGTATTCTTTGTAGAGAGTAAATATCCACTAAGAAAGGTTTTTTTTGAAATTCCACCCCTAATAGGGTGAAATGGGGTGTTGAATTTTCTATGAAACTTTTTATTCCCTGAGTCGATTGACTTGAAAATGTGTCTACATATATTTCAGTTAAAATGATGAGATACGTGTATCACAGTTTTTCCAAAATCATCCCCCAATTTAAAATTCCATGTCCTGACTTGCTGATTGATATACCAACGCACAGTCCAAACCGCTGGTCCTTGAGACATGAAATTTGGAGAATGTATTCTTTGTGGAGAGTAAATATCCACTAAGAAAGGGTTTTTTTGAAATTCCACCCCTAATAAGGTGAAATGGGGTGTTGAATTTTCTATGAAACTTTTTATTCTCTGAGTCGATTGACTTGAAAATGTGTTTACATATACTTCAGTTAAAATTATGAGATACGTGTATCACAGTTTTTCCAAAATCATCCCTCAATTTAAAATTCAATGTCCTGACTAGCTGACTGATACATCAACGCACAGCCCAAACCACTGGTCCTAGAGACATGAAATTTGGACATTGTACTCTTTGTGAAGAGCCATTTTATCCACTAAGAAAGGGTTTTTTGAAATTCCACCCCTAATAGGGTGAAATGGGGTTTTGAATTTTATGTGAAACTTTTTATTCTCGGAGTCGATTGACTTGAAAATGTGTCTTCATATACTTCAGTTAAAATGATGAGATACGTGTATCATAGTTTTTCCAAAATCATCCCCCAATTTAAAATTCCATGTCCTGACTGGCTGACTGATATACCAACGCACAGCCCAAACCGCGGGTCCCAGAGATATAAAAATTGGAGGGTGTATTCTTTGTGAAGAGTAAGTATCAGTTTTTCGAATTGTAAGCAAGTACATGTAAATCTATGTATGTATTATAGAAAGATACATAGATTACTTATTATCCCAGAAGTAAAATCCCGTGGGAAATTCCCTAACTCCACGCGGGCGAAGCCGCGGGCACAAGCTATAATATAATATAATAGTTTTATCTCAGCATTATCCGCAATGTTAAAAGTCCAGTAATTTACAGTTTATTGTTGAGAAAATCTTTAATGTCATAAAACATGTGTTCTTTCAACCATTTCAGTAATCTGCTTTTAAATGAGTTAATATTAAAACCAAACTATTCGATATAAAAAAAAACTCTTACATTGTTATAAAAAACGCTACAGATTTTTTCAAAGTCGATGTCCAGTATACTTCCCAATGTCGAATTAAGGGTTAATAAATTGTTGGAAACTTTTTCAAAGGCCGGATTTTCATTTAACTTTAAGAAACGGATCGAATATTTGGGTTTTGTAATATCAGCTGGCGAAATCAGACCAAACCCATGTAAAATTGAAGCTTTAAAAAATGTCCCACACCAAAAACTGTTAAACAAGTTCGACAATTCATCGGTCTAGCTACCTATTTCCGGCAATTTATCCCCAATTTTTCAAAAATTATGAAACCCTTATATCCCTTGACAGCTGGGAAGGGTAACATTTGTTGGACCCCAGAACACGATAAAATTCACGCAGATATTATCAATCGTCTCGTCACAGAGCCCGTTCTGAAAATTTTTGACCCTAATTTAACCATAGAACTTCATACTGACGCGAGTAGTGATGGGTATGGAGCAGTCCTAATTTAGAGGAAGAACAACCTTCCCCATGTGTTGCCTATTTCAGCCACAAAACAACAGATGCGGGGAGTCGCTATCACTCCTATGAATTAGAAACGCTAGCGCTAGTAAAATCTGTAGAGCATTTTAGACATTATCTCTTCGGGCGTAATTTTAAAGTTTTTACCGATTGCAATGCATTAAAAGCATCCCATTCAAAAAAAGATTTAACTCCAAGAGTTCATAGATGGTGGGCTATTTTGCAGTCCTATGATTTTGACATAGTGTATAAAGAGGGCAAAACAATGGCTCACGTAGATTTTCTTTCTCGAAATCCGTTGGCTGTTGAACATAATGAACTATGTGCTTTAAAACAAAGACATACAAGAATAGTTAATTTATCCGAATTAGAAAGGGGATGAAATTATTTCGAAAATACGATCAAATGAATTACCTACTGATGTGGAACGCACTTACGATATTAGACAAGGCATTCTGTATCGAAAGATTGAACGAAGTAAAATCACAAAATGGCTTCCTATTTTACCCAAATCATTAATTTGGTCTTTAATAAACCTCGTGCACAATGAAATAAAACACCTTGGTTTTGAGAAAACACTTGATAAATTCATTTCATTTTCATTTATTGGTTTCAAAATATGTCAAAATTTGTGAAAAAATTCGTTGATTCTTGTGTCACATGTAAGGCTTCCAAGGGTTCATCGGGTGCTCAGCAAGTCCATCAATCCCATCCTATCCCAAAATTGGCTATCCCATGGCACACCATCCACCTAGATTTAACTGGCAAACTTAGTGGAAAAAGCGAACGGAAAGAATACTGTTCCGTCATTATAGACGCGTTCACCAAAGGAGATGTTTCAAATTGTATGGAGCCCCGGCCAGGTCTTTGTACACTATACTCAAAAATGGGGAAACGCACATAAAACAG
Source organism: Noctua comes (assembly GCA_963082995.1). Taxonomy (NCBI): domain Eukaryota; kingdom Metazoa; phylum Arthropoda; class Insecta; order Lepidoptera; family Noctuidae; genus Noctua; species Noctua comes. Next base: position 1,298,772 of record OY720293.1, read on the forward strand.
TTTTCAACTATCCAGTTACTTTAAGTTGGCTTTGTTTAGTAGTAAAGCACAAGAACATACACTTGAAATTGCAACACACAACAAATGTCATGGCGGTAAGCTGTCATGTTGATTGATTATTGACGTTTGACATGTTTATTTCTGTCATATTACATTGTAAAAGAAAATCACAACGTTAGTCATTTAAGTTAAATAAAAAAACCAAAGCGAGATTGTTAAAAATAACTCGAGAAATTCAAACAAACCGAACATTAAAACACGATCGACAACGAAAGCAACTGCAGTGACAGTAGACAGTTCACGATCTATGATCAATGATCGATCTATGGTTACTGGTGGTTTACTGTCAATGTTTTTTAACCATAGAGTACCTAAATTGGTGAGACGCCATGTTGAAAGTCGATAAAAATATTTGTTAAAAATATGAAATGATTACAAGAAAAGTATGCATTTAAGCTATTTATCTGTATTTTTCCGGAATTCCACGGATTTTTCTCGATTTTTCGAGGTACTGTACACATACTTGGCCCAATTTGAAACATCTCCTTTGTTCTCCTGGAACATACTATGAATTTGAATTCGATAAATGCCATTAAAGCGGTTAAAAACGCAGTAGATTTATTTGGCGCTCCGAATCGAATAATAGCTGACCGAGGCCGTTCCTATGATAACAGCGATTTCAAAAAAATTTGTACCGATAATCATATTGAACTTCATCTTATTGCGACTGGTTCCTGTAGGGTAAATGGCCAAGTAGAACGTGTCATGCGAACTTTAAAAAGTTTACTTACCATTGTTGAATGTGACTCAGTTACTGTATGGCAAGACCAATTGGGAGATTTTCAACTTGCTCTTAACAGTACGCGCTGAAGAGTAACAGGGTTCACCCCATTGGAACTTGTTAAGCTATGACGAAGCGCGCGAGCAGTGCCCTCTAACTATGTAATTTGTAAGTTTCTTTGTTGTGTCGCGCCGCTAGCACGGATTGCATTGTTGAATCGAAACATATAAAATAAATTAGATTACTGCTGTAAAAGTGTCTAATTTACCCATACCCTTCAGGTTATGGGCCCAGGAACAGTCAGTGAGTGAAAAACAGGACATATTAGTGAACAATTGCAGTGATTTGAACCAAAACAGTTCATCGTAATTAAAAGTTATAAACGCGTGTAGTTAAGTGAAGGTCAATTAGTGTAACGCGGACTTTCAAGTTACGTTCGCCGTCGCCGGTTGTTTACTAAACTTTTGTCACGAAGATTTTTATTCATTGCTATTGTTTTGATTCTGGAGTTGAAGAAACTTCATTATGGCTACATCTATAAAGATTGATCGACTTACTGGTGATAATTACGATACATGGAAAATTCACATGCGGGCTATATTAATTAAAAATGACTTATGGGAGTTTGTTTCGGGATTATTACCCAAACCGCAGTTAAATGATCCAAAATATGCTGAATGGTTGAAAATGGACAGAAAAGCCGAAGCCGACATACTGTTAGCGGTAAGTCCAAGTGAATTGGCCGCATTGGATGGTTTGGAAAGTTCCAAGGCCATTTGGGAAAAACTGAAATCTATGTATCAGTCCAGCGGTCCTGCTAGAAAGGCCTCTTTGTTGAAGAAACTGGTACTGACTCGTATGCAAGAAGATGATGATTTGAAGAAACACATCTCGGATTTTTTTGATGCAGTTAAGAAACTGAGAGAAATCGGTTTAATAGTTATAGACGAACTATTAGCCATTTTATTGTTATACAGTTTATCGGATTCATTCGCCATGTTTAGAACGGCAATGGAATCACGCGATGATTTACCATCAACGGAAACGTTAAAAGTGAAGATTATCGAGGATCATGAAGCTCGTAAGTCAAAGACAGCTGATCAGGGAGCTATGTTCGTCAAACGTATCAATAAAAATAAAAATGCCAATCTGAAGAAGAATCATGACAAGGACAACCACGGCAATAAAAATAATTTTGAATGTCATCGTTGTGGTCGTCGTGGGCATTTTGCGAGAGACTGCAGAACTAAGTATATCAACAAGAATAAACAAAGTGCACAGAGTTTGGAAAATAGAGACGACAAAGAGCAAAAGACAACAATGTTGTTCAGTACTATCGAAGAGGTTATGCAAGGTGAGAAAGTAAATCCTATTTGGTGCATTGACAGTGGATGCACAGGTCATATGTGCAACGAGAAGCAAATGATCGAGGATTTTACGCGGCTAGATTCAGAGCTAAATTTAGCTAATAGCGACAGAACACAAATTACTGGGACTGGTAAGGTCAAGATTTCTGTAGACACGGGCAGTGAAGAACGCCAGATTAATATAGAAAAAGTGTTCTACGTATCCGACTTACGAACAAACCTATTATCAGTGGCTAAGATGACTGATCGCGGGTTCGAGGTTCACTTTAGGAAGAATGATGCGATTGTGATTGATGACAATGATAAAATTCATATGCGTGCAGAAAGAGTTGGAAATCTGTACCATGTTCGAATGAGTAAGAATTCTGTTAATAATATTGGAGCAGTTAAGAATTCAATAGACATGTGGCACCAACGACTCGGACATCTCAACGAACGCGACTTGAAAACTATGGCGAACAATAGTTTAGTACACGGGCTAACATTTAAGGATGGCGAAAAGTTGTCCCAATGTGAGATTTGTATTAGTGAAAAACAGACATGCACGTGTTAAGAATAGCCTTATATTTATGAGAATATCCGACCAAATTAATAAATATATATAATTATCTATTATATTTTATAGAAATAGTTTCCATTGTGGCTAAAAAGGCTTAGTTTCAAAACGAAAGATAGTTGTGATATTTGAATAATCAAGTTAAATGTTTATTTACTTTATATTGCTAATAAATCAATTGGTCATAATTAAATAATATTTCTAATGTTTCCTAGATCTTATCTTGCAATTTCAAAATATCTAGTTGTTTTAATCAATTCTCTGAACTATCAGTTGATGTTCATATTTTATCCGATTAAACATAAATATTACAAATAAATACATACTATATTGATAAATTATGTAATGAAGTTTTAAAATAGTTCCCTTACATAGGATTTGTTAATTATAATCTATGTTATTAGTTATTTAGGTATAATGTATGACCATTTGCCATTGGTTTATTATGGCGGCCATCTTTGATTAGTATTGTTTTGATTATGATTTGACGGGTATAAAAGTAGATGTCGCCGCCAATTCAAGGCTTTTTGCTGTTAGTGTTCGAAGGGTTAAGACATACCCTGATTGGTATATTGTGTGATACAAAATGTGTAAAGCTGGAACCTATTTGGATTACAACGTTTATGTAAGTTATTTGATATTATACTATTATACTAGAATATATAATATTTTAAAAGATGCTACCGTGGAGTTTCTTGTCCATTCTTCTCCACGAAGACCTAGGTTTGCGAATGGACGTAGTTTGATAGGTAATTGACGTTACCTATAAATATCTGACAAGCCTAACATAAATAAATAAATAGTCTTGTCTTTCTGTGCTTTTCTTGATAAAAACCCTTTTCCCTACACACCTTTTTAGAGATACTTAAGACATATTAAATAACAAGTAACCATTCTGACACTGAAAACTTAATAATCGGTATATATTAATACATATATACATATAGTATTTACACCCCGTTCTTAACACACGCCTTTTCCAAAGAAAGGAGAAGATAGTACCACCGAATTACTAGAAATAGTGCATAGTGATGTTTGTGGCCCCATGAATCATCAGTCGTATGGCGGTAAGAAATATTTTGTTACTTTCATTGATGATAAATCTAGATGGTGTGAAATCTACTTCATTGCGAGTAAAAGTGACGTCTTAAGCGTGTTCAAAACTTACAAAGCCTATGCAGAGAATTTAACTGGGAAGAAAATAAAGAATCTTCAGTCTGATAACGGTCGAGAATATGTGAATAATGAGTTTGATGATTATCTGAAGAAGGCTGGAATTAGAAGAAGATTGACGGCGCCATATACACCTCAACAGAATGGTATTGCCGAAAGAAAGAACAGGACATTGGTCGAAATGGCACGATGTATGATGCATCACGCCGGAAGTCCTCCTTCATTTTGGGCTGAAGCGGTAAATACTGCTAATTATATAAGAAACCGGTGTCCAACAACAGCCTTAAATGGTCAAATACCTTTTAAACTGTGGAGAGGAAAGAAACCTACAGTTATATATATGCATGTGTTTGGCTCGAAGGCTTATTATAAAGATAAGGGAAAACCGAAAAGAAAATTTGAGTCACGTTCGCAGCTAGGAATATTTGTGGGCTATGATATTCAATCTAAAGCATACAGGATACATGATCCTGCAACAAGAAAGATTATTGTTACTCGTGACGTGAAGTTCATGAATGAGACAGCATTTAGGCATGAATATAAAGAAATACTTGATGACGAAGAAGATACTGATGAAGAAGTGAGAATAGAATTGAATGCGTCTAATGAGAACAATAAAAGAAAGGAAGATAGCTGTAAGATATTAAAAGCCAACAAAAATGTTAAAAATGCTAGATCAAGAAGATCACTTGAAACAATTAATGAACCAGAAGAAGATGGAGATAGAGGTCAATTATATAGAAAAAGGAAATCAACTGTTTCATGGGAAAATTTAATAGAACCCTCTAAAAGAGGAAGAGGAAGACCTCGCCTAACTCGTACTGGTCAGGCGGGCAGACCGCGGAAAGAATATCACACAGTGAAAGAGAATAATAGTACAGATAGTAAAAATGAATCAGATGAATCGAATGAACAGATAAGTGCAGGGATAGCAATAATAGAACAAATGACGTGGAAAGATATAGAGAAGAGAAGCGACTTGAATTTGTGGAAATCTGCTCTAGAAAACGAGTATCTGTCTCAGATAAAGAACAAAACCTGGGAAATTGTACCACGACCAAATCAACGCAAGGTTATTGGAAGCAGATTCGTGTTTAGTACCAAAAGTACTGGCAAGAAAGTACGCCTTGTCGCAAAAGGATGTTCACAACGGCCAGGGGAGGATTTCCATGAGACGTCTTCGCCTGTTGTGAGATCGTCATCCATAAGACTCATAGCTGCTTTGTCAGCTGAGTTAGGATTGGACATACATCAAATGGACGTAGTAACGGCTTACCTGAATGGTTCACTAGATGAAGAAGTCTATATGGAAATTCCAGATCAGTTAAGCGACGTTCTAAAGAAAGTAGTTGCGAAAGAAAAGGTCGGTTCGCAGAAGAATATAATGACAGACAAGGATATACTACAGACAGCTAAACGCTGGCATGAAACTCTTGATGAATGTGTGGATAGTGTGTGTTTATTGAAAAAGTCTTTATACGGCTTGCGACAATCAGGATTGCAGTGGTATAAAAGGTTAGCCAGAATGTTGAATGATATTGGTTTTCAATCATTGCCACAGGAACCTTGTGTGTTTGTTGCGAGAAAGGGTGATCGACTAATGTTAATTGGTATATATGTCGATGATATAATTCTAGCGGCAAATGATAATGTATGGATGGAAAGTGTAAAGAAACAGTTAGGAAGTGCATTTGAAATGAAAGATATGGGGAAAATATCTACTTGTTTAGGAATTGAATTTAGTCGTGATGATGAAAATAGAGTGTACTTAAGTCAAAAATCATATATTGATAAAGTGTTGGAACGCTTTGGTATGAGTGAGTGTAAACCTGCTATCACGCCTATAGATGTGAATGTAAAATTAGTGAAGCCTGAGTGTATTAGTAATGATGTAATAGAACAATACCCGTATCAGTGTTTGATTGGCGCCTTAATGCACTTGGCAGTGTCAACCAGACCAGATATCGCGTATGCCGTTAACTTTTAAGTCAATTCAATACAAATTACGACATTGAACATTGGAAGGCTGCTAAACGTGTGTTAAGATATTTGCGAGGTACATCTGATTACGGGCTAGTGTATGAAAGAACCGGCTTGCCCCTTTTTGGTGTGGTTGATGCAGACTGGGCAGGGAATGCGGTAGATCGAAGGTCCTATTCTGGCTTCGCATTTATTTTTGCAGGTGCACCAGTCAGCTGGGAAGCGCGAAAGCAACGGACCATTGCTTTATCCAGCACCGAAGCCGAATACATGGCTATATCCGAATGTACTAAAGAGGCCATGTATTTACGTGATGTTTTGAATAGCATTGAGGTTAAGTGTGAGTGTGTGATACTATTCAACGATAACCAGGGTGCGATTAAACTTGCCCAAAGTAAGAACTACCATTCACGAACGAAACACATTGATGTACGGCACCACTTTATTCGCGATAAGTGCGAACAAGGTGTAATTGATCTTAGATATTTGTGTACTGATCGAATGCCTGCTGATGTTTTGACTAAAGGTTTGAGTGGAACAAAACATCATAAATGTCTGCATAATTTAGGTATGATGGTTGAATGTATGTAAATTTCGAAGATCTGCTCACGACTTCGAGGGGAGGTGTTAAGCTATGACGAAGCGCGCGAGCAGTGCCCTCTAACTATGTAATTTGTAAGTTTTGTTGTTGTGTCGCGCCGCTAGCACGGATTGCATTGTTGAATCGAAACATATAAAATAAATTAGATTACTGCTGTAAAAGTGTCTAATTTACCCATACCCTTCAGGATGTTTTTTGGTTATGATTCAAACATATTTTAGGCACCTATTTATATTAAAAAAGTTAAAAAATCTCGTCTGGTTTGGGCGAAAATATTTTTTTTCTGTTATTTAGTTTATATTTTTTTTCTGACATGTCCTGCAATATTAGCATTTTTTTTAAATGCCAAATTATTAGTTGATGTAACTTTTACTTCGACAAAAAAAACTAGACGCTTTAAACATAGGACTTCGGAGATATTAAATTTTAAAATTTTAAGTTAGGGTTGTCACTCAAGTCTATGGTTTACTTCAGTGATGTTACAATAAAAGACGCAAACCGAAAAAACCTTTGCCCCAAAAAGTTCTTTCTCTGTTGGAAGTGACAATGGACAATGTGCGTTATTACTCACCGGATTCTAATTTCGAATTTGAAGAAGTGGAGCTGACTTCAGACGAAATCCTCATTATTTCAACCCGTAAACTCTCATTTCAACTTTTTTTGTTTATGTCTACACCAAATAAGTAGAGTTTATTTCTCCCTTTTCTTTCAAAAACTCAAAATTTATCTTGAGGACCTCCTCAAGATAAATTTTGAGTTTTTCAATATTTAAAAAAATGTTTCTAATAGTTATTGTCTGATTTTTCATACATTTTTCCACGAGCTTACTTAATTATACCTAAATAACATAATTAAGTAAACTCATGCTTGACAACCCTATTTCCATAGAAATTGATGAAAAACTTAGAAACGTTATAGCTCTGAAGTCCTGTACGTAAAATGTTCCATTTTTTTACTATACAAGGTGTTGCTTTGCATCCTCGTCAAATTCAAGGAGGTCACTATACTAATGATTCTCGACCCGAATCAATAATAAAATGAGTAGGTATTTTTTTTCTTATTATCGGAAATAGTTAGTGTAACACCACCCGTATTAAAACGCGACCTGTCTAATACTAGCCCTAAACCGCCAATTCTCACACACAAACAAACGCAAACGTTCATTCAATAATTTCGTATTCCCTAAACTCCGCCCAACCGCACCCCGGCACCCGGGCCCCGCGGTCAGTGCAATAAAAACCGGCGAGCCGTGTGCATGTGCATGCAAATTACGCTCCCCGTGTACTCGTATGTAGTGCAAGATGACGGACAATTACTCCAATGTTGAATTGGTGGAAATGGTCCGCTTGTATGCCATCAGCGGAGACAGCCTACGTCGAGCCATCCAGCTGTTCGCGGAACTGTTTCCCAATCGGGAACCCCCATCACAGAGCGTTATGCTGGCTGCTACGCAGAGACTGCGAGATCATCGGCAGTTTGACGTTCCACGGCATGCTCAAGCTCGCGGCAGCGAAGCCCTGCCTGTCGCCTTGCAGGAAGATATCCTGGAGTACTTCCAGCGAGAGCCACGGGCAAGCACGCGGGAGGCTGGTCGACGGTTTGGAGTGCACCACACCACAGTGTGGCGACTACTGAGACGTGAACAGCAGCACCCGTTTCATTACCGCAAGGTGCAAGACCTACACCCAGGTGATAACGCCGCACGGGTTACGTTTTGTCGCTGGTTGCTGGAACACCAAGACGCCAACATCCTGTGGACGGACGAGTGTTTATTTACTTGAGTTGGCGTCTACAATGTTCATAACGAACACTGGTGGACTCACCGCGACCATAACCCGCACGTGACTCAGCGACATGCATTCCAAGTGAGGTTTAGTTTAAATGTGTGGGCTGGCATAATAGGGGACCACGTGCTTGGACCCTATTTTATCGACGGTTACCTCAACAGCGCCACATACCTGGAACTATTGCAAAACGTTGTCGAGGAGATGTTGGAGGACGTTCCCCTGGCACTCCATCGCAACTTTTTCTACCAGCAGGATGGTGCCCCCCCTCACTACGGTCGGCAAGTACGCGAGTACTTGAATGAAAGGTTTGGCAACCAGTGGATCGGCCGCGGTGGACCTGTGGCCTGGCCACCGCGTTCTCCGGACCTGACGCCCCTGGACTTTTATTTGTGGGGAGACGTTAAAAGGTTAGTGTACACGGAGGAAGTCACAAGTGTAACAGAATTACGTGCAAGAGTGATCAGTGCTTTCGACACTTTAAAAACGAATGTGTTAGTGTTGCGTAAACTGAAAGATAATTAGCGACGTCGTGCTAGACTGTGCCTAGAGTGTGGTGGTGGAAACTTTGAACAATACCTCCAGGTAACCTAAGTAGGTAATTTATTTATTTGTACATAGACAATCATTTGTAAATACGTTAGCTAAATCAATTTTATTAGTGTGAATAAGTTGATTTCAAATTTTTAACTACGCCAATAATACCTATCAAACAAAATTACCGCCACATGCCTACATAACTAGCACATTTTAGATTTAGTAGATCGGTCTAAGGTGTTTTTGCCGGTCCTAAGCCCGTTAAGTAGGAAGGAAAATTTAAAATCAACCAATTTCAATTTCCAAATTCAATCCACAACTAAAAACAAAATCATAACGGTATGAAAACCTTGGGCTGTGTTTACCTACAATGCGTACTCGGCGCATTTAGGTAAATACGAGCGCGCGCGCTGATCTATGCAGCAAGTAGCAACATAGCCAACAAACAGCTGTGCGCCTCAGGTTATACTTACCTAAATCTTACCGGTAGGTAGTAGGATTGTTACATGTTTTTATTATTAAAATCTAAGATTACCAATTTTAGGATTGTTCATTTGAGCAGAATTGCAATAAAACGCCTTAATAAAACTAACATTTTGTTAATCAGCTGATAATCACCGTACTTACAGTAGGTCAGTGAACTTTTCTTTGGGGCACTAATACTACTTTTATTAGTAAGATTTCCGCATTCTTATGATACTTAAAAATGAATTAATTATTAAGCAAAATTTATGACAATAACGAAAGTGATTTTCGAGTTCGAACTAGGATAAATCATTGCCATTCGGTCACTGTAGGTATAAAGCGCGCACGTGCGTATCCGCATGTTTGTGTGTCGTAGTTGTAAGTGGGCGGTGCCTCGCGCCATGAAAGGCGACGGGTGATTCTCCTCTTTTGCGAAGAGCTTCATTCTGAATTAGTGTCAAATTTAAACAACAAAAAAAAACAGCGTTTATTATTATTGACCAGGTTCCGTAATTTATATTGATTATTTACGTCTTTTAAGACAACCTCCTTAATTTTGACGAGGATGCAAAGCAACACCTTGTATAAAGCTACGTAACTAGAGTGTATTTCGTTGGTAAAAGAAAATGCTAATGTCTTATAGACAATTTTATATAATTTATTTTCTAATATTTACAAAATAATTTTTAACTCGCATTCCAGGGAAAGTAAAGACTTGTAATTTATACACGACATTATATATACAATGTTCAATTCATGGTTAATTTTAAATAAGGTGAGCGTTTGTTATTTTGGGAAATATCTACAAAAAAGATTTTGACAAAGTTCATTGACCTTTCAAAAAAACTATTGTAACTTTAAAATTAAGGAATATATTTAAACTGGTGTTTCATATTATACTGTATAACAGTTATATCCATCGGAATCCGCTATAAAAAGAGGATGTCCGCTTTTGAGGCGAAATTACACACTGTGCGGTGTAATATTTTCTACCATCTTTAACATTTTTATCTGTTGGCAATTGAGTGAAAGAGACAAGGGGATCCCTTATTGCTATCTCTCTCGCCTCGGTTATGATAGCTTAACAAAAGTAAACCTACGGTGTGACAGTTAAGGTTCATTTTTGTGTGTTACGAATTTGGCAGAACTCGGTTCTGTTTGTTATGCTAGGTCCATGGGAGAACGAGCGATCGACTGAGTCATGTCAAGTTGGCTACCAACTTAGTGTTTTCTCAAATCGCTTACGCCGAGGCGTCAACGATTGTAGAAAGAGATTCGATAAGAAATGTTTGTAACTTGGCTAGGCCTGCAGGCGATCGCGCTCCAAGCGATCGCGCTCCAGGCGATCGCGGTCCAGGCGATCAGCAGGCTAAGCCAAAATGACAATCTACAATCGTTAATGACATCATCTCAACGTTAAGTCACGTGGTCAAAACAAACGAATAGAAAATTCGTAGACAAGTTTACATCGTTCAAAATGATAGAATGAAATGTGATCGTTTCTACAATTTTGATCGCTACATCCCATATAAATCGTAGCCAAGTTACAGTTTTGACAAGCGTCAACGAAACGATGTCGAAGTTTTTGTGCGACCACTTAGCGATCGCCGAGACCCAAGAGTTAACGATAAAAATCGCGTCTAAATGATTCCGCTGTGTCGCGTATCACGTCATTGTTTATGTTTCAAACTTTCAAGTGCCCGAGTATGATAGTGTTTCGAATAACACAGGAAGATATTTACGAAATAACTAATTATTTTCGTACCTTTCTATGAATTCCAATAAAGCTGCGAACTGTTCTAGGCTTGCTCGAGATCTGGATTCCATCCTATTAAAGTTATCACTTCATTTCGGTATCTTTCATTTAAATACGTTCGTAAAATTACATTCCGCACTGTGATATTATAATAAACCAATTATAAGAAGAACATGTTCTTTATTTCGCATACTTTTTTATCACTTAAAAGAATTATTCCTTTCTTAACAATTCAAAACAAAAGTTCAGCCCGCGCACAAAGTAAACAACTGCGACTTTGACGTTAGTTTGACGTGGGTAGGAACGCTCACCATAGACTAAAGTATAGGTTTTTTCTACAGACGTTGGAGAACGAGCGATCGACTCAGTTGGCTACCAACTTAGCGTTTTCTCAAATCGCTTACGCCGAGGCGTCAACGATTGTAGAAAGAGATTCGATAAGAAACGTTTGTAACTTGGCTAGGCCTGCAGGCTCCACGCAGTCATGCCACAGTCGATCACGCTCTAGAAAACAAGAGTACAGTTACCAAAGCTGCGATTCACGTGCCGAACGCAGCTTTACTCCCCGTGACAGCAGTCCCCCATGCCACCACACAACACAGAGTCCTGGCAAAGAAGCAGACCATGAAGGTGTGTCGGCAACCTTACCTAATGCCCTTCCTCCAGGCATCGAGGAGCTTCTTGGTGATGAGGGAGTACAGCCAATAAAGACTCCCATAGAACTTCACAACAGCCTAGCCACGCGGTGGTCAACTATAATAGTGTATGGTTTAAATGAAGAAACAAGGAAAAACATATTAAGGCGCTGTAAACAGCAAATCTTCCAGTATTTGAGGAGGTGAAGCAGGGGAAAGGGGCGCAGCGCGTAGCTCCGCCCCTACGGCCCAGCTGACGTTACCGGCAGCGCGTGGCTTTCGCGGCGCGGCGGGATTTTCAAAATAAATGTTTTTAATAAAAAACCCGCGATTACGGGATCGATAAATTTAGTGTTCTGTTGAATCAAATCATATTTTTTACCCAAAAATTGTATTTATATTTTATTAAAATTTACCTACCTAAAGATTTAGAGCAGGACAAAAATAAATTATTTCTCTTACAAAAATCGGTCAGAAGGCGCGTTTTATGTGTGTAAGGTTTTATTTTGAAATAATATTTTAGGTACATTTTTAATAGGATTGTAGCAGGTGGAGTTATGTAGTTTCTGCCTGCCCCCACGATAGCAAAAAGGCGTGAGTTTATGTACCTATGTGTATTTTATAAGCCGCTTCTTTACTTTTGTAAGAAGCAACTATTTGTAGGTATAATACCTATGCATCCGATTATCCGACCTCTGAATATGACTTACAATGAGTAAAACATTATTCTCATAATAGGTACCTACAGGGTGATAAAAATCTTTTGGGCTTGAATTAAAATAATAACTAGCTGTTGCCTGCGGCTACGCCCGCGTGAGTGTCCATACTGCCTTATTTGAATCGGGTTTTATGTATACTTCACAGACGTGATAGAACAGAAAAAAAAGAGGTAGTAGGTAGGTATTAGATAGGTTGTAGGTAGGTAGTAGGTAGGTATTAGATAGATTGTAGGTAGGTGGTAGGTAGGTGGTAGGTAGGTGGTAGGTAGGTGGTAGGTATGTGGTAGGTAGGTAGTAGGTAGGTGGTAGGTAGGTGGTAGGTAGGTGTTAGGTAGGTAGTAGGTAGGTAGTAGGTAGGTAGTAGGTAGGTAGTAGGTAGGTAGTAGGTAGGTAGTAGGTAGGTAGTAGGTAGGTAGTAGGTAGGTAGTAGGTAGGTAGTAGGTAGGTAGTAGGTAGGTAGTAGGTAGGTAGTAGGTAGGTAGTAGGTAGGTAGTAGGTAGGTAGTAGGTAGGTAGTAGGTAGGTAGTAGGTAGGTAGTAGGTAGGTAGTAGGTAGGTAGTAGGTAGGTAGTAGGTAGGTAGTAGGTAGGTAGTAGGTAGGTAGTAGGTAGGTAGTAGGTAGGTAGTAGGTAGGTAGTAGGTAGGTAGTAGGTAGGTAGTAGGTAGGTAGTAGGTAGGTAGTAGGTAGGTAGTAGGTAGGTAGTAGGTAGGTAGTAGGTAGGTAGTAGGTAGGCAGTAGGTAGGCAGTAGGTAGGCAGTAGGTAGGCAGTAGGTAGGCAGTAGGTAGGCAGTAGGTAGGCAGTAGGTAGGCAGTAGGTAGGCAGTAGGTAGGCAGTAGGTAGGCAGTAGGTAGGCAGTAGGTAGGCAGTAGGTAGGCAGTAGGTAGGCAGTAGGTAGGCAGTAGGTAGGCAGTAGGTAGGCAGTAGGTAGGCAGTAGGTAGGCAGTAGGTAGGCAGTAGGTAGGCAGTAGGTAGGTAGTAGGTAGGTAGGAGGTAGGTGTAAATCAAGAAAACAATATGCATATTATTATAATGATTTTACTATAACTTCACAAAGGTAAACATTACAATTACTTTGCCGGTCTCACGTATTTGTTACATTTCATCAAAACTTAGCTGTTTGCTACAACAGGGCATATTTTCTTTGTTAGCACCTATTGCAGTAGAAAGGATTGTTAACGATTCTTCAAAAGTTAGGCGTCTCTTAGTACGACAGATATTTTTCTTTATTATCATCCCTTGAAGAAGAAAGAACTGTTGGCGATCCCTCAAAAGTCAGTCTTCTCTTACGACAAGGATTATTTTCTTGATGATCGAGCTTGGGTGATTCTTTTTCTCTAAGTGGCATTGTCTAGTCACTTATATCTGTACATTAACCTAGGATGTTGTAATTTTTATTGTAGGTTCCTACTAATATATTAAAACGATTTGCCAAATTTCAACCGTCGGAAATGAATAGTTTCGGAGATATTAATTGTAGAATTATTGATGGCATTGTATTGAAAACGACGACATTTCACATGACAGACTATTTTGATTCACACCACAGACTATTTTGGCATAGAGTATAACGTACATGTGGAATGTGCAGTGAGCAAAGTACCTATACATAAAGCTATTACAAAAAAAAAAACTAAAAAGAAAAACACTATAGAATTGGTTCAAATGTGCGTGTAATTTAAAAGTAAATGTGGCCTTACAACGAACTTGAATTCAGAACCGACTTTGTCAACCCCGACACGCCGTGGTCTTGGTATGTCCTACCCCTAGAGTATTTTTTAGAGCCCGGAGGCGCGGAGGGAGGGCAGCCCCAGCCTGCCGTGGCAAAGGCGCAGGCAAGGTGATCGCCTGTGACTTTGTTACGCAAAGGCGAAGGGGCTGCTATTCCCGCAGCGCCGGAGATAAGGCAGAAGTACTGGTTCTTACTCCCCTACCCTTTCCTCCCTGAAAAATAGGGACAGAAAAAGTAAGGTTACAATTTAACAAAAAAAAAAATGGTAACCTCGAGGTACTCCTCTCCCCCTCCGCCCCCATCAGCAGGTGTCCCGTATATATAAAATTACCGATTGTAAAGCTTGTATTAGTATAACTCAAAAATAAATATTTCCCTTTTAAAAACTCATTAAAAAAAAACTATGCATTTCCGACGAATTCCCCCCCCCCCCCGGGGGTTCCTATGACCCTCCTCTCTCTTCCCTTCCCTCCCCTCCCCCTCCCCCTACCTACATGTACTTATATAAGTGACCTTCCCTCCTATCAGTGACATATCTTTTAAATTGCAATTAAATAAAGAGCTATGACTGGAAATTTTTTGTGGTTGTTGAATGAAGTACATCATAGTAACGATTCTTCGACCCTGTATTGGTATGTATGAATTGTCTTCTTCTTGAGAATCGCTCTCAACAAGGTATGGCTCCTCTTCGGTGGTTTCTCTAAAAAAAATAGATAAATGGGTTATTTTAGTAACATTGCAAAGGTAAATGTTTGTTTGTTCGTATTTTAATCGCGCTGAAATGGCTAAACTGATGGTACGAAGCTAAACCACGTGATTATATGATACATACCCATAATTTCGTTCTTGTGTAGTTCCGATATCTGTTGAGGTTGGATTAACTGCAGTAAGAGGTGCGAGTAATGTTGCAGAGGTACACTGAGAGTCCCTGGGTTCTCTGTAATTTAACAAAAAGAAAACTTTATAAGAAATTAATTTCTGATTATTAGGTATTTATTTTATTATTTTTTTATTTTATTAAATATAATCTTTCTATTACATTTAATACATGCTCAAAAAAAATGAGCTAACGATACCTCACAGACGTGGTAGGCAAAAAAAAATGATTTTTGATGAGTGTTTTGCGGATCATCTACCGCAAAAAACAGGTACCTAGTCAAAATTTTTGTTATTTTTCTTAACTTCACTGACGTGATGGGTAACAAGAAACACAGATTTTCTTAACTCGTAACTCACAAGTGTTCGTTGACCAGAAAAAAAAACACATTTTTTTAAAATCATTATCACCCATCGTATCTACGGAGTTTCGCTATCTAAATTGATTTCTCCTTGTATATTATTTTATTTACATTATATTATACAGGGTATAAGGGACAGCCCTCCTCATACTGACGGGGTGCATTCAGCTCCTTATTTTGAATCATATTCCACCGGTTTTTTGGTTGGAGTGTAGCCTTAGGGGCGCTATGGCGCGAGGACTTAGAAATTTTTTCAATTTTTTTTTTCTGATATTTTACAATTTTATTGCAGTTTCAGATTGACCTTGACCATAGAAACCATTTTGGTTCTGAGAAGCATAGCCCTACGACGCACCGTTTCCGAGTTAGGAGGTTTTATTTTTTTTCTTGTTTTTACGAACCGCTCTATATTTCCAAAATGGTAGCTCGGATGAAAAACTTTTCAGGAAAGAAATTGTTGCTCTAGTTCCAAACCATGAGATGATATAAAAAAAACCTAGGAAATATTGCAAAAAAAAAAAACACGGAAAATTTTCTAAGTGTCGGACGACGATCTTTTATCTTTTTCCTTAGGGGCGCGGACTTAGCCAAATTTTCAGAAAAATTTTTTTAATCAGATTTCGGCCATTTTTCTTGCAGCACCTTATTAACCTTGTCCATAGAAACCATTTAGGTTCTGAAAAGCATGGTCCTACGATGCACCGTTTCCGAGTTAGGAGCTTTTGAATTTTTTTCTTGTTTTTACAAAACCCTCTGTATTTCCAAAATGGTAGCACGGATGAAAAACTTTTCAGGAATGAAATTGTTGCACTAGTCGCAAACCAAGACATGGTATAAAAAAACCCGAGAAATATTGAGGAAAAAAAAATTATTAAAAATTTTCTAAGTGTCGGTCAATCTTTCAGCTTGTGTATCCTTAGGGGCAGAGGACTTAGCCAAATTTTCAGAGATTTTTTTTTTTCAATATTTCCTATGTTTTTTTATATCATCTCATGGTTTGCAACTAGAGCAACAATTTCTTTCCCGAAAAGTTTTTCATCCGAGCTACCGTTTTGGAAATATACAGGGTTTTGTAAAAACAAGAAAAAAATTCAAAAGCTCCTAACTCGGAAACGGTGCGTCGTAGGACCATGCTTCTCAGAACCGAAATGGTTTTTATGGTCAAGGTTAACCCGAAACTGCAAAAAAAAACAGTTTTGGAAAAAAAAAAATTTTTTGGAAAATTGATGTCCCAATTTTTTTAAAACAAAAATTTTTTTTTTTCGTTTTCTTTGCTGCTCATAGTGCCCCTAAGCGTATACTCCAACTCCTAAAAATCCGCCCCTAAGACGACCCACTGACCGGTTTTTTTTTTTCAGTTACTATTCTTCTATTTCAATGTAAAATTACATTCCCTGTACGCAGCACTCCATTAATGTAAATAATACGGCTAAAATAAAAAATCCAACAATGGATGTTGAAGTACTCTAACGAACGACGCGTGAAATCAGCTGTTCATTTCCTGCCTAGCTACAGAGTTCATCAAACTTGTCATCGCGCTTGCAGTTCACTACGTGCGTTTTGACACGGTAACGATTCATAGCGTATGAGGAAATAAAACAAATCAAATTTATTGGATTCCCATAACATTCCTGATATAATTTTATGTACCAGTCATCTTAGTAATACTGTATTCACCCCATCAGTTTGTGGAGGGCTGTCCCTTACACCCTGTATTATATCATATCATATACAGAGTGGAAGTGACACCGACGCTAAAACGGTTGAAAAAAAATCAGCTGTTCCATATATTTTGACCGTGTAGGCATAGAACTTTTGTAGGAAACAGCTGTTTTTTTTTCTAAATAATGTACGAAAAATTTCTATGTGGCCCGGCTCAGATTCATGTACTGAATACGTGGTAACCGTTTTCGCGTCGGTATCCCTTGCACCTTGTATGTATATACCCCTACGGGAAAAAGGTGCGAGTTTATGTATGTACGTATCACACACAAGACTTGACGAGATCAAATGACCTAAAAAAGGAACACAGCACTGGATAATAAATCGAATGCATATCTTAGGAAAACTTTAGGTATGTAAATAAATGATTTTGTTATGAATGATACAATTCTAGGCAAGTAAATAGGTAATATGGTTCTATTCAATAGAACACTAAATTTGTCGATCCCGGAATCACTGGATTTTCCCGTACTTGCAAAAGTGTAAGTACATATAAGTCAACACCTCAACTTTGGATCAATAAGCATCCTATTATTCTATCTCTGATAAAATCCAGATTATTATTTAGAAATCTAGTACCTAATTATTGAAATATGACTGTTTTTGAATTGCTTTAGTTTTGATCTAGCTGTGCGATATTTTTATTACTCTGTACCTACTGTTGTTATCAATCGAAGCGCGTTCGAGCGATCTTACCTATTCTGTCGCTGCAGGCCTGCCCGCGCCGGCCCGTAGCCAGCCATGGCAGGAGGCGAACATTGTGATAACTATCAAAATTATTTTGTTTACCTATGTCCCTACTTATCAATCCAGAGATAAGTATGTTTCAGATATTGAGAAAATATGACCACATAGCACTTGATGATGATTGTAATTTTTTACCGTAAAGGGTGATGAATTTATACGTACTTACCTACCTACACACGTCGACACATTCCAGTATGAGCTGATCTCGCGTTGTATAGGCTTGTCGTACAATAAGAGGTCAGCTTATACTGAAACTATATAGCTTGATAGTGTCATTTTGCTTACTATCTAACTATAATTCAATTTTTTATACTTACTCAGAAACAGTATATTTTTTGCGTTGATTTCTCCGTTTTCTCGTACAAATCCGTCGTAGCACATTACTTCTTTTATTTCCCATTGTTTTCATCACACATATACGCACAGAATCACGAGTCAGTCCCAAATATAAATAGTAAACAAAACTTGTAAACTAAAGCGTCCAATTATCACACGAAAACCTTATAAAAATAAAAACCAAAAACAAAGTGTCAATTTTCACAAAATAACTTATTTTACTAAACGAATTTACGTAATGCTGGAGCGCCGCATGCGTAACGTGACCTATCTCTGAGAGAGTTAGCCGCAGACTGGGCGTGTCGCTACCAAGTAGTACCAAGCGCGCAACAGTAGTGTATCGCCGTAAACAAATAGGGTTGAAAATGGTGATGCGTTTGATTTCAGTTGAATCTCGTGTCCGCCAATTTGAAAGACTTTTCGCAGTATTTAATTGTTTAAAAAAAAAATACGCCGTTTTGTTAAAATATTTTTACATAAGTCTTTAGTTGATTAAATTTCCTTTTTGATTGTTACAAAAAAATGTATTGTTATCGCTCAAAATATTGAGCAGTTCGAGACGATAAATTTTTTTCGTGTTCTTTCTTGAGACTTTTTTTTTCAAGATTCTGTATTATTTTTAGAAAATATTGTTGCATTTGTCTTTTACTAATACATTTGACTATACACTGTATTTTTTTTGGGCTTGTAATATGTTAGCAATATGGCTAACTCTGCGACGAAAAAGAGTACGTTTTTACGGTGTCCCCGTATGGGTAGCGCCTTAAACAAACAAGAAACACCCAAGAACTGCAACTTGCTGAACCCACCAAAGCTAAACGAAGAAGTGGCTGCTGCTCTCAGTGATAGTGGAGTAAAAAGGGACAGACGTATGAGGGAGCAGCAGATCACCCTGGGGGCTGCCATAACATCATTAGGCAAAGTGTTAAACACCCTTATTGCCAATCAGGATACTACTGATCAAATTTTGACTCTAAGTGACGCAGCCTATGTACTATGCTATGTTTACCACGAAAACTGTATTACTAGACGTTCTTTAATTCTACCTGGCCTTAATAAGGAAATGAAGGAGCTAATGGAGCAGACACCAATATCCGAGTACCAATTTGAAGATAAACTTCAAGACAAGTTTAATGCAATACAAGCCGCAAAGAAGTCGGGTTAAGAAAGAACTGAAAAATGTGCCTGCAAGACCTCGAGCAAGACGAAAAAGAAATTTAAACTACAGGGCCTCCACACAGACAGCAGTTCCCGCGTCCGGTTGGGCAGAAGATATTGCTGAAGCGGAACAAACCGCCAGCAACACGCCAGAGGCACTCACCGCAAAGGCGCCAGCAGCGACGTCGGGGTCAGAAACGCCACTAGCTCAGGTACAAACTGCTAGATTACAGTATTTCTCAAAAGCCTGGAACAAAGTTACCAGTAATCCAACAGTACTTGATTGGATCAAGGGTTATAAAATACCCTTTTACGATATTCCAGTTCAAACTTCCATTCCTAAAAATAATAATTTCAGTCAGAAAGAAAGTAATCTTATCTCTATGGAAATTACTAAACTCCTAGAGGTGCTGTAGAAAAATGTTTACCTGTAAATAATCAATTTTTATCTAGCATATTTTTGCATCCAAAATCGGACGGCACTTTGAGATTTATTTTAAATCTTAAAAAACTTAATAAATATATTACTACACACCACTTTAAATTGGAAGATTTAAGAACAGCAACAAAACTCATGACTCCAGGTTGTTTTATGGCAACTATAGATTTGAAAAATGCATATTACTTGTTACCCATAAAAAATTTGATAGAAGATTTCTCCGGTTTCAGTTTCAAGATACATTGTTTGAATTTACATGCCTTCCATTTGGTCTTAACACAGCACCATATGTATTCACAAAGATCATGAAGCCAGTCCTGTGTTATCTAAGATCATTAGGGTTACTTTCTGTAACATACCTTTATGATATATTGTGCCTTGGTGATTCATATGCTCAATGTTTTAAAAATGTGTCCACAACACAAACTGTCTTAAAAAATCTAGGGTTTGTTATCAACATTAAAAAGAGTGCCTTAGAACCCAGACAGCATTGTCAATATTTAGGATTTGTGTTAGATTCGGTTCAGATTAATATCTCACTTCCTCAGAAAAAGATAGATTCCATTCTTGACATAATACACAAATTTAAATGTAAAAGGATATGTAGAAGAGTAGAATTTGCTCAGCTGATAGGTATCCTTGTTGCTGCATGTCCAGCAGTAGAATATGGTTGGCTTTACACCAAAGTTATGGAAAGTTATAAAACAGAAGCCTTAGAGAACAACAATGATAATTATAAGGCACTACTAACTACCTATCACCAAAGAAATTAGGTTAGAACTAGAATGGTGGTTGTCACACATTCCAACAACCCACAATAAAATAAAGCAATTTGACTTTGCTCTGGAAATATTTTCGGATGCCTCACAGACTGGCTGGGGTCTGGTATGTCATATACATCAGAAGCCACGGGCACTGGTCTACAGATGATAAAAAGTTCCATATTAACGAACTATTAGCAGCGTTTATAGGGCTCAAAACATTTGCAAACACACACAGACACTGAAGTTTTACTTAGAATGGATATTGTTTAAACCTACGAACGTACGTTCTAAGTACATAATGTGCACCTAACTATAGCTAAGTAAGTTATTCATCATACAGTCCACTAACCTACGTATTTAGTAAGAAATAAATCTTCGTAAAGGACACACGTCTATTTAATTCAAAAACCTGCAAATCAAAAAATCAACCCTATCGCTCTAAACATATGGTCCTAAATCGAACCGGATTTGGTTCATCGACTGGCCCAGTGCGAGCGCCGCGAGAACAAAGACATTCCTGAGCGATAAGTATTTCTGTGAGGTGGCTAATTAGTGAATTGAGAGAAATAGACATTATAACGTGTTGTGAACTTGAAAAACGCATTGAAACTTTTACTTGTGAGACTTATATTAATTTCGTGTCGTTTTATTAATATATTGAGTGAGTGATCGTTTACATTACGATAAAACATACAAAATAAAACGACTAGAACTTTCGGAACTTTGTCAGCATACCCGCGGAGTGTAAAAATCAGCGTAACTTTCTTGTAATACGGAGACTATATTACGATTTACGATGGATGATCTTTTTATTTATCAAAATGAGCTGTTGGAAAACCTAAAGAAGGCAGAAAGGAGTTATAAGAAATCACCGAAAGAAAGAATAAAACGCCCATATTTGGAAACGAGGTTAGAACAATCAGAAGAATTGTGGAAAGAATTTAAACAAGGTCATAAATCTATTATTTTGAGTGCCACTGAAACGGATAAGGAAAAATCATATTTTGAAGAAGAAATTTTCGCAGTTTTTGAAGAATTGTACATTAGCTATAAATCAACATTGAAGGAAGCTCTCCAGCCTTTTTTGGTAGAACCACAATTTCAACCCTCAATGTTTTCTCATTCATCACCTATTGCCGAGGTACAAGATTTGAAGAATAGAGGAATTAAGTTACCAACAATCAAGGTACCCACATTTACTGGAAAATACGAGGAGTGGCAACCGTTTTACGACTTGTTTTGTACTCTTATTCACGACAATGAGTTCCTATCACCTGTACAGAAGCTACATTACCTAAAGAATAATTTATCTGGAGAACCGGAGATATTGTTACGTAACTTTCCCATGACAGATGCTAACTATGACGAGGCGTGGAATCAATTAATAAAACGTTACAATAACAAAAGATATAACTGCAACGCAATTTTGAAGATATTATTTACGCAAAAACCTGTGCAGGCTGAATCGGCAAGTTTGATTAAGCAAGTTGTAGATACAACTTCGACTTGTTTAAAGGCGTTAAAAAACATTGGCGTGAATACTGATACTTGGGATATGATGATTAACTACTTGGTTGTCTCAAAATTAGAGCCTGAATCTATAAAGTTATGGGAACAACACATAAGTACGTGCAACAATGACCTACCCACTTGGTCAGAATTAAGAGACTTTTTGGAAGCGAGATTTAGAACTTTAGAAATGATTGAAAGTATTAAAATAAAAACAGTGAAACCAAAATCTGTGGCTAAACCTAAAGTATTTCATTCCAATGTTACCAGTAGCAACGAGAAAAGGTCCGAAAAGAAATGTGCCTTATGTAGTGGTGACCATTATATATTTTCCTGCAAGAAGTTCGGAGATAAGTCTGCCAAGGAAAGACAAGAATTTGTACAAACGAACAAATTATGTTTCAATTGTCTATCGCCAACACACCCCGTCAGTAAGTGTCGTCAGTCCACGTGTTGTAAAAAATGCGGTCGGCGGCATCATTCGCTTCTGCACTTCGAGAGGGAACAGAAGATCGAGAAACCAAACGAAGGTGATACTTCGCCCACAGGTATAGCGAACGAGCTATCTACAGGTATGAATATTTCTGTATCAAATAATGAGCAAATTGTAACTAACTTTTCTAGTAAACATAATATTCAATCAAACAGTGTCCTATTAGCTACCGCTAAAGTATTAGTAGATAGTAGGGATGGCCGCAAATATGTTGTGAGAGCATTGTTAGACCAGGGATCGCAAGCCTCCTTTGTTACAGAGGCAACGGTACAATTGTTAAACTTAACACGCAAATCAGTAAGTGGTTTTGTGTCAGGTGTAGGGGAGAAACAAACAAAAATAAAATACAGGGTTACACTTAGTGTTAAATCATGTCACAATCCCAATGCGTCAGTTCAAGTCGAGGCTTATGTATTGCGTTCACTAACAACACTGCTACCCACTACCAGTTTAGGTATTCCTGATTGGTCAGACTTAAGAGTTTTGGAGTTGGCTGATCCGGGTTTCGCAACACCAGGGAAAATAGACATTCTCCTTGGAGCTGAGGTGTACAGCGACGTCTTGATAGACGGCGTCATCAAGCATCCGGAGAGTAACTTATTAGCACAAAACACTATCCTAGGTTGGGTTTTGTCAGGAAGGATGTCACGAGAATCTACTTCAGCAGAGAAGAATTTCACAAGCTTGCATGTCCAACTTAAAGAAGACGAAATGTTAAAGTTATTTTGGGAGTTGGAGAACGAACCCAATACGATACAAAAGAGATGGTCAAAGGAAGAAGAAAGATGTGAAGAGTATTACAATGCTACAACGACACGAGACAAGGAAGGAAGATATGTGGTGAAGTTACCGTTTAAATATGACAACCCCGAAGCTCAACCTGTTGGATCACGAGAAATAGCTGCAAGGAGATTTGAGTTCTTAGAGAAAAAATTTGCGAAAAGCGAAAAGCTTCGTGAGGAATACAGTAAGGTTATGAACGAATATATTAAGCTCAAACATATGGTTCCAGTACAGTCAGCCGATATTAACAATCCTAAAGCGGTATATCTTCCTCATCACGGTGTAGTAAGAGAAGACAAAGATACAACGAAACTTCGAGTGGTGTTTGACGCTTCGTGTAAAGGCGTTAATCAAATTTCTTTGAACGATAATCTGCTTGTGGGTCCCAAACTTCAACAAGACTTACGTCACATACTTATGAGATGGAGGACTCATAAAATTTGCATTACTGCAGATATTATAAAAATGTACAGGATGGTGTGTGTGGCAGAGGAAGATACTAACTATCAAAGGTTATTATGGAGATCATCACCGACTGAAGAAATTAAACATTTCAAACTCGTGAGACTAACCTTTGGTACAGCCTGTGCACCTTACCTTGCGGTGAAATCATTACACAGATTAGCGGATGATGAGAAATCTACATTTCCTGTTGCTGCTAGAATAACAAAGAGTGATTATTACATGGATGATTTATTATCAGGATGCGAGACAGAAGATGAAGCTGTTGATATATACAATGACATGAACAAACTAATGAGCTTAGATGGCTTTGAGCTACAAAAATGGAGCACTAATAATGAGACTGTTTTGAAATACATGGGAAAAAATAAACGAGATGATCACGAACTGCCTCTTAAAGTTCATAGTTTAGTGAAAGTACTAGGAGTTAATTGGAATCGCGACACAGACAGCTTTGTGTATTTCCTAGCATTACCAGAATCAAAGAAACCTACAACTAAACGACAAGTTCTTTCTGATGTGGCCAAACTGTATGACCCTCTTGGGTGGATAGCTCCTGTTGTTGTCATAGCAAAAATGTTGATACAAAAGTTATGGAAAGTAGGACTAGGATGGGACGAAACCATAAGTGAAGAGTTACTAGCGGAATGGTTACACTTCAGAGAGAATTTGAGTTACATAAGAAATGTCAGTATACCAAGGTGGTTACACTGTCGTCAAGCATCTACAAGAGAGTTGCATGTCTTCGCGGACGCTTCGCAGGCAGCATATGGGGCGGCAGTATACATTCGAGTAATTGAGGAAGAGAGAGTTTATGTGAATTTAATATCAGCAAAAACAAAGGTCGCTCCCATCGAGAAACAAATATCAATACCGAGATTGGAACTGTGTGCTGCGGCACTAGCAGCCAAACTAATTTTTGAGACATCCCAAGTGATGAACATAGCTAAAGAAAATTTACACGCATGGACAGATTCAACTATTGTGCTAGCCTGGCTTAAGGGTGGGTCTAGTCGATGGAACACTTTCGTAAGCAATCGCGTGTCTGAAATATTAAACATCTTAGATTATCAGCAATGGGGTCATGTAACTACGGATACTAATCCAGCTGACTGTGCCTCAAGAGGGTTACAGGCCCCGGACTTGGTGAACAACCCATTGTGGTGGAATGGCCCAACTTGGTTGTCTGCGCGTGATCTAAAGATGAATTCAGTGGATGTCGAAGATACTCAAGAAGAGGAGAGGGCCAGAGTTTTAACTGCTTTATTAAGAACCGAAGAAGAATTAATTTGGACTAAGTTCTCTAATTTATCGAAAATGTTAAGAGTTATGTCATACTGTAGAAGATGGCTAAAATTAAAATTTAATAAAGATATAGGTAAACGTAATGCTAAATTTATAACTACACAAGAAATTAATGAGACTTTAAACAATTGCATTAAACAAACTCAAGATTTAGAATTTAATCAAAAAATAAAGCAGTTAAAAGCTCATGGATGTGTTCTCAAAACAAGTAAATTACGCAGTCTTTGTCCCATTATCGACGATAATGGCATTCTAAAAGTCGGCGGACGTATTCAACAGTCGCAAGTTGAGTACGACACACAGCATCCTACAATTTTACCTACTAAGAGTCATCTTAGTAGACTAATAATTATAGATGCTCACCAAAAGACTTTGCACGGTGGACCACAAGTCATGCTTAATTACTTAAGGTCAAAGTACTGGATACTACGAGCTAAGGATCAAGCTAAAAAATATTATCGAGAGTGTGTAACTTGTATCCGATATTCAAGGAACAATTCGGTACAGTTGATGGGCCAATTACCAGAGGTACGAGTAAAACCTAGCAGACCTTTTAGATCAGCTGGTGTAGATTATGCAGGGCCCGTTAATATAAGACTTTCTCCGGGTAGAGGAGTTAAATCTTACAAAGGCTATATTTGTCTCTTCATTTGTATGGCAACACGTGCCGTTCACTTAGAGGCGGTCACAGATCTGACTTCCAAGGGATTTATTGCAGCCTTCAGGCGCTTTACAGCGAGGCGAGGATACTGTCAGAATCTTTTCAGTGACAACGGCACAAACTTTGTGGGAGCAGACAAGCAACTCAGAGACATGTTTGATAAGGCCAAGTCTTCTATTCCAAGTGACATAGCAGAGTTGTTAACGCTAGAGCGTACTACATGGCACTTCATACCCCCACGTGCGCCTAATTTTGGGGGTTTGTGGGAGGCTGGAGTACGCAGTGTAAAAACGCATCTTAAAAAGGTGATTGGGGATAGTACCCTTACTTATGAGGAGCTTACTACGGTGTTAACACAGGTGGAAGCTTGTTTAAATTCGCGTCCTATTTCAGTCTTAAGTGATGACCCCAATGATCCACTGCCCCTGACTCCAGGCCACTTCTTGGTCGGCGAACCTTTATTAAATCTAACAGATGAAAATGTGTCATCGAGTAAACATATCACTAATCTTGAACGATGGAAGTTAGTGCAAAAAATGGTCAACGATTTCTGGAACAGGTGATACAAGGAATACCTGGTAAATCTAAATAAAGTATACAAATGGAACACAAAAAAACTTGAGCCAGAAATCGATGACATAGTTATTGTAAAGGATGACAATATCCCACCTAGCAAGTGGATATTAGGAAAAATAATTCAGAAACATGTTGGTCCTGATAAGCTTACTAGAGTAGTATCAATTAGAAGTAAAAACAATGTCCTTAAACGCCCTATTAATAAAAGGACTTCAACCAAAATGGGCTAACCGGTGAACAGCTGTATTGGGAAAAAAGAAATTCATAAATAATTTAGTAATAATATTTAGTAAACATTGGTTTCTTTTGGGAGTGTCAAACTAAATGATATTAAAAACGAATAAAAAAGATTTTTAATTGATTATTTATGGTGACAGTTGCTTTGCTGTGCAACATGCAGGATGCATTGAGTAAGGGTTGCCAAAATAAAAATTCAACAAAAATAACATCGATATTCGATGTTTCAATTCGAGAGCTTCAAAACATTAAAATGTTTGATGGAAGACCAAGCTTTATCTAGCCGTTGTGGAATATTCATCATTAGCATCATCATCATCTTAACCTCACACAAATAAAAAAATATAGTTTATGTAGAACAACTTTTTTTTTTTGAAGTGTTAAAAATCATCAGCTTGCCTACGCAACGTAGAACAAACGAAGAAAGTTTTTATCGAGAAAAAAATGTAATAAACGTAACCATTGTAATAATCGTCATAATTGGTATTTCGTCTTCGTTCATTTGAGTTTTGTCCGTCATGGTAGCGAGTATTATTAACGCGTGCTTTTCTTGAAGATTCTAATTAGAATGCAACATGGGCCATAACCAAAATAATTACGCAAAGCAAAACAGCTCAGCATAATATACAAAAATAAAACGCAAAGCAAAACACCTCAGCATAATATAATATACGATTTGAAATCGATTCCATAGGAATCGATTTCAAATCGTATATTACTGATTCCTAGTGCAGAGAACTGGCAACCCCGATCCAGAATCGATTGGTGATCGATTGTCAATGTCATTCGCTCTGTGTTCGTGCTCTTGTTCGTTTGTGAATATTATTTCGACTTTGGATATTTTTGACAACTTACGCTTTTAAAAATGGATTCTGATGATTTTTTACCTAACGATCCCGGCTCACTCTTGGACTCAGAACCCGCTTTAAACGTTTACCCTGGCATTTCTTCGGATAATGAACCCGTTTTACATGACGACCCGCGCATGAATATGGACTTCCCGATTTTGCCTAGTGAATCTATGCATTGTATAAATTGTGGTCTTGAAATCACTCACAGGAGAAGACACATTATTAATCTTGTGGAAGTGCAACAAGTTATACTGCAATGGATCGCACCACAAGTGGTAAGTTCCAACTTCTGAGATAATTAAGTACATAATTGCAATTGAATAGTTGGGTTGGCTCGCACTAGTGAAAGGTTTTGGACGATCATTATTTTAAAGTCTATTGCACATAAAAAAAAAATCATTTTTACAAGGATGATTGCTATACGAATAGCCTAAATCGTAAGAGATGAGGTATGATGTTTTATTGTCTGTCTGCAACAGCAAGATTTTTTAAGACATGGTGTTGGCCATTATTTGAAATACTACTTAGAATTCAATTAATACTTTAATTACAAAAACAATCTGTTGTATTTGCTGGTTTTTTTTTATTATTTGTCATAAATATTTTTTTTACAGATTGGACAGAACAGCTTTGTATGCCATCCTTGTTGGATTATAGCATTGAATGCATCTGCCAGCGTGGCAGGTTCATCATCTGATGCTTCAACGAGCTCAGATCCAGGTCATCACAGACAGTTATGTGTGAACTGCAGGTGTTCACTGTTAAGGATTCGATCTCATGGGATAAGCAATAACACGGAACGAGAGGGGCATATCAGAAGTGTGATTTTGCAATGGATTCAACCACGTGAGGTAATTGTTTTTTTTTTAATAAGATGTAGGTTCCAAAATAACAGCTTTATGTGGTCTTACCATACAGTGCACTATTGTAATTGCAGAGATCTTTAAGGTTTTTTTATTTTTTCCTTGTAAGTGACGTGTAAGCAGACTTAAAGATACCTATAAATGTCAGGGAATAAGGCATTTACTTATGATCAACAATAGCAATCCCTTACCTGACTGTATGCAAAACAGGGTTTAATGATTATAGGCAGTTGATGCTGATGATGATAAGGTTATTCATTCTTCATATTATAATAATGTTCTTTTTTGTTTTAGTTGACGGCATCTGATAGAATCTGCCATCCTTGTTGGCAAAGAGCTGACAGACACAGTACTCGCAATGTTGGGAGGGATGCTATTGATGATGTAAAGCAGGGTAATAACGCAGAAATACAACAGGGAGTTGAAGCACCAGTTGGTTCGATATTTTTACCTCACATGAGAAGAGCTCCAGATACACAAGCACATTGTTTCTTACCTGGTTGCACTGCCGAAGAAAGAGTAAGGATTCCTTTGTGGCTTAGAGTCTTTATTTTTAGTGAGTACAATTACTATGTACCACAGCAATGTAGGATTTGTGAATTCCATTTAAGAAATAATAATTTTGACATTTTGAGTAATGACTTGCATTCAATACAATATTTTAACGCTAATCACATAGAAGACTTTGCTTCATTCATAAAAGAAAGAGTAATATTAGACTTTTCGAATATTCAACAAATGTCTGATGACTCAGTGCATTATTGGACTGGTTTAACCAAGCACCAGTTTTTTGAATTAAAAACTAATGTGCAACAAATAGATAATATGCGAAATGGCACATTAGCTCTTGCTGCGTATCTTATGAAAATAAGAACTGGCGACAGCAACGAGCGGATATCAACGCTATTAAATACACCCCCTACCACTTTAGTAAGATTATTAAAAAAGGTCCGGCAAATACTTACTGATGATTTTGTTCCACAAAACTTAGGGATCAATCATATCACACGAGCTCAAATTGCTTCAAGAAATCTCATGATACCTAATGAGCTGTTCGGTGGAGCAAATAGGAACCCAATAATTATTCTGGATGGCACCTATTTATATGTACAAAAAAGTTCAAATTATTTATACCAGAAAGATACTTATTCTTTGCATAAGTATAGGAACCTCATGAAACCTTTTATGATGGTATGTTCTGATGGTTATATTATAGATGTACTTGGTCCCTATCCAGCAACAACATCGGATGCAGATATCATGATTAATGAATTTAATAATGAAAACAATACTTTACGAAGGTATTTTCAACCTGGGGATGTTTTTTTGCTGGATAGGGGTTTCAGGAATTGTGTCCCTTTACTACAACAGTGCAACTATACTGTTCACTTTCCTTTATCCCTACAACAAGGTGAAACTCAATTATCAACAGCGGCAGCTAATAAGTCAAGAACGGTCACAATGTGCAGGTGGATTGTCGAAGCAGTAAATGGGATTTTTAAAATGTCCTATAAAATATTTAGGAGTGAATTTTTCAATACTGCATCCACTCATGCTATGACGGATTTTAAAATAGCTGCCGCATTAATAAACATGTTCCACCAAAGGGTATCAGATAGACCAGATGCAGGACAAATTGTAAATCTGGTAAATGAAAAATTGCACACAAATAATATATTAGCTGATTATGTAATTGAAAATAATTTAAATCGAAGACGGACACAATTCTCCAACTTAAACGCTACTATTGAAATTGTTGAATTTCCTAGATTAACATTTGATGAACTTGTGTTATTAGCATGTGGAACATATCAGATTAAACAGGCAAAGTCTTATTATGGGGAGCACATAAGAAATGATGGTTCCTATACTATTGAAGTGTGCATCGATAGAGCCAGTGAGCTTTTACAAGGATTTCCTTCGGTCGAGAATTGCACATTATTGCGAGGGAAAATACAAAGCCGACATATAGGCCGTAAAATATATTTTGTATATATATTATATGAAGATAATAATCAAGGCATACAAGCTATTAAGCATTATTGCTGCAATTGCATAGTCGGCCGAAGAACTGTAGGTTGCTGCGCTCACATCATGTCTGTGATATGGTATTTAAGCTGGGCCAGGTATGAAAATATAACTCCACCGGCCCAGTTTTTAGACCACGTTTTATTAACTTACGAAAATGAATAATTTTACAAATAAATTGATTTATTTTAAAGTTTTGAAGTTTTATTTTTTATTATTATATTAAACAATTTGATACAAAACTTCCTACATATATGTTTTCTATGTACTGTAAGCCACTCAATAAAATCAAAAATAGTGCAATATTTTTATGTTCATGTTCAAGCCCAAACGCCATACAAAGTGGTTGATGTCCTTTGTGTATTAACTAAATAAAAAAGGGTATCTTAATTAACTAAATAATAAGTGCTTACTTAGGATTAATCATTTAATTATTGTAAACTAAAATCGTATCCTACAGAAATAACCACAAAAAAAAAAAATGTGTACTTACCGTGAAAAATGTATTTCATGTTACAAAAAAGTGTTACTTACCTGTTTAGTCGAGCTACTTACCTTTTATTATTAATGAGTTATTAGAAGCATTCAGTATACTAAGCTGTAGTTGTAGTGTAGTTTGCTAAGCTGTTGTTATTATATTATTTTAGATGTGTATTTAAGTAAATGCTATGTGTTTTTGTGTGTTCATATTAAAGAACTCCGTTCTTTGGAGGGCGGAATGTTTAAACCTACGAACGTACGTTCTAAGTACATAATGTGCACCTAACTATAGCTAAGTAAGTTATTCATCATACAGTCCACTAACCTACGTATTTAGTAAGAAATAAATCTTCGTAAAGGACACACGTCTATTTAATTCAAAAACCTGCAAATCAAAAAATCAACCCTATCGCTCTAAACAGATATGTAAGACTACTATGTCTTATATAGGGTTGCCTACCGGGATATAAGAATGAAAGGCTTGAGAGTCAAATGCCAACTAGTTATATACAATTTTTACTTGATTTCTATGTTTCTAATCTAAGAGTATATTTACATTACAATATTGCTTCTATGTTACATCGTGATTATCTAGAGTTATAGAGAATATAACCACTAGAGAGCGTATAGGCCGATTTCTTCAAGTACACGACTCACTACAGCGGGCCGGGGGACGAGGAAGAATGCGCGGCTACAATTGGTCAGTTCAAGGTCAAGTTGCATGGGGTGCGTTGTCAGAATTCCTCCTCGTGTGCCTGATGGCTGCCGGTCCCTCTCGATACGTTTGGAGGGAACAGCAGCTGCTGGGCCGGTGCACCCTGGGCGTGGGCAGTATCCTTCCCCGAGGAATGGGAAGAGATTCTTATTCCTCGGAGAATGTTACTGTCCATGGCTAATATTCTGACATGGGAGGGGTCCATTGTGGACCAAGGGGGCGTTGCTCCGCGTGACCCTCTGATAAGCAGAGGGCACAGCGGAGGAGCAAGGGTGGGCTCGGTGTGCACTTACCCTGCCTCCGAGCAGACAGTGAAGGACGCAGTCATTCGCTGTCCCCGTCGATATCGTAATCCCACCGTCGAAGTGTCGTGGAACACGTCTCGCGGCTTCGATTGGGACCGAGGGTCTTGGCTTAACCGCCCGGACCACGAGGTAGAAAACCTCTATAAAAGTTACCCCGAATCTCAAGCGGCGGCGCACCGCGAGGAGATGGTTCTCTATTGTATCACCTAACTTTTTTATCCATAATTTAAAGTGCCATAACTTTTTTTGTCCTAATCATCATTTGTCCGAATGATAACTTACCCGAACTTAATATCACATAATATCACATGCCATAAAATTGAAATCCCTACATATAATATGTCCTAAATCCGTTTGTCATAAATATTACAATCAATAACATACAAAAGACATAAAACCGTTTTCAGTAAAAGCTATAAGTCCTAAATTCAAATTACATAATGTTTATTTATAATAATAATATTCTTAGAACAAATTTGTATAACAAAGCTTTTGCTATGACCTTCTCTCTCTTATAATTTTTTATTATACATAAATAAATATATTATACATGTACTCAATAAAACAGTTGATTGTGAACATGTGGTTTTTGTAAGCAAGCAAGCATGCAGCATGCAAGCAAGCATGAAGCATGCAAGCAAGCACGCAGCATGCAGCATGCAAGCAAGCACACAGCATACAAGCAAGCAAGCAACATGCAGCAGGCATGGTTTCTGTCACGGCTCCGGCGCTGCGGGGCTCCGGCGGTCCCACGCGAGTTTATCGTCGCAGATGGGTTTAACGCTCACCACCGCAGCTTCGGCTTGCTGGCCGGCAAAGCCGGCCAGCCTCAGCCGCGGCGGCGAGTGTTACAACCACCTGCTCCTCAACTCGCGGGCCGCCTAGCCCCTCCGCGCCTACGCGATTTTAAATTACACTCTAGGGGTAAAGCAGACAAGACTGCGTGGAGTCGGATTTACAGCGATTCGTTTCTGTCACTAAAACCTAATTTTTAGCAAATGTTTTAGACTAAAAAAATTATTATAAATGAACATTCGGAATAATACACATTATTTAACACAATACTTAGGACATATGACTTTAGGTCATGTAAAGTTAGGAGATTCAATTATTATAGTACTCGTTATTATGACAGAATACTTTTAGAACTAAAGATAATTATGTTAAACAAAATTTCGGGATTTTGAACATTATGGTTACTGAAGTTTATAGC
Source organism: Noctua comes (assembly GCA_963082995.1). Lineage (NCBI taxonomy): Eukaryota > Metazoa > Arthropoda > Insecta > Lepidoptera > Noctuidae > Noctua > Noctua comes. The sequence goes on from OY720293.1 coordinate 1,331,741, forward strand.
ATACGTGTTATGGATAATGATTTTCGGACAAACAATTTTAGGAGAAGAAAGGGAGTACCCGAGGAGATGTATGGCTGACGGGTTGCTATGGAAAATCAGTTGCTAGTGCGAACGACTGCCGGGCCTGGCAATGGATTATCTGGGTACAGGGGGCACTGCCCGGATGGACTTTTTATTTCCCCCATACTCGTGAGAACAGTATAGAAAAGAACACACAAACCCAAAACACGGCCGATAACTGCGAAAGAAGGGAGGAGAGGGATGCGGGGTCGCGGAGTCCGGCGCCGCATCCAGCGATGTGAGCGCGGGAGGCTCAGAGCTCCCTGCGCGGGAGGCCCGGGGCTGCTGCGGGGAACGGGGAGTTCCTACGCAAGCGGTCCAGGCCGGGCGACCGAGAGTCATCGGATCCGCGGCAAGGGGAGAGGCCTCTCTGCCACCGAGAGGTCGGCGCGGCTTGCCGAGGAGGGGCGCCACCCGGGGGTGGCTGCCGGTCACGGGGTGGTCCGTTCGGGCTCCTTTAACCAAACTGCGGGCGGAGGTCACTCGACTGACGGCCGCCACGGAGCTTCTTCAAGAGAAGAACAGGAAGCTCCGAGCAGATCTGGCCGGTCTGCGCGAGTCCGGCTCTCGCGAGGCGCCCCAAAATGGGGGCCAGCAGCGACCAAGCCAGCCCGTGCCGGTGGAGAACCAGGTCCTGAACCTGGTTCGGCAGGAGCTGGCTGCCTTGCAGGCGCGGTTTTCCGTCCTGGAGGGCAATGTCCTGCGCCCCCCCCCCCTGGCGGCAAACAAGGCGCCCCCGGGCCCGGCTCCGCTTAGAAAGGCGGCGGCCCTGAAGCAGGGCAAGGCGGCGGCCCAAAAGAATGGCAAGGCGGCGGCCCAAAAGAATGGCAAGGCAGCGAACGTGCCAGCGCCAGCCGCGAGACGGCCGCCACCGCCACCCCCCCCCCCCCCCCCCCCGCCCCCAGAGCCTTCTTCCGTGGCCGAGACCGGGTGGCTGGTGGCCGGAGAGAGGGCGAGGGAGCAAAGGGCGGCCAAAAAGGCCAGGAAGCGGGAGCGGAAGCGCCGGCAAAAGGAGCGTGGCGTCGCGGCTAGGCTCAGCGCCCCAAAGACCGTGGCTGTAGTGATCACACTACAGCCGGACGCGGAAAAGAGGGGCGTGACCTATCGCGACGTGCTCGCTAAGGCAAAGGCGACGGTGGATCTCGGGGAGCTCGGGATCGCCGGGGGCCTCAGGCTTAGGGTCACCGCAACAGGGGCTCGAGTGTTGGAGATCCCCAGCGAAACCCGTGGCTCGTCCGCTGACGCTCTGGCTGAAAAGCTAAATGCGGACGAGGCCCGAGTGTCCAGGCCCGTCAAATGCGCAGACCTGCGCATCCTGGGTCTGGTCGACTCGGTGACCGAGGAGGAAGTGGTGGCCGCCGTCACCAGGACCGGTGGGTGCCCTGCCGAGCAGGTCAAGGCAGGCACCTTACGTCCGGACCTGTCGGGCATGCGAACCGTAACGGTAAGCTGCGCTGTGACGGCGGCGAAAGCCATTGTGGAGGGCCGAAGGCTCTTGGTGGGCTGGGTATCGGCGCAGGTGAAGCTGCTGGAACCCAGTCCTCTAAGGTACTTCCGCTGCCATGTGGGGCACCACGTGTCGGTCCGGTACACCTCGGAGGTGGACCGCAGTGACCATTGATTCCGCTGCAGCCAGCCTGGTCACATGGCCACGGCTTGCTGCGCCGCGCCGCACTGCACCGCATGTGCGGCAGCTGGCAAGCCGGCCGATCACCGGGCAGGGAGCAAGGCCTGCGGTACACCCACCAAAACCAGGGGCAAGGGAAGGCCCTCCGCCACCACCACTGCCAAAACCCCCACCGTCGCCACCACCGCAGCCACCGCCACTGTCTCCGCCACTGCCGCCACTGCTGCAACTTCCGCAGCGGGGCCCTCGCAGGGGGCCCGGGAGGGGGCTGAAATGGAGTGCCAATAACGGCCCCATTACGCCTTCTCCAGGCGAATATCAACCAGCCTGCGCTCAGGATTTGTTGCTCCAGAGCATGGCGCAGTGTTCGATTAACATAGCCGTGGTCGCTGAGCCGTACTTTGTCCCGCCCAGGGATGACTGGGTGGAGGACCTTAGCCAAATTCATCGACTCGACACTACGACATCGTGGCAAGGCACAAGGCTGATCCCTTCTTGTCCACCCGCATAAAAGTGTGCTTACAAACTGAGATCCCATGAGCAGAAATTTACAAGGAGTAATAGAAAACGAAGGATTGCCGACTCATTATTAGTCGAATTTATTTTAATTGTAAACGAATATGAATCTTATTTTTATGCAAATAATGTTCATATTTGTTAAGCTTTGAACAAATACAAAACTTAGTAATAAGTAGGTAGGTATAAAACTTTTTTTTAAAACCACAACTCGTAAATTATTGAAAGTATGGTGAAGTGATGTTATTGTTATGCGATTAGAAGTTGTCATAATTTCTTACTATCTAACATGTTGATTCACTTCACCTCTAATTTTACTTTGATTCAATTTATATGCCTACTTTGACAAATTATTTACGTCAATCCTTACCAATAAAAAACTTTGTCTTTGTCAAAAAAACAGGTAAACAACAGTGTTTTACTCATTCGAACGTCTTATCTGTATAGCTATAGCCTATGAATGTTTAAAACCAGTTCGTATTAAATCATTGTATCGGTCACACATGTTTTTTTTTCTAACATACAGCCCCCACCAAATTGAACCTTAAAACAACCAATATAAGGAAGGAACATATTGGAAGAAACGAGACGGATAATTTGCTAATGACCCAAGCGATAAGCTAAGCAAACAATACCAATGTTTATCTAAAAAAAAAATCAAATTATTTCATTGGTTTTATTAAATTAATTTTTACTTTTTGCTTGAGTAATTTTATTGGCCAGAAAATAAATTTATTAAAAAACAAAAAGTAAAAAGTAGCAAAAATAATTCCTCAGTTGGGTTCGAACTCACGTCGTCGAGGTTAGATCACTAGCTAACGCAAGCGCTTACACCAATCGGCTATGGTTACCATGTTAAGTTAGTATAAAATGTTGGGCTTTATTGTAAACCCGTTTATATTATTTTTACCAGTGTACCCGACAAGGGTAAAGATAAAAAAAAACCCCCGTGTTGGGTACAATATGTTTACTCACACAATAATAATGAGCGGCTGTATGAATATTACCGGCTCGTACAATGACAGTTACCGACGTGTGCGATGTAAACTAATTAACTTGGCTTGCTGTACCTTCTGCCTTGGGGATGATACTCGACACCGCTTCTGATTGCCATTTCGTCGAATATAATAGTGGCGTAAATTTTGTTCTTCGATTCTCTAGCTTTCATTTTAATAGTATCTATTGCCTCCTTTGTAAATCCTGGTTTACCGTCAATGCATTGATACCAACTTCTCAGAGTACTTTTAGCAGGTAAACATGTGCTGAAAGTTTGTCTAACAAAATTATACGCTTTCGGAGAATAAAAATGCAATGTTAAGGAGAATGTTCGTAACTCCGGTGAGTATTTTATTTTAGGTGTCCTTTTTTTGATTTCAATATTTGACGTTTACTAATTTCTTGGTTTTGTACACCTATGCGACTTAAAATGTCTTCATTTTCTTGAGTAATATAAGATTTTTTAGTCAAAGTATTCAAAATTTCTTTTAGATTCGCATATTTTTTTACCAACAATCTATTTTTATCTTGAAGCCTCTTCACCTCTTTCTTTTTTTTACTAAGAGAATATATAAGATGGTCTATGTGTCGTTTCATTTTGCGTTTACGTGGAGTCAGGTCTACAATTACAAGGTCTTCTATTTCTTTGTTAACTCTTGTTGAACTCTGAAAAACAATAATATCAACGCCTCCCACGCATAAGGTCGTAAGGCTAAAAAGTAATTTTTTCAGGAGAGCATTTTTTTTATACGTTAATGATAAAATTTATTGTGAAAGATTTTCAACAGATATTTTTGCACTAAGCTGTCAATTATTAGTTCTATAATGAATCCCCAGGCGCTGGATATTATAAGGAATTGTAGTTACCGAAAAAAACTCGTTTTACTTACTTACGACCTTATACTCATTAAAGAAGGTCGTATCTTATTGTTACGACTGTATGCGTTCATAAACTTGATATAAACAACACGAATAAAGTCGTAAGTTTCAATTACGACTATATGCGACGTGCAAACTATCGTATCTCTCTAAAAGGGGGTCGTAATAAGATACTTGATGAATAAAAACCACCATAAAATTGCAGCTAAAATCAATTTTATTACAATAACTTTCATCATAGGAACATAATTCAGTCTTCTTAACTCACAACTCACGTTATTATAAACTTTTATTAACAAAAAACAAACACAGTTAAAACTGGCAGTGGCTCTTCAAAACTTAACAAAAAAAAATATAATAATAATATAAGGATATAATAATATAAGGAAATGAAATTATAATGAAATAATAATTGTCTTCTAAATTAAATAAAAATCACTTAAAATAAGTATTGAACACTCTTGTACGTTACATAATAATTATAATAGAAGTTAGAATATTTAAGACAAAATAACAAATCATCAATTACTTATGTTATGTATCCAGTAATTGATGATTAGTCAGAGGAATCACTACTGTTCTCTTCAGTAACAGTACCACTGTGTGACAATTGTTGATAAAAACTATGGTACACTTGGGGTATTATACGTCCTTGACATAGACTTAGTAAAAACATTAAATTTTGCTAATGTAATAGGTAAATTATCAGAGTAACATGGTTCGAAAGTTTTAAATTCTTTTGAAGAAAGCTTATTTTGTAAACCTTTTTGAACGATTCTAAATTTGAATTTGAAAAAATAAATTAATAACAAAAGATTTACGCGGCATAATGGTAGCGAAGTCCGAAGGTTTCATTTCCCTACAGTAGTTTTTCTTTAAGTTTTATAACAAGTTATCGGTTAATTTCGAATTAATGTTATTGTGTGCATCATGCAGCGGCGCCATTTAACGAGAGAGGAAATGTTAAGGGCAGTAGGCATGCTCCAAGCTGGGGCTACTCAACTGAGTATTGACTGAGGAGATTGGAACAAGACAAAACGTGATATCAAGGTTATGGTCACGTTATCGAGCTACTGGTGAAGTGGCTGATGCCGCGAGAAGACAACCAAATGTTACGGCCATGCAGTTGGTTCAGAGGCTCCAGTCAGAGCACCAGTTGCTTGTGAGTAACCAAACTGTGAGGAGAAGGCTGCATGAAGCTAACCTTCATGCTCGCAGACCGCTTCGTACTCCAGCACTACGCCGAGGAAATCGTTTACGACGACTAGAGTGGGCTCGTGAACATTTGCTCTGGGAAGATAACCAGTGGTCTGTAGTGCTGTTTATCGATGAGTCCCGGTTCGGTTTCCATCCCGATACACGTAGAGTACGTGTTTGGCGAGTTCCTGGTCGTGAGAGCCGTCTGCATCATCCTCAGGAAGTCCATTCATACCACGGCGGGACAATTATGGTTTGGGCGGGAATTCGTGTTGGTGGAAGAACAGACCTCGTTTGGATCAGAAACACCATCACGGCTGAAAAATACAGCAACGAGGTGCTAGTACCAATAATCTACCCCCATCGACAACAAATGGGCCAAGAATTCACGCTCATGCACGATAACGCCCGTCCGCACCCAGCGAGAGTGGTGACGAGCTGTTTGCAGGAGCACAACGTATCGGTCTCAGGCTGGCCCGCTCAATCGCCTGACCTAAATCCCATAGAACACGCGTGGGACATGCTCCAAAGAAGGGCTTTGAGGAATTTCCCTGCAAACATTGCGACGGAAGAGCAACTTTTTTTGCATCTTAGCCGGACCTGGGACAATATACCGCAGCAAGACTTGGATAACTTAATCTTATTAATACGAAAAACCGTTGCAGGACCGTTACGTTATGTAGTGCTTTCAGTTGGTATTGGGGATGAAGTTGAGGGTAACATTGCGGCTGGATTATTTACTACCTCGGTAATACTTGGTATAAAACTGTTGTCAATGCTCATTGTACTATTAATAAAAGATTGCCCGAACATCGTCTTGTACTGATCCCACTGGTCTTCAGCTTCAAGTGGTACCGGCGATTCTAAAAATACAAGTTTTCAATTAGTTAAAAGCTATACTCAAGTGACAAATACAAATATATAGAGATTTAGAAAATTAACATAAATCAAACATAACATCACGGCGTTTATTCCCCAAAGCGATAGGCAGAGTTTAGAGAGATTAGAGATAGGAGAACATTATAGTCCACCCACTTTTCGCCAGTTATTAGTCCCATTGCAATGCCTATTGTCAAACACTAGGCACTATTCCAGACTCCGTGTTATGAGAATTTCGAAAATAAAAAACCCAATAAATATTGCCCGACCCGGGAATCGAACCCGACACCTCGTGGCTGGCAGTTATGTTCGCGGCCACTAGACCAACTAAGCATGTGGAAAGTTAATTTTAATGATATTTCAACTACAATTTGAAAAGCAGAGAATCGTATCTTATTTTTTTAACGGAGCATAAAGCTGTATGTCTATAATACGTCTTTATACGTTTATTCATTGTTATATTTAAACATCGCATATGGTCGTAAGTATAAGTTACGACTCCTAGAATTAAATTGTTGTGTAGTATAAAGTCGTAACTGACAACTGATAACAGCGCATATAGTCGTAACATAAACAAAAAAAAAAACAATGATAACGACCGTTCCGACGCATAACGTCGGAACGGTCGTTATCATTGTTTTTTTTTTTTTGAGACCTATTAAACACTATACTAATACAAAATGCTCATTATTATATTCGTACCACACTTATAAATAAGCAAAATAAATATAATACAAGACAAATCAATAAAACTTACCATTTCCAAAATTGTCATCGACCGTTACTTCACTATTTTGGTTTATTTTTTCATTTAAGACTAGTTTCATAATCTTGGAAACACGTACGTTACTCATTTAATTATAACTATTACTAGTACTTCTCAAACTACATAAACAATAACACACACAACCAATCGTTTTATTTTAAAAAGCAAACTTCTCTATTGTTGACATACGACCTGACATCGCGGTCGGTACTGCGCTCTGATTAGCCGGCCGCGGTCCAATAGATCGGAGCATACCGTACTCTCCGCGCGACTTTATGCGCGGGAGCGTTTAAATGTTAAGATCATTATCCATTAAAAAACTCATTATTTATACATGATATTAAAATTTGGATTTTAGTAATACATAATACTATTCAAGATGGTTGTAATGGCACAAAAAAACGATTTTAGTTAAAAATAATGTTCCGACCTTCTGCGTGGGAGCCATCGATATAGTATAAGAAAATAATAAATTAGAAAAGAAAGAGGTAAAATATTAATATTGAATTTTAAAGAAATATTCAGTTGAGAATACTTACGGAAACTTACTACTTACTTACTTACTTACGGGTTGAATTATACTTACGACGGGAATTTCATAATCATGGCAAGGCCTAAAATGTTACTATCATCAAATGGAAAACACTGTAAAGGAGTCTGGTCTTCAGTTGATGTATCCTCAGCAGGCACTTGTTTATTTGATAATAAACTCTGTAATTAAATATGTCGGGTATCAATAAACGCAGTTACATAAAATTGTATTTGGTGAATCCTGTAAAGAATGAATGTTTCTTATATTCACAATTTCACTTTTCCCAACATTATATCAATAAAAAGCAAAAACTTACCAAAATAGGCAAAAACATCGTTGGTATCGCTGAACTAAATAGACGGCGGCGGCGTTGTTTTAAATATTCAAAACAATCGGGGGTGAAGTGCCTTGAACAAACAGCGCTGTATTTTGTTGGAAACCAATTTTCCCTATTAACATTATTTATCCACTTTTCTTTTAGTTCCGGAATCTTCGGAAATCTCAGATTGGAAACATGTATGTCAAACACACAGAGGAACAAATCTAAGCGCACGGTAGTGCGCAGGCCAAGTTCCAGCAACAGGCTGCGCGCATGCCGTGCACTATTTACACAAACCGTTTCGACCCACTTTTGACCCCCCTTTAGCTCAGTGCCTAATGCAAGTACAGAGATAAAATTGTATTTACGTAATTATATACAAGTACTAAAGCAGTATGCCAAATTTCATAGATATAGCTTCAGTAGATCCTGAAATATGACCCTGTGAATTTAGCTAATTTTGGCACTGACTGACTCACTGACCGGTAATCAAAACCTGAAGGGTATGGGTAAATTAGACACTTTTACAGCAGTAATCTAATTTATTTTATATGTTTCGATTCAACAATGCAATCCGTGCTAGCGGCGCGGCACAACAACGAAACTTACCAATTACATAGTTAGAGGGCACCGCTCGGGCGCTTCGTCATAGCTTAACACCTCCCCTCGAAGTCGTGAGCAGATCTTCGAAATTTACATACATTCAACCATCATACCTAAATTATGCAGACATTCATGATGTTTTGTTCCACTCAAACCTTTAGTCAAAACATCAGCAGGCATTCGATCAGTACACAAATATCTAAGATCAATTACACCTTGTTCGCACTTATCGCGAATAAAGTGGTGCCGTACATCAATGTGTTTCGTTCGTGAATGGTAGTTCTTACTTTGGGCAAGTTTAATCGCACCCTGGTTATCGTTGAATAGTATCACACACTCACACTTAACCTCAATGCTATTCAAAACATCACGTAAATACATGGCCTCTTTAGTACATTCGGATATAGCCATGTATTCGGCTTCGGTGCTGGATAAAGCAATGGTCCGTTGCTTTCGCGCTTCCCAGCTGACTGGTGCACCTGCAAAAATAAATGCGAAGCCAGAATAGGACCTTCGATCTACCGCATTCCCTGCCCAGTCTGCATCAACCACACCAAAAAGGGGCAAGCCGGTTCTTTCATACACTAGCCCGTAATCAGATACCTACCTCGTATACGTACCTCGCAAATATCTTAACACACGTTTAGCAGCCTTCCAATGTTCAATGTCGTAATTTGTATTGAATTGACTTAAAAAGTTAACGGCATACGCGATATCTGGTCTGGTTGACACTGCCAAGTGCATTAAGGCGCCAATCAAACACTGATACGGGTATTGTTCTATTACATCATTACTAATACACTCAGGCTTCACTAATTTTACATTCACATCTATAGGCGTGATAGCAGGTTTACACTCACTCATACCAAAGCGTTCCAACACTTTATCAATATATGCTTTTGACTTAAGTACACTCTATTTTCATCATCACGACTAAATTCAATTCCTAAACAAGTAGATATTTTCCCCATATCTTTCATTTCAAATGCACTTCCTAACTGTTTCTTTACACTTTCCATCCATACATTATCATTTGCCGCTAGAATCATATCATCGACATATATACCAATTAACATTAGTCGTTCACCCTTTCTCGCAACAAACACACACTATCCACACATTCATCAAGAGCTTCATGCCAGCGTTTAGCTGTCTGTAGTATATCCTTGTCTGTTATTATATTCTTCTGCGAACCGACCTTTTCTTTCGCAACTACTTTCTTTAGAACGTCGCTTAACTGATCTGGAATTTCCATATACACTTCTTCATCTAGTGAACCATTCAGGTAAGCCGTTACTACGTCCATTTGATGTATGTCCAATCCTAACTCAGCCGACAAAGCAGCTATGAGTCTTATGGATGACGATCTCACAACAGGCGAAGACGTCTCATGGAAATCCTCCCCTGGCCGTTGTGAACATCCTTTTGCGACAAGGCGTACTTTCTTGCCAGTACTTTTGGTACTAAACACGAATCTGCTTCCAATAGAACACTTTTTCTATATTAATCTGGCGTTCTTCACTGCCCGTGTCTACAGAAATCTTGACCTTACCAGTCCCAGTAATTTGTGTTCGTGTTTGTGTTTGTGTTTGTGTAGCGCCGCTATTAGCTAAATTTAGCTCTGAATCTAGCCGCGTAAAATCCTCGATCATTTGCTTCTCGCTGCACATATGACCTGTGCATCCACTGTCAATGCACCAAATGGGTGAATATCAAATCAGCAAATTTTACGTGTCCACGTTGAGAATCGAGGTGTAAAATGATAGGATGTTTCTGATTTTTTTTTGTAGTGAACTACGTAACTTGGTTCAATTAGGGCCACATTTATTTTTTTATAAGTGTATTTAAATAATCAGGGAAAAAAAAAATCGCCTTCAAATTCAAGTTTGGTGGCTTGTCCCAGTTCCATTTTTTGATGTAATTGCGTTCACCAAAGTAACAATTTGAGGTACAATAAAAAATAAACAATTTTGTTAGTATATGCATTAGTCAAATTATCTAAAAACAATTAAACCATATTATAAAATCTTTTATAAGAGCACAGGACACTCGATCAAAGTTTGTCCAAGCAAAAATCAAATTTTTTCTGGCACTTTTTCAACTTACTATAACATGAAGTTTCGTGCGTGTGCGATCAATCGCGTTATTTATTTCGCATCTATCAGTCGTGCCATTAGTGCGATTAGTGTCAGGTGTGTGATTAGTGCGGTGATTACCCTCCAAAAACATAAGTACTCGCCTTGGGCGGAACGGGGGACAAGAATTATTCAATTTTTGGTGGATCGATTTACTGTTGATTTTAAAGTGTTATAATAGTAAGCTACATGCTATAGCTAATGATTTGGGTGACCCATAAATCAATGACATTAATTTAATTTTAACTTAAAACCCTTATTTTTTAAGATTTTTTTTATGCCTGGTTCCAATTTTGGTGGCTCAATTTTGGTGGTTTTGGTGGCGTTTTCACGCCATCAAAATTGAAAATGACCCGCCAGATTTGAATTATGTACTGTATATGTATTGTTATTACCTATATAGCTAGTTTTTAAGTTGCAAGACAGTTGGATTAGCAAACAAATACATTTTTTGTACTTAGCAGTTAGTAAAACCTATTAATATAAGGGTTGCATACTAATGACCAAGTTTCTTATTCATATATATTTATTTTGTTGCTTTTTAGAATGCCGAAACAGACCAGCGAAGAGAGGCTGCTTAAAAGCACTTCACCGTTGTCATTGAGGACTTCAACGCGAAACTACGCAATTTGGGGTTGGACGTTGGAACCACCGGGGTCACCAACTGGCTAGTTTTATGGAGAAGCAAGGATGAACTCCTTCTTCAGAAAGCGTGAGCACAGAATGTGGACCTGCCAGAGCCCCGATGGTGCAACTTCAAATGAGATTGACTTCATCATGTCAACCAAGAAGCGTATTATGTTCAATGTTGTCTCTACGATCAATTCGTCGAAAACCGGAAGCGATCAAGGCATAGTAAGAGGCACATTGAACATCAATATCAAGCTTGAAAAGTCTCGACTGATGAAGTCTACGCTCTGTCCAGCACAGATTCAAATTCAAAACCCCGAGAGCTGCTGCAATCTCAAAAGCTTGAACTCCAGACTCGTTTCGAGTGCCTAAGAAGCTCATTGGACGAATACAACGATAAGTTCGTGGAAACTGTCCATACGGGTCTAAGTTCTTCAAGACACGTCGTGCACATAAGAACAAAAAACTCTCTGATCATACTCTCAAGCTCATGCAGGAGCGGCGTGAGATGATCCTGCAGTCTTCAGACGAGGCGTGGAAATACCGGCAGCTCAATAGACGGATCTTTAAATCCAGCATATTAAAGATGCAATTGAGCGGCTCCAAGGCATTTGCAAGAGATCTGGCTATTGGGTAGAGCCAGCTCACGAAACTGAAGACCGACCATGGCAGGATCGTATCCGCCAAACCGGAGCTACTGAGGGAGATCGAGAGATTCTATGGGCAGTTATACCCTTCAACCAGTAAACCCGTTGTAAATTTAGCAAATGACCCAAGAGCTAGACTGACCCGACACTATACCGAAGACAACCCGGACGAGATCTGGATGAACGAGATTAAGATGGCTCTGGAACAGCTTAAAAACAACAAAGTACCGGGTGATGACGGAATTACGGCCGAAATCCTAAAGGCGGGTGGAAAACCGGTACTTAAAGCCCTTCAAAAGCTATTTGATTCCGTCATACCCGAGGGGAAAACCCCACAGGCATGGTGCAGGGGTATGGTGGTACTCTTCTTCAAAAAAGGCTACAATGCCCGGCTGAAGAATTATAGGCCCATCTCACTTCTAAGCTATGTCTACAAGTTGTTTTCAAGAATCATCCCGAACCAGCCGGATTCCATAATGGCTTTAGCACCGTACACCACATACATACGCTGCGGCAGGTTATACAAGAGACCGAAGAGCTGCCTCTCCGTTTAGTGTTTGTGGACTACGAGAAAGCATTCGATTCGATCGAGACTTGGATTGTACTGCAGTCTCCCCAACAAAAACGCTACCATGTCAGTCCGACTTTAGGACCAGACCTCGGAATCTATCCTATTTTTAACAAAAGAGAGTTTTATTAACCGATATAAGTTATTGATACTTCCCGAGAATTTGTGAGATTAATCACATTGAGCTTTATTAGTGAGATTGAGGTTTCTGACGGAGAAATTCAATTTTGGTGCCACTGATTTTCAATTTTGGTGGGTACTTTCGATTTTGGTGGCTGATTTTCAATTTTGGTGGCCACACTAGACTTTGAACTAAAATATATCTCAAAAAGTTATGGAGATATTCTGAGACCTCATGAAGATCCTTCAAGCTTGGACATTCTATTCTTATACCAGATCGTTATTTTTCACGAAAACTAAAGAAAAAATTGAGCCACCAAAATTGACAAAAAATGAACTTTGTTGATATTCACCCAAATAGGATTTACTTTCTCACCTTGCACAACCTCTTCGATTGTACTGAACAACATTGTTGTCTTTTGCTCTTTGTCGTCTCTATTTTCCATGTATCATAATTATCACCAGTAAGTCGATCAATCTTTATAGATGTAGCCATAATGAAGTTTCTTCAACTCCAAAATCAAAACAATAGCAATGAATAAAAATCTTCGTGACAAAAGTTTAGTAAACAAACGGCGACGGCGAACGTAACTTGAAAGTCCGCGTTACACTAATTGACCTTCACTTAACTACACGCGTTTATAACTTTTAATTACGATGAACTGTTTTGGTTCAAATCACTGCAATTGTTCACTAATATGTCCTGTTTTTCACTCACTGACTGTTCCTGGGCCCATAACCTGAAGGGTATGGGTAAATTAGACACTTTTACAGCAGTAATCTAATTTATTTTATATGTTTCGATTCAACAATGCAATCCGTGCTAGCGGCGCGACTCAACAACGAAACTTACCAATTACATAGTTAGAAGGCACCGCTCGCGCGCTTCGTCGTAGCTTAACAAAACCTTTAGGCCACTTCCAATTGTCCTAGCGTTATGAAATTTGGCACAAAGGTCGTGTGTTATTATGTAGATTAACAAAAAATTAAGAAATTTAAGAAATCGGTCAAGCGTGAGTTGGCTTAATCAAATATCGAATTTTTAATAAAATATTTATGAACCAGTGATACAATGAGAATACATGAGGAGGGGAGGGGATACCCCCTCCCCTCCTCATGTGAAATGTGAAATGAAATCCCACCAAAAATATACCTGTTAAAAAGGGGGCCAAGTTCCTATCGGCTAATTGTTCGCCTAAAAAAGGGTTGAAATCCAATCCAAAGCCAAGTTTCAAAGTCCAACAATAACAACTATACCATATTTTAAGTTGGGTGTATGGTAAAGTGAATTTCGGCCGGATGGACCGTTGACGTGAATACGGTGGCGGAGGACTGGGTGTGGTGGCGAGTCTTGGGAATGGAAAAAAAGGAGTCTCGCGACCCCGGCAGGCTTTGGCCCTCTAGAGGGGGGCCCCGTCATTATGCTGACACTCTTTGAGGCGCGCGTGGAACACAACGTGCCGTCGACCCGGGCGTGGTCCATGGTCGGACAGCGAGTCGCCCATTACTCGCCGCCCGCATGCCCGCGCCTACGGTGGCCGGAGATCGTCTGCCGACGTCCGGCGCCGTGAGCGTCTACCACTGCGGCTGGTGTGGAGAGAGGACGCTATCCTCTCCTTCACGCGGCCCGCCTCCTCCTTCGCGAGCATGACTGCTTCGCAGAAGGAGGCGACTGCTTCCCACTCCGTCTCGCCCCGCAGTATGGCCTCGACCAATGCCGGGCGCGAGAGGTCTCCGCCTATCGCCACCGTGAGGACACGGCGGTGCTCTGCCCAAGCGGGGCAGTCCTGCACCGTATGCTCCACCGTGTCCTCCGGGCGGTCCTCGCAGTGGTGACACCCAGGCGTTTCCTCCTTCCCCATCTGACACAGGTACCTCCTGAAACTTCCGTGTCCGGTGAGGACCTGCGTCGCGCGATAGGTCAGGACGCCGTGACGCCTATCCAGCCACTCCTCAAAGAGGGGTCTTACCGCCGCGATTGCGGCGTGCCCTGGTTATATAGTCTTTGTCTAGAGTGGTACATGCATACACTTACAATCAACGTATTGTGTTACATTTTAACAACAGGCAGTCTTATTACAAAAAATGTAATAAACCTTGGTTTAGACCTGGCCTATGAAGTCCATCAGGGCTGTGTACAAGTCATTGTTCCTTCATTTTGGAAGAAAAATATGAATAGATAGTCAATAGTACCTGGACATTAATCGATGGAAATCCTTTACGGTTAATGTATAGTTGACCACCATCTTCATTGGTTTTTTTTAATTTTAATATGAGTGCAGTCAATTGCACCAATGACTGTAGGGAAATTTGCAATTCTGCGAAATTTTTGCATCGCTTCCTCTTGTTTCAATATTGTACCAGGCATTTAAATAAATCTGTGTGATCTTCGGGCTATGGCTTCAGCGATTTTTTTGCATATTTTGCTTATAAATGGTTGTGAAACTCCATGCAAATCGGCTGTATCATCCTGGATCTATTAAAACAATAACGAGTTATTAGTTTGGTACTTAGGACACATTATTATAAATTGCTGACTATGTTTTGTTAAATGTAAGGTAAGCTTTGGGTCTACTTACTTTATGTCGAGCCCAGCTTCGTAATGCGCAAACCACTTGTATTTCAGGAGACACAGAGCATCCTCGAGGATCTCTAGTTATGTCTTCTCTAATTAAGTCCACTATTTTCATAGCATATCTTTTGCTAAATCTATACTTTTTCCTGAAATCTGTATCGGATAAGTCCACGAAGGGATTGATTCGAATACGATTTCTGTTGGGTTCGCGTAGCGTTTCTATTAGCTCGACGGTTTCGATATCCTCAATATCATTTAAATCTACCATATTTAAATCCATTTTTGAATAAAAATAACACAAAATCCAAAATTACAATGAAAAAGACGCTACGAGAAACTGACACAACTTTGACAGCTACGACTTAGACCATCGCTAAACTAGGGGGCGGTGTGGTTTATTGTTAGACCATGGTTTAGTCCATGGTTTAACGCAAAACCACGTTTTGTAATAACGTTTTTATGTAAACCATGGTTTTACGAGATTTAAACCTGGGTTTTTAGTTAAACCTGTTTTTGTAATAAGACGGAGGATGTTATAATTCTTATTAGTTTTACATTATGTATCATGGAGTGTTTTATTTTCATATATTTATAGTTCACTGGTATAATGTTTTTAATAATAAATTTTTAATAATTTGTTTTGTGTTTTTTTACTTTCAAACGCCCTTTTTTAAACACACTTGCTTTAATTTTCACATCACTACACTACATTATGTCGTGGTTGTGCTTGCTGGGCCAATGGTAAACTATTGGTACTGTGCCATACTGCCATTTCTTTTCGCAACATTTTCTTAGTACCTAGCTTGCATCTCTTATACACCATGTATAGTGTGTATGCCAAGTACTGCTGCTATTATTATTATCACTATGCCATATTTTTCTATTGTTTGCTCGTAATGCGAATTGGTCGCATCGTTCGCTCCGTTTTGTGCGATGATTACTTCTTTTTTTTTTCTCAATACTATAATGTTTTTCCCATCTTGATGAGTAATGAATACTGAATTATCTATATCTATACAGGGTGTAAACAGACCTTTCATATAGCCGTCAACCAAGCATTCTGTACATCAAACTTAGTAACTTTACGCAAAAATTGCTGGGAATCGACTTTTTTTTTGGGGTGAAAAATCACGTTTTACGGTAGGACTCGATGGAAAGCACTCAAATCATTTTGCTGATGGATGGATTGAATAGTACCAGGGTCATGGAGGTGTATAAAGTAAAACTCTTGCATTAAAAACATGTATTTAAAAAAAAACTTGTGAAAAAGTTGGAACTTTGACCCCCAATATCTCCGTAACTGGAGGGTTCCCAGGTATGGTCTAGAACAAAAAAATGATAGCAAAAACGGGAAGAACAAGTGCCTTTCGGTTATGTTAAGGGTCTATTTACACCCTTTATAATAATATCTACATATACAGGGTGTAAACAGACCCTTCACATATCCGTCAACCAAGCATTCTGTACATCAAACTAAATAACTTTACGCAAAAAATATTGCTGGGAATCGGACTTTTTTTTATGGGGTGAAAAATCACGTTTTACGGTAGGACTCGATGGAAAGCACTCAAAGCATTGTGCTGGTGGATGGATTGAATAGTACGGGGGTCGTGGAGGTGTGTAAAGTAAACATCTTCATTAAAAATATGTATTTAAAAAAAAACTTGTGAAAAAGTTGGAACTTTGACCCCCAATATCTCCATAACTAGAAGGTTCCCAGGTATGGTCTAGAACAAAAAAATTGTCGCAAAGACGCGGACGGGGAGAACAAGTGCCTTTCGAATATGTTAAGACTCTATTTACACCCTTTATCATTATTATTTATTTATATATTTAAACATATAATAAAATCGTAGACTTTCCGTGTCTGTACATTACAGATTTTTGCAAAAAAATCACTGGAAAGTGCGAGAAATAAGTATAAGTAATAGAAAGTATAAAAATCTTTTTTAAAATTTTTGTGTTTGTCGGTTTTTCGGTTTGTCTGTTCGTTTGTGCGCGCATCACGTAAAAACCGCTAATTGTATTCAAAATCAAAATATTACAAAATAAGAAGCATTGTTGTGTGTATTATTTAGCGTTTATTTCATCAAAATCGACCAACAGACGCAAAAGATATTAATTTTTTAAATTTTGTTGGTAACCTCATAGGCGATTTCTATGTTAGATTTAATAATTTACGTAAATAGGTTTTAGTAGTCGTAGTATAGTCGGAATGGCTGAAAATTAATTTTGTTTCATTTTTAATTTTAAACCGACTTCTAAAAAGAGGAGGTTATTAAGTCGTCTGATTTTTTTTTTGTGTGTTTGTTCAGCGATATCTTCGCCAATTGTGAACCGATTTTGATGATTTTTTTTTTGTTTGGAAGAATATTATTCCGCGGTGGTTCCACTTAAATTTGGTGAAGATCTGATGCTGATCTTTGTAGATTTACAATGGAACTCTTCAATAATAGACAGCAAATCTGTCGCGATGTCTGCAATCGCTTGGATATTAATTGTTTATACAACATCTTAACATAACATCACGCCTGAATGCTCTGAAATGTTTACAGTCTACAGTACACCCACAGTTCAACAGTTAGGTATGTTAAGTTCCATTTTATTGGGGATAAGCCTATTACTAAGACATGTATTGTTTACGGTTGACTAATGTTTCACCAAAACCCCTTTGACAATTTGTAACCGACTTAAAAAAATGGAGGAGTTTCTATGTTCGACTGTATGTATTTTTTATATGTACCTATGTTCACTGATTTCTCCGCCAATTGTAGACCAACTGTCATAATTCTTTTTCTTCTTTAACTTCATTTATTTTTATTCGAAAGCCTATTCTCCTCAGGTAGTCCCATTGTCACCAAATCAGGATCTGATGATGGAATCCCAGGCAAATCGAGGGCAACCCTCAAATTTTATAGGCCCATACAATGTTTTTCGTATACTCTCTCACTCAATTCAGATATTTGTGCCTGGTAATCATCATCTCATGTTGCTGAGCTGATGATGGAAGGTATAAGTTGCACGCACTAAATGACAGTGCTGACAGTTTCGATTTATTTTTCCTGCTCTCTGAATGAATTCACAAAAACAATATTGTATGTGTTATGTTATTTAACATAGTTAATAAGATAGCTTAATTTAGGACCACGCTAACGCATTAGGAATTTCCTGTAATGTTAGTAGTGTTTGTGATAAATAAATAAAGTCAGAATCAGCTGATAGAATCCCTGAAAAATTAAGGGCAACCCTCAAATTTTATGGGCATTGTTTGAAACAGTATACTTTCCATGTGGTCCCATGGTCTAATGACTGGATCCTGGAGAAATCGAGCGGACTCTCCCAATTTTATATTATCGATATCTTCGACAATTGTGAACCGATTTCGATGATTTTTAACCGACTGCAAAAAAGGAGGAGCGGTTCTTAATTATTCGTCGCATTCTTTTTTTATGTATGTTCACCGATTACTCAAAGACGCCTAAACCGATTTGGAAAATTCTTTTTTTGTTTGAAAGAGTATACTCCATAATTGGTCCAATAGAAATATTGTCATGATCTGATCATGGACTTCGGTGATATGGAACGGAACTCTACAATAATAGACAGCAAAGGACAATGGCGAAATCTTAGCTGACGTCATTTTGACCGTCTAAAAGTGACTTATATACAAAGGCAGTTCCATTATTTTTCTACGTTTTTTCAAAGTATCACATTAACTAGTTAAAGCCGTATAAACAAAATATTTTTAATGAAAATTCATTTGATTTTGTCATTGACGTTGAGTGTTTATTTATGTGTTTATATTTATTCTGCCTAGTTACAGTAAGTGCAGCATTATTGTATTATAATCAGTTTTAATTTGGTAATTAAACTGAGTAAATGAATTAACAATACTGTTTATACTGTCACTTACGGGATATCTTCCGTGATTGTTCATACAATACAATAATAATAATAATAATAATATTATTTCTTTTGTTTGTTGTACAATACTGTTTATTTCTAAAAGTAAACTAAAAGGAAGTGAGTGTTCCTTGCAAGGAGGTAAAAAGATTGTACTGTAAAAGTAAATGAATTACTTTCAATTAATGATTGGCAGAAAGACTAATATCCCAAATCTAAAAAAAATATAACTTGCGTTTTACAACCTGTTGATTGGTTGTTGTGGTGTCTTATGTCACAGACGCTTGTCCGCTTGCGCTTTGTGTTGCTTTCGATTGTTTTCCGTTTTCTTTAATTTTCACTTGACCCGGACTGCTTATGGACTGTGATATTCCCCTGTGTGACCCTGTGCGTGTTTCTGGACTCCCGAGATTTTCCTTGCCTCATCATTTGGATTAGTTATTAGTGAACTAGTTTTTTGCTAAGTACCGCTAAGATGAAAGGTCGTCGTGGCAGACCGATACGAATTATGTGTATCAACTGTACTATATGCGTCAATACACTGCGCCGATATCGTGCATTGGATCTTGATACTAGAGTGACTACATTACTGTGTAGCTGGGTATATCCCCGAATCGTAAGTAGCTATTTTCTATTATTTTTATTTTTCCATTCTTGATTATTTACCTTATTAATAGTTTACATTTTAGATACCACAACACATATATTTTGTTCAAATTGTAGATGTTGACCTGGGCAGTGAACCGGCCATTTTTAAGAATACAAGACAGATACAATAATATAGGTTCTGTGTTTTTTTTACTAGAAGACTCAGATAGGGTACAATTTTATTGCAGATAACAATATTTTCAATTTGTTTCAGATTACTGAAGATGACTATGTTTGCGAAGAATGCAGAAATCTTGCGATGTTTAGTGTCAATCATGACTTGCAACAACAAGTTGCAAGCAGTGATAACCAACAAGCCGGATCAAGTTACCAAGGCCACACTAATGTGTGTCTTTTATGTGGCTCTTCTATTCTACGTAGACAAAGTGACAGAATACTGAGAGAAAACCCTTCTGAACTACAGCAGTCTATGATAAATATTCTAGAGAGCAGATTAGCACCACGACAGGTATACTACTAAATTACATTCTCCACAACCTTAGAAACACAAGAATTAATAGGGTTACCGTCTTGGGTCTCATATTATTTCATTGGGGAATTCGAAGTAAAAGTTTCTATACCAGCAACTGCATAATAGCTTGAAATTACTGGCCTATTCATATCCTTTTGCTTTATTTGCAGATTACAGTATCTGATCGTGTGTGCCATCCTTGTTGGTTACGCACTCAAAGAGAAGCACGGCGTGGAAACATTATTGATGACACTAGATCCCTACCTGGTAGTTCCCACCCAGCTCAAGAGGAATCTCAAGAGGTTGACCAGCCTTCTGGATCTAATCCATCGGACCCAAGTCCTAATCGTCAAGCGGATGTGCAGAGCATAGTTTTACCAGACTACAGACGTGCAGCTAATGCTAACCATCATTGCGTATTTACTGTTTGTTATGAGTTCCCGATATTTCGGCGCTGTTGCAAGCACCATGATCACGGATAAACTGAAGTTATTGCGGGTGGGTGTTTATGAGCAGACAAATCGGTCTACCCTCTTTCTTGTTCGTTTTTTGCACTCGGTACCGCTACCACTGTCACTCGCAACTCGATTCTGCTCCCGACACACGAAACTCACTGTGTCCGCTCGCGAACTTTTTTCGGCACTTTTCCGCTTTTTACACAGCTGGACCACTGGATTCCAGGCTCTCGACAGTTGAAACCCATCCTCCCGGTTGAAGTTCCTATATTTGGTAATCTCAATAGCTTCTTTAACCAGTCTAGGAATATAGTGGCGTTAATATCCCGTTAGTATTAATAGTAATGTTAGTGACCATGATAGTTTAAAATCTTATATCATTGCATATTTACAAATTGTAGTAGTACCACACTGCATGGTATATCAGATAATTTACGTGCGACTGTTTTAGGTAATTATAAATATTACTTGCCAAGCCTAGCTCGAATTTGCTCAGAACATTTAATTAGTAATTCATGGGAGACACTATTCCATTCTGAAAACAGCATGGATACATTCACTGCTCAGCAGGTACAACATGTGTTTTCTTTTGTAAATGCATTCCATCCAACGCTAGACTTTGAGAATGTGCAAGAAATAGATGATAGCATTTTCGAATATTGGATAGGCCTAACAAAAGAGAAGTTTAATACTTTATTTCAAGAGGTATCCCGCCTTAGTCAAATAAAAAGAGGAAGTTTAGGCTTAGCAGCATTATTATTAAAAATGAGGACAGGTGATTCTGATGAAAGAATTGCCACATTAGTAAAAGTTCCACGACGAACTTTGGAGTCGTTGATGGACAAAGTTAGAGAGGTCCTCCTTCAGGATTTTGTACCAGTGCATTTGGGCATAAATCAGTTAAGGCGGGAACAATTAATGCAACATAATTTGTTAATACCGAATGGACTCTACGGAAATGGTAACAATGCCATTGTAATATGTGATGGCACGTACATATAAAACAAAGTTATTCCCTACATAAATACAGGAACTTGCTAAAACCTTTCATGATTGTTGCATGTGATGCATATATTGTTGATTGTTATGGCCCATATAAAGCAACTACATCAGATGCTGAAGTTATGTCCGGTCTATTTTCCTCTGGCAGTTCTTTACGATCATATTTCAGAGAAGATGATGTGTTCATTCTGGACAGGGGTTTTAGGGACTGTATAAGTTTACTAGAGGGATGTGGGTATAGAACATGTATGCCAGAATCACTTTTAGAAGGCGAACATCAATTAACTACAGCTCAAGCCAATAAAAGTCGTTGTGTCACTATCTGCCGATGGGTGGTAGAGGCTGTGAATGGCCACTTTAAACGAGATTTTAAACTTTTTAGGCAACAATACTTTCATCGGTCTCTACCACAAATAGCGGCAGCTCTTTTGAACAAGTTTGGTGTTCGCTTCCAAAATAATGAAAATGCAAATGAAATTCTTGAAATAATTAGAGAAAGGATGAACTTATCAAACAATCTGGCAAATATGGTTGACGCCTTACATATGAATAGACGAACCTCACAATTTCGAAGTATCACTGCTGATCGCAATAATGTTTTATACTTCCCAACCTTGGAATATAGAGATTTAATTCTCTTCGCCCTGGGAACGTACCAAATAAAACAAGCTCGCTCATATTATGGCGAGCATGTACGTTTCCACGGTGGGTACAGAATTGAAGTTTCCAGTGAACACATTGATTCCTCTGAATATAATCTTAGAAGCACTGGCGTGACAACACTGATAAGAGGTAAAATTAAATCACGTCACGTAACCAGGAAGCAATATTATGTGTACATCCTAATAGAAAATGATATTCCTGGACGGACAGGAATCAGTGAGTACTGCTGTAATTGCTTAGTTGGTCGGCGCACAGTAGGATGTTGCGCTCATGTAATGACGCTAGTCTGGTACTTAGGATGGGCCAGACATCAGCAAAATATTACAGCACCTGCAGAATTTCTGGATGAAATCATTGTAAGAGAGGATGACGAAGAATAAATATGAATGTTAAAAAAAAACTTGTTTTATTGGTTCTTATCAACTTACTCAACATATTCCACACACATTCTAGGATTTTATAAATACTTATTAATCTGAAAGTTAGCAAGTATTTATAAAAACCCAAAATACTATCATAATCCTATTGCTTCAATACCCCTTTACACCCGCGCTGAAACGAGCGTGAGTTTTACTTTTAAAAATTCTGGCGCCAAATTGTTTACTTTTTGCGAACGCAACCGGCATCGATCGACCGTGCGGGTGTCTCGCATACACTAACAAAATCGCGGGGCCGGGGCGTTCAGTGTCCTGTGAGCCTTGATGAAAGATGGCGGCGTTTTTTGACCCTCGCAGCGTCACGGGTAAGTACTTGTTTATTGTGTTATTTGTTTAGTAATGTATAGTGTTTCTATGTAAATTACAAGTTAAAAGAACATTTAATGAGTGAGTTATTTTAGTTTGATGGATTTCATTGTAATTTTGACACAATTTAGTTGTAAATTTTTACTGCTACGATCATGTGGCTTCGGTTGTGAGTGCGAGAAATAAATTCAAAACACGTCAACCGTTATTAGTTTATTTTTGCCTGAATTTAATTAAAATTTATATGTTTTATCATGTTTTTAGGTCGGGATTTAAATGAAGATCAAGTTTTGCAAATCTTGGGCGATGGAAACCTTTCCGAAATTGAGGATTTTGATGAAGATGATGACAATTTTCAACCAAATGTCCTGGAAGACCTCAATTTTGATGGCATAGAAAACGAAGAAGAACCTGAGCTGGATCCCGAGCCAAACACTCGCCCTGACACTCTCGCACCTTCAACAGCTGAACGCCGCCAAACAACTACGCGTCTAGCTCCTCGCAAGCGGGTCTGGAAACAGGTACCTTTCCAAGATTCATCTCATGACTATACTTCGCTGCCAGTAACTACTATGAGGACCCCTATGGAATATTTTTCTGACTACTTTGATAAAGATTTTTTAGAAGAAATATCTAGGTGCACAAACTTGTACCATCTCAGAAAAACGGGCCGCGAACTTAAAACTAGTGCAGTCGACATAGCCAAAGTGCTTTCGATTCACATTATTATTGGATGTATTCCTTACCCTCGTATCCCAATGTACTGGAGAGCAGGATTGAGATTGGAGGTTATTAGCAAGCAAATGCCTCGTGACCAATTTTTAACTATTCGTAACGCACTGCACGTTGTTGATTCAGACGAAGCTCCGCCAAGTGAAAGAACCAATCCATTATGGAAGGTACAGCCGATGATAAACAAGGTAAAAGCTACTTGCAACAAACTTGAAAGAGTCCCCGGGTTTTACTCGATTGACGAACAAATGGTGCCATTTACTGGTAGGTGCAGTCTTCGTCAAGTAGTTAGAAACAAGCCACGCCCCGTTGGTCTAAAAAACTTTGTACTGACCACAAGTGAAGGCTTGATGCTTGACTTCGACATTTATCAGGAGGCTAAAACAATGTTTGGAGACTCGCCACTCGGGCTTGGGCCTTCTGTAGTTCTCCATTTGAGCAAGAGTGTTCCACCTGAAAGCTGTATTTACCATGACAGATATTTTACTACTGTCGCATTGATCGAAGAGATGCACAAGAGAAATCTTCACAGCACTGGAACGATAATGATTAATAGGATCCCTGACCGTGCAGTAATTTAATTTAAAACTGACGCTAGGATGACTCGAGGTGAAAGTCAAGCGTATGTCCGCAAACCAACGGTTATTGTTAAATGGAAGGACAATAAGTCTGTTTTAATGGCGTCCAACTGCACCGGCTCGTCTACTACATCTATAGTAAAACGGTGGGATAAAAGCAGGAAGACTTACGTGGATGTATCCGCTCCTAAAGTGATAGAGCGTTACAATCAGTACATGGGTGGAGTGGACGTACTGGACCAGCAAATGGAGTACTATAGAACTTTTATTAAAACCAGAAAATGGACGCTGAAGGTACTCATACATTTTCTTGATTTGGCCATTGTAAACTCGTGGCGGCTGTATCGCAACGATTGCCAAGCCAATAATTTAAGCAGGAAAGACATTTTGCCCTTGTTAGATTTTCGTCTCAATATAGCTGACGGATTATCTTGTATTCCACCCAAAGAACGTCGAATGTCGAGTGATACCGAAAATGATCCGGCAGTGGAAAATGATTTTCCAATTAGAAGAAATTACAGACCGGCAAATAAACCCTCTGAGGCAAAAAGATATGATGGTTATGATCATTTTCCAGTGTTTGACGAAATTAAAGCCCCAAGGATGTGTCGGCATGAAACTTGTGGCAGCCGCACGAAGATACGATGCGAAAAATGTGATACTTATTTATGCATCTCACGTGGAAAAGACTGTTTTAAATCATATCACCAAAAGCCATAACTTTGATAGTTTCTTATTGTTTTTAAAATTATATAACTTTGCCAAGTTTTAGAAGTTTTCTGGTTTTGTTGCAAATTATAAAGAAAAATTATGACCTTTGTTACAAATGTTGATTTTTTAAGAATTAAGGATTAGGTACTAAGTTTTTTAATGTTGACTGATACTAGAATGACTGATTAAAGTACTAAGCTAGTAAACAAGTAAACATTCAATTTATTTTCCATCCAATTATCAAGATAAACGTTCAATTTAAATTACCCTCACGATCGTGAGTAGTCAAGTTGTACTTGAAACTCACGATCGTGCGGGTTAACTCCTGGGTTATCTATAAACCTGAGATTTTTTCTAGAATTTTTTCTTAGCATCTAAGGCTATATAGAATGCTATAAAAAACATGACGTAGAGAATTTCGAAAAAAAAAACCATCGGGTGTTAAGGGATACCTAAAACAATACTGACAGTGACTGGCAGCCTCAGACCTGTTGTATGTACCTACATACCAGTTGTATTGTATACCTATGGTAAGGCCTCCTGCCAAAGACTTTTACAAGACATTGCATGCTGAAATACTAATGCAATGTTGCCCTTTTACTTCCTCGAATTGGAAATACCATAGATATAACCTACAAAAGTTCATCACTGAATTTCTATTATTCTCGGCCTTCTCGACCAAAAATTCTTGCAGAAACCAATTCAGAAGTTGACGCCGAGTTAAACAAGATATTTTTCATTTAAAGACGCAAGAATTAAATCTCAGCTAAATGAATGTATGGGTGGCTGCCATTGTTCTTTGTCGTGATTGCTGCAATCGCTTGGATGTTTATTGTTTACACAACATCATAACATAACATCACGCCTGTATACTCTGAGGGGGTACGCAGATGTGTACAGTACACCCTCATTTCGACAGTTAGGTATGTTGAGTTCCATTTTATAGGGGACTAGCTGTTGCCCACGACTTCGTTCGTGTGGACATTTTGATATGTATGTGTGAAAAAAAAACGATAACCTATATCATTCCTCAGGATATAATCTATCAATTGCTTTTCATTACGATCCAATCAGCCGTTTAGTCATGAAAACGTAACAAACAAACAGAGTTACTTTAGCATTTATAATATTAAAATGGATTATTTTGTAGAGGATACTAGGAATAAACTACGACTTCACGTTCCCATGTAATGTTCCCTAATAATGCCAAAACAATACGCGCTCACGTGAGCGAAGCCGCGGGCACAGCTAGTTCACTAATAAATGTTTGCTGTAAGTGTAACACTTTAATGTTGAATGCTATCTTTTGAGTTATGCAGTGGCCTTCCCATAATGTTTTCCGTTGGCTCAACAAAATAGCTGATATGCATACTACTCACTATTGTTTTGTACTCTGCTAAGTTTAGTCAACACTTTTACGTACTAGTTATTACCCATGTTTGCTTGCACTTATTTTATTTATTTATTTATTTATTAGGGACAAAAAACAGTTACATGTTAAAGTTTAAAAGTATGAGTCGTTACATAAATAGGTAAACATATAACCCATACCATTGTCCACGGGTTAGTAAATGAACAAATAAAGAACAGAATGATAATTTTGTCTTATATAGTTTGAATTAATAAAAAAATATTAGATTAAGATTGTGGTGAAAGAATGTTTATAGCCAGTGTTTTAAACTTGTTACTAGAAGGAGAGAAGATATCTATGTCCATGAAGTGTGTGTTATAGGTTTCCACAAGTTGACGAAGAGGCACTCGTGCCCCGGCGTTGGTCCTGCATGAATCCACGTGGAACAACCGGGGCACGCGGGCCGCCCGTCTGATAAAAGTTCTAGGTACTGAATAGCGTAACTTATTTGTGATTTCAATACAGTCAAATCTATTGTTACACAAACCATGCAGCATCATGGCCACCAGAAGTAAACGCCGAGACTCTAAACTTAAGACATTATATTGCTTTAGTAATTGTGTATACGGAATTCTCGAACGGTAACATTTATAGTACACCGTATTTAAAAACTTTTTCTGTACTAATTCTAATTTAATGTTGTATTTGAGGTAGAACGGATTCCAGATAGGAATCGCGTGTTCTAATTGAGATCTTATCAACGTTTTATATAATAGCAAAAAAGTAGAGGGCCGCACGAAGTCTTTCGAGGATCTCATGACAAAACCATACATCCGAAAGGCTTTATTTATTATATTTTCAATATGCAAGTCAAAGTGCAAACATGAATCAATAACAGATTCCACCACAATTAATTTTTGGCTGTTCAAAGTATATCTAAAATTAATTTTATTTTTGTTTTTAGTAAAAGATATACTATGACATTTCGGAAGACTAAGAAAGAGTTTGTTATCTTTACAGTATGCATCAAGTCTGTGAAGATCTTCTTGGAGGAATAGGCAGTTATCGAGTTTTTGGCAGGCTTTGTAGATTTTTATATCATCCGCATACATCAGGAAATTTGCATTAAGAAAGCAATGCTTTATGTCATTAATAAACAGGATAAAAAGCAAAGGGCCCAAGATGGACCCTTGAGGAACTCCGGACTTGACAGTTACAATTTCAGATTCAAAAAATCAAAATCAAAATCAAAATCAAATCAAAATCAAAGCATTTATTTCAAATAGGCCAGTTACAGGCACTTTTGAATTGTCGAAACAAAGACAACAATAGCTACAGTCCCAGTCACAAGGCATAAAAACTGTGAAAGTACTGTAGTTGCCCATTCCCTAACGTAGATCTCTATGGAGAAGAACGGGCAAGAAACTCCATGGACACTCTTTTAAATCAGTATACTTTTACAAACTCTTGGTTACATTATTCATGTTGAGATGGTACATTATGTGAGAACGATGTAGCAAGATGTGTACGTTAAAAGTGTCCATAGTAAACAATTAAAAAAAAATATAAATAAAAATAATCAATTCAAATAAGCCGTGGCAACCAAGAGATGACCAGTCACAACTGACAGCGCCCGTTCACGAACATGACGCATGTATCAGCACCATTCAACTCAACCATTTTGAAGGGAACTAAATGATCCGACACACGCGCCACCATCAGCGAGACATTTGAGTGAGCATGACACACTCCTAACCGCCAGGGCACATTCAAGTCAAGAAAAGACGTAGGTTTCCCGCGAATGACAGCTTTCTATTACATAGTACTCACACAATATGGGCTATGCGGCTATATAATACTAAAGAGATTGAATTTATACAAAGCAAAGATAGTTGTACAATCTTCAGCAGCTCCAACATACTATTTAATGCTTCTTCTTCTTAGCGTTTCGATGGCAAAAAGTTTAAATATGCTTAGCCCAAAACTCAGCCACGTGTACCCCGCTCACTGATGCAGTAAATAAATCATCAAGAGCGCAGGTGATTGGGATATGTAATGCTATTCATTTATGCGTCCCTGTCCTTGTGGAGCAGGACCGGCATTGAGCCAAGCATTTTTATCAACGATATAATCGTCTAACTTGTAATATGCTTGCCTACACAGTGTGCGTTTAATGCATGTTTTAAATTTCGTTTCATTCAGTTCAAGAATACTTTGTGGAATTTTGTTATAGCATCTCAAACAGTACCCCATGAAAGATGAGTCTACTTTAGCGAGTCTGAAGCCTGGCTGAACTAATTGATCTCTATTTCTAGTACTGTAATTGTGTCTGTCACCTCTTTTTTTAAAAAGATGTAGATTTTTTCTTACATACATTATGTTTTCATAGATGTATTGAGAATGTACCGTCATGATGTTAATTTCCTTAAACAGTTCCCTTAGAGAATCACGCCTACGAAGATTATATATGGCTCTGATGGCTCTTTTTTGCAGAATAAATATAGACTCAATGTCAGCAGCCCGTCCCCATAGTAAAATGCCATACGACAGTAAACTATGAAAGTAACTAAAATAGACCAGTCTAGCGGTATCTACATCAGTATATTGACGGATTTTTCTAATAGCATATGCTGCTGAACTTAGCCGCCCCGCAAGAGATGTTAAATGAGAACCCCATTGTAGCCTTGAATCAAGCGTAATCCCCAGGAAAACTGTTTTATCTACAAATTCAAGCTTCTCTTTATTCAATACTATATCACAATCGCTACTTTTAACATTTGGTAAAGCAAATCTTATGCATTTCGTTTTTTTTTCATTTAACACTAAATTTTTTGCTGTGAACCAGTTATGGACCTGAAGTAGGGCATTATTCACGTCATCTAGATTTTGGGCCCGTCTATTTATCTTAAAAATAAGGGAAGTGTCATCAGCGAATAACACCATATTATGAGGTTGGTTTTTCAATAAATAGGGTAGATCGTTTATATACACTAAGAAGAGGAAAGGACCCAATATTGAGCCTTGCGGAACCCCCATTTTTACTTTTAAACCCTGTGAATTAACACCATTTATTTGAACTTGTTGTTGTCTATCCTTCAAATAAGATTTCATCAAACTAAGTGCAAGTTTACTTAGTCCGTAATGCTCAAGTTTCAAAAGTAATGTGTCGTGATTTACGCAATCAAATGCTTTGGAGAGGTCACAAAATATTCCTATGGCGTCTTGGGACTCTTCCCACGCAGTAAAAATGTGCTTTAATAAGGTTACACCGGCGTCAGTTGTACAACGTCCCTTGGTGAAACCATACTGTTGATCGTGTAAGATTCTGTTGGTGTTAAAATGATTGAGCATTTGATTCAGCATTACCTTTTCAAAAACCTTGCTAAAAACTGGCAACACGGATACAGGTCTATAATTATTAGTATCTTTACTATCTCCGGATTTGAACAGAGGTATGACTTTACTGTATTTCATTAGATCAGGGAAAACTCCTTGGTCTACACACAAATTAAAAATTAAGGCTAAGTATGGTGCAATAGTCTCAACTATGGATGTACAAACTCTGATAGACACTCCCCAAAGATCTTCGGTCAGTTTGACTTTTATTTGCCGGAAAGCTTTAATAACTATCATAGGGTTTATGTGTTTAAATTTAAATTCAGCCAGGCAGCCAGACACATTCGCCTTTAATAAACCCATTGAGATTTCAGGAGACGAATTAAGACCCTCCGTAGTTTTTAACGGTATATCGGTAAAGAAATTTACAAATTCTTGAGCTACTTCCTGATTAGAGCTTTTAGGACCATACGCTGTATCTAATGTGTAGCTAGTGTTACGTATTTTCTTCCTGTTAGTCTCGTTATTTATGACTTTCCAAACTGTCTTAATTTTGTTTTCTGCAGTTTTGATCTTGTTGCTAATGTGCAGGGCTTTGGCAACCTTGCATGTATTTTTAAAAATATTTGAATACTTAGCAACATACTTGTTAAAAGTGTCAGTGTTTATATAAGGCTTAAGGCCATAAAGCTCAAATAGTCTTTCCCTACTTTTTCTGATACCTCTAGTTGCCCAATCACTAAATATAAATTTAGGGCAAATACATTTTGTCTTCTTTTCAAAAGTTTTGTTGAACTCAGTGTGAACTATTGAAAAGAAATTATCATACAATTGATTTATATTAATATCGTCCATACGATGGCTCATAACGCTTAACTTATTCTGAAGGGAAATATTGTACCTATTTAATTTATTAGTAGTTATTGGTCTAAACTGAATCTGAACTTTTTGCAGTGGAATGTTACACCTAAAAGTTACAGTTTGTCCGCTATGGTCAGACGGCAAACAATTTACTATGGCTTTATCTAAGTAATCACAATTGCAGAAAACATTATCTATACAAGTAGCAGAAGATGGAGTGACTCTCGTAGGTTCTATAAAAATGTTGGTCAAGTCAAATGACTTAAAAAGATTTAATAACCGACTGCTATTAGAATTTTCTTCTAAAATATTGATATTGAAATCACCACAAATAATTATAGATTTATTACTGGCTGCAAGTTTTGCCAGGACATCTTCCATTATTGAATCAAATACGGCAAAGTTTTGATAGTTTGGGGGTCTGTACACACACACAATTACATGCTTATCCAGCTCAACACAGGACAGTTCGACGCACTGTTCAGCCGAGAGACCTACTATGTCATTGCGTTGCTTATATTTAACACAATTTTTCAATAATATTAGGGAACCTCCACGCATCATAGATTTACGGTTAAAGCAGCTACCCACCGTATAGTTCTCATAATTAATAAGCATTTGGTAATCCTTTAGCCAATGTTCAGTAAAACAAATAATGTCGAACATACTTTTTTCTAAAAAACAATTCAATTTCTAATAATTTGGAAGAAATGCCTTGGATATTTTGGTGGAATAATTTTAAGGTGTTCTGCTGAGGCCCTTTTTTACTAACTAAATGAGTGCAAGAAGGTACCTTGATGTTGGTAGGTTTAACAATAATTATTGTTAATGGTACCTTCTGTTGTCTCACTTCCTAGTTTAAATTAATATTAATATCTGGAGTGAGTCCCGTGACTCCCGTGCCATCACCAGACAATAAAATCCTATTACTAAAATACCCTAATTGAGAATTTTCCACGGTGACATATGGATCCTCCTCAATACAATTTTTGTAAACATTTATAGCACTAATGCATAAATAATTTAAGGTCACCACCTGTTCCTTAGTAATATTACTAATAGACGCAGTGTTAATAATATAACTAAACTTCGACATACTACTTATGTCTGAGTGAATATTAAAAGCTAATAGCCGAGCTATTTTGTGTCTACATCTAACAGGTAGATACACTTTACCCCGAGTCGATTGAAGTTTATTATTAAACCCATTAATAACGACCTTTTGTGTCCTGTTATAAATATATGATGCAAACCATCGAAGTAAATTGCCTCGGATACCATTGTAGGCAAGCTTTTCCAAAAGAATTGTGTGATCCACCCTGTCAAAAACCTTCCGAAAGTCAGTGTACTCAGCGTCTACCTGGACTCTCCTATCCATATTTTCAAAAAGAAAGTTAGTGAAGATCATTAGATTGGTAGTAGTCGAACGCCGTTTAACGAACCCATGTTGTTCGGGTATAATAAGGCCATGTAATTGAGGATAAAGAGCGCTATGTACAAGTCTCTCAAAAAGCTTCGACAAGGTGGAAATAATAGATATGGGACGATAATTCTCCACATTGTCTTTGTCTCCACTTTTATAAACAGGTGTAATAAATGCTCGCTTCCACACGGCGGGAAAGACACCCTCATGTAGACGTTTATTGAAAATTAAATACAACGCAGTGTAAATATTATCCGCTGTTTTTATAAAGAAGACAGGCGGAAGACCATCGGGGCCTGCTCCCTTAGATGGGTCGAGTGATTTGACTGCTCGGTGTACTACTTCCTTTGTGAGGTGAATATCGGGTATACATGCAGAGCTATCCTGGTATATGCTAGAGGGTTCACAATTCTCAGGATCAAACGTGGATGGTTCATGGACAGAAGCGAAAAACGAAGAAAACAAATTGCATATATGAGTAGGGCTATCAGACAAGGCATTTTTAAAACACATATTGGCTGGGTAGTTAGTCTTGCCCTTTCTGTTGGATACATATGTCCAAAAATACTTTACGTTTTTAGGTATACTGTCTTCGACTGAGTTAATATAATTTCTAAAACAAATAACGGATTCATCTTGAAACAATTTACGGTAGCCCGAGAAGTGATTTTAGTCGCACAGATTTTGATACATTTTCCACTTAATCCACGCACGTTCTTTACTTTTAAAAATACGGATCAAAGAGGGTGTAAACCAAACAGGAAATCGTGAATTTTTAATTCGAGTTACTGGAACGTGTTGTCTAATTATCCCGTATAAAGTATCGTAGAAAGTGTTGACAGCCTGTTCAGCGGTCAGATGAGCGAGTTTGGTTTCCCAATTTATAGAACTGAATTCTGCATTAATGTCAGGATATTTAGCTTTATGATAGTTGTACCTTGGTACAGAACGGTATTTCATAGGGGTAAATTGCATGTTGAGATCCACAAACACGGAAAAAGGCGGATGGTGGTTGTCAGCCGGAAGTAGTAACGTACAAGATACAGTCTGACAATCAGTGTTGGAGATAAACAAATCAAGTATTCGTCCGAGACTGTTTCTAGTCTTATTGTATTGCGAACCGTTAATTAATGACATGAAATTCAGTATTAGCTGACCGCTTGAAGTTGTGGTTTCTGCCACTGCATAATTACCCTGATCCAACCATTTTATATCGGGCAAGTTGAAATCTCCAACAACAAAGAATGACTCGGTAGTGGAATCATTAGCAATCAGATGCAACATGTCAAATATTGCCTGTATAATGCATCACAAGCGCGAGGTGGTATGTACGCTACACTGACGACGTGGTGTTTATGAGACTGTGATGCAGGTAACTGAACCACAAGCTGTTCGATACAAGCATGGGTAAATTGTGTCGCTATGGTAGTGGGTCGCAGCCCACGAAGTATGGCTATTAAGACACCTCCACCCTCACGTTTATTCGTCGCTGGACGATCACGATCACATCTGAAGATTGTGTAGCGATCATCAATGAACTCGCTATCGTGAATGCTTGGAATGAGCCAGGTTTCAGTAAGTATGATTACATCCTATGAACACGACATGATGCTCATATAAAGCGTATGCAACTTAGTACGAATTCCTCTACAATTTTGGTAATATATCAGTAAATTATTAGTAGCCATTGATAACAATTTTTAACGCCTAAATAAATTAGTACAGCAATATGAAACATTCCAGTATACAATTTGACATATAAAGTAAGGTAGAACAGGAAATTATAACTATTCGTTTTCTCTTTAACCATAAATAACGCGTTGTTTAACATAACTACATAAACCTCAGATATAAGACGTGGTATACTATAAATAACAATACTTCTCATAAATAATAACTGAACGGGCAGATAACAGATCATGTAAAAAATCAAGGTATATAAAACTAATAGCAAGCAGACATGGATAAATAAAACTTTCACACAATTACACAAAATGTACACATAGATCAATGTAGGCCGAAGAAATGCATACATGATAAATCTTTATTGCACAATAGGCATAGTATTAAGCACTTGTCTTCTCATTGGCAATGATCTTCTTGAGGTCATTTTCGGACCGTACAGCAAAGGCCGAAATCCCATCCCTCTCACGTACAAGGATCGTGGCGTTCTTAATCCACACGTACTTAAAACCATGTTTTCCGGCGACTTCTTTAGACTTACGAAATAAGGCCTTATTTTTCAGAGTCAGGTGTTCATTAATATACACTGGCAATGAAGCGCCTAAAATTCCCAATTCGTCGGATTTGAGACTCTTCTTTTTACGGTAGGCGCTAAGTAAGTTGTCGCGAAGAATTCGTGATCTCAATTTTACTATCACATTCTTAGGTTTGATATCTCCTTGGCGTGCGTGGGGAACCCTGTTAATTGATATAATGTCATTCTGAGATACAGGGGAACCTACAGCCGTTCCAATATACTGGACTATAGTAAGCAGATTTTCATTGCGCTTATCAGGCAAGTTACATATTTCAATATTACATTGGCGGGCTTGCTGCTCCATTGAGTCGATTTTCGCTTCCAGTATTGCGACGGTCTGCTCACTATTACCATTTTCCAGGTCACACAGACGCCTTTCATACCCCAAGCGCTCCCGTTCCAGGTTTTCAAGACGGGTTTTCATATCCTCATAACTCGTATTGATGAACAAAATCGATTTCTCAATCTCTTGGTTAGACTTCTGGATATAACTATTCTGCTGTTTCAGTTCAGCCACTTCAGACACTAATTTATTGAGGATGATGTCTTGATCGGCTTTCCAGGAAAGCAACATATTTTTAAGTTCTTCAAATTGATCCGGCTCAACATAGCTCTCGTGACCCCGAAAGCGTTTACCGGCCCTTGGGGTGATATTGGCTAGAATATTATCGACTGTTGTTACGGTGGTCGACATATCAGCAGAAAGATCAGGTTCAGATTGCGTTTCGTGTAAGGGCTGGGTGTTCGTAGACCTGGCAGGAGGTGAGCGCGCTGTACGTGGCATAGCTGACGAATAATGTAGTCCCGAAGCTAAATAAAAAAGCTGGATAAAGCACTGAGGCGTTAAAGTAGAGTAGCTGATAGCGAATAGTTATTTCAACTTGTGGCACAGTTGACCGCTTGGCGTGGTGCGCAAACACTCCGCTACACAAGCGCGTCGGCGCCGGTTCGCATCCAGCCAAATGTAATTACTTTTGAGTGTTTTAAAAGAGATTTTCAAGACACGATTTGGTGCATGAGCTGACAGAAATTCGAAATCCCGCTCTAACTCCGCCTACTGGGCGTGAACACTCGATAAAGTCTCTGCAGGAGTGACAAGGAATCGAAAAAAGCAACGTCCACCAATCACAACACAAGAATTGGTAAACTTAACAAAATTCACTCCGCGGTGCGTAACACGACTGTCCGCGTACACGTTAAAGAGCAAACTTTATTTTCTAATATCTTATTAAAATATCTTAACTAATTAGGTACATATTTATAAGAATCTGACTGGCGTTCTAACTCGTCTACCGCTTTTAGTTTTCCTGACATTTTCTTCATTATGTTGTTCAGTTACATTTTCTTTTAATAAATAGGCTGGTTTTACCCTATCTATTGAAACTGTTATTATTCTATCCGGTAGTTGAATTTTATACACCTTTTCTGACCTTTCCAATACTTTGTACGGGTCTTCTATAACGAATTCCCCCTAGCGAAAGCCATAAACGATCGGATACCCAAGCAGTTCGTATTCGATAAAAAATACAAAATCCAACTCCACGAGGATCACCGCTGCGAGGGATTAAGCCCCGCAGAAGTACGGATCTTTACAGATGGATCAAAAACAGGTACTGGCACTGGGGCTGGAGTCTTCTCGGAGGATTTCAACATCCACATAGCCACACCACTGGGAGCCCACAACACAGTATTTCAGGCAGAATGCATGGGCATTTCTCTGGCGGCATCAGCCATCTTAGCCAGGGAGGTTGTGGGCCACTCAATTCGCATACTCTCAGACAGCATGGCTGTACTGCTAGCACTAAACAACCACGCAGTAAACTCCGGGTTAATATACGAGTGTCATCAACGCCTGAACCAGGTTGGTAATCTCAATAATATAACCATCCAATGGATAAAAGGACACAGCGATTCCCGAGGCAATGATGCAGCGGACGAACTCGCTAGAAGGGGATCGAGCATGGCAGCAGTGGGTCCCGAACCCATCGTGCCACTCCCTTTCGGGTACCTACGCACACTGGTAAGGAAACGAACCATCGAACAACACCACAAGCTGTGGCTGGACCATGGCGAGTGCAGGCAGGCCAAGGAAGCACTTCCTACTATCGATGGCCGCCTCACCAAACGAGCGCTTCGGCTGACTAAACTACAGCTGCGCACACTTACAGCCGCCATCACTGGACATGGCTCTTTCAATAAACACCTCTTTGTTATAGGAGTCACAGACAGCCCCCTGTGCCGAGCCTGCATGGAGGAAGACGAAACGGCAGCCCACGTGCTTCTACACTGCCCAGTGGTTACAACATACAGGGCAAAGTACTTCGGTACCCCAGGTACTCTCCGCGAGATTGTCGGCAACATCAAGGCGCTGCTGGCCTTTCTCGGGGAGCTAGGGTGGATCGAATAAATTTCCCACCCGCACGCAAAATACGCGCTTTGACGTGGAGTTGCGGACACCAGCCCGTTATACAATACAATGGGTCTTCATATGGACATGTTAATGATTTCTTTACCTTGTCAGTTCTTAGAAATACGTGAGAACATTCCTTAAGATCGGGATGTACGAAAAATACTTTAGATTCACTAGATTTCACATTAATCGGATTATATTGTTTTATGGTATCACGATTCTGCACAACAGTATGTGGTTAATAATTTTGATTACTTAATTCTACGAAAAATTCTCCTGGCAATCGTAAAGCTCGGCCGTAAACCATCTGTGCGGCGCTTACGCCTCTATCAGATTTGATGGCAGCACGAAGTCCTAACATTACACTAGGAAGTTCGTGAGTCCAATTTTTATTGTTATCTAACCTGGCCATTAATGATGCCTTTACACTTCTATGCCATCGGTCAATTGCTCCGTTGCTTTGTGGGTGGTACGGGGTTGTCCTTATCTTTTGTACGCCTAAATACGTCATTAAAATTTTAAATAATCTACTTTCAAATTGCCTGCCCTGGTCACTCGTAAGTTGGACCAGACAGCCAAATCTACATACCCATTCTGTATACAATGTGGATCTGGAACTACGACATTAAATGAAAACGGGCACAGTACTAGTCCATCTAAACATTTTAAAACACGAAAATTTTTAGTTAATGGAAAATTTAAAAATTGCAATTTTCAAACAAAGTAAATAGCAGAATCAACTGCATAAAATGCAAACACACATTATCTACGAAACGTCACTGACCGGTTGCGCGGCGCGGACGTAGGGTAGGTACTTTAGTTTTAGAACAACAAATCAGCGGTTTATACTCACTAAATTGTGCGTCGTTAATTAAAAGATCACTGATTGAATAATTAATCACATAATATCACATCACAATCAGAATTTACACCATCAAACGTTCGTGTGTCACCATATCTCTCCCGATATGTAAGCAATGGTAAAGCAGCATTTTGGTTACATTCTCCTTACGTAAGTACCATGTCGGTGTACTCGGCAGTTGGGTACCTTATTAGAGGCATAATTAAACTACAAAACTTACAAACCTAACCTAAATCACGAAACTAGCTACCTATTAAATTCCTTATTAACTAACTAATATTACACTAAAACTTGACAATAAGTCACACTAACCTATGCACTAATCCAACTATCATTCACAATAACAACTAAAACTTTTCATAAAATCACGACAATGCGCGCGCGGCTCGTCTCGTGATAAAAAAAATTAGGCGTGTGCTCTCCTCAAAGGGCGCCGCTATACACTGACTGACATAGTTATCGAGTGCGAGACTTTGTGCCAAAAAATTCCGCTCACACACACATACGCAATGGTCTATGCACCACTAATGCATAATTTGCCAAGTAATATTTCTTTTTCTTTCTAATTGTAGTATTTTGTGTCACTGGGCGGGGCGCGTCAGAGTGGAAGCGTATGACACCTTTCTCTGTCTTTCAAGCATACAGACGTAGAGAATAGAATCGTATGTTTTGCAGAGGTTATTGACCTTACAATGTTTACCTATTATTACGGACTCAGATCTACATCATGTTGTGAAATAAGAAAAAGAAAAATAACTTCCTGTGGCTAAAGTATTCATTGGATTTGATTGATTTTTTGTATACGGGTAAAGAACGTAACACTCTTTACGTGGTTTGGAGGAATGTCAATCTTCCTGCTCCACTTTGTATACTATTTTCGCTACAGTTTCTGCTGATATATCTTTCATTGGATATGCCTCTGGCCAACCTGTACCTCTATCTATTATTGTTAAACAGTACCTGTATTCATCTGAGGTTATAGGTAATGGTCCTGGATCCATGGATCAATATGTATATGATTAAATCTGTCAACAGGAGGATATCTACCATGTTTTGAATTAGTATGTCTATTTACTTTTGACAGTTAATACATGTTTTTGCCCATAGGCCAATATCTCGGTTAATACTTGGCCACCAAAATTTTTCTTTAATCATCTGGCGAGATTTACGTATGCCTGGATGACTAAGATTATGTATTGCATAAAATATGTCTTTCCTACAACTTTCTGTTAAATAAGTGTTACAAAATATAGTAGTATTGTGTAGACTTAACTAGCAACACTGTTAAGAGTTACTGGTTGGTGGGAGAGGTATGCCCCTCCCACCAACCGTAGTGCTTACACGACAGCTAAGACTCGACCATTCGCTCGCTGACGGCCGACTCGAGAAGTTCTTAACGAAAACTCGGCCTGATTGACCATTGATCGTTGGAAGTTTTAAATATTGTTGAATACCGAAAAACATTATAATTTACTGTGTACGAATTTGTAATAAAGTGATTTGATTCAGATTGTTTGAAGTTTATAAAGTGAATAATAAAATAATATTATTATCCTGAAACTGCCGTTTTTCTGAGTTGTCCAACAACTCAAAAGTGGGATTACGATAACAAGGTAAGAAAATAAGTTTTTCTTTCTTTTCTTTTCTTCATTGTGCGATACTTGTTGTCGTCCACTTGCCCACAGACATTTGAAAATTCTAAAGGTGATTATTATGCAAGGGTGAGATTTGTCAACATTTGGTCAGGGCACTCCCTGACAATGTTGGTAAAGAGCTTGTGTCTTCTATGATCACAACCAAAATTGGCCGGGGTACCCCCCGGTATTGAGGTTGTCTGGTTGGAATTTACTTCCCAAATTATATTCACATAGTTAAACCTTTACCAACTTGACAATGTTACTGTCAGCACTTGGTCGGGGCACTCCTTGACAATGTTAATGATCCGTGGTGCTTGGTAAAATTACACGCAAATGCTAAGCTTTGGCTTCAACATCAACCAATTAAAAGGGAATGATGCGTTTTTTTTTTGCCTTTATCAGTATACCGATGGAACCTGAGCGGGTTCGAACACCGTCGCGTTGCCGCGATGGCAGCAGTGAGGCTGATGACTACTGCAGTAGGCGCAACCGGAGCAAGCACCGGCGCAGCATTACTTCGAAACGTCGCACCAAGCGACGTGACCATAGCGACTGCAGTGACGAGAACCCCGGCGAGCATCGAAGCAGGCACAGCAGGGAGCGCCGCAGTGAACTGACGAGTGCGTCACGCAGTCGCAGCAAGAACCGACCGCGGCACAAGCGCGACAGCCGACCGATCAGCAAGTGTCGGGGCGACCGCTATCAGAAACGTGGCAGAGCGAAGCATAGTTCTGATCGTGACGGCGAGGCTAATGAAACGAAACGAAGCAGACGTGATGTGAGTAATCAAAATACTACTTTATTGATTGAGTCATTCTTAGATATTATGAAGTCTTCGAAATTCGGGTCGAGTGAGAAGTTTTCGTCTCTAAACCAGGTTATACCTGAATTTGATCCAATGATCAAAGAGCAAACTATTAATGCATGGATTTCTAAAGTCGAAGAATGTAGGCAAATTTACGAATGGTCAGAAAAACAGGTCATACATTACGCCCTACCTAAACTCACGGGCATCGCCAAGACGTGGTATCAAAGTTTGCCTACTGTCTTGCATTCTTGGGAAGAGTGGAAAGCGAAATTAATAGAGACATTTCCGTCTAGCCAAAACTATGGAGAATTACTAACAGAGATGCTAAATAAGAAACTACGATTTGGCGAATCCCCCGAGTTATACTATTACGCGAAAATTAACCTGCTTAATCGCTGCAATATTCGTGGTAAAGATGCAGTAGATTGCATAGTCTATGGAATCGAGGATCGAGGTATAAGGTCAGGAGCCCAAGCAGCGCAGTTTTCAGAGCCAGAACAGTTATTGAAATTTCTTAAAAATGTAAAACCGGGAACTCCTAGAGAGCCAGATAGGTCGGGTAGAGATAAAGAAAAACGTTCTACTATTCACGCGAATACAAAGGTAACTAACAAGACGAACAAGTCAGAGGATAGACTCATGGTTTGCTTTAATTGCCGTCAGCCTGGCCACCCCAGTTATAAATGTGATAAACCCACGATCAAATGTACTCGCTGTAAATTTTTAGGGCATTTGGCAAATGCGTGCCCAAAAGCGAATGTACCCCAAAAAAAACGATAAGGAAAAATCTGTCCTTAATATTGCTAGTCACATCGCATCCAGTATATACACCTTTCCTATTATCTTAAATGGAGTAAAGGTGCAGTGCCACTTAGATTTGGGTAGCGAATGCACGTTAATACGCTTTTCTGATGCCATGAGATTAGGAATCGGTTTCTCAACTGGTAGAAACTTGCCACTATTAAAGAGACTTGGCAACATACCGTATCAGCTTGCGGGTAGTTCTAAAGTGACCATTGAAGTGCAGGATATAGTTGAAAACGATGTTGAGGTATTAATAGTTGACGATCATCTCATTAACTATCCTGTTCTATTGGGCCATACGTTTTCAGAACGCCCGGGTATAAAAATAACTAAAACTGCAAATGAATTAGACATTAGTAAAACTGCCGATGATGTCAAGATACACTTGACTTATAGCAGTGACAGTTATGTCAAGTCTAATGAAATAAAACCTATCCAAGTAGTATCAGCTCCAGTTTTTTCTGGTTCTTTATTTGTAGCTGGGGAAATTCGTGGTCCAATTGGGTCCAAATATTTCTTGTTTCCAGGGGAATATGAAATAAATAAAGGCAAAGGTTGAATTTTAATTTTGAATTTGAGCACTAAAGAATTACTGATAAAAAGTAAACAATTACTTACCCGTAGCAAAACACGTCAAGGCTGCAAATACGTGTATGATTTGTTAAGTTGAGTGACGAAGGCGATGAATTTGAGCCAAATGTCGGAGATAGCGTCACAAATGAGCAAAAGCAGGCAGTTAAGAACCTACTTCTCAGTTACAAGGAATGGTTTTTGTTCCTGTCTCAGGGACTTAGGATTCACTACGGTCGTTGAAATGGATATACACCTAAAGGATGAACAACCTGTGATTTACAGGCCGTATAGACTTTCACACCCTGAGAGGGAAGATGTACGACAAATGGTAGCAGAGATGTTAGAATGTGGTATAGTAAAAGAGTCTTCTTCTCCTTATGCGAGCCCTATCGTGATAGTCAGGAAAAAGAGCGGTGAAAAACGCTTGTGTGGACTACAGAACGCTTAATTCTAAAACTAAACGCGATCATAATCCCCTCCCTAGAGTGGAAGATCTGCTTGACAAGTTAGCAGGCCATAATATCTTCATATCCCTCGACCTGGCGTCGGGATATTACCAAATTCCTATCTCTGAAAAGTCCCAAGAGAAAACTGCATTCGTGACACCGGACGGCCAATTCGAGTATACGAGAGTACCGTTTGGTTTGGCAAATGCGCCTTCAGTTTTTCAGAGGGCAATGCATAAAATCCTTCCCAAATCAAAAGTAGGGTACGTAATAATATATATGGATGACATCTTAATCCCGGCGCAGTCGTTTGGAGAAGCAATGCGACGGTTGGATGAGGTCCTAAGACTGATAAAAGAGGGTGGTCTTACTCTTAAATTAAAAAATGTAGATTCATGTTTGATAAATTAGACTTCTTAGGTTTTGAAATTAGTGGTCAAGGGATTAAGCCGGGATCCTTAAAAACAGAAGTGATCTCTAAGTTTCCTACTCCTACTAACGTCCACGATGTTAGGCGATTTATAGGATTGGCTAGTTTCTTCTGACGATTCGTCAAAGGATTCGATCTTATAGGTAGACCCTTTTTTTTTTTTTTTTTTTTTCGGATGGGAAATCATCAAATGACCCCCTCCCACTCTGGGCGGAGCGGAAGGGAGTGTCAGACTTGTACTGACTAAAACCCATCCATGTTCCTTCTTTGCCCTTTGTGTTCCAGGGCCACGGTATCTCTTTCGAACAGTCCCGCAGCCCTGGCAGGCATCGGTCCTTGCAGACCCCTACATCGTTGCTGACATCTCTTTGAGGCGCGCGTGGAACACGAACGCGCCATCGACACGGCCTGTCCTCAGAAGACGGCCGGACGGCGAGCTAGCCCATAGCTCGCCGTCCACAGGCCCGCGCCTACGGTGGCCGGGAGCCACCACGTGACCCCCGACGCCCAGGGCGTCTCCCGCGGCGGCTGGGACGTGAGGTTCTTTCCCTCTCACGTCCCGCCACCTCCTTCACTAGCATGACTGCTTCGCAGAAGGAGGTGACGGCTTCCCATTCCCTCTCGCTCCAGACCATGGCTTGATCCAGGGCCGGACGCGAGAGATCGCTGCAGCCGATCGCCGCAACGAGGACACGACGGTGCTCCGCCCAAGCGGGGCAGACCTCCACGGTATGTTCCACCGTGTCCTCCGGACGATCCTCACAATGGAAACACCCGGGCGTTTCCTCCCGCCCGATCCGGTGCAGGAACCTCCCGAAACAACCGTGTCCGGTGAGGACCTGCGTCAGGCGGTAGGTGAGGGCGCCGTGGCGCCTCTCTAGCCACTCCTCAAAGAGGGGACTTATCGCCACTATGGTGGCGTGCCCTGCACGGGGTTGCGACAATCGCTCTCTCCATGTCGCCATGAGATCACGCCGGAGGCGGAGGTCTGTCCGCTGAGCGGCAATTTGCCGCGGCAGCGGAGTTTCCAACCGACTTAGTGCCTCCGCGCGCCATTCGTGCAGGCGCGCGAGGACTATCGCCTCCAGATGCCCATGAAAACACATGGCCTCGGACTTGTGCAATGCCACCTCGAGACCCAATTGCCGGATCCTCTCCACGACTATCGCAACCCCGCGTGTCATGTTTTCGGCCGCCGCCTCGTGCGACCTCCCTTGTGCCAGTACCAGCGTGTCGTCAGCGTAGCAAACTACGCTGACGCCGCTAGGGAGGTCGGCGCGCAGCACCCAGTCGTAACCGATGTTCCACAAGGCCGGTCCCAGAACCGATCCCTGTGGAACACCGCACGACATCTCTCGCCGGTTTCATTCTCCGCTCCGACCGGGGTAGATGACGTCCCTATCCGTCAGGTAGTCCCCGACCACACGACGAAGGTAGGTCGGCACCCGGTGATACCGGAGTGCCTCCCTAATGCAGCTCCAGGGCATGGAGTTGAAGGCGTTGGCGATGTCAAGAGACACCGCCAAGACGACCCCGCCCCGGGACACCGCGTCCCCCGTCGTGAGGGCTCTCACGCGCATGATGGCATCCACCGTTGAGCGCCCCTTGCGGAAACCAAACTGGTGTTCCGCAAGATCCAGCCCCATCCCCACAAGGTGCCCGGCGAGGCGGTTGGCAATGACTCTTTCAAAGAGCTTGCCCACCTCGTCGAGCAATACGATGGGCCGGTATGCGGACGGAGAGTCCGCAGGGCGCCCTGGCTTTCGGATGA
This sequence comes from Noctua comes, assembly GCA_963082995.1. Classification (NCBI taxonomy): domain Eukaryota; kingdom Metazoa; phylum Arthropoda; class Insecta; order Lepidoptera; family Noctuidae; genus Noctua; species Noctua comes. Next base: position 1,375,669 of record OY720293.1, read on the forward strand.
GGACCAGCTTCCCCGTCTTCCAACGAAGCGTGAACTGGCCTCTCTCCGAGCATGCGCTTAGGAGCCCTTCCAGTTGGGGCCCGAGAGCCTCAGAGGCCAGGACCCAGGCTTTGCCAGGCAAGCCATCGGGTCCCGGGGCGGTATTTCTGGCTTTCAGCCTGCGTACCGCCACTCTCAGGTCTACCCTAGTCACCTCCGGAATGTCGTCATCGTCATCGGTGTGGTCCGCTCCCGGCACCGCACGCGGCGGCGGAGCCATAGGCGGGGGAGGATGCTCCCCTCGCGAAGGGAACAGAGCGCTCACCACGTCCTCCACGAGCTCAGGCCGGAGACTCTGCGTCAGCGGGGGGGCCCGGGTGCGGAGTTTGTCCCGCACCATCTTGTAAGGGCGCCCCCACGGATCTCCATTCAGAGACTCCAGCATCTCCTCGCGGGCCAGATTCTTGGCCCGCCAAACAGCCTCTTGGAGGGCGGTCTTCGCCGCTCTGTATCCCTCGTACAGCTCCGCCTCAATGGCTGCCGCATCCGGAGGGCGGATGCGTAGCCTGCGATGCCTGGCGTACAGGTGCCGCGCGGCAACGCACGCCTCGCGCAGAGACGTCAGCTCTCGCGACCACCAGTACACCTGACGCCGGGCGCTTCCTGGCCGAACACGGGGCATTGCCACGTCGCAAATCCCGGACATGGCCTCCTGGAACCAACCCGCCTCGTTATTGATGTCGGCAGGCCTGACCGGTGATGACACCCAGGCCTGCACGATCGAGGCTTCCAGGAGGAGTTCCCGGTCCAGCTGCCTCAGCGCCCATCGCGGACCACTCGGGGTCTGTAGGACCGGCGCGCTTGAGGTCTGGGTGGAGACGTCGAACCGGATGTAGCTAGACCCTTAACATCCCTTTTGAAGAAGGATACGTCTTGGAAGTGGAGCAATGTAGAAAACGAGGCATTTAAAGGAATTAAGGAACAGTTAATTAATAGACCCATCCTCGCTCTATATGACAAAAACTTAGAAACCCAGCTGCACACCGATGCAAGTAAGGTCGGTATAGCAGGAATTCTTCTTCAAAAGGATAGAGAGGGGTTATGGAGAGCAGTAGCTTACTTTAGCCGCCAAACATCGTTGTATGAGCAAAAACTCCACTCGTTTGAGCTAGAAACATTAGCAGTGATAGCTTCTTTGAATAAATTTAGGATTTATCTACTGGGTATAAGATTCAAGATCGTGACTGACTGCAATTCTCTGCACACCACCTTGACAAAAAGGGATTTGATCCCCAAAATAGCGAGGTGGTGGGTGCAGTTGCAAGAATTTGATTGCGAATTTGAGTATCGTCCAGGAGATAAAATGGCTCATGTCGATGCCTTAAGCCGAGCACCCATAGACGCTGGCCCTGAAAATTTGCACGTCGTCGATGTTCTTGCCGTTACAACAGAGGATTGAATCACTACAGTTCAATCCTCTGACGACGAGATACAGCGGATCAAACGAATTTTATCCGATCCCGAGACCGCATCCATCGTTGATATTCCACAAAATTATAAATTTAATTAAAAAACGGTCGCGTCTACAAAATCGTAGCGGAAGGCGTGTTAAGATGAGTAGTGCCAAAGGGCTCTCGATGGCAAATGTTAAAGCTAACCATGACGATGTAGGGCATTTCGGTTTTGATAAGACGTTAGACCGGGTTCGTGCGTTGTACTGGTTTCCTAAAATGAGATCATTTATCAAGAAATATGTGTCTGCGTGTTTGGAGTGTGCGCACCACAAATTACCGAGTGGTGCGCAACAGGGATATCTACACCCTATACAAAAGGTAGAAGTTCCCTTTCACACCATACACGCCGACCATTTAGGCCCCTTCAATAAAAGCAAAAACAAAAACTCTTACATTTTAGTAATAATAGATGCGTTCACAAAATTCATTACGTTGGCACCAGTCAGGAGTACAAAATCTTCAAAAACTATGAAGGTAATCAAGAGTTTAATCGGATATTTTGGACCCCCCACTCGTCTTATCACGGATAGAGGGACTTGCTTCACGAGTAAAAAGTTCAAAGCATTTGCTCAATCTCTTGGCATTAAGCACATACTTAACGCCGTGTCAACACCTCGAGCTAATGGACAGGTTGAACGGTCGAACAGGACTATCCTGGCTTCTTTAGGTGCGATGACCCACGGGAAGGATCCCCGAACATGGGATCAGTACCTTCCCGATGTACAGTTAGGTATCAATACTACAATACATGATATCACTAAGAAATCGCCTAGTGAACTATTATTTGGGCGTAGGATAACCAGTCCATCACAGGGTATTCTGAATGAAGTAATTTCTGCTACCGGTGATGGATTGGTACAAGGTAGTATAGAAGACGTTAGAGCAGATGTCAGCTGCTTGATGCAAAAGCAAAATGAAGTCGGTAAAGAACGATACAATAAGCGTAAGAAAGCGGCTAAACGATATATAGAAGGAGACTTGGTTCGAATCATCATCATGCATCAGGCAGCGGGCAGTCGAAGAAGTTGGAGCCAAAACTACAAGGACCATCCAGAGTGATAAAGGTATTGCCAAACGATCGCTATGTCGTTGAAGATACCCCACTATCACGGAAAGGGCGACGCTATGAAGCCATCATTGCTGTAGATAAGATGCACCCCTGGTTATCATTTAATTCCATCTCAGAAAGCGATAACGATAGCCCTAGTTCAGACAGCGAGTGTGGTAATAACAATTTTACTAATAACGTAAGAACCCAGTCGAAACCTCCTCACTCGATACCAATGCTTAGACTACAAGTTATTAAAATATAAGTGAAAAGTCCATGTGTATACTGTGATCAGGAAATGATTCATGTTCAAGGTATCTTATGGCATGATTTACAGGCTGTCTATTATGATGATTGGCGCAATGATGTGCCGCCTAAAGATAAATCAATGGACAGCTTGAAGTGATTATTGGGACTACTCATTGTGGGCATGACGTGCACAATGATGTGCCGGCCAAGGAGAAGCAATGAGTGGTCCTAGTGATCTTGATTTGGACCACTTATTTTGGGCATGACGTGCACAATGATGTGCCGCCCAAGGAGAAGCAATAAGTGGTCCTAGTGATCTTGATTTGGACCACTTATTATGGGCATGACGTGCACAATGATGTACCGCCCAAGGAGAAGCAATAAGCGGTTCTAATGATTTTGGCTTGGGTTGATTGTTGAATGTAGCATATGCCGTCCAAAGAAACCAATTTAAAAAATATATATAAATATATTATGTAAGCAGTAGTGAAATCTTGACTGAATTAATATGTTACAAAATGATTTGATATGTCTCATAGTGAAATACTGAATTTACCCGATAATTTGATTTTATTAAAAGTGAATAGAGGATAAGTACTTGCTTTCTAGACTGTTTCCCAGGCACAATGATGTGCCGAGGATTTTGTGATACGTAGTGTACTAAAACTAACTTAAACCGTAGATTCGATAATTGTTTGATTGTGAAATCCTGATACTTTACCTCATAAGATTTATTTTAAACAAATGAAGAATTAGAGAGTTGTTGTATTGTATGAAACAAATGAAACCGCGATCGATTGATTACTACAAATATAGATATGTAAATAAATACATAGATAAACCTGACAGAAGTCAAATAGAATATTTAATGTGTTAGACGACTGAAGTAGTTAAGCATTTACTTTCGAGTTGAACTGTATTTTCTTTATGGTACTTACAAAAAAAAAACTAACAACGAAGGCACTCGTTGACGAGCGGATGGCCGAGCTGTTACAAAATATAGTAGTATTGTGTAGACTTAACTAGCAACACTGTTAAGAGTTACTGGTTGGTGGGAGAGGTATGCCCCTCCCACCAACCGTAGTGCTTACACGACAGCTAAGACTCGACCATTCGCTCGCTGACGGCCGACTCGAGAAGTTCTTAACGAAAACTCGGCCTGATTGACCGTTGATCGTTGGAAGTTTTAAATATTGTTGAATACCGAAAAACATTATAATTTACTGTGTACGAATTTGTAATAAAGTGATTTGACAATCAACAATACAATACACAATTTCCCAAGTTTTGTTCTTTATCTGAGAGAGATACTCGTTTTCTAGAGCAGATTTCCACAAATTCAAGTCGCTTCTCTTCTCTATATCTTTCCACGACATTTGTTCTATTATTGCTATCCCTGCACTTATCTGTTCATTCGATTCATCTGATTCATTTTTACTGTCTACAGTATTATTCTCTTTCACTGTGTGAAATTCTTTCCGCGGTCTGCCCGCCTGACCAGTACGAGTTAGGCGAGGTCTTCCTCTTCCTCTTTTAGAGGGTTCTATTAAATTTTCCCATGAAACAGTTGATTTCCTTTTTCTATATAATTGACCTCTATCTCCATCTTCTTCTGGTTCATGAATTATTTCAAGTGATCTTCTTGATCTAGCAACATTTTTGTTGGCTTTTAATATCTTAGAGTTATCTTCCTTTCTTTTATTGTTCTCATTAGACGCATTCAATTCTATTCTCACTTCTTCTTCATCAGTATCTTCTTCGTCATCAAGTATTTCCTTATATTCATGCCTAAATGCTGTCTCATTCATGAACTTCACGTCACGAGTAACAATAATCTTTCTTGTTGCAGGATCATGTATCCTGTATGCTTTAGATTGAATATCATAGCCCACAAATATTCCTAGCTGCGAACGTGACTCAAACTTTCTTTTCGGTTTTCCCTTATCTTTATAATAAGCCTTCGAGCCAAAAACATGCATATATATAACTGTAGGTTTCTTTCCTCTCCACAGTGTAAAAGGTATTTGACCATTTAAGGCTGTTGTTGGACACCGGTTTCTTATATAATTAGCAGTATTTACCGCTTCAGCCCAAAATGAAGGAGGACTTCCGGCTTGATGCATCATACATCGTGCCATTTCGACCAATGTCCTGTTCTTTCTTTCGGCAATACCATTCTGTTGAGGTGTATATGGCGCCGTCAATCTTCTTCTAATTCCAGCCTTCTTCAGATAATCATCAAACTCATTATTCACATATTCTCGACCGTTATCAGACTGAAGATTCTTTATTTTCTTCCCAGTTAAATTCTCTGCATAGGCTTTGTAAGTTTTGAACACGCTTAAGACGTCACTTTTACTCGCAATGAAGTAGATTTCACACCATCTAGATTTATCATCAATGAAAGTAACAAAATATTTCTTACCGCCATACGACTGATGATTCATGGGGCCACAAACATCACTATGCACTATTTCTAGTAATTCGGTGGTACTATCTTCTCCTTTCTTTGGAAAAGGCGTGCATGTCTGTTTTTCACTAATACAAATCTCACATTGGGACAACTTTTCGCCATCCTTAAATGTTAGCCCGTGTACTAAACTATTGTTCGCCATAGTTTTCAAGTCGCGTTCGTTGAGATGTCCGAGTCGTTGGTGCCACATGTCTATTGAATTCTTAACTGCTTCAATATTATTAACAGAATTCTTACTCATTCGAACATGGTACAGATTTCCAACTCTTTCTGCACGCATATGAATTTTATCATTGTCATCAATCACAATCGCATCATTCTTCCTAAAGTGAACCTCGAACCCGCGATCAGTCATCTTAGCCACTGATAATAGGTTTGTTCGTAAGTCGGATACGTAGAACACTTTTTCTATATTTATCTGGCGTTCTTCACTGCCCGTGTCTACAGAAATCTTGACCTTACCAGTCCCAGTAATTTGTGTTCTGTCGCTATTAGCTAAATTTAGCTCTGAATCTAGCCGCGTAAAATCCTCGATCATCTGCTTCTCGTTGCACATATGACCTGTGCATCCACTGTCAATGCACCAAATAGGATTTACTTTCTCACCTTGCATAACCTCTTCGATAGTACTGAACAACATTGTTGTCTTTTGCTCTTTGTCGTCTCTATTTTCCAAACTCTGTGCACTTTGTTTATTCTTGTTGATATACTTAGTTCTGCAGTCTCTCGCAAAATGCCCACGACGACCACAACGATGACATTCAAAATTATTTTTATTGCCGTGGTTGTCCTTGTCATGATTCTTCTTCAGATTGGCATTTTTATTTTTATTGATACGTTTGACGAACATAGCTCCCTGATCAGCTGTCTTTGACTTACGAGCTTCATGATCCTCGATAATCTTCACTTTTAACGTTTCCGTTGATGGTAAATCATCGCGTGATTCCATTGCCGTTCTAAACATGGCGAATGAATCCGGTAAACTGTATAACAATAAAATGGCTAATAGTTCGTCTATAACTATTAAACCGATTTCTCTCAGTTTCTTAACTGCATCAAAAAAATCCGAGATGTGTTTCTTCAAATCATCATCTTCTTGCATACGAGTCAGTACCAGTTTCTTCAACAAAGAGGCCTTTCTAGCAGGACCGCTGGACTGATACATAGATTTCAGTTTTTCCCAAATGGCCTTGGAACTTTCCAAACCATCCAATGCGGCCAATTCACTTGGACTTACCGCTAACAGTATGTCGGCTTCGGCTTTTCTGTCCATTTTCAACCATTCAGCATATTTTGGATCATTTAACTGCGGTTTGGGCAATAATCCCGAAACAAACTCCCATAAGTCATTTTTAATTAATATAGCCCGCATGTGAATTTTCCATGTATCATAATTATCACCAGTAAGTCGATCAATCTTTATAGATGTAGCCATAATGAAGTTTCTTCAACTCCAAAATCAAAACAATAGCAATGAATAAAAATCTTCGTGACAAAAGTTTAGTAAACAAACGGCGACGGCGAACGTAACTTGAAAGTCCGCGTTACACTAATTGACCTTCACTTAACTACACGCGTTTATAACTTTTAATTACGATGAACTGTTTTGGTTCAAATCACTGCAATTGTTCACTAATATGTCCTGTTTTTCACTCACTGACTGTTCCTGGGCCCATAACCTGAAGGGTATGGGTAAATTAGACACTTTTACAGCAGTAATCTAATTTATTTTATATGTTTCGATTCAACAATGCAATCCGTGCTAGCGGCGCGACACAACAACGAAACTTACAAATTACATAGTTAGAGGGCACTGCTCGCGCGCTTCGTCATAGCTTAACAAATATATACTCTAGACTTGTTAAAATAATTTCATAATTTTACTCGTTATCTTATTTATACTTTTTTTATGCAGAAACGTTGTTATGCTTTGTGATTATTTTTATTATTATTTTTTTGATCCTGTGTGACATTTCATATCAATTTAATATTATTGACATTATTATTTGAAATCTTCTATTTTTGTGTGTATAAAGACTTGTTAAAATAATTTGTTAGTGCCTACTGTAATCATTTTCTTTATTATTTCATAATTTCATTGATACTGACATTATTTGTTATATTTTGCATGCCAAAACTCAGGCAGAATGTACCCGGCTCACAATATTTACTAACAACTTTATTATTCATGACCTACATTCTATGCGAATAAATGATTTGATTTGATTTGATTTGGAGAATAAAAATGCAATGTTAAGGAGAATGTTCGTAACTCCGGTGAGTATTTTATTTTAGGTGTCCTTTTTTTGATTTCAATATTTGACGTTTAATAATTTCTTGGTTTTGTACACCTATGCGACTTAAAATGTCTTCATTTTCTTGAGTAATATAAGATTTTTTAGTCAAAGTATTCAAAATTTCTTTTAGATTCGCATATTTTTTTACCAACAATCTATTTTTATCTTGAAGCCTCTTCACCTCTATATAAGATGGTCTATGTGTCGTTTCATTTTGCGTTTACGTGGAGTCAGGTCTACAATTACAAGGTCTTCTATTTCTTTGTTAACTAAGTAGTTGGCAACACAGCATTAAGTAAACATCGCCCGCGTATTTAAAACTCTAAATAAATAGTAAACAATAGTACAAGTGATGTGTATTGTAGTGAATCTTAATAGACATATCGAACTATATAAGTGAAATTGTTGGTGACTTCTATACAGAGTGGAGACGATAATACGACAATAAATGAAAACACGCATAATACTAGTTCATAGGAACAATTCTAAACTTTCAAAAAAATCCCAAAATCGAAATAGAAAAAAAAAAAATTTCAAACAAACTAAATGGCAAAAAACGGAACACGAAACTAGAACACCATTTGTGAATATTGGTTCACTAACCTGTGGTAAGAGCGGCAACTACGCGGTCCTGCAGCGAGCGGTCTTTTGGCTAATGTTCAGTAAAAACAATTACACTAAATGACAGACTATTCACCAAACAATCAGGCACCTCTCATCCGCTGGTTATTTTTTAATGAAATTATTAATCACTATCTGGATCACTGTTCAATCACTTAGATAAGTACCTACGTCACTAAATTTTCTCTCTCGATATGTCCGTATAGCCAAAGCGGCATTTCTGTGACACTCCCCGTAAATTAAAACCATGTCGGTGTATTCCGAAGCTGTGTAGGTGTAACGAGGCATGATTATTACCTACAAACAAAACAAAAAAACACAATAAAAACTAAGAGTCTAATCTCGCACAATTCACTTAACTACTTAACTCGATACCTATTAAAATGTTACGTGTCCTGTCACTAAAATAAAGCGCCCAATTCGCACTTATGATAACTAACAAATCACAAACACGCGAACGCGGGCGCCGGGTACTTCAAAGGAGGCGCGGCGAGGCGGGCAAAGAAAGTACGTCCTGCGGTACTCATGCGCTTACGAAGCGATGACGCGTTGTTCGTCACAGGATTGCAATGACACACTGACCGTGACCTACATTTGTAGTTTCAAGTTTCGACAAGAAAGTGAAGTACAAACAAACCAAATTACATTTATCTCTTTCGCACTTATTAAAACAGTGCATAGTTCAACTTCCGCATGCGTTATTTTCTTATCTAACTCTGAGGATACCCTTTATGACTCTTATTGGCCTAGTTTAAGGTATAATTTGCAGTAAATCAAATTTAAAAAACGAATTTGGCGAAAGTTTTTAAATAGCGAGTTGGCAACGTGTCTTTAATGATTTGATGTTTTACCGATGCGGGGGTCGTTAACCTGTTAGTGCTTCCTTAAAATCAGATACATCATGTAGCAAATGTTGAAGATGAAAATTAATTTCCTGTGACTGAACTACTTGATATATTCAAATGATTTTTTGTATGTATATTGGGAACGTCTTGAGGTATGCGAAGTTTAATTTATTGTCGTATTGTCATCACCACTCTGTATACCAAGGCATGCAATAAAAACATTGTATTTAATATTTGGACTTTTAAACATTATTGTGCTTCAAAAAAGTGCTAATCACGGACTATGCAAGTGTATTGGAACTATACAAATATATTTTCATCAGTAGAACATTTATAAATATAATAAGTGGTGAATTAACTACTAATAACTGTATTTAAAACGGTTAAATTGAATGTTTTGTTTTAAAAAGTGAACTTTGTACCTTAAGTGGCGCCCCTAGTAGTGAGTAGCGAAACTAATATTGACATTGACATACAAAAATTGACATTAACATAAGGGTTGCTACTACAAATAATAAATATTTCGTACCGAACAGCGCCATCTAGTGTCAAGTAGCAGAAATAAAATTGACATACTGGCTAGTGTTGCCATTATAAAAAAAAAATATAAAAGTGTTACCACAAAAAAAACTTGTGATACCAGTATAAAAAGATTAAGTTTTTTGGTAAAATTTGACACATAATGTACGTGGTGTTCTAAGAAGCTATCATCGTAAACTAGGAGAATCAAGTTCGAGCCTGGTAAACCGCAGTCAACTTTTTGTGATTATTTAGAGTAAAATAATCATGAACTTCCTCGAGAATATCACATTCCGTCGCATGCGCACTATATCAGAACCTTCTAATGACACCAGCGAAATTATTTCTCAAACATTCAATGATACAACAAATAGTATGCCGGTAATGTCAGAAGACGAGGAAGATAAACAAATAGATATTCTTAAAACTGAGATTGAGGATCTGAAGTCTCAGTTAAGAAGCGCGCATCAAGAAATTGAGATTATCTCTGTGGAAAATAGCTTTTTAAAACAAGCTAATGCTGACTTAGTGAAGAAAAATGAGATGTATAAAAAAGTTACCAGTAGTCCTTTAAAGAAGAAAATACAAACACCAAAGAGAAATAAAATTATTCCTTCAAACAAGCCGTCAAATAACTCTCAGATATTCGAGGTTCCTGATTGCACGTCTGCTACTGCTGAATATTCTAGAACTGAAGCGTCGCAATATACGTCACAAAATATTGATAAATGTAACCAATTGTCGTCATTAGTAAAGAATAATTTATGTATTGTAATAGTGAAACATCGAATAGACTATACACAATTTGTCAAAAAACTAATTTATGTAATATTAATATATGTCACTATCGCATGTCAAACTGTGGATTGAAGATACTGCTTGATAATATTGATAAAAAAGTGCAAGATTTCACAGGCTCAGACTACTGTGTCATTTATGTTGGGGAAGAGGATTTCAGAAGGACGCATAATTATCTAGAATTAGTTGCTTTCATTCGCGAAAAATTACAACCCCTAACCCATACGAACTTTTTAGTATGTCTGCCGACTTTTAAGTATATGGTAAATAAAAATGTTATGATCAACAGTAAAATCGATACCTTTAATAATTTATTATACATGGATATTGAGACATATAAATATGCGTATCAATTGGATTCCAACCAAAATCTCCCATTCACTTACGAAACATACCTAAAGAAATGAAAGTTAAAATAACAAAGGCCTGAATATTATTTTAAGTGACTTACAAGGCCTTATCCTAGATATAAGTTCAGATACAGAAAAACAAGTAACAGACGCTGATGGTATATTGGAAAACTTAGTAAATAATAAGTCTAATAATAATTTTTTTCGTGTATAATAGAATCCATATACTTCACCAGAATATCAATGGTTTATTACGCAAAGCTGATGAATTTACTGTAAATCTAAATAATATTATAAATAACCATATTGATGTGCTATGTGTTACCGAGCATAATATGATAGCAGACGATTTAAAACATCTCCATATTCCAAATTATACTATAGCGGCAAACTACACAAGGACAAATAGAAATGGTGGGTCATGTATCCTAGTACGAAATAATCATAAATTTAAGACTATACAGGAAGCAAAACTTGTAAGCATACCCAACCTTTTAGAGTGTTCGGCTATTGAATTGTTAGAGCATGGATTGATTATCGTATGTATATATAGACCTCCAAAGACAAAAAAAGATTGTATACAATTATTTTTCGACCGTTTAGCGGCTTTACTAGCAAAATTATGTAGTAAATTTAAGAAAATTGTTATTTGTGGCGATTATAATATTGATCGACTGAAAGACACTCCTGTTTCAAGAGAGTTTGAAAACTTGTTACAGAGCTTTAACTTAAAACTTGCAATAAATGAGCCAACCCGCTTGCAAAGTAAAACGTGCATTGATAACATTGCACACAATATTAGAGGCTGTCAACAAAGCATTATTGAACTAGCTCTGTCTGATCATACAGCACAAATTCTCTCATGTCCAGTTAGAAAAACTTACTCAATAACCCATTGGTATAAATTCAGAAGAGACTTTAGCACCGAAAATGTTGAGAAATTTATTGAATGTCTAAAAGCCCTAAATTTTACTGAATGCTATGAGAAAAGTGACGCAAATGCTTCTTTTGAAGAATTTCATAAGGTATTTAAACTTTTTTATGACCTCTGCTTTCCAAACATCAAAATTAAAGTTCCAATTATTCGCAAAACCAAATGGCTTAGTAAAGGATTAAAAATATGTTCTCTTCGTAAAAGAATGCTTCTTAAAATATATCGACTCTCAGGTAAAAAGTCAGATAAGGGTAACTTTAATAATTATGCAAAAAAGTTTAAAAGAATTGTAAAACTTACTCAAAAGTCGCAAAATAATTATTATATACAAACAGCCACAAACAAACCTAAAGCAATATGGCAAATAATAAATAAAAATAAGAACAAGAACAATAATCCCCCTGAAAAAATTGATAGATTAAGATATAATAATCAAGTTATAACGGCCCCTGATACTATAGCACAAACATTTAACAATTTCTTTATTGATGACATCTCGAAACTGACAAATAATAAAATAAATTACGCAAAGATTCTAACTTATAATAAACCAAACTCCTGTTTCTTAACCCCAGTTACCCTAAACGATGTTGTGAAATTAATCATGGCATTAAAAAACACCAAAAGTACGGGCTATGATGGAATTTCAACGCAAATAATAAAACGTGTAGTGTACATAATTGCCCCAATCATAACTCATATTATAAATCAGTGTCTTGAGGAAGGCATTTTCCCAACATATTTAAAAACTACGGTGGTTACACCACTATTTAAAAAAGGAAACCCAGAAGATGTACGATGTTACAGGCCGATTGCTCTCATTCCAATATTCGCCAAAATATTTGAAAAAGTACTAAATAATAAACTTACTGAATATTTAGAGAAAAATAAAATAATAATAGATAATCAAGTAGGATTCAGAAAAGGGAAATCGGTAAATTCAGCAATTTATCAGTTTTTAGAAAAAATACTTACAGAACTAGATAAAAAAAACCAAGTTACAGCTCTATACATGGACATGACAAAAGCGTTTGATTATGTTGATCATGAACTTCTTTTGCAAAAACTGGAAATATACGGAGTTCGGGGTAAAGCACTACAAATAATGAAATCATATCTATGTAACCGAATACAGTTCACTGAAATAACACAGTTATGTCCATTTACAAAGAGAGAGATTAAGTATACATCGAGTCCTAGATTTATAAAATATGGTGTACCTCAAGGGTCAATACTGGGACCACTACTGTTTCTCATTTACATAAACGATTTACCTAATGCTATTCAGCAACCTATGGTTTTATTTGCAGATGACAGTACGGTTCTCTTCACAAATAATAAAAACAAAAATCATGAACAAGAAATAAATGATTCCTTATCTAAATTAATAAATTGGCTTCAAATAAATAATTTACAAATTAATGTCACAAAAACACATTACATGAACTTTAAAAATAAAAACGCGACATCTATTCCTTTAAGTATTGCATACAATAATGAAACAGTAGCTGAAGTAGCAAATACAAAATTTTTTGGAATCCATAGATTCGAATATGTCATGGAAAACACATGTAAATAGTGTATGTACCAAATTGAATCAATTTTCTTACGCTCTATACATGCTTAAAAAAGTATCCAACCAGACCGCGCCTCTTACTGCTTACCATGCGTATGTGGGATCCACTCTGTCGTATGGGTTACTATATTGGGGAAACTCGACTGATAAAGAAATTGCGTTCAAAGCCCAAAAAAAGTGCATTAGGTCTATATGTGGGTTACGCCAAACGGATTCATGTAAACCACATTTCGTAAATCTCAAGATTTTAACACTCCCTGCTCTATTTATCTACCTGGCCTCAATTTTAGTTAAATCAAACATTACAAGCTATGATACGTTAAAAAGCAGAAGACTTAAACATACCTTAAGAGATAAAACGTCCCACACTAGAGCGTATAGTAATAGTGTTTTCTGTATGAGCACAAAGATTTATAACAAGCTACCTATGGACATTAAGATTATAAATTCAATTATTATTTTTAAAAGAATGCTGAAAATTTTCTTAATTAAAAAGGCCTATTACTCAATAGCAGAATTTCTTGAGGAAAAATAATTTTGTTCAATAAAGGTACCTATCACTAAAGTGAATATAATTCAGTAAAATATTTTTAAAAGGATTATGATACTTAATATTAAATGATTACAATACTGTGACATAATTGAATTAATGAATAATGATAATTTTTAAATCAGGTAACTCATGACATGTGTATTTTTATTTAGGTATGACTTTAATAATTTATAATTAATATGATGTAAATGATAAAATTATATAATGTAATTAAAACGATGTCCTATATAAAATTTAATATTTATAACTTTTTTCTTTTTAATTAATGAATGTAAATAATGCATGTTCAACTGTTACTGTTACAATTATAAGCATATATGCATGATGAAATTGCAATGCCCTAACAGGGCCACTATGTTCTAAGAACTGATATCCTCTGTTAAGAACTTTATTTATGTACACATAGTTAGCAATAAATAATTTGAATTTGAATTTGAATTTGACTACGGGAGTTTCGATTGGAAATAATAGCACGACTGGATGAACAAATTAAGCAGTATGCATTGCTTCAAGAAAGATTTATCAAGACAGAGACTGAACTGCAAGATTTGAGAAAAATTATGGAGGTAGTTCAAGAAAAGGCAAACAAAGTAGATACGTTGGAAGAAAAAATAAACGAGTTATTAAAATCAAGCGAACTCCTACGAGCCCCTCTTACTATGGAAAGGTCAAAGCTGGCTAGTACAGAGGGATTTGCGGCGCCTAAGGACCAAATAATGCCATCATCTAAAACATTTGTCGAAATTCTTAAACAAAATCAAAAGAGGGTAACTGGCAAATCCACCAATATTATACCAGTCAAAGAATGTGCGGCCACGAAATCCACAAGGTCAGTATCGGAGGACAAAACACAACTGTCAACAAATGAAGTAGGTGAAATGAGTACTAGCTTAGGGGTGGTAGCAGAGGAAGAGAAGAAAAGTCTGAACAGAGAAGAAATCTGGACAGTCGTAAATAGGAAGAAAAACCGATATTCTAGTAAAGACGTGAAAAGAGGAGGAAGTACTACTATAAATGAAATTCAAGGAACAGAAAAAAATAAATATTTACACGTCTGGTGGCTACAAAAAGAGACTAAAGAAGAAAACTTAGAGATATACGTAAGAAACATATGTGGATTGAAAACACCTGTTAAGGTAGAACGAATTAAACATAAAACGGAAAGGGATTATGCATCCTTTATGATTGGAGTACCGGAGAGCAAATATGACATATTATGTCAACCTGAGAATTGGCCATTAAATGTTGAGTTCTGTGAATGGGTTTGGTTTCGTAGACCATTCCAAAAACCAAAAACCTCGGAATAAATCTACTCTTGACATATATTATCAGAATGTAAGAGGTCTACGAACTAAGTTAGAGGAGTTTTATGGAGGAATAGCAAGTCATAACGCGGATCTATTTGCTATCACGGAAACTGGCCTAAACGAATCAATTTGTGATACGGAATTTATCCCTGTTGGGTTCAATATAATGCGATGTGACCGAGCGGATGGACGAAAACAAGGCGGCGCGTGTCTCGTGGCCACACCGCGAATCGAGCTGCGGCGGGTACCGGTGCCGAACGGCGTAAACATTGATGATCATGTTTTTGAACTAGTAGGTGCCACTGTTTATTTACGTAATAGGTTTTTGTTTTTTATATGTGTTGTTTATATCCCACCTAATAGTAGCGAGAATGAATATGGGTTGTTATTTAGAATCATTGAGCAATATTGTAATAATTATCGTGAAGTGGTAGTGGATTTTAATTTATATTCGTGTACTACAAGCATTATTTCATATTATGAGTTTCTTATGACATATTGTGGGTTTACCCAGAGCAACAGAGTGAGTAATTGCAATGATCGCTGTTTGGATTTAGTATTGAGTACATTTGAGGAGGGGGAGTGTGTGAGTGTACGCGCGGTGGAGGCGCCGCTCGTACCGGTGGACGCTTATCATCCGCCGCTGGAGGTGTCCGTCAGGCCGTGTTTACGTGCAAATACCCACTTAGAGCCAGATAGCACATCGGCATCGGAAGCGCGCACACATGTCAGTTGGAATTTTAATAAAGCCGATTTTTTTCTATATATTCAAGGATCGCATCCGTCGACTGGACTCCTTTATACAACTTAGATTTAGACATGGGTTTAAAGTATTTTTATGACACGATTTATTCAATTATAGGTGACTGTGTTCCCAAGAAAAAGCGAAGAGTGTACACTCGAGGTACATTTACCCCGAGTGGTATACGGGTGAGATAATTCGCGACATAAAACTCAAAGCTGCTCTTCATAAAAAATATAAAAGTAGTGGTTTAGGGAATGATTACGAAACGTTTGCTCAGTGTAGGACCCTAGTAAAAGAAAAGATCTTGGTAGCACAGGAACAATATCGCCAACGTATGCAAAACCAAATGTCGAGCGACCCTAAATCTTTTTGGGCTTATGTCAATTCTAAAAGAGGTAACACTAGTAGCCAAAAGATTTTAAAAAACGGACAAGCCTTGACATGTGCAGAAGCGGTTCAAGAATTCGCTGAATATTTTTATTCAGTTTACAATGTAGATAAACTTAGATTGGATGTGGATGCGGCGATAGTAGAAGCGGGTAGTCAGAACGGAGCTGGTCGGGTTCATTTTGACAGCTTGGAGTTGAATGACGTCGTACGCGCTCTGCAAAAACTTAAACCGAAAAAATCGTCAGGGCCTGATGGTATTCCGCCGTACATTTTTAGGGACTATCGAATGGGATTAGCGAGACCGCTGTTGCACATCTACAATCTTTGCCTTAAATCAGCTGTGCTTCCCGAGATGTGGAAGATTACCCGGGTCATACCGGTACCGAAGGGAGGTTCGGGAACTAAAGTTGAAGAATACAGACCGGTTGCAGTATTGTCAACAATGGCTAAAGTGTTGGAATCTGCTATTCATGGGAGCGTTTTCCAACAAGTTAGCTCGCAACTCACGGACGCGCAGCATGGGTTTAGGCCGACTAGAAATACTACCAGTAATTTACTCTGCTACATGGCGGATGTGGTGCCGATAGTAGACAGTGGGGGACAAGCTGATGCTGCATATTTCGACTTTAAAAAAGCGTTTGATTTAGTCGATAATGACGTGTTACTGAAAAAGTTAGCAGGGGTTGGTTTCACCCCGCATTTACTTAAGTTTTTTGCAAGTTATATGAGTGACAGGCAGCAATATGTTGACTATGCAGGGTATCAATCAAACGCATATGTAATCGAAAGTGCCCACCAAAATTGAAAATCAGTGGCACCAAAATTGGATTCCTCCGTCAGAAACCTCAATCTCACTAATAAAGCTCAATGTAATTAATCTCACAAATTCTCGAGAAGTATCAATAACTTTTATCGGTTTATAAAACTCTCTTTTGTTAAAAATAGGATAGATTCCGAGGTCTGGTCCTAAAGTTGGACTGACATGATAGCGTTTTTGTTGGGGAGACTGCAGTACAATCCAAGTCTCGATCGAATCGAAGGCTTTCTCGTAGTCCACAAACACTAAACGGAGAGGCAGCTCTTCGGTCTCCTGTATAACCTGCCGCAGCGTATGTATGTGGTGTACGGTGCTAAAGGCATTATGGAATCCGGCTGGTTCCGGATGATTCTTGAAAACAACTTGTAGACATAGCTTAGAAGTGAGATGGGCCTATAATTCTTCAGCCGGGCATTGTAGCCTTTTTTGAAGAAGAGTTCCACCACACCCCTGCACCATGCCTGTGGGGTTTTCTCCTCGGGTATGACGGAATCAAACAGCTTCTGAAGGGCCTTAAGTACCGGTTTTCCACCCGCCTTTAGGATTTCGGCCATAATTCCGTCATCACCCGGTACTTTGTTGTTTTTAAGCTGTTCCAGAGCCATCCTAATCTCGTGCATCCAGATCTCGTCCAGGTTGTCTTCGGTATAGTGTCGGGTCAGTCTACATCTTGGGTCATTTGCTAGATTTACAACGGGTTTACTGGTTAAAGTGTATAACTGCCCATAGAATCTCTCGATCTCCCTCAGTAGCTCCGGTTTGGCGGATACGATCCTGCCATGGTCGGTCTTCAGTTCCGCGAGCTGGCTCTGCCCAATAGCCAGATCTCTTTCAAATGCCTTGGAGCCGCTCAATTGCATCTTTAATATGCTGGATTTAAAAATCCGTCTATTGAGCTGCCGGTATTTCCACGCCTCGTCTGAAAACTGCAGGATCATCTCACGCCGCTCCTGCATGAGCTTGAGAGTATGATCAGAGAGTTTTTTGTTCTTATGTGCACGACGTGTCTTGAAGAACTTAGACCCGTATGGACAGTTTCCACGAACTTATCGTTATATTCGTTCAATGAGCTTCTTAGGCACTCGAAACGAGTCTGGAGTTCAAGCTTTTCAGATTGCAGCAGCTCTCGGGGTTTTGAATTTGGATCTGTGCTGGACAGAGCGTAGATTTATCAGTCGAGACTTTTCAAGCTTGATATTGATGTTCAATGTGCCTCTTACTATGCCTTGATCGCTTCCGGTTTTCAACGAATTGATCGTAGAGACAACATTGAACATAATACGCTTCTTGGTTGACATGATGAAGTCAATCTCATTTGAAGTTGCACCATTGGGGCTCTGGCAGGTCCACTTCCTGTGCTCACGCTTTCTGAAAAAGGAGTTCATCCTATAGAGGCCCTCCTTCTCCATAAAACTAGCCAGTTGGTGACCCCGGTGGTTCCAACGTCCAACCCCAAATTGCCTAGTTTCGCGTTGAAGTCCCCAATGACAACGGTGAAGTGCTTTTAAGCAGCCTCTCTTTGCTGGGCTGTTTTGGCATTCTAAAAAGCAACAAAATAAATATATATGAAAAAGAAACTTGGTTATTAGTATGCAACCCTTATAATAATAGGTCTTACTAACTGCCAAGTACATAACATGTATTTGTTTGCTAATCCAACTGTCTTGCAACGTAAAAGCTAGCTAAATAGGTAATAACAATACATAATATACAGTACATAATTAAAATCTGATGGGTCATTTTCAATTTTGGTGGCGTCAAAACGCCACCACAACCACCAAAATTGAGCCACCAAAATTGGAACCAGGCATAAAAAAAATCTTAAAAAATAAGGGTTTTAAGTTAAAATTAAATTAATGTCATTGATTTATGGGTCACCCAAATCATTAGCTATAGCATGTAGCTTACTATATAACACTTTAAAATCAACAGTAAATCGATCCACCCAAAAATTGAACAATTCTTGTTCCCCGTTCCGCCCAAGGCGAGTACTTATGTTTTTGGAGGGTAATCACAGCACTAATTACACACCTGACACTAATCGCACTAATGGCACGACTGACAGATGCGAAATAAATAACGCGATTGATCGCACATGCACGAAACTTCATGTTATAGTAAGTTGAAAAAGTGCCAGAAAAAAATTGATTTTTGCTTGGACAAACTTTGATCGAGTGTCCTGTGCTTTTAAATAAGATTTTATAATATGGTTTAATTGTTTTTAGATAATTTGACTAATGCAGATACTAACAAAATTGTTTATTTTTATTGTACCTCAAATTCTGTTCTGTTGTTGTTCTTAGTGTCGAGTTCCAATAGTGCGCGTAGCAAAAGACAAAGAAAGAGGGTAGATAGATTTGTCTGCTCTTAACAATTTATTTTTCCATCCACCCGCATTCTCCAGTCAACCCGCGATCATGGCGCTTGCAACAGCGCCGAAATATCGGGAGCTCAAAATAATGAACAATCACGGAAGATATCCCGTAAGTGACAGTAAAAGTGTACCTCAAATTGTTACTTTGGTGAACGCAATTACATCAAAAAATGGAACTGGGACAAGCCACCAAACTTGAATTTGAAGGTGATTTTTTTTTTCCCTAATGATTTATACAGGGTGTAAGGGTAAACACCGTTATCCTTGAAACCAGTGGTTTGGTTTCATTAATAGAACGTAAAACCAATGAAAAAAGCAACCTTTTTTTTTTTTGAAGAAAATCCACTGTTTCCCACAAGATCGTTTCACCCTAAAGCGCGCGCAAAACAGCTGACGGCTGGATGGCGCAGCCGTCGGCGGCGGGCACACGCGGTTATACCTACACTCGCTACACGCCGCAGACGCAACGAACGAGTGAGTCATGACCTCAGTCAGCTGTCGCGCTAGCAAGCGAGCGCACGTCCGTAACTCGTATCGCCGCGCGCCGCCGGCGCCGCCGCGGTGCCGCTTGGTTCTCGCGCGTAAATTTAGTGTACCTACTGAGATGTCTTACACAAACGAACAGTGGACCGAAATGGTTCGGCTTTACGCCATCGCGGGTGATAACCTGAACGAGGCTCGTAGGCTGTATTCAAATGGATTGGTCGTGGAGGGCTAGTGGCGTGGCCACCGCGTTTGCCAGATCTTACCCCTCTGGACTATTATCTTTGGGGGGAAATGAAGCGCCGGGTGTATGCCACTGAATTCCGTAATACGTCGGAACTCAAAAGACGGATTCGTAGGGCGTTTAGAGACAAGAAATTACACTATTGTGCTTTCTCGAGTGCGAAACAACCTAAGAAAACGTGCGGAGGCGTGTGTAGCCGTAAGTGGATCTCATTTCGAACAGTTAGTAGTGTAGTTAGTGTAGATATTCAATTATTCAACACACACAGTTAGTAGTGTAGTTAGTGTAGATATTCAATGATTCAATCAGTGTAAATTTAATCGTTGATTTTTAACTGTACATAAAATTGTGATGAACTTTTTAAATACGCCAAAAATACCTACCCAATTGTATGGATTATTTTTTCATTTTTTTAATTGTCAAATGAAATTTACAATTAGACTCGTCACGCAACACCTTAGCAAGGTATTTTTGCCTGTCTTATGCCAGGAAAAGTATGAAGGAAAAGTTCCATCACAGTTACAGGTTATGAACACGAGTATTGTGTAGACGAGCGGCGCGCGGCCATTACGTCACGCGGGCGCATAGGTACCATGAATTCGCGGCCGGTCTGGGATAATTTATTTTAAATGTTTTTTAAGTAAATTACTTATTCTGTTTTTTTAACTCGGTCCTATATTTTTTTATTTATGTCAACTACCCATGGTTTGAGTGACAACGGTGTTTACCCTAACATGCTGTATACACTTATCTATATATATTATATATATATACTTATAATAAATCTGTAGAGAGGTCAATTCTGTACATGAAATATATTTCCAAAATAACTGTCAGGGGGTGATTAGGGATCGATACTGATGCCAAAAATGCAATCAGTAAAATTTTCGTCTGTCTGTCTGTCTGTCTGTCTGTCTGTATAACCGTTATAGAAACAAAAACTACTAGACGGATTTTAACAAAACTTGGTGCAATTATTTTTCATACTCTTGAGTTGGTTATAGTATACTTTTCATCACGCTACAATCAATAGGAGCAGAGCAGTGAAGGGAAATGTTGGGAAAACGGGAGAAGTTACTCCATTTTTTAAGCTTCCGTCGCGTGTGCAACCTTAATGGTTAAAGCTACATAGAAATCATGTAAGACGGAAATGTTCTCCATAAAATTATATAAAAAATATCCCACGACAGCATATGTCTATCTTTTATGGTTGACTCACAATATCACGTGTAACTCCCGATAGCTTAGCAGTTCGAAGCTTTCTGATTATATTTGTCTACTCTTACGTTTATAACACTCTCAGTCATCCCTAATTAAAAAAGTTAACATTATTATCTATTCCATAAAAAAGAATCATAGAAATCGGTATAGAAACACCAAAGTTATACATGAAATACGCTAATAATAAGCCATCGCGCGTGAATACTGAATCATGCTATAGGGATTATTTTTGTATAAGGTCCGAGAATCGGTCGCCGCGCTCGACGCGTCTCGCGGCCGAAGGTATAAAAAGGCGAGGCGTCCGAGCGCGAGCTTCATTGCCCTGGCTGGAGGCCTTACACTCAAGGCAACCACAGGATAGTCCGGTTGAGCAGTACCATCTTCTATGATGACTGCGAGAATGCCCAATCGAAAAACAAAAAAGCGCGAGCTTCATACAATTTTTGCCTGTTGATGCGAATAGTCGTTCAGAGCGTTCGACCTTATTGACAGACAATACTTAATTGATATTAACAAACCGTGCTTATCAGCGCGACTTTTTGTCTTTGATAATTTATTTTTAGATTCCTTTTGTTGTTATTTTATAAAATAGGTATTAGTTATTTTGGTAGGGTTTAAATATTCGTTCAAATTACAATTATTAATAGTTTACATTTTATTTCTTTTTAGGTGAAGTAGTAGTAGGTACGCATAGATTTTTAGATACTGATATGTAAGTTTTGGCTAATTTACGTTCACTTTTTTTATACCTATTAGTTTTATTTTCATTTACGTTTTAGCTTTATTTTTATTTGCCTGCATCAATGCCACCTAAAAAACGATTATTTTTATCTTGAAATTCGAGAGAAGCTAAGAGAATGAGAAATAGGCATTCTCAAGAATCGGCAGAGGAAAGAGCACATCGGTTAAACTCTATGAGAGTTAGTGCCTCAACTTCTCGAGCCAATGGAAGCTCTCCCGAGAGAGAGATGCGATTAGCAGCTGGCAGAGCGAGACGAGCTTCATCACGGGCGTCTCAAAGCTCTTCTCAACGAGAGCTAAGGCATACCATTGACCGAGAACAACATGTGTTATCCCGAGAAGCTGAAACTGCTTCACAACGAGAATTGCGACTCACAGCTGACCGCGAACGGCATACATTATCTCGCGAGTCCAAAACCTACACTGAGAGGGAATTACGTCTCACAGCTGAACGTGGGAATTCCACCCCTAAAGGGGTAAAATAGGGGATGGAAGTTTGTATGAAAGTCTGTCAGTTTTGAAGTTAGGATCTTCAAATTTTGTGTTTAGGCTGAAGATTGAAAATTAATTTATACGTGTCTCGGCGTATTTGGTAATTCTACCCCCGAAGGGTTAAAAAGGGGGGTGAAGGTAAGTAATCGGATATTTACGACATCCACGCGGGCGAAGCCGCGGGCAAAAGCTAGTAAAAAAATAAATGTGGCCCTAATTGAACCAAGTTACGTAGTTCACTACAAAAAAAAATCAGAAACATCCTATCATTTTACACCTCGATTCTCAACGTGGACACGTAAAATTTGCTGATTTGATATTCAGCCTTATACTAGATCTGGGGTAAGCCAGGGAACGAATCTAGGGCCTCTGGAGTTCGTCTTAATGATTAATGACCTACCAAACGTTGTGCAAGATGCTAAGTGTTTACTGTTTGCCGACGACCTCAAGCTTTATCTCCCCATCACAAACGTGAATGACTGTGAAAGACTGCAGAGAGATATAGTCAGAGTGGTAGCTTGGAGCAAGAGTAATCTCCTGCAGTTTAACACATCTAAGTGTGTAACCATAAGTTTCTCACGTGCACGCACACCCATCACTTAAACTTATACGGTGGACGGGGTACCGATGGATAGGGCCACTGAAGTGAGGGACTTGGGAGTTCGTTTCACCACTGGACTCACGTTTCGTGATCATGTAGTTATGCAAAAAAGCATATAGAAACCTAGGATTTGTACTTAAAATGGTTAAGGGCTTCACAAATATTAAGGCAATAACGGCATTATATAATGCTTTAGTAAGAAGCCAACTAGAATGCAATGCAGTTATCTGGGCTCCACATGAAACTAAGTATAGTCTCATGTTGGAGCGAGTACAAAATAAGTTTATTAGGTACAAATATATGAGGGAATACGGGGTATATCCATTTTATCCATTGATGTATCCAACTCTATTTGTCTTGGGAATGGTCGGATATAATGAACTAAGGGTCAGGAGGCAACTCACACTAGTGACTTATATATTTAAGGTAATTAGAGGGAAGATACACAATGCGGATATATTGCGAAGGGTGGAGCTAGTCGTGCCAGACGGGTATGTGGGTCGTCGTCGTCAGCCGCGGTTGCTGGTGGAACCACGCGCGCGAACTAACTTGCTGCGCGAGGTGCCGCTCACGAGCGGGACTCCGCACTCTCAACCTCATTGCTGAGGACTTAGACTTATTCTGTTGCACTTTGGGTGAATTCACAAGAATAGCTACATATATAATTTGTTATAAATAACTGTTTGAATTTTAAGTGTGATACAATATCGCATTGGGTCCAGCCTGTAAAGATATTTGTGTTTGGAGTAAATAAATAAATAAATAAATAAACAAAAAAAACAATAAATTTAATTTTTCGTGATTTTTTTTATTGTTACTTTTTGAAAAAAATTGTCCCAATCGTTTCGAGTTCGATGATCGAGTTTGTGGCTTTCGGTTCCAGAACGACCTAAAAGTAACCGTGTATAGCCTAACATTTGAAGAAGCCTATTACAGATCGGGCACGCCGCAATCGCGGCGGTAAGACCCCTCTTTGAGGAGTGGCTGGATAGGCGTCACGGCGTCCTGACCTACCGCATGACGCAGGTCCTCACCGGACACGGAAGCTTCGGGAGGTACCTGTGTCTGATGGGGAGGGAGGAAACGCCTGGGTGTCACCACTGCGAGGACCGCCCGGAGGACACGGTGGAGCATACGGTGCAGGACTGCCCCGCTTGGGCAGGGCACCACCGTGTCCTCACGGCGGCGATAGGCGGAGACCTCTCGCGCCCGGCATTGGTCGAGGCCATGCTGCGGGGCGAGACGGAGTGGGAAGCGGTCGCCTCCTTCTGCGAAGCAGTCATGCTCGCGAAGGAGGAGGCGGGCCGCGTGAGGGAGAGGACAGCGTCCTCCCTCCACCCCAGCCGCAGTGGTAGACGCCCACGGCGCCGGACGTCGGCAGACGATCTCCGGCCACCGTAGGCGCGGGCTTGCGGGCGGCGAGTAATGGGCGACTCGCTGTCCGACCATGGACCATGCCCGGGTCGACGGCGCGTTGTGTTCCACGCGCGCCTCAAAGAGTGTCAGCATTATGACGGGGCCCCCCTCTAGAGGGCGAAAGCCTGCCGGGGTCGCGGGACTTATAGAATTACCGTGACCCTGGATCATAAAGGGCTATTGAAGGACACCGTGGATTTTAGTCAGTACAAGTCTGACAGTTCCTCCCACTCTGCCCTGGGTGGGAGGACTCATTTGATGATTTTACCACGATAAAAAAAAAAAAAAAAGCCTATTACAGATGTTTGTGCAAAATGAACAGGATCTATGCAGTAGTTTTTGCGCCAAGTCGGAACATCGGATCGGATTTTAACGATTTTATTATATGTAGAGAAGAGATAGAGAAGAGAAGAAGATTATAACAATAACGATATTGAGCTTTGTTCATGGCTAATTGTCCTGCACTATAAGAATAAGAATAAGAAGAATAATTTATTTAAAAAGCAGATATTACAAAAGTACATTTAGGTGCTGTAGTGTAATTTCTTAAACAATTTTAATTAGCGCTTATAAATAAACTATGACTTAAATATATTAACAGGTGCAAGTAACGAAAATGTCGAATTTAAATGTTAGGTAGCGACCTGCCTGATCTAGGTTTATTTAAACCTGTGTTTCAGGCCATCACTTACATTGCATCATATAGTTACGACAGTAAAAGTTTTGAAATTAAAGTAAATCTATTAACAACTATAACAAAAATCCAATTAGTACAAAAACATTAAAACTAACTTAAGTAAATACGTGCAGGGGTGCGTTGTCAGAATTCCTCCACGTGTGCCTGATGGCTGCCGGTCCCTCTCGATACGTCTGGAGGGAATAGCAGTTGCTGGGCCGGTGCACCCTGGGCGTGGGCAGTATCCTTCCCCGAGGAATGGGAAGAGATTCTTATTCCTCGGGGAATGTTACTGTCCATGGCTAATATTCTGACATGGGAGGGGTCCATCTTGGACCAAGGGGGCGTTGCTCCGCGTGACCCTCTGAAAAGCAGAGGGCACAGCGGAGGAGCAAGGGCGGGCTCGGTGTGCACTTACCCTGCCTCCGAGCAGACAGTGAAGGACGCAGTCATTCACTGTCCCCGTCGATATCGTAATCCCACCGTCGAAGTGTCGTGGAACACGTCTCGCGGCTTCGATTGGGACCGAGGGTCTTGGCTTAACCGCCCGGACCACGAGGTAGAAAACCTCTATAAAAAGTTACCCCGAATCTCAAGCGGCGGCGCACCGCGAGGAGATGTATGGCTGACGGGTTCCTATGGAAAATCAGTCGCTAGTGCGAACCACTGCCGGGCCTGGCAATGGCTTATCTGGGTACAGGGGGCACTGCCCAGATGGACTTTTTATTTCCCCCATACTCGTGGGAACAGCATGGATAAAGCAAAGTATAAAACCCAAAACACGGCCGATAACGGCGAAGGAAGGGAGGAGAGAGATGCGGGGTCGGAGTCCGGCGCCGCATCCAGCGATGTGAGTGCGGGAGGCTCAGAGAGCTCCCGGCGCGGGAGGCCCGGGGCTGCTGCGGTGAACAAGGAGTTCCTCCGCAAGCGGTCCAGGCCGGTAGGCGACCAAGAGTTGTCGTCAGAGGGGGAGCTGGCTTCGGCTCGCAAGATCCCCACCAGCAAGCGTGGCGGGATCCGCGGCAAGGGGAGAGGCCTCTCTGCCACCGAGAGGTCGGCGCGGCTTGCCGAGGAGGGACGCCACCCGGGGGTGGCCGCCGGTCGCGGGGTGACCCGTTCGGGCTCCTCTGATGACGAGGCGGGCGCAGACGGCGGCTCCGATGCGGAGCGTAAGGCCGGGCTTGCGAAGGAGGTGGAGGCGGCGCTGAGGGCTGTTTCTTGCAAACAAAAGCCCTCCACCAGGCACAAGGCTATACCTGCAGCGATCGCCTCCATCATGGCGGCAGCGGAGGCCAGATATGCGGGGCCCCCGCCAGACGACGTGGCCAAACTGCGGGCGGAGGTCGCTCGACTGACGGCCGCCACGGAGCTTCTCCAAGAGGAGAATAAGAAGCTCCGAGCAGACCTGGCCGGTCTGCGCGAGTCCGGCTCTCGCGAGGCGCCCCAAAATGGGGGCCAGCAGCGACCAAGCCAGCCCGTGCCGGTGGAGAACCAGGTCCTGAACCTGGTTCGGCAGGAGCTGGCTGCCTTCCAGGCGCGGTTCTCCGTCCTGGAGGGCATTGTCCTGCGCCCCCCCCTGGCGGCAAATAAGGCGCCCCCGGGCCCGAGGGCGGTCACATATGCGGTTGCTGCGGCCTCCGCACCGGGGCCGTCCAGCCAGCCCTCCGGCAGGGTTACGTCGGCCCCCGAAAAGCCGGCTCCGGTTAGGAAGGCGGCGGCCCTGAAGCAGGGCAAGGCGGCAGCCCAAAAGAAGGGCAAGGCGGCGAATGTGCCAGCGCCAGCCGCGAGACAGCCGCCGAGACAGCCACCACCGCCGCCCCCCCCGCCCCCTAAGCCTTCCGCGGCCGAGACTGGGTGGCAGGTGGCCGGAGAGAAAGCGAGGGAGCAAAGGGCGGCCAAAAAGGCCAGGAAGCGGGAGCGGAAGCGCCGACAAAAGGAGCATGGCATCGCGGCTAGGCTCAGCGCCCCAAAGACCGCGGCTGTAGTGATCACACTACAGCCGGACGCGGAAAAGAGGGGCGTGACCTATCGCGACGTGCTCGCTAAGGCGAAGGCGACGGTGGATCTCGGGGAGCTCGGGATCGCCGGGGGCCTCAGGCTTAGGGTCACCGCAACAGGGGCTCGAGTGCTAGAGATCCCCGGCGAAACCCGTGGCTCGTCCGCTGACGCTCTTGCTGAAAAGCTTAGAGCGTCCCTAAATGCGGACGAGGTCCGAGTGTCCAGGCCCGTCAAATGCGCAGACCTGCGCATCCTGGGTCTGGACGACTCGGTGACCGAGGAGGAGGTGGTGGCCGCCGTCACCAGGACCGGTGGGTGCCCTGCCGAGCAGGTCAAGGCAGGCACCTTACGTCCGGACCTGTCGGGCACGCGAACCGTAACGGTAAGCTGCCCTGTGACGGCGGCGAAAGCCATTGTGGAGGGCCGAAGGCTCTTGGTGGGCTGGGTGTCGGCGCAGGTGAAGCTGCTGGAACCCAGACCTCTGAGGTGCTTCCGCTGCCATGTGGGGCACCACGTGTCGGTCCGGTGCACCTCGGAGGTAGACCGCAGTGACCAGTGCTTCCGCTGCAGCCAGCCCGGTCACAAGGCCGCGGCTTGCTCCGCCGAACCGCACTGCGCCGCATGTGCGGCGGCTGGCAAGCCGGTCGATCACCGGGCAGGGAGCAAGGCCTGCGGTACACCTGCCAAGGCCAGGGGCAAGGGAAGGCCCTCCACCACCACCACCGCCAAAACCCCCACCGTCGCCACCACCGCTGCCGCCGCCACTGTCGCCGCCGCTGCCGCCACTGCTGCAACTTCCGCAGCGGGGCCCTCGCAGGGGGCCCGGGAGGGGGCCGAAATGGAGTGCCAGTAACGGCCCCATTACGCTTTCTCCAGGCGAACATCAACCACTGCGCCTGCGCTCAGGATCTGTTGCTCCAGAGCATGGCGCAGTGGTCGATTAACATCGCCGTGGTCGCTGAGCCGTACTTTGTCCCGCCCAGGGATGACTGGGTGGAGGACCTTAGCGGCTCAGTGACCATAATTGCGTCGGCCGCCGCCGGTACCCCGACCCTTGAGAGTGTCAGGAAGGGTCAGGGGTGCGTAGCAGCACGGTTCGGGGAGATCGTAGTAGTGGGAGTCTACTTCTCCCCGAGCCGAACTCTCGCCGAGTTCCATAACTCCCTCACGGAGTTGAGTGTCGTCATCGGAAGCCATTCCCTCCCCGTGCTTGTGCTCGGGGACTTCAATGCCAAGAACTTGGCTTGGGGTTCTCGTTTCACGGACGCGCGGGGTAGGATGGTGGAGGACTGGGCTCTGGAGACAGGCCTGGTCGTCCTAAATCGGGGTTCTGTCCCCACGTGCGTGCGGATGCGGGGCGAGTCGGTGGTGGACATCTCGTTCGCTAGCCCCGCTCTGTCGCCGCGTGTCGTTGACTGGCGCGTCATGGAGGGGGTGGAGACCTATTCCGACCACCGGTACATCCGGTTCGACGTCTCCACCCAGACCTCAAGCGCGCCGGTCCTACAGACCCCGAGTGGTCCGCGATGGGCGCTGAGGCAGCTGAACCGGGAGCTCCTCCTGGAAGCCTCGATCGTGCAGGCCTGGGTGTCATCACCTGTCAGGCCTGCCGACATCAATAACGAGGCGGGTTGGTTCCAGGAGGCCATGTCCGGGATTTGCGACGTGGCAATGCCCCGTGTTCGGCCAGGAAGCGCCCGGCGTCAGGTGTATTGGTGGTCGCGAGAGCTGACGTCTCTGCGCGAGGCGTGCGTTGCCGCGCGGCACCTGTACGCCAGGCATCGCAGGCTACGCATCCGCCCTCCGGATGCGGCAGCCATTGAGGTGGAGCTGTACGAGGGATACAGAGCGGCGAAGACCGCCCTCCAAGAGGCTGTTCGGCGGGCCAAGAATCTGGCCCGCGAGGAGATGCTGGAGTCTCTGAATGGAGATCCGTGGGGGCGCCCTTACAAGATGGTGCGGGACAAACTCCGCACCCGGGCCCCCCCGCTGACGCAGAGTCTCCGGCCTGAGCTCGTGGAGGACGTGGTGAGCGCTCTGTTCCCTTCGCGAGGGGAGCATCCTCCCCCGCCTATGGCTCCGCCGCCGCGTGCGGTGCCGGGAGCGGACCACACCGATGACGATGACGACATTCCGGAGGTGACTGGGGTAGACCTGAGAGTGGCGGTACGCAGGCTGAAAGCCAGAAATACCGCCCCGGGACCCGATGGCTTGCCTGGCAAAGCCTGGGTCCTGGCCTCTGACGCTCTCGGGCCCCGACTGGAAGGGCTCCTAAGCGCATGCTTGGAGAGAGGCCAGTTCCCGCTTCGTTGGAAGACGGGGAAGCTGGTCCTCATCCGAAAGCCAGGGCGCCCTGCGGACTCTCCGTCCGCATACCGGCCCATAGTATTGCTCGACGAGGTGGGCAAGCTCTTTGAAAGAGTCATTGCCAACCGCCTCGCCGGGCACCTCGTGGGGATGGGGCCGGATCTTGCGGAACACCAGTTTGGTTTCCGCAAGGGGCGCTCAACGGTGGATGCCATCATGCGCGTGAGAGCCCTCACGACGGGGGACGCGGTGTCCCGGGGCGGGGTCGTCTTGGCGGTGTCTCTTGACATCGCCAACGCCTTCAACTCCATGCCCTGGAGCTGCATTAGGGAGGCACTCCGGTATCACCGGGTGCCGACCTACCTTCGTCGTGTGGTCGGGGACTACCTGACGGATAGGGCCGTCATCTACCCCGGTCGGAGCGGAGAATGGAACCGGCGAGAGATGTCGTGCGGTGTTCCACAGGGATCGGTTCTGGGACCGGCCTTGTGGAACATCGGTTACGACTGGGTGCTGCGCGCCGACCTCCCTAGCGGCGTCAGCGTAGTTTGCTACGCTGACGACACGCTGGTACTGGCACAAGGGAGGTCGCACGAGGCGGCGGCCGAAAACATGACACGCGGGGTTGCGATAGTCGTGGAGAGGATCCGGCAATTGGGTCTCGAGGTGGCATTGCACAAGTCCGAGGCCATGTGTTTTCATGGGCCTCGGAATGCGTCACCGTCGGGATCCCTACTGACGGCAGGAGGGGTCTCCATCGGCGTCGGGTCGACGTTGAAGTACCTAGGACTCGTCCTCGATAGCCGGTGGAACTTCGTGGAGCATTTCCGACGTTTGGCTCCCAAACTGGAACGGACAGGGGCTGCCTTTAAGCGGCTCTTGCCCAACCTGAGGGGTCCAAACGCCTCCTGCCGGAGGCTCTACGCGGGGGTCGTGCGGTCCATGGCCCTTTATGGGGCCCCGGTGTGGGCGCGTTCTTTGAGGCGGCGAGCCGCCCACTACCTGAACGCGCCCCAAAAGGTGATAGCCATAAGGCTAATCCGCGGGTACCGCACGATCTCCGGTGAGGCGGCTAGCCTCCTTGCCGGATTGCCGCCATGGGATCTGGAGGCGATAGTCCTCGCGCGCCTGCACGAATGGCGCGCGGAGGCACTAAGTCGGTTGGAAACTCCGCTGCCGCGGCAAATTGCCGCTCAGCGGACAGACCTCCGGCGTGATCTCATGGCGACATGGAGAGAGCGACTGTCGCAACCCCGTGCAGGGCACGCCACCATAGTGGCGATAAGTCCCCTCTTTGAGGAGTGGCTAGAGAGGCGCCACGGCGCCCTCACCTACCGCCTGACGCAGGTCCTCACCGGACACGGTTGTTTCGGGAGGTTCCTGCACCGGATCGGGCGGGAGGAAACGCCCGGGTGTTTCCATTGTGAGGATCGTCCGGAGGACACGGTGGAACATACCGTGGAGGTCTGCCCCGCTTGGGCGGAGCACCGTCGTGTCCTCGTTGCGGCGATCGGCGGCGGCGATCTCTCGCGTCCGGCCCTGGTTCAAGCCATGGTCCGGAGCGAGAGGGAATGGGAAGCCGTCACCTCCTTCTGCGAAACAGTCATGCTAGTGAAGGAGGTGGCGGGACGTGAGAGGGAAAGAACCTCACGTCCCAGCCGCCGCGGGAGACGCCCTGGGCGTCGGGGGTCACGTGGTGGCTCCCGGCCACCGTAGGCGCGGGCCTGTGGACGGCGAGCTATGGGCTAGCTCGCCGTCCGGCCGTCTTCTGACGACAGGCCGTGTCGATGGCGCGTTCGTGTTCCACGCGCGCCTCAAAGAGATGTCAGCAACGATGTAGGGGTCTGCAAGGACCGATGCCTGCCAGGGCTGCGGGACTGTTCGAAAGAGATACCGTGGCCCTGGAACACAAAGGGCAAAGAAGGAACATGGATGGGTTTTAGTCAGTACAAGTCTGACACTCCCTTCCGCTCCGCCCAGAGTGGGGGGGGTCATTTGATGATTTCCCATCCGAAAAAAAAAAAAAAAAAAAAGTAAATACGTGCAATTAGATACCAGGGGATAACATAATCAAATTAGGACTTCTAGAAGTTTTTCTGTGTCCGTGTAATCAAGTATTGTTAAATAATCTGATAATACAAAATTACATTTCCTATAACTTAGACTAAATAGAAGTTTAGCTTCTTGTTGAGTCTATTATACAGAAAAGGTCCTAAAAACATATAAAATCGACTAGCAAAAGCATGCCTAGTTTGAGGCATTGTGCAAACTAGGTCCTTCCTTCTCCTATCGGAATGTGTGTGTTTGAGAACTATGTGTGATGTTTGAGGAATACTCTAAAGAAATTCCTACTGTCAAGAACCGTTATCTACATAAATACCGTCCTTCATAGTATTTCTTTATGTATAATGTTTTTCACTAATTCGGAAGCGGGCACTAAAACAAACAGCCCAGTTGGAGAGCTAACACTTGAGCAAGCCACATAAACTGGCCGTGGGAGAAACAGTCTTGCCGCAAATCAACTCCAGCAAATTTCAGAGTTTGTCCCTGTAACTTACCTTGATTGGGAACTGCAATCTTTTAAATTCAAACGGAAGGTCACTTGGTATCAATGGTATACGCGGCACGAAGACTGTTTCACCTCTGGCAGATCCAGTTAGGTTTTGGCCTCAATAAAATTGCGGCGGAAACCAGTTACTTGGAGTCTAGTTCCATTGCACAATTTTGGAGGCCGTATATTTTGAAGCAACATCACAGGAGCAACTAAGCGCAACATAAGTCTGTGACGCGGAAGACCCTACGGATAAAGAGGGTTTAAAAATTCTACAGGATAATTAACCGACTCGTCCATATCGAACATGGTATCAAAAGAATTATAAATAATCTTCACGGCTTGGGCGTTTTTGGGAGTCAAAATGGCTCTCTTGCAAAACCACTCCATCGGTTTGTCTTTAATATTTTTATTCATGAACGGACAACTTCAATACAAAACTTCATCCCCCTTTTCACCCCCTTGTGGGTTTGAAATTAAAAAAAAATAACGATTTACGTTGTGTTAACTTCCAACCATAAGCCGAAATATTAGTGATTTTAACTTAAAATACCTTTTTAAAAACGCTAGTAACCATTGAGGAGTTCCTTCGCGAGAAGACGGTCCTGGCTGCAGGATGAGGTCATGATAAAATTATCTTTATCTATCAAACTTGAACGCGTGAACAAAGTTTCGTGTCCGTGCTACTAACCGTTGAAGAGTTCTCTCTTGAGGAGACGATCCTGGCTGCAAGATTAAGGAATGTCTGTCATAAAAAAGTATTGTCACCAGAACCAAAGCGGTGTGCAAAATTTCAGCTCAATCGGTTGTACAAAATTGAGTTGCATTCCACCCGAACAAACATAGTAACTTTCCTTCATCCCCCTTTTTAACCCTTCGGGGGTAGAGTTATTAAAAACGCTGAGACACGTATAAATTAATTTTCAATCGTCAGCCTAAACACAAAATTTGAAGATCCAAACTTCAAAACTGACGGACTTTCATATAAACTTCCATTCCCTATTTTACCCCTTTAGGGGTGGAATTCCCAAAAATCCTTTCTTAGTGGATACTTACTCTTCACAAAGAACACACCCTTCAAGTTTCATGTCTCTAGGACCATCGGTTTGGGCTGTGCGTTGATATATCACCCAGTCAGTCAGTCAGTCAGTCAGTTTATCATTTTATATATATAGAAGATAGATTTCTTCACGTTCGCATGTATTTATCAACATTTCGTTGATCGATCAATTTAACTTTGGAGACAATAAAGTATTCAAACAGTGAACATCGTTATTTTTTTTCTCCGTTAAAAATTGTTAAAAAAGTAGTTAAAAGTTATTAATCTTATTAGTGTCATATATCATTGTGAAGCTAATGAAAGGACCTAACTAGTGATATAATTATACATCTTAGATGGACTCGTGCAATATTGTGAGTAATAATCAAAAACATTTTCAAAATTATTTGCAACGACTGTCATCCCTGACCTAGGGCAACCCGCAGCGCGCTCGCTTCTACGCACACCAACGCAACGCTTACACGCTTCAATAACACAAGCATTGCTCTGCTTTAAAACATATTGAGCTTAGGCCACGAAATTCGACATCATTAGCTTACGCCACCTATAAACAAACTCAGAATTATGCTTTCTTTATTTGGCAATGTTACACAAAGAAAACCAAGAAAAGATTTGACTCGGCGAAGCAAATCAGACGATAATTTATGTGACCTATCAGCAACCGAAGATAACTTATTTAACTCCACTAGTTACAATGATCTCTCTGGGTCCAGCTTGCCGAATGCTGGTCTATGTGATAAGTCTATAGTCGTGGATTTACAACAACAAATCGAAGAGTTAAAAGGCCAGCTTGAGATAGCTCACGCCGAAGTAGCTACCCTTAATGAAGAGAATAGTTCATTAAAAAATAAAATAAATGAATATGATAAGATCATTGGCCTGTACAAAAAAGTTACTAGTACGAATATTGTTCAGGAGCGTTCCATGACACCGAGAAAAAATGTGACTAAATGCACACCGAGCAATACACCAAATATTCAACAAAATAGAGATCGCCCATGTCAATTAAACGAAACTAGAAATCAACAAACGGAGCTAGAACATTTACAACCAAATGAAATTAAGAACCAACGAACGGAGTTTCAAAATGTTCAATTAAATGAAATTAACATCCAACAAGCGGAGCATCGGAATATTCAAGATAAAAAAAGAACATGAAATATGTATTATTAGCAGCAACAAAAAGAACAAAATATTAGCGATAGCAAAGAACACTTTCACCGACTCTCAAATATGCCACTTTTTAACACCTGATTGCGGTTTATCGAATCTCATTAACAACATAGAAGCAAAATTAAAACATTACACAATGGATGATCACTGTCTAATTTTCGTCGGCGAAGAAGATTTTAAACGAACAAATAACTACGTCGACCTGATTGTAAATATACGTGAAACTTTGTTAAAAATACAACATACAAATGTTATTTTATGCGCCCCTACATTTAGAATGGATAATTACTCTATGGTTTTCAACAGAAGAATAGAAACATTTAATAGCTTATTGTATTTGGATGCATGTACTTATAACTACGCGTATTTGTTCGATTCTAACTATTATCTGTCATACGATTATAAAATGTTTCGGTACAAAAGTGGCACAGTTAATAATAGCGGCATTGCTAGCATATTTGTTAACCTTAAACTAATGATCAATGAATTCCTGTATCCTTATACTTACGAGTCCCCTGACGAGGAATTATATTCGTCTTACATTTCACAAAAACCCACAACAACTAACACTAATAAACAGTTTTTTCTCAAATAAATATATTAATGTGTTACATCAAAATATCGCAGGTTTAATAAATAAATCTAATGACCTCATTATTTGTTTAGATGATTTAAAGGAAAAATTAATTATTGTAGACATTTTGTGTATAACAAAGCATTTCATTATGGAAGGATATCAAAGTCAATTGTACATACCAAATTACTGTTTAGCTGCTTATTATTGCCGAAAAGATAAAAAAGGGGAGGTGCATGTATACTTGTACGTAAAGAATTGCAATGGAAAGAACTAACTAGAATAGCGAAATTATCAACACCAGGTGTTTTTGAATGTTGCGCTATAGAGCTGACTTACTATGAGCTAATTATTGTATGTATCTATAGGGTACCAAATGCAAAGAATTTCAATGACTGCCTGGACAAACTTGAATCTCTCATGCAAACATTGATACATACCAGAAGTAAGAATATTGTAATTGCTGGAGATTTTAATATAGATATGCTTAAGCAGAATAGCCAAACAAATGCATTTAAATATCTTCTATTGAGCTTTAATCTAAAACTAGCTTTAAAAGAACCAACTCGCATGGCCAGCCAAACATGCATAGATAATTTTGCGCATAATTTTAATAAAGCCTGTAAGACTGATGTTCTAGAATTTGCATTGTCTGACCACACGGCGCAATTAATTTGCTGTCCAGTCAAGAAAATATGTAATATTGCCCATTGGTTTACAGTTACCAGAGATTACGATATGGAAAATATTCTAAAATTTAAGAAGTACCTGAACGAACTTTCTTTCTCAGATATCTATAACACAGAAGATCCTAATCTAGCATACAATGAATTTCTTTTAAATTTAAAATTAATATACGATTTGTGTTTTCCTACTAAATTAATTAAAATAAATACTACTAAAAAAATAAAGTGGCTATCTAAATGTCTAAAATTATGCAACCGAAAAAAACGAAAACTATTGTGGCAGCTTAGATTAAACCCAAACAAAACAAATAAAACTATTTTTACAAACTATTCAAAGCTATATAAAAATTATTCACTTGACACAAAGATCACAAAATAATTTTAACATTAAAGCATCAAAAAATAAATCCAAAACTACATGGCAGATCATAAACCGTACAAAGTACAACATACCTAAACATAGCATCAATACAATTAAAGTAGACAATAAAATTGAAACAAATCCTCAAAAAATTGCTGAAGCCTTCAACAATTACTTCATAGATAAAATTCAAGCTAAACTTCTTGCTCATACCAAATCTAAATCTTACGTGACAAATTGCGTTAGCAACTCAATGTTCATGTCTCCTTGCCTTCCACATGATATACATAAACATATACTTTCTTTAAAAAACACAAATAGCGTGGGTAACGACGGTATTAATACAAAAATACTAAAACTCGTATCATTGGAGATCTGCGTACACCTCAGTCACTTAATCAATCTTAATATCAGCGCGGGAATCTATCCAGATGCTCTAAAAACATCTATTATAAAGCCACTGTTTAAGAAAGACGATAGAGATCTGATGCAATCATATCGTCCCATCGCATTAATTCCAATAATCTCAAAAATATTTGAAAAGTACATATACCAGGAAATATATACACATATTAAGTGAAGAACAGAAGGGTTTTAGACAACACAAAACAATCAATATGGCTATATACGATTTTTTATACAATATTATTAAAACCGTAGATAAACGGACGCCTGTCTGCGGCATATTTTGCGATATGACGCAGGCTTTCGATCATGTACATTTTCCTACCCTCTTGAACAAACTCGAGGCATACGGCATTAGAGGAAATATATTAAAACTTATTCATTCTTATTTAACTAAAAGAAAACAGATAACAGAAATTAGGAAAATTAACTTGACAAATAAACTGTTAAATAAATAAATAAATAAATAAATAAGAAATTTATCGATCATCAGAACGTGAAGTCACCTTTGGTGTACCGCAGGGCAGCGTACTGGGTCCTCTTCTATTTATTTTATATATAAACGACCTACCTAAATACATACAACATCCACTAACATTATTCGCTGATGATAGCACCGTGACTATACCCTGTAAAAACTTAGAAACATATGAAAATGATATTAATAAAACTTTAGCTTCAGTCGTAAAATGGTTAGATGATAATAATTTAAATATTAACTTAAACAAAACTAATGAAATTTATTTTAATCAACGAAACCCCTTAAAAAGCCCATTTATAATACAACATAATAACAATATCATACAAGAAGTTGAAAACACTAAATTCTTAGACCACCAAATAGACAAAAAGTTAAACTGGAAATCGCAATAGATATTTTAAATAAGAAAATTTATAAATCAGCGTATGCTTTAAGCTCTCTATCACCGATAATATCTACAGACGCACTCCTCACTGCCTATTAGGGTATTGCAGAATCCCATTTACGATATGGTTTAATATTTTGGGGCAATTCAACTGAGAAAGAAACAGTATTTAAATCACAAAAAAGATGCATACGGTCAATGTTTAAATTAAAGTCTACCGACAGTTGTGTGCCATATTTTAAACAGTATAAAATATTAACCTTGCCTTGCCTTTACATTATGGAAGTAGCTGTATTTGTGAAAACCAACCCAAATCGTTTTACACGTCTCGCAGACATAGCTCCTCGAAATAGGCGCGATGATAGCAGATTATGTATGCCAACCGCAAATACAGCACTCATGCGCAAAAGTGTTTTCTGCATGGCTCCATTCATTTACAATAAGCTACCTAAATCTTGGAAGGCATTAAATCTACCTTCATTCAAAAAAAAGCTACGCACTTTTCTAGTGGGTAAAGCCTATTACAACATTTCAGAGTTTTTTGCAGAAAAAGAAAATGCATTTGTTTAACTATTAAACACGGCTATCACTAAATGTTGAATGTTATTATGTAATAATTATTTTTGTTGCTGGTCTTGTACTTTTCGCATGCCTAATGGTAAAATGTGGCTGAACTTTGCTAATTTTTTTTACACCATGTACTGTACCCATATTTGCGAAATAAATAATTTTATCTTATCTTATCTTATCTTATCGCAGCGGCTTGGGCGTTTTTAGGAGTCAAAATGGCTCTCTTGCAAAACCACTCCATCGGTTTGTCTTTAATATTTTTATTCATGAACGAACAACTTCAATACAAAACTTCATCCCCCTTTTCACCCCCTTGTGGGTTTGAAATTTAAAAAAAAACAACGATTTACGTTGTGTTAATTTCCAACCATAAGCCGAAATCTTAGTGATTTTAACTTAAAATACCTTTTTAAAAACGCTAGTAACCATTGAGCAGTTCCTTCGTGAGAAGACGGTCCTGGCTGCAGGATGAGGTCATGATAAAACTATCTTTATCTATCAAACTTGAACGCGTGAACAAAGTTTCGTGGCCGTGCTACTAACCGTTGAAGAGTTCTCTCTTAAGGAGACGATCCTGGCTGCAGGATTAAGGAATGTCTGTCATAAAAATGTATTGTCACCAGAAGCAAAGGTTTGTGCAAAATTTCAGCTCAGTTGGTTGTACAAAATTGAGTTACATTCCACCCGAACAGACATAGTACCTTCATCCCCCTTTTTAACCCTTCGGGGGTAGAATTATCAAAAACGCCGAGACACGTATAAATTAATTTTCAATCGTCAGCCTAAACACAAAATTTGAAGATCCTAACTTCAAAACTGACAGACTTTCATACAAACTTCCATCCCCTATTTTACCCCTTTAGGGGTGGAATTCCCAAAAATGCTTTCTTAGTGGAAACCTTCTCTTCACAAAGAACACACCCTTCAAGTTTCATGTCTCTAGGACCAGCGGTTTGGGCTGTGTGTTGATATATCACCCAGTCAGTCAGTCAGTCAGTCAGTTTATCATTTTATATATATAGATATATTATGTTCAGACAGGCAAGTTTTGATCAAACATAATACACAATGTTGAAATTACCGTTCTGCTTCATTAGTTTGATTTAGTTCTTGATGTAAATTTGCATCGACTTCAATGAGTGACGATGGCTTTTCAGTGGTAGGACTGCAAAAACATAATAATTATAATATGTACAAGTACATTGATTTTTGTGATAATTATGTATATGATTTATACGGGGTGGAAGGGACATC
Source organism: Noctua comes (assembly GCA_963082995.1). Taxonomy (NCBI): domain Eukaryota; kingdom Metazoa; phylum Arthropoda; class Insecta; order Lepidoptera; family Noctuidae; genus Noctua; species Noctua comes. The sequence goes on from OY720293.1 coordinate 1,414,737, forward strand.
GTACCGATAACGGAAACCACATACTCAGTGAATGATTCTAATCCGCATAGAAATTTTTCATCGGTAATTTAAAAAAAAAACCGCTGTTCCATACATTTTGTACGTGTAGGTAGGAAACAGCAGTTTTTTTTTAATAACCGACGAATAATCGCTGTATGGTGTGTTTCAGAATGATGTACTGACTATGTGGTTTCTGTTTTCTGTACGGTGTCCCTTCTACCCTGTACAGATAAATAAAATAGTGTATTTAATGATTCGTTATTTCAGAATACATTGATATAATATGTAGTTATCGTCTCATCTGTTGTCTGATGCTGTTCTTTTGCTAAGTTTAGATTTAGTATAATAGACTGGTCACAATTTTTTTTAACTAAATACACTCAAGGTGCGATATAAGAAAATCTAGATGTTGTTGTGATAAATCACACAGAAATAGAACAAAAATACGAAATTCGCATAATTACCTCTCTTCTTCTTGAATTGCCATTAGATTTGCTTGTAAAACGTGGAAAGTGGATGATAATGGATGTTCAATAGTAGATCTGAAAAAATATAATTTGTTTAAAATACACCACCTGATTACTATGACTACAAGATTACTATGATGTGAATTTACTGTTCTCACAATTTATCTTCACCTAATTTGTAAGCACCCTGTATACTGCATTTAGAAAGAAAATAAAAACTAAATTATTGTGCAGCGGATGGGTAACCTTATTGACGAATTTAAAAAAAAACGTGCGTTACTAACGTTACATGTATGTTTTTTGATTCGCAATGGTTTCAACTATTTAATTGAATAACATAATTATGAATAATGCAGAGAAGTAAATACAGCTATTTTATAAAACTCAAATATTCTCAACTAAATAGGTAATTATTTCTAGCTTTTACTTTTTATTTTATCATCTTTGTACAACCCTAACGTGTTCGAAAGACGCGCTCAAGGACACGCGTAATGTGTCTAACCCCCTGGCCACAGCCAAGAGCGGCGTGGATTGCGGCGCGGTTTGAGACGCGGCAAGCGGTGAGCGGCGAAAACAAATGGTAGACAACTTATGAAGTATGCCACAGCTAACGGCGACGCGCAGCGCGGCGCGACCTGCGGCGCGGGGAGAGACGCGCGGTACACGGCGGCGACGGGCTGCGCAGTATGCGAGTGAAACAAAATAAATGTACTAGCGAGTATCGAGGCGGCCACAGCTCAGAGCGGCGCGGGCGGTGGCATCGGTGGACGCATTCAGGCATCGCACGACCGAAACAAATAATTTTGTTTCTACCGCGCGTTTTTAACTTAAAATAATGAATGTGGAACAATTTATTAGTGAAATACTGAGTAGACCCGCAATATGGATGTCAAAACATCCACATCATAAATATAGGCATGTTGTAAAAAAATTGTGGGACGAAATAAAACAACAATTTCCTGGTAGTAGTGGTAAGTATTTATTACCTATTTTTTACGAGTAATTTAACAAGATACGGCAATTTAATATCATAGACATTCACGATTTCATAGATACCTACCTACCTATTCTTGGGTTGGGTTATTGAAATAAAGTTTGAATTGATCTCGTATTCTAGATGCTTGAATCGTAGCTCGATTATTCCGTCTTGACCTGCGTACGCTATTGTGACTATTTGAGTCTTCAAACTGGGAAAAAAACTGCTGAAAATCTTCATCTCTGTCTCCGTCTCTTTCTCTTATAATATTGTGTAACAGGCACGAAGCCTTTATAATCAATATTGCGTGCTTTTTGTCTACCTCTATACTTTTCGTAAAAATACGAAATTTATTTGTTAGAATACCAAATGCGCACTCAATTGTGACTCTTGCCCGGGATAATCTTTTGTTGAAAATTCTTTTTTCCGTATTTAAACCACCGGAGGGATATGGGCGCATCAAATAATTTTTAAGAGGGTAGGCTTCATCGCCAATTAACACGTATGGCAAATTCAGATTTGAACCAGGTAATCTTTGTGACGGTGGAACGTTGAATCTATTTTCTGTTAATTATCTATTTAATCGTGAAAAATGAAAAGTGCCCCCATCACTTTGTTTGCCTTTCCCGCCAACTTCTACAATAATAAACTTGTAGTCTGCATCTGACACTCCTTGTAGCACTAATGAAAAAAAATGTTTATAATTATAATATGCACTTCCACTATTGGGTGGATTTTTTATGCGGAAATGTTTGCCGTCTATCGCACCCAAATAGTTAGGAAATTGCCATCTTGAAAAAAATTAATTTGCTACACTTTTTAAGTTATCGCAGGTTGGCTGCGGCATATGTATTTGGGCCAAATTTTTCCAAATAGCTTCTAGAGTTTGATAAATTACTTTGGCAACTGTACTTCGTCCTAATCGGTAAGATTGAGCCAGAGACCTAAATGATCCACCGTGACCAAGAAACCTGAAATAAAAAAGCACTTATTAATGACCTAGCTTTTCCAAAAATTTTACTAAATGTAGGTAATATTATAATACCTACTAAATTTTAATGTGATATTACGTCTAGCTATCTATCCGTCCATCCATAATACATCTTTATATTTTATGCATTACTAGTAATGAGGTTATGAGTTAATGATGGGACTATCGCAAATAAAAAAAATCTGTTATTCCATAAAAATCCAATATTGGTAATTACCTTTAATTTTCAGATGATAGTTTAAGGAAAAAATGGAAGAACCTAAAAGACGGCTACCGGAAAGAACTCAAAAAAGTACCTATGTTAAGGTCTGGAGATGAAGGTTCAGATTATCAGTCTCAGTGGAAGTATTTTGAACAATTATCATTTTTGAAAGACGAATATTTGCCCACCGTGGGAGAGACTAACTTAATAGATGAAGATACATCAACTCAAGATCTAACAGAAGAATTGTCGTCGTCACTCTTCGAATCACCGCCGCCTCCGCCGTCGGTTTCACCAGTGCCATCAAACCCCACCTCCCCGCCACAGCAACCGCCAACTCCACAATCATCAGGACTTCAGGTACAGACTAATGCTACCACCTCAAGAGAAAATGAAACACAAAACTCCTCCCGAAAGCGATTGAAAACCACTGAAATCCGTGCTGAGTATTTAGAAATAGAGAGAAAAAAAATTGAATTTATTGGAAGCTGACTTAGCAGTTGGTAAAGAAAAAGACATTCCCAGGTCAGATGACTATCACTTTTTGATGAGTCTATTACCAGAAATGGAGAAGCTTAACGTTTTACAGAAAATGAGACTGAGAAACAAATTCACTCAAGCTTTGATGGACGAAATTAGTCTCAATCAATATCCAGGCTATCAGGGCTATTACACTCAACCTCCGCCTTCTGACTACGGCACAAATAATTAAAAATTTACATTTTACCAAAAAGTTAAAAACTAAATAATTGACCAAATGACATGCCAAAAATATAATTATAATTAAAAACTAAATTTGTGATTAATAATTTGTCTATGGTACATAAATAAATACTTAGTGATGAACAAATTAATATTTTTACTTATCTACATATTTACCTTAAAGTTAGAAACAGCTGTTCTAGAGGTGAAACATTTTTCTTGAAATTAACTTTAGCTTTCAAGTCTTCATGTATATGGCCGAGTATATAATCAAAAGTTTCTATGCTTGCCTTCGTATATTCAAAAAAATTATCAGGATAGTTCCTATATCTATATACTTATAATAAATCTGTAGAGAGGTCAATTCTGTACATGAAATATATTTGCAAAATAACTATCAGGGGGTGATTAGGGATCGATACTGATGCCAAAAATGCAATCAGTAAAATTTTTGTCTGTCTGTCTGTCTGTATAACCGTTATAGAAACAAAAACTACTCGACGGATTTTAACGAAACTTGATATAATTATTTTTCATACTCCTGAGTTGGTTATAGTATACTTTTCATCACGCTACAATCAATAGGAGCAGAGCAGTGAAGGGAAATGTTGGGAAAACGGGAGAAGTTACTCCATTTTTTAAGCTTCCGTCGCGTGTGCAACCTTAATGGTTAAAGCTACACAGAAATCATGTAAGACGGAAATGTTTTCCATAAAATTATATAAAAAATATCCCACGACAGCATATGTCTATCTTTTATGGTTGACTCACAATATCACGTGTAACTCCCGATAGCTTAGCAGTTCGAAGCTTTCTGATTATATTTGTCTACTCTTACGTTTATAACACTCTCAGTCATCCCTAATTAAAAAAGTTAACATTATTAACTATTCCATAAAAAAGAATCATAGAAATCGGTATAGAAACACCAAAGTTATACATGAAATACGCTAATAATAAGCCATCGCGCGTGAATACTGAATCATGCTATAGGGATTATTTTTGTAAAAGGTCCGAGAATCGGTCGCCGCGCTCGACGCGTCTCGCGGCCGAAGGTATATAAAGGCGAGGCGTCCGAGCGCGATGTCGCCGCGTCCCCTAGCGGGGACGCAGCGACATCCCAACGTCCGCGAGCTTCATACAATTTTTGCCTGTTGATGCGAATAGACGTTCAGAGCGTTCGACCTTATTGACAAACAATACTTAATTGATATTAACAAACCGTGCTTATCAGCGCGACTTTTAGTCTTTGATAATTTATTTTTAGATTCCTTTTGTTGTTATTTTATAAAATAGGTATTAGTTATTTTGGTAGTGTTTAAATATTCGTTCAAATTACAATTATTAATAGTTTACATTTTATTTCTTTTTAGGTGAAGTAGTAGTAGGTATGCATAGATTTTTAGATACTGATAGGTAAGTTTTGGCTAATTTACGTTCACTTTTTTATACCTATTAGTTTTATTTTCATTTACGTTTTAGCTTTATTTTTATTTGCCTGCATCAATGCCACCTAAAAAACGATTATCTTTATCTCGAAATTCGAGAGAAGCTAAGAGAATGAGAAATAGGCGTTCTCAAGAATCGGCAGAGGAAAGAGCACATCGGTTAAACTCTATGAGAGTTAGTGCCTCAACTTCTCGAGCCAATGAAAGCTCTCCCGAGAGAGAGATGCGATTAGCAGCTGACAGAGCGAGACGAGCTTCATCACGGGCGTCTCAAAGCTCTTCTCAACGAGAGCTAAGGCATACCATAGACTGAGAACAACATGTGTTATCCCGAGAAGCTATAACTGCTTCACAACGAGAATTGCGACTCACAGCTGACCGCGAACGGCATACATTATCTCGCGAGTCCGAAACCTACACTGAGAGGGAATTACGTCTCACAGCTGATCGTGGGAATTCCACCCCTAAAGGGGTAAAATAGGGGATGGAAGTTTGTATGAAAGTCTGTCAGTTTTGAAGTTAGGATCTTCAAATTTTGTGTTTAGGCTGAAGATTGAAAATTAATTTATACGTGTCTCGGCGTTTTTGGTAATTCTACCCCCGAAGGGTTAAAAAGGGGGGTGAAGGTAAGTAATCGGATATTTACGACATCCACGCGGGCGAAGCCGCGGGCAAAAGCTAGTTCATAATAAAGAGTATGAAATTCGCCAAGTTCTCTCCTTTTTTGGTTAACTGGGTGCGCTCCTATTCTTGACTGAATGATATCTTGAGCTAAGAACGCACTTGTTTCGAGGCAATACCGTGCCACTTTTGACAGGGACATTTTAATAGTTTAGCCGTTCCCTAAATACGTCCACCGCTGACGCCGCCGTGGTCGCTACTAGTCTAGCTGTGGCATACCACCGCAAATGACACTGCCCGCCGCGCCTCTCGCCTCACCGCGCTCCGCACTGCCAGAAACTGTGCCCAGGCCGTAAGTACTCATTTACAAAGCCGCGGCGGCGCGTCGTGCAGCGCGTCGTGCGGTGCCTTCCGCAGCGTCGGCGTCCGTCGCCGTGGCGGTGGACGCGCATACACAAATGAAAAAAAGTTTTTTTTATCAGTTTGATCAATTTTTCAAACTGATAGCAAACTTTTTCTGATTTGTGTATACATCGCAATTGTTTGAATTGAAAGCGGGGCGCGCCGCACATCGCGCCGCGTCTACGTAAATTAGCCCTAACGATTAGCATAGCGTACTCTCGAGTGATTATCAAATAAACCATAATTTTATTTCTAAATAATGATTATTATTCACGGTGTACGCGTACAGAAAGTAGGTATGTTTGTGCCTACTTGTAGTTCTGCGATTATTATTAAAATTTAGGAGGCTATTGCGTAGGTATTTTCGCGTTTGTATGAGAGTGATGTACTTATTTATTTATTTATTTATTTATTAAAACTTTATGCACAAGAACTGCACAATGGCGGTATGGCTGTTTCGTGGTAACTATTAGGTATGAAATTTGTGCCATGAAGGCCGTCGATTGTGATGAGGAGGTAGGTACTTACTCGACATCCAATCCAGAAGCAGTAGCATCTAATTTTTGAGAATCAATTTGCTTGTCCGCCAATCTAAAATACAAAACATTGAAATATAATCTTTTTATTCTGTGGCCTAAAGCGGCGCGATTCAGTAAACCAATTTCATTTAGGTAGGTATATTACTAAGTTGTAAGAAAAACATTCACTAGAAATATCTGTTTATCAACTATCCTTTTCTTTAATAAGCCTGAACTTTCCCTCTGCTGGGCAAAGGCCTCCCACAATTCAAATCATTCTTTATTTACAAAGTTATTTAGTGATAATAAAGTTTCTTACCGTCTTCGTGCAATATTCTGCACATTCTGAAGTAAATGCTTTCGACGAGCAGCTTTCCATCTCTTCCCCCTGTTATTTTTATTTCCCATTTTATTTTCAAAATATGTAATATTGTTATTGCGAGCTGCGGAGAAGAGGGACACAGGTCCGTTCTCAATGACGTTCCGCAGAACACTGGCTTTCTATAATGTACTCTGTGACACTGGCGCTGTGCGGGCAGCAAGGCAATGAGCAAGAGAATGTCGCAAAAAAGCAATTAAATTTGTATAAAATAAGATATTAACTCTTTAATAATAAATAATCCATCATTGTACGCAGTTTTGAATTTGAAATGTTGTGGTATATTTTAAATTATAATTACAATTGCTAAAAAAGAGATAAACTGCTTTGAAAGAGAATTAAGAGATGAGTTTGAAGATTTTTTTTGCATATGTAAGTATGTCTAATTAAATTTTGAGTTCCATCAATGTCTGCAAAAAATACTTAAAAATATCATATTTTTTTGTTGTTGTCAAAATCTTTTACGGTTTAAGAGATACACTGCTTTAAAAAACCACCTTTTTGACCGTTCTCAAGAAATCGTCGCCTTAATAGCTAAATGAGTGGACTGTATAAACGTATGTTGAATGTGTGAGTGTAGTATGTCGGTGTGCGTGAACTATTGAATAAGGGATTTGTATGTACTTATCTATATAATTATCAATACCGCCCACCAAAGTACGTAGTGCATTAACGTACTTTCTAAATCGTGTAAAATTTTAAATGAAATATCAACCTCTAGAAATAGGATATAAAATAAAACTTGTAAAATTAGAGTAAACTTAACATCTATATTTATATATATATATATACTTATAATAAATCTGTAGAGAGGTCAATTCTGTACATGAAATATATATCCAAAATAACTATCAGGGGGTGATTAGGGATCGATACTGATGCCAAAAATGCAATCAGTAAAATTTTTGTCTGTCTGTCTGTCTGTATAACCGTTATAGAAACAAAAACTACTCGACGGATTTTAACGAAACTTGGTACAATTATTCTTCATACTCCTGAGTTGGTTATAGTATACTTTTCATCACGCTACAATCAATAGGAGCAGAGCAGTGAAGGGAAATGTTGGAAAAACAGGAGAAGTTACTCCATTTTTTAAGCTTCCGTCGCGTGTGCAACCTTAATGGTTAAAGCTACACAGAAATCATGTATGACGGAAATGTTCTCCTTAACATTATATAAAAAATGTCTCACGACAGCATATGTCTATCTTTTATGGTTGACTCACAATATCACGTGTAACTTCCGATAGCTTAGCAGTTCGAAGCTTTCTGATTATATTTGTCTACTCTTACGTTTATAACACTCTCAGTCATCCCTAATTAAAAAAGTTAACATTATTAACTATTCCATAAAAAAAGCATCATAGAAATCGGTATAGAAACACCAAAGTTATACATGAAATACGCTAATAATAAGCCATCGCGCGTGAATACTGAATCATGCTATAAGGATTATTTTTGTATAAGGTTCGAGAATCGGTCGCCGCGCTCGACGCGTCTCGCGGCCGAAGGTATAAAAAGGCGAGGCGTCCGAGCGCGAGCTTCTTGGCTGGAGGCCTTAATTTCAAGGCATCCACAGGATTTGTCCGGTTAAGCAGAAGCCAGCCTCAGAGGCTGAACTGCGAGACGCCAATACCAAAAAAAAAAAAAAAAAGCGCGAGCTTCATACAATTTTTGCCTGTTGTTGCGAATAGACGTTCAGAGAGTTCGACCTTATTGACAGACAATACTTAATTGATATTAACAAACCGTGCTTATCAGCGCGACTTTTAGTCTTTGATAATTTATTTTTAGATTCCTTTTGTTGTTAATTTATAAAATAGGTATTAGTTATTTTGGTAGAGTTTTAAATATTCGTTCAAATTACAATTATTAATAGTTTACATTTTATTTCTTTTTAGGTGAAGTAGTAGTAGGTACGCATAGATTTTTAGATACTGATAGGTAAGTTTTGGTTAATTTACGTTCACTTTTTTTAGACCTATTAGTTTTATTTTCATTTATGTTTTAGCTTTATTTTTATTTGCCTGCATCAATGCCACCTAAAAAACGATTATCTTTATCTCGAAATTCGAGAGAAGCTAAGAGAATGAGAAATAGGCGTTCTCAAGAATCAGCAGAGGAAAGAGCACATCGGTTAAACTTATTGTTATTCTTATCTCAATAAAAGTTTATAAAGATATCTTCGGATTCACTTTAAGTGATGCTGATTTTTGTATTACATTACCATCTATATAAATAAAATGGTAAACTGACTGACTGACTGGGTGATATCAACACACAAACTAAACCGCTGGTCTTAGAGACATGAAACTTGGAGGGTGTGTTCTTTGTGAAGAGTAAGTATCCACTAAGAAAGGATTTTTGGGAATTCCACCCATAAAGGGGTAAAATAGGGGATGGAAGTTTATATGAAAGTCCGTCATTTTTGAAGTTAGGATATTCAAATTTTGTGTTTAGGCTGACAATTGAAAATTAATTTATACGTGTCTCAGCGGATGAAGGTAAGTAACTATGTTTGTTCGAGTGGGATATTTTTCGACATTCACGCGGGCGAAGCCGCTGGCAGAAGCTAGTTGTGAATAAGTGTCACTGTTCATGTACCATTCTTGGTAATTATAAAAGTACATGTTATTATCTTAAAACCACATATCAAGTTCTTTCATTCTTAAAGCACTAAAATTAAAACTAATATTAATACAATAATGCTCTAACCTTTACCGCCCACCGTGATACTAGGTAACTTAACAATTCATTGCAAGTTTTATTTCCATAAACTAAGTAAATCATAAATCATAAATCATATTTATATAAGATTATTATTGAGGATTTTCAAAATAAACCACAAATTGTTTCTCTGAAAATACAAAGTTTTGTTTTATTTAACACATTCTTACAATATTACAACAGTAATCGTTTATCTATGATAATTACTCAATAATCTAACCTGAAAATACAAAGAAACGACATTTAAAGTTCTCTAATATCGCCTCCTCAATTATATCCTTTTATTTTATCTCTCCACACGTTTTCTTAAAACAATAAATCACACCGAATATTTTGCCCATCATCCGCCATTCAATTCCACAGACAACTTATAAAGGCGCGAGGCGCGGCAAATTCGAATTAATGAAATGTCATTTCATTACATTTATTTCTGCAATTAGGTTTACCAAACTCTTTTACATGTCATGTTTTGTTTTAAAGCTAGATGGGGCCGGTGTTTCGTACCTGACTACTCTGAGAAGAAACATCCGAAACAAACTCAGAGGTCACTGTCTCTTTTAAAGTCCAGACATTGCTCAAATCATATGAGGACCATGTAGATTAATGTCTGAGATGGTCTTTTAAAGAAATAACCACACAGATTTGAGTGGACCTGTCCAGACAGTGCAAGCATTTGTCAGTGATCGTGTAGCTCAACTCATGATCCAAGGAGCTCAACGACACGACGAACAATACCAAAGAAAGGACATTTGGGTAGGCCGCATAAAGTACTCAAACTGCCAGACAATCGTGAAACTAATGAAACTAAAAAATAAAATAAAAATAATAGTATGACCCACGTAGTCCTCATATTTACAGTAATAAACATTACAAAAGAACACTTGAAAAAGTAAATAAAGTAAAGAAAAAAATAATAATACCACAGGTACTTGAAAAAGTAAATAATGTCAACTAAATCGAACAACAGTTAATAAAAAAAATAAAAATGTCAAACTGTAATAAAATAAAATTAAAAATGTCAAACTGTACTAAAAATAAAATAAAATGGGTACAAATTCAATTAAATATCGAATACAATTGGAGCAGTTCTATCCCAAGCTTTTTTGTCCTCAATATAATCTTTAACAGAATAGAAGGCTTTCTGGCAAAGTCTATGTGTTCGAACCATTTATTGAATCAAAACTGTATGCATGTGTTTACCTTTATATCTAAGTGTGTGTGTGGAACTATCCTTTAAAAGCATGTATTACTATGTAGCAAATCAGTATGAGAAATACACCGTACGAATCAACACCTCGTCAAATCATTCACGTCCTTACAAATTAATCTGAACCCTATCAACAAGACATATGGTCGAATTTCGAACCGGATCTATTATCTACCTGGGTGGTCTAGTGATCCACGCGAGAACAAAGCGCCGCATTCCTTAGATAAGGAACTCGTTTGTTATGAGTGATTTGTGCAGTTATTAAGCAAAGTATTACTGACGTGTTTTCTGCAAAACATTACGATTGGATTTATCTCTTCAACTACGTGACCTATATTGCATCTTTTTTTAACGGAGTTAGAAGATATTGCGTTATTACTTCAAAAAGCGCAAAGTAACTTAAAGAAATGTCCAAAACAAAGACTTACTAAAGGATACATTGAAACACGTTTACAATGCATTGAAGATTACTGGAAGACACTGGAAGAAATTCACTACGGCTCATCATAACCTTGTGAAAGTGGTGCCGAAAGAAAAGAAGAATGATATCCCGTATTTTGTAAATGATGACTACTTTGTTTATGAAGATTTATATTTATGTACACAAGCCGATCTTAAAGATTTATTATCCAGGACTGTTAACCCGAGATTAAGTGATATTGCTTACAACAACAGCTCAACTTACGAAGGAAATCTCAAGTTACCTCAAATTCAGTTGCCTGCCTTTTCTGGGATTTACGAAGATTGGACCTCATTCAAAGACCTCTTCACATCGTTAGTTCATAACAATTCCACGCTGTCAAAGGTTCAAAAACTTCACTACTTGAAGAGTAGCATTACCAGAGAAGCAGAAACATTACTAAAGCACATACAAATAACGGAAAGTAATTATGACCAAGCTTGGAATTTGTTAAGAGATCGGTATGGTAACAGGCGGCTTATTGTAAATTCTCTTATACGAAAACTAGTTACTCAAAGAAAGATTCCCACTCAAACAGCTAATCATATCAAGACGTTGTTAGATACGACCAATGAATGCATCAACAGTTTAAGAAACCTTAACGTGTCTACTGATTCGTGGGATCCATTCGTCATATTTGTGACTGTGCAGAAACTGGACCCCGAGTCACACCGGGAGTGGGAGCAGTTTGCGTACAAGGATAATTTGGACGAATTACCTAAGTGGGAAGAACTTGTACGGTTCTTACAAACTAAATTTCGCACACTAGAACTGATCAGTCCACCTTCAAGAGAAAAATCATCACGAGGTAAAGAATGTACAGTCCACGTTTCTACAACACCTACTGCTACCAAAGTAAGAAGTTGTTTGATTTGTAAGGACAATCATACGCTATGCCATTGTAAGGAGTTTACTAAAATGGAACCAATGGAGAGGTGTGAATATGTAAAACAGTACTGTTGGCGCCACTGCTTCCGGCGACTAAACATAGCGCCAATATCACGAGTCAAGCGACGCACCGTGGGTCTAGTGCTGCCACCTGCGTCGGACCGGACGTTGCAGTCATTGGCTGTCTACATCGGCTGACGTCGCTTTGGAGGGAGATTAATTCCATAAATACCCAGAGCTCAGTAAGCTGAGCCTCTAAGGCTGCGCGACGTGTTCTAAGTTAATATAGGTGCGTCGCGTAGCTAAAAACACACATGCATCCTCTCCACACGCATGTAGACTCACGCGTGGGGGGCGCGCCGCAGGCTCGCAACCCACGCAGACACTGGGCGGTGTCACACAGTACAATACCGTCCTTACACACACAACGGCCTCTCAGTCCGGACCGTGACCGGCTAGCTCTGGAAGCGGGACGGGCGAGAGCCATACATCCTTCGTAGGTGCGTCGGAGTCGGCCCCTCTGTCGCTGGTCGTCCCCCGCCGGGCCTCCCCTGGGTAACCGGGGGTCTCACCTGGCGGGGACAGACCGCCGAGGCGCCGTGAAGAAATCAGCGCTGTGCCTACAGCGCTGTGGCGCGCCTACGAAAAATCACATAGCAATCACACACACCCAGACGCACGTGCCATACGTGCGTCGACAGGCCTAGCCAGTAAAGGCTAGCCAACGACGGGCCCGTCTTCACGGGTCAAGGCATGGCCTCCGCGGCAAGGGGGCGAAGCCCCGTAACCGCCTGCCGCGTCCCCTAGCGGGGACGCAGCGACATCCCAACGTCCGCTGAGCCTCTTTGGTCACTTGCTCTTCGCCGAGGCAACATTGACATCGTTTATTTGTTTATATTAAATTAAAAAGTGAAAGTGAAAGTGTGTATCTGTTTACTAATTCTCAACTTAACTTACAGTACCAGCTCTGTTTCAATTGTCTGGCACCAGGACACTCAGCTAGAAAATGTAGGTTAAATATGTCATGCCGTATATGTCATAAACGGCACCATTCTCTAGTTCACCAAAATGCACAAACAAGTAATACCAAGCAACCAGATGATACGCAAGCTAAGCACCATCAAATTGAAGAACAACCCAAATCAAAAGAAGCTAATGAACCAGTTGAGCTTTCATCGCATTTCACAGCTAGCACGTCTACAGCACTATTGGCCACAGCATTAGTGCCAGTTTGTGACGAATCAGGACGAGTGACTATACTACGTGCACTAGTTGACCAGGGCTCACAGGCCACATTCGTTAGTGAGAGAGCTGCGCAGCTGTTACGGCTCAAGAGAATATCCGCTCACGCAACAGTCAATGGGGTCGGCGCGACCACAACTGCCATTAAACACGCTGCCTACATCGAGCTGCGATCAAGACACGATGACAGTTTCAAGTTACGAGTGAAGGCTTACATTATGTCAACGCGAATTACAACGCAATTACCATCAAATACCATTCCAACCAACACCTGGTCTCATTTAGAAGGTCTAATATTAGCCGACCCAGGCTTCAATAAACGAGGACGAATTGACCTACTACTAGGTGTAGAAGTATGTGCCCACATCTTAAGAAGCGATATAATCAAGGGCCCCCCTGGTTCTCCATGCGCTCAAAATACCAGCCTGGGGTGGATCCTTTTTGGGAACATACACGAAGAAGGAAATAACAGTGATTTCATTGTGATGCATCATAGCCTTGACTTGAACAAGATGTTGAAAGAAATGTGGGAGTTGGATACTGACGACAAAACAACACTAACACAAGAAGAAAGAAAATGTGAAGACATTTACCAAACAACTCACTTAAGAACAGAAGACGGACGATATATAGTCAAACTACCAACAAAAACTGATAAACTACTTTCAATACACGGAGGAACGAGGGAAATAGCTATGAAGAGGCTTTTTCAATTAGAAAAGAGGCTAGAGAAGAATCAAACACTAAGAACAGAATATACAAAGGTTATGGAAGAATATATAGAAATGAATCATATGGAAGAGATACCAAAGGAAGAAATAAATAAGAATAGTATTTACCTGCCACATCACGCAGTGGTAAAGGAAGATAAGGAAACTACGAAAGTCAGAATAGTTTTAAATGCATCGCAAAAGGGAAACAATGATGTTTCGTTGAACGACGAACTTCTAGTTGGACCCCAGCTACAAACTGATATGAGGAGCCTTATCATGAGATGGCGCATGAAGAAGATTTGTTTTGTAGCTGACATACAACGCATGTACCGTATGATCTTAGTGACAAAGGAAGACAGGGACCTGCAAAGAATAGTTTGGAGGAGCGACCCTAGCCAACCAGTCAAAGATTACAGACTTACTCGTGTCACATTCGGAACAGCATCTGCTCCATACTTGGCCGTTCGAACTTTACATCAAATAGCAAATGACGAAGGAACAGCATACCCTGACGCTGCTAAAATGATCAAAGAAAATTTCTACGTTGATGACCTCATGGCTTCGAATGAAAACCTAGAAGATGCAATACACATAGCGAAAACCATAGAAGCTATACTACAGAAGGGAGGGTTTACACTACAAAAATGGTGTTCGAACGACGCTAACTTCTTAAGACAATTCGAGCCTGAAAAACGAACATCGCATGTCAGTCTAGACATCACCATCCATGGCACCATCACAGCCTTAGGCCTTCGCTGGGACATGGGCAAAGATGTGTTTCAGTACAGTCTTAACTTACCTCCTATGAACAACACGATAACCAAACGCACGATTCTTGCCGACGTCCAACGACTATTTGACCCACTGGGTTGGTTAGCTCCAGCTATGCTACCCACAAAGCTCCTAATATAAAAACTATGGTTGCAAGGAATCGGTTGGGATGAAGACGTAGATACGAATATTAAGCAAGACTGGACTGCACTACGAGATAGTCTTCAACATCTTAATAAGATAGAAGTACAAAGATGGCTGGGAATCACAGATCATACGACAACAAACATAGAAGTTCACGGTTTTTGTGATGCCTCTACCAAGGCCTACGCCGCTGTTGCTTATGTCAGAGTTGAAGAAGAGGGTCAAGAAATAGGAACACAAATAATAGCTGCAAAGACTCGAGTAGCACCAGTTAAACCAGTGTCTCTGCCCCGATTAGAGTTGTGCGGTGCCCTTCTCTTGTCCCGTTTGCTTAAACAAATCAAAATAGCAATGAGAATACCTGATGACAAAATATTCGCATGGAGTGATTCCACAATAGTGCTGTCTTGGCTGCTGGGTGATCCCACTAGATGGCAAACATTTGTGAGAAATCGGGTTGTTGAAATACTAGACAACACAGGAGCTAATTGGTTTCATGTAAAAACAAGCGACAACCCTGCTGATGTTGCGTCACGGGGAGAACATCTCTTAGAGTTAAAGGAAGACGAGAAATGGTGGAAGGGCCCAAAGTGGCTAAGACATAAAACAATAATATTTAATAGACCTAACAACCTAATCACAATTTTAGAAAGAAAGGAAATTATACAGGCAAATTTAAAATTAGAAGAAAAGGGTCTAGACAGTCAATTTCATCATCATCATCATTTTCATCACAAAGATATAGGCATAACTACTAAAGAAATCCATGAAACACCATATGAAAAGGATTTTGACCAGTCATTTGACATTCGAAGAAATGAGCACTCTACTTTGCCAGATCGAGGCGTGTCTAAACTCCAGGCCACTAAGCCCAATAGATGATGTAGACACAGATAACATGACACCCCTAACGCCAGGACATTTCTTGATTGGCGAAGCTCCAATTGCTGTACCAGAAGCTAACCTTCAAGACGTTCCAGTTGGTCACCTGTCCCGCTGGAGGCACATGCAGAAGTTGCTTGGAGATTTCTGGCATAAATGGCAAGCAGAATACCTTACCAGCCTGCAGCAGAGACCAAAATGGCTCAAGAGAAATAAGGAGGTTGATATCGGCACCCTTGTACTTATTAAGAATGATCAGCTTCCTCCTGGTAAATGGGCTTTAGGTCGGATTGTTGCTAAACATCCAGGGGACGACGGTGTCACAAGAGTGTACAGTGTTAAAAGTGGTGACAGTATAGTTAAGCGAAGTTTTAATAAATTGTGTCCCTTGCCTATAGACACTGATGATTAATTTTTTATGTTTAATGTTTTATTGTGATAAAAATCAATTTATATTATTACGTGTTATACAAAATGTATGTGTATTCAAATCTATTCTGCATTACAGTATCTATGACTCGAGCATAAATGCTTGTTAATGAAAATTCAATTAATATCATCATATTTGTAAAATTATGTAAAGGTCTTTAAGAGCCCTTTGGCGGGCGGCATGTTCGAACCATTTATTGAATCAAAACTGTATGCATGTGTTTACCTTTATATCTAAGTGTGTGTGTGGAACTATCCTTTAAAAGCATGTATTACTATGTAGCAAATCAGTATGAGAAATGCACCGTACGAATCAACACCTCGTCAAATCATTAACGTCCTTACAAATTAATCTGAACCCTATCAACAAGACACTATGTTTTATAAAAATTTTAATTTATTAAGGCTTAGTTCTTGAATGTGGCCTGGTAGTTTATTATAAAAGCGTATACATTGGCATCTAAATGATCCACCTATTTTCTTGAGCCTTGTTGTGGGTACAATAAATTTATCTTTATTCCTTGTGTTTATGTTGTGAATATCACAATATTTCTTATACAGCTTTATATTTTTGTGAGCATACAAAAGGTTTTCATAAATATATTGAGAGGGAACAGTCATTACATTAATCTCCTTAAACTTTTCTCTGAGAGAGTGTCTCGGACTCAACTTATAAATTGATCGAACGGCCCTTTTCTGCAAAACAAAGATGGTCTGAATATCGGCGGCATTCCCCCACAACAGAATACCGTACGACATTACGCTATGAAAATAGCTGAAGTAAACTAATCGAGCTGTCTCTAAATCCGTTAAATTACGAATTTTCCTAACTGCGTATGCTGCGGAGCTCAGTTTCTTCGACAATTTATCTTTATGTGGGCCCCACTGTAGCTTAGCGTCTAAAGTTAAGCCCAAGAACACCGTGCTATCTTCAGGATTCAACTCTTCGTCCTTCACCAACACACTAGTTTTCACCTGCCTAACGTGAGGTAGTGCAAACTTAATTCATTTGGTTTTTTTTTCATTAAGAAGTAAGTTATTAGCGTTAAACCAATGCACTACTTTGGAAATCGCGCTATTTACATCGTCAGTAACTAGCTGCTGACGTTTAAGTTTAAACAAGAGCGAAGTGTCATCTGCAAACAACACTATATCGTGGTTATCCTTTATGAGGTAAGGTAAGTCATTAATATAATAAGAAATAAGAAAGGACCAAGAATTGAGCCCTGTGGGACTCCCATTATTACTATAGAACCGGGAGATATTTTTCCGTTGACGTCAACTCTCTAGATCCTATCACTCAGGTATGAGGTAAGAAGATCCAAAGCGCTGTTCCGGATTCCGTAGTGGCGGAGTTTCCTGATTAACGTTTCATGAAGAACGCAATCAAATGCCTTAGACAAATCGCAAAAAATGCCCAAAGCATCGCATTTATCTTCCCATGCACTATAAATATTTCCTAAAAGTTCAACATTCAACAGCATCAGTAGTTGAGCGACCCCTCGTAAAACCGAACTGTTTGCTATGTAATAATTTATGTTTATTAAAAAAACTTTGCAATTGTTCTAGAATTAATTTCTCAAAAATTTTACTAAAAGTAGGTAGTACTGAAATAGGTCTATAATTTGCAGGGTCTGATTTTCTACCCGTTTTGAATAAAGGAATTATTTTACTATTCTTCATAAGATCAGGAAACTCCCCACAATCAATACAATTATTAAAGATAAGAACTAAGGTAGGTGCTACAATGTCTATAATAGACTTGGTAACTTCTACAGAATTACCCCACAGATCCGCAGTAAGTAAGTACGTACACCTCAGAAAACTATACCTATCTAAGTACATAGGTGCTAGGAGGGCTGTTAGATATACCTACATAAATTGTAAACACAAATAGGTATATGGTAATGTGGATTCTAATTTGACAAAAAAAAAAAAAAAAATATATGATATGTAAATATAACTCGGAAACCTACTATAATCTTGTTATATAACAATATCTCATTAAGGTAAAAATACTGTTTAAACGTAAGCATGATTAGCACTAAAAATAAAATAGATTAGATTCGTTACCGTCACAAGTACTCGATAACTATCTTATAACTTCAAATCTTAATGGGTAAGTAGTATTATTATATTTTTAGTACGAAACAATAAATTCATTTAGGTAAAACACATATTTTACTAATAGGACGTTTAAATTCTCCATTCTTACATTTAATAGATATGTTATGACAGAGAATGGATTAGGAGGAACGCTAATCCCAAATATCGACGCCATTCGCCATTCCGCCATATTGTCTTCGCGTGACACGATTCTTTAATTCTTTTGTTGGTAGATAGGTAGTTGGGTAGTTTAAATCACACACAATACTTGACTCAAACTTAGAATGTTTATTTCTATTAAACCATTTACAAGTTGAGCCACCCGTTCGCAAACATGGTTGTTCATAAGGAGAAGAACGGGCTAAGAAAGTCCTTACACACTCTTTTAATTCGTGTTAAAGTTCTCATTTACACAACGTAATATTGTTCACTTCAAAAACCACTTTCAATTACATACCTACTTCAATTGTTTTCTAATCGCGAGCTAACTAACTCGACTTCTCGTTGTACCTCCGCGTGTTCTGTCTGGGCGGAAGTGCCACACACCCAATACAGTAATTTATTACAAAGTAAGTTCATTCAAACTTACAAACAATACTAGAATACTTCACAATTAATTGGGTGATCCAATTCATGAAATGACTAAGTCCATTTTTTACGGTTTCGAGATATCAACACTGGTTTATTAAGTTTTTCATTTCCTTTCGAATGGTCTATTTAAGATTTCTGGGAAAAATCTCTAAGTGCCATTTCCGAAAGTATAAAAAAACAAAAAAGACCATTCCTACCATTCATAAAATCCCTATGTCCAAGAAATCACTAAGTCGTAAGTTTTTTTTGGAAGAAATCGCTAAGTCCATTGATTTTTGTTTTTAAGTCCTAATGGCAACACACATCAATACGTCAAATTAAATGACAGATTTTTTTCATAACGGTTTTTATAAGTTGTCACCGAGAAGGTTTTGTTGCGATTTTGGTTAAAATCTTATGTGTACTTGCGTAGTTAAGTTAAAATGGATCCTGATGACAAACTGAAGAGGTGAGTGTTTTGTTTTACTAACTAGATGTATTTTCAAAAGGGTAATCTGGCTAAGAGAGTTACCGATTGCGAGATTGTTTTTTCTTTTATTATAAATTGCATTATTACAGAGTAATACAACAAAGCGGTCTCTTTGACTCTGAGGAAAGTACCACCAGTGATCTTAGCGACTATTCTGCTTCATCAGAGGACGAATGGAAACCCAAAAGAACTTGTGCGTTCAAAAATAATGTACCTGCTTTGAATAACGAACAGCCGTCTTCACCAGTTGATACGTTACCATCAATAGATTCTCCACAACTACCCTCATTTTCTGGCATTACACCAACGTGCATGAAGCAGAATGAGATAGATATTGGCGATTATTCTGATTCAGCTGAGGAGAAAAGGACACCAGATTCAAGCCGAAAATCGTCCATAACTATTTTGGCTGATGTACACCTACCCGCTTTCTCTAACAGGTATTTACCTACCTTTCTCAAAGTTTCTTCTACCATAGGTACTCTTAGTCCATGAGACAAATTATTATATGTTTTCAAGTGATAATCGACAGTAAATTTTACGATATCTACATATTTTGTTGCCGTAATGTAGGTCTTATTGTTTTATTTTATAGTTTTCAGTTACCGCAAAGTAATCGTGCTTTCGAGAATAATGTACCCGCATATTTACAACGAACAACGAACAGCCGTCTTCACCAGTTGCAACGTTACCACCAATAGATTCTCCACAACTACCCTCAATTTCTGGCATTACACCAAAACGTAAGAAGCTAAATGAGAGAAGTGGTTTTTTTGAGTCTGAATCAAATTCAGAACAAGATGATGCCGAAAATTTCGTATTGAACCCTGAGTCTGGTTTGTTCGAAGCTGTAGAAACTGAAGCTGTAAAAAGTACAAGTTTAACTCAAATTGGCAAAAAGAGAATTTCTAGACAAGACCAATGGGAAAGGACCAAAAAAATCAAAAGAAATCTTAAAAAACATTGTTTGAAGGATCTTCCGGATTGCCGCTGCAAGTGTAACGATAAATTGAGTAAAAAGCAGGTTGAAACAACATTTAATAAATTTATTAGTCTTGAAAGCCACACGGAACAAAATATTTATCTGCAAGGATGTTTACAGGAAGTCAATCCTAAAAGATTTCGTCCACGGAGTAAGGGGAGTTTAACGACGTCTAGGACAAGAAGGGTGTTCGAATATGTTATTAATTTACCTAAGAAGTCCGTCAAAGTCTGCCAAAAAGCATTTCTGGCGATACACGGGATTAAACGAGAAAGGTTGGTATGTAAAGTCCAACATCAAGAAAAAGAAATTTCTGATGGTAGAGGACGCCAAAGCAATCCAAAGATTGATGTAGAATCTGTGAATACAGTTCATAAATTCATTGAGAGTTTACCAGCCCGACAATCACATTACTCTCGTGCCTCGAATAAGCATAGAAAGTTCTTAGATTCGCATTTAAGCATTGCTGAATTGCATCGAAAATTCAGTCTTGAACATCCTGAATGCATTGTACCTCATGAAAAGTTTCGATGCATATTTAACCAAGATTTTAATATTTCTTTTGGACAACCTAGGAAAGATATATGTACGACGTGTGAAAAATTTAAAGTTGACATTACCTCTGCTGAATTAGCGAAAGATACAAATAAAACAAAACAACTTAAAGGTGCACATGAACTGCACCTGAGAAAAGCTGAGGCATTCTTAAAGACACTGTCTAAAGTCGAAAAAGAGAAACCATCAAACAGTTTATCACTATGCTTTGATTTCCAAAAAAATCTGCCTCTCCCTGTAACTAATATCACAGACGAATATTATTTAAGACAGTTATGGCTGCATAATTTTGGAGTGCATAATTTGTGTCAGAATACTGCAGCTATGTTTCTATTTACTGAGAATTACTCACACAAAGGACCCAATGAAGTAATAACTGCACTGGAATATTACATTACCAAAGAAAAAAATCCGAGTCAACACCAGTTAGATCTTTACTGTGACAACTGCTATAGTCAAAACAAGAATCACCATCACAAGAATCATCATCTTTCACCTTTTTGGATCAACTGTGCGCAAAAGGAGTATTTGAGAAAATAACAGTCTCATACCCGATACCAGGACATTCAATGATGCCCATCGATCGTGATTTTGCTCTTATCGAAAGAAAAAGGAAGAAGTATGACAAAATATAAACACCAGAATATTATGTTCAGCTCATTAAAAATAGTAAAAATACAAACAAATTTGAAATAGTATTCTTAGAGAAAAGTTTGATGAAGGAAAGTAGCCCTCATGATGTTCTGAAAGTAAAAGACTATAAAACTGTACGACGAACGAATAAAAGCGAGTCTGCCTGGTATATCCAAATGCCGTAGAGTTATTTTCAAAAGAAGCAGTAAACCAGAGTTTGCTGTGTCTATGAAAGGTCAAGATTTTAAGCCGTTTTCATTATATAAGGTCGGTTACAGCAGATTAGTCAACGAAACGCCGGATGACTGCTACGACGCACCCTTAACTATAAAGGCTGCTAAATTGCAAGATGTAAAGCGGTTGCTAGAATCTGTTCCTGAATCGGAAAGGTATTTTATGAGGATTTATTAAATGGAACTCGGGACCCCATAACTGCAGAATTCGATTCTGAAGAAGAAGTAGAATGATAAGCTGATTTTGTTTAAAATTTTGTACTGTGTAAAGCGATAATATACCTAAGTCCACCATTTATCGCTCTAATATGACTAAGTCCAGGGATTAGAAATAAGTCCAAGTTTTTTTATATTTTATTAAGAGACTTCTGTTACATATATCGCTTTGATTCTTTCAATAAATAAAACTACTTAGTTTGCGCTACAATATACACGATTACTTTTACATCGTTCTGGAGCCGAAACACAGTAACTCCAGTCGAGTAATAGTTACTATTGGCATTGTTATTGTTTTTTTAAGACATCAGATGAAGAAGTTAGAAATTTATCACTTTTATTCTGTCATTCGAGTTAAATCTTAGTAGCGCTTTCACTATTTCATTCATAAACGCAAGATAGTACGCGATGCGCTCGTCGATGACGTAGAGCGACACAGCTGTGTAGTGCGCTCGCGGTGGGTCAATGGACGTCGGACGAATAACCAGATGAAAAAGTACCTGCAAGTAGGTATTTCATTTCAGGTACGATTAAGGTTGGTGTAAGTTCATTTACCTCCATCATCTCTCGTCTCCTCGTAAACGAGAGAAATTAATTGACAATTAATTCACCAGTCTCGCATCACGAAATCTCTAATACTCGTACTTATTCAACTACACAACGACGAGTACGCTTGGGAGTTGTTTTTAAGGCATTGAATCGAGTGTTGATCAATCGAGCTAATAGGTACTTAACAAACATACCCAATTACCTACCTACCATGAAATAAAAAATATGAATACAGCTAAAAACAATTTTCTTGCGGCACAATGCTTGTGGCGGCTTTTACAAAGGCAGGCAATTCGAACAGAAAAAGACCTTATTTTTATGACGTTAACCGTGCAATTCGGTTGTGCATCCAGTCGAACACGAGACGAGGTTTCTCAGAATAATTTTTAGTAAACTGCGATTTACCTAGTTTGATAAAATTTCTAAATTTCACCGTTTACGGTTAAGAAATAAAGTCTAAATTCGCTTTTCGTGTTATTATTTGTATACCTATTTATCTATCGCGTTTGTATTTTTATTTATGTTTATGTACCTATCTTAAAGAACGCGGCGCCGAACTATTGCTTGATTTAAATTTCGTTTATCTACATAACAGTTCAATAACCTGAAGACGTTGCGTTGGAAGGCCTCCCACTAGGTGGACCGATGACCTGGTGAAGGTTGCAGGGATCCGCTGGATGCGAGTCGCACGGGACCGGTCAATGTGGCGACACTTGGGGGATGCCTATGTCCAGCAGTGGACGTCTTTTGGCTGAAATGATGATGATGATGAGTTCAATAACTCAAATTTTAGCTTAGGCTTAGGACCGTCGCGTCAGTTATACATTTTACGTATCTAAATACCTACCTTCTTACTTACTTGTACACTTTTAATCTCAAGAAAAATAAATGCAGGCGCAGGCGTACTTAAAAATTTGAGCTATTTACAAACATAATCAACGTAGGTATAACTAACTAAGGATATTAGATTTTTCACAATTTATACCTACTTCCCTGTATCGAAGCAACTGCTCAAAATGGAGTCCATTTCGCTCGATACACAAACGGGCACGTTTAATGAGATTGTCTTGCTAATGTGTCTCTGTCACTTTTCACAATATTAAACGCGTCCACAATCGCACTTCTTAACTCATCTCGAGTAGTATGCTCCTCGAAATAAACTAATCTTTTTATCACAGACCACAAATAAAAATCCAGTAGGGTTAAGTCAGGGCTCCTTGCGGGCCAAGCCACAGGGCCACCACGACCTATCCACTGCTCACCAAACTCACGGTTTAGATACGCACGCACTAAATTCGCATAATGAGCAGGGCATCCATCATGCTGATAGTACCTACATACCGCGTAAATATGCCAGAGGCACATCCTCTAGCAACTCCGGTATCAGGTGTGAACAGGATTCAGAATTCATCCATCCACAGTATGTTGGCAGTGGCAGTTTCTACCAACCACTGACATAGGGCGATTCTCCTTGGCCCGTCACCTTCGTAAATAGCAGGCGCTGGAGGTGAAGGGAACTTGAGGGTCGGTGATTCCACGTGCGCGCAGTGAGTTCAGGTTTTCCGGCTGAGCATACAAGCGTCTAGCCTCTTCCAAGTTATGGTGCGCCATCCCATAAAAATCCACCATTGCCCAATACTCCACATTGGAGTAGACATACTGCCGACTCATTAGACATGTGATAAGGTTCTGCGTGAGTGACCTAATACAGCGAAACGCGCAACAATACTAGGAAGAAAGGGCGGGCGGTCGCGTCGGCTAGACTGTGTAAGCGTGGGGTGGGGGTGTGGCTTACGGATCATTCTGTCTGATCGATGAATGGATTTTTCAATGGGTACCGTTTGCATGTGTTGCCGATCATCGATACGTTACGTCCGCACACATATGCATTTACCGCAAGGAAGCGTTACTTCGAGTTGTCATCATTTAACAAAAAAAACAATAAATTTAATTTTTCGTGATTTTTTTTATTGTTACTTTTTGAAAAAAATAGTCCCAATCGTTTCGAGTTCGATGATCGAGTTTGTGGCTTTCGGTTCCAGAACGACCTAAAAGTAACCGTGTATATTTAAATTGTTTTTTTTTTACCAACGCATGTTATTTCAGCAGACATTTAAAACATAAAATTATAAATATCTCAAATGTCACTTTTAGGACTTAGTGATTTCTTGAATTGGGCCACCCAATTACTCTAATAATTAAACAATGCCAATATTCATAAATGCAAAGGCATTATTGAGTTAAAACTAATTAGTGGCTTCATTACTTTTTTACAACAATGAGATCGTGCTTAAAACCATTTCCGGCAGATCAAAGGATTTAATACAAACGGGTGTTTCACTAATATATTGCTCTGTAAAATAATCTTGTTACTTTTTAGTTTGTAATTAGTTACAGAAACTGATTTAGTCGTAGTTTCAAATTATAAATTGAGTTATTGATCATTAAAATCGTATTCGGCGCCATCTTCCACAATATTGTGGAATGTTGCCTCAAAACAAATCTTAGTGTTAAATGAGCATTGTTAAAATCCCAATGGTCAAATATTTGCTTATCTTAATTTTAACTATAGGTCTAGCTAAAGACTTTCGTTTAATAAATTAATCTTCAGAAGATCTAGTCACGAACTATCTCAGTACTAGTTGGACGTAGTTATGCAAAAACGTTCCAATCCACAGGTCACCGAAAACTGAGCTAAAGTGACTAGCCTACTTTTTTTGACACTTTACATCTTTACAGCAAAAATATTTCGTACTCCAAGTCTTATTTCCGGATTTATTTTTTTAATAATATGTTTCAATCCACACTTTTACCACACGAAGGGCTTTCATTAAAAATAAAATTTAATTAATGCGATTCATAAAAAAGTATTTGATATAATGACTCAATAATCTTGGAACGTATTAAGTTGACCCAAGTAATCCATTTTTCTTGAACAAAATGTTCCATTATGTTTGGAACGTTTTTACACATTAATTAAAGTGCGTTAACGCGTAGTGTAAACGATCCAAAATATGTGGTACCTTTACCTGAAAACATGAGAAACCAAATGAACTCCGATTTTGAGGAGGCACGAAACTTACCGACTGTTGAATATTTAACATTTGATTTGGAAAAGACCATTTTACCTCGCATACCGACGAATGTTGCCTTTTATAAAAGGCAATTGTGGCTCTACAACAGTGGAATTCATAGTGCATCGGATGATATTGGGCATTGTTACGTATGGGTAGAAGGGGAAGCAGGAAGAGGTGCGTAGGAGGTAGGTTCGTGCCTTATCATACATATAAAATTCAAGGTCCTGACTGACTGACTGACTGATACACTGGTTGATTTTTCTGTGAAACTTTTTATTCTCGGAGTCGATTGATTTGAAATTTGTGTACATACTTTTCGGTTAAAATTATGAGATACGTATATCACAGTTTTTCTAAAATCATCCCCCAATTCAAAATTCAATGTCCGGTCTGGCTGACTGATATATTAACGCACAGCCCAAACCGCTGGTCCTCGAGACATGAAATTTGGAGGGTGTGCCTTTGTGAAGAGTAAGTATCCACTAAGAAAGGGTTTTTTGAAATTCCACCCCTAAGAGATTGAAATGGGGTGTTGAATTTTCTGTGAAACTTAATATTCTCTGGGTCGATTGATTACTTTACACAGAGATAGATTATAGTCTGGTATAGTACATGCATAAATTACTTATTATTCTAAAAGTAAGATCCCGTGGGCAATTCCCGAATTCGACACGGGCGAAGCCGCGGACATAAGCTAGTTAAATATATAGAAACGAAACTAAGTCCCACTGTTGAACATCTTATTCTGTGGAGCGATTGCTGCGGCGGGCTAAACAAAAATATTAAAATAATACTTATGTTGAAAGCAATCTTAAGCTCCCACCAAAGTTTAAGAACCATACAATTTCGGTTTCTTGAGTCTGCACATACGTTTTTGCCAAACGAAACAGACTTTTCAAAAATTAAAACGGCTTTCAAACAACACCAACGTCTGTATACAGCAGAAGAATATACACGGTTACTTTTAGGTCGTTCTGGAACCGAAAGCCACAAACTCGATCATCGAACTCGAAACGATTGGGACTATTTTTTTCAAAAAGTAACAATAAAAAAAATCACTAAAAATTAAATTTATTGTTTTTTTTGTTAAATGATGAGAACTCGAAGTAACGCTTCCTTGCGGTATATGCATAAGTGTGCGTACGTAACGTATCGATGATCGGCAACACATGCAAACGGTACCCATTGAAAAATCCATTCATCGATCATACAGAATGATCCGCAAGCCACGCCCCCACCCCACGCTTACACAGTCTAGCCGACGCGACCGCCCGCCCTTTCTTCCTAGTATTGTCGCGCATTTCGCTGTATTAGGTCACTCACGCAGAACCTAATTACGTGTTTAATGAGTCGGCAGTATGTCTACTCCAATGTGGAGTATTGGGCAATGGTGGATTTTTATGGGATGGCGCACCATAACTTGGAAGAGGCTAGACGCTTGTATGCTCAGCCGGAAAACCTGAACTCACTGCGCGCACGTGGAATCACCGACCCTCAAGTTCCCTTCACCTCCAGCGCCTGATATTTACGAAGGTGACGGGCCAAGGAGAGTCGCCCTATGTCAGTGGTTGATAGAAACTGCCACTGCCAACATACTGTGGACGGATGAATACTGAATCCTGTTCACACCTGATACCGGAGTTGCTAGAGGATGTGCCTCTGGCATATTTACGCGGTATGTAGGTACTATCAGCATGATGGATGCCCTGCTCATTATGCGAATTTAGTGCGTGCGTATCTAAACCGTGAGTTTGGTGAGCAGTGGATAGGTCGTGGTGGCCCTGTGGCTTGGCCCGCAAGGAGCCCTGACTTAACCCTACTGGATTTTTATTTGTGGTCTGTGATAAAAAGATTAGTTTATTTCGAGGAGCATACTACTCGAGATGAGTTAAGAAGTGCGATTGTGGACGCGTTTAATATTGTGAAAAGTGACAGACACATTAGCAAGACAATCTCATTAAACGTGCCCGTTTGTGTATCGAGCGAAATGGACTCCATTTTGAGGTATCGTAGGTATAAATTGTGAAAAATCTAATATCCTTAGTTAGTTATACCTACGTTGATTATGTTTGTAAATAGCTCAAATTTTTAAGTAGGTACGCCTGCGCCTGCATTTATTTTTCTTGAGATTAAAAGTGTACAAGTAAGTAAGTAGGTAGGTATTTAAATACGTAAAATGTATAACTGACGCGACGGTCCTAAGCCCGTAGAAAGTATGACGGAAAAATTTGAGTTATTGAACTCATCATCATCATCATTTCAGCCAAAAGACGTCCACTGCTGGACATAGGCCAAGTGTCGCCACATTGACCGGTCCCGTGCGACTCGCATCCAGCGGATCCTTGCAACCTTCACCAGGTCATCGGTCCACCTAGTGGGAGGCCTTCCAACGCAACGTCTTCCGTTTATTGAACTGTTATGTAGATAAACGAAATTTAAATCAAGCAATAGTTCGGCGCCGCGTTCTTTATGATAGGTACATCAACATAAATAAAAATACAAACGCGATAGATAAATAGGTATACAAATAATAACACGAAAAGCGAATTTAGACTTTATTTCTTAACCGTAAACGGTGAAATTTAGAAATTTTATCAAACTAGGTAAATCGCAGTTTACTAAAAATAATTCTGAGAAACCTCGTCTAGTGTTCGACTGGACTTTACAAGGATGCACAACCGAATTGCACGGTTAACGTCATAAAAATAAGGTCTTTTTCTGTTCGAATTGCCTGCCTTTGTAAAAGCCGCCACAAGCATTGTGCCGCAAGAAAATTGTTTTTAGCTGTATTCATATTTTTTATTTCATGGTAGGTAGGTAATTGGGTATGTTTGTTAAGTACCTATTAGCTCGATTGATCAACACTCGATTCAATGCCTTAAAAACAACTCCCAAACGTACTCGTCGTTGTGTAGTTGAATAAGTACGAATATTAGAGATTTCGTGATGCGAGACTGGTGAATTAATTGTCAATTAATTTCTCTCGTTTACGAGGAGACGAGAGATGATGGAGGTAAATGAACTTACACCAACCTTAATCGTACCTGAAATGAAATACCTACTTGCAAGTACTTTTTCATCTGGTTATTCGTCCGACGTCCATTGACCCACCGCGAGCGCACTACACAGCTGTGTCGCTCTACGTCATCGACGAGCGCATCGCGTACTATCTTGCGTTTATGAATGAAATAGTGAAAGCGCTACTAAGATTTAACTCGAATGACAGAATAAAAGTGATAAATTTCTAACTTCTTCATCTGATGTCTTAAAAAAACAATAACAATGCCAATAGTAACTATTACTCGACTGGAGTTACTGTGTTTCGGCTCCAGAACGATGTAAAAGTAATCGTGTATAAATATTTTCGACAATTCAAAAGTGCCTGTAACTGGCCTATTTGAAATAAATGCTTTGATTTTGAAAAAAAAAAAAAAAAAAAAAAAAAAAAAAAAAAAAAAAAAATCAAAAAAAAAAATCAAAATTATTATTATTAAAAACAGTAAAAAAAAGAAAACTTTTCAAGTTTACAAAATGCAGAAAACTGACTTTTACAGTACAGATAAATTAGAAAAAAACATAGTTCATAGAAAAAAAAATACTGGTAAAACTAATGTAAATTGGTTATTTACCAAAGAAATCAAAATAAAAAAAAGATAAAAAGTTTTCTGTTTTTATGAGGACTTCCTTTGAAGAAGAACATAAGGAGATAATTTAAAAAAAAATCAAAGGACAAATACGGGATATAAATAAATCGGATTTATGCCTGTTGTGGCCTGATGGGAAACCAATTGCTCCAGCAAATTTAGCCGAGTTGCAGTCAATGTACCAATACATTCCAGAGGATTGTCTCCAATTTTATAAAACTTTAAAGAATTCAGAGGAGGTCATTGATGATATTAATGGGTTCGGTGGATAGCCAGACTTTGAAACACAAGATGATAATGACGAATAATGATGCACATTAATATGAGCATCATTATTCTTAATAATAATTTATTAAATGATTCTAATTACCGTTTTTAATAAAATAATATCTATTTCGTATTATTTTCTTTTATTTCATACAACTTTTTACTTATTATCATGATAAAGTCACAAATCTGCATTAAAATATTTAGTGGAACGTTTTCGCAAAATAATTTGGAATGAGTGTTCTTACAAAACATATTTTTTTCAAAACGTTCCAATTGCATTTTTTATAATTACTGCCGTTTTAATGTAAATATCCAAAAAAAGGATAGATGATTATATTTTTCTTCAATATAATCAATAGTATTAGTCTATATTAGTCAAGGAAAAAAAGTGTACCACTGAAACACTAAATTGCGTTTATCTCAAATTGACGTCACTGTGGACTGGATCATTTTTGCATAACTACGTCCACTGTTAATACAGAGACCATTAGATGGCGCTTATCTCTTCTGTCAATCGACACAGATGATTGTAATAATTGTACTTGCAACCCACAGATGGCAGGATCAATATTATGATGGATGAGACATTATAAGTTGGTTATTAATTAGATTAACTAATATTCTTAGCAGATAGACACTCTTGCGGCGACAGATACAACACGTGCAACATTATCAGGCCCTAAATATTTATTAGTTATTCTTCCTAGAATCCATTTAGCCGGGGGAATTTTATCATCTTTTAGAATAACTATATCACCTACTTCTGGCTCAGATTTTTTAGTATTCCATTTATACCGTTGATTAAGGTTAACTAAGTATTCTTTATACCACCGTTTCCAGAAGTTTTGTACCATTTTTTGTGTTAATCTCCACCTGTCTAAACCTGTAACGTCATTTTTAGTACATGAAGATCAGGAATACTAATCAATGGTTCACCTATAAGAAAATGACCGGGTGTCAAAGCCTGAGGGTCATCACTCATTACAGTGATTGGACGGGAATTAAGACAGGCCTCGACCTGTACCAAAACAGTAGACAACTCTTCATAGGTAAGAGTGCTGACTCCGATTACCTTCTATAGATGTGTTTTAACACTACGAACTCCAGCCTCCCACAGACCTCCGAAATTAGCTAGGTATGAAATGCCATGTTGTATGCTCTAAATTCAGTAATTCCTCAATTTCACGTGGTACTGTTGACTTAGCTTGATCGAACATCTGACGAAGTTGTCACTAAACAAATCTTGACAGTGATCTCTTCGTGCTGTGAATCGCTTGAAGGCTACAATGAAAGCCTTTGAAGTCAAATCAGTTACAACCTCTAAATGAATAGCTCGGGTAACCATGCAAATAAATAAACAAATATATCCCTTGTAGGATTTCGCTCCTCGACCAGGTGAGAATCTCACATTAATAGGCCCCATGTAATCACAGCCAGATGATTTAAAAGGTCTGGTTGGCTTTAATCTAATTTCCGGAATTTGACCCATCAATTGGTTACTCTTTGTCTTAGAATATCTCAAACACTTAACGCATGCTCTGTAATGGCTTTTTACCCTCTCTTTTGCTCGCAATATCCAATATTTGGTTTTTAAATAGCACAACATAGCTTGTGGTCCACCATGAAAAGTTCTAAGATGTGCATCCTTAATTATAAGCTCTGTAAGATGACTCTTAGCGAGCATAACTATTGGATGTTTTGTGTCGTATATAACTTCTGACTCATCTATACGACCACCAACCCTTAGCAACCCATTTCTATCAAAAATAGGACAAAGAGTGCGGAGTTTACTTTTCTTGGGGACGAATTCCTTCTTCTTTAACCAATTTAGTTCTTCGCTAAAATTCTCTTCTTGAACCTGTTTGATGCATATTACTAAACTCTCATTCATTTCTGAAGGTGTAATTAAGTTTGAATATTGAATACGTTTCTCCTTTGGTAATTTCAAATTGTGTATAACTCTTCTCCAGTAAGACATTGCTTTTAAGGTTTTAGATAATGACGAAAACATGGTCCAAACAAATTCATTTTTTAATACGGATAAAGCAGTTAAAGTTGTAGATCTTTCTTCTTCATGAGTACCCTGGATAATTTCAGGGTTGTCGAACTGTACAATTGATTGTGAAAGCCAAGACGGTCCCGCCCACCATAACGAATGTTCAAGTAAATCTTGTGCAGGTAATCCAGAAATACAATCAGCGGGATTCATGTCAGTGCTAACATGTCTCCATTGTTCGTGGTCCAAAATGTTAAGAATTTCAGACACACGATTGCTCACAAAAGTAGTCCAGCGGCTGGACCCTCCTCTTAGCCAAGCCAAGACTATTGTAGAATCCGACCAAGCGTACAGATTCTCCTTCGGTATGTGCATTATTTGCGATATCTCAAAAATCAATTTTGCTGCGAGAGCTGCACCGCAAAGTTCCAGTCGTGGTATAGATACCTCTTTCTCTATAGGAGCAACCTTGCTCTTTGCTGATACCAAACTCACATAGGTATTGCCATCCTCATTGACAACACGAATATATACAGCAGCGCCGTATGCTAACTTAGAAGCATCAGCAAATGCATGTAATTCAACCTTTGCCCTTGAACTAAAATGATACCATCGTGGTATCGTGGTAACTCAGTCCTGTTTGTTATACTCATGGACTTAGTATAACAAACAGGACTGAGTTCTGCCTAATTCGTAACACACAAAAATGAACCTTAACTGCCACACCGAAGGTTTGCTTTTGTTAAGCTGTCGTAACCGAGGCGAGA
This sequence comes from Noctua comes, assembly GCA_963082995.1. Taxonomy (NCBI): domain Eukaryota; kingdom Metazoa; phylum Arthropoda; class Insecta; order Lepidoptera; family Noctuidae; genus Noctua; species Noctua comes. The sequence continues at coordinate 1,446,993 of OY720293.1, forward strand.
GAGATAGCAATAAGGGAGCCCTTTGTTCCTTTCACTCAATTGCCAACAGATAAAAATGTTAAAGATGGTAGAAAATATTACACCAGCAGTCACCTCACACTACAAGTAAAATAAGTTACGTATATACTGTCACTTACGGGATATCTTCCGTGATTGTTCATTATTTTGAGCTCCCGATATTTCGGCGCTGTTGCAAGCGCCATGATCGCGGGTTGACTGGAGAATGCGGGTGGATGGAAAAATAAATTGTTAAGAGCAGACAAATCTATCTACCCTCTTTCTTTGTCTTTTGCTACGCGCACTATTGGAACTCGACACTAAGTCACGGCAAAACACACTCACAATATCACCAGGTTTTGTGGAGTCCTTATTACGACACCGGCTGCTACTCTTGAGCTTACTCAAAACTGGATTCCACGTACTTGACAATTTGAAGCCATCCTCTCGATTGAAATTTTTGTGTTTTCTTATTTCAATTGCTTCTCTTGTCAGCCTTGGTAAATAATGAACAATCACGGAAGATATCCCGTAAGTGACAGTATATGTGTAAACCGTGAAAGCTTGAAACAGTGTTTAAGTTACGTATATATGTTTTTAGCTTTAAGATACATTTTAATTATTTTCTTTTAAAGGTTTACAGTCTATACGTAATACTATTTATTTATTTTAACTCAAATTAAATATTAGTAAGATTCTTTGAAAGCTATTATATATTCATTATGGTAACACTGAAATCTGTCATCAATGGTGTTAATTTGACGACTTATATTGTTTTGAGAACATTATAAGATTTATCTACGGTTCTTATTTATTTTAACTGTGAAAATGGTTAAAAGTATTATATCACGACATGTAAAAGTGATTCATAAGGTGGTTGTGGCATATCATTTCATAGGTAAGGAATATTATAGATTTTGTTTACTAACAATGATTAGTGTGACCATGTCTTAGATGTTTTGCGGACGAAAGACTTTCGTGTATTTTTCATTAAAACTGTTAATATTATGCGTATGATAATTATAATTGGTACCTATCGCGTTATTGAAATAGCATTATTTTTGTTTGCTTTCCATTGAAAGAGGAAATTAGGCAACAATGTCGATTTCCGAATTTCAAACCATAACCAAAATTTTCGTTGTGTGCAGCCTTCATTTTAAGCCAGAGCATTTTCATACTACAAAATTACAACGAGCGTTAAATGCTTATGCAGTACCATCATTTTTTCCAGTGGTAAGGATATTGGTTTTATCATCAGTACAACTGATGAACGCGGAAAAAAGGCAGGTTGAGTGTGCTAAATAGATGTTCTCCTGCATGAAGTTCTTTTCAAACGGCACTGGCGGGTGCCTTGCATCTACAGGCTCCGGCCGCTCCTGGTATCTTGCAAGGAACGACGTGAAGGAAGGTTTCGTTTCACAGAGATAACAACGCCGAAGTTAACTCCTCATAAGGTTTCAGAAAGTAACTCTTCAGGACGGTGTTGAACAATTTTTCCATTTAAAAGTTCCGGATTGATGACTACGATTTGTTCAAATTTTGTGCGCTCTTACGTACCTAGTTCGGAGGTTTGCCGTATCGAGAATATTTTTCATAAGTCTGATGCGATAAAAACAAATATTTTAAATAAGACTCAATCATCTAATTAGTCCACCACATTTTATCCAATGTTTAACGGATGAAGAACGATACGAATTACGACTAGTAAAAGCATTGGTTCATTCGTATTTAAAATTTAAGAATATTCCATCATGCGAAATGTAATTTATTGAGAAACTTAGGCAGTAAGATTGGCTTACGGCAGAAACTCCATGAAACAATTCCGTTTAACCATGTTTAATTTTCAATTTTATTCCCTCCATTTGAATACCCAAACACCAATTCTGCAGAGCAAACGGAAAAAGAGCATGGAAAGGAAAAGAACTTCTTTTTTTTTTCTCATAAATTTTTATTTCACTATTTTATGTAACCGTTCGTTGACGTCTTATCCGGACACAAAGTATCTCTGTCAAAACGAAGTTTCTTATTTGTTATAAAATGTCTGGTCACACTATTAGAAAGAGACAAAGGGCTCTGTTATAAATATCTCTCTCGTCACGTTTTTCTGGTAGAGTACTCAGTCCAGTTTATTATACTAAGTCCATGGTTATACTAAGTCCATGGGGTAGGAACGCTCACCATAGACTAAAGTATAGGTTTTTTCTACAGACATTGTAGAACGAGCGATCGACTCAGTTGTGGCAAGTTGGCTACCAACTTAGCGTTTTCTCAAATCGCTTACGCCGAGGCGTCAACGATTGTAGAAAGAGATTCGATAAGAAACGTTTGTAACTTGGCTAGGCCTGCTGGTCCATGAAGGCGCTTATGAAAGACGACCTTCTTATCTCACTTAAGCGTAAGCTCGTCGACATGTGTATCCTGCCTATCCTAACCTATGGCGCCCAGACTTGGTCTTTGACGGAGGCTCAGAAGTCCAGGTTTGCCAAAGAGCGAAGGAGCGTAGCATTTTGAACATCAAAATCACCGATCGAATACGCAACACCACAATACGCTTCAAGACAGGTATCGCTGATGTTGGCGATAAGTCTGCGAGGTTAAAATGGGACTGGGCGGGTCACATTTCCAGGATGGGTCAGGATAGATGGGCCAGAATCGTCACACAGTGGGTGCCTGGAGACGGTCGTCGTCACCGAGGCAGGCCCAAGAAACGCTGGCGTGACGATTAGGACTCGTTCCTGACTGATTGGCCAGACGAGGCAAAACACCGGAAGAGTTGGAAAGGAACGGAGGAGGCCTTTGCTCAGCAGTGGGACAGAATAGGCTAATTAAAAAAATACCTACGTACAAAAGTACAAAACTATATTTAGCTTGACTAACCTATGTAATATTATTTATTTGGGATCATTCATTGGATTGTTGGAACTATTTGATGTTGTCTTATGTGAAATCAAATCATACTGTTGTAAAGGGCTGCTGCTTTTAGTGGAAGGTTCGTTACAAAACTGACCTCAAAACTGAACAGAAAATCAAAGAATAACAAAAAACCCCACAAAATAAATGGATAATTTTAATTTCCTTTGAAAGTAAGACATCACCCCTCTTTTACATCCAATTTATGCTATCATACGAAATGTTTTGATGCGCAACGGCGGTCAGTAGAAAAATGGTCATTCTCCTTTAATTATATTACCTTATCGAGGCTTAACAGCTTAATCCATGAAAATACAACTGAAATGTCTGTCAGTCTTTTTACGAGCAAATAATATTACAGTATGGCTGAAATATCTTGGCGAGTCCGAAAATAGGCACTACGATCTTTCGCGCGTGTTCATTCACTTAAACTCGGTTCATGTCACGATTTGGTTCCTAAAAAATGTTACTGCGCAGCCTTCTGCGCGAAGTTCGGACACGCCAAGATATTTTGGCCGTACTGTATGATGTAAAAAGCTTACTTTTTGTTGAAAGTGATGATGATAACGATTATGGCGATAATTTTGTGGATGTCTAATAAATCTTCTTTCGGGAGTTACCTCGAAAATTTACGCATTCAACCAATTTCTTTTTTGAAAAAAATCACACCTGTATGATATTTTACAGACCGTGAGTTGAGAAATATTTTTGAAAATAACATGTGTTAATAGGTTTCATTTTTTTTTAGACAATGCCATTATCCGGGGCAGAACGATAATGAAGATATCTTCAAAAGTTAAGATGTAGCAATCCTGAAAAGTTAGAGGAAATAAAAAAAAAGAATTTAGAAGAGACTAAAAAAAAATACAGAAAAGCAAAAGATCTTAATGAAAGTGAACAGAACAGCGACAAAAATGGAGGATGCAGAAAAGAGAAAGAAATGTTAAAGAAATTTCTAAAGAGTCACAAAAAAAAACAGAAGAAAAAGAAAAACGTAGATTTCGTTATCTATTAGCTAAATAAAATTCAAAGTTGAAGTCTACGATAGATCTGTTACTAAGAAAAATAAAATGTCAGAAAAAGAGCATTAACAGATACAAAAAACAAGTAAATCACTTAAAAGAAATAGTAACGAATTTAAGATACCCACCTATAGAAAAAGACACTGTAAATGTTAATATTACTATAATCCAAGACAACAACCAAACTCCTATTTCTAAAACCGACACTTTCATTCAGGAACGTTTGCCAGAAATTAGCACTACAGAGAAAAATATTGTGAAAAAAGTACTATTTGAAAACATATTGATTAAAGGTTCATTGAGGGAGCAGTACTCCCAAACAATTACAGTTAGGTATCAATAATGTTGTGTGAATTTGTAGCTGTTATGTAGTAAATTACAAATAATTATTAAAAAGTCGCCCTATGGGGATAATAGTTCTCTATTGTGTCACCTAACTTTTTTATCCATAATTTAAAGTGCCATAACTTTTTTTGTCCTAATCATCATTTGTCCGAATGATAACTTACCCGAACTTAATATCACATAATGTCACATGCCATAAAATTGAAATCCCTAAATACACGATTACTTTTACATCGTTCTGGAGCCGAAACACAGTAACTCCAGTCGAGTAATAGTTACTATTGGCATTGTTATTGTTTTTTTAAGACATCAGATAAAGAAGTTAGAAATTTATCACTTTTATTCTGTCATTCGAGTTAAATCTTAGTAGCGCTTTCACTATTTCATTCATAAACGCAAGATAGTACGCGATGCGCTCGTCGATGACGTAGAGCGACACAGCTGTGTAGTGCGCTCGCGGTGGGTCAATGGACGTCGGACGAATAACCAGATGAAAAAGTACTTGCAAGTAGGTATTTCATTTCAGGTACGATTAAGGTTGGTGTAAGTTCATTTACCTCCATCATCTCTCGTCTCCTCGTAAACGAGAGAAATTAATTGACAATTAATTCACCAGTCTCGCATCACGAAATCTCTAATATTCGTACTTATTCAACTACACAACGACGAGTACGTTTGGGAGTTGTTTTTAAGGCATTGAATCGAGTGTTGATCAATCGAGCTAATAGGTACTTAACAAACATACCCAATTACCTACCTACCATGAAATAAAAAATATGAATACAGCTAAAAACAATTTTCTTGCGGCACAATGCTTGTGGCGGCTTTTACAAAGGCAGGCAATTCGAACAGAAAAAGACCTTATTTTTATGACGTTAACCGTGCAATTCGGTTGTGCATCCTTGTAAAGTCCAGTCGAACACTAGACGAGGTTTCTCAGAATAATTTTTAGTAAACTGCGATTTACCTAGTTTGATAAAATTTCTAAATTTCACCGTTTACGGTTAAGAAATAAAGTCTAAATTCGCTTTTCGTGTTATTATTTGTATACCTATTTATCTATCGCGTTTGTATTTTTATTTATGTTGATGTACCTATCATAAAGAACGCGGCGCCGAACTATTGCTTGATTTAAATTTCGTTTATCTACATAACAGTTCAATAAACGGAAGACGTTGCGTTGGAAGGCCTCCCACTAGGTGGACCGATGACTTGGTGAAGGTTGCAAGGATCCGCTGAATGCGAGTCGCACGGGACCGGTCAATGTGGCGACACTTGGGGGATGCCTATGTCCAGCAGTGGACGTCTTTTGGCTGAAATGATGATGATGATGAGTTCAATAACTCAAATTTTTCCGTCATACTTTCTACGGGCTTAGGACCGTCGCGTCAGTTATACATTTTACGTATTTAAATACCTTCCTACTTACTTACTTGTACACTTTTAATCTCAAGAAAAATAAATGCAGGCGCAGGCGTACCTACTTAAAAATTTGAGCTATTTACAAACATAATCAACGTAGGTATAACTAACTAAGGATATTAGATTTTTCACAATTTATACCTACGATACCTCAAAATGGAGTCCATTTCGCTCGATACACAAACGGGCACGTTTAATGAGATTGTCTTGCTAATGTGTCTGTCACTTTTCACAATATTAAACGCGTCCACAATCGCACTTCTTAACTCATCTCGAGTAGTATGCTCCTCGAAATAAACTAATCTTTTTATCACAGACCACAAATAAAAATCCAGTAGGGTTAAGTCAGGGCTCCTTGCGGGCCAAGCCACAGGGCCACCACGACCTATCCACTGCTCACCAAACTCACGGTTTAGATACGCACGCACTAAATTCGCATAATGAGCAGGGCATCCATCATGCTGATAGTACCTACATACCGCGTAAATATGCCAGAGGCACATCCTCTAGCAACTCCGGTATCAGGTGTGAACAGGATTCAGTATTCATCCGTCCACAGTATGTTGGCAGTGGCAGTTTCTATCAACCACTGACATAGGGCGATTCTCCTTGGCCCGTCACCTTCGTAAATAGCAGGCGCTGGAGGTGAAGGGAACTTGAGGGTCGGTGATTCCACGTGCGCGCAGTGAGTTCAGGTTTTCCGGCTGAGCATACAAGCGTCTAGCCTCTTCCAAGTTATGGTGCGCCATCCCATAAAAATCCACCATTGCCCAATACTCCACATTGGAGTAGACATACTGCCGACTCATTAAACACGTAATTAGGTTCTGCGTGAGTGACCTAATACAGCGAAATGCGCGACAATACTAGGAAGAAAGGGCGGGCGGTCGCGTCGGCTAGACTGTGTAAGCGTGGGGTGGGGGCGTGGCTTGCGGATCATTCTGTCTGATCGATGAATGGATTTTTCAATGGGTACCGTTTGCATGTGTTGCCGATCATCGATACGTTACGTACGCACACTTATGCATATATCGCAAGGAAGCGTTACTTCGAGTTCTCATCATTTAACAAAAAAAACAATAAATTTAATTTTTAGGGATTTTTTTTATTGTTACTTTTTGAAAAAAATAGTCCCAATCGTTTCGAGTTCGATGATCGAGTTTGTGGCTTTCGGTTCCAGAACGACCTAAAAGTAACCGTGTATAATATGTTCTAAATCCCTTTGTCATAAATATTAAAATCAATAATATACAAAAGACATAAAACCGTTTTCAATAAAAGTTAAAAGTCCTAAATTCTAATTACAGAAGTAATGTTTATTTATAATAATAATATTCTTCGGGATAAATATATTATACATGGACTCAATAAAGCAGTTGATTGTAAACAAGTGGTTTTTGTAAGCAAGCAAGCACACAGCATTCAGCATGCAAGCAAGCACGCAGCATGCAAGCAAGCATGCAACATGCAGCAGGCATGGTTTCTGTGACGGCTCCGGCGCTGCGGGGCTCCAGCGGTCCCACGCGAGTTTATCGTCGCAGATGGGTTTAACGCTCACCACCGCAGCTTCGGCTTGCTGGCCGGTCGCACCTCCGCGCCTACGCGATTTTAAATTACACTGTAGGGGTAGAGCAGACAAGACTGCGTGGAGTCGGATTTACAGCGATTCGTTTCTGTCACTAAGGCTGTACGCAGACTTGAGTCACGACAGTTTTAAGACAGACTTGCCTCACATAGACAAGTCTGTCTTAAAACTACAATCGTTAGGCTGAGCGCAGACTGAATCAAGATAGTCTTAAGACAGACTATTGCTTCACAGAAAGTATGAAGCCGTGCAAACTTGAAACAAAACGTCTCATAGACAAAATTGCTTATTACCTACTAGAACTGCACTGCCACAAGTAGGGTTGCCAACTTTTATTAGAATAAATAGAGTATATCTGATTTCGAAGGAGGTAAATAAAGAGTACGGACTTCCAAAATAGAGTATCATTTATTTTATGTTTTTGAAAAGGTATTTTTTTTGTACTTTTTGCAGCACATAACAATTTTTCATAGTTTTAAAAGAATTAATAATAATAAATAAAATTTATTCAAAAATATAAGGTACAACATTTACAGTTTTTCTTAAATCTATGTCAAGTTCAGCCATGATGTGTGCCTGAACTAGGTAATCCTGTGTTTCAGGCGATTGGGGGTAACATTAATTGATTAAATAATCACATATCATATTAAACTTATTGGAGCCTATGTAAAAAAAGGTATATACAATTATATTATATTTACTTAGTTAACTAATTTTTCAGCGTACTCTTTATTTACCTCCTTTGAAATCAGATGTACTCTATTTATTCTAATAAAAGTTGGCAACCCTACTTGTCGCAGTGCAGTTCTAGTAGGTATTAAACAATTTTGTCTATGAGACGTTTTGTTTCAAGTTTGCGCGGCTTCATACTTTCTGTGAAGCAATAGTCTGTCTTAAGACTATCTTGACTAAAGTCTGCGCTCAGCCTAAAACCTAATTTTTAGTAAATGTTTTTTTTAAGACTAAAAAAATTATTATAAATGAACATTCGGAATAATACTCATTATTTAACACAATACTTAGGACATAATTATGACTTTAGGTCATGTAAAATTAGGAGATTCAATTATTATAGTACTCGATATTATGACAGAATACTAGTAGAACTAAAGATAATTATGTTAAACAAAATTTCGCATCGTGCCTTGTTCGAGAGCGGATGTGTGCAAAATTTCTTAACTATTTTCGTTTAAAATTAATTACAAGTCATAGAATTTTAAACCCTACGTACGACCAGTCAAAGTCCAGTGTTCGCATAATTTTCGCATTGCGCTTCTGACCTAATCCACGTGTGTCATCGAGTGGCTGGCGAGTGCCGCGCGTCGTCCTTCACCTCTGCGTGCGCAGTACAGCCGCCATAATTGCTCTCCCGCTCCAACCTGTGCCTCAACGCCTTGCAGCGGTTTCATCGATTCGCCGGTACTGCTGCGTGTGCGCAAGTCTGCGCGACTTGTGGATCTGCTAGAACCAACTTCAGCCCAACCAGCAAGTAATAGGGTCCGATTCGCCTTACATCGTCGGCACGTCACCGTAATGGCTTTTTTTTTTTTTTTTAACGTGGTAAAATCATCAAATGAGTCCTCCCACCCAGGGCAGAGCGGGAGGGACTGTCAGACTTGTACTGACTAAAATCCACGGTGTCCTTCAATAGCCCTTTATGTTCCAGGGTCACGGTAATTCTATGAGTCCCGCGACCCCGGCAGGCTTTGGCCCTCTAGAGGGGGGCCCCGTCATTATGCTGACACTCTTTGAGGCGCGCGTGGAACACAACGCGCCGTCGACCCGGGCATGGTCCATGGTTGGACAGCGAGTCGCCCATTACTCGCCGCCCGCATGCCCGTGCCTACGGTGGCCGGAGATCGTCTGCCGACGTCCGGCGCCGTGGGCGTCTACCACTGCGGCTCGGGTGGAGGGAGAACGCCGTCCTCTCCCTCACGCGGCCCGCCTCCTCCTTCGCGAGCATGACTGCTTCGCAAAAGGAGGCGACCGCTTCCCACTCCGTCTCGCCCCGCAGCATGGCCTCGACCAATGCCGGGCGCGAGAGGTCTCCGCCTATCGCTGCCGTGAGGACACGGCGGTGCTCTGCCCAAGCGGGGCAGTCCTGCACCGTATGCTCCACCGTGTCCTCCGGGCGGTCCTCGCAGTGGTGACACCCAGGCGTTTCCTCCTTCCCCATATGACACAGGTACCTCCCGAAACTTCCGTGTCCGGTGAGGACCTGCGTCACGCGGTAGGTCAAACATAAACAATTCGATGGCGAAATCGTTATCAGATATGGATATTCCACAAGCGTTATATAGTGAGGGTGATAATGTCAACGTAAACACCAGAATGCGTCACAAACGAATTCGTTTAGAATTCTCGCCTAACAGCCAGCTTGACGAATATAATACGGATCTAAAAACCCTGCTAAAGTCCTGGAAAAAGGAACAGGACGAACATGTTAATAAAATATACGAACAACAATCATCGATGTTGAACAAACTTGTTGCTGAGATTGCGGACCTTAAACTAAAAAACTCCTCGATACAGATGGTCAATCGGGAGATTAAAGAATCAATGGAACTAATAAATACCAACTTTGAAGAGATGCGACAACAGGTCGATACCTTGAAAAAGGAAAACCGCGCCTATAAAAACTGTTTAAGCGATCTTGAAAACCAAATCCAAGATCTGAAACAGTCCACACGCTCTTCATGTGTTGTATTCAGGAATATACCTACTAAAGAAAATGAAACAATTTCTGATCTGATCACCATTATTGAAAAAGTAGGTACTGCTGTGAATATGCCCCTGTCTAAACTGGAGATTCGAGATGTTTATCGCCTTCCCGGCAAAAAAGGTATAACCAGACCTATTGTTACCGAATTCATGGCTGTTCGGTTTAAAGAAATTTATTTCTCATAAGAACATACAGTCCGCTTATAATTTAATTTATTGAGATACAAAGTAATAATTTTTAAAAACAGTACAATACAATTTTCTCCAGAGTATTAGAAGTTATAATGTAAATATATGTTCCTTAAGTTTATTTTTAAATGTATTCACGTTATCGCACTCTTTAATATCGTCCGGTAATCCATTGAACAGATGGACTCCTTCATATAATATGGTCTTTCTACCGTAATTAGTGCGTACGCTGATGACTTCAAGTTTGTTTTTATATCTATTTCTCAGGTTATGTGACATTGTTTTTTTCTTTAGCTGTATGTTAGTTTGTATTGAGTTTGAAGTTATGTTTTTAATAAGAATGCAGGTGTAGTAAATATATAGCTGTCTAATATTTAATAGTTTCGTTTTTTCGTATATTGTCTTTGTTGGAGTAAGATAATGATAATGAAACAAAGTTTTAATTATTTTATTTTGAATTCTTTGAAGTCAATTTAAATTAGTTATTGCTGCGGAACCCCATATCTCAATCAAATATTCTAAATTCGATTTGACTAACGAGTTATAAATCAAAGTGCGCACTTTATTTGGAATACAGTTTGCTACTTTCCGTAATGCTCCCAACAATGACGTTAATTTACTCCTGAGATGGTCGATGTGTAATTTCCAATTTAGTTTCTCATCTACCCTTAATCCAAGATATTTTTCGTTGGTTGATCGTTTTATTATTTCATTATTTATTTTAAGAGGCGAGAAGTCCGGTATACGCTTGTTTTTAGTGGTAAAAATCATGAATGAGTCCGATTTATTCAACAAACCAGCAATATTTTGGTGAAGAATAGTGAGAGAATTACAGAAAAAACTGCGAGTTTTGGCCCTCTGTACTAGTCGCAGATGTTGTATCAAAATTCAAGGTGTTATTAGGACGCATTCCGTCAATTATGTCAAGTTCACATATTTCATACTCAGCATTTATACTTTGGATACAGATAATCATATTAGAAATATCATTAAAAATAGATTTCATTCCGGAGTAATTTATCATGCCCGTGCGTCTATTGAACATGGTATCATCATATCTTAAATTCTTGTTACTATCTAAAAAATAAGCATGTCCATGAGTAGCTGTATCCAGATATAACAAGTTATTGAAAGTTTCCACTCTCGAATTGTATATGTAATTATTAGTGAAGAATTTGTACGTTGGTGTGCATATAATTATGTTTGTAAATGTGATTTCTTGTAAAACTTGTCTTATTAACAAAATACTGTCATAATATTTACATGTGACTTGGAAGTCTTCGCCACCTATCAATATAATGCAGTAGTCGAGCATGGTGTAGTTTGCCAGTTTTTCTTTGATGCCTTTCAGGAGTGCTTGGACATTTCTATTGGGTGTGATGTAGTGACAAAGTTCACATTTATCTATGGTTTTTTCTGCAATGTCAAACAGTTTATTCCTGTTGTCGGTGCTTAAGATGCAAATTTTGCTACGTTTTAAATTACAGTCCGGATTATTTTTAATTTGTTTTGTTGGTGGGTCAACATTTAAATCCGTTTGTGTTTGTTTGCATGCATTTTCCGTTCTGAGTTGTTTATTATTACAGGCAGTCGATGTTTGGCGTTTTAATTTTGCTGGCGTATGATCAGTGAGATTACTGGTTTTGGTCTCCTTATTCAATGTTTGTATTCGGCTTGTGGATTTATTTCCTAAAGATTTTTTTATTGGGGTTGATGTTAAGCTACTCACTTGAAGTTTTATGTTTGAAACCTTTCGTTTAGAACCTGGAGTGGCACACTTGGCTTCTCCTGCACCCACCTGCTTATATAATTCTATGACACGGTTACATTTATCTAGATCCGACTTTAATTTTTTATTCTCACAGAGCAAATTGTCAACTTCCTGATTCGCGCTTTGCAACTTAATCCTTAAATCATTGATCTCTTCCTGTAGCGTCACAATGGTTTCGTCGTCTTGCAGTGAAGTTTCTGGCATACTCATAACAGTAGCATCGAAAAGTGACGTTTCTGAGAACGAGGTTGACAGGATTTGTTTTTTCCTCAGCGTTATGTTTTCATCCCCCATGCTATTATTAATTAGTATCAGCAAAATTGTTCTCTTTTACTTGGCAACCCCGCTTTAACGAAGCGCTAAAAGACTCGTGTTCAAGTCGTGTGACATCGGTTTCTAAACGAAACTTTTTACGTCAAAATTTCTTCAGACGTATTGTGATTGGTCAATGTCACATATGATGAATCATCTGTTGTTTGTTTACATTATGACAAGAAAAATTTTAAATTCACTACTGGTTTTTATCAACTAATTTTGTAAATCTCTTTGATATTATGTTCTTGTTAATTATTATGACTCACTATTTAGTATTTTCCGTCTTTAGGCACAGTATTTCACTTCTTAAAGGTATATTATATTAATTTCAGGTCACTTTAGTCAAAACACTGTGATCGTCACATTTAATATATTGCACAGAATTTCCTTGAGATAACACAGCCACTAGTGTAATATGATGCACCGAGTATTATAAACTATATTTTAGTTACTTTAAAATAGGAAAAACATAAAAAAATTATATAATTTTGTGGACCGATGTTGACATTGGCTAGTGTTGCCAGGCCACTACCTAGATATATCTGCCTATATATAATATATCGGCCTATTTCTAGATATATCTGCTTATGGTCAGAAAGGCTTGATTCAATGATCGAGACGCTGAGAGAATGGTTGTTTATATTAGTACATACATGGTCCAGTATCGTGTTTGTTGTGGCCGTGTCACGTGTGCTGTATGATTTGTTGATTTTATTTATTATTCTATAGCCGGCTTCTTGGACTCCATGTTGGTATTTTGAAACATTACTGTTTGCATTCAGTAAATCTATATTGAAATCTCCAAAAACTATTGATCTTTTTTGTCGCTCCAATTGGGATGAATATATTTCTACAAAGTTGTTTACATTGGTATCCCCCGGTTTATAAATCGCTCCAATATTTATTGATAGTTTGTTTATATATATCCATAAATAGTGGTTTCCGTTCTCACACAATTCTTCAGTTATATCATATTTAATACTATCGTGCACGTAAATGGAAACTCCTCCGCCTTTACAGTTCTGTCTATAGTTATAAATATGATTATAGCTAGGTAGTTGGTACAGTTTCGCATCAGAGTTAATCCACGTCTCAGTGAAAATCAATATGTGAGTAGTCATTTTTATGGCCTGTATAATGCATTTTATTTCATCGAACTTTCCAGGCTTGCGGATACTGCGTAAGTTCGCATAAAGAAATCATAGTGAAGACGGATGCAATGGAATGTCCTCATATTTATTTACTATTTGATGGCATAGTTTCTTAGAACTATCCGTCGGTTTGGCATTTTGTTGTGGGGTACTTACTGGTTTTTTTGGTTTGCAGCAACTATTGTAGGTGTTCCTTTTACATATTTAATAGTGAGGTTTTTTTCACCACTCTGTGTACGTTTATTTAGCTCTTCCTTCAGAGAATCTAGGTATTGTTTTTGTTTGGGGTTTGATCAGAAAAAATCTGCATGTTTCCAGGTAGTTTAGTTCTATTTTTTAACAGGTATTTAGCAGTCTCGGAATTTTCGAAGTAAACTTTTATGGGTCGGTTCTTGTTTTGCACATATTTTCCTAGTCTCTGAGATTTAATCAGTTTAGGGCAGTCTTCAAACAGCATCGTAATTAAATTCATAACTTCCTGATTATCGTGATGTTGTCTTGATTTCCAGTTTTTGTCGTTTATTTCCAATATACCCACAATCACAATATTTTTCTAGCGGTCGCATCGGTCCTTGAGTTCTAGGATGAGGTTTTCGTGACACTCGACGGGCGATTTTGCCGACCATTTAGTATGATGCTCATTTTTGATTTGGGATATTTCGGTTTCTATATTTTTATTTTGTCTTCAGTGGCGATTGTTTTAGCTTTGATATTTGTTATTTCTGTATTAGTATGTTCGAGCTGTTGAGAAAAATTTTCAGTAGTTAGTTTTATAGTCTTAATTTCGTTCTTGATATCCGATATTTGTTCTTTAATTTGGTTTAGGTTTTCGGTTTGTGTTTTACCAAAGTTGGTTAGGAAACTCATAATTTCCATGCGGAAGTCCATGAAATCCTTTTTATAATCACTTTCTTCTGTACGCTCCTTCCGCTTTCTTGAAGTGATGTTAGCGTGTGAGTCTTTATCGCTTAAAGTGGATAAGTTTGGAACTGATCCGCTACCGCTTCCGCTGCCGCTTATCAGTGTCGCCCTGGGCGGCGTCCTCTCCATATTCATGTTGTTGTGCTCCGATTGCGTGCGAGTAGATGGTAAAATATCGGACGCTCTCTTTTCCCCGCGGGGGTGAGCGGTGCTGCGCGCGCGCCGGCGTAGTTTCGCGTGAGGACACAAGGTCCTGAGTGATAGAATAACTACAATGTTAATTTGATTTAAACAATGCACTTATAAGGATCACTTTACTTTGCTAAGTTTTTATTAAAAATTTGTAATATTCTAACACACGTCTGCTTCCAACGGGCTCCGGAGAGATGACTGTTCATACAAAAAACCAGATGATTACCAATGTCCGAAACTATAATAAAAAACAGCCGAAAGGTGAAACACTGAACACACACAGCATCGGTTTAACTGGAGACCAGCAGCCTGTTTATGTTGCGGAACATCTACCCTCAAGTGCAAGAAAACTATTTTTCAAGGCGAGGGAGTTTGCAAAGTATCAAAAGTATATGTTTTGCTGGACCAAAGATGGCAAAATTTTTGTTCGTAAGGAATCAGGAGCTCAACACATCCTCATTAAATCGGAGCTTTGTCTGACAAACCTGGTGAAGGATCAGGTAACTCAGTGACTTATAGTAATTGTGTCAGTTATGTGTTGTTTGTTACCATTTCTGCATTTATTCATAGCTATACCTATACCATTGTGCTACATAGTTATGCAAATTGCACCCAGTTATTATTATTATTTATTTATTTACCACCAACCATAGCAACATTACAGACCAAGTCCAATACGATGCTAAAACAGAATTAAACAACATAAACAGTAAAATTACATTAAAAAGAAATATTAGTTATAAACCCCTACGTAAGTTAAGTCTATTTCTTAAATCATACAGTTTACACTCCACTCGTTACAGACTGAGCTTGCTGTGTCCTGTCACCGCAAGTTCAACAACAGTTATCATATACTATACACAAAAATATAAATATAGCACACCACAATCTACATCTACATTCATCCTTACACGTTATCTCAACAGCTGGTCGTTATACAACTATGCCCTCATATTAAGTTGTGACTCACCGCTTTGTTTAGTTTCAATGCGTTTGTTTAGTACATTTATTCTACGGAGCTTACCAGATTATCTATTTGTTTTCGGTGGCGAGTGTGGGTACCTGCAACGCTTTTGTATTGTGAATGTACCCTTGAACTCGGTTATTTTGCCTATTGTCTTGCTATTTATACTTGTAATTAATGGCTAATATTATTGGGAACGTTATCGGTGACTTGGACAACCAACTTGAAATTGCGAAAGTATATAACTGTCCACCGGATAAGTGTACAGACTTCATTAACACATCTATCTCTGGCCTAAAAATTCTGCATTTAAATCTTCGTAGCATTAATAGGAACTTTTTTTTTTTTTTTTTTTTATCGTGGTAAAATCATCAAATGAGTCCTCCCACCCAGGGCAGAGTGGGAGGAACTGTCAGACTTGTACTGACTAAAATCCACGGTGTCCTTCAATAGCCCTTTATGATCCAGGGTCACGGTAATTCTATGAGTCCCGCGACCCCGGCAGGCTTTGGCCCTCTAGAGGGGGGCCCCGTCATGATGCTGACACTCTTTGAGGCGCGCGTGGGACACAACGCGCCGTCGACCCGGGCATGGTCCATGGTCGGACAGCGAGTCGCCCATTACTCGCCGCCCGCAAGCCCGCGCCTACGGTGGCCGGAGATCGTCTGCCGACGTCCGGCGCCGTGGGCGTCTACCACTGCGGCTGGGGTGGAGGGAGGACGCTGTCCTCTCCCTCACGCGGCCCGCCTCCTCCTTCGCGAGCATGACTGCTTCGCAAAAGGAGGCGACCGCTTCCCACTCCGTCTCGCCCCGCAGCATGGCCTCGACCAATGCCGGGCGCGAGAGGTCTCCGCCTATCGCCGCCGTGAGGACACGGCGGTGCTCTGCCCAAGCGGGGCAGTCCTGCACCGTATGCTCCACCGTGTCCTCCGGGCGGTCCTCGCAGTGGTGACACCCAGGCGTTTCCTCCTTCCCCATCAGACACAGGTACCTCCCGAAGCTTCCGTGTCCGGTGAGGAACTGTGTCATGCGGTAGGTCAGGACGCCGTGACGCCTATCCAGCCACTCCTCAAAGAGGGGTCTTACCGCAGCGATTGCGGCGTGCCCGGACCTCGGTTGCGACAGTCGTTCCCTCCATACTGCCCTGAGATCGCGCCGGAGCTCTTCCCGGTGCGCCTCGACTTGTCGAGGCAGCAGGGATTCGCCCCGGCGCTGCGCCTCCACGCGCCACTCATAGACGCGCTGGAGGGCAGTCGCCTCCAGATCCCAGGGCAGCGATCCGGCAAGGAGGTTGGCCGATTCGCCGGCGATCGTGCGGTATCCTCGGATCATCCGGATAGCCTCTGGCATGCGACCAGCTTCAGTGGTCGCGTCCGAATGCTCAGGGCCCACACGGGGGCCCCGTAGAGGGCCATGGACCGCACGACACCGGCGTACAGCCTCCGGCAGGAGGCGTTTGGCCCGCTGAGATTGGGCAGGAGTCGCCTGAGGGCGGCTGCTGCCCGGTTCAGCTTTGGGGCCAAACGCAGGAAATGCTCCTTGAAGTTCCACCGGCTGTCGAGGACGAGTCCCAGGTACTTCATCGTCCTCCCGACGCCGATGCGAACCCCTCCCACCGTTATGTGGGACTCAGACCGTGGCGCGTTCAGACGGCCATGAAAACACATGGCCTCTGTTTTGTGCAGCGCCACTTCGAGTCCCAACTGCCGGATCCTTCCAACGACTGTCGCAACCGCTTGCGTCGCCAGGTCGGCCGCCGCCTGGTGCGACTCTCCCTCCGCCAGGACGAGCGTGTCATCGGCGTAACATATTACGCCGGCGCCGTCAGGGAGGTCGCCGCGCAGCACCCAGTCGTAACCGATGTTCCACAGGAGCGGCCCCAAGACCGATCCTTGTGGAACACCGCACGACATCTCTCGCCGGTTCCATTCTCCCCGGTGACCGGGGTAGATGACGGCTCTGTCCGTCAGGTAGTCCTCGACCGTACGACGGAGGTAGGTCGGCACCCGGTGATACCGGAGTGCCTCCCCGATGCAACTCCAGGGCAGGGTGTTAAAGGCATTGGTGATGTCCAAAGACACCGCCAAGACGACCCTGCCCCGGGATACCGCAGCCCCCGTCGTGAGGGCTCTCACGCGCATGATGGCGTCCACCGTCGAGCGCCCCCTGCGGAAGCCAAACTGGCTCTCCGCAAGGTCCGGACCCATCCGATTCAGGTGCCCGACGAGGCGGTCTGCAATGACTCTTTCAAAGAGCTTGCCCACCTCGTCGAGCAGCACGATGGGCCGGAATGCGGACGGAGAGTCCGCAGGGCGCCCGGGCTTCTGGATGAGGACCAGTTTCCCCGTCTTCCAATGAAGCGGGAACCGGCCCCTCTCCAAGCACGCGCTAAACAGCCCCCCCAGTCGAGGCCCGAGAGTCCCCGAGGCCAGGACCCAGGCTTTCCCTGGCAGGCCGTCGGGTCCTGGGGCGGTATTTTTGGCTTTGAGCCGTTGTACCGCCACTCTCAGGTCTACCTCGGTCACCTCTGGAGCGTCGTAGACGTCGTCGTCCCTGTGGTCCGCGTTTGCGCCAGCTTCACCGCCAGGCACCGTCGAAGGCGAGGCCATGGGCGGGGGTGTACCTGTCTCCCCTCGCGATGGGAACAGGGCGCTCGTCCTCCACGAACTGAGGCCGGAGACTCTGCGTCAACAGGGGAGCCCAGGGGCGGAACTTTTCTCGCACCCACTTGTAGGGGCGGCCCCATGGGTCCCCGTCCAGAGTCCCCAGCATCTCCTTGCGGGCCAATTCCTTGGCCCGCCAGATCTCGTCGCGGAGGACGGTCTTCGCTGCCCTGTAGCCCTCGTACAGCTCCGCCTCTACAGTCGCCGCATCCGGAGGTCGGGTGCGGCGCCTGCGGAACCTGGAGTACCGGCGTCGCGCGGCAACGCACGCCTCGCGCAGCGCTGCTAGCTCGCGCGACCACCAGTACAGCTGACGCCGGGCACGTCCTTGCTGGACCCGGGGCATGGCCACGTCACATATCTCCGACATGGCCTCCCGGAACCATTCCGCCTCGTCGTTGATGTCGGCAGGCCTGTCCGGTGGTGACACCCAGGCCTGCACGATCGAGGCTTCCAGGAATAGCTCCCGGTCCAGCTGCTTCAGCGCCCATCGCGGACCACTTGGGATCCGTCGGACCGGCGTGTCTGGGGTCGAACCGGATATACCGGTGATCGGAATAGGTCTCCACCTCCTCCATAACGCGCCAGTCGGTGACGCGCGGCGACAGGTCAGAGGTGGCGAACGTAACGTCCACCACCGACTCGCCATTCCACCGCACGCACGTGGGGACGGAACCCCGGTTCTCGATTACCAGGCCCTGCGCCAGGGCCCAGTTTTCAAGCATCCTGCCCCGCATATGGTCCGTGTACCGGGAACCCCAAGCCACATTCTTGGCGTTGAAGTCCCCGAGGACGAGCACGGGGAGGGAACCGAAATCGACGACGACGTCTCCCAGCTCCGATAAGGAGTCCTGGAACTCGGCGAGAGTTCGGCTCGGGGAGAAATAAACGCCTACCACGGCAATCTCCCCGAACCGTGCTGCGACGATCCCGCGCCCTCTCTTGACGAGATCGAGGGGCGGGGTACCGGCGGCGGCCGACGAGATGAGGGTCACCGAGCCATCCAGGTCCGCCACCCAGTCATTTCTGGGCACGACAAAGTACGGCTCGGCGACCACGGCGACGTTGATCAACCACTGCGCCATGCTCTGGAGCAAGAGATCCTGAGCAGCGGCGCAGTGGTTGACATTCGCCTGCAGGAAGCGCAATGGGGCCATTAATCGGAGTCCATTGCAGCCTCCTCCAGAGCCCCTCGCGGGGGTACAGCCACGGCGGCGGCGGGAGTGGCGGTGACGGCGACGGCAGAGGGCCTACCTCTGCGCCTATTTTTGGCGGGTAGGGCGCAGGACCTGCCCCCGGCCCGGTGATCGGCCGGCTTTCCAGCCCCCGCACATGCTAAGCAGTGCGGCGGGGCAGTGCACGAGCCGGCCTTGTGACCGGGCTGACCACAGCGGAAGCACCTATCGCTGCGGTCCACCTCCGAGGTGCAATTGCATGCCGCGTGGTTGCCCACTTGGCAGCGGAAGCACCTCAGGTGTCTGGGCTCCAGGACTTTCACCTGCGCAGACACCCACCCAATCAGGAGCCTTCGGCCCTCCTGTATCTTTTTGGCCGCCGACACGGGTATGCCAACCGTGATGGTCTGCAGCCCCGCGAAGCCAGGACGCAGGGCGCCCGCCCTCACCTGGTCGGGAGGGCACCCCCCAGTCCTGGCAACGGCGGCCACCACGTACTCGACCGTCACGGAGTCATCCAGACCCAGTATGCGCACGTCTGCGCGCTTGGTGGGTCTGGAGACTGGGGCCTCCTCCGCGTTTAAGGACGCTCTGAGCCGTTCGGCCAGAGCGTCAGCGGTAGGGCCACTGGCTGCGCCGGGGACCTCCAGCATCCGAGCCCCCGTTGCAGTGACCCGGTAACGGAGGCCCCCAACGACGCCGAGCTCCGTGAGGTCTACCGCCTCCCGCGCCTTCGCGAGCACGTCGCGGTACGACACGCCCCTCTTGACCGCGTCCGGCTGCAGTGTAATCACTACAGCCGCGGTCTTGGGGGCGCGCAATCGCGCCGCGGCGTCTTGCTCCCAACGCCGCCGCCGTCTCTCCCTTCGCCTCGAGGACCTGGCTGCGCCGGCAGCCTTCCTCTTCTCCCCGGCCACTTGCCAATCGGCGCCGGCCGGAGGAGTCTTTGGAGGAGGCCGCCGGGACGGCTGGTTCCCGGCCTGGGCCTTCTTCATTTGTTTGGCCGCCTGTTTCGGCCCCGCAGGTGTCAGGGTCGGAGGCGGCTTTGATGGGCCCGGTTTTGCCTGACTAGGCCTCGTCGTCGGGGGAGGTTTGGGCGCGGCCACAGCCGCGTACGAAGGCGCTGCCAACGGGGGTCGCAGCACACGGCTCTCTAATACGGAGAACCGCTGCTGAAAGGCGGCCAGCTCCTGTCGCACCAGGTTGAGAACAGAGTTCTCCGCTGGTGTGGGCCCGCCTTTCTCCCCTTGGCCCCGCGGCGGCGCATCACGCTGGCCGTCTCCCCGGATTCCGGCCAG
Organism: Noctua comes; assembly: GCA_963082995.1. Lineage (NCBI taxonomy): Eukaryota > Metazoa > Arthropoda > Insecta > Lepidoptera > Noctuidae > Noctua > Noctua comes. Next base: position 1,467,634 of record OY720293.1, read on the forward strand.
GTCCGCCTTGAGGGCGGCGTTCTCCCTCTGGAGAGCCTCCATGGCGGCAGTTATGCGGGCAACCTCCGTTCGCAGCTCGGACACTTCGTCCCCCGCAGACGAAGGCCTGCCGCAACTGAGCGCGGCCGCCACGATGGAGGCCGTGGCCTCGCCGATCGCCTTCCCTTTCGTCTCCTTCATCCTCTTACGGGTGACGGAGAGGATGGCGGCTGTCACGACCTCTGTCAGTCTGGCCTCGTCTGAAGCCAGACTGTTTTTGGGCTCTCCAGAGGGGGGGAGCCCCCTCCCCGAAGTCTTGCCTCGGCCCTTACCCCGCGCACTAGTTGGGATCTTCCGGGCTGAGGCAAGGCCTTCCTCCAAGGACGTAACGTCCTCCTTCGATAGGGGGCGCTTGAGGAAGTCCTTCTTCCTCCCTGCAGCCCCCAACTCTAAGCTTCCCGAGGCTATGCTCTGGAAGCTAATGGCGTCTGATGCCGAGTCGGACTCCGACCCGAGCACCAGCGCCTTCTCCATGCGCGGAGCGGCTCTCTGTGCCCGCTCGTTTGATACCGGTGACGTGGACGTGCTGGGCCGATCCAGTGACTCCACGTCACGGGTACGTGAGCCCCCCTGGCTCAATGCGGCGACTGCCGGAGCAAAAACTGGGTAAAAGTGGCTGTTGCCCCCCCCAGAGTACGGTGGGACTGACCGGACGTGTCCGGTGCGGGATTCTCCAGCTGCGGAGCAGCTGGTACCCGCCTGGGGTAATAACTTATCCATACACTTTTCCATTTGTTTTTTTTCCACTTTTTTAAAGAGGTGGGTTCCTCTTTCCCTACCCCCCATTTCCCCTCCCCTGGTTCGCTTCACGGTTACGTCTGAAGATCAGACGCAAACCGGAAGCGAACCTTTCCCCCCCTTGACCCAATCTCTGAGATTGGGCCCCGCGCCGTCTAGAAGTTCGAACTCTGCTCGATCCTCCAGGCGGCGCGCCTTTCCCCGGTGTGTGTCCCTCTTAGTTTGGTTTCTCCCTCTGAGCCTGACCGGCATGAGTGTGTTAAGTAACCATTCTGACACTGAAAACTTAATAATCGGTATATATTAATACATATATACATATAGTATTTACACCCTGTTCTTAACAAGTGCACAAGTGCCTCTACCGGCAGGGGCCCAGAGATCATCGAAACACTCAAGCCCCACCACGACGACAACGTGGGGACACGTTGGTGGGGATTAATAGGAACTTTAGTGAACTTTTAGTGTTGTTGTCTCTTATTAAAATTGACTGTGACGCTATAGTTCTGACAGAATGTTGGTTGAGTAAAGTGACGAATATTCCAATATTGGACGGATATAATTCACATTACACATCGAACACACAAAATAAAAACGACGGTATTGTGATTTTTACAAAACAAAACTTAGCTTGTTCTGTTCAAGAACCAGACTTCACAAATGCGAACTGTCTCATATGCAAAATTAATAATAAAACAGCAATAGTTGTGATATACCGCTCACCATCATTTAACAAAAGAGAACAATTTCAAGGATTTAAAGTAGTTTAGATGCTGTACTTACTCAACTAAAATCATTTAAAACTGTTGCTATTGTGGGGGATGTTAACGTGGACATTAAACCGTCTAATAATGACGACCGTACAACTGACTACTTAACATTAACGGCGTCGCATGGCCTTTTACCGGCTCATCATACACCCACGAGAGGAAAAAACTGTCTCGACTCATATCATTCTCAAATGTAAATCACCAGCAACAACACTTATTTTGGAATCATTTATAACAGATCACATGCCTATCTTGTTACATATTGAAGATACTAAATCGCCTAAAAAACCTAAAAAAACTATTTCCCGAGTGGACTACGCAGGGCTGGTTCAGGAAATCGAAGTCGCGGACCCCTCACGTATCATGAGTATGGACGATGCGAATGTAGCCGCATCTGAATTGATCGGTATTATCCAGGGCTTAGTAAAAAAACATACATACGAGGATAAAATTCCCAAAAAGAATAGAAATATTAAGCCATGGATAACGCCTGGTCTCATGCGTTGCATTCGTCATCGTGATTTACTTCATATGAACACTAAAAAATCACCGGATAGTGATATATTAAGACTTACCTACAATCGCTACCGTAACCACTGTAACATTTTATTACGTAACCTAAAAGCTCAGTTTGAGAAGAATGAGTTAGAGAAAGCTAAAACAAATATCAAGACACTTTGGAATAAAATTAAAGACATTACAAACTATAAGAAAACACCGACATCCTCTATAAACCTATTAAAAATTGGACATAATCCTCAAGCAGCCGTTGATCGTGTGTGTAGGTACTTCGCGGAGGTTGGCAGGAACCTCGTGTCTGATATTATATCGCGTCCTCCGATCCCCCCCAGCCCGTGCTCACAGCCTCGTGAAAATATTCCCGTTAACTCACTAGTTCTCCTTGAATTTGATGAATCAGATATAAATAATGCTATTATTCAGCTACGTCAAAATTCTGCTACCGGTTGGGATGGCATCTCAACAAACCTACTGAAACAGTGTCGTCATGTCCTCGTATCTCCAATTACGTATATTTTCAATCGTTCAATTGCCACTGGAATTTTTCCGGAGGCTTTTAAAAAGGCTGTTGTGCACCCGATTTTAAGGGTGGGAGCAGAGACTCTATGAACAATTACAGGCCTATTTCGGTCCTTTCATCTATCTCCAAAGTTTTTGAAAAATTAGTTAATCTGAGGCTTACTCAGTTCCTCGACAAAAATAAGTTAATTGCACAAAATCAGTATGGTTTTAAAAAAGGAGTATCGACAGAAGATGCCGTTCTCGACTTAACTGAATTTGTTGCAAGAAAGCTCGAAAAAAAACAGAATTGCATAGGTTTATTCTTAGACATAAAAAAGGCATTTGATACGGTTTCTATTCCCACCCTCCTATCGAAGTTGGAGGACATCGGCATACGTGGTTTGGCTCATGATTTTTTTGAAAGTTATCTCACTAACCGTAGACTCTGTGTTAGGGTTGGTGACCATGTTAGTAGTGAGGAAACCACCACCTTTGGTGTACCGCAGGGAGGTGTGCTTGGCCCGACCCTTTTCCAGGTCTACTTCAACGAGCTCTGCTGCATACCTCTCACTGATTTTAAAATATTCACCTATGCTGATGACACTGCAATCATTGTTCATGGAACCGATTGGGTGAATCTGAGAACTACTGCCGAAACCTCACTTAGATCCGTTATGGATTGGGTGCAGCTAAATCTCCTCACTCTGAACCTGGACAAGACTTACTTCATCCCGTTCGGGCTTCACCCTCGTACTAAAGCTCCTTCAGGGTTTGTCATTAACGCCCACACATGTGATGGCCACATACCCTGCTCTTGCTTTTCTCTTAGTGAGGTGAACCAGCTTAAGTATTTGGGTGTGGTTATTGATAGCGGACTGAACTGGTACTCACACTTAGATACTATTACCACTAGAGTTAGAAGAATGATTTATGTATTCAAGTCACTTAGGTCTTCAGCCGACTTCAGCACAATTAGAATGGTGTATATTGCTATATGTCAATCCGTCATCACCTATTGCATCACAGTGTGGGGTGGCGCAACTCGGACAAAGTTTCTCAAGTTGGAACGAGCACAAAGAGCTGTCCTAAAGGTGATGTCAAAAAAGCACTTTATGTATCCCACCACACAATTATATAAAGATGCAAATGTACTTACTGTTAGGCAACTGTTTGTGCTACGATCCGTACTGAGAAAACACACCAAGGTCCCCCCACCAGACCCAGCACGCCGTAAGACAAAACCTCTTATTCTCACGGTAAAGCATAAGACCGCTTTCGCGAGACGCCAGCATTATGTTCTAGGCTCACACCTATACACAAATATAAATAAAAAATAAACATAATTGAATTAGATATTTATAGGGTTAAAATTAAAATTGAGGAGTGGATGAAAGATCAAGACTACGAGGCAACTGAAAGTCTACTTGCCTGGATCTGCTGAACCACTTACATCTATCACATCACAGCGCAGGGGGCTGCCCCTACTAATTCCATCCACAAACACAGAGGCATAATTACTCAACACATCCCACACACCACACCACACCCCGTCACACTACATCACATCACATCACATCACATCACATCACATCACATCACATCACAACACACCACACCACAGCCACACCACACCACAACACAACACAACGCAACGCAACGCAACGCAACGCAACGCAACGCAACGCAACGCAACGCAACGCAACGCAACGCAACGCAACGCAACGCAACACAACACTCCACACACCCCTCTCCCCTACACCTACACACAAAACACATACTCATGACACGACTCACCACACAATACACTTCACACACACACTCTCTACAAACATTGTTACCTAATTAAAATAGTAACTAATTAAATTACATATATATAGAAAAATTACTTACCTTAGTCAATGTCTTGTATGTGACTATCCGAGTCTGATAGTACGGTCTTAATTTGCTCGTCCACTATTTATGTGAAGACACTGCCTCCTAAGATACAGGATTCTTCCTAGTTTAGGAGTCAGGGCCCACATTTTGTATTGACTGTACTTTACCCTTTTTTTTTAATTATGTGTACATTAATGTGTCAAACTTGTATTTTGCTAATAAAGAATATTATTATTACCTATTATTTTGACAAACATTTTATGTTCTCGGCTAGCCGGGAAGAGCCGATAACACGGGCCTAAGCCAAGTGATTATCAGTTGGATTGGATGAAGTGCGGTCACGCGCAAAAGATTCTATGGAAGATGGTAGCGTATTTGAGTTTTGATGCAGATTTTCTGATTCATATTGCAGAAACTTTCTCACGAGTCTGCATGTGTTTAATATCACTGCCTTTTGTAGCAGATGGTAGGTATTTGGAGGTAAGCTAAGAGAATTAAGGGACTGGTGAAGTTGTTTCGGTATTACTCCTGTTGACGACAAAACTATTGGGACTATTGTAACTTTTTGCAGATGCCAAATTCGGGTAATTTCATCTTTTAGTTCGATGTATTAGCTTTAGCTTTTTTAGGTTAGCTTTTCTGCTATTGTGGTCTGTAAATTATGTGTATTTGGTACAGCAATATCGATTAAATATGCAGTTTTATTTATCTTGTTTATAAGTGTAATGTCTGGTCTATTGAAGTGAATTGTTCTGTCGGTAAAAATGCCGCGATCAAAATACAGTTTTGTTGAGGGATTTTCTAATATAGTCTCTGGATTATACTTGTAATATGGTACAACGGAGTCTATGAGTTTGTACTGGTGAGCTAATTTCTGGTGTATGACGTTGGCTACTTGATCGTGTCTGTGATTGTAATCTGTTTGGGCTATTGACTTGCATGCACTTGTGATATGTTGAATTGTCTCAGGAGAACTATTGCATCTTCTACAAGTGTCATTATTTAAATTCTTTATAATATATTTTCTGTAGTTTTTGGTTTCTATTACCTGGTCTTGTATAGCAAGCACCTTACCCTTCAGTCTCTGGGAAGAGTTCGCCTCGATTTAACCACGTGTTTGACGCTTCTTTGTCGACATTTATGTGGCATAAGTCTTGGCGATGTCTTCCGTGTAGAGACTTCTGGGTCCATTCTAGGAGCTCAGTTCTGTCGTCGGTAATTTTTTCATTTTTCTGTTCAGACCTGTCTTTTAAATTCAGGGGTGTCAAATGTTGATCATTTTGAGTAACAACTTTGTGGAGAGTAGAGTTTTCACTTTTTGAAAAAAAGAATTGTCTGAGTGCTTTTATTTGTCTGTTGTGTAGGTTAAGAATGTCAATTAGTCCTCTACCTCCCTCTTTCCTCGGCAGTGTTAATCTCTGCACACAGGATCGTGGGTGGTGTTTGCGGAATTTGGTCATAGTAGTGTTAATTTTTCGTTGAAGATTTTTGAGGTCGGTTTTGGTCCAATTGATTATCCCAAAGGAATGTATAGCGAAGGTGTTAATCGCTTTAATTGTATTTCGGGAATATAATTGTGTTTTCAGAATAGTGTTTAGTCTGTGTTGAAATTGTTGTGTTAATTTTTGTTTAGTTTCTTTATAGTGAATCTGTCGTGATTGTGTGTACCCTAGGTATTTATAACTATCTTGTTCGTCTAATGGTTGTATCTGTTCTCCTGTTCCTAAAGTGTATTGGTGTTGGTAATTCTGCTCTGCTCTAATTGAATTTATTTTACATTTATCTATGCCGAATTCCATTTTAATATCATTTGAAAATTGTTCTGTCAAATTTGCTAATTCATGAAGTTGACCCTCACTTTTTGCGTAAAGCTTAATGTCATCCATATACAGCAGATGATTTAAATCAATTTTTTGTGCATGTCCTTCGGTAGGTGTATCTTGTAATGGAAATCCTAATGTTGAAGCGTTTAATATATTAGATAGGGGGTTTAGGGCAAGACAAAACCACAGAGGGCTAAGCGCATCTCCCTGGAAGATCCCTCTCCGAATTTTTATTGGGCTAGTATCTACTGTTTCAGTGGGGGAACTTAGTCTTAGCACAGTTGTCCAGGTGGTCATCATGGCCTTCAGGAATGTTACTATTGTCGGATGTATTTTGTAAATCTCTAAAATTTTTACAAGCCACGAATGGGGAACAGAGTCGTAGGCTTTTTTATAGTCAATGTACATACTAAACAGATCGGTTTTAGTTTTTTGAACTTTTTTAAGAATGACTGAGTCTATGGTTAACTGTTCCTTGCAGCCTTGACTGAACTTTCGGCATCCTTTCTGTTGTTCAGCTAAAATATATTTAGTATCAATGTGTTCATAAATTAGTTCGGATATACAGGATGTAATAATTTTATATAAGGTCTGCAAGCATGTTATTGGTCTATATTTTGCTGGGTTAGTGAGAACGGTCTTTAGGAATCATAAAAGTTGTACCTAATGTTATGTAGGATGGTATAGATTCAGGATCCTGGATGAATAAATTTATGTGATTATACAAAGTGGAGCAGGACGATTGACATTCCTTCAAACCACGTAAAGAGTGTCACGTTCTTTACCCGTATACAAAAAATCAATCAAATCCAATGAATACTTTAGCCACAGGAAATTATTTTTCATTTTCTTATTTTACAACATGATGTAGATCTGAGTCCGTAATAATAGGTAAACATTGTAAGGTCAATAACCTGCGATTCTATTCTCTACGTCGTTATGCTTGAAAGACAGAGAAAGGTGTCATACGCTTCCACTCTGACGCGCCCCGCCCATTGACACAAAATACTACAGTTAGAAAGAACAAGAAATATTACTTACGCAAATTATGCATTAGTGGTGCATAGACCATTGCGTATGTGTGTGTGAGCGGAATTTTTTGGCAAAAAGTCTCGCACTATGTCAGTCAGTGCATCGCGGCGCCCTTTGAGGAGAGCACACGCACGCCTAATTTTTTTATCACGAGACGAGCCGCGCGCGCATTGTCGTGATTTTATGAAAAGTTTTAGTTTTAATTGTGATTAAAGACTATTTATGATAGTTGGATTAGTGAATAGGTTAGTGTGACTTATTGTTAAGTGTTAGTGTAATATTAGTTAGTTAATAAGGAATTTAATAGGTAGCTAGTTTCGTGATTTAGGTTAGATTTGTAAGTTTTGTAGTTTAATTATGCCTCCTAATAAGCCATACCCAGCTGCCAAGTACACCGACATGATACTTACGTAAGGAGAATGTAACGAAAATGCGGCATTATCATGGCATAGGTACATATCGGGAGAGATATGGTGACACACGAACGTTTGATGGTGTAAATTCTGATTGTGATGTGATATTATGTGATTAATTATTCAATCAGTGATCTTTTAATTAACGACGCACAATTGGGTGAGTATAAGCCGCTGATTTTGTTGTTCTAAAACTAAAGTACCTACCCTACGTCCGCGCCGCGCAACTGGTCAGTGACCTCTCGTAGGTAAAGCGTGTTTGCATTTTATGCAGTTGATTCTGCTATTTATTTTGTTTGAAAATTGCAATTTTTAAATTTTCCATTAACTACAAATTTTCGTGTTTTAAAATGTTTAGATGGACTAGTACTGTGCCCGTTTTCATTTATTGTCGTGGTTCCAGATCCACATTGTATAGAAAACTATGGACTGATGTAAATTTTTTGTACCAATAACTATGAATATGATCTGAACCGGGTGTTTTCCAGTTATGTAACCTAGAAAGTACTCTATGAAAAATGTCTGGGGATATACTGTCAAATGCCATTGCATCAATGTTTGTGTTGCCGTTTGTCAGTTCTGTTTGTATCCAGTCCGCTTGGGCGTTATGTTCGGTTGGCTGTTCCCAAATCCCTGCCCAGAAGTTGTGTAACGTCTCTGGGTCAGGGGTGTTATGATCATCATTTGGGTTGTTATCCTGAACGTTAGATATTGCCTGTCGAATATTGCAATAAAAAAGTTTTTCATTGTGGGTGAATTGCGTGTTTTGTAGTTTTCTTTGTGTACATGCTCTGTATCTTTGTAGGCGGCCTGTAACGACTGAAAGTTTTTGTTTAAGTGTGTCTAATGTGTGTACTGCTTGTGTATTTGGTTCCTCATGAACGGTATGAATTTTATATTGCTCTACTATCTTATTAACGTGTTTCATTATTTTTCTGCTTCTATTACCGTTGATGAACTGCGTCATTCTACCTACTTTTGTTCGTAAATCATTTAATTTTCGTTCTAGTCGTTTCTCCCAGTTGGGTTTGTGTTGTTTTTTTGCCCTTTGGGTGACTACTCGTGGTTGAAGTGTTATCTTTGCTCCGTTAACTTTGGCTGCGGTTCATGCTGCACAATATATAGTAGTCTGTAAAGTATGGAAATTGGTTTCTTTATTAACGTGTTCAGGCAGAATTATTTTATTTAGGTAGTTAACTATTCGGGCAAGTTTTTTAGACGGTTTTTGTTTAGGAATAAAAATTCTATTTGTAGGGTTAGTTTCTTTAAAATACTGGAATGCTTGTTGGAAAATCTCATCTATTAGAGGGTCTCTATCTAGGTTCTCTTGTTGGTTGGTTTCTTCGGCAATGTTGACTTCAATCTGATTTAAAGTAAGTGGAGGTTCGTGTGTGGGGTTTGTGTTACTAGTGTTTATAAATTGAATTCCAGCATTATTGTTGCGATTGCGGTCAACTGCTGGCATTTGACAATTAAACCTGGTAACGTTAATGTTATCTAGCCGTAATTCCTGAGAAACTTCTAGTTTAAATGAATTAAGTCTGTCACTATTGATGTATTTATTATTTAAAATTGCTCTCCTCTGATCAGCTATTCGCTGTTCGCTTAAATGAGAAATTGCAGGAAAATTCTTGATAAAGTCTTCATACATGCGCCTTCTGTATGCTGTTTCGTTTCTACCTAAATCTGTTACTCGATAATAGGGCCGCATTATACCCTCATTTTGTTCGCAAGTCCATCTCATTCGAGTCTGTGTAGTATTTTGAGAAGTATTAGTTTCTAGGGTTGTAGTTTGCATTTGGGCAGATTGTGTGGGTGGAAGTGTTAGGCGTGCAAGGTCAAAAGAGCTTTGTATCTGTTGGGTGGAACGATTTAATTGTAGTTGGTCTAACTCTTCTTTAACTTGGTTTCTTATCTCCTGTATTGTATTTTGTGGTAGTAATGTATTATTTATGATGGCTCTACGTTGGTCCCCTATTCTCTGTCGACTAACCTGCATATCTGGGAATTTTTCAATAAATTTTAGGTGGAGTGGTTCGAGATAGGTTCTTTTATCTATATCTAATAAGGTTAATTGTAGGTAAGTGCGCAGAATGAACATATTCATTTCAAGTGTCCATCGCCAGCGCTTACTAGGAGCGCTTGTAGCGGGTGCAAGCTCATTGTCAAGGATGACATCTTGCACAACACTATCAAGCGTGCTGGTGGTAGACAAGCTAGCTTTTCTTCTTGTCATGTAAGAGGGGCGAGTTGAAGGGACGGATGAAAATAAAGAACTAGTATCATCGCCCGTGGAATCGGCTGTAGCTTCTACGTTGTGAGCCCGCCTGTTCAGCTCACTACGACCAGCTGTAACATTTTTTTCGGTAGGAGCCCGCTTGCTCAACTCCTCACCGCCGATGGTTCGCATGCTGTGGCATCCAGCATCGGCTCCGGATGCGCCGCGGCGCTCCCCGGGAAGCGACCGTAAATATATATTCTTTTACTACTCATCTCCATAAAGGGTTACCCTGCCTTGTTAGCCGCGTAAGTTTTTTGTACAGTTGTACAGTACGCGTGTCCGCCCCCCACGTGTGCTAGGTGTTCAGCTCGGACGTGAGGTTGGATTTTAGGGGGCTTATTATTATTATTATTATTAATTTCGGGGTTTTGAACATTATGGTTACTGAAGTTTATAGCAAACGTGTTATGGATAATGATTTTCGGACAAACAATTTTAGGAGAAGAAAGGTAGTACCGGGGATAATTTATGGACTTTTAACCGTGGTGTCAAACCACGGTTAAAAACCGGCTTACCCAGATGACGATCTGTATTAGTAAGTATTACCTTAAGGCTAAATAATAACAGCTGCTCGGGTCGATCTTCAGGTTAAGCTGTGCTTGCCTAGGTTGGTTCGTGGATGGGTGACCACCGAATTTCCTCCGTGCCTTGGAAAGCACATTACGCTGTTGGTCCCGGCTGTCATTTGTAGATCTTTGGCGGTCGTTAGAAATAGTCAGTGGCCCGGTTGTGGAGGTCAGACAGGCAGTCGCTCTATGCAAAATACTAGAATTCAGCTGAATCCGTTGAGACTGGAAGTCGACCCAAACATAGTTTGGAAAAGGCTAGGCAGATGATGACCTGTAGCTACCTACCACCACCAAAAATTAGATGCATTGATAAATAATTCTGCTCCTCCTTTAAGACGTAATGTCACCTGCGTTCGTACAGAGTATAAACGACTCTTCGTCCAAGTAATTGATAACATCTTCCGAAATTAAAGATAGCAATGTTTAAACGCACACTGTGTAGGCAAGCATATTACAAGTTAGACGATTATTTCGTTGATAAAAATGCTTGGTTCAATGCCGGTCATGCTCCACAAGGACAGGGGCGCATAAATAAAGAGCATTACATATCCCAATCACCTGCGCTCTTGATGATTTATTTACTGCATCAGTGAGCGGGGTACACGTGGCTGAGTTTTGGGCTAAGCATATTTAAACTTTTTGCCATCGAAACGCTAAGAAGAAGAAGCATTAAATAGTATGTTGGAGCTGCTGAAGATTGTACAACTATCTTTGCTGTGTATAAATTCAATCTCTTTAGTATTATATAGCCGCATAGCCCATATTGTGTGATTACTATGTAATAGAAAGCTGTCATTCGCGGGAAACCTACGTCTTTTCTTGACTTGAATGTGCCCTGGCGGTTAGGAGTGTGTCATGCTCTCTCAAATGTCTCGCTGATGGTGGCGCGTGTGTCGGATCATTTAGATCCCTTCAAAATGGTTGAGTTGAATGGTGCTGATACATGCGTCATGTTCGTGAACGGGCGCTGTCAGTTGTGACTGGTCATCTCTTGGTTGCCACGGCTTATTTGAATTGATTTTCTTTTTTTTTTTGAATTGTTTAATATGGACACTTTTAACGTACACATCTTGCTACATCGTTCTCACATAATGTACCATCTCAACATGAATAATGTAACCAAGAGTTTGTAAAAGTATTCTGATTTAAAAGAGTGTCCATGGAGTTTCTTGCCCGTTCTTCTCCATAGAGATCTACGTTAGGGAATGGGCAACTACAGTACTTTCACAGTTTTTATGCCTTGTGACTGGGACTGTAGCTATTGTTGTCTTTGTTTCGACAATTCAAAAGTGCCTGTAACTGGCCTATTTGAAATAAATGTTTTTTTTTTTTTTTTGTGGAGGGCCGAAGGCTCTTGGTGGGCTGGGTGTCGGCGCAGGTGAAGCTGCTGGAACCCAGACCTCTGAGGTGCTTCCGCTGCCATGTGGGGCACCACGTGTCGGTCCGGTGCACCTCGGAGGTAGACCGCAGTGACCAGTGCGTCCGCTGCAGCCAGCCCGGTCACAAGGCCACGGCTTTTTTTTTTTTTTTTTTTTTTTTTTTTTTTTTTTTTTTTTTTCGGATGGGAAATCATCAAATGACCCCCCCCACTCTGGGCGGAGCGGAAGGGAGTGTCAGACTTGTACTGACTAAAACCCATCCATGTTCCTTCTTTGCCCTTTGTGTTCCAGGGCCACGGTATCTCTTTCGAACAGTCCCGCAGCCCTGGCAGGCATCGGTCCTTGCAGACCCCTACATCGTTGCTGACATCTCTTTGAGGCGCGCGTGGAACACGAACGCGCCATCGACACGGCCTGTCGTCAGAAGACGGCCGGACGGCGAGCTAGCCCATAGCTCGCCGTCCACAGGCCCGCGCCTACGGTGGCCGGGAGCCACCACGTGACCCCCGACGCCCAGGGCGTCTCCCGCGGCGGCTGGGACGTGAGGTTCTTTCCCTCTCACGTCCCGCCACCTCCTTCACTAGCATGACTGTTTCGCAGAAGGAGGTGACGGCTTCCCATTCCCTCTCGCTCCGGACCATGGCTTGAACCAGGGCCGGACGCGAGAGATCGCCGCCGCCGATCGCCGCAACGAGGACACGACGGTGCTCCGCCCAAGCGGGGCAGACCTCCACGGTATGTTCCACCGTGTCCTCCGGACGATCCTCACAATGGAAACACCCGGGCGTTTCCTCCCGCCCGATCCGGTGCAGGAACCTCCCGAAACAACCGTGTCCGGTGAGGACCTGCGTCAGGCGGTAGGTGAGGGCGCCGTGGCGCCTCTCTAGCCACTCCTCAAAGAGGGGACTTATCGCCACTATGGTGGCGTGCCCTGCACGGGGTTGCGACAGTCGCTCTCTCCATGTCGCCATGAGATCACGCCGGAGGTCTGTCCGCTGAGCGGCAATTTGCCGCGGCAGCGGAGTTTCCAACCGACTTAGTGCCTCCGCGCGCCATTCGTGCAGGCGCGCGAGGACTATCGCCTCCAGATCCCATGGCGGCAATCCGGCAAGGAGGCTAGCCGCCTCACCGGAGATCGTGCGGTACCCGCGGATTAGCCTTATGGCTATCACCTTTTGGGGCGCGTTCAGGTAGTGGGCGGCTCGCCGCCTCAAAGAACGCGCCCACACCGGGGCCCCATAAAGGGCCATGGACCGCACGACCCCCGCGTAGAGCCTCCGGCAGGAGGCGTTTGGACCCCTCAGGTTGGGCAAGAGCCGCTTAAAGGCAGCCCCTGTCCGTTCCAGTTTGGGAGCCAAACGTCGGAAATGCTCCACGAAGTTCCACCGGCTATCGAGGACGAGTCCTAGGTACTTCAACGTCGACCCGACGCCGATGGAGACCCCTCCTGCCGTCAGTAGGGATCCCGACGGTGACGCATTCCGAGGCCCATGAAAACACATGGCCTCGGACTTGTGCAATGCCACCTCGAGACCCAATTGCCGGATCCTCTCCACGACTATCGCAACCCCGCGTGTCATGTTTTCGGCCGCCGCCTCGTGCGACCTCCCTTGTGCCAGTACCAGCGTGTCGTCAGCGTAGCAAACTACGCTGACGCCGCTAGGGAGGTCGGCGCGCAGCACCCAGTCGTAACCGATGTTCCACAAGGCCGGTCCCAGAACCGATCCCTGTGGAACACCGCACGACATCTCTCGCCGGTTCCATTCTCCGCTCCGACCGGGGTAGATGACGGCCCTATCCGTCAGGTAGTCCCCGACCACACGACGAAGGTAGGTCGGCACCCGGTGATACCGGAGTGCCTCCCTAATGCAGCTCCAGGGCATGGAGTTGAAGGCGTTGGCGATGTCAAGAGACACCGCCAAGACGACCCCGCCCCGGGACACCGCGTCCCCCGTCGTGAGGGCTCTCACGCGCATGATGGCATCCACCGTTGAGCGCCCCTTGCGGAAACCAAACTGGTGTTCCGCAAGATCCGGCCCCATCCCCACGAGGTGCCCGGCGAGGCGGTTGGCAATGACTCTTTCAAAGAGCTTGCCCACCTCGTCGAGCAATACTATGGGCCGGTATGCGGACGGAGAGTCCGCAGGGCGCCCTGGCTTTCGGATGAGGACCAGCTTCCCCGTCTTCCAACGAAGCGGGAACTGGCCTCTCTCCAAGCATGCGCTTAGGAGCCCTTCCAGTCGGGGCCCGAGAGCGTCAGAGGCCAGGACCCAGGCTTTGCCAGGCAAGCCATCGGGTCCCGGGGCGGTATTTCTGGCTTTCAGCCTGCGTACCGCCACTCTCAGGTCTACCCCAGTCACCTCCGGAATGTCGTCATCGTCATCGGTGTGGTCCGCTCCCGGCACCGCACGCGGCGGCGGAGCCATAGGCGGGGGAGGATGCTCCCCTCGCGAAGGGAACAGAGCGCTCACCACGTCCTCCACGAGCTCAGGCCGGAGACTCTGCGTCAGCGGGGGGGCCCGGGTGCGGAGTTTGTCCCGCACCATCTTGTAAGGGCGCCCCCACGGATCTCCATTCAGAGACTCCAGCATCTCCTCGCGGGCCAGATTCTTGGCCCGCCGAACAGCCTCTTGGAGGGCGGTCTTCGCCGCTCTGTATCCCTCGTACAGCTCCACCTCAATGGCTGCCGCATCCGGAGGGCGGATGCGTAGCCTGCGATGCCTGGCGTACAGGTGCCGCGCGGCAACGCACGCCTCGCGCAGAGACGTCAGCTCTCGCGACCACCAATACACCTGACGCCGGGCGCTTCCTGGCCGAACACGGGGCATTGCCACGTCGCAAATCCCGGACATGGCCTCCTGGAACCAACCCGCCTCGTTATTGATGTCGGCAGGCCTGACAGGTGATGACACCCAGGCCTGCACGATCGAGGCTTCCAGGAGGAGCTCCCGGTTCAGCTGCCTCAGCGCCCATCGCGGACCACTCGGGGTCTGTAGGACCGGCGCGCTTGAGGTCTGGGTGGAGACGTCGAACCGGATGTACCGGTGGTCGGAATAGGTCTCCACCCCCTCCATGACGCGCCAGTCAACGACACGCGGCGACAGAGCGGGGCTAGCGAACGAGATGTCCACCACCGACTCGCCCCGCATCCGCACGCACGTGGGGACAGAACCCCGATTTAGGACGACCAGGCCTGTCTCCAGAGCCCAGTCCTCCACCATCCTACCCCGCGCGTCCGTGAAACGAGAACCCCAAGCCAAGTTCTTGGCATTGAAGTCCCCGAGCACAAGCACGGGGAGGGAATGGCTTCCGATGACGACACTCAACTCCGTGAGGGAGTTATGGAACTCGGCGAGAGTTCGGCTCGGGGAGAAGTAGACTCCCACTACTACGATCTCCCCGAACCGTGCTGCTACGCACCCCTGACCCTTCCTGACACTCTCAAGGGTCGGGGTACCGGCGGCGGCCGACGCAATTATGGTCACTGAGCCGCTAAGGTCCTCCACCCAGTCATCCCTGGGCGGGACAAAGTACGGCTCAGCGACCACGGCGATGTTAATCGACCACTGCGCCATGCTCTGGAGCACAAGGCCACGGCTTGCTCCGCCGAACCGCACTGCGCCGCATGTGCGGCGGCTGGCAAGCCGGCCGATCACCGCGCAGGGAGCAAGGCCTGCGGTACACCTGCCAAGGCCAGGGGCAAGGGAAGGCCCTCCGCCACCACCACCGCCAAAACTCCCACCGTCGCCACCACCACAGCCGCCGCCACTGTCGCCGCTGCTGCCGGCACTGCTGCAACTACCGCAGTGGGGCCCTCGCAGGGGGCCCGGGAGGGGGCTGAAATGGAGTGCCAGTAACGGCCCCATTACGCCTTCTCCAGGCGAACATCAACCACTGCGCCTGCGCTCAGGATCTGTTGCTCCAGAGCATGGCGCAGTGGTCGATTAACATCGCCGTGGTCGCTGAGCCGTACTTTGTCCCGCCCAGGGATGACTGGGTGGAGGACCTAAGCGGCTCAGTGACCATAATTGCGTCGGCCGCCGCCGGTACCCCGACCTTTGATAGTGTCAGGAAGGGTCAGGGGTGCGTAGCAGCACGGTTCGGGGAGATCGTAGTAGTGGGAGTCTACTTCTCCCCGAGCCGAACTCTCGCCGAGTTCCACAACTCCCTCACGGAGTTGAGTGTCGTCATCGGAAGCCATTCCCTCCCCGTGCTTGTGCTCGGGGACTTCAATGCCAAGAACTTGGCTTGGGGTTCTCGTTACACGGACGCGCGGGGTAGGATGGTGGAGGACTGGGCTCTGGAGACAGGCCTGGTCGTCCTAAATCGGGGTTCTGTCCCCACGTGCGTGCGGATGCGGGGCGAGTCGGTGGTGGACATCTCGTTCGGTAGCCCCACTCTGTCGCCACGTGTCGTTGACTGGCGCGTCATGGAGGGGGTGGAGACCTATTCCGACCACCGGTACATCCGGTTCGACGTCTCCACCCAGACCTCAAGCGCCGGTCCTACAGGCCCCGAGTGGTCCGCGATGGGCGCTGAGGCAGCTGGACTGGGAGCTCCTCCTGGAAGCCTCGATCGTGCAGGCCTGGGTGTCATCACCGGTCAGGCCTGCCGACATTAATAACGAGGCGGGTTGGTTTTAGGAAGCCATGTCCGAGATTTGCGACGTGGCAATGCCCCGAGTTCAGCCAGGAAGCGCCCGGCGTCAGGTGTACTGGTGGTCGCGAGAGCTGACGTCTCTGCGCGAGGCGTGCGTTGCCATGCGACACCTGTACGCCAGGCATCGCAGGCTCCGCATCCGCCCTCCGGATGCGGCAGCCATTGAGGCGGAGCTGTACGAGGGGTACAGAGCGGCGAAGACCGCCCTCCAAGAGGCTGTTCGGCGGGCCAATAATCTGGCCCGCGAGGAGATGCTGGAGTCTCTGAACGGAGATCCGTGGGGGCGCCCTTACAAGATGGTGCGGGACAAACTCCGCACCCGGGCCCCCCCGCTGACGCAGAGTCTCCGGCCTGAGCTCGTGGAGGACGTGGTGAGCGCTCTGTTCCCTTCGCGAGGGGAGCATCCTCCCCCGCCTATGGCTCCGCCGCCGCGTGTGGTGCCGGAAGCGGACCACACCGATGACGATGACGACATTCCGGAGGTGACTGGGGTAGACCTGAGAGTGGCGGTACGCAGGCTGAAAGCCAGAAATACCGCCCCGGGACCCGATGGCTTGCCTGGAAAAGACTGGGTCCTGGCCTCTGAGGCTCTCGGGCCCCGACTGGAAGGGCTCCTAAGCGCATGCTTGGAGAGAGGCCGGTTCCCGCTTCGTTGGAAGACGGGGAAGCTGGTCCTCATCCGAAAGCCAGGGCGCCCTGCGGACTTTCCGTCCGCATACCGGCCCATCGTGTTGCTCGACGAGGTGGGCAAGCTCTTTGAAAGAGTCATTGCCAACCGCCTCGCCGGGCACCTTGTGGGGATGGGGCCGGATCTTGCGGAACACCAGTTTGGTTTCCGCAAGGGGCGCTCAACGGTGGATGCCATCATGCGCGTGAGAGCCCTCACGACGGGGAACGTGGTGTCCCGGGGCGGGGTCGTCTTGGCGGTGTCTCTTGACATCGGCAACGCCTTCAACTTCATGCCCTGGAGCTGCATTGGGGAGGCACTCCGATATCACCGGGTGCCGACCTACCTTCGTCGTGTGGTCGGGGACTACCTGATGGATAGGGCCGTCATCTACCCCGGTCGGAGCGGAGAATGGAACCGGCGAGAGATGTCGTGCGGTGTTCCACAGGGATCGGTTCTGGGACCGGCCTTGTGGAACATCGGTTACGACTGGGTGCTGCGCGCCGACCTCCCTAGCGGCGTCAGCGTAGTTTGCTACGCTGACGACACGCTGGTACTGGCACAAGGGAGGTCGCACGAGGCGGCGACCGACAATAGAATAGAATAGAATAACATTTATTTGCCTACTTTGTGTATTACAAAATGTCTCTGTGGCCGGTGGGCCGTGCAGAGGTGATTCAGCTAACTTATGTCCTAATGGATCTATGTTTGCTGTGTTCTATTTATTCGCAATATGTGAGAATATACAAACAGATTACGGGTTTTGTTTATGTGTGTGCTTACAGTCTATTTCATTGAGGGATTATTATTGTTCACTTTTATTTTATTTTATTTTAAGTGGACGTGGAGGCTTCGTTTTGTCGGTAGGCCACCGCTTGTATCCTTTCTTATTGGGGTCATACAATATATCGCCTATTCTGTGATTAACCCTGAGGGGGTTGAATTCACCGTGAGCATTGTAGGCGTCTCCAGGGAATTCAAGATCTTCTATTTCTAGTTTTGTAATGTTTTCCAACATTTTGGTGTTAAGGTCCTCGGCGCGTAGATGCCAGGCTTCTATGTCAGCCATCTCCCAGATAGCTTCCGTGGGTGTTCGTCTTGGTAGTTGTGCGGCATTTTTCAGTGCCAGTCTGTATTGGCGTTCAATTTTGCTTAGGTTCGTTGCGCTGTATCTTGAGAGTAGTTGCACCACTCCGTAGTCCATCAGCGGTAAAATGCAGGCCTGAATGATGGCCAGTTTCGTATCTAGTTCTGTCTTCGCATTGTAACCTATAATTGAACCGAGGGCTCCTCTGACTTGTTTCAGTTTTTTGACGACCTTTTCGGTGTGCTGGTTCATCTTCATGTGTTTGTCGAAGATGACGCCGAGGTATCTGATCTGCTTTTGATAGTGCAACGTTTGTTGTTTCAGTTTCACCGTTGGCCGGTATTTTTTCTTTTTCGAGAACATGATGCATTCTGTTTTCTCTATGTTACACTTTAACCCCCATCTCGTGTAGTAGTCAACAATGGCTTCCGCTGCCCATTCAGCACGCTTGGTCGCGTGTTCTGTGTTCGTGGCTCTGTTGAGTATACAAAGATCATCCGCATACTGTGACAGTTTGAGACCTCTGATGTGGTCTTGTATATCCCAAATATCATGGACGTACAAGTTAAAGATTATCGGCCCCAGAATGGAACCTTGGGGCACACCGTGAGGTATTGGTTTGTCTTTGGTTGTAGTAGTTCTGAATCTACCTCTCAAATTTCTGCCTTCCAGGTAGTTCTCAATTATTTTAATGACATTGTTGGAAACGTCTTGATTCTGGAGTTTCTTGATCAGGCCCTTGTGGTTGATCGAGTCGAAGGCCTTCGATAGGTCCGTAGATATCATAGCGACGCTGTCTTCCATGGCTAGCGCATCAGTGATTATTTTTCCAGTCCGTAGAATCTGGGTTGCTGTGCCTCTTGCCCTTGTGAAGCCGTGCTGGAACGTTGGTTGCAGCCTGTTGACCGTAGAGGTAAATCTTCTCAGGATCAGTCGCTCACACAGCTTGCCCATGATGTTAAGCAGTGTGATCGGGCGGTACGATGTTGCTTGACGGTGATCTTTGCCGGCCTTGTGCAGGAATATGCACACGCCGGCTTTCCATCGCTTAGGGAAGTAACCTGTGGACAATACAAAGTTAGCAAGAGGCACAAATGCCTCGATGAAGACTTCTCCCCCAAGTTTGAGGGCGTCTGCTTTGATTCCGTCTGGCCCTGGGGCTTTTTTGTTTTTGAATCTGCTGAGTGCAAGTTGCACTTCTTTTATTGACGTTGGGTCGAGCGGTTGGAACGGTGTCGTCTTTTCAGTCCCCTCATCTACTTTCGCTATTTTAGCTTCTTTAACTATGGTTGTGTCGGCAAGCTTGTCGATCGTTTCTATTTCCGTACTGCATCCCGTGATGTTTGGTAGTTTAACGATAGGCTTCTTCAAATTTCGTTGGATGCGCCACATTTGTGACCTGTTATCTCGTGGATCTTGCAGTTTGTCGAGCCAGCCCTTTTCGGAGTATTCTTTCAGGGCTTTTTCAGCTTCTCTCTTAGCGTGGTTGTAAAGAGTGCGTGATTCGTGTTGGAGTCTAGGGCTCCAGTGTCTCGCTTGCCATACGATTTGTTTTAGTTTGTTTCGGAAGTCTATCTTATCGTTTATTTCCGCCGGTAGTCGTTCCTGCCTTGTTGAGTTTTTCAGGGGCGCGTGAGTGTCGAGAGCTGCGAAAACGGCATTTTCTATTATTTCGACATAATTCTCGCAATCGGCTTCTGTTGTAATTTCTTTGTTAAGGTCGCAGAGACCTTCCCACATCGTCTGTTGGTATGCCGCTCTCAGTTTCTCGTCCTGATAGATTTTCTTTGTGTTGCGGGACAGTTGTTCCTCTATATTATGTTCAATCTTCACCGTTAGCAACCAGGGGAGGTGATCCGAACCAACGCTCTCTACCTGTTTGGCCTGCGCTTCTAGTTGTTGGTGTGTTATTATGGCCAGGTCCAAGATGGTATTACCTTGGCTGAAAGGTCTAGATGGTACATTAGCGTGTGTCAGCGAGCAGATTCCATCTTTCGTTGCTTTTTTAACGATGTTGCCGAGGCCGGAGTTCCTGCTGTGGCCAAGGGTTTGCATACGTAAGTTCATATCGCCGATGATGATGGATGGCTCGTCAGCTAGGGTCTCCTCCAGTTCTTCTCTAGCATGGTGCTGGTTTGGAATTTGGATATATATTCCTTTGATATTGACATATTGTCCAGTTGCGTGGTTAGTGAAAAGTTTGATGCCTACGCCTTCTATCCTCTTGTTTTCATCGAGCCAGCCTGGGGTGATTTCTGTTTCGGCCCACCTTAGTCCCCTCTGTACATACATGGCAGTGGTTAAGTGTTTTTCCAATGTGTGGGTGAGTTTATCGTACTCTTTTATATTATATTGTTGTGTCTCAAAGTCAATCTTACACTCGTTCAATATAATTATAGCCGGTCTATATTTCTCGACAAGTATTTTTATTTCTTTGAATTTGTTTCTTACTCCTTGGGTGTTCAAGTGTAAGATTTTGAGGTTCTGTAATTTCTGTAATTTCTTTCTGTCGTGGTTAGCCATTGAGATGCGAGTGTATCCTATTTATATTGTCCATCAGCATCGTCAGTGTCTGTTGCATTTGTGTCTGCATCTGGAAGAGGCCCTCTAGAGTGAGACCGCCTATTGTCGGTGGTACTTGTTCTGTTGGTGGTTGTGCTGATTCTTTTTGAGACAGTGTTGGGAATTGCCTTGTACTTGTGACATCTACGTATTTAACACCCAGTCTTACCACTGAGCGTTTAATTCTCTCCTCTTTCTTTGTTTGCTTAGCCTCTGCTTGTTCCATTTGCTTAGCTATCACATTTTTGAACACAGGGCATTTGGCGTTATTCGCGCCGTGGTCTTCTCCTTTACAATTCCTGCAGACTTTCGTCGTGGTACCCTCTAGCGTGGTAATAACCATCTGTGGGTCCTCCTGTTTGCCGTAGCACGACTGTTTGGAGTGATCGAATGCATAGCATTTCTTGCACTGCACAATGTGCTTTGGATTTTCTTTATATGGCTCGACCTTGATGTAGGGTGCGCAGAAAAACTTCCTCTCTGAGGTTTTGAAGTTCTCCAGGAGTTCTCTCGTATTGTGTTTGCCGTCAAAAATGAGTAAGTGTGTTTTCCCTGCTCTTCCGAATGGCTTGACTACCTTTGGTTTAATGCCGATGCAGTCTGCTATCTCGTTAGCAATGGTGTCGGTGGAGTCTCCATAGGTCTCATTTTTGAGCACGATTTTGGTCGCTGGTTGTCTGTCGGCTTTTGGTTTTGGTGCAATTACTCTTGTTATCCCACAAGCTTCAAGCGTAGTTAGTAGGTTCAAGCGCGCTGTCGCATTGTCTGGATTAATTTTTATCTGACCTCTCATAACGTTGAGCGTTGAGCTGTTGTTCGCTACTGCTTCTCTTATTTTCTTAAGTGTGTCTCGATCCTTAATTGCGTTTTCATCCCTTATAATTATATTAGGGATATAAGTGTTACCCTGTGTCGGTATCGTATAATTGGATGCTCCCGTACGCTGTCTTTTGGCTCCTCTAGTTACCAGTTGATACGACGCTTGGTTATCGGTACGGTTTCTGTCGGTCATTGGTTTTTGTAATTTAGGTTTGCCTACGATAGGCGGCAGTCGAACGGGTTGTGAAATTTTCCACCCGTCCAACGTAGTCTGTACTTTGCCTGTAATTCGGGTACTTACTTGTGTATTTTGGCCTTGGGTGTTGTCCATATCCTTGTTTGTAGCGGGCCCATATTCGCGCTCGCTGTCCCTTTTTCCGACCGCTCGAGTAGGCAGATCTTGTTCTATGGTGCCGGGGTCAGGCGCGCTGTTGCTTTTTTTTGACCTCACTCCGTGCACAAGCAGCGGCCCTTGCTGGCACACATTCACAAAAGTACTCGGGGCAGGAAGCATTCGAGAGGATTCGATGTTTTTAATCGGTTTGCTTCCGCGCTTATTCTTTTTTCTTGATCTTCTGGCAGCCAAAGGAAGTTGCTCACTTTGTGAAACGAATTCAATGAGCGCGCACTGGTTTTTGCCGCACTTACAGATGAACCACTCCTCGGATGTGAAGGCCTCGATGGGTATGGTAGTCAATTCCTTCTTTATTTTACAGCTCATACATGGGCGGATGTTTTTCACGCCGGTCTCTAGTCCTGCCGTATAAATTGTTACGGAAGACTCAATTTTTAGTGTGCCGTTATCATATTTTGGTTCTGCTTTAAGCGCAGCCTTAATGAGAAAGAATTTCATACATACTTTGCACTGAATCTTCTTGGTATTCATTTGATTTATACCCCACAGAGGAGTGTCCATCTGGAAGGTATTTTGACATTCCCAGCACTGCACTATGTTTTTATTAAAGTCAGTTAAATCTACTTTCACTAATTTCACTTTATCCTTAACTGTTTCGCTGTCTGATCCCGAATTAAGCGGGTCCGTGTCCATATCACTGTTGTTTACCGAACTTACATTATTGTTCTCCGCAAACATTTTACACTGTTTTTAATTCTATAATGTCACTTACACTAATTATCACACTATTTCTAATGTTTCCCAGGGGTTACGAGCCCCCCGGGGTCTTCACAGTTCACAATTTACTGTAAAAAGTTCACTTTATAACTCGCGTCCGTGTGGAATATTCCTTTCCAAACATTTGTAAATGACGGTGAGTTATCGGTCGTGCGCGTGAGTCAGCGGCTACGGCGAGCGCTCACTCCGGTAGGCACGTCCGCTTGCTACCGCGGTCCGCGCGCATCCGCGACCGACAACATGACACGCAGGGTTGCGATAGTCGTGGAGAGGATCCGGCAATTGGGTCTCGAGGTGGCATTGCACAAGTCCGAGGCCATGTGTTTTCATGGGCCTCGAAATGCGCCACCGTCGGGATCCCTACTGACGGCAGGAGGGGTCTCCATCGGCGTCGGGTCGACGTTGAAGTACCTAGGACTCGTTCTCGACAGCCGGTGGAACTTCGTGGAGCATTTCCGACGTTTGGCTCCCAAACTGGAACGGACAGGGGCTGCCTTTAAGCGGCTCTTGCCCAACCTGAGGGGTCCAAACGCCTCCTCCCGGAGGCTCTACGCGGGGGTCGTGCGATCCATGGCCCTTTATGGGCCCCGGTGTGGGCGCGTTCTTTGAGGTGGCGAGCCGCCCACTACCTGAACGCGCCCCAAAAGGTGATAGCCATAAGGTTAATCACGAATGGCGCGCGGAGGCACTAAGTCGGTTGGAAACTCCGCTGCCGCGGCAAATTGCCGCTCAGCGGACAGACCTCCGGCGTGATCTCATGGCGACATGGAGAGAGCGACTGTCGCAACCCCGTGCAGGGCACGCCACCATAGTGGCGATAAGTCCCCTCTTTGAGGAGTGGCTAGAGAAGCGCCACGGCGCCCTCACCTACCGCCTGACGCAGGTCCTCACCGGAGACGGTTGTTTCGGGAGGTTCTTGCACCGGATCGGGCGGGAGGAAACGCCCGGGTGTTTCCATTGTGAGGATCGTCCGGAGGACACGGTGGAACATACCGTGGAGGTCTGCCCGGCTTGGGTGGAGCACCGTCGTGTCCTCGTAGCGGCGATTGGCGGCGGCGATCTCTCGCGTCCGGCCCTGGTTCAAGCCATGGTCCGGAGCGAGAGGGAATGGGAAGCCGTCACCTCCTTCTGCGAAGCATTCATGCTAGTGAAGGAGGTGGCGGGACGTGAGAGGGAAAGAACCTCACGTCCCAGCCGCCGCGGGAGACGCCCTGGGCGTCGGGGGTCACGTGGTGGCTCCCGGCCACCGTAGGCGCGGGCCTGTGGACGGCGAGCTATGGGCTAGCTCGCCGTCTGGCCGTCTTTTGACGACAGGCCGTGTCGACGGCGCGTTCGTGTTCCACGTGCGCCTCAAAGAGATGTCAGCAACGATGTAGGGGTCTGCAAGGGCCGATACCTGCCAGGGCTGCGGGACTGTTCGAAAGAGATACCGTGGCCCTGGAACACAAAGGGCAAAGAAGGAACATGGATGGGTTTTAGTCAGTACAAGTCTGACACTCCCTTCCGCTCCGCCCAGAGTGGGGGGGGGGTCATTTGATGATTTCCCATCCGAAAAAAAAAAAAAAAAAAAAGACAGTACCTGTATTCATCTGAGGTTATAGGTAGTGGTCCTATTATATCAATATGTATATGATTAAATCTGTCAACAGGTGGATATGTACCATATATTTTGAATTAGTATGTCTATTTACTTTTGACTTTTGACAGTCAATACATGTTTTTACCTATAGGCCAATATCTCGGTTCATACTTGGCCACCAAAATTTTTCTTTAATCATCTGGCGCGATGTACGTATGCCTGGATGACTAAGATTATGCATTGCATAAAATATGTCTTTCCTACAACTTTCTGTAAAATAAGGTCTTGCGTTTTGCTTTGATGTCTCACAGTATATCGTCGACCGTAGGTTCAATTGGGGTAAGTGACAAAATACGATTTTTCAGGAGAGGCCGACAAAGTTTTTTTTCGGACTAAATCGATTATAACTTTTGTTGTAATTAACCTTTTTCGGATCTGATTTCACACATAATCTTATATTTTATTGCTTTGTCTACCTGTATAACATTTATTTAAATAAATTAGCTATTTAAGAAAATAGACGTCCCTTACACCAAAGTATTTTGTTAGTAATGTCCCTTACTGACCAATTATCTTGTAGTCCCGTCCCTTACATTAAATTGACCTGTGTTGGATCGAATCTATTAAAGAAAAAATAGTGTAAACGACTTGTTGAAAAAAATTATGAAAGAAAATATAGTGTAAAGAGATTGTTGACAGAAAATAAAGTACACACTTTTGACGTACGGATATCTTAAATTTGGAAATCGTTATAGAAAATCATTTAAGAGACATGAAAATGTATTAGAACCGTGTGTATGTTTTATTGCGTGGCGCTTACATGCAATGTTTGTACATTGTAATAGCCAATTTCTATTAGTTGGAATAAAACAATTTTATATCATTTTATATATTTATTATAATGAATTAATCAAATTTAAAAAAAAAATGATAACAAATACCTATACTTACTTTGAATTCTTATTCAAATAAAGGAGTAGCTGCAAATAATCATAATAGAGCCTATTAGGCATTGTTAGTCGATTATTTAAAAAAATATATATATTATGAGATAAAAGAGTCCAGCTCGTCACGCAATCTCCTTCTGGGCCTACCGCGTCGCCGGATTCTGTTGTTCGGAACCCAATCAGTTGCCACTTTAGCCAAATTTTTTTAAATGTGGCTTGCCCATTTCCATTTTAATTTGGCGGCTGTGTTGCAAACTTCTGCGATTTGGGTCTTGGATCGAAGTACACTGTTTCGTACACGGTCAGAAATTTTGACTCCTAGTATACTTCGTTCCATGGCTCGCTGGCAGACCCCGAGTGCGGAGTTCTGACGCTTCGTTAATGACCACGTTTGCGCTCCATAGTTGAGGGTGGGAAGGATGCGCGTGTCCATGAGTTTCCTTTTGAGAGAAAGTGAAAGTGATCCTTTCATGAAGTGTTTCATCGACCAATAGCTCTTCCAGGCGTTTTCGGTGCGTCGAGCGACTTCTTTATCTTGCCTCGCCTGGAAGGAGACTATTTGGCCGAGGTATACATACTCATGGACATGCTCTATCTCCACACCCGGGGTGTCTTCTTTGCGTTTTGTGCTTTTTGTCATTAACTTCGTTTTCGTCATGTTCATTTTGAGTCCGACCTCGAGGCTGGCGTGGCTCAGTTGTTCGAGCATGACGCCCAACTCAGCCGCTGAAGACAGGAAAGGACAAAAGATTGGCTTAATGAATTGAAGCCATTGGATTCAGTTTTTCCAAACAAATATAATCTGAAAATGATACAGCAACAAATTAGAAAATTGCTAGTATTAGGGTGAATATCAAAACAGCAAATTTTACGTGTCCACGTTGAGAATCGAGGTGTAAAATGATAGGATGTTTCTGATTTTTTTTTGTAGTGAACTACGTAACTTGGTTCAATTAGGGCCACATTAATTTTTTTATAAGTGTATATAAATCATGAAGGAAAAAAAAAATCGCCTTCAAATTCAAGTTTGGTGGCTTGTCCCAGTTCCATTTTTTGATGTAATTGCGTTCACCAAAGTAACAATTTGAGGTACAATAAAAAATAAACAATTTTGTTAGTATTATTATAAGCATTAGTCAAATTATCTAAAAACAATTAAACCACATTATAAAATCTTATTTAAAAGCACACTACACTCGATCAAAGTTTGTCCAAGCAAAAATCAAATTTTTTCTGGCACTTTTTCAACTTACTATAACATGAAGTTTCGTGCGTGTGCGATCAATCGCGTTATTTATTTCGCATCTGTCAGTCGTGCCATTAGTGCGATTGGTGTCAGGTGTGTGATTAGTGCTGTGATTACCCTCCAAAAACATAAGTACTCGCCTTGGGCGGGACGGGGGACAAGAATTGTTCAATTTTTGGTGGATCGATTTACTGTTGATTTTAAAGTGCTATAATAGTAAGCTACATGCTACAGCTAATGATTTGGGTGACCCATAAATCAATGACATTAATTTAATTTTAACTTAAAACCCTTATTTTTTAAGATTTTTTTTATGCCTGGTTCCAATTTTGGTGGCTCAATTTTGGTAGTTTAGGTGGCGTTTTCACGCCACCAAAATAGAAAATGACCCACCAGATTTTAATTAGGTACTGTATATGTATTGTTATTACCTATATAGCTAGTTTTTACGTTGCAAGACAGTTGGATTAGCAAACAAATACATGTTATGTACTTGGCAGTTAGTAAGACCTATTATTATAAGGGTTGCATACTAATGACCAAGTTTCTTTTTCATATATATTTATTTTGTTGCTTTTTAGAATGCCAAAACAGACCAGCGAAGAGAGGATGCTTAAAAGCACTTCACCGTTGTCATTGGGGACTTATTTATTTATTTATTTATTTATTAAAACTTTATGCACAAGAACTGCACAATGGCGGACTTAATGCCGTAGGCATTTTCTACCAGTCTACCTTAGGGTGATGCAGAGATAATATAAAGTAGGTGCAATAACAGAAAGAAAGACTAGAACATATTTATAACTAAAACATATAAGAATAAATACTTATATACATACATATAATGAACTATATAAAGTTAAGAGAGATAAACAAGAAAAACTACAACAACTTCAGTTCTGAGACGAATCTGCCAACTTCTTGCGTATATGTTCCCGAGCTTTCACTTTGAAAGTGAACTGACTGGTCACCGTCCTGATACTCTGAGGGAGCGCATTCCAAAGGAAAACCACCTGGACAAAGAAAGAAGATTTTATAAAACCAGAGCGGTGAGATGGACATCGTAAAAGACAGTTGTTAGCGGAGCGAAGATTCTTGCTGTGCGCAGAGCATAAATATTGACAATTAGACGTCAGATAAGAAGGAGAAGTGGGTTTGTGAAGAAGAGAAAACATGGTTGTCAAAGCCCTCAATTCTCTGCGCTGCCGAATGGGTAGCCATCTTAAAAGCGATCGATGTGCAGATACATGATCATACTTGCGGAGATTGAAGACGAATCGAATGCAGTTATTAAGAAGTCGGTCAAGTTTATTGAGGAGATCTGCATTCAGGTCATAGTAGCACACATCACCATAGTCAATTATGGGGAAGATTAGGGACTGTACAAGCATAGCCTTAATGTGTGATGGGAGAACATTTTTCAACCGGTAAAACGACCGCAACGTTCCGGTGACCTTTCTGCTTACAATCGCGACCTGCTTACGCCAGTCAAGGCAAGTGTCAACATGCAAACCGAGATCCTTGACGTCAAAGCTAAACGGAATCACTGTGCCATCAAAAGTCACCGGTGGCACCGCTACCCCATTCAGCCTTCTCAAACTATGGGGGCTTCCTAAAATATAGCCTGGCACTTGATTGGGTTAACCGCCACACCGAAACGATCAGACCAGTTTTTGACTACACGTAAATCCCGGTTTAGCTCCTCGATCGCACCGGATAAGCTGTCGACACCTGCCTGACAGCAAAACAAAACTACTTCAACGCAAAACTAGGCAATTTGGGGTTGGACGTTGGAACCACCGGGGTCACCAACTGGCTAGTTTTATGGAGAAGGAGGGCCTCTATAGGATGAACTCCTTCTTCAGAAACCGTGAGCACAGGAAGTGGACCTGCCAGAGCCCCGATGGTGCAACTTCAAATGAGATTGACTTCATCATGTCAACCAAGAAGCGTATTATGTTCAATGTTGTCTCTACGATCAAATCGTTGAAAACCGGAAGCGATCAAGGCATAGTAAGAGGCACATTGAACATCAATATCAAGCTTGAAAAGTCTCGACTGATGAAGTCTACGCTCTGTCCAGCACAGATCCAAATTCAAAACCCCGAGAGCTGCTGTAATCTGAAAAGCTTGAACTCCAGACTCGTTTCGAGTGCCGAAGAAGCTCGTTGGACGAATACAACGATAAGTTCGTGGAAACTGTCCATACAGGTCTAAGTTCTTCAAGACACGTCGTGCACATAAGAACGATAAAACTCTCTGATCATACTCTCAAGCTCATGCAGGAGCGGCGTAAGATGATCCTGCAGTCTTCAGACGAGGCGTGGAAATACCGGCAGCTCAATAGACGGATCTTTAAATCCAGCATATTAAAGATGCAATTGAGCGGCTCCAAGGCATTTGCAAGAGATCTGGCTATTGGGCAGAGCCAGCTCGCGGAACTGAAGACCGACCATGGCAGGATCGTATCCGCCAAACTGGAGCTACTGAGGGAGATCGAGAGATTCTATGGGCAGTTATACACTTCAACCAGTAAAACCGTTGTAAATCTAGCAAATGACCTAAGAGCTAGACTGATCCGACACTATACCGAAGACAACCCGGACGAGATCTGGATCCGGATCTGGATCTGGATTCTGGATTAGGATGGCTCTGGAACAGCCTAAAAACAACAAATAACTCTTAACTCTTTATTCTTTATTGCACACAATAAAATATACATACAAATTGCAACAATATAGCTTATGTACAATGGCGAGCTTAACCCAGAATTGGGTTTTCTAACAGCAAACCAAATTTTGACTGTCTGTTTTGCCGGGTGATGACGGAATTACGGCCGAAATCCTAAAGGCGGGTGGAAAACCGGTACTCAAGGCCCTTCAGAAGCTATTTGATTCCGTCATACCCGAGGGGAAAACCCCACAGGCATGGTGCAGGGGTGTGGTGGTACCCTTCTTCAAAAAAGGCTACAATGCCCGGCTGAAGAATTATAGGCCCATCTCACTTCTAAGCTATGTCTACAAGTTGTTTTCAAGAATCATACCGAACCAGCCGGATTCCATAATGGCTTTAGCACCGTACACCACATACATACGCTGCGGCAGGTTATACAGGAGACCGAAGAGCTGCCTCTCCGTTTAGTGTTTGTGGACTACGAGAAAGCCTTCGATTCGATCGAGACTTGGGTTGTACTGCAGTCTCCCCAACAAAAACGCTACCATGTCAGTTCGACTTTAGGCCCAGACCTCGGAATCTATCCTATTTTTAACAAAAGAGAGTTTTATAAACCGATAAAAGTTATTGATACTTCCCGAGAATTTGTGAGATTAATCACATTGAGCTTTATTAGTGAGATTGAGGTTTCTGACGGAGAAATCCAATTTTGGTGCCACTGATTTTCAATTTTGGTGGGCACTTTCGATTTTGGTGGGTGATTTTCAATTTTGGTGGCCACACTAGACTTTGAACTAAAATATCTCAAAAAGTTATGGAGATATTCTGAGCCCTCATGAAGATCCTTCAAGCTTGGACATTCTATTATACCAGATCGTTATTTTTCAAGAAAACTAAAGAAAAAATTGAGCCACCAAAATTGACAAAAAATGAACTTTGTTGATATTCACCCATTAGTGACTGTTATATCAACAGTGTTGTGTCTAGCTATCATTAGCTGCAAATGTTTACTTTTTATTAAATTTTACTTACTCTCGTTCTCTGACTGATAATGAAGTTTCGTCACTTCTAGAGTTGTCAATGTCACTGTTCACTGTCCTCAATGGTGTCATTTATACTCTCCGAAAATTCAGAGCTTAGGGTCCCCGCACACTGGCCACCGGCCACAGCCACAAACGCCGCCATGAGAAGCTAGAAGCGGCTACAAAGGTAGCTGAAGCGCGCGACAGCCACTTGTGGCCGGCGTTCGACACTTGGGGTCGGTGGCTGCTACTTTTTTAACCCATGCATGCAGTATCATAATGGACTCGGACGAAGAATGTTGACTGAGGTAAGGGATAGAGGGGTCGGGAATCGCGCGAGTGGTGTATGGCGGCGTTTAGTGGCCGGTGCGGGCCACAAGAAGCAAGCAGCGACGATTTGTAGCGTGTGGCGGCCACCGGCGTCAACCGTGTGCGGCGAGTCCATATAAAATGTATGAAAACTACAGAAAATATGCCGGTGGCGTCGTTTTGTGGTTGTGGCCTGTGGCCCGTGTGTGGGAACCCTTACTGTTGACTCGGACCTACAAAGCACACAAGTAAGAGTTAAAATAATTTTGGTAACTACCCTATTCAGACTTAGTTCGTATTCAGTAACGAAAATTTAACTAAATACAATCATTTTCGAAAAAGTACAGGGTTTCAAGCGCGCACGAAAAATTGAGTAACGCACGCATAATTAAAAGTAAAGTTTGAAAGCGCTCGCGCACCCTTAGGTGCGCGAGCGCTTTCAAACTTTACTTTTAAAAAAAACGTTCAATCAAGTCTTACTTTAAAAAAAAACGTTCAATCAAGTCTTCTCTGGAACCTTTAAACGTAAAGTTTAATTTATTTTTGTATTGTTTAAAAAGCAAACAGGTAAACTGCGAAACTTACTTTTTATTCTTCGGTGAAGGTGTTGATTTCACCTTAGCTGGTGGTCTTTCTCCTCATCCTCATCTTTTGATGTGAAATTTTACTATATGAACTGTAAACAGTGTTATCAATGTAAACATTTAGCGGCGCCTTTGAGTACCTAGTAATTATTGTCCATTATCTTCTATCTTCTATATCTATATCTATATACTTATAATAAATCTGTAGAGAGGTCAATTCTGTACATGACATATATTTCCAAAATAACTATCAGGGGGTGATTAGGGATCGATACTGATGCCAAAAATGCAATCAGTAAAAATTTTGTCTGTCTGTCTGTCTGTCTGTATAACCGTTATAGAAACAAAAACTACTCGACGGATTTTAACGAAACTTGGTACAATTATTTTTCATACTCCTGAGTTAGTTATAGTATACTTTTCATCACGCTACAATCAATAGGAGCAGAGCAGTGAAGGGAAATGTTGGGAAAACGTGAGAAGTTACTCCATTTTTTAAGCTTCCGTCGCGTGTGCAACCTTAATGGTTAAAGCTACACAGAAATCATGTATGACGGAAATGTTTTCCTTAAAATTATATAAAAATATCCCACGACAACATATGTCTATCTTTTATGGTTGACTCACAATATCACGTGTAACTCCCGATAGCTTAGCAGTTCGAAGCTTTCTGATTATATTTGTCTACTCTTACGTTTATAACACTCTCAGTCATCCCTAATTAAAAAAGTTAACATTATTAACTATTCCAGAAAAAAGAATCATAGAAATCGGTATAGAAACACCAAAGTTATACATGAAATACGCTAATAATAAGCCATCGCGCGTGAATACTGCATCATGCTATAAGGATTATTTTTGTATAAGGTCCGAGAATCGGTCGCCGCGCTCGACGCGTCTCGCGGCCAAAGGTATAAAAAGGCGAGGCGTCCGATGCGAATAGACGTTCAGAGCGTTCGACCTTATTGGCAGACAATACTTAATTGATATTAACAAACCGTGCTTATCAGCGCGACTTTTAGTCTTTGATTATTTATTTTTAGATTCCTTTTGTTGTTATTTTATAAAATAGGTATTAGTTATTTTGGTAGTGTTTAAATATTCGTTCAAATTACAATTATTAATAGTTTACATTTTATTTCTTTTTAGGTGAAGTAGTAGTAGGTCCGCATAGATTTTTAGATACTGATAGGTAAGTTTTGGCTAATTTACGTTCACTTTTTATACCTATTAGTTTTATTTTCATTTACGTTTTAGCTTTATTTTTATTTGCCTGCATCAATGCCACTTAAAAAACGATTATCTTTATCTCGAAATTCGAGAGAAGCTAAGAGAATGAGAAATAGGCGTTCTCAAGAATCGGCAGAGGAAAGAGCACATCGGTTAAACTCTATGAGAGTTAGTGCCTCAACTTCTCGAGTCAATGAAAGCTCTCACACACACAGCTTAAAACATGTATTGTAACAATGATTTTAATAAAACAACATTTATCTACTAACTGTGTTATCTTATTTACTAATTGTAGTAATTTCGGTCTGCGACTAAGCAACCGGTTTCAATGGTTTGTTTTTTCATTTTTACCACATTCTTTTTGTCAAAAACCGTGCAAAATCTCGACCTAACGACAGGTGAACTCGCACTGATAACAATTTTTTTTTATGTCCGCGCACTTCTTTCGCATTGGTATCATCCTCTCTTTCGCACACAGAAAGACGTTGTAAGATAGAAAAGGATGGTAATAGTGATGTTCTTGTGTTATGAAGCTAGAAATGTGTGTAAATAAAGGTAACAGGGTTAAATTTTCATTAGTTCTCACGAGCAAATTGATGTAACGGACACCGGACTTAAATATAATTCGATTCAAATAGGTGTAACGTTGACACTGCTTAAAGTATGACAATGCAAATTGGGGTAAGGGACAACTATGTCAAAACTCGTGCAATCCATTTAAAGTATGGGTAATATTTATTTTTTGAGATAACAAAGGCATTTATGTAAGGTCAGTTTTATTATGGTTTCTTCAAACATAAACCATGTAATGGTAATTCGTTGATTGGGAAGACCCTTACCTTATTCGAAGTAGATTGGCGGCGGTAATTACACCATTTCAAGTTGCTATATTGCATAGTTTTTCAGATACATGGTTATTATGGGGCTGTTTCGAAATTTTGACCCAAAAAATCAGTAGGGTAAGTCACATTTTTCTTAAGCTAGAATTTTTTCATATACACCTTTCGAAAGAGCGAAAAATTCTGAACAAAACTGTATACTCAACTCATTTTGGGTGTTTTGTCCCTTACCCCAATTGAACCTACGGTCGACGACGTCGACCGTAGGTTCAATTGGGGTAAGGGACAAAATACGATTTTTCAGGAGAGGCCGACAAAGTTTTTTTTCGGACTAAATCGATTATAACTTTTGTTGTAATTAACCTTTTTCGGATCTGATTTTACACATAATCTTATATTTTAGTGCTCTGTCTACTTGTATAACATTTATTTCAATAAATTAGCTATTTAAGAAAATAGATGTCCCTTACACCAAAGTATTTTGGTAGTAATGTCCCTTACTGACCAAATATCTTGTAGTCCCGTCCCTTACATTAAATTGACCTGCGTTGGATCGAATCTATTAAAGAAAAAATAGTGTAAAAGACTTGTTGAAAAAATTGTATGAAAGAAAATACAGTGTAAAGAGATTGTTGACAGAAAATGAAGTACACACTTTTGGCGTACGGATATCTTAAATTTGGAAATCGTTATAAAAAATCATTTAAGAGACATGAAAATGTGTGAGAACCGTGTGTGTGTTGTATTGTGTGGCGCTTACATGCAATGTTTGTACATTGTAATAGCCAATTTCTATTAGTTGGAATAAAACAATTTTTATATCATTTAATATATTTATTATAATCGAATTATAAAAAAAATATAAAAAATACCTATACTTACTTTGAATTATTATTCAAATAAAGGAGTAGCTGCAAATAATCATAATAGAGCCTATTAGGCATTGTTAGTCAGATTATTAAAAAAAAAAAATATATTATGAGCCTGATTTGTCCCACTGCAGGGCAAAGGCCTCCCTTCCCTCTTTCTATTTATCTCAGTCTTTGGCTATTTGGGCCCAATCCTTTTGACAAGAGTTCAGCTCGTCACGCCATCTCCTTCTGGGCCTACCGCGTCGGATTCTGTTGTTCGAAACCCAATCAGTTGCCACTTTGGCCAAATTTTTTAAATGTGGCCTGCCCAGTTCCATTTTAATTTGTGTGCAAACGTCTGCGATCTGGGTCTTGGATCGAATACTGTTCCGTGCACGGTCAGAAATTTTGGCTCCTAGTATACTTCGTTCCATGGCTCGCTGGCAGAGCCCGAGTGCGGAGTTCTGACGCTTCGTTAATGACCACGTTTGCGCTACATAGGTGAGGGTGGGAAGGATGCACGTGTTCATGAGTTTCTTTTTGAGGGAAAGTGAAAGTGATCCTTTCATGAAGTGTTTCATCGACCAATAGCTCTTCCACGATTTCGGTCGAGCGACTTCTTTATCTTGCCTCACCTAGAAGGAGACTATTTGGCCGAGGTATACATACTCGTGGACATGCTCTATCTCCACACCCCCTGTCTTCTTTGCGTTTTGTGCTATTTGTCATTAACTTCGTTTTGTTCATTTTAAGTCCGACCTCGAGGCTGACGTGGCTCAGTTTTTCGAGCATGAGCCCAACTCAGCCGCTGAAGACGGAAGAAGACAGCAGATTGGCTTAATGAATTGAAGCCATTGGATTCAGTTTTTCCAAACAAATATAATCTGAAAATGATACAGCAACAAATTAGAAAATTGCTAGTATTAGACTGTTATATCAATAGGTATCATTAGCTGAAAATGTTTAATTTTTATTAAATTTTATTTACTCTCGTTCTCTGACTGATAATGAAGTTTCGTCATTTCTAGAGTTGTCAATGTCACTGTCCTCAATTGTATCATTTATGCTCTCCAAAAATTCAGAGCTTACTGTTGACTCGGACCTACAAAGCACACAAGTAAGAGTTAAAATACTCAATACTCAATACTCAATACTCAATCTTTTATTGCATTCCATATGTATTACAAGATGGTGTACAAAGGTAAAGGTCAATATGGACCCTGTCGGGCACAGCAACATAAGGAGAGAGGAAGAGGGCTAAGCAACAATTAAATAATATTATTAGAAATTAGAAATTTTGGTAACTACCCTATCCCTCATCATTCAGACTTAGTTCGTATTCAGGAACGAACATTTAACTATATACAATCATTTTGGAAAAAGAACAGGGTATCGAGCGCACACGGAAGGGCGCGCGAGCGCTTTCACCCATTAAGTTTTAGTTATAATTTTGATACTTCATTTTCAAAAAAAAACGTCCAATCAAGTTTTTTCTAGAACCTATAAACGCAAGGTTTAATTTATTTTTGTATCGTTTAAAAAGCGAACAGGTAGAAACTGCGAAACTTACTTTTTATTCTTCGGAGAAGGTGTCGATTTCACCTTAGCTGGTGGTCTGTCTCCTCATCCTCATCTTTTGATGTGAAATATAACTGTAAACAGTGTTATCTATGTAAACATTTAGCGGTGCCTTTGAGTACCTAGTAATTATTGTCCATTATTAGAGAATAATTAGGTTACATTGAATAGTTTTATATCTGATTCTTTTATTAATATCATACAAGAATCGATATCTATTAAAATAAGCGAACAAAATTAGCATTAGGCATAGGCACACCCACAGACAGCTTAAAATATGTATTGTAACAATGATTTTAGTATAACAAAATTTAAATACTTACTGTGTTATCTTATTTACTATTTGTAGTAATTTCTATCTGCGACTAAGCAACCGGTTTAAATGGTTTGTTTTTCCGTTTTTACCACATTATCTTCGTCAAAAACCGTGCAAAATCCCGACCAAACGAAAGGTGAACTCGCACTGATAGCAATTTGTTTATGCCCGCGCGCTTCTTTCGCTTTGATATCATCATCTCTTTCGCACACAGAAAGTTGTTCTAAGATAGAAAAGGATAGTAATAGTGATGTTCTTGTGTTATGATTCTATTATGGGTTAAATATTCATTACTTCTCACGAGAAAATTGATGTAACGGACACCGAACATAAATAAATTTCGATTCAAATAGGTGTAACGTTGACATTGCTTAAAGTATGACAATGCAAATTGGGGTAAGGGACAACTATGTCAAAACTCGTGCAATCCATTTAAAGTATGGGTGATATTTATTTTTTGAGATAACAAAGGCATTAGTGTAAGGTCAGTTTTATTATGGTTTCTTCAAACATAAACCATGTAATGGTAATTCGTTGATTGGGAAGACCCTTACCTTATTCGAAGTAGATTGGCGGCGGTACTTACACCATTTGAAGTTGCTATATTGAATAGTTTTTCAGATACATGGTTATTATGGGGCTGTTTCGAAATTTTGACCCAAGAAATCAGTAGGGTAAGGGACATTTTTCTTAAGCTAGAATTTTTTCATATACACCATTCGAAAGAGCGAAAAATTCTGAACAAAACTGTATACTCAACTCATTTTGGGTGTTTTGTCCCTTACCCCAATTGAACCTACGGTCGACGATATGGCGTATGTCAGTTGTGAATTCACTTATGAAAATTAATTGTCTGATACGTCTCGGACTTTCTTTATTGTTTGTTTTACATAATTTTGAAAATGAAAACGTTATTGGCTTGTGGTCCGTAAAAATAATTAATTGACGACCTTCAAATAGGCTTCTAAAATGTTCTACAGCTAAAAATATAGCTAGCAACTCACTGTCATAAGTGCTATAGTTTTTTTGTGTTTCAGTTAATTTCTTTGAGAAATATCCTAATGGGTACCATTTACCGTGAACATATTGTTGCAACACAGCTCCTACACAACTATTTGATGCGTCAGCAAATAGTGCATGTGGCGCGTTGCTTACCGGAAACGATAACGTGACTGCTTGTGTGAGACTGTTTTTACATTTCAAGAATGCTTGTTCAGCATCCGGTGTCCAATGAATGGGTGTTTTGTCGTTCTTTTTGGACTTATGAATGTACTTATTTAATGTTTCTAAATATTCAATTGCTTTAGGTGAAAAATGACTACGGTAAAAGTTTACCATGCCTAAAAATTTTCTAACTCGCTGACGTTTTGGGGTTTAGGATAGTTGACAATTGCTTGTACTTTATCTTCTAACGGTTTGATGCTCGATGTAGATACTTCGTAGCCTAGGAACTCTATACTGGTAGCGTTAAATGTGCATTTTTCTACGTTAATTGTAATTCCATATTCGTTTAGACGTTGAAATACCTGCAGAGCTATTCTGAAAGCTTCGTTTGCGAAATCACTTCTGAATCCGCGGTGAAATCTTAGGACATAAACATTTCGTATTCTCAAATTGAGTGAATTCTACACTAGCGCCAGCAAGTGATGACGGAAGTGAGAGGAATTACAACGAGTGAGTATTTTGACGTTTGTCCATAGTATTTCGTATTCTCAAACACAATTCGCTCACCGTATCGAAAGTCATCTCGCATCTCACACACGAATTCATCTGTCAAATGAAAAGTTACTATTTCTTGAGTGAAAGTAAGTGTTTTTTAAATATGTATGTGATATAAATGCAAAACAAAAAGAACTATAATCTATATATTTGTGGTTTTCTCACAGAAAAAAAGTGAAACAGTTAGGATGAACTTATATACCATTATTATGTTAAATAAAGAATATATAGAATATTTCATACAATAACTTGTTCAACGGTTACTGATGTGCCTGGTACCTCCAATACATAGTCATCAATAACCTGAAACAATACATTTTTCATGTCAAAACTTAGTAATAAAAAAAATAAGAGTCAGATGTTGTTGCAGTTAATCTTCTCCTTCTCTCTTCTCCTTTGTGCGTGGGCGTGGGAGTGTATGTACATATATTGATCTCAGCTGTTGTTATAAAATGACAGTAATGAACGAAAGTTAGTGGGCTCTAGCCGGTTTGAAAACACTGGCCTTTGCGTAGCCACAGTGAAGCAGCATGATGAAGTAAGCTCAAAGACATTTTCATTGAACGGACATCAGATCTTGACAGTGAAATGAAGAAGTATATTTTTATATTACTAATATACAAATCACTCACTGGCATGTTTGTGTAAGTGCCACTAGCCTGTGCCACTGGTGCCAAGATAGAGGGACTTTCATTTTCCTGTGAAGGTTCCTGTAAAATCATTTTTTTATATTAGGTGTAGAGTCCATAAGTTGTTAGTGAGTTAATAGCAGAATGAATGAATAACATACAAATGGTTCTATTTGTAAGTATGTGTCGCCAGTAGCAAAACCTTCACCAGCCATTAACAGTAGTATGCGCTCTTCTATATTTGAAAGCTCTGGAATGCCACCTTCCACCATTCCCAAGCCTGTGGTGCTTCTAAACGCGGCGCGTGTAGCGGCTTTCTTTTTTACTGCACTTTTTTTGTCAGACCAATACTACAATGGGAAATACAGAAATAATGATTATTTCACACTGCATGATGGGCAGACGCACAAATAACATTCGCACAGTGAAATAATTAAGTTTACTTTGTTTAGACGTTAACTGAAATGACCAACTCACCTTTATTCATTGTTTTGCCGTCTTTATCGTACCTCCACCCATACTGTTTAATTTTACAGTGATATTATCCCACTCCTTATTAGCCGCCTGCTTGGCGCTTTGATTTTTGGCAAATCCTTTTGCCAAGCTAGGCTTCCTTTCTAAGAAGTCGATTAGCGTCTCCACTTGACCCGCAGATGGATGGGAAGTACGCTCAGCACTGAAGTAGAGAATTAACAATTAAATATTAATATAACGATACCGGCAGTAACTTACTTACTTCATCAGAAATCGTACTTACTTCATTTTGTTAAACACTTCACAGTAAAATTTCGGGGAAATAAAAATAACAAAGCTTGTTTGTCAACAAAAAATAATTGAGTGAATGCTTTTTTTTATACGCGGGCTACCCTAACTCCTTGAGGCAAAGGCGACACTGCGTTCAGTCTAGTTTTTCATTCTCTATTTCAAATAAAACTTCTAAATATTAAAACGTACAAAATAATGCATTTACATTACATTTATGGCTGAAATAAACTATAAACTATTATTTTAGAGCGTTAATTCGGCTAAATTATGTGAGTCGATATAAATCATAACAAGGCACAATTCAGTGCCACCGCCCTACTACCATAGAGCAATGTCACCTGAGTTCTCGAAAGTCACTTCACTTCACTTGGCCTTGATCGTGACATGAGAATACCAAAACTTGTACAGGCGAGATGAGAAGTGAAGTGAGTGTGACTTTCGAGATGATTTGCGAGATGACTTTCGAAGTGAGTCACCGTTTACAGAATAGCACTGCTGGTCTAAATGTTCGCAATGCTGTTCCGAATTAACTGAACTTATTAATATATCGTCGACCGTAGGTTCAATTGGGGTAAGGGACAAAACACCCAAAATGAGTTGAGTATACAGTGTTGTTCAGAATTTTTCGCTCTTTCGAATGGTGTATAAGAAAAAATTCTAGCTTAAGAAAAATGTCCCTTACCCTACTGATTTCTTGGGTCAAAATTTCAAAACAGCCCCATAATAACCATGTATCTGAAAAACTATGCAATATAGCAACTTCAAATGGTGTAAGTACCACCGCCAATCTACTTCGAATAAGGTAAGGGTCTTTCCAATCAACGAATTACCATTACATGGTTTATGTTTGAAGAAACCATAATAAAACTGACCTTACACTAATGCCTTTGTTATCTCAAAAAATAAATATCACCCATACTTTAAATGGATTGCACAAGTTTTGACATAGTTGTCCCTTACCCTAATTTGCATTGTCATACTTTAAGCAATGTCAACGTTACACCTACCTATTTGAATTGAATTATATTTAAGTTCGGTGTCCGTTACATCAATTTTCTCGTGAGAAGTAA
Source organism: Noctua comes (assembly GCA_963082995.1). Lineage (NCBI taxonomy): Eukaryota > Metazoa > Arthropoda > Insecta > Lepidoptera > Noctuidae > Noctua > Noctua comes. Next base: position 1,507,856 of record OY720293.1, read on the forward strand.
TTAATATTTAACCCATAATAGAATCATAACACAAGAACATCACTATTACTATCCTTTTCTATCTTACAACAACTTTCTGTGTGCGAAAGAGATGATGATATCAAAGCGAAAGAAGCGCGCGGGCATAAAAAAATTGCTATCAGTGCGAGTTCACCTTTCGTATGGTCGGGATTTTGCACGGTTTTTGACGAAGATAATGTGGTAAAAACGGAAAAACAAACCATTTAAACCGGTTGCTTAGTCGCAGATAGAAATTACTACAAATAGTAAATAAGATAACACAGTAAGTATTTAAATTTTGTTATACTAAAATCATTGTTACAATACATATTTTAAGCTGTCTGTGGGTGTGCCTATGCCTAATGCTAATTTTGTTCGCTTATTTTAATAGATATCGATTCTTGTATGATAGTAATAAAAGTATCAGATATAAAGCTATTCAATGTAACCTAATTATTCTCTAATAATGGACAATAATTACTAGGTACTCAAAGGCACCGCTAAATGTTTACATAGATAACACTGTTTACAGTTCATATAGTAATATTTCACATCAAAAGATGAGGATGAGGAGAAAGACCACCAGCTAAGGTGAAATCGACACCTTCTCCGAAGAATAAAAAGTAAGTTTCGCAGTTTCTACCTGTTCACTTTTTAAACGATACAAAAATAAATTAAACCTTGCGTTTATAGGTTCTAGAAAAAACTTGATTGGGCGTTTTTTTTTGAAAATGAAGTATCAAAATTATAACTAAAACTTAATGGGTGAAAGCGCTCGCGCGCTCTTCCGTGTGCGCTCGAAACCCTGTTCTTTTTCCAAAATGATTGTATATAGTTAAATGTTCGTTCCTGAATACGAACTAAGTCTGAATGGTGAGGGATAGGGTAGTTACCAAAATTATTTTAACTCTTACTTGTGTGCTTTGTAGGTCCGAGTCAATAGTAAGCTCTGAATTTTCGGAGAGCATAAATGACACAATTGAGGACAGTGACATTGACAACTCTAGAAATGACGAAACTTCATTATCAGTCAGCGAACGAGAGTAACTAAAATTTAATAAAAAGTAAACATTTTCAGCTAATGATACCTATTGATATAACAGTCACTAATACTAGCAATTTTCTAATTTGTTGCTATATCATTTCCAGATTATATTTGTTTGGAAAAACTGAATCCAATGGCTTCAATTCATTAAGCCAATCTGCTGTCTTCTCCCGTCTTCAGCGGCTGAGTTGGGCGTCATGCTCGAAAAACTGAGCCACGCCAGCCTCGAGGTCGGACTCAAAATGAAAAAAAACGAAGTTAATGACAAATAGCACAAAACGCAAAGTAGACAGGGGGTGTGGAGCTAGAGCATGTCCACGAGTATGTATACCTCGGCCAAATAGTCTCCTTCCAGGTGAGGCAAGATAAAGAAGTCGCTCGACCGAAATCGTGGAAGAGCTATTGGTCGATGAAACACTTCATGAAAGGATCACTTTCACTTTCCCTCAAAAGGAAACTCATGGACACGTGCATCCTTCCCACCCTCACCTATGTAGCGCAAACGTGGTCATTAACGAAGCGTCAGAACTCCGCACTCGGGCTCTGCCAGCGAGCCATGGAACGAAGTATACTAGGAGCCAAAATTTCTGACCGTGTACGGAACAGTATTCGATCCAAGACATAAATCGCAGACGTTTGCAACACAGCCACCAAATTAAAATGGAACTGGGCAGGCCACATTTAAAAAATTTGGCCAAAGTGGCAACTGATTGGGTTTCGAACAACAGAATCCGGCGACGCGGTAGGCCCAGAAGGAGATGGCGTGACGAGCTGGACTCTTGTCAAAAGGATTGGGCCCAAATAGCCAAAGACTGAGATAAATAGAAAGAGGGAAGGGAGGCCTTTGCCCTGCAGTGGGACAAATCAGGCTCATAATATTTTTTTTTTTTAATAATCTGACTAACAATGCCTAATAGGCTCTATTATGATTAATTTGCAGCTACTCCTTTATTTGAATAAGAATTCAAAGTAAGTACAGGTTTTGTTTTTATATTTTTTTTATAATTTGATTATTTGATTATAATAAATATATTAAATGATATTAAAATTGTTTTATTCCAACTAATAGAAATTGGCTATTACAATGTACAAACATTGCATGTAAGCGCCACACAATACAACACACACACGGTTCTCACACATTTTCATGTCTCTTAAATGATTTTTATAACGATTTCCAAATTTAAGATATCCATACGTCAAAAGTGTGTACTTCATTTTCTGTCAACAATCTCTTTACACTATATTTTCTTTCATACAATTTTTTCAACAAGTCTTTTACACTATTTTTTCTTTAATAGATTCGATCCAACGCAGGTCAATTTAATGTAAGGGACGGGACTACAAGATATTTGGTCAGCAAGGGACATTACTACCAAAATACTTTGGTGTAAGGGACATCTATTTTCTTAAATAGCTAATTTATTTAAATAAATGTTATACAAATAGACAGAGCACTAAAATATAAGATTATGTGTAAAATCAGATCCGAAAAAGGTTAATTACAACAAAAGTTATAATCGATTTAGTCCGAAAAAAAACTTTGTCGGCCTCTCCTGAAAAATCGTATTTTGTCCCTTACCCCAATTGAACCTACGGTCGACGATATCATCAGAGTAACAATATAGAAAGTCTAGGCCTGACAATACAGTGTTTGTCATGAAACGCTGAAAGGTTTGAGCTGCATTTTTTTAACCAAAGGTCATGCGTTCAAACTCATATAACCCGAATGGTGTCGTGATCGCGGTTTTGTTGATATCACTTGGATTGATTAAAATATTATGATAAGCTTTTCTGATATCTATTTTTGAATACAGGGTGGAGACGACAATGCGACAGTAAATTAAACTGTATGTTACTCATGACGTTCCCAGTCTGCATACAAAAATTAAATCGAAAATTACAGGATATTTTCGATTGAATTTTGTATGCAGTTTATTCACAGGACGTTATTTTTAATTTTTAGCATTTTCTACATAGTGTAGATAATAGGCTACCACCAACAGATTAACGAATCCCGCATCGGTATAAACGTTAAACACATGTTGCCAACTCGCTACTTCAAAAACCTTGGCCAAAATTGTCGTATTGTCGTCTCCACCTTGTATATTGTCTTATTCGCTAGTAAATACGTAAAATCCTGGACTCTAGGTATTGGATACCTATCAGGTTTAGTTACTGCATTTAAAGCTCTGTAGTCGCCACAAGGACGAACTTGCCCTCCTTTTTTAGGAACTAAATGTAAGGTACTAGCCCACTCCGATTTAGATGGCCTACATATACCTGCTTCTAACATATTTCTAAACTCTTCTTTGGCTATCTTGTACCTTTCAGGCGCTAAAGGTCTAGGTTTACAAAAGATAGGAGGTCCTGTAGTATCAATATAATGATAAACCGAGTGTTTCGGTGTCTCTTTGAAATAGAAATAGAAATAGAATAGAAATAGAATAGCATTTATTTGCAAATATGGGTAATATTAGGTAGTAGTAGGTATACATCAGAGTTCTGCCATATTTCACCATTCGGCATGCAAACGTTTTCATTTTAAAAATTTAAAAATTAAAATTCTCATTAAGACATTAAATTGATTATTACATTCAAAAAATAAATTATTAAAATTCAATTTGTCATTAAAACATTAACTTAATTATTACATTAAATAACAAAAATTATTAACATTAATACATACATTAAATAAAATTGATAAAAAATTAAATTGTCATTAACAGTATAAGAATAAGTAAGTAAGTCGTGGTCGTACATTAATAAACAAACAAACAGTAAAATTCCAGGTCATCTATATCTATATATACTTTACTTATAATAAATCTGTAGAGAGGTCAATTCTGTACATGAAATATATTTCCAAAATAACTATCAGGGGGTGATTAGGGATCGATACTGATGCCAAAAATGCAATCAGTAAAAATTTTGTCTGTCTGTCTGTCTGTCTGTCTGTATAACCGTTATAGAAACAAAAACTACTCGACGGATTTTAACGAAACTTGGTACAATTATTTTTCATACTCCTGAGTTGGTTATACTATACTTTTCATCACGCTACAATCAATAGGAGCAGAGCAGTGAAGGGAAATGTTGGGAAAACGGGAGAAGTTACTCCATTTTTTAAGCTTCCGTCGCGTGTGCAACCTTAATGGTTAAAGCTACACAGAAATCATGTATGACGGAAATGTTTTCCTTAAAATTATATAAAAAATATCTCACGACAGCATAATTATGTCTATCTTTTATGGTTGACTCACAATATCACGTGTAACTCCCGATAGCTTAGCAGTTCGAAGCTTTCTGATTATATTTGTCTACTCTTACGTTTATAACACTCTCAGTCATCCCTAATTAAAAAAGTTAACATTATTAACTATTCCATAAAAAAGAATCATAGAAATCGGTATAGAAACACCAAAGTTATACATGAAATACACTAATAATATATATTTATTCTTATTTGCCTGCATCAATGCCACCTAAAAAACGATTATCTTTATCTCGAAATTCGAGAGAAGCTAAGAGAATGAGAAATAGGCGTTCTCAAGAATCGGCAGAGGAAAGAGCACATCGGTTAAACTTATTGTTATTCTTATATCTCAATAAAAGTTTATAAAGATATCTTCGGATTCACTTTAAGTGATGCAGATTTTTGTATTACATTACCATCTATATAAATAAAACGGTAAACTGACTGACTGACTGGGTGATATCAACACACAGCCCAAACCGCTGGTCTTAGAGACATGAAACTTGGAGGGTGTGTTCTTTGTGAAGAGTAAGTATCCACTAAGAAAGGATTTTTAGGAATTCCACCCATAAAGGGGTAAAATAGGGGATGGAAGTTTATATGAAAGTCCGTCAGTTTTGAAGTTAGGATATTCAAATTTTGTGTTTAGGCTGACAATTGAAAATTAATTTATACGTGTCTCAGCGGATGAAGGTAAGTAACTTTGTTTGTTCGGGTGGGATATTTTACGACATCCACGCGGGCGAAGCCGCTGGTAGATAATAAATGTAACACTCCTTAAGAAAATAAATAATTAAAAATTACAGGTAGTCAGAAAAAGGTTTTGTCCGTTAGAAACTCAGTTACACTGTAGTACGTTTTATTTATTAGTACTTTTCGAAGTCTACTTTTGAATTGCACCGCTGTCAACTCCTTCCAAGCACCTGGCAATTTATTAAAAACAATTGGGGCCATGTAATAAATACTTTTGCGCATCATAGTTGTTTGACACGATACCTGATTTAGTTTTGTATTGTCTCGCCTATTTCTTGGAAATACATCGGCCAAACGCTCAAAACGACCTGGATTGTTCTTCACAAACAGTGCTACTTCGAGAATATAAATACAGGGAAGTGTCAGAATGTTGTACTGCTTAAAATATGGCTTGCAACTGTCGGTAGTTTTTAGTGTGAACATTGACCGGAGACATCTTTTTTGAGCCTTAAATGCTGTCTCTTTATCGGTGGAGTTTGCCCAGAAAATGCCACCGTAGCGCAAGTGGGATTCAGCTATACCGTAGTAAGCCGCAAGAAGTGCTTTGGTATCTACTACGGAGGATAACCTATATAAAGCATATGCTGATGAGCTCAATTTTTTATACAATACGCCGATATGTGCTTTCCAATTCAAATTGCAGTCTATTTGTAATCCCAAAAATTTGGTATAAGTTACTTCATCAATATCGTCTGTTTTGTAATGTATGTGAAGGTTAGGTACACTAGGCATACGTTGTCTAAAGTGCATTATCTTAGTCTTACTTAAATTAATGTTCAAATTATTATTATCCAGCCATTTAATTAAATTGTCAAGAGAATTATTTATGTCCGTTTCATATGTATTTACGTTCTTACAAGGGATTGTAATGGTGCTATCATCAGCAAACATTGTTAAAGGGTGTTCAATGGACATGGGCATATCATTAATATACAATACATATAAATCCAAACGGGCCCACAACGCTTCCCTGTGGAACACCGAATTTGATTTTACGTTCTCGTGATCGTGATATCTCTTCATGTTTATTCATTAAATTAATGCGACTAATCTCGGTTATCTGTGTTCTGTTTTCCAAATACGATTTCAAAAGTTTGAGCACGTTACCTCTTATGCCGTAGGCTTCTAATTTATTTAACAATGTATTATAATGGACGTAGTCAAAAGCCTGCGTCATATCACAAAATATGGCACATATGTGGGATCGCTTATCCACACTTCTAATTATCGGAAACAGAAAATCATAAATTGCCATATCGATGGTTCTATGCTGCCTAAATCCTTTTTGTTCTTCACATAATATATTATTATTTTCAATGAAACTCTTTAACTGTTCGTAGATGCACTTTTCAAATACCTTTGAGATGACTGGTATGAGTGAAATGGGTCTATAATATTCCATCAATTCCTTATCTTCTTTCTTAAATAAAGGTTTAATTATAGATATTTTTAATGCTTCTGGATACATACCCATACATATACTAAGATTGATTAAGTGACTCAGATGACTGCATATCTCAATTGACACCGATTTTAATATCTTAGTGGCGATCCCATCAAAACCTACACTACCAGTGTTTTGTAATGACATTATTATTTTATGTATGTCGTGTGGTGTGCTGGGTGCCATAAACATTGATTTAGAACTTCTTGATGCAATGGATGCTTTTGGTTTATATTCAGCATCTAATTTTGGATGAATTTTGTCAACAAAAAAGTCATTGAAGCCATTAGCGATATCCAAAGGTTTGTGAATAGTTTGATTACCAACTCTTATTTTTTCAATTTGCTGTTTAGGGATATTGTTGTTTGACTGATTAATTATTTGCCAAGTAGTCTTGGATTTATTTTTTGATTGTTGTATTTTGTAATTATTCTGTGCTTTCTGTGTCAGATTAATAATTTTATTATACAGTTTAGAATAAGTAGCAAATGTCTTTTTATTTTCTTGGTTAGGATTCAATCTAAATTGCCATAAGTTTTCTTTTTTTCCGACTGCACAATTTAACGCCATTTGATAGCCATTTAGGTTTATTAAATGTGAAGGAAAACATCGTGAGGAAACCAGCATGCCTGAGAGACATTTCTCGACGGCATGTAAAGCCAAGTCAGAGGCCCATGGGCGGCATAAAACTCTGACACCAGGTTAGGCACTAACCACACGATAAAGAAGAAGATTAAATGTGTTGATTTTGATTTCTTTGAATGGGAAGCATAAGTCGTAGAATAATTTAAACGTGTTGATAAATTCATTATACGCCAAATTAGGATCCTCAGTAAGATAAATCTCCGAAAATTTGAGACTGTTTATACAGTATTTAAATTTCACAATATTCTCGTTGCAGTAATCCCTTCTTGTTATATGCCAGTATTTTATTCTACATACAGTGGGTACTGGACATTGAAGCAGCTGTGCTGTATGGTCTGACAATGCAAACTCCAACACGTCTGTTTTACAAGTATTTTTAAAATTATGCGCAAAATTATCGATACACGTCTTGCTAGCCATTCGAGTCGGTTGTTTATGAATATGATTTAGAAACTAGAATATTGTTATATTTTTCATACTTAAGTTAATTTTTGATCTCAAACATTGTGTATTTTAATTAATAGTTACTCATTGCCTACCAAAGTATTATTCTAATAATAAGTATAGTACATAAATATGACAGAACTGATTTTTAAATACTATTTTTAGTAGAATTAAGGTAAAATTGTTACTATTTAAGTCATTATTGCTTTATAAAAGCTTATAAAAGGGCCTGTGCATCGCGCAGAATAGTGACACTATATTAGTTTTTTCAGTTTTTTGTTACCAATAAAAGGTTTTTTAGTTTTTCAGATTTTTGTAATAAGTACTGCTACTTTTATTCCATAATAAAAACAAAAGATATGACCGACATAATAACTCTACTTTTATTTATATCCTTTCCAATATTATCAAAACTTTAAACGCTTGTACTGAAAATGTGTATATTTTGTTTAGTGACGTTAAGGAAATTAGAGTGCGTTTTCTTCTTTGACAGAGGCAATCCAGGCAGCTCAAGACAAGGAGAAACCCGGTCCTAGTGGCTCAGCAGAACTTATAGGTACGTATAGACAGTCGCATTATCAGGGTCGTCGAGCGCAACGAGGTTATAGAGGTCAACGAAATTTCGGCGCAAGAGGTGGTGCACAAAATGCATACCAGCATCGGGGTCATCGGCCACAGGTACCATATGGTTACAATAATAGCAGTTATTATCGCGGTAATTATAATATAATCGTTATCGCAAAACCTATAGACCACTGCGTAGTAATCGCGGCCGGGGTGTCGGGTTGAAGAAGGATATCAATGTCATTACCGAGAATAGCCAGGTAACAACGAGCACTTCGAATAATGAATCATTAAATAATTTTTTTCGTGACTGATGTCATCTTCACGTGTAACATTTTAAATAAGGTGTTGTTTAAAATTTGTAACTTAAATCATAACATGCTAATAGACACGGGCGCTTCTATATCAGGAATCAAGTTGGAATGTTTAGAGCGTTTACAGATTCCTTACCATAAAGAGAGAGTTAGCGTAAAAGGTATTGGTGGATATTTGTATTCAGAGGGTTATGTGTATTTAACTCTTAATTATAACGAGCATAGTTTTCCATATAAATTTACAGTATTAAAAAAATTACCGTGTATAACTGACGGCATTTTGGGTCCAGACTTTTTAACACATTATAGAGCTATTTTAAATTTTGAAGTCAATACGTTACAATTGACCAATGACTCTAATCAAGTAAAATTAACATTCGAAAACAATCAGACAACGCGTAACGGCTACTATCTAACTATACCAGCACGTTGCGAATCTACGTATTACATTAATACGACATTAACAGAAGAGTGTGTGGTGTCAAATCAACAATTATGTGATGGTGTTTATTTAGCAAGTAGTATAAATAAACCGATTAACGGAAAAATGCCTATTCGAATTTTAAATACTCGAGACACAGATGTAAATTTAAATTATTTTCAAGTTAGCACTAATAAGTTAAACGAATACTATATTAATTGTCAATTTAATAGAAAAACTGTGGATTCAGAAAGGGTGAAAACTTTACTTTCCACATTAAACTTAAAAGGCTTGAATGTAGAGGAACAGAAGTCGATAGAATGTATATGTGCAAAATTTCCAGATATATTCCATCTACCAGGGGATAAATTATCCACTACCCCAATTTATGAACAGACAATTGACATGAAACCACATACTGTTCCAATTTATACCAAACCATATCGGGTCCCTTATTCTCAAAAACCGGAAATAGAGAAACAAGTCAAGAACATGTTAAATGACGGCATAATTGAGCCATTCCGAAGTGCATGGTCTAGTCCATTATTGTTGGTCCCCAAAAAATGTGACGCGGCCGGTAATAAAAAGTGGCGTGTCGTAATTGACTACCGCAAATTAAATAATAACATACAGGACGATAAATTTCCCTTGCCCAATATTAGCGAAATATTAGATTCCTTGGCAGGAGCTATGCTAATGTACTTTACTCATTTAGATTTAGCACAAGGATTTTTTCAAATTCCATTAAAAGAAAGCTGCAGACCTTATACGGCATTTACTACAGGTAATAATCAGTATCAGATGACTCGGATGCCAATGGGGCTCAAGGTTAGCCCCAGTAGTTTTAGTCGAATGATGACCATTGCAATGTCTGGCCTCAATTATGATAAATGTCTTATTTACCAAGACGATTTGGTAGTAATGGGTAGAAATTTGAGTATTCATAACCAAAATTTGATGGATGTTTTTTCAAGGTTGCGAAAGGTAAATTTAAAATTAAATCCCAATAAATGTACATTTCTGCAAAAAGAAATTCTTTATTTAGGACATACAGTCTCCGGAAAGGGTATTTTACCAGACCCAGAAAAAATTAAAGTAGTAGATAGTTATCCAAAGCCACAAAATGCTGACGAATTAAAGCGTTTTGTTGCCTTTGCGAACTATTACAGAAAGTTTATAAGAAACTTCGCCGAGTTAGCTTGTCCTTTAAACAAATTGTGTGGTAAAAACGTTAAGTATAATTGGACCAAAGACTGTGAGGATTCTTTTCAAATGCTAAAATCAGCTCTGATACACCCACCTGTCCTCCAGTATCCAAATTTCTCAGAAAGTAATGAGTTTGTATTACAAACCGATGCATCAGGAATTGCAATCGGCTCGGTGTTATGTAACGGAGATGGGCTGCCAGTAGCTTATGCAAGTCGTGGTTTGAATAAGGCCGAAATTAATTATCCTACTATTGAAAAGGAACTCTTAGCAATAGTGTGGAGTGTTAAATATTTTCGACCTTATTTATACGGTAGACGGTTTAAGATACAGACCGACCATCGACCTCTAGTTTATTTATTTTCTATGAGAGACCCATCTAGCAGACTACTGAAATTCAGACTGCAGTTAGAAGAATTTAACTTTACAATAGAATATATAAAAGGGAAATCAAACTCAGTGGCAGACGCACTGTCGCGAATAATAATTACATCAGAAGACTTAAAATCAATGAATGAACAGATAGTTGGTGTCATGACTAGAGCACAATTACGTCAATTGAAAATGAATAATGAAAAGAGCAATAATAACCAACCGGTGGATAATATGGACACGCACTCGAGGCCTGATCAACCAAGAGTAGTGGATATAATTAAAAAACCGAAGGATATTGTTGAACTTTCCTTAATAAACTCTAAGCAACTAAATTATTTACAAAAAAAAGGAATAATAATGGAAAAATACAAAAATTATAAATATGTGCCCAGCAAATTTATAATTTATTTACAAACAATGTCTCGATCTCCGATTACGCGAGTCGAATTGGTGAGAGACTTGATATGTTTATGTAAAAGTTATCGATAACTGAAATATGCATAATAAGAAACGACAACAATAAAGATTTCATAAGCGGGCTCATAAATGAAGTAAAAAGTTATGAAAAGTGGTCCGGACCACGAATTTGTGTTGTCAGTAATGTCCAGAGAATAAATAATATAGATAACAGGCGTGTGATATTAAATGACTTCCACTTATTGCCCACTAGTGGCCACGCGGGCATTAGGCGGATGGTAAATAATATTAAAAAATATTATTTTTGGCCAAGTTTGGAAAAAGATGTCACTGATTATGTCTCTAAATGTGAGCAATGTAAGAAACAAAAATATTCTAAACACACCAAGCAACCAATGCAGGTCACAACGACTGCAAATTCTGCACTAGAAAAAATATTTTTAGATATTGTGGGGCCGCTACCAACAGACATCAATAACTATAAATATATTTTGACTCTACAGTGCGAGTTATCGAAATTTACGGAGGCGTACCCCCTACACAATAAAGACACGGTAAGTGTAGCTCGTGCATTTGTTGATAATTTTATTTTAAGATATGGCATACCAAAAGAAATAGCGACCGATCGTGGGTCCGAGTTTATATCAAGTACTATGAGAGAGGTATGTCAAATCTTAAAAATCAACCAAATTTCGTCTACAGCATACCATCACGAAAGTATTGGAGCGCTGGAAAACAATCATAAAGCGATGGGTGCGTATCTTAGGATAAATTGTGAGAATCAAACGAGTACGTGGAGTACTTGGTTGCCGTATTGGTGTTTTTCATACAATAATACAGTACATACGGAGACCAAGTACACACCACATGAATTGGTGTTTGGCAAACGCTGCGTGTTACCGACAAATTTAGAAGGACATACCGTAGATCCTTTGTATGCTCATGACAATTACGCTCTCGAGCTAAAATATAGGCTACAAGTAGCGCAAAAAGATGCACATAGTAATTTAGTTAAGAGTAAGGTTAAGAGAAAGTATAAATATGATAGTAATATAAACCCTGTGTATTATAAAAAGGGAGATTTGTTATTATTAAAAAATATATCAGATAGTAAATTGGACCCCATTTATGTGGGACCTTATGTAGTTATTGACGACATGGATACTAATGTTAAAATTTTAAAAAGTGGAAAAGAATATATAGTTCACAAAAATAGAACTAAACTTTATAAAAATGACTAAAGTGAATGTGTGTTTACTAAATAAGCCTCTCCAGTGTCATGTATATCAATTTAGAACATTATATTCTTATGTTTCAATATTAATATGTGGTTTTAGGCCATAATTTGATTAAACTTACATTATGTTTATTTTATAAGTTTATATTATACCCTGCGCAGGTATACAATATTAAAATTAAAAATAATAATTATGTAATATTATTATTTTTTTTAAATAAAGGGGAAGGTGTGATGTAGTAGTTATAAGCTATATAATAAGGTGTCATTATTACAATATAGTCAGTGTATTCTCGAACCTCATTTTTTTTTTTTTTTTTTTTTTTAACGTGGTAAAATCATCAAATGAGTCCTCCCACCCAGGGCAGAGCGGGAGGGACTGTCAGACTTGTACTGACTAAAATCCACGGTGTCCTTCAGTAGCCCTTTATGTTCCAGGGTCACGGTAATTCTATGAGTCCCGCGACCCCGGCAGGCTTCGGCCCTCTAGAGGGGGGCCCCGTCATTATGCTGACACTCTTTGAAGCGCGCGTGGAACACAACGCGCCGTCGACCTGGGCATGGTCCATGGTCGGACAGCGAGTCGCCCATTACTCGCCGCCCGCATGCCCGCGCCTACGGTGGCCGGAGATCATCTGCCGACGTCCGGCGCCGTGGGCGTCTACCACTGCGGCTGGTGTGGAGGGAGGACGCTGTCCTCTCCCTCACGCGGCCCGCCTCCTTCTTCGCGAGCATGCCTGCTTCGCAGAAGGAGGCGACCGCTTCCCACTCCGTCTCGCCCCGCAGCATGGCCTCGACCAATGCCGGGCGCGAGAGGTCTCCGCCTATCGCCGCCGTGAGGACACGTCGGTGCTCTGCCCAAGCGGGGCAGTCCTGCACCGTATGCTCCACCGTGTCCTCCGGGCGGTCCTCGCAGTGGTGACACCCAGGCGTTTCCTCCTTCCCCATATGACACAGGTACCTCCCGAAACTTCCGTGTCCGGTGAGGACCTGCGTCACGCGGTAGGTCAGAACGCCGTGACGCCTATCCAGCCACTCCTCAAAGAGGGGTCTTACCGCCGCGATTGCGGCGTGCCCGTTCTCGAACCTCATTCGTTTCATTTGTCTCCTTAAACACCCGACCTTACAGTTGTACAAGTCCTCAAAGATAGTTTTCATGGCGTAGTCTTTTAAAGCTCCCGATCTAGGGGCCTAGACAAAATCCAAGCGTTTTCCGCACACGCGTTTTCTGTTCACGCTAAAGACTTGGCGTTAGCGTGTTGAAAATGGTAGACAAGTTACATTGGGAACGGAAAGCGCTCGTTCCGCAGCGTTTCCCGAAACACTCTATAATTAATCTATGGAATAGTGTGTAGCAAGTGTCATGGCGACACTTGCGTTTGAGTGTTCCTGTCAATGTCATACGCAATAGCACGATAACACTTTTATTCAAATAATTTTAGAAGTGTTGTGTGTGTTAAAAGTAATTGAAGAGTAATCTATCACAAAGAAAGTAAGTAAACAGCTGTAAATAATAATTAAAGTTAATGTAAAAACAGTAATGTAGTTAGTATTGTTGAATAAATTGAATATTAATATTCTTAATAAAAAACATAGTTATATAGCGATGAGTAATCAATATTTTATTAATTTTAGATGGAATCTAGACTTCGTGCGAGCCCCGAGCAATTTAATTAGCTGATAGAATTTATGGAAAGGCAGGTTTAATCCGATATTTTTCATTAATTCCAAAATTTTGACTAGTATTGTACCAACTTGAGATTATGGAATGCATAATGTAAACAACTTTACATTGGTACAATTATATGATTGTGGTTCTTACATTTGTTATTCTTATAAAATTAAACTCGATTCCAATCCTAAACACTTGCTTAATAAGTAGGGTATTAGAATGCCAAAGGCAAATTTTATGTTTACTGGCTACTCTTATTATCTCTTATTGTTTATCTAACCTAAAACGATGAACAAATTGCAAATCCGGCATTTCCACAATTTGCTCCATTTTACGACGATTTATTCTTGTTATACGACTTTGTAATGCTTCTTCATTATTTGTTGCCCACAATAATCTCAAAGTGTGCATTTTCGCTAAATAATTTTAATTAAAACACACAAAAAATATATCACTGTTTACTCTTCTAAGCGTTAGCATCAGGGTCCGATCTCCCGCTATTAAAGCGTGGTGCGGAAACGTCAAAATATCAATGGCGTTTGTCAAAAGTGCCACTTGTCTACCATTTCTATGAGGATTTTTGTCGTTTGTGTGTCACGCCCACTTCGTCGTTCCTTTCCGCATGAGGAATAATGACTTTGGGGCCGAGACAAAATCCCTTTTCTGTAAGCGTTAACGCCAACAGAAAAATCAAATTGTATGAAGTTGACATTTGCTAACCAGATGTCACGTGATCGCTGCTAAAGTGGTAGACAAAGTCATTATTCCTCATGCGGAAAGGAACGACGAAGTGGGCGTGACACACAAACGACAAAAATCCTCATAGAAATGGTAGACAAGTGGCACTTTTGACAAACGCCATTGATATTTTGACGTTTCCGCACCACGCTTTAATAGCAGGAGATCGGACCCTGATGCTAACACTTAGAAGAGTAAACAGTGGTATATTTTTTGTGTGTTTTAATTAAAATTATTTAGCGAAAATGCATACTTTGAGATTATTGTGGGCAACGAATAATGAAGAAGCATTACAAAGTCGTATAACAAGAATAAATCGTCGTAAAATGGAGCAAATTGTGGAAATGCCGGATTTGCAATTTGTTCATCGTTTTAGGTTAGATAAACAATAAGAGATAATAAGAGTAGCCAGTAAACATAAAATTTGCCTTTGGCATTCTAATACCCTACTTATTAAGCAAGTGTTTAGGTTTGGAATCGAGTTTAATTTTATAAGAATAACAAATGTAAGAACCACAATCATATAATTGTACCAATGTAAAGTTGTTTACATTATGCATTCCATAATCTCAAGTTGGTACAATACTAGTCAAAATTTTGGAATTAATGAAAAATATCGGATTAAACCTGCCTTTCCATAAATTCTATCAGCTAATTAAATTGCTCGGGGCTCGCACGAAGTCTAGATTCCATCTAAAATTAATAAAATATTGATTACTCATCGCTATATAACTATGTTTTTTATTAAGAATATTAATATTCAATTTATTCGACAATACTAACTACATTACTGTTTTTACATTAACTTTAATTATTATTTACAGCTGTTTACTTACTTTCTTTGTGATAGATTACTCTTCAATTACTTTTAACACACACAACACTTCTAAAATTATTTGAATAAAAGTGTTATCGCGCTATTGCGTATGACATTGACAGGAACACTCAAACGCAAGTGTCGCCATGACACTTGCTACACACTATTCCATAGATTAATTATAGAGTGTTTCGGGAAACGCTGCGGAACGAGCGCTTTCCGTTCCCAATGTAACTTGTCTACCATTTTCAACACGCTAACGCCAAGTCTTTGGCGTGAACAGAAAACGCGTGTGCGGAAAACGCTTGGATTTTGTCTAGGCCCCTTTGTCTACCACTTTAGCAGCGATCACGTGACATCTGGTTAGCAAATGTCAACTCCATACAATTTGATTTTTCTGTTGGCGTTAACGCTTACAGAAAAGGGATTTTGTCTCGGCCCCCTGGTATACGTAGAATGATGATAGCTTAGGTTCAAAGGACATCAACCACTTTGTATGGCGTTTGGGCTTGAACATGAACATAAAAATATTGCACTATTTTTGATTTTATTGAGTGGCTTACAGTACATAGAAAACATATATGTAGGAAGTTTTGTATCAAATTGTATAATAATAAAAAATAAAACTTCAAAACTTTAAAATAAAATCAATTTATTTGTAAAATTATTCATTTTCGTAAGTTAATAAAACGTGGTCTAAAAACTGGGCCGGTGGAGTTATATTTTCATACCTGGCCCAGCTTAAATACCATATCACAGACATGATGTGAGCGCAGCAACCTACAGTTCTTCGGCCGACTATGCAATTGCAGCAATAATGCTTAATAGCTTGTATGCCTTGATTATTATCTTCATATAATATATATACAAAATATATTTTACGGCCTATATGTCGGCTTTGTATTTTCCCTCGCAATAATGTGCAATTCTCGACCGAAGGAAATCCTTGTAAAAGCTCACTGGCTCTATCGATGCACACTTCAATAGTATAGGAACCATCATTTCTTATGTGCTCCCCATAATAAGACTGCCTGTTTAATCTGATATGTTCCACATGCTAATAACACAAGTTCATCAAATGTTAATCTAGGAAATTCAACAATTTCAATAGTAGCGTTTAAGTTGGAGAATTGTGTCCGTCTTCGATTTAAATTATTTTCAATTACATAATCAGCTAATATATTATTCGTGTGCAATTTTTCATTTACCAGATTTACAATTTGTCCTGCATCTGGTCTATCTGATACCCTTTGGTGGAACATGTTTATTAATGCGGCAGCTATTTTAAAATCCGTCATAGCATGAGTGGATGCAGTATTGAAAAATTCACTCCTAAATATTTTATAGGACATTTTAAAAATCCCATTTACTGCTTCGACAATCCACCTGCACATTGTGACCGTTCTTGACTTATTAGCTGCCGCTGTTGATAATTGAGTTTCACCTTGTTGTAGGGATAAAGGAAAGTGAACAGTATAGTTGCACTGTTGTAGTAAAGGGACACAATTCCTGAAACCCCTATCCAGCAAAAAAACATCCCCAGGTTGAAAATACCTTCGTAAAGTATTGTTTTCATTATTAAATTCATTAATCATGATATCTGCATCCGATGTTGTTGCTGGATAGGGACCAAGTACATCTATAATATAACCATCAGAACATACCATCATAAAAGGTTTCATGAGGTTCCTATACTTATGCAAAGAATAAGTATCTTTCTGGTATAAATAATTTGAACTTTTTTGTACATATAAATAGGTGCCATCCAGAATAATTATTGGGTTCCTATTTGCTCCACCGAACAGCTCATTAGGTATCATGAGATTTCTTGAAGCAATTTGAGCTCGTGTGATATGATTGATCCCTAAGTTTTGTGGAACAAAATCATCAGTAAGTATTTGCCGGACCTTTTTTAACAATCTTACTAAAGTGGTAGGGGGTGTATTTAATAGCGTTGATATCCGCTCGTTGCTGTCGCCAGTTCTTATTTTCATAAGATACGCAGCAAGAGCTAATGTGCCATTTCGCATATTATCTATTTGTTGCACATTAGTTTTTAATTCAAAAAACTGGTGCTTGGTTAAACCAGTCCAATAATGCACTGAGTCATCAGACATTTGTTGAATATTCGAAAAGTCTAATATTACTCTCTCTTTTATGAATGAAGCAAAGTCTTCTATGTGATTAGCGTTAAATATTGTATTGAATGCAAGTCATTACTCAAAATGTCAAAATTATTATTTCTTAAATGGAATTCACAAATCCTACATTGCTGTGGTACATAGTAATTGTACTCACTAAAAATAAAGACTCTAAGCCACAAAGGAATCCTTACTCTTTCTTCGGCAGTGCAACCAGGTAAGAAACAATGTGCTTGTGTATCTGGAGCTCTTCTCATGTGAGGTAAAAATATCGAACCAACTGGTGCTTCAACTCCCTGTTGTATTTCTGCGTTATTACCCTGCTGTACATCATCAATAGCATCCCTCCCAACATTGCGAGTACTGTGTCTGTCAGCTCTTTGCCAACAAGGATGACAGATTCTATCAGATGCCGTCAACTAAAACAAAAAAGAACATTATTATAATATGAAGAATGAATAACCTTATCATCATCAGCATCAACTGCCTATAATCATTAAACCCTGTTTTGCATACAGTCAGGTAAGGGATTGCTATTGTTGATCATAAGTAAATGCCTTATTCCCTGACATTTATAGGTATCTTTAAGTCTGCTTACACGTCACTTACAAGGAAAAAATAAAAAAACCTTAAAGATCTCTGCAATTACAATAGTGCACTATATGGTAAGACCACATAAAGCTGCTATTTTGGAACCTACATCATATTAAAAAAAAAACAATTACCTCACGTGGTTGAATCCATTGCAAAATCACACTTCTGATATGCCCCTCTCGTTCCGTGTTATTGCTTATCCCATGAGATCGAATCCTTAACAGTGAACACCTGCAGTTCACACATAACTGTCTGTGATGACCTGGATCTGAGCTCGTTAAAGCATCAGATGATGAACCTGCCACGCTGGCAGATGCATTCAATGCTATAATCCAACAAGGATGGCATACAAAGCTGTTCTGTCCAATCTGTAAAAAAAATATTTATGACAAATAATAAAAAAAAACCAGCAAATACAACAGATTGTTTTTGTAATTAAAGTATTAATTGAATTCTAAGTAGTATTTCAAATAATGGCCAACACCATGTCTTAAAAAATCTTGCTGTTGCAGACAGACAATAAAACATCATACCTCATCTCTTACGATTTAGGCTATTCGTATAGCAATCATCCTTGTAAAAATGATTTTTTTTTTATGTGCAATAGACTTTAAAATAATGATCGTCCAAAACTTTTCACTAGTGCGAGCCAACCCAACTATTCAATTGCAATTATGTACTTAATTATCTCAGAAGTTGGAACTTACCACTTGTGGTGCGATCCATTGCAGTATAACTCGCTGCACTTCCACAAGATTAATAATGTGTCTTCTCCTGTGAGTGATTTCAAGACCACAATTTATACAATGCATAGATTCACTAGGCAAAATCGGGAAGTCCATATTCATGCGCGGGTCGTCATGTAAAACGGGTTCATTATCCGAAGAAATGCCAGGGTAAACGTTTAAAGCGGGTTCTGAGTCCAAGAGTGAGCCGGGATCGTTAGGTAAAAAATCATCAGAATCCATTTTTAAAAGCGTAAGTTGTCAAAAATATCCAAAGTCGAAATAATATTCACAAACGAACAAGAGCACGAACACAGAGCGAATGACATTGACAATTGATCACCAATCGATTCTGGATCGGGGTTGCCAGTTCTCTGCACTAGGAATCAGTCGATCGGTATCGATTTCAAATCGATATATGTATATTATATTATGCTGAGCTGTTTTGCTTTGCGTTTTATTTTTGTATATTATGCTGAGCTGTTTTGCTTTGCGTAATTATTTTGGTAATGCCCATGTTGCATTCTAATTAGAATCTTCAAGAAAAGCACGCGTTAATAATACTCGCTACCATGACGGACAAAACTCAAATGAACGAAGACGAAATACCAATTACGACGATTATTACAATGGTTACGTTTATAACATTTTTTTCTCGATAAAAACTTTCTTCGTTTGTTCTACGTTGCGTAGGCAAGCTGATGATTTTTAACACTTCAAAAAAAAAAAGTTGTTCTACATAAACTATATTTTTTTATTTGTGTGAGGTTAAGATGATGATGATGCTAATGATGAATATTCCACAACGGCTAGATAAAGCTCGGTCTTCCATCAAACATTTTAATGTTTTGAAGCTCTCGAATTGAAACATCGAATATCGATGTTATTTTTTTTTAATTTTTATTTTGGCAACCCTTACTCAATGCATCCCGCATGTTGCACAGCAAAGCAACTGTCACCATAAATAATCAATTAAAAAACTTTTTTATTCGTTTTTAATATCATTTAGTTTGACACTCCCAAAAGAAACCAATGTTTACTAAATATTATTACTAAATTATTTATGAATTTCTTTTTTCCCAATACAGCTGTTCACCAGTTTGCCCATTTTGGTTGAAGTCCTTTGAGTCCAAGATATAAGAGTATTTATGTGAAACATTGTCCATATATAGCATGTTGTTGAACATTTCTAGTCTTGAATTATATAAAAAATTGAAGTTATTATTAAATTTGAAAGTTGGCAATGTAATAATTATATTTGTGTTCTTTATATCCAGCAATGTGTTTTTCATGTCAAAATAACATTTTGTAGTTTTAAAATCTTCCTCGCCGATCATAATTATACAGAAATCATTCTTAGTGTAATATCTGAGTTTTGACTGTATATCACGTAAAAGATGCATAATACTTGCGCCCGGTGTAAGATAATGACAAATTTGATATCTGTCCCGAAAATAATCTTCTGCTAAACTTTATACAACCTGTTTTTTTTTGATATCCCATAACTCTAGGGTTATATTCTGTAGGTAAAAATAATACCAAAACTCCTAGAATAGGTGGTCCAAAAATGCATCGTTTCGGAGATATCATCAATCATAATTAAATTAGGTCAAAATTGTCACCAGTATGACGAATCTTTACTTTTGCGAGGTTGCCAAACTTCGCAGTAGCGTAGTAAAATAAATAGTCAAATAAAATATGTAGGTATGTTG
Source organism: Noctua comes (assembly GCA_963082995.1). Classification (NCBI taxonomy): domain Eukaryota; kingdom Metazoa; phylum Arthropoda; class Insecta; order Lepidoptera; family Noctuidae; genus Noctua; species Noctua comes. The sequence goes on from OY720293.1 coordinate 1,528,376, forward strand.
GTATCGGGGCTTCCCGGCGGCAGCTAGTGAAGGGAAAGCTACCTTGTCGACATCGATGAAACCTAAGGGTAAGGGCGTAAGGGTGTTTTACATTAATAATCGTGACTTTGCCGAATTATTTTGAATGAAAAATGAAAAAAAAAAAAAACGAAGGATTGGAACATAACTCATATGCCAGTTGATTCTTTGATATGGCCTCAATCATACCCTAGAGTTATGGGATATCAAAAAAACACGTTGTATATTCTTGTTAGTTTTATTAGTACTAAAAATACATATGTTATTTTTCAATTTATTGTTGTCTGATTGTGTATTCTGCTTTGTCCCTTGCACATTCGCAGTTATCGGCGCCATCTGTGGACTGGAATGTGTACTAATAGTTTTCTGTCTATCATCAGTTTTAGTCACTTTTTCTTTAACTGTTATGTCCAAATCAGTTTGCGTTTGCTTTTTCAACAATTTTTTTGGTGTTGGAGATTTAGATGGACTAGCAAATTCTTCCGACTTAGATTTTCAATTTCCTTCTTTAGGTTTGCGTTTTCTAGGCTTAATGTGTCTATTTCTCCATTTGCACCATTTAATGTAATTGTGAGCTCCTCAATCTGTTTCTTTAATTGAGTGATTATATCAATATCATCATCCGATAAATCTGGCATACTGCACACAGTGCCATCTAGAGTGAAATTTGCATCACTATCATCCAAGTTCATATCGGAGGTCGAACGCGTGCGTGCGCGTCTCACAGTGACGTTTTCGGTTCCACTCATAGTTCTGCTATTTGTCGCCAGATGTCCCTTAACTGAAGTCGATAAAACAGTTCTAGGCTTTAGTTCAGCTACTGTTCGCATGAAGCGCTGACAAGACGTTCAAATTGTAAAAAGAAAAAACCGCCATCCCTTGTTGTTCACCATAGTTTTATCACAATAAAAAGTATTTAATGTCACTGCTTAACAATTATCACAACTTTACTAATGTGATTTAGAATTTTTCGTGGTAATTTTTGGTAGTATGAAGATATTGATTTGGTAGAATACTTTTAACTGTTTATGCACTGTCACTTTGTTTATAACGATTGTTTACATCTAAACCAGGGGCGTGCCGTCCATAGAGGCAATTAGGCAAAGCCTACCCTACCATTCCTACCAACAACGCTAAGTGCATTTATTTTAACTATGTAATAAAATAAACAAAATATTAAAAAAACAGTTAAAACTCCTGTTAGAACACTTGTAGCAACTTGTCGCGAACGGTAACGTAACTCAAACTTACAAGTAAGTTCGTGGCTATCAATTGCCAATTCTGTTAGGCACGAAGTGATCGTGCCTACATCTCATTCAAAAACTTACGCACACTGTTGCATATTTTTGTGTGTATGAACGCCATGAACGGCACACATGTATAGATTATGGGCGTAAACTCCGTCCACTGTAGACGATCACAACGTGCTATGATTGGCTAATCGCGAAATAGATTTATGAATGATTATGACATTAGAGCAGTGTTCCCAATTTGAGGACATTTCCCCGAACTGCGGGGAATTCGAGAAACAAAGACAGACATTATAGTTTCCTTAATGACTACTAGATACAATTAAAAAAACATGGTCTTATTGTCGAATTTAGACCTTCCACAAAAATGATAAATTGTATTTGTAAGATTTGCAAGAACCCCTATAAAATTATTAAAAACTACATGAATTTTATTTTTCGCTCTGATTTTTGGGGTGTTTGGAAATTAAGTAATGACAACACCACCGTTACTGTCGTCTGTCAGTATTATTATCCGGCAAAATTTTGTTATGCGCCTTTATAAAGGATCACGGTATGACAATGATGCATTTTATTTGGTAGTGTTTTTTTTAAAACAGATTGCGAAATAATTTTTTCTTGAGTAGCCATATTGTTTATTTGTTTCATGTGACAAGCAATTTATATGCGATCTTGAATGTTTTTATATCTTACTAAGTTATAACTTATAAGTAATTGGTTTTGATACGTACATTAATGTAAATATTATTTGTTAAGTACATTTACACTTAAAGATGATTTTCTGTTGTGAAGTGTGTGGTGATAACGTGTGTTTGTTAGAAGTTAAAAGCAATAAGTTTTCGCAATTATCGTTTAATGATAAGATTCAAGTGGTGTCTAAAGGTAGATGTATACCCGAATTACGAGAATTAATCCAAAAATATGATAATTCATCTCGTACTCGTCATTTCAATCCTCAAAATTATTCAACATTTAGCTGGCTGTGTGGGTGTTTACACGCAAATAAATTATTTTGTTTTCCGTGCATTTTGTTTAATGCTTCCAGTAAGTGGAGTGAGGGGTACATTGATTTGCATAATTTTCATTCGTCGGCAAAGAAACACGACCTATCAGAAAAACATCTAGAGGCATGTTTAAAGTTAAATACATTAATTTGGTAAATCACGTATTGAAACTAGTTTGCATCGTCAGAAAATCGTGATTTGAACCTTCAGAACCTTGAATAACGTGGTGAGTTCTTGTATTTATAACTTTTATTTTTACAGGCTTATTTTCAATGTTTTTTTTTTTCAAATTTTTACATCATTTTTTTTTGGTTAGGTTTAGGTTTCCTCAGAGGTGCCCTCCGGCTAGCCTAACCTCTGAGGAAACCTACCGCACGCCACTGATCTAAACTGAGGTTGTTTTTCAAGATAACACTTGTACGATATATTTATCGGTTAATGTTCACTTTAACTCACAATACGTAATTAATAACTTGATATTATAATTAAATTCATTTTTTAAAAACTTTCGGTAAGAAACTCAGTGTTTACACGACGGCAGCGCCATCTCTCGATGAATGACATAGGTTTAAGAATAACTGGATATTTTTTTATTATATCATATACCGGATGGTCTTTTCGTAACGCAGAAATCGCTGGTTCACATTGGCTTGCGATCGTTCCACGTACTGTCAAATTAGTGACCATTAATGTCTACAATTAACATAAAATGATTTAGAAAATCTACACCTAGAATTGGTTGTTTTACTTCACAAACGACAAATGTCCAATTAAAAGGTCTCCTTAATCTTAAGTCTAACGTTAGTGTCTTTGTTCTATAAGTTTTAATTTCTGTACCGTTTGCAGCAAATAGTTTAAAATCTGAATTTAAATCTAATTCGCTTTTTTTTCTTAATTAACACTTTTGGTAAAACAGAAATACATGCTCCTGAATCTATTAAGAACTTAATATTAAGTTTTCTATCACTTACTACTAGACGGTGATCCTTAACTGTCAAACTTCCCGCCACCGGTTGCAGTTCTGCTAGTTTTCCGACTTCGGTGGTGAGTTCTTACTTTTCCCGTTGCACGGGTCGATGCACTTCCTCGCTCTTTGTCCGTACTTCCAGTGATATGAACACAGCCAATCTGCATTCTCGGATGTCCTGCGTGGTCTTGACCTTGAGCGGCTACGTGAGAAATTCCTACGTCCACCTCTGCCTCTGTATCTTCCTCTTCCTCTGTCCATTTTATTTATCTTCAAGTTGATCTTCGCTATTTCTGCCATGATGGTTGCTATGTCGAATTTGTTCGTGGACTTCGCCTCACCACGCGCTACTTCATTGACTTGCGCGGACTGGTTAGTCTCCATGATTTCGTTTGCTATGATTGCCATTTCTTCCAGGTCCTTCGTAGATGTGACGGTAAGTACTGCTTGGACTGCCGACGGTAAGTGTCCTTGCCATAATATCTTTAATGTATCATCCTTTATCTTTTCTCTTGCTAATTCTTTCTTCTTGCGCAGTAGCTGACTAGGTTTCTGATCTCCTAACTCCATCTCTGATACAAATTTTTGCACTTGTCTAGTTTCAGATTCTTCATATATCTGCAGAAGGCGTTTCTTCAGTGCCTCAAATTTGCCAGTTTCCGAGGGATTTGCCAATATATCCGCTATTTGCTGGACAACATCCTTGCTGAGTTTTCCTACTATCATGTAATACTTGTTCAAGTCAGATGTTTTTTGCGGTGCTAAAATTGCTTCAACTTGCAAAAACCAAAGACGTTGGTTTTACAGCACTGGGTTGAGTTGGCGGGTACTGCGGATTCATTTTGATTATTACGCGCGACGCGTGCACATCGGATACGAGCGTGTGCTTATGTCGAGATCGGGACGTCGATCGTCGGGGTCACCACTGTAAGACTACTATGTCTTATTTAGGGTTGCCTACCGGGATATAAGAATGAAAGGCTCGAGAGTCAAATGCCAACTAGTTATATTTGTCGGATCCTGACGAGTATGTACTTAAAATTAAATAAAAACGCCTTTGTTAGGCGTTGTGCTGACTCTAGAGGTATGGTGTCCGATATGGACCATGGTCCCATGGAACGACAGTAATCGTTCGGGCGTGGTCGCGACACATACTCGTCTAGAAACTGCTCCGTGTTTCCTTTAAGTTCAGCGTATTTAGTTAGTACAGTAGTGTTAGTAATTGACTCTGTAACTATGAACCATGTACAAGTTAAAGGAGCTATTTCTCTAGTTCACCCGTATCCCATTCTGTGCCCACAACTGTTTGACACTATGTATGTCACTTAATATGTCCTGGCCGGGGTCCTATATACCAGGATGCGACATCTATATCTATACAATATATACTTATAATAAATCTGTAGAGAGGTCAATTCTTTACATGATATATATTTCCAAAATAACTATCAGGGGGTGATTAGGGATCGATACTGATGCCAAAAATGCAATCAGTAAAATTTTTGTCTGTCTGTCTGTCTGTCTGTATAACCGTTATAGAAACAAAAACTACTCGACGGATTTTAACGAAACTTGGTACAATTATTTTTCATACTCCTGAGTTGGTTATAGTATACTTTTCATCACGCTACAATCAATAGGAGCAGAGCAGTGAAGGGAAATTTTGGGAAAACGGGAGAAGTTACTCCATTTTTTAAGCTTCCGTCGCGTGTGCAACCTTAATGGTTAAAGCTACACAGAAATCATGTACGACGGAAATGTTTTCCTTAAAATTATATAAAAAATATCTCGCGTCAGCATATGTCTATCTTTTATGGTTGACTCACAATATCACGTGTAACTCCCGATAGCTTAGCAGTTCGAAGCTTTCTGATTATATTTGTCTACTCTTACGTTTATAACACTCTCAGTCATCCCTAATTAAAAAAGTTAACATTATTAACTATTCCATAAAAAAGAATCATAGAAATCGGTATAGAAACACCAAAGTTATACATGGAATACGCTAATAATAAGCCATCGCGCGTGAATACTGAATCATGCTATAAGGATTATTTTTGTATAAGGTCCGAGAATCGGTCGCCGCGCTCGACGCGTCTCGCGGCCGAAGGTATAAAAAGGCGAGGCGTCCGAGCGCGAGCTTCACGGATCGCCAGTGATCCGCGCATATTGGACCTCGAAAACACAGTGCCCAATCGACCGGAGAAGTTTTGTCATTGTGCCGTCAATTGGGGGTACATTGACAAAACTTTTTTCCGCCCGGACCGCCAATTTTATTATTTTTTTTTTCCCTGTGTTCGCGCAAGTGTTTTGCACTGGTGCGAGCACAGGGGGAGCGCCGTGCTGCCCGGTGCCTGGGGCACCGTTGCGGTCGCGGAGTCACGAAATAGCAGAGAAGCCCTAAGAAGAAGAAGAAGATGCCGAAGCCTGGCGCCCGCGGCTCGTTCGGCCGCGGTGACGCCGATGTCTCGGTGCCTCGTCCGGGGTTGGACCGGGCGACATCGTTACCAAATATTGGTGACGCGTTGCCCGGTGCAGCGCCAGCTGGACCCCCCCCTCCTCGTAGTGAGGAGAGGAAGAGGTCCGGAAAGAAGGGGACCGAAGAGGAAAGGAGGAAGAAGCCTGAAGTCGGATCGAGCGGATCAGGCGCGACGACTGCTGCGAGTGCGCGTGACCCGTCGGCGACATCGGCGCCTGCGCGCGTTGCGCCGGCACCATCGCCGTGTCAACCGCACGCCGTGGCAGTGCGACCGTCCGCCTTCCGTCCGGTGCCGATCCAGGCCCCGGGACCTGCCGCCGCGTTCCCAGGCCGCGCGCCGTCTGCGCGCGCCGCCACACCCGTCGTACGGGACGCCGCGCCTCTGTCGCGCGCAACCGTGCGAAACCTCGCGCCAACCGTGCGCGACCCCGTGCCACCCGCGCGCGTACCCGCGCCCGCATCGCGCGCCCCTCTGGCGGCGCCGCGTGCTGCCGCACCAACATCCGCGCCATACGTGCGCCCCACTGCGCGCCCTGTTGCGCGCACCACCGCCGCACCGCGTCCCGCCGCGTCGACAGCGCCCTCTGTGGCTGCGTCCGCGGTGGCCGCTTCCAGCCGCGGTGCCACAGCCCCGCGCCCCGCCGCCGCCAGCACCGGCCACAGCGTGCTGACCGGACCGGCGCAGGCGGAACGGGACCGTCGGCCTTTGCCGAGGTTGGCGCTTAGTGCCCGACCGACACCCTTGGCGCCTGTGGCGCCCGAATCGCCGGCGCCGCCCCGTGCCTCGGCCTACGACTCGCCGGCGGGACGATCGGCATGCTCGTCGCGAGCCGGCTCGAGCGTGTCGATGGTGTCCGCAGGCTCGGTCGACTCTGGGCCGGGTGCACTGGGCGGGCGCAGCCCACCTGCATCACCGACACCGTCGCTGGGATCCGGCTACGAGTTCCTGCCGGAGCCGCGTCCGCAGCGACGGCGCCGAAGCACGGACGAGTCAGAGGAGGAGGCGAAGCGGTACTGCCTCGACCCGCCGCGACCGCAGCGCGAGCGCGCGCCGCCGCGAGGGCAGGGCACCGCCAGGTCGCTCACCTTCGCCGAGGCGGCCCGGCGCACGCCACCCGCGTCGCCGTCGCCGACGCCGTCGCCGACACCGTCGACGCCTCCACCCTCAGGAAGAAGAGGACGCCCGGAGACATCACACGGGGTGAGTGCTTCTTCTCGCACTGCTGCTTCCACAGCTCAACCGGCGGCCCTAGAGGACGACGGAGCGGCCACCGGGAAGCCGAAGCCGAAGCCGCCCAAGCGGCCTAGGTATCCTCCGCTGGTGGTGGAGAGGCTGCCGGGATGGGCCGCGCACTTTAGGGCCATCAGTGCCAAACTGGGCCGACCACCCAGCGCCCGACCATACGGCGCTGGGGTTCGCTTCTCACCGGAGAGTGAGGAGGAATTTAGGTTGGTCCAGAGGTACCTGACTGGCCTGGAAAAGGAGTGCGGCATCTCTTGGTTTGCCTACTCACTGCCGGCGGAGCGAAGCATCAAGGTGGCCATCACGGGGCTGCCGGTAGACACCCCCCCGGAGGAGATTGAGGAGGAGCTCCGAGCGCTGGGGTACGAGCCGGAGTACGTGCGCCATATTAGGGCGCGCCAGGGACGACCCGGCTGCGTATTCCACGCAGTCATCAAGAGGACGCCGGAGGCCAGGTCCATCTTTGACATCTCCATATTCATGTGTATGAGGGGTGTCAAGATCGAGGCCTGGCGGGGAAAGCGTGGGCCCGCGCAGTGCCACAGGTGCCAGAAGTTCCGGCACTCGTCCCATCACTGCCACCGGCCGCTCGCCTGTGTCCGCTGTGGAGAAGGGCACGCCGCACGCGATTGCCCCCGCCCACGCGAGGAACCGGCGACGTGCGCCAACTGCGGGGGTGATCACCCCGCGAACAACGTGCGCTGCCCTTCATTCCAGGCAGAGCTGCGTAACAGGCGAGCCGGCACAGTCGCCGCCACGACCGCCGCGCGCCGACCTGCACAGGTCACTGAGAGGCCAACAGAAGTGGCCTCCACCGAGGCCCAAGGCGCGTCGCTGATGGCGGCGGCTAACGGGCCTACAAGCAGGAACGAAGCCCCCTCCTCCTCCAAGCGGCGGAGGATGCGGAAGAAGAGGCGAGGGGCCAAATGCAAGAAGCCGGAGCCCCCCCCCGCACCCAGAGAAGACACACGCCGGGCCGACCTTACCTCGACCCAGGCGCAGGCTGTCAAAACATCAAACCCACCGAAGGCGAGGCCGACAGCTGGTGCCGGCATAGCACGGCCCTCGGCCCTAGCACCACCATCACGCCCCTCGACGAGGAACACGAGCGCCGGCCCAGCTGCCGACGCCGAGAAGAAGAAGAAGGAGTTTACAGCCTGCGCCATTCAGCTGCTGATGGACCTCATCAAGGCCATCAGTCAAGGCCAAGACGCGGAGCTGGTCATCCTCGACGGCCTGGCCTCACTTCTTAAACTCTACCATGGCTAGGCCGTTGAGGGTGCTCCATTGGAACGCCCGCGGCCTTCGTGGTAAGGTTGCCCCCCTCCGCCGCTTACTTTACGAAGAGGACATCGACGTGGCGCTGATAAGCGAGACGCACCTGGGACAAGAGGACAAGCTCAGAGTCTCGGGTTTCCTCGCTTATAGGAAGGACGAAAGGTCGGCCAACAACGCCCCCTACCGTGGTCTGGCGGTACTAGTGCGGCGTAGGGTCGTCCATCAAGAGCTCCCCGTGCCGTCGCTCGGCTCGTTCTACGCGCTGGGTGTGCAGCTACACGTTGCCGGCGAGGATCTCGCCATCTACGCCTGTTACAAGGCGCCCTCGGCTAAACTGGACCCCACGGAGCTGAGGGCCCTTCTTGAGGCCAACAGCGGCGCGACGATCCTTGCCGGTGACCTTAACTGCAAGCACCCGGCGTGGAACTCGGCCGCGACTAACACGGCGGGCAGACGACTCTACGCGGACGCGGAAGCCTTCGGCTACACGGTGTCCGGCCCAGAGACGCCTACCCACTATCCGGACGCCCGCATTTACATGCCGGACGTGCTGGACATCGTGGCCTACCGAGGGCTACAGTGCCAGATCACGCAGCAGGTGTTAGACGACGAGATGCAGTCTGACCATCACCCTGTTCTCGTCGTCCTATCGGGGATGCCGACCCGACTGAAGCCCGCAGCGCCACGTCGACGCATCGACTGGGATGCCTTCAAGGATAAGACTGAGGCCACCATACCGACTCGGCCCCTGATTACCTCCGCGGACATAAATCAGACAGCCGATGACGTCACTGCTTGCATTCAACGCGCCTTAGAAGCGGCGACTACGACGGAGCCGCAGGGGAGAGTGCAGCAGCCGCCCTTGCCAGCTTATCTCCGTTCGATGATCGCCGTCAAGAGGCGCCTTCGCAAGCAGTGGCAGCAACTCAGATGCCCATCTCTTAAAAAGAAGCTGAATAGTCTCGCGGAGAAGATAAAGGCCGAGTTGAGATGCCGGGACGCCGAGAGCTGGGAGGAACGCATCGATGAGGCGGCCGGCAGCTGGCCATCCGCCCATCGTCTCTGCCGCCAGCTTACGAACACCCCAGCCCCGGTGCGCCCTCTACTGGACAGCGGCGGGGCGCTTAGGTATGTCGCTGAGGACCGCGCGGAGGTCTTCGCCGAGCACCTGGAGCGTCAGTTCCGACCGAACACGACCAGCGACGCCGCACATGTCGCAACAGTCGAGAAACACCTTGGGGAGTACTTCGCAACGCCGATAGCCCCCGAGGAGGACGCTGTATTTTTCTCGCCTGGGGCAGTCAGACGCGCCATCCTGAGGACAAAACCGAGGAAGGCCCCCGGTGCTGACGGTATCACCAACGCAGTGCTGCGCCACTTGCCGTACCGCTCGGTTGCGGCCCTGGCGCGCCTGTTTACGGCGATACTGCGCACCGGGACGTTTCCTTCCTCGTGGAAGGAGGGGCGCGTCATCATGCTGCCCAAGGCGGGGAAAAATATCCTGAAGCCGGAGAGCTATCGGCCCATCACCCTGCTGCCCACCATCTCCAAGGTGTTCGAGATGCTCCTGTTGCGGCATCTCCAGCCGCACATCTCGCCGCGGCCCGAGCAATTCGGGTTTAGGTCGGAACACAGTACGACGCTTCAGCTGTCGAGGGTACTGCACCACTTGGCGCAAGCCACCAACAAGAAGGAGTACGCGGTAGCAGTACTCCTCGACATGGAGAAGGCCTTCGACCGCGTGTGGCACGACGGCCTTGTGTACAAGCTGGCCACGTCCGACGCGCCTCGCCGCGTCGTCAAGGTGGTTCAGTCTTTCCTTTCAGACCGAAGTTTCCGCGTGGTGGTCGAGGGTGCGCTGTCCAGCGCCCGTCCGGTGCTGGCTGGCGTGCCGCAGGGCAGCTGCGTGTCGCCAGCGTGTTACTCACGTTACACCGACGACATTCCCACGACGCCAGAGGCGATGCTCGCGCTGTACGCCGACGACGCCGCGTACATTACCACCTCGCTTAATGCGAAGTACGCGGCGGTCAAGATGCAGCGCGCGCTCGACTTGCTGCCTGACTGGCTGTCGAAGTGGCGACTGTCGGTTAACGTGGGTAAGACGCAGGCGATGGTCACCGGATCAGCGCCCCTCCCACCACCCCTGACGCTACAAGGTGCCGACGTCGAGTGGTCGCCCCGGGTGAAGTACCTGGGCGTCACCATCGACCGTCGGCTCACCATGGGGCCTCATGTCCGCCAGGTCGCGGCGCGGGTCAAGGTCGCCCGCACGCTGCTTCACCCAGTGCTCTCGTCCCGGCTACCGGCGCGCGTCAAGTTGGGCGTGTATAAGACTTATATACGCTCGATACTGACGTACGCCGCCCCTGCATGGTTCGTCCTCGCGTGCGAGGGCCACAAAAAGCTTCTCCGCACGCAGCAAAGCTTTGCGTTGCGGACCATCGTCGCCGCCCCACGGCACGTGAGGAACGACATCATCCAGCGGGATCTCGGGATCGAGAGCCTGGACGCCTTCATCCGGCGCCTTGCGACGGGAATGTTCGCGCGTGCCGACGCATCTGCTTGGCCCCATGTCAAGCACATTGCGCCCTGGCATGCGCGCCCCCCTGACGCGAGGCGCCCCCTCCCCCGCGACCTGGTAGCGGACGATGCCCCCACCCCACCGGATATGACGCCCGGGTAAGCTGTACCAGGCTACACGCAGCTTACCTGCACAATGAGACTCTACACATCAAACACGCATCCGGCTGCGCGACGTGTTCTAAGTTAATATAGATGCGTCGCGTAGCTAAAAACACACATGCATCCTCTCCACACGCATGTAGACTCACGCGTGGGGGGCGCGCCGCAGGCTCGCAACCCACGCAGACACTGGGCGGTGTCACACAGTACAATACCGTCCTTACACACACAACGGCCTCTCAGTCCGGACCGTGACCGGCTAGCTCTGGAAGCGGGACGGGCGAGAGCCATACACCCTTCGTAGGTGCGTCGGAGTCGGCCCCTCTGTCGCTGGTCGTCCCCCGCCGGGCCTCCCCTGGGTAACCGGGGGTCTCACCTGGCGGGGACAGACCGCCGAGGCGCCGTGAAGAAATCAGCGCTGTGCCCACAGCGCTGTGGCGCGCCTACGAAAAATCACATAGCAATCACACACACCCAGACGCACGTGCCATACGTGCGTCAACAGGCCTAGCCAGTAAAGGCTAGCCAACGACGGGCCCGTCTTCACGGGCCAAGGTATGGCCTCCGCGGCAAGGGGGCGAAGCCCCGTAACCGCCTGCCGCGTCCCCTAGCGGGGACGCAGCGACATCCCAACGTCGCGAGCTTCACACAATTTTTGCCTGTTGATGCGAATAGACGTTCAGAGCGTTCGACCTTATTGACAGACAATGGTTCTCTATTGTGTCACCTAACTTTTTTATCCATAATTTAAAGTGCCATAACTTTTTTTGTCCTAATCATCATTTGTCCGAATGATAACTTACCCGAACTTAATATGACATAATATCACATGCCATAAAATTGAAATCCCTAAATATAATATGTCCTAAATCCGTTTGTCATAAATATTACAATTAATAACATACAAAAGACATAAAACCGTTTTCAATAAAAGTTATAAGTCCTAAATTCAAATTACATAATGTTTATTTATAATAATAATATTCTTAGAACAAATTTGTATAATAAAGCTTTTGCTATGAACTTCTCTCTCTTATAATTTTTTATTATACATAAATAAATATATTATACATGTACTCAATAAAGCAGTTGATTGTGAACATGTGGTTTTTGTAAGCAAGCAAGCATGCAGCATGCAAGCAAGCATGAAGCATGCAAGCAAGCATGCAGCAGGCAAGCAAGCACGCAGCATGCAGCATGCAAGCAAACACACAGCATACAAGCAAGCATGCAACATGCAGCAGGCATGGTTTCTGTCACGGCTCCGGCGCTGCGGGGCTCCGGCGGTCCCACGCGAGTTTATCGTCGCAGATGGGTTTAACGTTCACCACGGCGAGTGTTACAACCACCTGCTCCTCAACTCGCGGGCCGCCTCGCCCCTCCACGCCTACGCCATTTTAAATTACACTCTAGGGGTAGAGCAGACAAGACTGCGTGGAGTCGGATGTACAGCGATTCGTTTCTGTCACTAAAACCTAATTTTTAGCAAATGTTTTAGACTAAAAAAATTATTATAAATGAACATTCGGAATAATACACATTATTTATCACAATACTTAGGACATATAACTTTAGGTCATGTAAAATTAGGAGATTCAATTATTATAGTACTCGATATTATGACAGAAAATACTTTTAGAACTAAAGATAATTATGTTAAACAAAATTTCGGGATAACATTATGGTTACTGAAGTTTATAGCATACATGTTATGGATAATGATTTTCGGACAAACAATTTTAGGAGAAGAAAGGGAGTACCACAGACAATACTTAATTGATATTAACAAACCGAGCTTATCAGCGCGACTTTTAGTCTTTGATAATTTATTTTTAGATTCCTTTTGTTGTTATTTTATAAAATAGGTATTAGTTATTTTGGTAGTGTTTAAATATTCGTACAAATTACAATTATTAATAGTTTACATTTTATTTCTTTTTAGGTGAAGTAGTAGTAGGTACGCATAGATTTTTAGATATTGATAGGTAAGTTTTGGCTAATTTACGTTCACTTTTTATACCTATTAGTTTTATTTTCATTTACGTTTTAGCTTTATTTTTATTTGCCTGCATCAATGCCACCTAAAAAACGATTATCTTTATCTCGAAATTCGAGAAAAGCTGAGAGAATGAGAAATAGGCGTTCTCAAGAATCGGCAGAGGAAAGAGCACATCGGTTAAATTCTATGAGAGTTAGTGCCTCAACTTCTCGAGCCAATGAAAGCTCTCCCGAGAGAGAGATGCGATTAGCAGCTGACAGAGCGAGACGAGCTTCATCACGGGGGTCTCAAAGCTCTTCTCAACGAGAGCTAAGGCATACCATTGACCGAGAACAACATGTGTTATCCCGAGAAGCTGAAACTGCTTCACAACGAGAATTGCGACTCACAGCTGACCGCGAACGGCATACATTATCTCGCGAGTCCGAAACCTAGACTGAGAGGGAATTACGTCTCACAGCTGAGCGTGGGAATTCCACCCCTAAAGGGGTAAAATAGGGGATGGAAGTTTGTATGAAAGTCTGTCAGTTTTGAAGTTAGGATCTTCAAATTTTGTGTTTAGGCTGAAGATTGAAAATTAATTTCTACGTGTCTCGGCGTTTTTGGTAATTCTACCCCTGAGGGTTAAAAAGGGGGGTGAAGGTAAGTAATCGGATATTTACGACATCCACGCGGGCGCAGCCGCGGGCAAAAGCTAGTATTTAATAATAACTTACTTTATATACTTGTCTGAGGTGTGTGGGTATGCGTATGTATGTGTGTGTGTGTGTGTGTGTGTTCCCACACTATTTACGGTATAGAGTACGGTATCCGGTTATAATATACAATGTCGCCCATGCGCATGTGACCGCACGTAATTTTCTGAACTTGTTCTGCAAACATTCATTTGGGTCGGATATAATGCTGCAACGATACTCCATAAAAAGCAGTAGTTATCTCTGTTTTTAATATTAAACAACTTCTAGTAGTATGCAATTAGATTTGTGCAAATTAGTTCTCAAATGATACTGATATTCAATTTTAGGTATTTCAATGTGACATTTCTGACATTTTATTATTATATCATTGTTATTTGTTCTGATTCCGGGTCTAGGTGTAACTATAAAAAAGAAAAAAAAGAAAACAATGAACATTAAATCAAATTCAATATAATATGAATTACTATTACTTAATTTCTATAGTACGATTACACGATTTATTTATATGCATAAGTAAGTACCATCTAAGATTGCTATTGCATTAGAATAGATTTACATCTTCGATCTATTTAATAAATAGATTTATAAACATGTAAGTATAGCAATAGTGTATATCTATAATAATGAAATCGCGATCTGCCTATTATTAGTTACATAATTTTACTATTAAGTGATATAAAAATTAGAAGAGAGTAATACAAAAAAAAGTATGTCGGATTTTGTCAGGATATTTCTGTTAGGCTCGTACATCATGTGGGCAGACCATGGGTTCGAGCAATGAAAATACACTAGGTGCGATACAAAATCAAAATCAAAGTCAAAGCATTTATTTCAAATAGGCCAGTTACAGGCACTTTTGAATTGTCGAAACAAAGACAACAATAGCTACAGTCCCAGTCACAAGGCATAAAAACTGTGAAAGTACTGTAGTTGCCCATTCCCTAACGTAGATCTCTATGGAGAAGAACGGGCAAGAAACTCCATGGACACTCTTTTAAATCAGAATACTTTACACTGTTTATAATAAACTAACAAATTACTTGACATTACAATTTAACACAATTACACGGGGCACAATGAATCGGGTACAGTTCCAAGACGTCTCAACTCCTTCGCGATCAGACACTCAATGTCCTCCTCGCCTCCGAGCTGTAACATCAGGGCTCTGTAGAAGCCACGCTGTGGTGGGGGTAGACTCGTAAGTAGGTCACGTGACATCACCACCAGCGGACTTGCGATCCATTTCATGTCCGTACTAATGACCCGTTCCGACAAGTATATAAGTGAATGGGCATTTTTTTAAATTAAGTCCTAGTTCAATAATAGTTACTTACAAATGTTGGTGGGCACTTAACATACTCTTTACGTGTAGCCACAATAAAATTAGACAAAAGTTGCCAAGCATCTGTATTGTCAAAGGTCTGGTTTTTAAGTGTGACAATTGCTTGGCGCCACCTATTCATTGGCGGAACTTTCTCTATTTCATCGCACCGGTATATTTTCAAATCAATATAGTGCGTTCCCGGCTTGTTTTCATAGATTTGGCGCGAATGGCCGCTTGCAAGGCGTCGTGTTATATATGAAGTTAACGGTGTTTTACCAGTAACTGCAGGGAGCTCTTTCTCGTCGTCCTCGCTATCGGTTCCAAACAGATCGTAGACTGTGCACTTCTTTGGGGGGATGGGTTTGATATGCGGCTTCTTTGAAGTTGATGGACGGGGCGGCGCCGGCGAACGCGCACGGCAGGCGTCGCGGTAGTGGACGGACTTGCTCTCGATGGTAACGACTACGATTCTCGTGCCGGCTCCGTCATGTGAGTTGATGTGTGCTTCCTTTTCCGTCCGTCGTGCTTCTTTTTTGGAACCTGAGGTTTCTCGTCGACATCGGAGGGAAAAAGGGTCTCGGCGTTTTCGTGCGACCTGAAATGGACAGAAACAAATAAATATTAATATAATCAAGTAATTATTCAAGCGCACATCCCAGTTTGATATAATTATGAGATAGGTACACTACACTAATTTATTATCATTTTATCATATCTATCTACACCTAATATTGAAATACATCTTTTTAGAATACTGAAACATAGCCATCACAGAAATAATACTCTAGTACACCACAATACTATATTGTTCTCGATTAACTGTACAACATAAATTGAAGAGCAGATTTATTGCTGTGAGGAATAATAACTTATTGCTCGATTCGGGGGTCGAACCCCTTTGGTGCTTAGCTGTTGCTGCAACTACTTAAAACACATTGCTACTACTGCGATAGTAAAAAAATAAGTTAAAGTATATTTTTAATTAAAGAACTACTTACATGTTTCCTTATTGCAGGTTGATTCTTGGTAAGTACTTGATGTTAATCTGGAGCT
Source organism: Noctua comes (assembly GCA_963082995.1). Taxonomy (NCBI): domain Eukaryota; kingdom Metazoa; phylum Arthropoda; class Insecta; order Lepidoptera; family Noctuidae; genus Noctua; species Noctua comes. Next base: position 1,544,374 of record OY720293.1, read on the forward strand.
CCAGGTAGCTGAAGTGATGCACCTAATTCACTCTCCAATGTTTAAACAGCCGGGATTCACGTGAGGTGTTTCCATATGTGTAATGCACGGGTGACCCTATAATCCTGACTCAGGACTTCTTCACAGGACAAATGCTTTGCAATCATAACTAGATCTACAAATCTCAAACTTATGATATCTAAATTATACATTAATATTTGAATAGGTATATAGTAAAACCTGGTATATGGTTAAACCTGGTGATATTGTGAGTGTGTTTTGCCGTGACTTAGTATCGAGTTCCAATAGTGCGCGTAGCAAAAGACAAAGAAAGAGGGTAGATAGATTTGTCTGCTCTTAACAATTTATTTTTCCATCCACCCGCATTCTCCAGTCAACCCGCGATCATGGCGCTTGCAACAGCGCCGAAATATCGGGAGCTCAAAATAATGAACAATCACGGAAGATATCCCGTAAGTGACAGTATAAGTTTAGTTGTAAACCGTGAAAGCTTGAAACAGTGTTTGAGGTATATAGTAGCTACCTTCCAAGTCTTACATACTAGTTAAATACCGCGACTTCGTTTATATAATATTTATTTGTCGGAACCGGTCATTAGTACGGACATGAAATGAATCGCAAGTCCGCTGGTGGTGAGGTCACGCGACCTACTTACAAGTCTACCCCAACCACAGCGTGGCTTCTACAGAGCCCTGATGTTACAGCTCGGAGGCGAGGACGACATTGAATGTCTGATCGCAGCAGAGTTGAGACGTCTTGAAACTGTACCCGATTCATTGTGCCCCGTGTTATTGTGTTAAATTGTAATGTCAAGTAATTTGTTAGTTTATTATAAACAGTGTTTCGCACCTAGTGTATTTTCATTGCACGAAACCCATGGTCTACCCACATGATGTACGAGCCTAACAGAAATATCCTGAAAAAATCCGACATCAGAACTGGGATCAAATCGTGCTAACGAAATCATAGGCGGGGACAGTGGCAATAACATTCAGTGACGGTTACTTTTTACCCGACTGCGGCGAAGCCCAAAAGGAGGGTTATGTGTTTGACCTGTATGTTTGTATGTACGTTTGTATGTTCCCTCGTAACTCTTAAACGGATGAACGGATTTGGAATTGTACGTCGTTAGGTTCGTCTTGGAAGCGCGAGTGTCATTGGCACATTAAAATAAAGAAACAAAGAAAAATGGTGGATTTCGGGTGCCATATCGTGGAGTTCAAATTATTTTTTTCTTCCTGTACCATCGAGTGGGGTATCAAAATGAAGGGGTTTAAAAGATGATTACAAATATATATATTTAACTTATATGTTTAAAAGTAATTCAAAGTGCCAAATCCTATAAAAAGGAAGAAAAATCGTATACAGGGTATCCCACGGCTATGCCACACGGAAGGACCTTAAATATTGTATATGTCGCCGCAAGAGCATCTATCTGCTAAGAATATTAGTTAATTTAATTAATAACCAACTTATAATGTCTCATCCATCATAATATTGATCGTGCCATCTGTGGGTTCCAAGAACAATTATTACAATGACCTGTATCGATTGACAGAAGAGATAAGCGCCATCTAATGGTCTCTGTATTAACTAGTACTGAGATAGTTCGAGATAAGATCTTCTGAAGATTAATTTATTAAACGAAAGTCTAGCTAGAACTATAGTTAAAATTAAGATAAGCAAATATTTGACAATTGGGATTTTAACAATGCTCATTTAACACTAAGAATTGTTTTGAGGCAACATTCCACAATATTGTGGAAGATGGCGCCGAATACGATTTTAATGATCAATAACTCAATTTATAATTTGAAACTACAACTAAATCAGTTTCTGTAACTAATTACAAACTGAAAAGTAACAAGATTATTTTACAGAGCAATGTATTAGTGAAAGACCTGTTTGTATTAAATCCTTTGATCTGCCGGAAATGGTTTTAAGCAAGATCCCATTGTTGTAAAAAAGTAATGAAGCCACTAATTAGTTTTAACTCAATAACGCCTTTGCATTTATGAATATTGGCATTGTTTAATTATTAGAGTAATTATTGTGAAGTATTCTAGTATTGTTTGTAAGTTTTAATGAACTTACTATGTAATAAATTACTGTACTGGCGGTGTGGCACTTCCGCCGGGAGAGAGAGAACACGCGTAGGTACAACGAGAAGTCGAGTTAGTTAGCTCGCGATTAGAAAACAATTAAAGTATGTAATTTAAAGTGGTTTTTGAAGTGAACAATATTACGTTGTGTAATTTGTGTAAATGAGAACTGTAACACGAATTAAAAGAGTGTGTAAGGACTTTCTTAGCCCGTTCTTCTCCTTATGAACAATCATGTTTGCGAACGGGTGGCTCAACTTGTAAATGGTTTAATAGAAATAAACGTTTGAAGTTTGAGCCAAGTATTGTGTGTGATTTAAACTACCCAACTACCTATCTACCAACAAAAGAATCATGTCACGAGAAGACAATGTGGCGGAATGGCGGATGGCGTTGATATTTGGGATTAATGTTCCTCCTACTCCATTCTCTGTCATAATATCAGAAGAGGTGATAACTCTTGCGCGCTGCTTATGCATGCCGGACATCCGAAGACTTACATGGAACTGCGAAACCTACTTGCATGGTCATGGCCGAGGGCGTGCCTTAAGACTTGATATGGAATCGTAAACATGATGCTTTTCAAGAGCGAGCGACTTGGCTGCCACAGCCAATGTACGGTGTTAAGTGGCAATGGACAGGAAGATACTGCAGACTATGACAGTCAAAGAGTTGGCGCATTTTTATCCAAGTGGCTGACAGTCATTAACATGATAATATTATGGCTTAGTGCAACTTGAACACACAACCCAAGTCAGACCCTAAGAACACATTATGAAAATGCAATTTACATCTCTAAACAAACAATGAAGTTGTATGTGACGGACAACTTAATAGTACACTCAAAATGACTAACATTAACAGCACAGAATAACCGAACAGCAGAATAAAGATTGGACACCGGGAAAGCATAACAATAAATAAAACTGCTGATGGATACCCACATCAATCCCGGGAAGTATTTTGTTTTTATAAATTTTAGTATTTTGTTACTGTAGATATTTACAGTTAACAATATTTTATCTTGTCACATCACACACTGGCTAGGTTAATGCCACCTTTAACTTGACACCTGTGGATGTGAAATAATAAGTTAACACAACAGCTTTAATCAATCCATTTAATTATTTATTAGATAGGTAGTTCCTATCTACCAACAAAAGAATCATGTCACGAGAAGACAATGTGGCGGAATGGCGGATGGCGTTGATATTTGGGATTAATGTTCCTCCAACTCCATTCTCTGTCATAATATATATAAATGATTTTAATGATTTAATTTTAACTGAAGAGTATGTGCATAAACTTCCAAGTCAATAGATCCCCGAGAATAAAAAGTTTCACATAAAATTCAACGCCCTATTTCACCATCTTAGGGGTGGAATTTGAAAAACCCTTTCTTAGTGTATACCTACTCTTCACAAAGAATACACCCTCCAAATTTCATGTCTCCAGGACCAGCGGATTTGGGCAGTGCGTTGATATATGAGTTAGTCAGTCAGGACTTTGAATTTTATATGTATAGATTTTGTTCAAGAAAATGAATTATAGACAAACTGAACTAAGACGTACCTATTATTTCAGAGATTCACCATACAAAGATAAGTAAATCAAGTCTTCTAAAAACAACGCACCGTATAATTAAAAAAAGATTAAATCGTCTGCGAAAGCTTTCAAGTTACTAAACTAAAAAGCTGGAAATAAAAAAGTAATTGAAAAAACTAAAAAACCCGACTGAAAAAACTGAAAAGCATAAAACAAGCACATTTTAAATTAAATAAAAGTTGGAAGCAGGCGGGGCCCATTCCATTTTCATAATTTTATATTCAAATGGGCCCCGCCTGGTTCCAACTTTTATTTAATTTAAAATGTGCTTGTTTTATGCTTTTCAGTTTTTTCAGTCGGGTTTTTTATTGAAATAGCCGAGTGCGATTAGACAAAAAGTAGGGTAGACTGGGTACGCTTGAAACGGTGGACGGACGCTTTGTTTCAAAAGCGAATATCTCGTGAACTGTACGTGATAAAGTGAGGGGTACAACGGAAGAAAGAAGCCGAAACGCGAATTTAATTGTTGCATCTCTCTCCGCGAGCTGTGGTTGTGTGCAGCAGGCCCCATTGTGTTTTTTTTAAGCAAAATCTACCCTACTCAAAAACCAGTGAATAGCAAGCTAGTGTGTTGCGCAAGCGCTCGATTTGGCGGTGATCTATTTCGCTGTTGATTATAATTACGATTATCGTGGCTCGTGAGTTGTTCCTAGTTGTGTGCTATTGTGCTAAGTGCGGGTATTGTAAGGTTTTTTTTAGGGTTTTTACGTAGAATTTACTGGTACTTAGTTAATTTCGTTAATTAACTACAGCGGCGGTACATCGATAACGGTCGGAAGTGGTGGATAGCCATTGAAACGGAGTCCGTTGCACGCTTGTAGTGCGTCATCGCTGACTTGTTTCTTGTTGCGCATGCAATAGAAGGAATACAGTTTAGGTCAAAGTCAAAGTCAAAAACGTTTATTGCGAACTAAGTGTAAAATGTGGTGTTATGTTATTTTGACATTAAGTAAGGCATTGAAGGGTTTCGCATCTACATGGCTGTGGCCTATCCAGGTGTGTCGTGAGACCGGTTTAGGGAATTGTTCAAGGCCAGTTTCGTGGGCGTCGAAACTTCTACGGCTTTCATTAACCTGAGTGGTGACAGGCCAAAAGGAAGCCCCCACAGATGTGCGCGCTGGCAGCGAGAGGCGTAGGATGTTTATACCGCTACCTCCAATCAAGTGTCACGTGTGCGACGACGGGCCGAGACGCGGCCAAGTGGATGGTGGTACGAGGGGGACCGGCGTCGGGAAGCCGTTGCCTGTGCCGACTACTGCAGGCATTGGGCGGCGACAGCAGGCCAATGGCGGCTCACTGGTGTGCTTCAAGTGTGGCACGCCGGGCCATATCGCCATTCGCTGCACAGCAGGCAGGTCCAGCGCTGCTGTACCAGTGGAGAAGCCAGTTGACCTTTGCATCGTCGAGCCCATCCGGAATATTAAAGCACTTTGGTGAGTGTTTCAAATTTGATTTTGATTGTGGAACTGAATGTTCCTTAATGAAAGAGTAAATATTGCTTGTAAATTTGGATTAATTAAGATTTTGGATGGTGATCGTTATAAACTGAAAACTTTGAATTCTAAGTACTTCTATACACACGGTAGGCTAAGGAAGATGCCACAGCGGGTCACGTACCAGTCGATGTTGATAAAGATTTTGATGATGATGATCGAGCTTAAGTTGTGGTAGAAGGTCGAAGCTTTCTATCGACTGTATTGTGTTCCACCGTACCAGTAGGCGATGTGCGTTTAACTCTGGCGGAGGTTGGGGTCTGGAGAGACCGTATTGTTCGACCGTACCAGTGGTTATTACGTAGTCGTAGCCCAGTAGAAATCGGTATCTCTTGAGGCAACTCAAGTAGTCCGTGGGTAGGCGATAGGCGTTTAACTCTGGTGCAGGTCGGGATCTGGAAAGACCGTAGTGTGTAGTCAGAGGGTGATACACACGGGTGATCCATTTGATGGATGCGCGAGTTTTGATCCATGCGCTGGATGTGTGAGAGCAATGCGATTGCTGGTTGTCTAGAGAGCCGTGGCATCAGAGGTTTTACTCGAGGGTTTATGTAAGCTGCCAGTTTTTGGTTGCAAGAGTTTAAAAGGTTGATTCGAACGACTATGGTACATGGCCCAAAGGGTGACCCATTTTCGATTACTCTCAAAGTTACCATGTTTGATTTTATAAGGGTAGTGATTGTTGTATTTTCGATTATTTCCAATTTAACCGTGTTTGATTTAATCAAAGAGTAGAATTTGGTTAAAATAAAACAGAGTTCTAACATTTCCTTACTTATCGGGTCGGTGACAACCCGATATATGTTGAGTTTGGTCAGGAGTGACCGAGTGGAACAAAATTCTGTCGTGGAGTTTGTTTGTTCGCAGGGTAACCATCACACGAGGACGTGTGCAAGCAGGATGGCCGTGTCGGAACCGGTCATTAGTACGGACATGAAATGAATCGCAAGTCCGCTGGTGGTGAGGTCACGCGACCTACTTACAAGTCTACCCCAACCACAGCGTGGCTTCTACAGAGCCCTGATGTTACAGCTCGATGGCGAGGACGACATTAAATGTCTGATCGCAGCGGAGTTGAGACGTCTTGGAACTGTACCCGATTCATTGTGCCCCGTGTTATTGTGTTAAATTGTAATGTCAAGTAATTTGTTAGTTTTGTAGTGGCCTACAAGCATACGTCCGGCCGCCACCGAGCGCCGCGGCTCACTGGAGCGCCCGGCTGCGCGCACTCTCAATGGTTCGTGGTGTGGGAGCGTATACAGTGACGACATGAGCTTGTTATCTGCGCCGCGTTCATCGCTTGACTGAGGCAAACGTTGGGATGTCGCTGCGTCCCCGCTAGGGGACGCGGCAGGCGGTAACGGGGCTCCGCCCCCTTGCCGCGGAGGCCATACCTTGGCCCGTTAACACGGGACCCGTCGTTGTGTTGCCTTACTCGGCTGGCCTGACGACGCACGTATGGCACGTGCATCTGGGTGTGTGTGGTTGCTATGAGAATTTTCGTAGGCGCGCCACAGCGCTGTAGGCACAGCGCTGATTTCTTCACGGCGCCTCGGCGGTCTGTCCCCGCCAGGTGAGACCCCCAGTTACCCAGGGGAGGCCCGGCGGGGGACGACCAGCTACAGAGGGGCCGACTCCGACGCACCTACGAAGGATGTATGGCTCTCGTCCGCCCCGCTTCCAGAGCTAGCCGGTCGCGGTCCGGACTAAGAGGCCGTTGTGAGTGTAAGGGCGGTATTGTATTGTGTGACACCGCCCAGTGTCTGCGTAGGTTGCGAGCCAGCGGCGCGCCCCTTGCGCGTGAGTCCACGTGTGTGTAGAGAGGGTGCATGTGTGGTTTAGCTACGCGACGCACTTATATTAACTTAGAATACGTCGCGCAGCTGAATGCGTGTTTGAAATGTTGAGTCTTATTGTGCAGGTAAGCTGCGTGTAACCTGGTACAGCTTACCCGGGCGTCAAATCCGGTGGGGTGGGGTCATCGTCCGCTACCAGGTCGCGGGGGAGGGGGCGCCTCGCGTCAGGGGGGCGCGCATGCCAGGGCGCAATGTGCTTGACGTGGGGCCAAGCGGATGCGTCGGCACGCGCGAACATTCCCGTCGCAAGGCGCCGGATGAAAGCGTCCAGGCTCTCGATCCCGAGATCCCGCTGAATGACGTCGTTCCTCACAGGCCGTGGGGCGGCGACAATGGTCCGCAACGCAAAGTTCTGCTGCGTGCGGAGAAGCTTCTTGTGGCCCTCGCACGCGAGGACGAACCATGCAGGGGCGGCGTACGTCAATATCGAGCGTATATAGGTTTTATACACGCCCAACTTGACGCGCGCCGGTAGCCTAGACGAGAGCACTGGGTGGAGCAGGTTGCGGGCGACCTTGACCCGCGCCGCGACCTGGCGGACATGAGGACCCATGGTGAGCCGACGGTCGATGGTGACGCCCAGGTACTTCACCCGGGGCGACCACGCGACGTCGGCGCCTTGTAGCGTCAGGCGTGGTGGGAGGGGCGCTGATCCGACGACCATCGCCTGCGTCTTACCCACGTTAACTGACAGCCGCCACTTCGACAGCCAGTCAGGCAGCAGGTTTAGCGCGCGCTGCATCTTCACCGCCGCGTACTTTGCGTTGAGCGAGGTGGTAATGTACGCGGCGTCGTCGGTGTACAGTGCGAGCATCGCCTCTGGCGTCGTGGGGATGTCGTCGGTGTAACGTGAGTAACACGCTGGCGACACGCAGCTGCCCTGCGGCACGCCTGCCAGCACCGGGCGGGCGCTAGACAGCGCGCCCTCGACCACCACGCGGAAACTCCGATCTGTAAGGAAAGACTGGACCACCTTGACAACGCGGCGAGGCGCGTCGGACGTGGCCAGCTTAAATATAAGGCCGTCGTGCCACACGCGGTCGAAGGCCTTCTCCATGTCGAGGAGTACTGCCACCGCGTACTCCTTCTTGTTCATGGCCTGCGCCAGGTGGTGCAGTACCCTCGACAGCTGAAGCGTCGTGCTGTGTTCCGACCTAAACCCGAATTGTTCAGGCCGCGGCGAGATGTGCGGCTGGAGATGTCATGTGACTGAGGCAAAAGATGTGGCGGGGCGCTTTTATACTCCGCGCGCGTTGTCTCATTTCCAAAGTATTTTGGTTTTGTGTAGCTTGTCTGTGATTGGTGTTTTCACTAAGTGCTAGGCCAACCACTAATTGCACATTGTATTTTTAGCTTATAAGTAGTACACGAGACCCAAGTATTTGGTTTACAGTTTATATGTGTGGGTAAAGTCATAGTTATGCACACAAACACAAAATAAAACGAGCGAGCTCAGTTTTTATTAGTGTGCGTGTGGCACATCAACTACCATATACCAATATATGGTCATCATTCACTTATGATGCTGAAGGAGATATAATATTTTGCATGATGTTACTATAGCAATCTTGGCACAATGGCTATCGTCTTTGGTCACTGAACGAGAAGTCGTAAGTTCAAATCATGCATGCAATAGTATATTTTTTTTCTTTTTGTATTCATTATTTTGTTAAAACATTACTTAAAGTAGAATTTATAACGATTCCAACGTTTGAGACAAACATTGAACACTCAGGCTATTTGATTTTGACTGTTTAGACAACAACTACCGACAATTTAAAAATATTGTTTTCAAACACCTTCATTTATAAAAAATGAGCATTCTTAGTTGTCAATCTACGAGTATTTGCATTACTGAGTTTATTGATTACTACTCTTGAGCATGTGTGTGGTTTTATTTCTGTGGATCCAACCATGCAACATTTATCAATGTTCAAAGAGGTGGAAATCGTTGTTTTGGATGAGCAAAACGTATCTATGTATATTATGTGAAATTGTGAGTGTAAATGTGGCGCTGCCTAACAAACGATGGTACACTTTATATCGTGTCCTGCCTGTTCTGTTGTTTGCTCCTGTGAAATGCATCACAGGACGCTACTGAAAGAGCCAAACTCGTCGCCAAATTTTGGGCTGACTCAATTTGAATTGTTATCGATTAGCGTATCGATGAGAAGAAGTGAAATTACAAGGCGCTTAATGATATCGGTGAGTAACAGTTAGATATTACGTTGATATTATACCTACTTCACTTTAACTAACTCCTCTATTCTCTTTATTCCTAGTAAACATTGAAAGGGATGTTTACTAGGAATAAATAATTAATGTAACTTAAGTGCAATACCTACCATAGTTATAATAATATTTATTATCATAACTGAATTATTATAGTTTCTTTTTTTTAATTTGTAATCGTATGATGATTATGATAAAATTAGCTTGGTCTAAAATTAGCTTGATCTAGCCTTTAGACAGATTAAAGAAAAGCCTTTGAATAACGTAAATAAAAATAGATTATAATGTTTGCTAATGTCAGTGTATATCTTATATTTATGTATTGTATTATTATAAGTAATATTAATTAGGTATATATAAGTATATTGAATAAACATAGTGTATATATAGTATCAAAATATAGTGTTTATTTATTATAATATTAGCTATTATTATAAGTATTATAAATACTGTTTTTATCCACAGGGGAGAACCGTGCAGTTATGGGTCCGCCGATATGCGTATTTTGGAGACGTAGAACATCTTAGGCCAAAACCAAAGGCAAATTCATCGACTCGACACTACGACATCGTGGCAAGGCACAAAGCTGATCCCTTCATGTCCACCCGCATAAAAGTGTGCTTACAAACTGTGAGATCTCATGAGCAGAAGGTTACAAGGAGTAATAGAAAACGAAGGATTGCCGACTCATCATTAGTCGAATTTATTTTAGTAGACGAATATGAATCTTATTTTCATGCAAATAATGTTCATATTTATTAAGCAAATTAGAACAAATACAAAACTTAGTAATAAGTAGGTAGGTATAAAACTTTTTTTTAAAACCACAACTTGTAAATTATTGAAAGTATGGTGAAGTGATGTTATTGTTATGCGATTAGAAGTTGTCATAATTTCTTACTATCTAACATGTTGATTCACTTCACCTCTAATTTTACTTTGATTCAATTTATATACCTACCTACTTTCACAAATTATTTACGTCAATCCTTACCAATAAAAAACTTTGTCTTTGTCAAAAAAAACAGGTAAACAACAGTGTATTAAATCATTGTATCGGCCACACAAGTTTTTTTTTTCTAACATACAGCCCCCACCAAATTGAACCTTAAAACAACCAATATAACTAACATATTGGAAGAAACGAGACGGATAATTTGCTAATGACCCAAGCGATAAGCTAAGCAAACAATACCAATGTTTATCTAATAAAAAATTGAATTATTTCATTGGTTATATTTAATTACTTTTTACTTTTTGCTTGAGTAATTTTATTGGCCACAAAATAAATTTATTAAAAATAAAAAGTAAAAAGTAGCAAAAATAATTCCTCAGTTGGTTTCGAACTCGCGTCGTCGAGGTTAGATCACTAGCTAACGCAAGCGCTTACACCAATCGGCTATGGTTACCATGTTAAGTTAGTATAAAATGTTGAGCTTTATTGTAAACCCGTTTATATTATTTTTATCAGTTTACCCGACAAGCGTAAAGATAAAAAAAATAAACCCCGTGTAGGGTACAATATGTTTACTCACACAATAATAATGAGCGGCTGTATGAATATTACCGGCTCGTACAGCAAGCCAAGTTAATTTAATTTTGTGTTTGTGTGCATAACTATGACTTCACCCACGCATATAAACTGTAAACCAAATACTTGGGTCCTGTGTACATAAGAAAATAAACGTGTGGATTTATTACCTTAAAATCGAGTATCATTTTATACCTCACGATTACAACCAAAGTGGTGACCCCGAACGGAACTATGCAGGAAGAATCGCCGAAGCTATTACTTAGCAGAGAAGACGTCGAAGTTGTCTCCGTGAAGTCCCGGATACCTCAGTTCTGGCGTGATAAACCAAGACTATGGTTCGCGCAGTTTGAAACAGTGGTCGCTAATCAGAAACTTGGCGACGAAAGCAAGTTTGGCCTCGCAGTCGCGCAGTTGGAGAAGATCGACGTGGAACAAATTAGTGACATTATTATGTCACCGCCCAACACTGAGAGATATGAGCAACTTAAGAAGCGATTACTATCAGTCTACGAGGAGTCAGAAAATAAGCAGCTACAGAAGCTACTCAATGAGGTGGAACTCGGAGATCAACGTCCATCACAGCTGCTGCGACGTATGCGGGATTTGGCCCGAAACAAATTACCCGACGAAACACTGCGAATGTTATGGATGAGTCATCTCCCTTCATCGACGCGTGCGGTACTCACCGTTAGCATGGAATCGAACTTGGATTCGCTAGCGGCAATGGCAGACAAAATGGATGAACAAGCGAAGGAAATCAACTCCGTTTGTTCCTGCAGCCACGGGAGCAACAGTTCGCATCAAGCCTCGACATCAAGAACAGAAGACAGACTTATCAATATGATCGAGTCACTCTCTCGCGAAGTTGCGGAGTTGAAGATCGATAGATCACGAAGCCACTACCGTCGACCATACCGTAGCAGGTTCGGATCCAGATCTCGTTCCAGATCCCGGAAGGGTACAGCAGACATGTGCTATTTTCACAAAAGGTTCGGAAAAGAAGCTTACCGGTGTCGAAGCCCGTGCAACTTTGACAACAAGAATAAGCATTCCCAGGGAAACTAAAAACGACTTCAGCTACGGCGGGAGCCGAAGTCAACGGAATAACGAAGTACCGTCTATTCATCAAGGAAATGACAACTGGACTACGATTTCTTATCGACACTGGCGCGAACGTGTCTGTACTTCCAGTACAAAAACAAGAAAAAAGGAAACAGGTACCCACAAGTTAACTTTACGCGGCCAACGGTTCATCGATACCCTCTTATGGCGAACGATCGATGGTACTCAATATTGGACTCCGACGACCCTACAGATGGAACTTCGTGATTGCTGAAGTCAGTCGACCAATATTAGGAGCTGACTTCCTTCACAAACATCAACTCACAGTGGACATCCACGGCCGGAGACTCATCGATAAGCAAACTAGTTTATCCGTCGCCGGTTACGTCACACCTACAGTCGACAATAGCATCAACACCGTGGACGATCAGCAGCCGTACCATGACCTGCTCGCTGCGTATCCAGACATTATTCGACCGAATTTGAAGCTATGTCACAGCCAAGTGGAACATCAAATCGAAACAAAAGGTCCACCGTTGTACGCCAAGGCAAGACCGCTCCCACCACACAAGTACAAGGCGGCAAAGGAAGAGTTGCAGTCAATGATCGAGCAAGGGATCTGCAGACCATCGAACAGTCCATGGGCCAGTCCACTTCACGTGGTATTAAAGAAAGATGGCAAATACAGAGCATGCGGCGACTACAGGAGACTGAATGCAGTCACAGTCCCTGATCGGTACCCTATACCAAGATTGCACGACTTCACCTACTCCTTGTTGGGGAAGAAATTCTTCTCCATCATTGATTTGAAGAAGGCCTACTACCAAATCCAAAATCGTGAAGAAGACATTATAAAAACAGCCGTCATCACACCATTCGGCCTGTATGAATTCACAAGAATGTGTTTCGGTCTGCGCAACGCTGGACAAACGTTCCAGCGACACATCGACAACGTTCTACGAGGGCTGCCAGTTTTTTCATTTGTCGACGATATTTTGGTAGCATCAGAAACCCAAGAAGAGCACAGAAGAGACTTAGAAGACGTTTTCAAGAGGTTGAACGACAATGGTCTGCAGTTGAACGTCTCAAAATGCATTTTCGGCCAACCAACACTTGATTTCCTGGGCTATACTATATCCACCGAAGGAATCAAGCCAACAAACGAGAAGATCAAGGCCATCACGGAATTTCGACTGCCTCAGAACATACAAGAACTTCGTCGATTTCTGGGAATGATAAACTTTTATACGGAAAACATTCCTAACGCCGCTGAACATCAAAAGGAATTAAACGCCTACCTACACGACTCAAAGAAAAACGACAAAACAGTAATACAATGGAGCGAAGCAGCAAGAGAAGCTTTCAACAAGTGCAAAGAAGATATTTCCAACGCCGCACTATTAACTTACCCATCGTCGAATCAACCTTTCGTTTTGATGACCGACGCCTCTGATACTTGTGCAGGAGCCGTATTACAACAGAAAATCAAAGGAAGATGGAAACCACTCGGTTTTTTCTCCAAGAAGCTCAACGATGCGCAGAAAAAATACTCCACCTATGACCGAGAAATGCTAGCTATGTACATGGCTGTTCGTCACTTTCGTGCGATGATCGAAGGCAGTGACGTCACCATCTTCACGGATCACAAACCACTGATAAACGCACTAAAAGCGAATAGCAAAAATGAAACACCTCGACGCACAAGATACTTGGAATACATCGGCCAGTTCGTAACCGAGATCAAGCACGTCGCAGGAAAAGACAATATAGTCGCCGGCACGCTGTCCAGGGTGGAAACAATAACCTGCCCCTCACCGATCAACTACGAAGAATTAGCTCAGGCCCAAACGCAAGACGAAGAGCTCAAACAAATATCAACCAACGACCGCTACAAGTTCAAGAGGATTGAACTACCAGATACGAAGGAAAGAATTTATTGCGAGATGTCTTCTGGTACCGCTCGCCCATTCCTACCCATCGCATTCAGAAAAGAAACATTTAAAACGATTCACGACCTGAATCACCCCGTCGTAAGAGCAACGAGACGGCTACTTACTACGCGATATTTCTGGCCATCGATGAAGATCGACGTTACAGAATGGGCGAGAGCTTGCAGCCAATGCCAACGAGTGAAAGTGCACCGACACACAAAAGCACCGGTAGCAAGTTTCAAGCACATCGAACGATTAGCTCACCTTCACATCGACATTGTAGGCCCATTGCCCATATCCAATAATTGTCGTTATTTACTGACGATGATCGACAGAGCAACTAAGTGGCCCGAAGCCAAACCGATTGAAGATATAACCGCAGAGAGGGTAGCCAGCGTGGTGTACGAAGACTGAATCGCAAGATTTGGGTGCCCGGTCACGATAACAACAGACCGCGGACGACAGTTTGAATCGGAGCTCTTTAACAAATTAATGTATCGTATGGGCATTCAACGCACACGAAAAACGTCGTACCACCCACAGTCAAATGGTTTGGTTGAACGCTGGCATCGGACCCTCAAAACATCGCTCGCCGCAAGATTAAACTCCACGGGTTGGACGCACGAACTACCTACAGTACTGCTAGGTCTGCGCGCCGCTTACAAAGAAGACATCGGAGCAAGTACAGCCGAGCTACTGTATGGGCAAACTATACGCTTACCGGGAGAGTTCTATGGTGAAGCCGCAATGCAACAGCCCATCATACTTCATGCAAAATTTAACCGAAGCACTGAACAAAGCACAAGCTCAGCGTAAAGTTAACAAGACCGGTTCAGTATTTATTCACGGCGATCTATACAAGAGTACACACGTATATGTACGCAACGATGCAGTGCGCAAGCCGTTGACACCTACTTATAACGGCCCGTATCCAGTCATCGCTCGCAACAATAAATACTTCACCGTGCAACTAGCAAAATCAACATCGAACATCTCCATCGATAGACTAAAGCCTGCTTACTACCTGAATGCAGAACCAGAGCGTCAAGCAACGTACGCACACATCACGAAATCTGGAAGAACATCAAAACCTCCCGTACGCTTCGCTGGCGGGGGAGTAATGTAGTGGCCTACAAGCATACGTCCGGCCGCCACCGAGCGCCGCGGCTCACTGGAGCGCCCGGCTGCGCGCACTCTCAATGGTTCGTGGTGTGGGAGCGTATACAGTGACGACATGAGCTTGTTAACTGCGCCGCGTTCATCGCTTGACTGAGGCAAACGTTGGGATGTCGCTGCGTCCCCGCTAGGGGACGCGGCAGGCGGTAACGGGGCTCCGCCCCCTTGCCGCGGAGGCCATACCTTGGCCCGTTAACACGGGACCCGTCGTTGTGTTGCCTTACTCGGCTGGCCTGACGACGCACGTATGGCACGTGCGTCTGGGTGTGTGTGGTTGCTATGAGAATTTTCGTAGGCGCGCCACAGCGCTGTAGGCACAGCGCTGATTTCTTCACGGCGCCTCGGCGGTCTGTCCCCGCCAGGTGAGACCCCAGTTACCCAGGGGAGGCCCGGCGGGGGACGACCAGCTACAGAGGGGCCGACTCCGACGCACCTACGAAGGATATATGGCTCTCGTCCGCCCCGCTTCCAGAGCTAGCCGGTCGCGGTCCGGACTAAGAGGCCGTTGTGAGTGTAAGGGCGGTATTGTATTGTGTGACACCGCCCAGTGTCTGCGTAGGTTGCGAGCCAGCGGCGCGCCCCTTGCGCGTGAGTCCACGTGTGTGTAGAGAGGGTGCATGTGTGGTTTAGCTACGCGACGCACCTATATTAACTTAGAATACGTCGCGCAGCTGGATGCGTGTTTGAAATGTAAAGTCTTATTGTGCAGGTAAGCTGCGTGTAACCTGGTACAGCTTACCCGGGCGTCAAATCCGGTGCAGTGGGGTCATCGTCCGCTACCAGGTCGCGGGGGAGGGGGCGCCTCGCGTCAGGGGGGCGCGCATGCCAGGGCGCAATGTGCTTGACGTGGGGCCAAGCGGATGCGTCGGCACGCGCGAACATTCCCGTCGCAAGGCGCCGGATGAAAGCGTCCAGGCTCTCGTTCCCGAGATCCCGCTGAATGACGTCGTTCCTCACGTGCCGTGGGGCGGCGACAATGGTCCGCAACGCAAAGTTCTGCTGCGTGCGGAGAAGCTTCTTGTGGCCCTCGCACGCGAGGACGAACCATGCAGGGGCGGCGTACGTCAATATCGAGCGTATATAGGTTTTATACACGCCCAACTTGACGCGCGCCGGTAGCCGGGTAGAGAGCACTGGGTGGAGCAGCGTGCGGGCGACCTTGACCCGCGCCGCGACCTGGCGGACATGAGGACCCATGGTGAGCCGACGGTCGATGGTGACGCCCAGGTACTTCACCCGGGGCGACCACGCGACGTCGGCGCCTTGTAGCGTCAGGGGTGGTGGGAGGGGCGCTGATCCGACGACCATCGCCTGCGTCTTACCCACGTTAACTGACAGCCGCCACTTCGACAGCCAGTCAGGCAGCAGGTTTAGCGCGCGCTGCATCTTCACCGCCGCGTACTTTGCGTTGAGCGAGGTGGTAATGTACGCGGCGTCGTCGGCGTACAGCACGAGCATCGCCTCTGGCGTCGTGGGGATGTCGTCGGTGTAACGTGAGTAACACGCTGGCGACACGCAGCTGCCCTGCGGCACGCCTGCCAGCACCGGGCGGGCGCTAGACAGCGCGCCCTCGACCACCACGCGGAAACTCCGATCTGTAAGGAAAGACTGGACCACCTTGACAACGCGGCGAGGCGCGTCGGACGTGGCAAGCTTAAATATAAGGCCGTCGTGCCACACGCGGTCGAAGGCCTTCTCCATGTCGAGGAGTACTGCCACCGCGTACTCCTTCTTGTTCATGGCCTGCGCCAGGTGGTGCAGTACCCTCGACAGCTGAAGCGTCGTGCTGTGTTCCGACCTAAAACCCGAATTTTTCAGGCCGCGGCGAGATGTGCGGCTGGAGATGTCGCAACAGGAGCATTTCGAACACCTTGGAGATGGTGGGCAGCAGGGTGATGGGCCGGTAGCTCTCTGGCTTCAAGATGTTCTTCCCCGCCTTGGGCAGCATGATGACGCGCCCCTCCTTCCACGAGGAAGGAAACGTCCCAGTGCGCAGTATCGCCGTAAACAGGCGCGCCAATGCCGCCACCAAGCGGTACGGCAGGTGGCGCAGCACTGCGTTGGTGATACCGTCAGCACCGGGGGCCTTCCTGGGTTTTGACTGAGGCGAAAGATGTGGCGGGGCGCTTTTATACTCCGCGCGCGTTGTCTCATTTCCAAAGTATTTTGGTTTTGTGTAGCTTGTCTGTGATTGGTGTTTTCACTAAGTGCTAGGCCAACCACTAATTGCACATTGTATTTTTAGCTTATAAGTAGTACATAAGAAAATAAACGTGTGGATTTATTACCATAAAATCGAGTATCATTTTATACCTCACGATTACAACCAAAGTTTATTATAAACAGTGTATCGCACCTAGTGTATTTTCATTGCACGAAACCCATGGTCTGCCCACATGATGTACGAGCCTAACAGAAATATCCTGACAAAATCCGACATCAGAACTGGGATCAAATCGTGCTAATGAAATCATAGGCGGACAGTGGCAATAACATTCAGTGACGGTTACTTTTTGAAATAGCCGAGTGCGATTAGACAAAAAAGTAGGGTTTTTTGTTTTTTTTTTCGCTTTTGAAACAAAGCGTCCGTCCACCGTTGCAAGCGTACCCACCCAGTCTGTGGGTACGCTTGCAACGGTGGACGGACGCTTTGTTTCAAAAGCGAATATCTCGTGAACTGTACGTGATAAAGTGAGGGGTACAACGAAAGAAAGAAGCCGAAACGCGAATTTAAGTGTTGCATCTCTCTCCGTGAGCTGTGGTTGTGTGCAGCAGGCCCCATTGTGTTTTTTTTAAGCAAAATCTACCCTACTCAAAACCCAGTGAATAGCAAGCTAGTGTGTTGCGCAAGCGCTCGATTTGGCGGTGATCTATTTCGCTGTTGATTATAATTATGATTATCGTGGCTCGTGAGTTGTTCCTAGTTGTGTGCTATTGTGCTAAGTGCGGGTATTGTAAGGTTTTTTTTAGGGTTTTTACGTAGAATTTACTGGTACTTAGTTAATTTCGTTAATTAACTACAGCGGCGGTACATCGATAACGGTCGCAAGTCGTGGATAGCCATTGAAACGGAGTCCGTTGCGCGCTTGTAGTGCGTCATCGCTGACTTGTTTCTTGTTGCGCGTGCAATAGAAGGAATACAGTTTAGGTCAAAGTCAAAGTCAAAAACGCTTATTGCGAACTAAGTGTAAAATGTGGTGTTATGTTATTCTGACATTAAGCAAGGCATTGAAGGGTTTCGCATCTGCATGGCTGTGGCCTATCCAGGTGTGTCGTGAGACCGGTTTAGGGAATTGTTCAAGGCCAGTTTCGTGTGCGTTACAACCGTACAGTAGTGTTTATTTTATCCATATAAATATATATAATATTTTTAGTAAACAATAAGATTTTTGGCGCCGTGATGTCTTGAGGTTGTATTGTATTGTATTGTATAACGGGCTGGTGTCCGCAACTCCGTGTTTGCGTGCGGGTGGGAAATTTATTCGATCCACCCTAACTCCCCGAGAAAGGCCAGCAGCGCCTTGATGTTGATGTTGCTGACAATCTCGCGGAGAGTACCTGGGGTACCGAAGTACTTTGCCCTATATGTTGCAACCACTGGGCAATGTAGAAGCACGTGGGCTGCTGTTTCGTCTTCCTCCATGCAGGCTCGACACAGGGGGCTGTCTATGACTCCTATGACAAAGAGGTGTTTATTAAAAGAGCCGTGTCCAGTGATGGCGGCTGTGAGTGTGCGCAGCTGTTGTTTGTTCAGCCGAAGCGCTCGTTTGGTGAGGCGGCCATCGATAGTAGGAAGTGCTTCCTTGGCCTGCCTGCACTCGCCGTGGTCCAGCCACAGCTTGTGGTGTTGTTCACTGATTCGTTTCCTTACCAGTGTGCGTAGATACCCGAAAAGGAGGGGCACGATGGGTTCGGGTCCCACTGCTGCCATGCTGGATCCCCTTCTAGCGAGTTCGTCCGCTGCATCATTGCCTCGGGAATCGCTGTGTCCTTTGATCCATTGAATGGTTATATGGTATGGTATGGTTGTATAGTTTGGTGGTTATATTATTGAGATTATCAACCAGGTTCAGGCGTTGATGACACTCAGTACAGCCATGCTGTCTGAGAGTATGCGAATGGAGTGGTCCACAACCCCCCTGGCTAAGATGGCTGATGCCGCCAGGGAAATGCCCATGCATTCTGCCTGAAATACCGTGTTGTGGGCCCCCAGTGGTGTGGCTATATGGATATTGAGATCCTCCGAGAAGACTCCAGCTCCAGTGCCAGTACCTGTTTTAGATCCATCCGTGAAGATCCGAAGTTCTGCAGGGCTCAATCCCTCGCAGTGGTGGTCCTCATGGAGTTGGATTTTGCATTTTTTATCGAATACGAACTGTTTGGGTATTCGATCGTTTGTTGCTTTTGCCATGGGGAACTCATTATAGAATCCCTCCAGTACCGCAGTGTGCTGTGTCTCCTTCTTACCCCAGAGTTGAAGTTTTTTAAGGCGAACTGCCGTCATCGTCGCTTCCTGCTGTAAAAACAGATGAAGCGGTGGGAGTCCCAGCATGGCTTCGAGAGCTGCGGTCGGAGTAGTCCTCATGCAACCTGTGATCGCCATGCAGGCAAGCCTTTGCATGCGTTGCAGTTTAATGGAGGCTGTGGCTAGTCTGGTGCGGGGCCACCATACTACTGCCCCGTAGGTGATCATGTGTGACGTAGTAATTAAGCATTAGCTTATAAGAATATATACTGTATCATTTAGAAGAAGGTTTCAATAATAAACGGAACGTAGAACAATCAACATCTCTTTAATTTGCTTAAGTCCCGTCCTTACACATGGGTCGGATCACCGCGCAGTATAACCAAAGTATAATTTTAGGGGATAGGCCCCACCTCTTACCTACCATTCTTCTGCATTGCCAAAAGGTGATGCAGGCCCTGTTTATTTTGTTGTCTAGATGACTGCTCCAGTTTAGTTTACTGTCCAGGATGACTCCCAGATATTTGACCTCGTCGGTTAACTGGAGTACTGTATCGAAAAGTTTAGGTAGGCGATAGGGGCCTAGTGTGCGTTTTTGGGCAAACATGACTAGTTCCGTTTTCGTGGGGTTTACCGAGAGGTTGAACTCTCTGCACCACCGTTCAACGATGCGTAGCGTCTGTTGAGTGAGATTTCAGATTGTTCCCGTCACTTTCCCCGATATGAGGATGGCGAGGTCGTCGGCGTACCCTATTGTATAGAAATGGTTCGCGTTGAGTTTAGTAATAAGATCATTTATCACTAGATTCCAAAGGAGGGAGGATAGTACTCCTCCTTGGGGGCAACCTCTGGCTATCATGGCCAACTGCTGTTCCTCTGCCTGTGGACTACGAGAAAGCCTTCGATTCGATCGAGACTTGGGCTGTACTGCAGTCTCTCCAACGGTGCCAAATCGACTATCGGTACATCGAGGTGCTGAAGAGTTTGTACAAAAACGCCACCATGTCAGTCCGACTTCAGGACCAGACCTCGGAACCTATACTTCTGCAGCGAGGTGTGAGACAGGGAGACGTCATATCTCCGAAACTGTTCACCGCTGCACTGGAGGATGTCTTCAAGGTTCTGGACTGGAGAGGGCTAGGCATCAATGTCAATGGCGAGTACATCTCTCACCTTCGGTTTGCCGACGATATAGTGGTCATGGCTGAGACCATGGAGGACCTCAGTACAATGCTCGATGACCTCAGTAGAGCTTCCGAAAGAGTGAGTCTTAAAATGAACATGGACAAAACCAAAGTCATGTTGAATGCCCATGTAACACCCACTCCTATCAAGATCGGAGACTACACTCGAAGTTGTAGACAATTATGTCTACCTGGGACAAACGGTCCAGTTAGGTAGGTCCAACTTCGAGAAAGAGGTCAATCGTCGAATCCGACTCGGCTGGGCAGCGTTCGGGAAGTTGCGTGGTATCTTCTCGTCCAACTTACCGCAGTGTCTCAAGACGAAAGTCTATGACCAGTGTGTGTTGCCAGTGATTACATACGAGACCGAAACGTGGTCGCTCACAATGGGCCTCATCAGAAGGCTTAAAGTCACCCAAAGGGCAATGGAGAGGGCTATGATCGGTGTTTCCTTGCGTGATCAAATCAGAAATGAGGAGATCCGCAAGAGAACCAAGGTTACCGACGTAGCCCGAAGAATAGCCAAACTTAAGTGGCAGTGGGCAGGGCACATTGCTCGCAGAACGGATGGCCGATGGGGCCGAAAAGTTCTGGAGTGGCGACCGCGAACCGGAAGACGCTGCGTTGGAAGGCCTCCCACTAGGTGGACCGATGACCTTGTAAAGGTTGCAGGGATCCGCTGGATGCGAGACGCACGGGACCGGTCAATGTGGCGACACTTGGGGGAGGCCTATGTCCAGCAGTGGACGTCTTTCGGCTGAAATGATGATGATGAATGATGACCCGAGCTGTATGCATGCTGGTTAGCATGGAGTGGGATCGTTTTTAAAACGCCATCCCTCAGCTCTCTCTCGCAAATTCTCTCCATGGTTTTAAGGAGGAAGGAGGTCAGGCTGATCGGTCGGTGGGATTTGGCGTTGGTATAGTCACTCTTACCTGACTCAGGAATGAATATAACTTTCACTTCCCTCCATCCCTTTGGTACGTATCTAAAGGCCAGGCACGCTCTCATTATGGGTACCAGTCTACTGGCAACAGAGGCCCCTCAACACTGCAGTAAGGCGGGAAGACTCCGTCGGGACCGGCCGCCTTGAAGGGATGGAAGCACGCAAAGTGATAACACTGGAGTTTCTCCAGTGTTATCACTTTGTGTGAGTAGCGCCAGTCGTTTTCTGAAGGTGTATGAGTTACCTCTGTCCAGTCAACAGTCTGTGCGAAAGCGCAACCTGGGAAGTGAGTTTCGATAAGGACGCGCATCGCCTCTTCTGGTGAGGTGGTAAGTGTGTTATCGGATTTCCGGAGAGCAACGGGCCCAGACGGGCTCTGCTGTGCCAGTATTTTCTTTACCCTGTTTGATTGTTGGCAGGATTCGATGTTGCCACAGTATTTCCGCCATCTGGTGGATCTCCGGAATCTGATACATTTTTTGTAGCTGGGTTTGGCCGCGTAGTACACGTTCCAATCCTTATCAGCACAGGTGTTCATGGTTCTGTTTAGGGCTGCCCTTACCTTCCCGCGCTTGCGTTCCAGATCCGCTCCCCACCAAGGTTGCTTCCCTGGTGTTGTGGGCGGAGTGGATTCCGGGCAGGATGATTGGTAGCTGTCTAGCATTGATTTCGTGAGATGACTTACACGCTCGTCAATCTGCGGCGTGTCCTCGTAGGTCATCCAGTAGTTTGTTTGCGCAAGCTTGGTTTCAAGGGTGCGTGTATAGGCAGCACGGTCAGTGTTACGCGGGTTGCGCCGTGGCAGTATTGGGTTCACACAGACCTGTATGTCGAAGCGGATCCACCTATGGTCCGAGCAGGAGGCCTCCTTAGAGACCTGCCAGCCGGTGATGATGGCCGCTGTGCCCTCCGTTACCAGAGTGAAGTCAATGATTGTTTGGCTACGTCTGTTTACGAAGGTTGGTTCAGAACCAGTATTAAGTAGGGTTAAGTTAGTTGTGAACAAGTAATCTACTAGAGCCTTACCCCTTGCGTTTTGCGTGTCCATGCCCCACAGAGGATGATGAGCGTTTGCGTCGGCGCCAATGACAATCTCCAGCCCTGTGCTCTCGCAGTTTGTCACGAGGCGGGCAAGGTCATGCGGGGGCGGCTCCTCTGCCTCGGGCATGTAAGCGGAAACGAAGGCCACAGCTGCTTCTGTGTCCCCACGCTGTATCAGTAGCCTAGCTGCAGAGAATCCCTGCAACAGAAATCTGTTAGTGGCTGTGTTTTTATGTTATGTGTGGTATAAATGCACGATCTTGGCTTATCGTGATCTGTACTGACTAGGAGCTTACCCCCAAGATTGGAGAGACCTTGTATTCGGCCGCCCCTAATCCACGGCTCTTGGATCAAGGCAATGGCTGTATGTTGAACCTCCAGCCACTTCCGCAGCTGAGCCGTCGCGGTTTGGCTGTGGTGGAGGTTGTCCTGCAGGACTTTACAGGTCAACGAAGGGGACGCCATCGCAGGACGTTCCATCCTCGTCACCTTCAAGCCACAGGCCGGCAAATAGGTTGCCTGCGTCGAAGCCGTCCCCCTCAAGGTCAGAAGCCGGCAGGGTACTGTCCTCGGGCTCCCCACCCGAGAGGCCGGCGCCCACGCTGGCGATGGCAGGGGCGGCCGGCACTGCTACTGCAGGCACAACCGCGGGTGCCGCCGCGGTGTTTGTTGTGGGGGGAGTTGCCTCCTCCTCCCGTGTCACGGCGCTGGTTTCAGCGGCCGTATATCCCTGAGGGACGTCGACAAATCTGCCGTTTGGACCCTGGAACTTGACGTACACCGTCCCTACACCAAATGAGAGACGGCGTTTGGCTTTCATCAGGGTCGGAATTTGGTCCTCAGGGACCCCGACCACTACATACCAGGCGTCGGCCCGTTTATTGGCGCCCAGCATGATCCACTTTCTGACGTCTATCCAGGGGTTCTGGTAGCACAGAGCACGCCCAATGTTGGACGGCTCTGCGAAGATTCCCTGCTCGTCGGGGATCAGCACACCACACTTAATCCGACGCTGGATCTCCGTCTGCCTCCTGATCACTAGCGAGGTGCTAATGATGGGAGCCAGCTCGGAGACCAGAGTCCCTAGCCAAGCTAAGGTATGGTCGCTGCCGCACCACAGTTTGAGGGCCCCGCCGCTGAACACCGGCTTCGCTCTGAAGGTCGGTGCAGGTGAGCCCTGTATGGGTGAAGAGGCCTCGGCGACTATCCTCCTTTGGATTGCCGCGAGAACCTGGTTCGACGCCTCCCTGCTGATTAGCCCCGTGCGGCCGCAGGTGACCGCGACGTCGAGGTCGGAGCTAGCAGCTTGGGCGTAGCTTCGGTTGGCGTCCCGTTTGGATTTATCAAGACGCGGCCGCTTACGCTCTCCACGAGGTAATGAAGTCGCGTTGAGAGCCCGCTTGGCCGCGGCCTGATCCTTCCGAACGGGTCGCTGTGTCTTGATTGAGGCTCGTCCCTTCTCGCCGCTGGCTGATGGTTGGCTTGGCCCTGGTCGGCTGGTGTCGGCCTCTGCCTGCAACCGCTTGCCTGCGGAGAAGTTGACATTACCGCTGGTCGGTATTACCCGACCCTCGGCATTAGCCTGTATGGTTTGTGGAGACTTACTCTTCCACAGTTTCTGAAGCCGCTGCTTCTTGGACGGCCTGTTCTTCCTCTTCGTCTTCGGAGCTGAAGAAGCCGGAGCAGCTTGCGCAGACGAGTCAGCGCGGTGGCTTTGTGTTGCCGGAGTATGTTCCTCCTTCCTGGCCTTGTGCCTACTCCTTTGCAACTGCCAGGTGTGCGCGAACGCGTCACCTGTGGTGCCTGTCTCCACCGGTTGACCAGTGATGGCCAGCTGGGGGGGAGCGGCTTGTGTAGAAATAGGCGGAGGAGGATGTATGAGGGGAGCCCGACCACCGGAGTGAACCGTCGTCGTCCGGCTCTGCGCCTGAAAAAGAGGACGGAGCAGTGCTGGTCCCGAGCAGCACCGGTGTCCTCCGTTTGTTACGGGACTTGATTTTGGTCTTGGCAGCGGTTCTCGCCACTGCCGGACCGCTACCCGCACTGGAGCTTGCTGTGTTAGCAGCAGAGCATCCGCGGGCTAAGGAGGTGCTGCAAGCGGGGGGTGCTTAGGAGTATCCTTGGCTTTCGCCACCTCCACTCCCGTGTGTGTGTGTGCAGTGTGCCTGTGAGTGTGTGTGGGGCGTGTATGTGTGTCTGTGGTGTGTGTGTGTATGGTTGTAGTGTGCGTGTTTGGTGTGCGTGTGTGTGTGGTGTTAGATTTTTTTATTTTTTTTTATTTGGTTAATCAACAATTGTTTGCACAATACATTCATAAGACAATATTTACTGCTACATTTATAAGTGCAACAATTAATTACAGGTTAACACCACATGCACTATATGTGGTTGTATATATTATTAAGACAACAATAATGCATTGCTAATGCTTAAAAAACATAAATCTAAGTTCATCAATAAATAAAATCACATTACAATATACATCAGAAAAAATTAAAAACAAAGATTGATAGATAAAATTAATAATTCTACTCTTCTGATACTTGTTGGTAATAGGGGTATGTGAACAAAAGAGAATTGCTCCAATATTATTGTACATTAAGTAAACTTAGTTTAAGAAAAATTGTAATGTTCACATTCCCATACAGCCAAAGTTTGCCACAGGAAGAAAATGTCTTAAGGTTTGAAATTAATTTAACATTACATAATTTGACATTTAATAATAATTTATTTCACTTGATTGACACTAACAATTATGTTGGTAATAATTTTTATTTGACAAAAGATAGATTCCTAATAGATAGGTACTATCTTTCTAATTACTGTAAACGACAGATAGCTGCGTCGTTGTCTTATTATTTTTCTATTACAGCCAAGAATTTGGCTAAACAGATTGCTTCTATTGAGCAATGCCATGACATGTTAAATAATTCAGTGAATGATTTGGTAGATAATATTGACATTGTAAATCATTTAAATTAGAGAATAGGACAATAGAGGTAAACTCTAGCAATAATATACAGATTTACAAAACTAAGTCTATTAAAAAGAGTTTAAAAACAAATAGTATCAACCTGGTGCATCAGAATATTCAAGGACTTAAGAACAAAGACTTAGAAGTAGAATTATTTTTGAATTTTAATAATATTGATATCCTTTGTATTACAGAACATTGGCTTCAAAGCCACCAGTTCATGATCAGTTTCAGTAATCACCAGGTTGGTAGTTCATTCAACAGAGAAAATGCTATACATGGTGGCTCACTAATTTTAATAAAAAACCAGAATAAATTTAAAGACCGAAAGGACATTGTGAGCCTCTCTGTTGAACGCATCATTGAAATAGCCTGTATAGAATTGGAGCAGTTTATTATATTAAGTGTGTACAGGCCACCCTCGGGATTGTATGACTGCTTTGAGAAGCTTATGGATGAAGTTTTACACAAGATTTGTAACACAAACAAGTCAATTATCACTTGTGGTGATTTTAATGTAAATTTATTAGAAAACTCTGGTACATGTAATAAAATTATAAGTCTGTTTCAGTCCTACAATCTCGTTAACCTATTTATAGAGCCCACAAGAATAACGCCTACTAGTGCCACATGTCTAGACAATATTTATACTGATGTTATTCCGAATCATAAAGAAATCATAAATATTTTAGACTCTGATCATTGCGGACAAATGATTACCATCGAAATCCAAAACATCAAAGTTGGAAAAAATAATATCACTGTTAACCCTAAAACTGCAAGACGCTTAGAATCATTTAAAAGTAAACTCGTGAATAACTTACCATTTTTGTCTAGTGACAATCCTCATCGTCTATATGATGATTTTTTTAATATGTATTGTAAGCTTTTTAATTCCACCTTCATTCCCAAGACTATCTCAGTAAATTGTAACGCATCTTTCAGTGACTGGGCTACCATTGGTATTCACAAAAGTAGAACACGGTTTTATGATCTGTACAACGAAAGAATGCTTGTAAATACTGCCGAATTTAATTTACATGTGAGAAATTACTCGAAACTATTTAAAAAAAGTGTGTTGTATGGCTAAGTCACAGTATTTGAGGTCAAAAATGAAGAATAACTAAAATAATAATTAAGAATAATTTTGTTTTAAGTTCCAGTTTCAATTTTCCTGTTATGTCTTTTCTACACACTGTGTCTACATCTCTAATTCTACTTTCCTCTCGCAGGTCTGCTGGAAGAAATTTCTCATGAAATAAGCAGTACCTTTGTGCTCTTCTATTTTAATGTAATCTCTTATTAAGTATTTTGTGTGTACATAAATAAATAAATAAATAAATAGCAACAATGTAATTAAAACGACGTGGAATATTATTAATAATGAAACGGGAAGGTCTAGTAACCGAAATAGTGACTATAGCTTAACCATTAATGATAGAGTAATCAAATCAGATTCAGACGTCGCCGCGGCTTTCGAGAGTTTCTTTTCTGATATTCCCGTTTCAACTACGAAATCCCTAAACTCATCACCTACTGTTGCCGAATCTCTGCTTAAGGAAAATGTTAACGTTTGCGACTCTGAATTTCATTTTGAACATATCACGTGTAGAGATTTAATCAAAACTTTTCACTCCTTAAATGTTAAGAAGACTGCGGATCTGTGGGGTAATTCTGTAGAAGTTGCCAAGTCTATTATAGACATTGTAGCACCTACCTTAGTTCTTATCTTTAATATTTTTTCTAAAGAAAGCGAAAAGACTGTATGATACTCAAGAATTAGCTAAAGCAGGTAATAACCCAAAAACCTTACGGGATACCATCAAACGTGTAACCAATTCTACAAAAACTAAAACCACAGCTACACAATTACTCTCATTGTCACTCTCACCTACACAATCATGTAATAGCGTTAACTCATATTTTGTTAATTTCGGCGAAAAGCTTGCCAATGAGATTATAAAAAATAAAGGCAATCAAGCATTGGCTCTGCCACAAGATATACACAATCCCTCAACGGCTTCTTCTTTTGTTCTGGACCGCGTAGATCCCGAAGAAATTATTACTGTCATTAAATCGTTGCGGTCTAATGCTGCTTCTGGATGGGATGGCATCACGCCTTACTTTCTAAAAAAATACGCAATTACCTTGGCTCCTATCCTAAGCCATATTTTTAATCTATGCTTCGATACAGGTATCTTCCCTACATCCCTTAAAAGGGCTATAATTCACCCAGTTTTCAAGGGAGGGGACGGGAAGGTGCCCTGTAATTATCGCCCAATAGCGGTTCTGAGTGCCATATCAAAGGTACTTGAACGCCTCATCAATAAAAGACTGGTTAATTATCTTGAACATAATTATCTAATATCTTCGCAGCAATTTGGCTTTCGCAGAGGTAAATCCACCACAGACGCAGTGCAAGATTTGCTTAACAATATAGTTCATAATTTAGACAAAAATAAAAGGGTGTTAACAATCTTTATAGATCTTGCAAAAGCCTTTGACACCGTTCCAATTTCTATGCTCTTATTAAAACTGGAAAGGATTGGTGTCAGGGGCTTGCAATTAGATCTTTTCCGAAACTACCTCTCGGATCGCGCTCAAATGGTTAGTATAGATACCCATAAAAGCGAAGAGCTTCCCATCTATTACGGAGTACCCCAAGGAGGCATATTGGGTCCGACGCTTTTTCTAGTTTTTATAAATGACCTATGCAACCAGAACATTACAAATGCTAAGATAGTAACTTTTGCAGATGACACTGCTATAACCTTTGTTGCTGACACCTGGTCGGAACTTGAGCACATAGCACAGTCTGGATTCAACAAAACCCTAAATTGGCTCTATTCTCACTCATTAACACTCAACACCTCTAAAACTAACTTTATTACCTATTCAATAAGTCCCGCCACTCAGCCAAGATTTCCTGTATCTATTAAAGCCCACAAATACAGGTGTCGTCAAGAAAATGCCTCTTGCCTCTGCCCATCCCTAAGTGTAGTTGATCATATCAAATACTTAGGAGTATATTTAGACAAAAATCTTAATTTCAAAACTCAAATTAACCAACTTACCAGTAGAGTCCGCAAGTTAATTTATATATTTAAAACCCTCCGAAGTATCGCGAACCCAAATATAATACGTGCAGTTTATTTTTCCCTGTGCTTATCTATTGTTACATACTGTATCACAAGCTGGGGTGGTGCTGCGAAAACTATACTTAAACCACTTGAGATCGCACACAGAGCGGTACTAAAAGTAGCTACTTCAAGACCTTTCTTGTTCCCTACTGATTTATTGTATAGTAGTTGTAATGTTCTTAACGTCCGACAACACTTTCATCCTTCAAACAATTCTCCTACAGCACCGTAAAACCCCTTATAAAATAGTAACAAAGCGTAGGAAAGACTTAATTTGCACTGTTCCACAAGTTTGCACATCATTTGCCGGTGTTGAACTTTTAGGACATATTTATAGTGCATGGGAAGATAAATGCGATGCTTTGGGCATTTTTTGCGATTTGTCTAAGGCATTTGATTGCGTTCTTCATGAAACGTTAATCAGGAAACTCCGCCACTACGGAATCCGGAACAGCGCTTTGGATCTTCTTACCTCATACCTGAGTGATAGGATCCAGAGAGTTGACGTCAACGGAAAAATATCTCCCGGTTCTATAGTAACAATGGGAGTCCCGCAGGGCTCAATTCTTGGTCCTTTTTTTATTTATATTAATGACTTACCTTACCTCATAAAGGATAACCATGATATAGTGTTGTTTGCAGATGACACTTCACTTTTGTTTAAACTTAAACGTCAGCAGCTAGTTACTGACGATGTAAATAGCGCGATTTCCAAAGTAGTGCATTGGTTTAATGCTAATAACTTACTTCTTAATGAAAAAAAAACCAAATGCATTAAGTTTGCACTACCTCACGTTAGGCAGGTGAAAACTAGTGTGTTGGTGAAGGACGAAGAGTTGAATCCTGAAGATAGCACGGTGTTCTTGGGCTTAACTTTAGACGCTAAGCTACAGTGGGGCCCACATATAGATAAATTGTCGAAGAAACTGAGCTTCGCAGCATAATACGCAGTTAGGAAAATTCGTAATTTAACGGATGTAGAGACAGCTCGATTAGTTTACTTCAGCTATTTTCATAGCGGAATGTCGTACGGTATTCTGTTGTGGGGGAATGCCGCCGATATTCAGACCATCTTTGTTTTGCAGAAAAGGGCCGTTCGATCAATTTATAAGTTGAGTCCGAGACACTCTCTCAGAGAAAAGTTTAAGGAGATTAATGTAATGACTGTTCTCTCTCAATATATTTATGAAAACCTTTTGTATGCTCACAAAAATATAAAGCTTTATAAGAAATATTGTGATATTCACAACATAAACACAAGGAATAAAGATAAATTTATTGTACCCACAACAAGGCTCAAGAAAATAGGTGGATCATTTAGATGCCAATGTATACGCTTTTATAATAAACTACCAGGCCACATTCAAGAACTAAGCCTTAATAAATTCAATTTTTTTATAAAACATAGTCTTTGCCAGAAAGCCTTCTATTCTGTTAAAGATTATATTGAGGACAAAAAAGCTTGGGATTAAGCTGCTCCAATTGTATTCGAAATTTAATTGAATTTGTACTCTTTTTATTTTATTTTTAGTACAGTTTGACATTTTTATTTTATTTTTTATTACAGTTTGACATTTTTTTTATTTTTTTATTAACTGTTGTTCGATTTAGTTGACATTATTTACTTTTTCAAGTACTTATGGTATTATTATTATTATTTTTATTTTCTTGACTTTATTTACTTTTTAAAGTGTCGTTTTATATTTATTTTGTTTATTACTGTAAATATGAGGACTGCGTGGGTGATACTATTATTAGTATTTTATTTTTTAGTTTAATTAGTTTCACGATTGTCTGGCAGTTTGAGTACTTTATGCGGCCTACTCAAATGTCCTTTCTTTGGTATTGTTCGTCGTGTCGTTGAGCTCCTTGGATTATGAGTCGAGCTACACGATCACTGGCAAATGCTTGCACTGTCTGGACAGGTCCACTCAAATCTGTGTGGTTATTTCTTCAAAAGACCATCTCAGACATTAATCTACATGGTCCTCATATGACTTGAGCAATGTCTGGACTTTAAAAGAGACGGTGACCTCTGAGTTTGTTTCGGATGTTTCTTCTCAGAGTAGTCAGGTACGAAACACCGGCCCCATCTAGTTTTAAAAGAAAACATGGTGACTTGTAAAAGAGTTTTTTAAATCAATTTACAAATAAGATAATAATAACATAAATCATATTTAGAAATAAATATGATTTATGATTTTATAATAAATTAAAATTAATAATAATAACACACAGCAAATTATTAAAATTAAGTAGGTAAATCACAGCACAAAATTAAAGTAATGGATCACAGTTAAAATACATTTAAATTGGAAGACAATACTAAATGATGGGCTAGTGTTGTCCATATTTGTGTGTGTTTAGCTTCATCTCTCCGGCTTCCCACCCTCCATGGAGCCCGCACCTGGGAACGTCTTGCTACAAACTAGCTCGAACGTTAGGAGTACCATCGAGATATAGGGACGTGAGGCTAGCTTACAGTGCGACATCGGGTGCTTGATTGGGTTGGCATAGGGGACTGAACGCCCGTCCCTTCTGAACTGATCAACCCTCACTTACACCGTCAGCATGACCTTCACCCACCGCTTCGGCCATCCAAGGACGACCTCCGCGGACCTCCCGCCCCTCGCCGTGGCCCTCTAACGGAACACTGTGGCCATTTCCCTACCCCTGGCTATTGGGTAGGGCCACCGTTTTGCTTGAAATCCAGACCAAAGAGAGCGTGTTGCCTCACGGACGCATTACCACCAGCGCCGCTCGGCTCAACCCTCCAGGACTCATTTATCCCCGCTTACGGCGCTCAACTGCGCAGGTCCTAGCGCAGGTGACCACATTACCTACTCGTCGGAAAAGCATAAATACAAGCCAGCCCCTAAATGTGTAATTTATTTATTTATTTATTTATTTATTGGTCTATCTACAATTGTTACACTTTTTGATCTAATAATACAAGCTAAAAAAACACACCAAGTGTACAATATGATGCGATAGACACAACATGCATATGAACAAATTAAAACTATAAACTAATTACGGTCGTTGTACAGTTATAAAAAAGTATACATTCTTAGTATGTAGGCTGTTCACAAATTAAATTATATAGGTTGAGAGTAACATGATTAGGTGTTGTGTTGAATTATTTTGATTATATTTTGTGGACTTGGCGCTTAAATTTTTGTACTGATGTGCAACTAATATCTATAACATCTTCACAATTATTGAGAAGCCTGCAATGTCTTGGGATTGGAGAGTTGGAACCTGAAACAGTTTTGCGGAAGGGGGGACGTAACAGTTTGATAGGGTGACGCGGGTATTTATGTGGTATGTTAAAACTAAACTTGTCAAGAGCTGGGGGCAATCTATTCTGCTATGAAGAATTTTATAGAGGAAAATTAGGTCGTTTTTATCTCTGCGTTTTTCAAGTGAAGTCATTTTAGATTTTTCTAAACGTTTTGCATAGCTCGAAACTTTTTTGGCTATTCCCCCCGAGTAAGCAAGGTGGTTTAAAAATCTTTTTTGAATGCGCTCCAACCTAAGACTATGTGTTGCATAGTGGGGACGCCACACAACCGAGCAGTACTCCAATACGGTACGAACCAGGCAATTATAGAGATAAATTTTAGTTTGAGGCTTGCGAAAACATTTTGCATTCCGAAGTACAAAACCAAGTGTCTTAGAAGCTTTTTTTATAATAGTGTCCATGTGGGGAATGAATGTTAATTTACGGTCAAGAAAGACCCCCAAATCTCTGATCACATCAACTTTGATTAGGCACGTACCATTCATAGTGTAACTGAAATCAAAGAAAATTGGCTTCCGGGTGAACGTTATTTGAGAACACTTTTTAATATTTAAATGCATTTTGTTATCCTCGCACCATTTTATAAGCCTATTCAAGTAATTTTTAAGTAAAATTGAATCGACTTGAGAATTTATTACACGAGCTATTTTTAAATCGTCGGCGAACAAGAATGGTGAAGAATTAATGAAGTAATTGGGAAAGTCGTTAACAAAGATAACAAATATAACTGGACCCAGGTGAGAACCCTGAAGAACCCCGGAGGTTATAATTAGGGTTTCGGATTTATAGCCATTGGCAACGACATAGAAAGATCTGTCTGTTAAATATGAGTGAAGCCACTTAAGAAGAGAACCAGCAAAGCCGTACGCAGCAAGCTTTTTTATGAGCAATTCGTGGGACACTTTGTCGAAGGCTTTACTAAAATCCATTTAAATTGCGTCGACCTGCTGGTTAGAGTCAAGTGAAGCTGCAATTTTTTCAACAAATGCGACTAGATTACTACAGGTGGATCTTGCAACAGTAAAGCCATGCTGGTGTTCAGAAAGGTACTTCTTAAAGTAGTTTTGGATGTCTGGGCACACTATTGCTTCAAAAACCTTTGCAAACGTCGGAAGGATAGAGATAGGACGATAGTTACTAACCACATCCTCAGCACCTAGTTTATGGATCGAAACCACTTTGGCCACCTTCCATTTTTTTGGGAAAATTCCAGTGCTGAGTGATTTGTTAAAAATCAAGTAAAGGGGGGTTGCTAGTTGATCAGCGCAAGTTACGATGAAGCTAAGGGGAATTTCATCACTTCCAGAACCTTTGGATATGTCTAATTTTTTTAAGTGTTTGACTATTTTATTTTTTGGTATTTGGATCATGGAAAAACTGTCGGAGTTGTTACCTAGGTTTTCAAAGAATGGAGATGTTAGAGCTACATTACTCGGATGATCAACTGGACTGTACACTGAAGAAAAGTAGGTTCCAAACATGTTGCACATATCGTAACCATTACAAGTTTGGCTAACGCCATTTGACATTGAAGCCGGATAAGCATTTACAGCACCCCGTTTTGACTTATTATATGACCAAAAACACTTGGGATTCTTTGTTATATTCTGTTCTATGCTACTTAAATAGGAGTTGTAGCATTTTCCTGCCAATCTGTCACAGCTCTTACTACACCAACGAAGCGATATCTTATCCATGGGGTTTTTATATGTATTAAATCTTCTTCTTACGTTATTTTTTTCACGCAGCAATCTCTCCAGCCTTTTTGTATACCATGGTGGTCGCGAATCACTTTTGACTATGTTTGATGGGATATACCGCTCTATGATCTGACGTAGTTCTGTATAGAAACGTTCCAGCATTATGCTTGGGTCGTCTGTATCCGAGAGTAATGCATACCAGTCAATATTTTTAAGTTCGGATTTAATAACAGTGTAGT
The DNA here is from genome assembly GCA_963082995.1 of Noctua comes. NCBI lineage: Eukaryota > Metazoa > Arthropoda > Insecta > Lepidoptera > Noctuidae > Noctua > Noctua comes. The sequence goes on from OY720293.1 coordinate 1,578,359, forward strand.
TAGCTTTTTTAAAATTTAATCTAATGTTAGGTTCCGGCTTTAAACAGTTGTTTACTTTTAGGTAAAGGGAAATTTCAAGAGGAGGGTGATAAGGATCGATCTTTGTCAGACTATTAGGGGCTTCAAACACTTTACATTCGGTCTACAAGAACCAAGTCCAGGATTTTATTTTTAATATTACCAACATTGTTACATTGCTTGAGGTTATTTATGTGAATAAAGTCTAAAAGTGCCTCATTTATTTTAGAATTTTTTGTCCTTGTGATAGTAGGGCAAGTGTGAGTATCACCACTGCTAACTGCTTGATTCCAGTCTATATTGCTCATATTGAAATCGCCGATGAGAATAGTATAGCGATCATTTTTTTCTGCTACAGTATTATAACTATCCAAAAAGTGTTCCAAAATGGAATGTTGCACAGGTGGGGGCAAGTAAAGGCCACAGATAGCTATTTTGAAACCTGGTGCAACAGTTACAGTAACCCATAAGTCCTCGCACCCACTCTCCCAAGAACATTGTCTGTTGGCAGTGTACCTCCTGGATATAGCAACCAGGACACCACCACCGCCCTCCTTTTTAGCATGGAAATTCGAAGTTTCTCTGTCGCGCCTAAAAACTACGTACCTCTGATCAAACAATTCACTGAATGAATATATATGTATGTATAATAATTATGAATGTAGTCAACAGATGTTAAGTGAGCGCATGCAGGAGGCCTGCGAGTTGGTGGACCTGGTGAAGTATAATGCAGAGAGGTATGAGTCACTGACCAATAATCTCACCTGCAGTTGTGCTACCACTCCGCCACCTCTCATGTCACAGCATGTTGCTCCACCTGCTTTACCCATCTCAGATCATATACTAGCAACTTCAAATTCCACCCAAAGTAATGTATTAGTGTACTCTGACAGATTAGGAATAGGTTTTGGATCCTTGTTAAATAACCGTTCTAAACATACAGTAGTGAACCATTGTCACCATAGCCTGCATTTCGTCGTATCCTACGAATAGGGGCGTAACTGCAAAACAGCTACTTTTCAGGAGACACTTTTTTGTGTTTAATTAAATTAAATGTGAACAAATATGTATTAGTGGTTTAATAAAATGTGTATTGGTATTTTATGGTTTGGTTAGCATTATTTTCAATAAATTATCTTAACATTTTACACGCATTTTGTCCCTTAAATCCTTATTCTCCGTTGTTTTAAGGCTTATTAGGACTGGACTTGAGCAATAAGTTACATTATGCCTTTTATCTGCGGAAATGTTGAGGCCACAATCACCTTAATGCCCTGTTTATATGTTTCTGATACGGGTTTTCATTTGTATGTCATAGGAATTTGTGTATAATAACTATTTTGCCATTACTAGGAAAATGTGAATGTAATATAAGAAAATAATTATAGAATCATAATAATGAATTCGAAACAAAATATGAATTTTGTTAACATATTTGCTTTGGTAGACATTAAAATAACAGTCATTTAAAAAAAAAAATTTTTGGAAACAAACCTTTATCTTTAAATAATCAGAGCTTAATATTAAAATACACGTAATCATAATCACAATCAGTCCTTAAAATCAAATTACACATAATCAAAATCAGTCTTTAAAATAAAATTGCACAGAATCACAATCCTCAAAATAATATTGGGCTAGTCACTTATATCTGTACATTAACCTAGGATGTTGTAATTTTTATTGTAGGTTTCTACTAATATAATAAAACGATTTGCCAAATTTCAACCGTCGGAAATGAATAGTTTCGGAGATATTAATTGTAGAATTATTGATGGCATTGTATTGAAAACGACGATATTTCACACCACAGACTATTTTGGCATAGAATATAACGTACGTGTGGAATGTGCAGTGAGCAAAGCACACAATGCTATTACAAAAAAAAAACTGACACTATAGAATTGGTCAAATGTGCGTGTAATTTAAAAGTAAAGTAAATGTGGCCTTACAACGAGCTTGAATTCAGAACCGAATTTGTCAACCCCGACACGCCGTGGTCTTGGTATGTCCTACCCCTAGAGTGTTTTTTAGAGCCCGGAGGAGCGGAGGGAGGGCAGCCCCAGCCTGCCGTCGCAAAGGCGAAGGGGCTGCTATTCCCGCAGCTCCGGAGATAAGGCAGAAGTACTGGTTCTTACTCCCCTACTCTTTCCTCCCTGAAAAATAGGGACAGAAAAAGTAAGGTTACAATTTAACAAAAAAAAAATGGTAATTCCGACCGAAACTACAGGGCAGGGGTACTCCTCTCCCCCTCCACCCCCATCAGCAGGTGCCCCGTATGTATAAAATTACCGATTTTAAAGCTTGTATTAGTATAACTCAAAAATAAATATTTCCCTTTTAAAAAATCATTAAAAAAAACTATGCATTTCCGACGAATTTCCCCCCCCCCCTCGGGGGTTCCTATGACCGTCCCCTCCCTTCCCTCCCCTCCCCCAACCCCTACCTACATGTACTTATATAAGTGACCTTCCTAATATTGCACCAACCAATCACCAACCAATCACCTCCTTAAAATAATATTGCAAATAATCAAAACGTTACCGAAATCAGTGAAATTCAAATTCAGTCATCTTTCCGTCAGAACTGCAGAAATATTGGCATTACCAGCTTGCTCATGAGGCAATGTTCTAAAGAATGTGTGGTATTCCTCTGGAATAATTTAAGCCTCACACATTGACATAAGGTCTTTATATTCATCATAATTTACTTTTAATGGTAATCCATTTACTGGCGTGACTTCCGAAACTACATTTTTTTCCCTCTAGTACTGATTTTTTTGTAATCCTCATCCAGTTCATATTTATATTTAAGAACGTTTATGTTGTCCTTGCTAACTTGCACTTCTTTGATTTTGTTCCACACAACTTTTTCACCATCATCATTCTTTAACTAATTCTTGCCATCGAGCAATTTACGATAATTATAAATATCAGTCAAGGTCATTTCTTTTACCCTATAAGTTTCTCCTGTTGTTTTTGCCCATCTGATTAGGTTCATCTATTGATCTGGAGTATAAATAGTATTTTTGCTGGAAGCTCCTTCTATAACAAAATGGACACTGTCTCCTTCAATCTGCGTATGGCGGACTTCGAGAAACCTATGGGTAATAGATTCAATGTCAATTTTTTCTGCGATGTGTTGATAAAAAGCGAAAACTATACGGTTAAGGTTCTGCCCGGAACAGTTATCGGACTAAAAGTTAAATGTTTTTGCACCTTCGTCAATCTTTGATTTAATAAACAAGTTTAAACCGCTACTGATCTCATTGGCTCCCTTTTTACCGATCACCTCTGTCCACATGTAACAAAATCCACTTTTTCGGGCTACGTCACAGTAAAATCATAAATATTAAGTTTTCTTTTGTAACAGCTTTTGTAGATTTTGTATTTTGGACAAGATTACAATCTCACTTGCACTATCATTTTGGTTAGGCTTGTTCATGTTGTTTTCAACATCCTGAAAGTAGGAAAGGAGACTTTAAATCATAAAATTATCATACTAAACTAGTTTCGCAGTATTGTAGATCAAAATGAATTCATATCATTGATATTTCAACTAAAATTATGAACTAAACTTTGAATGGAATACAATGTCGGGAAAGGGCGTCAAATGAAATAAAATTATTATAAAACCACTTACGCTGTTAAGCTCAGAGTTAATATTTTCTTGGATTAAATATTCTATCTCTTTTTCACAACCTCATGGCACCGGAGACCCGATGCGATCCTTTTCATCAAAGCAACTTTCAAAAGTGTTGGCTGAAAACAAAATAAAATTTAAAATTGTTGTCAAAGAAAACTGCCGGAATCCCGTAAGCACCTATAATATGAATTAGATCGAACAAATTTGCATGCATTCTTACTAACATTAATAACCGTAAAATATAAAATAGATTATTTCTAAAACTTTGAGAAAAAAGTAAAATAATGAAATAAGCGTAATTGTAATTTTTGTGCGGAATGCTAACAATGCGGCCACAAATGCTTTTATATCAATTTTCAAGCAATAGAAAAAAGACTTAAGAGACTTTATAAGAATATTATTGAGGATTTTCAAAATAAACCACAAATTGTTTCTCTGAAAATACAAAGGTTTTGTTTTATTTAACACATTCTTACAATATTACAACAGTAATCGTTTATCTATGATAATTACTCAATAATCTAACCTGAAAATACAAAGACTTATTGAATTTTCAACAATGTATGTATGATGACTCACCGGCTTCAATTCATCAGGTAAAACATAACATTTTCCTTCTTCTGTAGATATTGAGGTTATGGCTAATACATTAGATTTGCCATCCTTTGCGGCTATTATCGTAAACTCAAATAGCAGCCGATTCATCTTCTTTTAGTTAACGAAAATGTCGTTTCTTTGTATTTTCAGGTTAGATTATTGAGTAGTTATCATTGATAAACGATTACTGTTGTAATATTGTAAGAATGTGTTAAATAAAACAAATCTTTGTTTTTTCCGAGAAACAATTTGTGGTTTATTTTGAAAATCCTCAATAATATTCTTATAAAACGACATTTAAAGTTCACTAATATCGCCTCCTCAATTATATCCTTTTATTTTGTCTCTCCACACGTTTTCTTAAAACAATAAATCGCACCGAATATTTTGACCATCATCCGCCATTCAATTCCACAGACAACTTATAAAGGCGCGAGGCGCGGCAAATTCGAATTAATGAAATGTCATTTCATTACATGTATTTAAGCCCCAAACCAGAAGAGCATGTAATTGTGTACTCAGTGTTTAAATTTGTAAAAAAGCGTTAAGATCATGTGAGCGTAAAAAATATTGTACTTAAAATAGCAATGTGAATATTTCAAATGCACCAAAGAAATAATAAAAGACAAAATATAATTTGAACGTAGAAGAAAGACACAAACGTAAAATAATTAGGGCTTCGTCTCTTCTATACATACGCAATTTAGCCATTCCATAAAAAACGGCCGCAATCACCATGAGGGTTTTTTTCTATGTACCCTATAATGAAAATGAATAAATAATTAAAATGACTTAATTAAGTACAAACTCGTTGATATTATGTTATTTGAACTTAATCAAAACAGTACAAATTAAGAAAACATAATTTTTACCTTAAAATCCCTTGACGTATAAAATATTTTGGTTTACTTACTTGCTATAATCTTCGTATGTTTTCTTTCAATTCCACAATCTTCCTTTCCAACTAATTCCATCAACTTTCGTCCTCGGCGTTTCATTATTTATTATCAAATACTATGGTAAATTTAATAATTATGACTAAACTTTAGTAGTATAAGCAAAAATGTTATTTATTTAAAAATCAGATTACGGCTTTTTTTTTTTTTTTTTTATCGTGGTAAAATCATCAAATGAGTCCTCCCACCCAGGGCAGAGTGGGAGGAACTGTCAGACTTGTACTGACTAAAATCCACGGTGTCCTTCAATAGCCCTTTATGATCCAGGGTCACGGTAATTCTATAAGTCCCGCGACCCCGGCAGGCTTTCGCCCTCTAGAGGGGGGCCCCGTCATAATGCTGACACTCTTTGAGGCGCGCGTGGAACACAACGCGCCGTCGACCCGGGCATGGTCCATGGTCGGACAGCGAGTCGCCCATTACTCGCCGCCCGCAAGCCCGCGCCTACGGTGGCCGGAGATCGTCTGCCGACGTTCGGCGCCGTGGGCGTCTACCACTGCGGCTGGGGTGGAGGGAGGACGCTGTCCTCTCCCTCACGCGGCCCGCCTGTCAGATTACGGCTTGCCGCAACTAACAATGTCCGTGTTCCGCCGAAGAGTAGCACAGCGGCGCTAGCACGCACTCCCCGCGCCCGCGCACCCCTACTACTCGCGAAGAACGAAGGTGCGACGGTGGTTGTGGCTTTATTCTTCGTTGAAAACGTAGTGCTTAAAATTGTGGCTTTTTAGAAAACCTAATTAATTGATAACCTGTACTGTTTTTAATTGTTTTGTTAAACTGGTTATATGTGGTATGATGAGCAGAATTGAATTATGCAATAAAAAAAGAAAGCCCCTATGTTCGTTAGGGCACTATTCGTAGGATACGACGATTTTTAATGAGCTTATTCATAAAATTCAACACACACACTTGAATGAGCAGACTACTGTAGTACTTCTAGTTGGAAATGGCCTTAGTATATCAAAAAGGGACATAGCTAATAGTATCGACACCCTACTTAAGTTAAGATTAGGCAAATTAATATTATGTGCATTGCCATATTCTGGCAATTTAAGTGATCAAGAAAATTATTATATTTCTAGCCTAAATAACTTGATGCATATTTTATCATGTCGTCATAGTGACCGATTATTGTTTTTTGATACTAACAATTTTGTTAGAGATTTTGTTTTGATTCGGGAACATATTATATTCATTCCCAAAAAAAGTAGACACTTATTAGCTACATTGTTAGCTTTTAATATACACGCAGTTAATGATAATTTAACTGAGACTAGGTTAAGTGATGAAACAGTATTATCTAGTATCTCCGATAGTACTGTAGTAGATTCTTTAAACTTTTAGAGCCGACAAAAGAGAAGATGAATAGTAATATTTTACTTTATCACCAGAATATAAATCGCTTCTCCGGCAAAATTTTAGACGTGGAAATGTTAGTAGATAAATACCACATGGATATTCTATGTTTTAGTGAAACTTGGTTAAAACCAGATAGAATGTTGTTTAATGTAAATAATTTTTCAGTTGCCAGCGCGTTCAACAGATCCACAGTGGGTGGTGGTACCCTGATACTTTGTAATAGCTGTCTCAGATATAAAGAAAGGAAGGATATCACTGCTTACTCTGTTGATCGCTTATGTGAGGTAGCATGTGCAGAGGTTGAAGGGCATACTTTCTTATGTGTCTATATAGACCACCAGCATCAAACTTGTCATTGTTCTTAATCACAATGGAAGAAATATTAAGTAGACTTTTTAGAGATAATAAATTAGTTTTTGTATGTGGTGACTTAAATATTGATCTGTTAGTCAATTCACCCGAAAAATGTAAACTCATCTCATTGTTTAAATCATTCAATTTAAAACATTTATTTAATGAAGCGACTAGAATAACAGCAACTTCAGCATCATGCATAGATGAGGCTATCAGCGCAAAAGCGGTGTAACCCCCGACACTGCACTTAGGAAAAATAGAAGGATTTAAAATTTGCTAAAATAGATTTGTTGTTATTTTTTTTTATTTTAATATATTTTTATTGTTTTTTTTTCTAATTTATAAAAAGAACTTCTAAATCTATAATTGTAGTATATTTTTGTATTAATTAAACTTATAATTATGAAAAAGATGTGGGTTACACCACTTCTGCATTTAGATGTTCTGGTAAAATTAAAAATAATAAACAGGTTACACCATTTCAGAGCAAGTTTGTTAAAGATAACAACAGTAATGGGTTAATCTTCATCCGTTTCATTATAATAAGCTTCATCCGGGACAGTGTTGGAACTTTTTAGAGAATTATAAAAAGTGTGATGAACTGGTGGGATAAACTGCAAAAGTTCAAGAAGGCCTTTTTTCTTTTTTTCTGAAATAATTGGTTTTTCCAATGCATCTAGTTGTGTTATGGTTACTGACTGCCTTTTTTTAACACTGACTTCATCAAAGAGGGTTTCCTCATTGTTGGAATATTTGTAAAAAATTGAAAAAGGGTGGAGTTTATGAAATTTTAGCCATTGAATTTTTAGCCACTCCACCTTGCTGCTGCTCACTGATATTTTTCTGTTTGTTATATTTTTTTCCAAGGATTTACTTGATACAAAATCATTTGCTGTCATTCTTACAATCTTGAAAGCTTGCCTTTTTCGTGCCGTTTTAATTACTTCGAGCCAGTTATCCGGTATGTAAATCTCTCATCTCTCTTTGTAGATCTTTTTATTTTTTTCTATTAGACCAAAATCTTGGTCACATGGCAAATATGAATGCCCACTGACCAAAAATTTATGGTTTATTTCTTCAATAGTAAAATCCGGATGAGATACAATATACTGACAGAACAATGACAATTTTATGTTTCTATTCTGTCCACCACATTGGTCAGAATACATGTTAACTTTTTTAGTTTTCACATAATGTTCAAAAAAAATAAAGCAGGCAAGAACCAATTTCTTGAGGTCCTCTTGAAGCATCAGCCTCATCCCAAACAAACATGTAGGCATCATCTGTCCCCATGTTGTGAATACCAAAGCAAAAAGTCCAAAGCTGCCTCTTGTAATACACTATTCCAGTAGTCAGCACAGGCGTAGGTAGGGTTTTCATTAAATCAAAGGTGATAACAGTAATGTCAGTAGATGATTTTGCTAAAACCGTATCATTCTGTAGCCCTTGTCTGGCACTGTCTGCTTTCCTCTGATGTAATTCTTGTTCCCGTTGTAACTCTTGTTTTAGCTGTTCACTCTCAGCGCATTTAATTTTGTTATGGAAAAGATCACATCTTTTACAAGAATCACTGATGGGTGCATGGAAACGTAGGTTAAAACATTCATTAAATATTTTACTGAACATGAAGGATGATAAAGGTTCGAGTACACTTTCTTTATAGAGAGAATACATTCGTCCAAGACTTAGATCTGGTGATAGAAATCTCCTATTCTCACTTTTATGTCTGGTGTAATGAGACTCATAAGCAGGAAACTTGGCAATGAATTCTTTTAATTCTGCTATCTTATTATCTGGTGTTTTGTTTACAGAGCTTTGTCGACCTCTCTGATCAATAGGTGGGACATTGTGTATACTTTTTCGCTTCATTACCCTGGTTACACGTCCGTCAGAAACTTGAAAAGTTCTCAGGAAAAATTTTTTACACACCAGAACTTCAACACCATCTTTATTCAGTAAATGATAGATATATGTTTTCTGTCTTCTTGACTCCTCTCTTCCTGTGTAGCTTCTGCATTTATTTGTCACTCTAACTAACGAGAACAGTTATGCATTTTGTATATCGAAATTAGCTAATGCATAAAAGCTTTGGAATATTTGCAGCTGGTGTTCTTCATTTATCTTTAGATGACATTTTTTTGGACATAGACATTCCCCTGTTTTGGGTGTCTTCGCAGGAATAACGTTCTTTTTGTGATTTTCGTATTCTTCGCGTTTTGCTCGTTTTAATTTAAGCACATTTCGCTGCCAAGTCTCAGGCTTTTTAACACGTTTCTTGCTTTTGAGGACAGGGGTTTCATTGGTGGTTTCAGCTGATACTTGTTCAGACAAGCTTAATTGAAGCTCTGCTGTTGGTATCGACCCAGATGTGGTTGGCGAGGGCTGTGGTAAACTTGTTATGGCTGAACTAGTACTACGTTGTTGGGCTTCTTCCAAGTCGTCATTGCCTGATGAGGGCGTAGGTGATGGGAGATATTCAGAACCAGAATCTTCAAAGTCTAGGTCTCCAACTGTAACCAAAACATTAACTAGGTTTACAATATGAAAAATACAACGTGACAAGTTTGCTTATAATTTGCAGTCAATCAGACTATTTTTATTACTTACCTGAAGCAATATCATCTTCTCCGTCCATGATTAATTGCAAAAATATTGTTATTCAGTAAGATCAATGAAATTCAGTTTGTTTTGTCTCAATTTTAACGTTTTGACAGTTGACACTGACGAATGACGTTAGTACGGGCTAGACGTAAGCCACAGACAAACCTATTTTGCCATAGAGCAAAAGTGGTGTATTCAGCTTACACCAGTTTTGCTCTAATAAAATGATAGATTATGTTCTGTGCAAAAACTATGTTTTAGCGCCATCCGTTGTTTAATATCAAAAGGTGGCTTACTCCACTTTTGTATTCAAAGTTGATAATGTAAGAAATGTAGTTTACACCAAAACTGCAACCAACACAAATAGTGGCTTACACCACTTTTGCGCTGATAGCCTCAGATAATGTATTTACTAATTGTAACGTAAAAGATTCGTTTTAATTAGTGGCGTTAGGTCAGACCATACTGGTCAACTTGTTTCTTTTGAGTTAGACAAAAACCTATACTTAGGTAAAACTATTCAATTAAGACCTCTTACTAAAAATAAATTAAAATCTTTTAATAATAATGTTCTTAGCAGCCTTTCTAACGCTAATTTTGATTCAAAAGACCCCAATATAAACTACGGCACATTATTTTCTACAGTTTGTCAAGAATTCAATAAAACGTGTCCTTTAAAAACAGTTAAAGTCAATTCTAAATCGAAATTTAGTGAATGGGCCACTGCGGGAATAAGAAAAAGCAGAGATACTTTATATAATTTATATCACGAAAAATCTCTGACTTCAGATCAAGTTTTTCATACTTATGTTAGAAACTATTCAAAAATATTCAAAAGTGTCTGCGCTCAAGCAAAATCACAAATAATAATTAACAAAATTGGTATTTCTAATAATAAAATAAAAACTGTGTGGCAGGTAATTAACAGAGAAACTGGAAAGGCACAACAACGAGATCAGAATCAATTGTCTTTGAAAATAGATAATCAGACCATTTCTGATAAGCTAAAAGTCGCTGAGACTCTAGAAACTTTCTTTACCAACATTCCGTTAGAGGTTACTAAATCTCTCCCCTCTTCTTCTAAATTAGCTGAAGCTCTTCTTAAAGAAAACTTTACTGAGTACATACCAAACTTCAAATTTAAACCAATTTGTATTGCTACAATTAAAAAGGCATTCAAAAGTCTCAACATAAAAAATACTGAAGACTTATGGGGGATATCCGTCAAGGTTCTTGGAAACATTATTGACTCAATTCCTGTCCTAACAGGCATATTCAATCAATGTTTGGACAGCGGCAAGTTTCCTGATCTAATGAAACATAGTAAAGTAGTACCAATTTTCAAATCGGGTTCAAAGAGTGATCCTTCAAATTATAGACCTATATCTGTGCTTCCAGCATTGAGTAAAATCTATGAAAAAATCATGCTGGACCAGATGTTGTCTCACTTCAACTCAAATGGGATTCTGCATAGACAACAGTTTGGTTTCACGAAGGGAAGGTCGACAACGGACGCGGGAGTAAAACTCATCAGTCACATTTTGGAATCTTGGGAGAAGTCCCAGGATGCCATTGGCATTTTCTGTGATCTCTCAAAAGCGTTTGACTGCGTCGACCACAACACACTGATCTGTAAATTACACCACTACGGAATTCGTGGACAAGCTGCTGACCTTCTTCTTTCCTATTTATCAAATAGGCAGCAAAAAGTAAATGTAAATGGGGCGACGTCCTCCGGGTCTCTAGTCAAAATAGGCGTGCCCCAAGGTTCAATTCTCGGTCCTTTCCTATTTCTTGTTTACATTAATGATCTCCCTTATATGATGGCCAAATTATCGGATATAATTCTATTTGCTGATGACACTTCGCTAATTTTTAAAATAGATAGAAAAGATACGAATGTCTTACATGCCAACGAAAGTCTAACCGTTCTCTCGAAATGGTTCGCAGCTAACAATCTTTTACTTAATGCGAACAAAACAAAATGTCTGAAGTTCTCTTTACCGAATGTGCCGCAACGGGATCTGGATTTAAATCTTGACGGCAAAAAACTTGATATTATAGCGGAAACTGTATTCTTAGGGATTACTATCGATTCAAAATTGCAGTGGGGCGCGCACATTAGAACTCTTTCGGGTAGATTAAGCTCAGCTGCATATGCAGTAAGAAAAATAAGGCAGTTAACTGATGTGGCTACAGCTAGGCTAGTATACTATGCTTATTTCCACAGTATTATGTCCTATGGCATTCTGCTGTGGGGATCAGCAGCAGACGTTGACTCGATTTTCATTTTACAAAAGAGGGCAGTCCGCGCGATCTATAAAATGAGTCCTCGCGAGTCCCTCAGAGAAAAATTTAAAGAGATTGATATACTAACCCTGCCTTCACTTTATATTTTAGAATGTATTTTATATGTCCGCAAAAATCGAGGGCTTTTCAAAATTAGAAGCGACTTTCATAAGATAAATACACGCGGTAAACACGAAATTGTAATACCTAAATTTAGATTAACAAAAACTAGCAAGTCTTTTCTTATAAACAGCATACGCTTTTATAACAAGTTGCCAAAGTCAGTTATAGAACTGACCGATGGAAAGTTCAAAAACCACATCAAACCTTATTAAAAAAGCATACTACAAAATCAAGGACTACGTTGAAGTTGGCCTTAGTTCCTTCTGCGCTTGCGGCTTCCCTGGTAGCTCATAAACGGCACAAATATGTGGATGTCTCTAACTATTCTCAAACTTGTCTCTTCTTTCGAATCAGATTTTACAGTAATTTTCAAATCATTTATATCTTTTGCTCAAAATAGTTACAGCACTGATAACAGTATTTGTGTCACTTGTTTAATTTAGTATTTTACAATATTTTCTACCTTTGTATAGATTATTTTTATCGATTGTTTGTGAATGTGTGGACATTGTAGGCTTTGTAGAGTCCCAGCTGCTTGTTAACTTTTTATTTTGTTCTACATTTTTTGTTTAGTAAGCAACGACTTATTGTCGGGCCTACGCTGTCCCCCCATACTTAAGTACAAATGCTGTATCCGTAATACTGTAACACCAAATGATTTGAAAAGAGTAACCATGGAGTTTCTTGCCGGTTCTTCTCCATAGGAAACGACCAACCCGAACCGTGCACCTTTTTGTCGACGTTTTATAAGTGCCCATCGAGGCCTATGTGAAATAAAATATTTTGATTTTGATTTTGAATACAATTATTTAGCCAGGTTTCTGTGAGCACCAATGCGTCATAATTTGAACATACTAAGTTGGGGCCCGGGAGGGGGCTGAAATGGAGTGCCAATAACGGCCCCACTACGCCTTCTCCAGGCGAACATCAACCACTGCGCCTGCGCTCAGGATCTGTTGCTCCAGAGCATGGCGTAGTGGTCGATTAACATCGCCGTGGTCGCTGAGCCGTACTTTGTCCCGCCCAGGGATGACTGGGTGGAGGACCTTAGCGGCTCAGTGACCGTAATTGCGTCGGCCGCCGCCGGTACCCCGACCCTTGAGAGTGTCAGGAAGGGTCAGGGGTGCGTAGCAGCACGGTTCGGGGAGATCGTAGTAGAGGGAGTTCTCCCCGAGTCGAACTCTCGCCGAGTTCCACAACTCCCTTACGGAATTGAGTTTTGTCAACGGAAACCATTCCCTCCCCGTGCTTGTGCTCGGGGACTTCAATGCCAAGAACTTGGCTTGGGGTTTTCGTTAAACGGACGCGTGGGGTAGGATGGTGGAGGACTGGCTCTGGAGACAGACCTGGTCGTCCTAAATCGGGGTTCTATCCCCACGTGCGTGCGGATGCGGGGCGAGTCGGTGGTGGACATCTCGTTCGCTAGCCCCGCTCTGTCGCCGCGTTTCGTTGACTGGCGCGTCATGGAAGGGGTGGAGACCAATTCCGACCACCGGTACATCCAGTTCGACGTCTCCACCCAGACCTCAAGCGCGCCGGTCCTACAGGCCCCGAGTGATCCGCGATGGGCGCTGAAACAGCTGGACCGGGAGCTCCTCCTGGAAGCCTCGATCGTGCAGGCCTGGGTGTCATCACCGGTCAGGCCTGCCGACATTAATAACGAGGCGGGTTGGTTCCAGGAAGCCATGTCCGAGATTTGCGACGTGGCAATGCCCCGAGTTCAGCCAGGAAGCGCCCGGCGTCAGGTGTACTGGTGGTCGCGAGAGCTGACGTCTCTGCGCGAGGCGTGCGTTGCCATGCGACACCTGTACGCCAGGCATCGCAGGCTCCGCATCCGCCCTCCGGATGCGGCAGCCATTGAGGCGGAGCTGTACGAGGGGTACAGAGCGGCGAAGACCGCCCTCCAAGAGGCTGTCCGGCGGGCCAAGAATCTGGCCCGCACGGAGATGCTGGAGTCTCTGAACGGAGATCCGTGGGGGCGCCCTTACAAGATGGTGCGGGACAAACTCCGCACCCGGGCCCCCCCGATGACGCAGTCTCCGGCATGAGCTCGTGGAGGACGTGGTGAGCGCTTTGTTCCCTTCGCGAGGGGAGCATCCTCCCCCGCCTATGGCTCCGCCGCGAAGTGCGGTGCCGGAAGCGGATCACACCTATGACGATGACGACATTCCGGAGGTGACTGGGGTAGACCTGAGAGTGGCGGTACGCAGGTTGAAAGCCAAAAATACCGCCCCGGGACCCGATGGCTTGCCTGGCAAAGCCTGGGTCCTGGCCTCTGAGGCTCTCGGGCCCCGACTGGAAGGGCTCCTAAGCGCATGCTTGGAGAGAGGCCAGTTCCCGCTTCGTTGGAAGACGGGGAAGCTGGTCCTCATCCGGAAGCCAGGGCGCCCTGCGGTCTCTCCGTCCGCATACCGGCCCATCGTGTTGCTCGACGAGGTGGGCAAGCTCTTTGAAAGAGTCATTGCCAACCGCCTCGCCGGGCACCTTGTGGGGATGGGGCCGGATCTTGCGGAACACCAGTTTGGTTTCCGCAAGGGGCGCTCGACGGTGGACGCCATCATGCGCGTTAGAGCCCTCACGACGGGGGACGCGGTGTCCCGGGGCGGGGTCGTCTTGGCGGTGTCTCTTGACATCGCCAACGCCTTCAACTCGATGCCCTGGAGCTGCATTGGGGAGGCACTCCGGTATCACCGAGTGCCGACCTATCTTCGTCGTGTGGCCTGACGGATAGGGCTGTCATATACCCCGGTCGGAGCGGAGAATGGAACCGGCGAGAGATGTCGTGCGGTGTTCCACAGGGATCGGTTCTGGGACCGGCCTTGTGGAACATTGGTTACGACTGGGTGATGCGCGCCGACCTCCCTAGCGGCGTCAGCGTAGCTACGCTCACGACACGCTGGTACTGGCACAAGGGAGGTCGCACGAGGCGGCGGCCGACATCATGACACGCGGGGTTGCGATAGTCGTGGAGAGGATCCGGCAATTGGGTCTCGAGGTGGCATTGCACAAGTCCGAGGCCATGTGTTTTCATGGGCCTCGGAATGCGCCACCGTCGGGATCCCTACTGACGGCGGGAGGGGTCTCCATCGGCGTCGGGTCGACGTTGAAGTACCTAGGACTCGTCCTCGACAGCCGGTGGAACTTCGTGGAGCATTTCCGACGTTTGGCTCCCAAACTGGAACGGACAGGGGCTGCCTTCAAGCGGCTCTTTCCCAACCTGAGGGGTCCAAACGCCTCCTGCCGGAAGCTCTACGCGGGGGTCGTGCGGTCCATGGCCCTTTACGGGGCCCCGGTGTGGGCGCGTTCTTTGAAACGGCGAACCGCCCACTACCTGAACGCGCCCCAAAAGGTGATAGCCATAAGGCTAATCCGCGGGTACCGCACGATCTCCGGCGAGGCGGCTAGCCTCGTCGCCGGATTGCCGCCATGGGATCTGGAGGCGATAGTCCTCGCGCGCCTGCACGAATGGTGCGCGGAGGCACTAAGTCGGTTGGAAACTCCGCTGCCGCGGCAAATTGCCGCTCAGCGGACAGACCTCCGGCGTGATCTCATGGCGACATGGAGAGCGCGACTGTCGCAACCCCGTGCAGGACACGCCACCATAGTGGCGATAATTCCCCTCTTTGAGGAGTGGCTAGAGAGGTGCCACGGCGCCCTCACCTACCGCCTGACGCAGGTCCTCACCGGACACGGTTGTTTCGGGAGGTTCCTGCACCGGATTGGGCGGGAGGAAACGCCCGGGTGTTTCCATTGCGAGGATCGTCCGGAAGACACGGTGGAGCACACCGTGGAGGTCTGCCCCGCTTGGGCGGAGCACCGTCGTGTCCTCGTAGCGGCGATTGGCGGCGGCGATCTCTCGCGTCCGGCCCTGGTTCAAGCCATGGTCCGGAGCGAGAGGGAATGGGAAGCCGTCACCTCCTTCTGCGAAGCAGTCATGCTAGTGAAGGAGGTGGCGGGACGTGAGAGGGAAAGAACCTCACGTCCCAGCCGCCGCAGGAGACGCCCTGGGCGTCGGGGGTCACGTGGTGGCTCCCGGCCACCGTAGGCGCGGGCCTGTGGACGGCGAGCTATGGGCTAGCTCGCCGTCCGGCCGTCTTATGACGACAGGCCGTGTCGACGGCGCGTTCGTGTTCCACGTGCGCCTCAAAGAGATGTCAGCAATGATGTAGGGGCCTGCAAGAGCCGATGCCTGCCAGGGCTGCGGGACTGTTCGAAAGAGATACCGTGGCCCTGGAACACAAAGGGCAAAGTAGGAACATGGATGGGTTTTAGTCAGTACAAGTCTGACACTCAAGTCAGACTTGTACTGACTAAAACCCATCCATGTTCCTTCAACAATGACGGAAGGGAGTGTCCCCCGTCATTTGATGATTTCCCATCCGAAAAAAAAAAAAAAAACATTAAGTTACAATAAAATTCATGAGTTTAAGAACGTAATCCACGAGTATTTTGGTAGTAAATGTTAAAGGAAGCGAATTTAACCTTTTTTTTTTTTTTTTTTTTGTCGGGGTGGAAAATCCTCACGGATGTCCTCCGCCCTGGGGCGGGCGGAGGGGTCTGTCAGACTCAAACTGACTAAAAACCACCCCGGTGTTCCCTCGCACACTTGCGTCGGGGGGCAACGGGATCTGATGCGACTTCCGCTGCCCCGGACTAGTGCCGGCCCGCTTGACCTGCGGGCCTCGTCCTGGGGGGGAGTGAGGTGTCAAACTCCCCCCGTTACATCTCAGAGAGGCGCGCGTGGAACACTACGCGCCGCCGTCTCGGGTCCAGTTTGATCGGGGGCGACGGATGTCCCCGAATCCGTCGCCCCTGGACCTGTTTAGGGGGGCCGGAAGAGGGCGTTGTCCGCCCTCTGCCGACGCCCGGTGCGTCTGCTGCGGGATGGGCGGGAGCTCGTCATCTCCCTCTCCCTTTCCGCAGCCTCCTTCTGCGACATGACGGTTTCGCAGAAGGACATCACCGCGTCCCAGGACTCTGCGCTGCCGACCATCGAGCGAACGACGGTCGGCAGCGACAGGTCTCCTCCGACCTCCGTAACGAGCGCACGGCGCGGCTCATCACACGCGGCGCACTCGGCCAGCGTATGCCGCACCGTGTCCTCCAGACAGTGGACGCAGTGATGACACCGGGCGTCCGGCTCCCTGCTTATGCGACACAGGTACTTCCCGAAGCAGCCGTGCCCCGAGAGCACCTGCGTCGCCCGAAACGTCAGGGAGCCGTGCTTCCTCCCGAGCCAGTCGTCGAGTACTGGCCGGATCGCCTCGACTGTGTCGAGGCCGGCGGTAGGGAGCTCTAGCCTCCCCCGCCATTCCGCCACCATGACCTGTCGGAGCTGAGACCGGTACAGCGTTATCTGTCGCTGCACCAGCCTCTCGCCCCGATGATTGGCCTCCTCGCGCCACTGGTGCAGTGTCGCGAGGGTCTTCGCCTCCAGGTCCCACGGCGGGGATCCGGCCAGTACACAAGCCGCCTCGTAGGAGATCGTGCGATATCCCCGTATGACCCTGACCGCCATCGCCCTCTGCGGTCTGCGCAGAACCGCGATAGTGCGGGCCGTCAGGTCTTTCGCCCAAATCGGGGCTCCGTAAAGGGCCATCGATCGCACGATCCCCACGTACAACCGCCTACAGGCGGTGCTCGGGCCCCTCAGATTGGGAAGCAGCGTTGACAGCGCGCCCGCCGCGCCCATCAACTTGGGCACCAACCGCTGAAAGTGGGGGCCGAAGTCCCAACGGCTGTCGAGCACCAATCCTAAGTACTTCATGGTTGACTCGACAGCGATCCGGACCCCACCGACCACAATGTGTGATCCCAGCGGCGGCGCCCGTCGGGGGCCATGAAAAGCAATGGCCTCCGACTTGTTGAGGGCCACTTCCAGGCCGAGGCGCCGTATGCGGCTCACCACCTGTGAGACCGCAGCCGTAGCCAGCAACGCTGCCTCCCTGTACGAGCTCCCCCGAGCCGTGACCAGCGTGTCGTCCGCATAACACGTCAGGTCCACTCCCGGCGGGAGCTCGCATCGCAAAACCCAGTCGTATCCGATGTTCCACAGGGGTGGGCCCAGAACCGAACCCTGCGGAACACCGCACGACATCTCGCGACGGCCCGTGCCGTCGCGTCCCATGTAGGTGACACACCGTCCAGACAGATAAGCCCCCACAATGTTGCGGAGGTAGGAAGGCACCCGATGGTATCGCAGGGCCTCCCTAATGCAACCCCAGGGCAGGGTGTTGAACGCGTTAGAGATGTCCAAGGACACCGCCAGCACCACCCCACCCCGGGACACCGCTTCCTCCGCCAGGACTCTCACCCTCATGAGGGCGTCGATGGTAGAGCGCCCACGCCGGAAGCCAAACTGGCTGTCGTCTAGGTTCGGCCCCTCTGTACACAAGTGGCTGACGAGGCGATCTGCGATTACACGCTCGAGCATCTTGCCCGCCTCGTCCAGCAACACTATGGGCCGATAAGCCGACGACGAATCCGCCGGGCGCCCCGCCTTCCTGAGCAGGACCAGTCGACCAGTCTTCCACCTGCTAGGGAACTGACCCCGCTCAAGACACGCCGAGAAGAGTCCCCTCAGTGGGGGCTCCAACTCCATCAGGGCGAGGACTAGAGCGCGACCAGGCACTCCGTCGGGCCCCGGAGCAGTGTTTTTTGCCCGGAGCCGCATCACGGCCGCGCTCATCTCCGCCTGTGTCACCTCTGGGACGGTTTCGCTCTCCTCTTCTTCTTCTTCAGACTCTGCAGCTGCGGGCAGAGCCATCGGCGGTGGCTCGTACTCGGCTGTCTCAGGGAAGAGAGCCGAGACCACTCGCTCCAGAAACTGCGGCTCGAGACCTTCCGTTAGCGGGGGGGCCCACGGCCGAAGCTTCCCTCGGACCGTGCGGTAAGGGCGCCCCCACGGATCCCCGTCTAGGGTCGCCAACAGCTCCTCTCTGGAGCGCGTCTTCGACTCGCCGATGGCCAGCCACAGAGCCTCCTTCGCCGCGCGGTACACCTCATACAGCGCGGCTTCTTCGTCGGGATCCCGCAGACGTCTCCTCCGACACCGCGTGTACGGGCGTCTGGCGTCTGGCGACGCGCAGCCGCTCGACCTCGACGCACCACCAGTACACGCGGCGCCTTGCGGACAGAGAGGAGACGCGTGGCATGGACGCGTCGCAGATTTGCGTCATCGCGTCGCTAAACCACTGCGCCTCCCGTTCGACGTCGACGGGACCGACGGTAGCCGACTCCCGGATCCAGGCTTGGACGATAGTGGCTTCCTCGAGAGCCTCCCTGTCGAGGCGTTTCAGCGCCCAACGCGGGCCGTCTCTTCGGGGGGCCGATTGGCTACGACCTCCAGCGGTCTGGGTGGAGACGTCGAAGCGTATGTATCGGTGATCCGATAGCGTCTCCTCCTCCGCTTCCACGTGCCAATCACGAACGCGGTGCACGACAGCGGGACTAGCGAACGACACGTCCACAATGGATCCACCCCGCTGTCGCACACACGTGTAGGCCGAACCCCGATTTAAGACAGCCAGGCCCGTCGTAACGGCCCACTCCTCTAGCACATCGCCTCTCGGGTCTGTGACCGGGGATCCCCACGCCGCAGACTTGGCGTTCAGATCACCGAGAAGCAAAATGGGCCGAGGATGAGACCGGCCGACGACGGCTCCCAACTCGACAAGGAAACTCTCGAAGTCGGCGAGACTCCTGTTGGGCGAAAAGTATGCCCCGATCGTGACGATCCCGTTCACAAGGGCGGCAACCCAACCGTGACCCCGGGATACGTCGACAAGAGTCGCGCCGATGATGGCCACCAGGCCGTCCAGATCCCCTGCCCAGTTATCCCGGGCGGGGACAAAATACGGCTCAGCGACCACCGCCACATTTATCGACCACTCCGCCATGCTCAGGATCAAGAGATCCTGAGCTCTGGTGCAGTGGTTGACGTTCGCCTGGAGGAAATGCAGCGCCATCACTGGCACTCCATTTCGTCGGCGCCTCGTCCTACCACAGGCCGGGAGTCGGCCGAAGAGGTGCTAGGGGGTGCGGCCCCCGTAGCTTTGGTCCAACGCTTGCTGCGCTTTCTGGGCGCGCTGCAAGCGTTGCTGCCAGTTCTGTGCCCCGCGGACTTTCCTGCAGCCGCACAGAGGCTGCAGTTCGGCTCCGCGGAGCACTGGGACGCCTTGTGGCCGGGCTGACCGCAACGATAACACAGATCGCTGCGGTCGGCCTCGCTAGTGCACAGTGCCCGGACGTGCCCTTTCTCCAGGCACCGGTAACACTGCATGGCCCTGGGTGCCAGGAGTTTCACTCTTGCTGAAACCCAGCCCACCAAAAGACGTCCCGCGTCGGCAACTCTCTTCGCCGCAGCCACTGGACACCGCACCCAGATGGTGCCCAGCCCACCAGCGTTGACGCGGATTTCGCCCGCCCGTACATTTTCTGGCGGGCATCCGCCGCTCCGGGCTATGGCCACCACCACCTCCTCCGGGGAAACAGAGTCGTCCAGCCCATCGACGCGCACCTCAGCCGTCTTGATGGGTCTGGACACCCGGGCCTCCTCGGGGTTGAGGACGTCCCTAAGCTTTGCAGCTAGAGAGTCCGCCCTCTCGGCACTGCTGGTCCCCGCCAACTCGAACATCTTGGCCCCCGTGGCTGCCGTTCTAAAACGGACACCGTCCGGGGTGCCAAAATCGGCAAAGACCAGCTTGCCCCTAGCCTCCGCCAGTACCTTCTGGTACGTCACGCCCCTCTCCTTAGCTTCGGGCTGCAGCGTGACCACTACAGCCTCGGAGCGAGGGACGCGGAGTTTCGGGGCCTGCCCCTTGGAGCCCGGCGCGCTCTTGGCCTTGCGGCCCCTCTTTCGCCTCTTTTTGCGGCTTTCGGCCGTCTTCCAGCCGCCCTCTTTTTCTTTGGGGGGGGACGAGCTGCTCCCCTCTGTGGCACTTTTCGTCCCCTTCACGGCCTTTTTGCCCCCGTTTGTGGCTTTTTTGGGCACCTGCGTGGGCTTTTTTGGCGCAGGTGGTGCTTAAGCCACCTGTGCCCACGTTGGCCCAGCCGTCGCTGGAGCTGGCTCCGCCTCCTTCCTCCGCCTATCTGCCGCCAGCGGCGGACGAAGCCTAATAGGGGGGTTGAGCCTAGGCTCTAGGCTGTCTAGGCGGGCGGTCATAATGCTCAACAGCCGGTTGAACTGGTCTTCCCCCAAAGACCCGTTCTGTGGCAGAGCACGACTGTCCGCAGTCGTCGCACCCTGCTGCCGGCTGAAGTCTGCCCTCAGGGCACTGACCTCCCGCTGGAGCTCCTCCATCCTCGTTTGGAGACGGCGATTTTCCTCTCGGAGCTTCACCGTCTCCTCCGAGACCGTGCGGTCAAGGAGGACGTCCACCGCCTCCTTGATCCCGTCCGCCGCCTCTTTCAGGGCCCGTGTGAACGTCCCCTTCAGGTTGCCAGATTTCGTGGCTACCTTCAGGACGACGTCCACGCCGTCCAAAACTTGTCGGCTAAGGGCCTCTGCCGTCAAGCCCTCAGGAGCTGCGGCGGTCTGCGTCCGCCTCTCCCTTGCCCGTCGAGCCAACTCAGCGACCTCGTCGGTCGCGATGGCCTTGCGGCCCTCTCTTTTCGCGGCATTGAGCTCCGCCTTAGTGCTCAGCAAAGCGATGGAGGCCTCGGCCCCACCTTGCTCCACCTGCAGGGCACCGTCGGAGTCGCTCACTCCGCTGGCCACCGGCGTATCGGTGGGCTTTAGGAAGCGGCCCCGGGCGTCGCGTGACGCTGCCATAAAAGAAGGTAGCCGGCGTCCTCTGCCCCTCTTGGTTGTCGGCACCTTGGGGGCTGGCAGGTTCTCCTCGCTAGAGGACAAACCCGCCGAACCCGCGTCCGACACACACACACGCGGCCGCTTCCGCCAAAACTTGGAGGGTGAAGCCGCAACTGCTCGCGGTGTGACTCTCTCAAGCACCACGCGTGGTTCCACTGGAGTCCCTGCTGCCGTCCTTAATGACGCAGCGCCAGACTCTGACACTGCGTCCGCCGCGTGGCGCTCGACCCGTCCTCGGTCGGTATTTTTAAAATTAAAAGAGATGAGGTCTTCAAAAGACCTCCATCTCGAGGAGCCTCCTCGGCTCTGGTTGCCATCGGCAAGCGGAAAACGACTAGTGCCCTCCCCAGAATACGGGGGGCTTGACGATCCCGAAGGGATCGTGGCGGATTCTCCAGCTGCTGTGCAGCTGGTACCGCCCTGGGGTATAATTTTAATAATCGTTTTTTTTCCATGTTTGGTTTTGTTTTTCCTTTGAAGGGTGTGGTCCCTCTCTCCTTACTGCTAATCTTTCCCCCCCCCCATTTTTTTTTTTTTTTTGGATGACCATTCCATCACCCTCACGGTCACGGCTGATGGGCAGACGCGTACCAGAGGGCGACAAATGTCACATCCCAGAACATGCCCCGCAACGATGTCCCGTCGCGTGGCATGCAAGGGAAGATCCCCGACTCCGATTCACTCCCCGACGACCTCGAGGAGTGAATCACCAATCACGTACCGTCCGATAGCCCGCTCCGTGAGCCATCGCACGGCACACGACGAAATAACCCCACCCTGATTCACTCCCCGAGAACCTCGAGGAGTGAGTCACTAATCACGTACCGTCCGATAACCCGCTCCGTGAGCCATCGCACGGCACACGACGACATAACCCCACCCTGATTCACTCCCCGAGAACTTCGAGGAGTGAATCACCAATCACGTACCGTCCGATAGCCCGCTCCGTGAGCCATCGCACGGCACACGACGAAATAACCCCACCCTGATTCACTCCCCGAGAACCTCGAGGAGTGAATCACTAATCACGTACCGTCCGATAGCCCGCTCCATGAGCCATCGCACGGTACACGACGAAATATCCCAGCCCTGATCCACTCCCCGAGGAACTCGAGGAGTGAATCGCGAATCACACATCGTCCGATAGCCCGCTCCGTGGGTCATCGCACGATGTACGATGTCACCCCTCCCCATATTCACACTCCGATGACTCGGAGCGTGAATCGCGCACTGTCCGGAACGACGGACAGGGCACCCCTCACAAGAGTCTGAAGCGACTCCGGTGTGTCTCTCTTAGTCTGGTCTCTCACTTGGAATGGGAAACTCCAAGATCATTGAGACACGCAAGCCCCACCACGACGGCAACGTGGAGACACCCTCGGTGGGGAAGCGAATTTAACCTAGAATAACCCTAATAAAAGCTCGGTTGAAAATTGTAAATTACAATATTAAGTGGATTGAATCCATATCTTTCATAATCTTAGTGTCTGAATCATCAGACTTTTTAACATAAATACGTCCTCCTCTGACCCAGAAATAACGATATCCTTTTTCTTTTGCTCGGAGACGAGTAGCCGTATGCAGTGCTTTATTAGCCGGGCTCAGATGTTCCGTCACGAAGATTGCAGATTTGGCACCTTCAAGGTCGAGATGGGAGGTGTTTAACTTTTCACTGGCTGGCTTTGATTTGTTAAAATTGATAGAAGCAGCCAGAAAGAAGTCACGTAATCGGGGTGAGATGAATTGTAGCACAATTGATTTCGGACGATTAGTGGTATTGTTGAGCTTCATAACACGAGTACAGTTACTAATATTTTCTTCCTTAATTTCACATCCTATGGTTTTACCCAGCTGTGTTATAATATAATAATATTTTCAGTTTTCTTCTGGGGGACACATAGTATTTCAATATTACTAGCACGGGCGTGTTGTTCCAAGGTGTTTAGACGACTTGACATGTCTTTAACAGTGGTTGACAACTTTTCGTTTTTGTCTTGCAGATCCTTTATTTTCTCTTCACCCTGCTTCTTTTCCTTCAACATATCGTCATATTGATTGCTAAGAAATTCCACCGAACCCCTGAGGCCAGTGACCTCGGCACGTATCTCAGTTAGCTCCTTGTTTAACAGTTTGCTCATGGTTACTGTTATGTTAGATGAGCGAGATCTGTAGTTTCTTGAGTGCGAGCGAGACGGCGTTCTTGAACGGTCGTGGCGATGATTGCGTCTATGTTGGTAATGTGACGGTGGCGATGTGTGTGTGCACCGGCAGTTATCCTTTTTGAGCTCGGCGATTTCTAGGTGTAACTTGCGTATTTCTTCCACTATGTACTGCATATTACCCTGACCTTTAGAGTTGTCAACTGATGCTACGGCGGGAACTTCGGACGTCTGCTCCATCATCTTGTCTGCCATCTTGGCTAACTCGTCCAACGCTGTGTCTTTGCTGATGGTGTCACTGACAACTAGTACTGATCTCACTTGCTGGGGTAGTAGGTTCATCCACATCAGTCTGAGTGTATTGTCTGGAACTTTATTACGCGCTAGGTTACGCATTCGACGTAATAACTGGCTTGGTTTTTGATCGCCCAGCTCCATGTCCGACAAAAGCTTTTGTAGTTGTTTTCCATCTGATTCTTCATACACGGAGATAAGCCGTTCCTTTATGGCGTTGTAGGGTCGTTTGGATGGCGGGTTTTCAAGAAGGTCACAGATTTGCTCAATGTCTTCCTTCGTTAATTGCGCTACGACCATCTGTGCTTTTTGAACGTCGCTTTTCTTAAGATCGCTGACGGCGGCTTCGAATGTGATAAACCATAATCGTGGTTTGTCACGCCAAAACGGTGGAACACGCATGGAAAGTGCAATCCCAGCGATTTCTTGTTGGTATTTCGCTGCTTCTTCCATTGTTCAGCTCCGCTGATGTTGAGCATACTTGAGATACCGACAGGTTTTATTCGGGCGTCGGCCGGGGTCACCACTTTTTTTTTTTTTTTTTAACGTGGTAAAATCATCAAATGAGTCCTCCTACCCAGGGCAGAGCGGGAGGGACTGTCAGACTTGTACTGACTAAAATCCACGGTGTCCTTCAGTAGCCCTTTATGTTCCAGGGTCACGGTAATTCTATGAGTCCCGCGACCCCGGCAGGCTTTGGCCCTCTAGAGGGGGGCCCCGTCATTATGCTGACACTCTTTGAGGCGCGCGTGGAACACAACGCGCCGTCGACCCGGGCATGGTCCATGGTCGGACAGCGAGTCGCCCATTACTCGCCGCCCGCATGCCCGCGCCTACGGTGGCCGGAGATCGTCTGCCGACGTCCGGCGCCGTGGGCTTCTACCACTGCGGCTGGGATGGAGGGAGGACGCTGTCCTCTCCCTCACGCGGCCCGCCTCCTCCTTCGCGAGCATGACTGCTTCGCAGAAGGAGGCGACCGCTTCCCACTCCGTCTCGCCCCGCAGCATGGCCTCGACCAATGCCGGGCGCGAGAGGTCTCCGCCTATCGCCGCCGTGAGGACACGGCGGTGCTCTGCCCAAGCGGGGCAGTCCTGCACCGTATGCTCCACCGTGTCCTCCGGGCGGTCCTCGCAGTGGTGACACCCAGGCGTTTCCTCCTTCCCCATATGACACAGGTACCTCCCGAAACTTCCGTGTCCGGTGAGGACCTGCGTCACGCGGTAGGTCAGGACGCCGTGACGCCTATCCAGCCACTCCTCAAAGAGGGGTCTTACCGCCGCGATTGCGGCGTGCCCGGACCTCGGTTGCGACAGTCGTTCCCTCCATACTGCCCTGAGATCGCGCCGGAGCTCTTCCCGCCGCGCCTCGACTTGTCGAGGTAGCAGGGATTCGCCCAGGCGCTGCGCCTCCACGCGCCACTCATAGACGCGCTGGAGGGCAGTCGCCTCCAGATCCCAGGGCAGCAATCCGGCAAGGAGGTTGGCCGATTCGCCGGCGATCGTACGGTATCCTCGGATCATCCGGATAGCCATGACCCTCTGGCATGCGACCAGCTTCAGTGGTCGCGTCCGAATGCTCAGGGCCCACACGGGGGCCCCGTAGAGGGCCATGGACCGCACGACACCGGCGTACAGCCTCCGGCAGGAGGCGTTTGGCCCGCTGAGATTGGGCAGGAGTCGCCTGAGGGCGGCTGCTGCCCGGTTCAGCTTTGGGGCCAAACGCAGGAAATGCTCCTTGAAGTTCCACCGGCTGTCGAGGACGAGTCCTCGGGGTCACCACTTTAGCGACGTTAGGACTTGGTGGTTAGAAATAAAACAATGTTTGTTGTAGGAATGAAATGAATGAATATTGATTTATTAATGCCTTAACTATATACAAAATTACCTAAGCACAGGTAGTGGAAAAGTAAAAGTTAGTATTTGATAACAGCCAATCAGAACACAGTTAAACTATCAGTACAATTATCTGCGCGCGGTGCGCGCCCTCTGCCAACAATCCAGGTAAGACGCCTGAGGTTATAAATATATGTGCCGGCGCTCGATCCCTCAGCTTAGGCCCGGTATCCACCAAAGCGGAGAGGAGAGGAGACGAGAGGAGATGTGTTTGAATAAACCAATCCGATTTCGTTATTTCCACATCTCTTCTCCGCTTAGCTTTGGTGGAAATGGGTCAA
This sequence comes from Noctua comes, assembly GCA_963082995.1. NCBI lineage: Eukaryota > Metazoa > Arthropoda > Insecta > Lepidoptera > Noctuidae > Noctua > Noctua comes. Next base: position 1,604,738 of record OY720293.1, read on the forward strand.
GCGGAGAGGAGAGGAGATGTCTCATTTTTCTATAGAATTTTGTGCAGCGACAGAGCAAGCGGCGCGGCAGAGCAGAGAAGTGTCTAGTCGGGCGGCCGGGCGGCGCACGCGCTCGCGCACCCCTCACCCCGCTGCCTTCTCCGCGCGCCTCGCACGTCCCGAAAGCGTCATTCGATTGACTGGCTTTGAATGCAAGCGTGTGTCGTCCATATTTTTATATTTTCAATTCTTCTTCCTCAAGCAAATTCAGATATATCTTTTGTAACGACATGACGTCTTCCTTTCGTAGACAGCACTTGACTGTTTTCGATCTCTCACAGCTCACATCTCTGCTACACACAGCTCACATCTCCTCTCCGCAACGCATCTCCTCTCCGCTTTGGTGGAAATAACCTGCCAGCTTCGCGGCACATCTCCTCTCGTCTCCTCTCCTCTCCGCTTTGGTGGATACTGGGCCTTAGTGTAGCGGCGAGCGCGTTGTCATGCGCACGCGCTGCTACATTCTCTAACAGAGATTTCATCTGCAATTGCGTCACGTTTTCGACAACAGCGCGAACACCTTCTTCCGTAACGGGTGTAGTTGTTGAACTTGGTGGGGATTGCAATGCTTGCCTCTTGTTAGTGCGCACAGTTACATTTCCTGGATTGAATCGTACAGGCGTTGCATCGACGTGTTTGCCTTCAGACGCTTTTGGAGAGCATAGAGAACAGGACCACGATGACAAGTCGTCTGTTGAATCAATGGCAAGGCAGTCATGATGAAACATCTTTTCACATGTTTTGCATTGAATAAAGCTTTTATTTCTGCGTTCAGTGGTGCAGCATCCCCACTTCGGTGGTAATGTAGACATCTTTAAGTCTGTCCGATTATTAAATTCAATGACTTCCAAAAAGCGAACACTAACAAAAGCCGTCGTCCAATCGTCGTGTTTCGTCGACGATAAAAATGCACACTAAGAAATGCCCACACCGAGTGATTCGCAGTGCGCGGCCAAAAGGTCGTAAGTTCGCGGCACACAGCGTCGCTTACGCGTTCGCTTCGAGAACCGCGTATTCGCTGTGCGGTTGGGTATATTTAAAAAGTCTATTCAATATTTTGATGATTTATAGTCCTATTTGCATAGTTTACTTGTAGTTTCTTCTACTCACAGTTAGTATATAAGTCCAGGCACAATTGTAGCACCAACACTAAACCGTAACTTTGTTAAAACTATATAAAACGATTTTTTATTTCGGAGCGTTGTAACTGCACAGTATACTTTTCGACTTTTTTGGATGACTAGTAATGTATAATGTCTTGAGGTTTCTATTTCACCATACCATTTTTGTTCAGGATATCAACATATAACAAAAATGTACGACTTTGAACTCTATGGGTTTAAATTAAATTATATATAAATTGAAACAAATTAAAATCGATCATTCAATTTCTGCATGTGAGTCCTCCTGACTGGGTAGAACGTTATTATCGTGAAATATTGGTAAGTGTTAATTAATTAAAAATAAATATTTTAATTATTTCTTTGACAGTTTTTATTATAACTAACAATAAAAATAAAAGCATTAATAGGTAATCATAATTTAGTATAGGTCTGATGGTACACCACTGTCAGTATTTATTTCTACATAACACTATGTTTCAACCTTAATTGTTGTTTTTTTTTTCTAGGTGTTTTAAAAACTCTGGACAAAGAATTAACTATGTCACTCTCACCAGTCTACAGTCCTGTTTTAGATAACATTGACCAGCAATGTATTGTAAGTATCTAAGTGACTATCGATGTTAACAATTGAATTTATTAGAAAATGGATGTAATACTACATGTATATATGTATTAATATATACAGATTATTAAGTTTTCAGTGTCAGAATGGTTACTTGTTATTTAATATGTCTAAAGTATCTCTAAAAAGGTGTTTAGGGAAAAGGGTTTTTATCAAGAAAAGCACAGAGAGACAAGACTATTCATTTATTTCGGTAAGGCTTGTCAGATATTTATAGGTAACGTCAATTACCTATCAAGCTACGTCCATTCGCAAACCTAGGTCTTCGTGGAGAAGAATGGACAAGAAACTCCACGGTAACATCTTTTAAAATATTATATATTCTAGTATAATAGTATAATATCAAATAACTTACATAAACATTGTAATCCAAATAGGTTCCAGCTTTACACATTTTGTATCACACAATATACCAATCAGGGTATGTCTTAACCCTTCGAACACTAATAGCAAAAAGCCTTGAATTGGCGGCGACATCTACTTTTATACCCGTCAAATCATAATCATAATAATACTAATCAAAGATGGCCGCCATAATAAACCAATGGCAAATGGTCATACATTATACCTAAATAACTAATAACATAGATTATAATTAACAAATCCTATGTAAGGGAACTATTTTAAAACTTCATTACATAATTTAGCAATATAGTATGTATTTATTTGTAATATTTATGTTTAATCGGATAAAATATGAACATCAACTGATAGTTCAGAGAATTGATTAAAACAACTAGATATTTTGAAATTGCAAGATAAGATCTAGGAAACATTATAAATATCATTTAATTATTACCAATTGATTTATTAGCAATATAAAGTAAATAAACATTTAACTTGATTATTCAAATATCACAACTATCTTTCGTTTTGAAACTAAGCCTTTTTAGCCAAAATGGAAACTATTTCTATAAAATATAATAGATAATTATATATATTTATTAATTTGGTCGGATATTCTCATAAATATAAGGCTATTCTTAACAAATTCATATTTGGTGCTGTTTAATGTCATTAAATTGTATAAAATCATTCATAATTATCATTATTTATTTCAGAATTTGATAGATAGCTCAGATCCAGTTCTGAATCCATTTTACTATGCTCAAGACCAAGAGAGCTGGTACGCCGAAGTGGCGGCAAAAGCACGTGAAGAGAGTAGACAGCAAGAAATAGAAAAGAAAAAAATGAAAAAGAAGAAAAAGAAATTATCAAAATCTTTTTAAAACGCATCCTTTATCACGTGTAAAGAGCCCGGGCATGTTCAACGAATAATAAAAATAATTGTACATGATGTGAATGGTCGTCATATGGAAGAAATAGACAGTGACCCTGATAGTGCAAGCGTGAATATACAATATTTAATTCGAAATGATTCTGATAAAATCAAGAGTGAAACTGAATATTTATACTGAAATAGTTAAAAAGTTTAGTTCAACTACAACAGTAATTGATATTAAAAATAATATAATCATTCAAATATTATTTTTGTTTTAATTTTTAAGTTTCCTTTTTGTTTTACTTTTGGTGTACTGTGGTTTAGTGTAATTTAATAATAAATACTAATTTGAGTTTTAATTATCACTTCAGATTGAATAAATGAATGAATGGTGAATACTGTGGGTTTTAGGATATAATCTGAAAATATATGAATAGTGAATTTTTAAGATTTGAATGTTCTGGAGTGGTGACCTCCGGTGGAGGCCTCCCACTAGGAGGACCGATGACCTCGTAAAGGTTGCAGGGATCCGCTGGATGCGAGACGCACGGGACCGGTCAATGTGGCGACACTTGGGGGAGACCTATGTCCAGCAGTGGACGTCTTTCGGCTGAAATGATGATGATGATGATGAAGATTTGAATGAATGAAATGATGAATGAGTGAAAATTGCGGGTTTTCTGATCTTATCTGATCTGGAAACCCCAATTTTAACCTACTGATATGAGAAAAGCTTCTTTGGAACATATCGCAAAAGAAATGCATCTAGGTAACACGAGCGAGGTAACTAAGAAAATAAAAAAATTACGAACCGAGAAGTGAATAAAGGGTATGGCGCCAAAAATTGTACTTTCAAGAAAAAAAAAAGTCCCTGTCATTTTATATAACACCAGGTTTTTTATATTGTAGATATGGTAGTTTTAAAATAGTTTCAGGTTCACTGTGTTATATTTATTATTATATTAATAGTTTAAATTCATTTTGAGTGCATTTAACAAGCTCAATATATTTTTTTGTAAATGCTTATTTTAGTTTCCATCCAAGAGAACCTAATTAATAACCTAATTTTGGTATTTCTAAATTATTCTGTAAACTTGTGGATACTTTTAACAAGTTATAATAAAAATAACATAAAAATAAATATAAAACTCATAGCTCCACTTTGAGCCACGTATGGTATTCCGAAATACCGCTCACCGAAAGGACGGTTTTCCGATAACACTCTACTCCGACGGTTAGTTGAACGAAAAAATTATTGGCCGATGAAACGTTTCGCCGAAAATATTATTCATCGACGGTTGGTAGTCCGAATGAATCCTTCGCCGATGTAACGGTTCACCGAAAACACTCTTCAACGACGATTGATTAAACAAACGAATCTTTCGCCGATAGCATTCAGTTTACGATAGCTATTTTATTTTATAACTAGCTTTTGCCCGCGGCTTCGCCCGCGTGGACGTCGTAAATATCCGATTACTTACCTTCACCCCCCTTTTTAACCCTCAGGGGTAGAATTACCAAAAACGCCGAGACACGTAGAAATTAATTTTCAATTTTCAGCCTAAACACCAAATTTGAAGATCCTAACTTCAAAACTGACAGACTTTCATACAAACTTCCATCCCCTATTTTACCCCTTTAGGGGTGGAATTCCCACGATCAGCTGTGAGACGTAATTCCCTCTCAGTGTAGGTTTCGGACTCGCGAGATAATGTATGCCGTTCGCGGTCAGCTGTGAGTCGCAATTCTCGTTGTGAAGCAGTTTCAGCTTCTCGGGATAACACATGTTGTTCTCGGTCAAAGGTATGCCTTAGCTCTCGTTGAGAAGAGCTTTGAGACGCCCGTGATGAAGCTCGTCTTGCTCTGTCAGCTCCTAATCGCATCTCTCTCTCGGGAGAGCTTTCATTGGCTCGAGAAGTTGAGGCACTAACTCGGTACTCCCTTTCTTCTCCTAAAATTGTTTGTCCGAAAATCATTATCCATAACACGTTTGCTATAAACTTCAGTAACCATAATGTTCAAAACCCCGAAATTTTGTTTAACATAATTATCTTTAGTTCTAATAGTATTCTGTCATAATATCGAGTACTATAATAATTGAATCTCCTAATTTTACATGACCTAAAGTCATATGTCCTAAGTATTGTGTTAAATAATGAGTATTTTTCCGAAAGTTCATTTATTTTTTTAGTCTTAAAACATTTGCTAAAAATTAGGTTTTAGGCTGAGCGCAGACTTGAGTCAAGATAGTCTTAAGACAGACTATTGCTTCACATAAAGTATGAAGCCGCGCAAACTTGAAACACTTAAAACTGTCGTAACTCAAGTCTGCGTACAGCCTTAGTGACAGAAACGAATCGCTGTAAATCCGACTGCACACAGTCTTGTCTGCTCTACCCCTAGAGTGTAATTTAAAATCGCGTAGGCGCGGAGGGGCGAGGCGGCCCGCGAGTTGAGGAGCAGGTGGTTGTAACACTCGCCGCCGCCGCTGAAAAAACAAAAAAAAAAACTAAAAAATGACAAACTAATTTATGAAAATGACGTTACTAACACTATAAAATCAATAATAACATGGCTTTTTTTTTTTTTTTTTTTTTTAACGTGGTAAAATCATCAAATGAGTCCTCCCACCCAGGGCAGAGCGGGAGGGACTGTCAGACTTGTACTGACTAAAATCCACGGTGTCCTTCAGTAGCCCTTTATGTTCCAGGGTCACGGTAATTCTATGAGTCCCGCGACCCCGGCAGGCTTTGGCCCTCTAGAGGGGGGCCCCGTCATTATGCTGATACTCTTTGAAGCGCGCGTGGAACATAACGCGCCGTCGACCCGGGCATGGTCCATGGTCGGACAGCGAGTCGCCCATTACTCGCCGCCCGCATGCCCGCGCCTACGGTGGCCGGAGATCGTCTGCCGACGTCCGGCGCCGTGGGCGTCTACCACTGCGGCTGGTGTGGAAGGAGGACGCTGTCCTCTCCCTCACGCGGCCCGCCTCCTCCTTCGCGAGCATGACTGCTTCGCAGAAGGAGGCGACCGCTTCCCACTCCGTCTCGCCCCGCAGCATGGCCTCGACCAATGCCGGGCGCGAGAGGGCTCCGCCTATCGCCGCCGTGAGGACACGGCGGTGCTCTGCCCAAGCGGAGCAGTCCTGCACCGTATGCTCCACCGTGTCCTCCGGGCGGTCCTCGCAGTGGTGACACCCAGGCGTTTCCTCCTTCCCCATATGACACAGGTACCTCCCGAAACTTCCGTGTCCGGTGAGGACCTGCGTCACGCGGTAGGTCAGGACGCCGTGACGCCTATCCAGCCACTCCTCAAAGAGGGGTCTTACCGCCGCGATTGCGGCGTGCCCAGACCTCGGTTGCGACAGTCGTTCCCTCCATACTGCCCTGAGATCGCGCCGGAGCTCTTCCCGCCGCGCCTCGACTTGTCGAGGTAGCAGGGATTCGCCCCTGCGCTGCGCCTCCACGCGCCACTCATAGAGGCGCTGGAGGGCAGTCGCCTCCAGATCCCAGGGCAGCAATCCGGCAAGGAGGTTGGCCGATTCGCCGGCGATCGTACGGTATCCTCGGATCATCCGGATAGCCATGACCCTCTGGCATGCGACCAGCTTCAGTGGTCGCGTCCGAATGCTCAGGGCCCACACGGGGGCCCCGTAGAGGGCCATGGACCGCACGACACCGGCGTACAGCCTCCGGCAGGAGGCGTTTGGCCCGCTGAGATTGGGCAGGAGTCGCCTGAGGGCGGCTGCTGCCCGGTTCAGCTTTGGGGCCAAACGCAGGAAATGCTCCTTGAAGTTCCACCGGCTGTCGAGGACGAGTCCCAGGTACTTCATCGTTCTCCCGACGCCGATGCGAACCCCTCCCACCGTTATGTGGGACTCAGACCGTGGCGCGTTCAGACGGCCATGAAAACACATGGCCTCTGTTTTGTGCAGCGCCACTTCGAGTCCCAACTGCCGAATCCTTCCAACGACTGTCGCAACCGCTTGCGTCGCCAGGTCAGCCGCCGCCTGGTGCGACTCTCTCTCCGCCAGGACGAGCGTGTCGTCGGCGTAACATATTACGCCGACGCCGTCAGGGAGGTCGCCGCGCAGCACCCAGTCGTAACCGATGTTCCACAGGAGCGGCCCCAAGACCGATCCCTGTGGAACACCGCACGACATCTCTCGCCGGTTCCATTCTCCCTGGTGACCGGGGTAGATGACGGCTCTGTCCGTCAGGTAGTCCTCGACTGTGCGACGGAGGCAGGTCGGCACCCGGTGATACCGGAGTGCCTCCCTGATGCAACTCCAGGGCAGGGTGTTAAAGGCATTGGTGATGTCCAAAGACACCGCCAAGACGACCCTGCCCCGGGATACCGCAGCTCCCGTCGTGAGGGCTCTCACGCGCATGATGGCGTCCACCGTCGAGCGCCCCCTGCGGAAGCCAAACTGGCTCTCCGCAAGGTCCGGACCCACCCGATTCAGGTGCCCGACGAGGCGGTCTGCAATGACTCTTTCAAAGAGCTTGCCCACCTCGTCGAGCAGCACGATGGGCCGGAATGCGGACGGAGAGTCCGCAGGGCGCCCGGGCTTCTGGATGAGGACCAGTTTCCCCGTCTTCCAACGAAGCGGGAACCGGCCCCTCTCCAAGCACGCGCTAAAGAGCCCCCCCAGTCGAGGCCCGAGAGTCCCCGAGGCCAGAACCCAGGCTTTCCCTGGCAGGCCGTCGGGTCCTGGGGCGGTGTTTTTGGCTTTGAGCCGTTGTACCGCCACTCTCAGGTCTACCTCGGTCACCTCTGGAGCGTCGTAGACGTCGTCGTCGCTGTGGTCCGCGTTTGCGCCAGCTTCATCGCCAGGCACCGTCGAAGGCGGAGCCATGGGCGGGGGAGTATGCTCCCCTCGCGATGGGAACAGGGCGCTCACCACGTCCTCCACGAACTGAGGCCGGAGACTCTGCGTCAACGGGGGAGCCCAGGGCCGGAACTTTTCTCGCACCCACTTGTAGGGACGGCCCCATGGGTCCCCGTCCAGAGTCCCCAGCATCTCCTTGCGAGCCAGTTCCTTGGCCCGCCAGATCTCGTCGCGGAGGACGGTCTTCGCTGCCCTGTAGCCCTCGTACAGCTCCGCCTCTACAGTCACCGCATCCGGAGGTCGGGTGCGGCGCCTGCGGAACCTGGAGTACCGGCGTCGCGCAGCAACGCACGCCTCGCGCAGCGCTGCTAGCTCGCGCGACCACCAGTACAGCTGACGCCGGGCGCGTCCTTGCCGGACCCGGGGCATGGCCACGTCACAGATCTCCGACATGGCCTCCCGGAACCACTCCGCCTCGTCGTTGATGTCGGCAGGCCTGTCTGGTGGTGACACCCAGGCCTGCACGATCGAGGCTTCCAGGAATAGCTCCCGGTCCAGCTGCTTCAGCGCCCATCGCGGACCACTTGGGTTCCGTCGGACCGGCGCGTCTGGGGTCTGGGCGGAAACGTCGAACCGGATATACCGGTGATCGGAATAGGTCTCCACCTCCTCCACAACGCGCCAGTCAGTGACGCGCGGCGACAGGCCAGAGGTGGCGAACGTAACGTCCACCACCGACTCGCCATTCCACCGCACGCACGTGGGGACGGAACCCCGGTTCTCGATTACCAGGCCCTGCGCCAGGGCCCAGTTTTCGAACATCCTGCCCCGCATATGGTCCGTGTACCGGGAACCCCAAGCCACATTCTTGGCGTTGAAGTCCCCGAGGACGAGCACGGGGAGGGAACCGAAATCGACTACGACGTCTCCCAGCTCCGATAAGGAGTCCTGGAACTCGGCGAGAGTTCGGCTCGGGGAGAAATAAACGCCTACCACGGCAATCTCCCCGAACCGTGCCGCGACGATCCCGCGCCCTCTCTTGACGAGATCAAGGGGCGGGGTACCGGCGGCGGCCGACGAGATGAGGGTCACCGAACCGTCCAGGTCCGCCACCCAGTCATTTCTGGGCACGACAAAGTACGGCTCGGCGACCACGGCGACGTTGATCAACCACTGCGCCACGCTCTGGAGCAAGAGATCCTGAGCAGCGGCGCAGTGGTTGATATTCGCCTGGAGGAAGCGCATTGGGGCCATTAATCGGAGTCCATTGCAGCCTCCTCCAGGGCCCCTCGCGGGGGTACAGCCACGGCGGCGGCGGCGGCGGCAGTGGCGGCGGCGGCGGCGGGAGTGGCGGTGACGGTGGTGGCAGAGGGCCTACCTCTGCGCCTGTTTTTGGCGGGTGGGGCGCAGGACCTGCCCCCGGCCCGGTGATCGGCTGGCTTTCCAGCCGCTGCACATGCGAAGCAGTGCGGCGGGGCAGTGCACGAGCCGGCCTTGTGACCGGGCTGACCGCAGCGGAAGCACCTATCGCTGCGGTCCACCTCCGAGGTGCAATCGCATGCCGCGTGGTTGCCCACTTGGCAGCGGAAGCACCTCAGGGGTCTGGGCTCCAGGACTTTCACCTGCGCAGACACCCACCCAACTAGGAGCCTTCGGCCCTCCTGTATCTTTTTGGCCGCCGACACGGGGCAGCCAACCGTGATGGTCTGCAGCCCCGCGAAGTCAGGACGCAGGGCGCCCGCCCTCACCTGGTCGGGAGGGCACCCCCCAGTCCTGGCAACGGCGGCCACCACGTCCTCGACTGTCACGGAGTCATCCAGACCCAGTATGCGCACGTCTGCGCGCTTGGTGGGTCTGGAGACTCGGGCCTCCTCCGCGTTTAAGGACGCTCTGAGCCGTTCGGCTAGAGCGTCAGCGGTAGGGCCACTGGCCGCGCCGGGGACCTCCAGCATCCGAGCCCCGGTTGCAGTGACCCGTTAACGGAGGCCCCCGGCGATGCCGAGCTCCGTGAGGTCTACCGCCTCCCGCACCTTCGCGAGCACGTCGCGGTACGACACGCCCCTCTTGACCGCGTCCGGCTGTAGTGTGATCACTACAGCCGCGGTCTTTGGGGCGCTGAGCCTAGCCGCGACGCCACGCTCCTTTTGCCGGCGCTTTCGCTCCCGCTTCCTTGCCTTTTTGGCCGCCCTTTGCTCCCTCGCCCTCTCTCCGGCCACCTGCCACCCGGTCTCGGCCACGGAAGGCTCTGCGGGCGGGGGGGGTGGCGGTGGCGGCCGTCTCGCCGCTGGCGCTGGCACGTTCGCCGCCCTTCCATTCTTTTGGGCCGCCGCCTATAATAACATGGCTTAAGAGTCCGAGCTTTAAATTCACGCGCTAGAGTTTAGGCAAATTCTATGTTTGTGTGCGCTGTTCATGCAGATATATACGCACACATGGGTAAAGATCGAGCGTAGTGATCGCAACAATTTTGATCCTTTAGACGATATTATTGAGTTACATAATTATAAAATCAATATGGCTTTTTTTTTTTTTTAACGTGGTGAAATCATCAAATGAGTCCTCCCACCCAGGGCAGAGCGGGAGGGACTGTCAGACTTGTACTGACTAAAATCCACGGTGTCCTTCTGTAGCCCTTTATGTTCCAGGGTCACGGTAATTCTATGAGTCCCGCGACCCCGGCAGGCTTTGGCCCTCTAGAGGGGGGCCCCGTCATTATGCTGACACTCTTTGAGGCGCGCGTGGAACACAACGCGCCGTCGACCCGAGCATGGTCCATGGTCGGACAGCGAGTCGCCCATCACTCGCCGCCCGCATGCCCGCGCCTACGGTGGCCGAGATCGTCTGCCGACGTCCGGCGCCGTGGGCGTCTACCACTGCTGCTGGTGTGGAGGGAGGACGCTGTCCTCTCCCTCACGCGGCCCGCCTCCTCCTTCGCGAGCATGACTGCTTCGCAGAAGGAGGCGACCGCGTCCCACTCCGTCTCGCCCCGCAGCATGGCCTCGACCAATGCCAGGCGCGAGAGGTCTCCGCCTATCGCCGCCGTGAGGAGACGGCGGTGCTCTGCCCAAGCGGGGCAGTCCTGCACCGTATGCTCCACCGTGTCCTCCGGGCGGTCCTCGCAGTGGTGACACCCAGGCGTTTCCTCCTTCCCCATATGACACAGGTACCTCCCGAAACTTCCGTGTCCGGTGAGGACCTGCGTCACGCGGTAGGTAAGGACGCCGTGACGCCTATCCAGCCACTCCTCAAAGAGGGGTCTTACCGCCGCGATTGCGGCGTGCCCGAAATCAATATGGCTTAGAAATAAAAATCTGGAATGTGTGTGTACAGTATATTTATCACAATCAACATAAAAATGGTTCAATTTTGTGTTAGAAGAAAAATATAATAAAAATTGATTCCTTTTCTATTGAACTAGACACAGTTTAAAATAAATTTAACGTTTAAAGTTTGTTAAGATAGTTTTTAAAAGAATTGTTACGAGATTTATAATGTTGAATAATTACGAGAGCAACTTGAAAATGAGATTTTTTGTTTGTTGAGATATCTTAACTATTTTGGTGTCAAATGAAAGGTCTAGGTCTAAAACCATTTAATCCGCTTGAATCATGTAAATCGGTCGACGCGTTTAGGAGATAATTAAGAATTAGTATAGTGAAAATGTGAACAACCAGAATTTTTGATATTTTTGTTCTACGAACTTTTTAATTAGGTAATGCAAAATGTGAAAATATTATTATTGTAAGTTAGTGAGAAATGTTCAACAAAGAGGTATTAAGCTAGCCTAAAGATTAAAGGTTTGTTTTCATTTGTTAATTACGGACTTTAATATTCATTGTCTATCTACCTAATTGACCGTGTAATCATACGCATCAAATATAAGATAGATTACGTGGTCAAGTAGGTAGATAAGACGATGAATATTATAGTAGCAGAGGCAAACCGACAACCGCCGCAGCTAGCGAGTCACTCCGCGCATGACAGCGACAGAGTTACGCGTTAGAAGAGAGCGGCAACGTTTAGGTGAAAATCGCGGTAGGCACTGAGCGCTTATGCGAGTTGAATTGCACTTTATTGCTTACTAGCAAGAGTCGCTATTTCTTATTATTAGATATTATTTCTATTAATTGTAGCACGAAGTGCCTCTACTGTACATGTACTATTTATTCTGTGAACAAAGTGCGGTAAAGCAATTCAATAAAAATACAATTCTTCAGAAAATAAATATGCATGTTCTATGTTAGAATTGATTGGATAGTGTCTAATGATGGTCCCCGCCACCAGCTAGCCGCAGGCTATTTCTGTGCAGGCGCAGCAGGCGCTTGGTCTTCGTATCCAGGGATGGCATAGCTTCCTTAGATTGCCAACACCCTGGTGTCAAGGTCCACCATTTTTCCGCTTTTGTTTGAGTGTGATCCGTTAATCAACTCCTTAGCTGTTTGAAGGGAATGGGCACAATGGGTTCGGGTCCGAAGGCTTTCGGGTTACAACCCCTTCTGACCAGTTCATCAGCTGCATCGTTTCCAAGTGATCCACTGTGTCCTTTGATCCATTGTAGTGTCACCGTGTTGCGGTTTAGTACCGTAACTCGTTCTAGGGCATTATGGCATTTTAGTATTAGTCTCGACGAAATCTGGTTTCTCTTTAAGGATTGAAGAACTTGAAATGAGGCACTGTCGGAGGTATACGAATATCCGGTATCCGTGACTTCTCTGTCCTCTGTGTGCCGCTTGGATAATGCCTACACATTCAGCTTGATAGACAGTGTTGAGCATTTCCAGGGGTCTGGATATTTTAATGTTTAGGTCATCTGAGAAGACTCTGACACCTGTCCCGTCGTCGGTTTTTGATCCATGAGTGTAGATTCTTCACATCTCCGGTGTGAGCTCTTTGTAGTGTTTTTGGAAGCAGTGGGTTTTCAGGATTCTGTCCCTGCGTGATGCCATCATGGGCTGGTGTTTGTTAGCATCCTCTTTTATGCGTGTATGTTTGATTCTGGAATCCATACTTAGGGTGCCGGATACTTTGAGCCTGAAAATCGCTAGGGTCGCCCCTTCTCTTACGACAAGATGTAGAGGTGTAAACACCAATATCACAGAGCAACTGTGGGCAGGTGATATTCACATACTGCCGGTGATTGGGAACTAAATATGCATCACATTGCGTAAAAAATATATTCATTAATGTCAATAGCAAACAAAAAAAAAAATAATTGGAGCAATTCCATCCCAAGCCGTTTTGTTCTCAATATAGTTTAACAGTATTAGGTTTTATAAGTGATTTGAATTTACTAGCGCTGACATTTTGAATGTGACTTGGAAGTTTATTATAAAAACGTATACATTGACATCTAAACGAGCCACCTATTTTTAAGATTATGCTCAGCCGTCAAATATGGAATACGGTTTTGAGAAAAACAGTCCAATGCATATCTTTGTTGACCATAACGTCTGTGAGAACTATCATTGTATTGAAAATAGGAAAATAGAAGTGAACGTGGTTCCAAAAGTACAAGGATTTGATAAAAAAATACAGACAAAAGACAAAATGAATATTCAAGATGGCGCCGACAACAATTTTTTGATTTTGTCTTCATGGGTGTCATTTTCATGGTTTTTGGGGTCGCTGATAACTAAACTTATAGTCCAGTCAAATTAGGGTTTCACCTCGGAATGAGAGATAATAAGCTGTAAACTCGTATACACCTTCATTTTGGTGTTCTAAAAGTTGTCTCAAAAGTCTCATAGAATCTCGTGTCTGCGTCGTAAGTTATTCAAGGTCAAACGTCACAAAAATCAGTTTTTCGCGATTATCTCGGTTTCTATAGCTCCAATGATGTTAACTTGTATGATAAAAATTGTAGAACATAAAATTTTCAACAAATTGTGCGTTTTTTATACGCCTAACCGTTTTTGAGATAGAGGGCTGAGAGCCCGTAACGCTCAGCCATAGTCACTGTAATGTAAGGTCAACCGTGAATCTCAGTGAATAATACCTTGTATAAAGTTATTAAATCATTGAAATATCATTAACATTAAATATTTTGTGTTGCTGACATGAAGCAATCGTTAAAGGAGCGCTTCTTTGGCCGCCTGAAAAAAGTATTCAATAATCTTCTCTCTTATCAGGGGGCAATAAGGTACGTGCCTTCAACGGTTGGGTCTTGCCGGTTTTGATGCGCTCTTTCGGCATACTCAAATGGACTCAAACAGAACTAGACGCCTTGGATAGGAGGGTCTGTACATTGTTGACGGCATATCGAATGCATCACCCGCGTTCTTCTGTTATGAGACTGTATATCCTGTATATGAAGGTGTGGGGGTCGAGGCTTTTTAAACGCTAATACTCTCCACAATCGCGAGATATGCATTCTCAGGGAATATTTCCTTGAAATCGACGTGGGGATGCATCGAGATGTGGTCGCGGTGGACAAGGGCCTCACCCCGCTCCTTGGCTAAAGAGAACTGGCGCAATCCTGTAGTGCTTGACACTAACGACCGCATGGAGGTATGGCAGAGTAAGGAGCTTCACGGATGCTTTTTCCGGGCCCTGCATGGGCCCGATGTAGACCTATCAGTGGCCGTAGCCTGGCTACGTTCCGGGGAACTCTTCGGAGAAACCGAAGGTTTGGTCTGTGCAATTATGGATGAAGTTATGATGACGAATAACTACCGAAGATTTATTGTGAAGGACGGTACGGTTGACATATGTCCGGCATGCAACCGTCCAGGCAAATCAATCCGTCACACTATCTCCGGGTGTTCTCGTCTGGCTAACGGAGAGTACTTGCATAGACACAACCTTGTAGCCAGGATTATCCATCAGCAACTTGCTCTAAAATACAACCTTGTGGGATCGGAAGTGCCGTACTATAAGTATGTGCCCGACCCAGTTCTCAAAAATGGCAGTATCACGTTGTACTGTGATATATCCATCATCACTGACAGGACTGTTCTAGCCAATGAGCCTGATATAGTGGTTGTGGATCGATCAGAACGGCGCGCAATGATTGTTGATAAAACGGTCCCACATGATGAGAACCTCGTGAAAGCCGAGGAAGATATGCAAATCAAGTATCGTGACTTGGTTCGCGAGGTTGTCGACATGTGGGATGTAGACTCAGCAATAAATGTGCCGATAGTTGTATCAGCCCATGGCTTAATTGCCAAGAGCCTCGACCAATACCTGAGGAGGCTCTCGTTAGGCAGCTGGATCAAGGGCTTGATTCAGAAAGCGGTACTCCTGGACACGGCTCGTATTGTTACGAGGTTCCTCTCTCTGGAGCCCTGACCGCCGGTAGCTTGGATCCTGATCCCGAATCCGGTGGGCTACAATTTTTTATATTTTAAAATGTTTTTTTGTAAGGAATATTTAAAAATATAATTGATTTGTATATAAATAAATAAAGGAAATAATATTTTGTATTATTTATTAGTTAATACATTATATTTAATAACATATATCTAATGTATTCATTTAATAATACTTAGGTACGTACTTTGTGTAATTAAAAACTCATTAGGTGAAATACTTATTGTATACCCTAATTTTATATGAATTTATTTAAAGTAGATTTTAACGAAACGAGTAAATACAAAAGTGAAAAAAGTGGTCCAAAAGTCTGACGACCAGTCTTACCAGGGGGTATCGTATTACCTAGTACTAACTGGGTTGTGGAGGTCAGATAGGCAGTCGCTCCATATAAAACACGGGTATTCAGCCGCATCCGGTTAGACTGGAAGCCGACCCTAACATAGTTGGGAAAAGGCTAGGCAAATGATGTTGATGATGATGATGATGAGTAAACACATTATAATTTTATCTTTATTCAGTATCATATATTTCTTAATAAGTTCTTCATGAGTTTTTAATTACACAAAGTATGTAAGTATTATTAAATGAATATATTAGATATATGCAAAATGTATAAACGTAAATGTATTAACTAAACTAATAAATAATACAAAATATGTATTGTTATTGCTATTTCAATGATTTAAAAGGTATTAAGGTATATTGAGATTCACGGTTGCCCTTGCATTACAGTGACTATGGCTGAGCGTTGCGGGATCTCTGCCCTCAATCTCAAAAACGATTGGGCGTATGAAAAAATTTTTATGCACAATTTGTTGCAAATTTTATGCTTTACAATTTTTGTCATGCAAGTTAACATCATTGGAGCTATAGAAACCGAGATAATCACGAAAAACTGATTTTTGTGACGTTTGACCTTGAATAACTTACGACGCAGACACAGGATTTTATGAGACTTTTGAGACAACTTTTAGGACACGCAAAATGAAGGTGTGTACAAGTTTACAGCTAATTATCTCTCATCCCGAGATTTACCCCTTTTTTTGGCTTATTTGACTGGACTATTAGTTCAAAATGAAAATCCAAGATGACGCCGACGAAAATTTTCGATTTTTTCGTCATGGGTGTCATTTTTATGGTTTTAGGGTCGCCGAAAATTTTCGTCAGTGACATCTTGGATTTTCATTATGACCTCATTTTCGTTATCAGTGACCCCGAAAACCATTAAAATGACACCCATGACGGAAAAAACGAAATTTTCGTCGGCGACATCTTGGATTTTCATTTTGACCTCATTTTCGTTATCAGCGACCCCGAAAACCATGAAAATGACACCCATGACGAAAAAAACGAAAATTTTCGTCGGCGCCATCTTGGATTTTCATTTGACCTCATTTTCGTTATCAGCGACCCCGAAAACCATGAAAATGACACCCATGATGAAAAACCTAAAATTTTCGTCGGTGCCATCTTGGATTTTCATTTTGACCTTATTTTCGTTATTAGCGACCCAGAAAACCATGAAAATGACACCCATGACGGAAAAAACGAAATTTTCGTCGGCGACATCTTGGATTTTCATTTTGACCTTATTTTCGTTATAAGCGACCCAGAAAACTATGAAAATGACACCCATGACGGAAAAAATGAAATTTTCGTCGGCGCCATCTTGGATATTCATTTTGACCTTATTTTCGTTATTAGCGACCCAGAAAACCATGAAAATGACACTCATGACGAAAAAAACGAAAATTTTCGTCGGCGCCATCTTGGATTTTCATTTGACCTCATTTTCGTTATCAGCGACCCCGAAAACCATGAAAATGACACCCATGATGAAAAACCTAAAATTTTCGTCGGTGCCATCTTGGATTTTCATTTTGACCTTATTTTCGTTATTAGCGACCCAGAAAACCATGAAAACGACACCCATTACGGAAAAAACGAAATTTTCGTCGGCGACATCTTGGATTTTCATTTTGACCTCATTTTCGTTATCAGCGACCCAGAAAACCATGAAAATGACACCTGTGCAGCGAGTGGACTGTATCTTGCTTCGAAACACCTCTGGTTCCAGGACGGCGACAACTTTGTTCCTATTCCCGTGACGGTTCGCTGGGGACTCCGGGAGAGAAGTCTTATTTGGTTTAAAAAATAAATAAACTATCTTTTAATCCATAAAATTGGACTGGGACTCAGAATATCCAAAACGAGCATAGATGGTTCCTGCGCTGACTCAAAAACACACTGGCCGCTCCACTGGCTAGCGGCGCTCGCGCGTCCCTTTCTACCCCTTCCTAATTTTTCCTAGCCAGCGGACCATTATTGTGGTTGCACAATGTCGCAACACGATTTCGCACACATCCGAAACGGCAAACTCGCGTCTATGCTCGTTATTGGATATTCCGAGTCCCCGCCCCCTTTTCCTTTATTAATATTTCTTATGACTAAGTACAAGTGGTGATGGTGGCCCCGCCCGGGTTTACGTCGCTGTCGTGCACATTTCTCCCGCCGTCGCCGTCAGGCGACTCCGTGGGGAGCACGACAATCCGCTTCGTTGGTCTTCGGAGTACGTGTCCTTTGGTCATCACATCTACGACTCGTACCTCACCGTCTGCGCCTGGCAACACCTTCGTAACCCTTCCCTTGGGCCAAGTGTTACGTGGGAGGTTGGGGTCGCAGATCACGACGACGTCTCCGACCTTGGGTGGGGTGCCGCTACCGTAAGGCTCCCGCCGGTTTTGTAGGAGGGGTAGGTATTCTCGTACCCATCTTTGCCAGAAGACGTCTGCGAGTGCCTGGGCGCGTCGCCATTGTTGTCGTGCTGTGACGTCTGCTTCGGTGAAATTACCCGGTGAGGGTACATGTGAGTTAGGGCCAATCAGTATGTGGTTAGGCGTGAGGGCTTCGGGCTCGTCTGGTGCCACGTTGACATGTGTGAGTGGCCTGGAGTTCACCGTATTTTCTACTTCTACGAGTAGCGTAGCGAGGGTCTCGTCTGATGGGTGAACTTCTTTTAGTGTGACGTACAGTGCTTCCTTGACTGCCCTCACCATCCTCTCCCATGCCCCGCCCATGAACGGCGACGCGGGAGGTATATATCTCCAGCTTATGGACCGCGCATTGGACTCACTACCTAAAGCACTTAAGGCGCTTTCTCCTAGTTCCCTATCAGCCGCTTTGAAACAAGTAGCGTTGTCACTCCATATTTCTTTTGGACAACCTCTCCTACCTATAAATCGCCTGAGAGCGGCGATAGCTGAATCTGCGCTAAGTGAATTTGCTATCTCTATATGTATAGCTCTACAAGTTAGGCATGTAAATAAAGCTCCATACCTTTTTTCTTTATGTCTACCTACAGTAACAGATATGGGGCCGAAATAATCTAAACCAGTGAAAGTAAACGGTCGTACATGATGAGCTAAACGGGGGTACGGTAAGTTTCCCGTAGAGGGATTGGCTGGCATTGCCTTCTTTATTCTACAATATAAACAGCCCTTTAAAACATTCTTTACAGACGGACGCAGTCTCGTAATCCAAACACGCTGTCTTAGTTCGTTTACCGTTATCTCGGTTCCGCCATGATGTAAACTTTCATGCACATGTGCTATGTATAGCTTCGTATATCTGTGCTTACCCTCGAGTACAATTGGGTTTTTTATTTCTTCATTAACGTCTTGTACCGCTGTGATTCTCCCGCGCAAACGTAAAACACCTGCGTTGTCTAGATATGTACTTAATACGGATAACGGGGTGTTGCCGGGCGCCGCTTTGTTTTCATTTATGGCGGTAATTTCTTTTGTGAAGCTCTCGGCTTGTGCACCCTTGACCCATTGTTCTTCGGCGCGTAGACTATAAATAGCAGGTATAGGTATGTAGTTTACTGTTTTTTCGATTGTCATTTTTTGCGTAACTTTTTTATTGGGTTTGCTTTTGTTTCCTTTTTCCCACGTTGGATCTTTTAATGCGTTTTTCTTAGTACGCTTGTATTCGACAGTGAGTCTGCTTGGTTTACACAGGTCAATAAACTGAAGTACTCGTGCGGTTGTTCTTATCAGCCGTGTCCATTTTGAAAAACGTGTAATATTTGGCAGATGATCGTTCATTTTTACGTTGTTCATTACATGGCATTTGACGCGTTCTTCGTTTGTGTTTGTGGGGGCAATCATCTTTTTGTTTTGCGGCCATTCATCTCTGCTCTTTCTAAGGAACTCTGGACCGTTGAACCATCTGTGCTCCGAGTTAAAATGTTCCGGGGTGCCGCGTGTTGCGTCGTCTGCTACGTTGGATTTTGAGGGTAGCCACCGCCATTCGTTTTTCTTGGTGAGTTCCTCAATTTCCGCAATACGATGCGCCACGAAGGTCTTGAATGAGCGTGGTTCGGCTTGTATCCAGGCCAAAGCGGTGGTAGAGTCGCTCCAGTATGTTATGTTGCTCACCTCGTAGTCATGTTCTTGAACGACCGTCCGGGCTAGGCGCGCTCCTAATAGTGCGGCTTGCAGCTCTAGCCTAGGTATTGATACCGGGTTCAGTGGGGCTACCCTGCTCTTGGCCGCCGCCAGGGTCACTTGTACGCTGCCATCTGATCTTTCCGTTCGCCAATACACCGCCGCGGCGTAGGCCTCCTCGCTCGCATCTACGAATGTATGTACTTCTCTGGCTGTGACGTCACCATAATCGTAGCAACGTGGGATCCGTAGCGTTTCTATAGTACTTAGTGACTTCATCCATTCTTTCCATTTTGGCTGCAGCTCCTCGGGTAGTGGTTTGTCCCACTCTGTTTTATACTTCCATGTGTTTTGAAGTATCCTTTTAGCCGGTATTGTGATAGGTGATATAATTCCTAATGGATCAAATACAGACATTATTATGCTGAGCGCCTCCCGTTTGGTGGGTGGGCGTGTGTTGTTTAATAATACAATGGGTGTTTTGTTTTTGTTGATTCTAAATATAAAACAATCTTCCTTAGTATCCCATCGTATTCCTAGGGCTTTCTCGGTGTCATCACCGCCTAATACTTTTATGTCTTGTGAAGGCGCGAGGTTATTGTTCAACACATTTTTATTGTTTGATATCCAACCACATAAAACAAAGTTGGCTTTTTTATGAATGTAATCTACTTGCGTCGTTATTTTGTTGGCTTCCTCTTCGCTGGAAAAACTCTGAAGATAGTCATCCATATAATGATTGTTTACTATTGCTGACGCCGCGGCTGGGTATCTGTCGGCAAAGTCCTTAGCGTTGCGATCCTTTATGTATAGCGCTGTACATGGGGATGACGTCGCGCCAAATATAACAGATGTCATTCGATATTCGTCTGGCGGTCCCTTTCGGTGGTCGCCGCGCCATAAAAATCTCAACGCATCACGATCTTCTTCTCTTATCTTTATCCTCATGAACATTTCTTTAATGTCCGCTGACACAGCTATTTTATCTTGACGGAAACGCATTAAAATACCGGGCAATGATTTTAATAGGTCAGGTCCCGATATAAGTAGGTCGTTTAGGCATAGACCAGCTGTCTTTGCTGCTGCATCGTGTACGAGTCGTGGCGGCTTATGTGGTTTGGCTGGGTTGACCACTGGAAAGTGAGGTAGGTACCAGGTCTTGTTAATTGTGGTGGTATCGGGTGCCTTTTCCGCATAGCCTGAGTTGAATAGATTGTCAAGGCGTTGCAAGTACTGGGTCTTGAGGTTCTCGTCCTTGTCTAGGCGCCGTTCTAGATTTTCTAGTCGCTTTAGGGCACCTAGGTAGTTGTTTGGTATTTTAGGTACCTCTTCTTTCCACAATAGTCCGGTCTCGAAGCTGCCATCGGGTAATCGTCGACTCTTCTGTTCTAGGATGTCTAAGGCTCTATGTTGCGGGTCATTTTTGGGTATCCTAGGTTCTATGCCTAGTGATTCTAATTTGAAAAAGTTTCTCATGCTTTCTTCTATTGGTTCCAGATTTTCTTTAATTTGAATTTTGCCGCAAAATGTAGCTATAACTTTATTTATAGAGTACTGACATCCATGCAATACCCATCCAAGTTTTGTGTACGATGCTACCGGTTGATCACGCGCACCTGTTCGTGTCTCTGTGGCTACCAATAAATGCCAGTTATCTTGGCCTATTAAAATCATTGGCCGCGCGTGTTCATAAACAAGAGTGCTATGAATGTCGTTCAAATGCTTACAATTATTTATGTCCTCAGTATGTACAGTTTGCGCCATAATTTGAAGCCTATCTACGGTGCGCGCCGCCTCTATCTTCTGTGGTTCGCTATGGTGCTTGCCTTGAATGTGGAAGCTCACGGTTCGGCTTTGTTCATGCTTGACCTCCGTGCCTATGCCTTGTATCCACATAGGTGTGGCTGGCCCATCTGCACCTAGGACATCTGCTATTGACGCATCTAACAAGGTGACTGTACTCCCATCATCTAACAAAGCATATGTGTCTACACTTGTTTGTGGTCCGCTTAATGTGACAGGTACTATTTTCAAATACGCACGGCGATTCTGAGGCGATGTTGTTGATACTGTTTCCCGCGCCGACGTTACGGATTCGTGTGTGGTAACGCGCGTCGGCACCGGCGGCGGCGCTAGCGTCGCTACATTGTCGTGTGTCGCCTCCACTTTACGCTCTTTATGCAATAGCTTGTGATGTTTCATGTTGCATTCTTTTATGTCACAAATAGGTGCTTTACACATAAACCTTCTATGCTTGTTTCGTAGACATCTAAAACACATGTTGGATTGTTTCGCTATTTCCCATCGTGCGTCTATGTCTAGCTGTTTATATTTATAGCAGTCTGGTAATTTGTGGCCGTGTTGCTTGCACGCCGGGCATTGCTCGTTTGATGTTTCCTTATTTACGTTGAAGGTGCGCTCTACTCTGCGCCGATTTCTTACACCGTTAGTGTCGTCATTGCCTCGCTCTGGCTGAGCGTATGCGCCACACTTATCTGCCTCTTCATTCATAAACATAGATAAGCGCTTTAGCTCGGGAATATCTTCAAACTTTCTATTCGCCGCGTAATCATACCATTTGTTTTTTAGTATCGGTGTTAGTTTTTCTACGATACAACGCGACATTTCGGGGCTATGTAAATACTGTTTTCTATTTAATGCTTCTACCGTACCCACCGTGTTTGCTATACGGCTAGCGAATATACATATGTCCCTAGGATTATCATTTAATTTAGGCAATGACTTTATTTTATCTAACTCGGCTATAATCAAGGCTTCGGGCCTACCGAAACGTCTTTCTAGTGCGTCTACAATGACCTGAGGGTCTGATTGACTAAACAATAGGCAGCCTACAGCTTCCTTTGCGGTGCCTCTGAGGCTTATCCTAATTCTAGCAACATTTTCTACACAGGAAAAATACATTTGTGAGTCACAATACGCGGCCTTAAAAGCTATCCACTCACCGGGTTTTCCATCGAAGATTGGTAGCTGCTGGATGTACTTGGGGGGCTCTCTTGAACTGCGTGCGGCTTGTGCTAGGGCCGCGGCGAGCGTCCCCACGTCAATCACTTCATTACTCACTACATTACCGTGTAACACTTTATCACTCGCGATATTGCCCTTGTTTATTTTCGCACTCATATTACGTGCACTTTCTCCGTGGCCGTAGTCCTGTAGCGGTTGAGCGCCTGTCGCGGCGCCGGTGTCCTTCGCTGCGTTGCTGCCGGTCGTCCCGCCGTTGACGTCGTGTGGCGGCGGTCGAGCCTCACCTCCGGGTGGCGGCGCCGGTCGCGCTAGCCACGTTCCAATCCTTACGGAGGAGAGGTCGTCCACCATGTCGTCGTCTTCCCCACTCGAGTCAGCTTCGGCTCTGACGCGCTGCAGACGTATCTCTTGCAGCTCTCGCTCCGCCTGCGCCTGCTTCACTTTTATTTCAGCCAGCCGCTCTTTAGCCTCGAGCTCCGCGAGGCGCTTCTTCTTTGATGCTGTAGAGCGACATGACCTGGTGTCGCCAGGCTTGAGCGTACCATGTGAACCAGTAGTCTTGTTGGTAGTCTCCGTAAATCCGCTACCTGTGTCAGTTTCAGCGACTAGGCTCGTGCCGGTGTCTGGTGCCGGCTCGCTGGCACCCGGTTCGGCGGTCGCTGACGGCTCTTCCTCAGCCTGTTCTCTCCTGGAGTCTCCGCCACGGCTGCGAGTCATCATCGTCCTGCTGGATCTTGAAGATTCGGCTCTCGAAGGACCAGAATGTGCAGCGAGTGGACTGTATCTTGCTTCGAAACACCTCTGGTTCCAGGACGGCGACAACTTTGTTCCTATTCCCGTGACGGTTCGCTGGGGACTCCGGGAGAGAAGTCTTATTTGGTTTAAAAAATAAATAAACTATCTTTTAATCCATAAAATTGGACTGGGACTCAGAATATCCAAAACGAGCATAGATGGTTCCTGCGCTGACTCAAAAACACACTGGCCGCTCCACTGGCTAGCGGCGCTCGCGCGTCCCTTTCTACCCCTTCCTAATTTTTCCTAGCCAGCGGACCATTATTGTGGTTGCACAATGTCGCAACACGATTTCGCACACATCCGAAACGGCAAACTCGCGTCTATGCTCGTTATTGGATATTCCGAGTCCCCGCCCCCTTTTCCTTTATTAATATTTCTTATGACTAAGTACAAGTGGTGATGGTGGCCCCGCCCGGGTTTACGTCGCTGTCGTGCACAGACACCCATGACGGAAAAAACGAAATTTTCGTCGGCGCCATCTTGGATTTTCATTTTGATCTCATTTTCGTTATCAGCGACCCAGAAAACCATGAAAATGTCATCCATGACGGAAAAAAATAAATTTTCGTCGGCGCCCTCTTGGATTTTCATTTTGACCTCATTTTCGTTACCAGCGACCCCAAAAACCACGAAAATGACACTCATGAAGAAAAAATCGAAAATTTTCGTCAGCACCATCTTGGATATTCATTTTGACCTTATTTTCTTTATTAGCGACCCCGAAAACCATGAAAATGACACCCATGACGGAAAAAAAGAAATTTTCGTCGGTGCCATCTTGGATTTTCATTTTGACCTCATTTTCGTTACCAGCGACCCCAAAAACCACGAAAATGAGACCCATGTCAACAAAAACGAAAAAAAAGTAATGCATAAATTGCAGAGGAAGTAAAATAAAAAAAAAAAAAAAGTGAATATAGTGAAAGAAGTGAATTATGTAAAAAGTCAACAAAATTAAAAAACTAGTTGGTACCAAATACGATATCAACCATTACTCATTCTATCTCGTTCTCCCCTACATACTTTCTTTTTCTGCCCCTGTCGTAACTCGATAATGTTCGGCTTACCGGGCTCCCTACAAAATTTTTTTTAGAACTCCTTACAAAACAAAATTATTGGAATAAATGTTTTGATTTTAGTAGGCCAGTTACAGGCAGTTTTGAATTATTGTCGAAAAAAAGATAATTATATGAAGCTACAGTCCCATTCAAAATCGTCAGTCGTGAAAACATCGTTTTTTTAACTTGCTTTTTCCCGAGACTTCGCCTGCATTATGGTCTAAAACTATCCCACGGGAACGTCCTGTAATTAGTCTTTGACACCCGGGTTAACCACGGTCGTCAAAGACTATTTACAGGACGTTCCGTAGATTCCCATTATTAAAAGAATTTTCGGAATCGGATCAATAGTTCCGAAGATTACCCTCTACATCTAAACTTACAAACACGCAAATGTACAAGCTTTACGCCTTCATAATACTACTAGCTTCTGCCCGCGGCTTCGCCCGCGTGGAGTCCGGGAATTGCCCACGGAATGTTACTTCTGGGATAATAAGTAATCTATGTATGTGTAGTACATACATAGATTTACGTGTACTTGCTATTGTAAATATTTGTTCATAGTAATATCAATTAAATTACATATGTGAAATATCTTGGTTTGAGATTGGACACCGGGACACCAATCAAATGATTTATTAGGAATCTATTTATAGACATAATACTTTGACATAAAATTTAATATCAATGTCCCGTATCGCGAGCCAACGCGAAAATCGGTGGAATAAACCATATTCACAGACACTTCTCTACCTCAGAAAAATCCTACCTACTTAGTAATAGGTAAATACTCCCGCGCCCCGCACGCCCCACGCAACGCTGCGCGGCATGCGCCCTTCTACGTGAGCTTCGAAGCCCTATTTAACTATACAAGGTGTTGCTTTGCATCCTCGTCAAATTCAAGGAGGTCACTATACTAATGATTCTCGACCCGAATCAATAATAAAATGAGTAGGTATTTTTTTTCTTATTATCGGAAATAGTAAGTGTAACACCACCCGTATTAAAACGCGACCTGTCTAATACTAGCCCTAAACCGCCAATTCTCACACACAAACAAACGCAAACGTTCATTCAATAATTTCGTATTCCCTAAACTCCGCCCAACCGCACCCCGGCCCCGCGGTCAGTGCAATAAAAACCGGCGAGCCGTGTGCATGTGCATGCAAATTACGCTCCCCGTGTACTCGTATGTAGTGCAAGATGACGGACAATTACTCCAATGTTGAGTTGGTGGAAATGGTCCGCTTGTATGCCATCAGCGGAGACAGCCTACGTCGAGCCATCCAGCTGTTCGCGGAACTGTTTCCCAATCGGGAACCCCCATCACAGAGCCTTATGCTGGCTGCTACGCAGAGACTGCGAGATCATCGGCAGTTTGACGTTCCAAAGCATGCTCAAGCTCGCGGCAGCGAAGCCCTGCCTGTCGCCTTCGGCAAGTACGCGAGTACTTGAATGAAAGGTTTGGCAACCAGTGGATCGGCCGCGGTGGACCTGTGGCCTGGCCACCGCGTTCTCCGGACCGAAAGGTTTAGTGTACACGGAGGAAGTCACAAGTGTAACAGACTTACGTGCAAGAGTGATCAGTGCTTTCGACACTTTAAAAACGAATGTGTTAGTGTTGCGTAAACTGAAAGATAATCAGCGACGTCGTGCTAGACTGTGCCTAGAGTGTGGTGGTGGAAACTTTGAACAATACCTCCAGGTAACCTAAGTAGGTAATTTATTTATTTGTACATAGACAATCATTTGTAAATACGTTAGCTAAATCAATTTTATTAGTGTAAATAAGTTGATTTCAAATTTTTAACTACGCCAATAATACCTATCAAACAAAATTACCGCCACATGCCTACATAACTTGCACATTTTAGATTTAGTAGATCGGTCTAAGGTGTTTTTGCCGGTCCTAAGCCCGTTAAGTAGGAAGGAAAATTTAAAATCAACCAATTTCAATTGCCAAATTCAATCCACAACTAAAAACAAAATCATAACGGTACGAAAACCTTGGGCTGTGTTTACCTACAATGCGTACTCGGCGCATTTAGGTAAATACGAGCGCGCGCGCTTATCTATGCAGCAAGTAGCAACATAGCCAACAAACAGCTGTGCGCCTCAGGTTATACTTACCTAAATCTTACCGGTAGGTAGTAGGATTGTTACATGTTTTTATTATTAAAATCTAAGATTACCAATTTTAGGATTGTTCATTCAGCAGAATTGCAATAAAACGCCATAACAAAACTAACATTTTGTTAATCAGCTGATAACCACCGTACTTACAGTAGGTCAGTGAACTTTTCTTTGGGGCACTAGTACTACTTTTGTTAGTAAGATTTCCGCATTCTTATGATACTTAAAAATGAATTAATTATTAAGCGAAATTTATGACAATAACGAAAGTGATTTTCGAGTTCGAACTAGGATAAATCATTGCCATTCGGTCACTGTAGGTATAAAGCGCGCACGTGCGTATCCGCATGTTTGTGTGTCGTAGGTGTAAGTGGGCGGAGCCTCGCGCCATGAAAGGCGACGGGTGATTCTCCTCTTTTGCGAAGAGCTTCATTCTGAATTAGTGTCAAATTTAAACAACAAAAAAAAAACAGCGTTTATTATTATTGACCAGGTTCCGTAATTTATATTGATTATTTACGTCTTTTAAGACAACCTCCTGAATTTTGACGAGGATGCAAAGCAACACCTTGTATTGGGGGATGATTTTAGAAAAACTGATACATATGTCTTATAATTTTAATTGAAGAGTGTGAACATCAATTTTCGAGTCAATCGACCCAGTAAATATTAAGTTTCACAGAAAATTCAACACCCCATTTTACCCTCTTAGGGGTAGAATTTCGAAAAACCCTTTCTTAGTGGATACCTACTCTTCACAAAGAGTACACTGTCCACATTTCATGTCTCTAGGACCAGTGGTTTGGGCTGTGCGTTGATATATAAGTCAGTCAGTCAGTCAGTCAGTCAGTCAGTCAGGACTTTGAATTTTATATGTATAGATTAGCATTGAAGATGAAAGAAAATTTTAAAAAATTTAATAAACAAGCAAAGTACTTTGAATAACTTGAAAAAAAAAAATACTTTTCGGATCAAAATGTGGTAGACGGCGTACAATTTCTGGAATATTATTACGTAGAACGCGCGAGCGCCCGCGAAGCAAAGTGATATGTCCTCACTCTGGGAAGGCCCGCTCATGACTGACGGGAACGATTTTGCGCGCTCGATTATATAGTTAACTTTGCCATTCATTTACGAAATGAAGTTATTATTTATTTATAAAATAAAATTTAGATTCTATTAAAAGGTTACCTTAAGATTAATGTGTAATTTTTAAATTTTCTTTAAAGTGTTTTTAAGGTAAAGAAAAAAATTCTTATTTGTGTAGACGTTTTCCAAAAATTACGTTTTTTCAACATTTTTTTTCTGCTACATTTCGTATTGAAGTCAAAAATGTTTCAAGTTCTTAGGCGAGTAGACCATATAATGATGTTATTAATATTTTTTATGTTCAGAATATTTTGTAGTTTTTTGTTCAGCGAAGCTCAAACATGTCTCGCTCGTTACTTTTACGGAAAAGGGGTTTTGAATATGAATGATTGCCATCAATACATGCATTATTTTAAAAATTCTTTCATGCTATCTGCAAGAATAAAAATTCAACTCTAATAATAACAAAAAAGAAAGTTCAAATTCTTCTTGTGTTTCCCACAAGTAGTGATCAAAATTGTTCAAAACGGGTTGATTATGTGCACGGCCCCTTAATAACAATAACCTTAAGAAAAATATTGACAAAACCAAATTAATGACATTTACTCAACGCAAAAATTTGACTATGAATATTCTTTACGAGAACAATGAAATAAAACAAGTTGACACAACAAAATTCCTAGGGTTAACCATAGACCAACGGCTAGACTGGAAGGCACATACGATAGATTTGGCGAAGAGACTTAGCAAATCCGATGCTTTATATAAACTTGCGCCAGTCATAGGAGCGGACGCTATTGTTACAGCATACCATGGCATGGCTAGTTCAATATTAAGATATGGAGTTATTTTTTGGGGAAACTCATCCAATAGGGAACTTATATTTAAAGCCCAAAAAAAGTGCATCAGGGCAATGTTTGGGTTAAAATGTAGAGATACATGTAAACCTTTTTTTATTAAATGTAAAATACTGACACTACCCTGTATGTACATATTCGAAGTTGCAGTATTCGTTAAAAAAAACCCCAATTTATTTCCCAAGCTATCTGACAGAAATAACCGGAGTCGACGACACGTCAATATGTTGTGCTCGAGACAATCGAAAACAGCTCCGATGCATAAAAGTATTTTTTGTATGGCACCAATTATCTATGACCATATATCAGAAACAATTAAAATATTGAATATTCATCTTTTCAAAAAACATTTAAAGAACTTTCTGGTAAGTAGATCCTATTATAATGTAAATGAATTTCTAAAGGAAAAAATACTACTATAATCGTTTAAGGATTGACATTTGTGTTTAATTCTTATAATATTATTTTATTATTGCAATTTATTGTTTGACATCCAATTGTGTATTTTGATAATTTGTTTATTTTAAGACGAAATACGATTTAATCTTTGACATTTTTTTTTTATATTTTATATTTTTTTATTTTTGACATCTATTATTTAATGATATTTCATATGTTACCTCTGTTTAATTGTTTTTATTTTCTCTTAGACATGGCATCTAATCTTGATTGCTAATTAATTGATAAAATTTATTATAGATTTCTAATTTTTAGTATTGTTTTAAAAAAATATAATTTTATTTCTACATTTAATTGAATATGTTATCGTAATCTTAAATTCCAGTTCTTATACAAATAACAACTTCATAAGATAATGGCGGCATGCAATTGTTTTTGAATGAATATACATATTTATTTCGTTCATATTTGTACGCTTCACGGCTATACATAAAGAATCTGACTTCTATATTGTAACATCTCACACACCGTGTAACTACCTATGTTTACAAATAAAAGTTTCTTATTCTTATTCTTATTCCTGAGTTGGTTATAGTATACTTTTCATCACGCTACAATCAATAGGAGCAGAGCAGTGAAGGGAAATGTTGGGAAAACGGGAGAAGTTACTCCATTTTTTGAGCTTCCGTCGCGTGTGCAACCTTAATGGTTAAAGCTACATAGAAATCATGTAAAACGGAAATGTTTTCCTTAAAATGATACAAAAAAATATCCCACAACAGCATATGTCTATCTTTTATGGTTGACTCGCAATATCACGTGTAACTCCCGATAGCTTAGCAGTTCGAAGCTTTCTGATTATATTTGCCTACTCTTACGTTTATAACACTCTCAGTCATCCCTAATTAAAAAAGTTAACATAATTAACTATTCCATAAAAAAGAATCATAGAAATCGGTATAGAAACACCAAAGTTATACATGAAATACGCTAATAATAAGCCATCGCGCGTGAATACTGAATCATGCTGTAAGGATTATTTTTGTATAAGGTCCGAGAATCGGTCGCCGCGCTCGACGCGTCTCGCGGCCGAAGGTATAAAAAGGCGGGTCGCGGGACTTATAGAATTACCGTGACCCTGGATCATAAAGGGCTATTGAAGGACACCGTGGATTTTAGTCAGTACAAGTCCTCCCACTCTGCCCTGGGTGGGAGGACTCATTTGATGATTTTACCACGATAAAAAAAAAAAAAAAGGTATAAAAAGGCGAGGCGTCTGAGCGCGAGCTTCATACAATTTTTGCCTGTTGATGCGAATTGACGTTCAGAGCGTTCGACCTTATTGACAGACAATACTTAATTGATATTAACAAACCGTGCTTAGCAGCGCGACTTTTAGTCTTTGATAATTTATTTTTAGATTCCTTTTGTTGTCTATTTATATAAATAGTAAACTGACTGACTGACTGGGTGTTATATCAACACACAGCCCAAACCGCTGGTCCTAGAGACATGAAACTTGGAGGGTGTGTTCTTTGTGAAGAGAAGGTTTCCACTAAGAAAGGACTTTTGGGAATTCTACCCCTAAAGGGGTAAAATAGGGGATGGAAGTTTGTATGAAAGTCTGTCAGTTTTGAAGTTAGGATCTTCAAATTTTGTGTTTAGGCTGACGATTGAAAATTAATTTATACGTGTCTCGGCGTTTTTGATAATTCTACCCCCGAAGGGTTAAAAAGGGAGGTGAAGGTACTATGTTTGTTCGGGTGGAATGCACACAAACTCAATTTTGTACAACCGATTGAGCTGAAATTTTGCACACACCTTTGGTTCTGGTGACATTTTTATGACAGACATTCCTTAATCCAGCATCCAGGATCGTCTCCCCAAGAGGGAACTCTTCAACGGTTAGTAGCACGGTCACGAAACTTTGTTTACGCGTTCAAGTTTGATAGATAAAGATATTTTTTAACCGACTTCCAAAAGGAGGAGTATTTTTTTTTTTTGTGTGTTTGTGCAACGATTTCTTCGTCAATAGTGAACCGATTTTGATGATTCTTTTTTTGTTTGGACAAATATAATTCCGCGGTAGTCCTGTTTAAATTTGGTGAAGATCTGATGCTGATCTTCGGAGATATCAATGGAACTCTTCAATAATAGACAGAAAATCTGTCGTGATTGCTGCAATCGCTTGGATTTTAAACACCATAACATAACATCACGCCTGTATGCTTTGAGGGGGTACGCAGATGTGTACCAGTGCACCCACATTTTGATAATTAG
Source organism: Noctua comes (assembly GCA_963082995.1). NCBI lineage: Eukaryota > Metazoa > Arthropoda > Insecta > Lepidoptera > Noctuidae > Noctua > Noctua comes. The sequence continues at coordinate 1,635,937 of OY720293.1, forward strand.
GTATGCTAAGTTCCATTTTATTGGTGACTAGCTGTGCCCGCGGCTTCGCTCACGTGAGCGCGTCCCACATTTTGATAATTAGGTATGCTAAGTTCCATTTTATTGGGGACTAGCTGTGCTCACGTGAGCGCGTATTTTTTTGGCATTATTAGGGAACATTATATGGGAACGTGAAGTCGTAGTATATTCATAATATCCTCTACAAAATAATCCATTTTAATATTATAAATGCGAAAGTAACTCTGTTTGTTTGTTACGTTTTCATGACTAAACAGCTGATTGGATCGTAATGAAAGGCACGGAGATAGATTATATTCTGAGGAATGATATAGGTTATCGTATTTTTCTCACACATATTCATAAAAATTTCCACGCGAACGAAGTCGAGGGCAAAAGCTAGTTAATGAATAAATCCAAAAGCTTGAACAGAGAGTAATGTTATTTTGAAAAAATACGTTCAAAATCGATATTGAAAATCGATTGAACAATAATTGTACCTGGCAACACTATACATGGTTTATGACAGAGATCTATCTGTCAAATCAAACAAATCAATAGCCGGTTAATCGTTTCGTGGTGTTTGTTTTGCGTCGAGTTGAATTATATTCCTCCGTATTTACCTCTGTTACGTTACGATTCCTCGCTAACGAGTTGAGCGTTTGCGTTCCTCAAGTGGTTTTGTTGTGAGATAATTATCGGACTTTTGTTTGATTGTTAAGTGAGCGAATTGACTCTAGTTTTAACAAGAAAATGTCTACACCGGGTCGAGATCGGACAAACCGTCCACTCTCTCGACGGTGTGTAAATTGTTCTCTTCGGTTGGCGCCTAATCTTCGTAGACGACCTGTTGAAGATCTAGACGAACAAATGCTCATCTTTCTACGATCCTGGGTAACGCCGACACCGGTAAGTTTATATTTTCTATATCAGATTTCCATGCACACGCTATAGTGTTCACTATTTTAGCAGTCTATGCGGAGGCCTAAGTTCAACTGTAAATGTAACAAGCTGATATTATAATAATTGTGCACTAATATTATCTAAGCGGATGCAAACAAAACATTATATATATATATGATAATTACACCATTCACTTTAGAGTGAATGGTGTAATTATCATCATAGGTCTTTATGTCTATTATGACTCGTACAAAATAATTGGGTGTATGAAGGGAATGCTTGGCAGGTAAACATGTGTGAGCTTGTACAAAGAACCGGCACAGCCAATTTATGTGAATATGTATCATAACAGTGGACATATAACTTAAACAGGTACATTTACAGATTTTTTTAACTTTTCAGGTATCATCTGATGACATCCTGTGCATTGAATGTTTCCTGTTGTTGCAAGAGCGGATATTATCAAACACACCTCCATCTCGAATTGAAGTATCCCCGCCTCTTGGACATGTAAGCATATGTTTTGGATGTGGCATCTCCATTGCAAGTCGCAGAACTCACAGAGTTTCCCAAGACTGTCCTCAAAGAACTTTTATTTTAAGATGGACTCCAGCTCATCACGTAAGTGTTATTAACTTGGCAGAATTGCTGTATTTAATTGTCGGTATTATTGAAAAAAAGTTTTTGTCAGTAAAATAATAATTCTTTCTATTTTAGGTCATTCATTTGGAAAGAGTTTGTCGTGCTTGTTGGGAGGCTGCAACTAGAGATATCCAAAGAACAAGCACTTCCTGTCATTAACAGACCTGCACTGGAGTCGGTGGATTCTGAAAATATTGAAATGGATATCTCAGATGCTGTGATTCCTGAACCACCTCCACTGCCACTGCCAGTTCCACCACCACAGGTACAACAATTGCCCCGATCAGTATCAAAAATTAATTCTCTTAAGTACAAACGAGTATCTGCAAGTTCACGTCATTGCCTTTTTGTTGGATGTGCGAATACTACTCGTCTTTTAGTACCGGGTACTATAAAAGAAGTGTTATTATTTCAGTACAAAATATACATACCTTTCACAGCTCGAATCTGTGAATATCATTTGTACAGCAATCATTGGGATGAATTAGAGGCCCAATATTCGGATTTTACGGGATTTCAAGTTGATGACATATTTTCTAAACTAGAAAAAGCTGCCGAAAGACAGTTAGACTTCAATGATATAAACTCAATGGATCCACATTTATGTCATTATTGGTTGGGACTTAATGCAGAGCAATTTAACGAGCTTTTAATTTGTATTCCAATGTTATATGATCATTTTGCAAACCCTTCTGTTGCTCTCAGTATATTTTTGGCAAAACTCAGAACAGGTGACAGCAATCAAAGACTGTCAACCTTGTTTAAAATACCAAGATCCACTTTGGAAAGAAAAATGAACATAGTAAGAAATTGTTTTGATGCACAGTTTGTTCCTAGACATTTAGGAATCAATCACATGTCTATCCAAAATGTAGCATCACGCAATAGGATCATACCAGAGGGTTTTTTTGGGGATGCCAACATGGCTTCAGATATCAAGCCCGCTATTGTAATATGTGATGGTACATATATTTACGTACAAAGCAGTAGTAATTATTTATACCAAAAAAGAACCTACAGTCTCCACAAATATGCAAATCTTGTAAAACCATTTTTATTTGTTTGCTGTGATGGGTATATTTTAGAGTGTTTAGGACCATATGAAGCAACACAAAATGATTCATCAATTATGAGTGCTATGTTTAATAATGAAAATGGTCCTATGCGCTCATTTTTTAGACCCCATGATGTGTTCATTTTAGATAGAGGTTTTAGGGATGTGATTCCTGAGTTACAACGTTACAATTATAAGACACATATGCCTGAATCGTTATTAGAAAATGAACACCAATTAACCACTGACCAGGCTAATAAGTCCAGATGTATAACAATGTGTCGGTGGGTGGTAGAGGTTGTGAATGGGAGAATTAAAAGAGACTATAAATTATTTCGTCAGGAATATTTTAATAGAGCGTCAAGTCACCTTATGGCTGATTTTAAAATAGCTTGTTCCCTTTTGAATAAATTCCATCCTACAATTGACGATAGGCCTGATGCTGTGGAGTTTCTTAATATTGCCCAGGCAAGAATAAATACAGTCAATTATTTATCAGAATTTATTCAAAGGGAACATATAAACAGAAGACGTACGATTTTCCAAAGCATTAACAGCAGTGCTCCCCATCTAGATAATTTCCCAAGACTAAGTTTAAGTGACTTAAGAAGATTTGCATTAGGATCCTACCAATTAAAACAGGCACGGTCCTATTATGGGGAGCATGTGCGAGCAAATGGAACCTATAGTGTAGAAATAAGCAATGAATTAATAGAAGAAGATTTGCCCTTAATATTAGGTCATAACAATTATTTAGTTAGGGCCAGAATTAAATCACGACATGTGAGCAGCAGTGTATATTGTACATATTTACTGATAAGTAGAGAACAAAATAGGGCCAATTCTTTAGAGAGCATCATTGCTTATTATTGCAATTGCTTAGTGGGAAATCGCACAGTAGGGTGCTGTGCTCATTCCATGACGGTGTTGTGGCATTTAAGCTGGGGCCGTTTTAATGATGTAAGCGCCCCAGCTCAATTTCTGGATGAAATATTTTATGAAGAATAAATGTTTTATTTTAATGTCTTGTTTTTTTTTTTAATAAACCTGGTATATTAATAGGATTAGTTAAAATGGCATTTTAACATAACCACCCCAATAATTAAATGCATTGTTACACCTGGGATGGGACTTCGATTCCCCCATCCACTTGGAGGCGGTGTGGTGTTATATATTAATCTTAAAAGGTATGTGAAGGTGTATTGAGGCTGCCTCCCATTATCATTAACCACAATATCAATTATTAGAATGGTAAATATGTTAAATCTTGGAGAATTAAATTTTTGTAACCTCAATTTCAGTAACCTAAAAAAATAATCTCTCTTCAACCAGGGTGAATAAATGGAAATCGTTTGCATAATTTGAAAATATATTTATTTATCTACAAAATATAATGAAAATCACCGTGACACGACAATCTTTAATGGGGGCCTAAAGCTCCTAAGAAAATGGGCAATCTCCTTTTAATGCCGAATACCGTACTAGCAAATGAAACAAGGAAATTTGGTGAGTTTTTTATTAATTTCAACTTATGCATCTGTACTGCCAGCTAACTTCGCCTTCAGGAGATACAAAATATTCTTTATATTCTTCACGAATTTCTTTACTTTCATTGGACATGTTGGTTCCCTGTGGTCTATCTGAGAACAATACACTATCCGGAGGGGCATCTGATCTCTAACTACCAGGAATCATTTCACCATTCATTTCCTCATCGAAGGTGCCTCGTGGTGCATATACATGTCTCGAATTCCGTTCTAAGAGGAAATTATGCAACACGCAGATTGCACATACAATTTTTGTAACTTTTTCAGGACATACTTCTATAGGCTTCCTTAACCTTTTCACCGCCAACGTATACAGAACGCGATGCCTCGTCAGCGCCAAGCTATAAATGTAACGAAGTATACAGTAAACAGTAGTGATGACGGTATCGTCATTTCGATGAACGCTTTAAGTTTTATTTATAATTTTACGAATATAAATAAAAACTGATTAAATATTTTCATATTTGTTTTATATCACATTATCCCTAGTAATAAATACCAGTATGAATTATAAATATCAAAGGATCGAAAACTTAACTCCATTAGAGCTCTAAGAAATGAGGTACACCTCTATATGTTTCAAGACGTCATTTTTTTACTTCATTTCAAGTCCTTGGCGCTCAGAGCACGATAAATTCAATTGTGATTAGGGATGTGGTCTATGGTTTTTCTTCCTTCTGTTTTTGTCTACTCACGTGTTTTTTTAACGTTAAGTCATCGTTTCTAACTGTAGGTATCTAAGCTGAAGAATTTTTCACTGTTGTAAGTGTACCTACTGTGTACGTATGTGTGAAGGGGTGATGAGTCATGTAAATAAAACGACTGTTCCGGCGAGCGCTAGTACACGACTCAGGAATGGATAATCATTTATTTTGAAAGAATAATTATTTGCTTACGTACATTATTCCCCCCTTTCAAAAAAAAAAAAAACTCTGATACACTTTTATAGTACGCTTACATAACGAATTGCAAACAATAATGAAAAAATATAATCGGTAAACAATGAAAAACAATGTAAAAAAAATCTTGAATAAAAACAAAATAAAAATCACTTGCACTACACCTTTACACTTTAATCTATTAGTACTTGAGTACTCTGGGACTCTCTTCACATGCCTTGCGTGCCTTGAGTTCCGTTCGGATGATGGCTACAGCTGCAGCGCATGGATACCGTTGGGAGTTGAGTCGCTTGAGCTTGTCTGCCTTCCATATGTCGATACACATTTTTGTAGAATTGACTTCTGCACTTTTTGTAAAAGCAGAAAGCTAATACCGCGACGGCTATGATAAAAACGCCGCCCATGGTTACTTCAATGATAGACACGCTGGAGCCGCCGGACCCGTTGGAGGCGGCAGTTCGAGCCACCACGATTTCTTCCTTTGATCCCCAGCTTCCCATGATTTAAGGCGCTGCCCATAGAGGAAACCGTAAAAACGTACTCTTTTTCGTCGCAGAGTTAGCCGTATTGCTATATATTACAAGCCCAAAAAAAATACAGTGAATAGTCAAATGTATAAGTAAAAGACTAATGCAAAAATATTTTCTGAAAATAATACAGAATCTTGAAAAAAAAAATCACAAGAACGAACACGAAAAAAAATTATCGTCTCGAACTGCTCAATATTTTCAGCGATAACTATAAATTTTTTTGGAACTATCAGAAAGGAAATTTAATCAACTAAAGACATATGTAAAAATATTTTAACAAAACGGCGTATTTTTTTTTTTAATAATTAATTACTGCGAAAAGTCTTTCAAACTGGCGGACCCGAGATTCAACTGAAATCAAACGCATTGCCATTTTCAACCCTATTTGTTTACCGCGATGCACTACTGTTGCGCGCTTGGTGGCGACACGCCCACTACGCCCAGTCTGCGGCTAACTCTCTCAGAGAAAGGTCACGTTACGCATGCGGCGCTCCAGCATTACGTAAATTCGTTTAGTAAAATAAGTTATTTTGTGAAAATTGACACTTTATTTTTGGTTTTTATTTTTATAAGGTTTTCGTGTGATAATTAGACACTTTAGTTTATAAGTTTTGTTTACTATTTATATTTGGGACTGACTCGTGATTCTGTGTGTGATAAAAACAATGGGAAACAAAAGAAATAAAGTTCTACGACGGATTTGTACAAGAAAACGGAGAAATCAACGCAAAAAAAATACTGTTTCTGAGTAAGTATAAAAAATTGAATTATAATTAGATAGTAAGCAAAACGACACTATCAAGCTATAAAGTTCCAGTATAAGCTGACCTCTTATTGTACGACAAGCCTATACAATGCGAGATCAGCTCATACTGGAAACGTCGTGTGTAAGTGGGTAAGTACGTATAAGTTCATCACCCTTTACGGTAAAAAATTCCAATTATCATCAAGTGCTATGTAGTTATATTTTCTCAATATCTCAAACATACTTATCTCTGGATTGATAAGTAGGGACATAGGTAAACAAAATAATTATGATTGTTATCACAATGTTCGGCTCCTGCCATGGCTGGCTACGGGCCGGCGCGCGGCGGCGCGGGCTGGCTTGCGGCGACAGAGTAGGTAACATCGCTCGAACGCGCTTCGATTGATAACAACAGTAGGTACAGAGTAATAAAAATATCGCACAGCTAGATCAAAACTAAAGCAATTCAAAAACAGTCATATTTCAGTAGTTAGGTACTAAATTCCTAAATAATATTCTGGATTTTATCAGAGATGGAATAATCGGATGTTTATTGATCTAAAGTTGAGGATTTGACGGGAAAATCCAGTGATTCCGGGATCGACAAATTTAGTGTTCTATTGAATAGAATCATATTACCTATTTACTTACCTAGAATTGTATCATTCATAGCAAATTCATTTTTTTACCTACCTTCAGTTTTGCTAAGATAATATCTAAAAAAGATACCAGTATCAGAGCACTATGATACAGTGCTGTGATACTGGTATCTTTTTTTAGATTATTCGATCTCGTCAGGTCTTGTGTGTGATACGTAGGTACATACATAAACTCGCACCTTTTCCCCGTAGGACGGTAGGATACAGGGTGCAAGGGACACCGACGCGAAAACGGTTACCACGTATTCAGTACCTACGTGAAACTGAGCCGGGCCACATAGAAATTTCTCGTAGATTATTTAGAAAAAAAACAGCTGTTGCCTACAAAAGTTCAATACCTACGCGGTCAAAATATGTGGAACAGCTGATTTTTTTTCAGTCGTTTTAGCGTCGGTGTCCCTTCCACTCTGTATATGATATGATATATTTCAGGGTGTAAGGGGCAGCCCTCCACAAACTGATGGGTTGAATTCAGTATGATTATCATACTAAGATGGCCGGTACTAGAAATTATTTCAGGAATGTTATGGGAATCTAATAAATATGATTTGTTTTATTTCCTCATACGCAATGTATCGTTACCGTGGCAAAACGCATGTAGCGAACGGCAAGCGCTATGACGAGTTCGATGAACTCTGTAGCTAGGCAGGAAATGAACACCTGATTTCACACGTCGTTCGTTAGAGTACTTCAACATCCGCTATGTATCGTTACCGTGGCAAAACGCACGTAGCGAAAGGCAAGCGCTATGACGAGTTCGATGAACTCTGTAGCTAGGCAGGAAATGAAAACCTGATTTCACACGTCGTTCGTTACAGTACTTCAACATCCGCAATGTATCGTTACCGTGGCAAAACGCACGTACCGAACGGCAAGCGCTATGACGAGTTCGATGAACTCTGTAGCTAGGCAAGAAAAGAACAGCTGATTTCACGCGTCGTTCGTTAGAGTACTTCAACATCCGCTATGTATCGTTACCGTGGCAAAACGCACGTAGCGAACGGCAAGCGCGACGACGAGTTCGATGAACTCTGTTGCTAGGCAGGAAATGAACACCTGATTTCACACGTCGTTCGTTAGAGTACTTCAACATCCGCAATGTCTCGTTACCGTGGCAAAACGCACGTAGCGAACGGCAAGCGCGACGACGAGTTCGATGAACTCTGTTGCTAGGAAGGAAATGAACACCTGATTTCACACGTCGTTCGTTAGAGTACTTCAACATCCGCAATGTCTCGTTACCGTGGCAAAACGCACGTAGCGAACGGCAAGCGCTATGACGAGTTCGATGAACTCTGTAGCTAGGCAGGAAATGAACATCTGATTTCACACGTCGTTCGTTACAGTACTTCAACATCCGCAATGTATCGTTACCGTGGCAAAACACACGTACCGAACGGCAAGCGCTATGACGAGTTCGATGAACTCTGTAGCTAGGCAAGAAATGAACAGCTGATTTCACGCGTCGTTCGTTAGAGTACTTCAACATCCACTATGTATCGTTACCGTGTCAAAACGCACGTAGCGAACGGCAAGCGCGACGACGAGTTCGATAAACTCTGTAGCTAGTCTGGAAATGAACAGCTAATTTCACGCGTCGTTCGTTAGATTACTTCAACATCCATCGTTGGATTTTTTAATTTAGCCGTATTATTTACATAAATGGAGTGCTGCGTACAGGGAATGTAATTTTACATTGAAATAAAGGAATAGTAACTGAAAAATAAAAATAAAAAAAACCGGTGGAATATGATTCAAAATAAGGAGCTGAATGCACCCCGTCAGTTTGAGGAGGGCTGTCCCTTACACCCTGTTTATTATAATGTACCTAAATAAAATAATATACAAGGAGAAATCAATTTAGATAGCGAAACTGAGCAGATGTGATGGGTGACAATGACCTTAAAAAAAAAATGATTTCACGTGATTTTTATTGGGGTCAACGAACACTTGTGAATTACGAGTTAAGAAAATCTGTTTCTTGTTTATATCTATCGAAACCCATCACGTCAGTGAAGTTAAGAAAAATAAACAATTTTTTTTAAACTGATATTTCAAGACTACACTACCTGTTTTGTTGCAGTAGATGATCCGCAAAACACTCATCAAATTTTTTTTTTTTGCCTCCTTCGTCTGTGAGGTATCGTTAGCTCATTTTATTTGAGCATGTATTAAATGTAATAGAAAGATTATAATTAATAAAATAAAAAGATAATAAAATAAATATCTAATAAACAGAAATTAATTTCTTATAAAGTTTTCTTTTTGTTAAATTACAGAGAACCCAGGGGCTCTCAGAGTACCTCTGCAACATTACTCGCACCTCTTACTGCAGTTAATCCAACCTCAACAGATATCGGAACTACACAAGAACGAAATTATGGGTATGTATCATATAATCACATGGTTTAGCTTCGTACCATCAGTTTAGCCATTTCAGCGCGATTAAAATACGAACAAACAAACATTTACCTTTTCAATATTACTAAAATAAACCATTTATCTGTTTTTTTTTAGAGAAACCACCGAAGAGGAGCCATACCTTGTTGAGAGCGATTCTCAAGAAAATTCATACATACCAATACAGGGTCGAAGAATCGTAAATATGATGTACTTCATTCAGCAACTACAAAAAATTTCCAGGCACAGCTCTTTATTTAATTGCAATTTTCAAGATATGTCACTGATAGGAGAAAGCAGAAATGGTATGATTTCCAAATTTAAATTTAGATGTATTATGTGTAAAAAGGATTTTATAATCACAAATGAAGAGCCAGCTAGCGAACACAATATCAACGCTAATTTGGCTGCGGTTACTGGAATCACTTCTGCGGGTATCGGCTATTCGCAGTTTCAAGAAATCACAGCGTGCATGGATTTACCAATTTTTACAGAATTTACTTATTCAAAAATTCAAGACTTCGTTTATGAAAAATGGGAGACAACAGCAGTTGAATCTATGGAAATAGCTGCCTTGCGTGAGCGTGATGAAGCTATAACTGAAGGGAAATTGAGCAAGGATGGTATTCCTATAGTTGACGTATATGCCGATGGCGTTTGGTCGTCGCGTTCCTACGGCAATAACTATAAGGCATTGTCAGGTGCCGCAGCAATTGTGGGTCGCAGATTTGGTGAGGTCCTATTTATAGGTATTAGAAACAAATACTGTCTCGTATGTGCTCGAGCAGAGAAAAAACACATTTCGACTCCAGAACACAATTGTTATAAAAATTATACAGGATCTTCCAGTGGTATGGAGGCTGACATTATTTGTCAAGGATTTGAGACATCTATAGCGATGTATAACATTATTTATGGTAGGTTAATTGCAGACGGAGACTCTGCTACATACGCGAAAATCCTAGCGCGTAATCCTTACCCAAACCATACCGTGCAAAAGATAGAATGCAGAAACCACTTGCTCCGCAATATGTGCAACAAATTGAGAGCTGTCACCAAAGAAACTAAATATCCATTGGCATATAGAAAATTATTATCAGAAGTCAAGATTATGACTATTCGTAAAGTTGTGATTGCCTCAATACAAAAATACAAATCGGAGAAGGAGAAACCAGAAACAATAACAAGTTTTAGGAACGAAGTACAAAATTCCATTTACCATGCTTTTGGTAATCATGAAAAATGTGAAGACTATTACTGTTTGAAAGATAAAACTTTACAGAGCAACCTCGAAATAGAGAACACTATGTTCTGGTTTAGAATAAAGATGATTATTCAATCAGTTTCATCAAAATCAAGAAGTCTGCTTGAGGATGTAGATACGAATGCAGTAGAGTGCTTTAATAGTGTAGTGGCAAAGATTGTGGGGGGCAAAAGGATAAATTTCTCACTTCGACGAGGTTATCGTGCACGATGTTCTGCTGCAGTTTTGTCTTTCAATAACCCTCATCCAAGACATACACTACACAAGAAAATTTTAGGGCAAAGTCCCAGAAGTATGTTGAAAAAGTTTGAAGAAGGACGACTGAAGAAAAGAAAAACAAACCAAGCAAAACCTCATAGGAAGAATAGAACACTAAATAAAGAAAATATAGTAGTTCAACATGATTATGGTACTCAAAGTACTACTCCTGATATGGTACCACATGAATTAGTTAGGGCCAAAGAACTATTCCTTGAAAATTTAAAAAAATTAACTTCGGACAAAGATAGCATACAACAATCAACAATAAACCAGAGGGATAGCAGTGACTGGTTAGATCTAAGAAAGAATATGTTAACTGCGTCTAATTTTGGAGTGGTGGTGAAAAGAAGAGAAAATAGTAGCAAAGCCAAATTAGTGCAAAATATTTTATATAAATCCAATCTCAGCAATGTAACGGCAATTGCACATGGCGTGGAAAATGAACAACTTGCTTTGCAGCAACTCGCTGTTCAAGAGAATGTGACAATTAATTCCTGTGGGTTGTTCGTAGACTACGAATACCCGTTTATTGGCGCCACGCCAGACGGTTTGATAGGCCAAGATACAATAGTGGAAATCAAATGTCCTATAGTGGCTTTCAAAAACGGTCTGGAAAATTCTATAAGGGAAAACAAGATACAGATATGGAGATACAATAAAAAAAGTGGTCTGATCATACTGAACAAAAACAGTAATTGGTTTTATCAAGTTCAGGGGCAACTTCATGTGTCATGTAAAAAAAAATGCTTGTTTGCTGTGTGGAGTGGTGAAAACCATAAGCTCAAAACAGAAATTATAGATAAAGATGATGTATTCTGGGAGACGAAGATGAAATCAAAATTATTGTCTTTTTATATGGACTGGCTCTTGCCTGAAATAGTAGATTCTCGTCATGCTCGAGGAATGCCACTTAGAGAAAAAGAATCATCCAAGCCCGATCATCAAGAAAATAATACTTGTCGTAAGAGAAGACTGACTTTTGAGGGATCACCAACAGTTCTTTCTTCTTCAAGTGATGATAATAAAGAAAATTACCTGTGTCGTACTAAGAGACGCCTAACTTTTGAAGGATCGTCAACAATCCTTTCTACTGCAATAGGTGCTAACGAAGAAAATATGCCCTGTTGTAGCAAACAGCTAAGTTTTGATGAAATGTAACTAATACGTGAGACCGGCAACAGGGGCGTGCCGTCCATAGAGGTAATTAGGCCTAGCCTACCCTACCAACAAAACCAAATGCATTTATTTTAACGATGTAATAAAATAATACAAAATATTTAAGTGATAAAATAAAATATTTAATAAGTAAGTGTTCTAAGAGTTAAGAGTGATATATTGTGTGTGCCATGTGTATAGTATTACGTTTGAAAGTGACATAGTAATGGAGATACAAAATGTGTAAAGCTGGAACCTATTTGGATTACAATGTTTATGGAAGTTATTTGATATTAAACTATTATACTATGAAAATTACCGAATGACAACGCAACGTTGTCCTGGTATAATATTTTAAAAGATGTTACCGTGGAGTTTCTTGTCCATTCTTCTCCACGAAGACCTAGGTTTGTGAATGGACGTAGCTTGATAGGTAATTGACATTACCTATAAATATCTGACAAGCCTAACATAAATAAATAAATAGTCTTGTCTTTCTGTGCTTTTCTTGATAAAAACCCTTTTCCCTACACACCTTTTTAGAGATTCTTTAGACATAGTAAATAACAAGTAACCATTCTGACACTCAAAGCTTGATAATCGGTGGATATTAATACATACAAGGTGTAACATATTAAACGCAAGACCTCTCGTGTGGTGTCTCAGACCATGAAACGGAACAACTTTTGTTCTAAGACTTTTGGAAATTCATAACTTTTTTTTAGTTTTCCCATACATGTGGATCAGCTGATTGCGTCAGTTCCTATAGAATTTTTTTTTTGCGAATTTCAGGAACTCGTAGAACAAAAGATGTTTAGTTTCATGGTGCGAGAGACCACACGGGAGGTTTTGCGTTTTTTACGTTACACGTTGTATATACATGTAGTATTATAACCATAACGATTTCTAATGGTCTTCATTTTGATATTTTCATGATCAACGTTGGAGCTAATGGTGTGATGCTGAAACCTGTGACGTCTGCGGGTCGCCAGCTCGATTTAACAAGGACGATAACGACGTGCTGCTGACTCTGACAGTGGAACTGAAAAGCTGCTGGAATAGTTTCGAAGCCATGTCATGGATTAAATGGAGCAGCAGTACAAAATAGCTAATGTCGGTAAAGCCTTTAGAGGCTCTGCTTTAATGATATTTAAAAAGTTAGAAATGAAAAATCCTAGGGGAAACTACGGTTAATTATCAACTTAAACGATGTAGTAGAAGGTTTATACATAAGGTTTATACTATTAATTTAAGACATGATTGTATTATTATGGATGGATTAAAACCTTAGCTGTGGTATGACATTCACTGGCTGCGGGTGATTGAGCTTCACTGACTGCGGGGTGTGTAGTCTGCCCAGTAAGGTCTGATTATTGATTATAGCATGACGATTATGAAACGATTACTGATATTATGTAAACAAAATTAGTACTAATGATTACCATGACTTATGTTTATTGACTTAGGGTTACATACTTATGACCGTTGACAAACGACATGACTTACTGCTGGACAGTCCTGACGCTAGGTGTTAGTTTGGATCTCATGTACAGCAGGTGAGAGCCCTAACATGTGAAGTTCAGGGACTATAATACAAATGACATATGACTGAGTCCTTCAAAAAAAAAGACATGCTTGACTTATTACTATTGAACTAGACTTGTTAAAATAATAACAATCCTTTTTTTTACGACATTGTACAACAATGATAAACTAGCTTATTTGCAATGATATAGTCAGATTGACTGAGCGATAAGTTTTTGATTATGTAAATGAAAATGACGGAAGATATTATGAAATATAATTATGTATATTTTGTGTAATAATTAATGGATTATTGTACAACGAGCTTTGTCTTGACTATATTCACTTGCGGCGGGTTTCGACACATACTGTGATATGTGATTGTATTAATATGATTATGTAACGAAAATTAAGTTTTGGTCACACTATTGTTTTTGTGTCAGGATGATTATCTTGTACTTCGAGGACGAAGTACTTGTCAGTCTGGCCGTGTTAGAATAGCCTTATATTTATGAGAATATCCGACCAAATTAATAACAATATAATGTAGCAACGTTGGCTGTCAAATGTGAAATAATATGGCGACGTTGCATTTCAAGAATATTGTAAATCAATTATCTATTATATTTTATAGAAATAGTTTCCATTGTGGCGTAAAAGGCTTAGTTTCAAAACGAAAGATAGTTGTGATATTTGAATAATCAAGTTAAATGTTTATTTACTTTATATTGCTAATAAATGAATTAGTAATAATTAAATATTATTTTATAATCTTTCCTAGATCTTATCTTGCAATTTCAATATATCAAGTTGTTTCAATCAATTCTCTGAACTATCAGTTGATGTTCATATTTAGCCGATTAAACATAAATATTACAAATAAATACATACTAGATTGCTAAATTATGTAATAGTTTACTTACACAGGATTTGTTAATTATAATCTACGGTTTTAGTTATTTAGGTATAATATATGACCATTTGCCATTGGTTTATTATGGCGGCCATCTTTGATGAGTATCATTATGATTATGATTTGACGGGTATAAAAGTAGATATTGCCGCCAATGCAGAGGCTTTCATGCTGTAAGTGTTCTAAGAGTTAAGACATACCCTGAGTGATATATTGTGTGTGCCATGTGTATAGTATTACGTTTGAAAGTGACATAGTAATGGAGGTACAAAATGTATAAAGCTGGAACCTATTTGGATTACAATGTGTATGTATGTTATTTGATATTATACTATGAAAATTACTGAATAACAACGTAACGTTGTCCTGGTATAATATTTTAAAAGATGTTACCGTGGAGTTTCTTGTCCATTCTTCTCCACGAAGACATAGGTTTGCGAATGGACGTAGCTTGATAGGTAATTGACGTTACCTATAAATATCTGACAAGCCTAACATAAATAAATAAATAGTCTTGTCTTTCTGTGCTTTTCTTAATAAAAACCCTTTTCCCTACACACTTTTTTAAAGATACTTTAGACATAGTAAATAACAAGTAACCATTCTGACACTCAAAGCTTGATAATCGGTGGATTTTAATACATATATACATGCAGTATTACAACCATTTCTTAACAAACGCCATGAGCGGCACACATGTATAGATTATAGGCGTAAACTCCGTTCACTGTAGATGATCACACGACGACATTAGAGCAGTGTTCCCAATTTGAGGACATTTCCCCGAATTGCGGGGAATTCGAGAAACAGACGGACATGATAGTTTCCTTAATGACTACTAGATACAATTAAAAAAACATGGTGGTATTGTCGAATTTATACCTTTCACAAAAATGATAAATTGTATTTGTAAGAATTGCAAAAACCCCTATAAAAATAATTAAAAACTACATGAATTTTATTTTTCGCTTTGATTTTTGGAGTGTTTGGAAAATAAGTAATGACAACACCACCGTTACTGTCGTCCGTCAGTATTATTATCCGGCAAAATTCTGTAATGCGCCTTTATAAAGGATCACGGTATGACAATGATGCATTTTATTTGGTAGTGTTTTTTTTAACAAATTACGAAATAATTTTTTCTTGAGTAGCCATATTGTTTATTTGTTTCACGTGACAAGCAATTTATATGCGATCTTGAATGTTTTTATATCCTACTAAGTTATAACCTATAAGTAATTGGTTTTGAAACGTACATTAATGTAAATATTATTTGTTTTACACTTAAAGATGGTATTCTGTTGTGAAGTGTGTGGTGATAACGTGTGTTTGTTAGAAGTTAAAAATAATAAGTTTTCGCAATTATCGTTAATGATAAGATTCAAGTGGTGACTAAAGGTATACCAATTACGAGAATTAATCCAAAAATATGATAATTCACCTCGTACTCGTCATTTCTATCCTCAAAATTATGCAACATTTAGCTGGCTGTGTGGGTGTTGTGTTGTGTACACACAAATAAATCGTATTGTTTTCCGTGAATTTTGTTTAAAACTTCCAGTAAGTGGAGTGAGGGATATATTGATTTGCATAATTTTCATTACTCGTCAAAAAAACATGACATATCAATAGAATAACATCTAGAGGCATGCTTAAAGTTAAATACATTTGGTAAATCAAGTAATGAAACTAGTTTGCGTCGTCAGAAAATCGTGATTTGAACCTTAAATAACGTGGTGAGTTCTTGTATTTATAACTTTTATTTTTACAGGCTCAATTTCAATGTTTTTTTTTTTCAAATTTTAAATATCATTTTTTTTTTGGCGGAGGCCTACCCTACGTGGACAACCACTGCACGCCACTGACCAGCAAAGTTATTGTAACTTTTACCTATGTGAAGTTTTAGTAAAATCATTATATGCATATTGTTTTCTTGATTTTATTGCTATTTTATTTTATCATCCTTATCACACCCTCTAAATACTAAGATGACATACAGATATACTGTAAACTTTTTCATCTTCTGATGCCAAATGCCGGGCAAGTTATTACCTACCTACTACCACCTACCAACCACCTACCTACCACCTACCTACCACGTACCTCCCACCTACCTACCACCTACCTACCTACCACGTACCTACCACCTACCTACCACCTGCCTACCACCTGCCTACCACCTGCCTACCACCTGCCTGCCACCTACCTGCCACCTACCTACCACCTACCTACCTACTACCTACCTACCTACTACCTACCTACCTACCTACTGAACAACTTTGTTGAGTTCTTGAAATTCGCAAAAAAAAAAATACTTTCTATAGGAACGGACGCAATCAGCTGATCCACATATATGGTAAAACTAAAAAATAAGTTATATTATGAATTTCCAAAAGTCTTAGAACAAAAGTTGTTCAGTTTCATGGTCTGAGACACCACACGAGAGGTCTTGTGTTTATTATGTTACACGTTGTATAGATATATCCGTGTCATGTTCTAGTTTACCTACAGCCTTATAAGCTTAAATTGAATTATACTTACGCATGAACAGGGTCATATTCAATTAGCTAGCGAAACTCCACAGAGGTGATTGATATCGATACCTAAACAACACGACAAATTAAAATAAAAAGATTTAGTAGTGTTTTACTTGAAATAGAGCTGAGAAAATCTCTTTTTTTTCTGTTTTATCACGTCTGTGAAGTATACATAAAACCCGATTCAAATAAGGCAGTATGGACACTCACGCGGGCGTAGCTGCGGGCAACAGCTAGTTATTATTTTCATTCAAGCCTAAAGATTTTTATCATCCTGTATTATGAGAATAATGTTTTACTCACTGTAAGTCATATTTAGAGGTCGGATAATCGGATGCATAGGTGTTATACCTACAAATAGTTGCTGCTTACAAAAGTAAAGAAGCGGCTTCTAAAATACACATACATAAACTCACGCCTTTTTGCCGTCATGGGGGTAGGCAGAAACTACATAACTCCACCTGCTACGATCCTATTAAAAATGTACCTAAAATATTATTTCAAAATCACACATAAAACGCGCCTTCTGACCGATTTTTGTAAGAGAAATAAATTGTTTTTGTCCTGCTCTAAATCTTTAGGTAGGTAAATTTTAATAAAATATGAATACAATTTTTGGGTAAATAATATGATTTGATTCAACAGAACACTAAATTTATCGATCCCGTAATCGCGGGTTTTTTAATAAAACAAAATTTATTTTGAAAATCCCGGTACGGACGCCGCGAAGGCCACGCGCTGCCGACAACGTCAGCTGGGCCGTAGGGGCGGAGCTACGCGCTGCGCGCCTTTCCCCTGCTTCACCTCCGCAAATGTATAAAGATTTGCTGTTTAGAGCGCCTTAAAATTGGTTAGATGTAAGTAAATTGTAAATGTAAATTGGTATTTCTCTATTGCTGATGTTACGGAATTGTGAAACGTACCAGTGGACGTATGACGCGGCCTGAACGTGTTGTGTTCGGCGCGGTCTTGCTATTTTCCGCTGGCTCAAGACTCTTGCGTTCGTTCACGTCTCGATTGGTACTTTTTATGTGTGCTAAAGGTTCATTTACCTTATCTTCTATTAAAATGTAGGCTGGTTTTAGTCTGTCCACCGATACTACAGATGTTTTCCTTGGCATTTGGATTCTGAAATGCTTGTCTTGCTTCTCTAACACTTTATATGGACCTTCGTATGACGGGGTCAGAGGTTTCTTAACAGCATCCGTTCTGACGTATACGTATTCACAATCTTTCATGTCTGGGTGAATAAATGGCTTGTGGGTTGTGGCGTGGTGGTTGTTGTTAAACGGGCTTAGCTTTGCCATTGTTCTTTGGAGAGTCTGTGCATAGGTTTCTGGTGATGTAACTTGCGTTTTCGGCTCGATAAACATTCCAGGCAGACGTATGTTTGTTCCGTATAACATTTGTGCGGGGCTGACATTTTCTTTTAATCGTAATGCCGCTCTTAATCCTAGTAGGACAAAGGGTAATTCGTTCGACCAGTTTGCAGTATTACCGCGTGCGACTAGAGCAGTTTTCATTGATATATGCCAGCGTTCAACTAAACCATTTGATTGCGGATGGTAACTTGTTGTCCTGGTCTTCTTGATACCAAGTGACTTAGTCAGAGCGATGAATAAGTCTGACTCGAACTGTCGTCCTTGGTCAATCAATCAATCAATCAATCAATCAGTGGCGTGCAGTGGTTCTCCACGGAGGGTAGGCCACCGCCACGCAAACTGATACCCAAAAAAAAAATTAAAAAAAAAAAAAAAAAACAAAAGTTATAAATACAAGATAGAGATAGAGATTCAAGGTTCAAATCACGATTTTCGGACGATGCAAACAGATGAAGGATTCGGCCACCTCAAATATCTTATCCAAGTGGGTGGGTGATAGTTACAGAACACGTCACTTGCAAGATATCCGAAGCGGCCTGTAAGGCCCTATTTCATGTGATTCGCATGTATAAATATATTTAATAAATTAACTACGGGTTTAAAATCGGTGAAAACATCAACTCATTTATAAATAAAATCTACGCGCCGATCTTTTTTTAAATATGATTTTAAGACCTCGTCATAAAAATTAGGCTTGCGTCGTAGTTCGATCATTAATTCTTTTTTTATAGAAATTAAAGATAGATTTGTGAGTCGTTGCTGACTTTGTGTGTTTCTTAGATATGTGTGGAAACGTTTTAAGGACGAAAATGAACGTTCTGCCGATGCGCTGCTTGCTGGGATAGTAACAATAAACTTCGCCAAACGTAAAACTTCTGAAAAAACTTTATCTAAATTATTTTTATATTTATTTTGATACTATATATTATTATGCTACAATTCGCAAATTCAGGCGATCTATAAATACAGCGCAATTCGTTTTTTAATCTATCAAAATTAAAATTTGCCTGATATGTATTAGTGAACTCTCTGATTTCCTTTTCAGGGAATTGTTCACTATATTTACTAAAATTCTCACAAGAAAGTAACTCAAAGAATTTCAAATTTTTAATATTCAGATAACGATCTCTTAATTCGCTGAGTACATTATCAATTATTTCGATAAAAATTCGCCGATAGTGTATTTTTACATCATCGACATTGCGCTTTCTTTTGGGTGGTCCGGTTATGAGAGCAGTTGCATCATAATTGATCTCGAACCTGTCTCTGTAACGAGCTAAAAATGACTCAAATTGTTTTATCTTTTTAACACAATACGCGATGTCACAAGTTTTTTTCTGTATAATGTCGTATAAAATATCAGTTTCAGCAAAAATATCCGCGAATGTTTTTAAAAAAAAATTAAATTCAAATTCTTTCATGTAAAATAACAATGAAGTGACTTGTGACAATGTATCACCATCCCAGTGTTGTGTATTTTCATTCATTTCCTCAAACAACTGAAGGAGGTGTGTGGACTCGTTATTTATTATATTTAATGTGCGCGAGTGATATGTCCACCTTGTTTCGGCGACACGAGGCAGCTTTTTCATAACGGCAAAGTCGTTATAATACGCCATTCGTTTCGTACTAGTGTGAAAAAAAACCGCAATTGATTTTATTATACTAAAAAAGCGTTTTGTATCAGGAACCCGTTCAAAAGATTTCGATAAAACTAAATTTAATACATGTGCGGAACACCAAACATACATAGCTTGCGGACATTTTTGCCTCACCAAAGCCTGCACGCCGTTAATTTGAGAGGATAAAACTGCTGCCCCGTCATAAGTTTGTGCAATTAATTTAGAATGACAATCTAAATCTTCTAAAGTTTCCAAAATTAGAGAACTTAAAGCTACTGCGGTCCAATCCGCGCTGACATCTACGTATTTAATAAATCGAACCACTACATCGGAACCACGAAAATATCTTAAAATCAGAATTAATTGTTCTCGGCCGCTTATGTCCGGTGTTTCATCCACCATGACAGCAACATAATCGGACTGTTTAATTTTGTCTTTAACGTGATCAGTCATCACAGATGCAACGCTCGAGATCAAATCATTTTGCGTTCTGTTCGACATACCCGTGAAAGAGGTACTTGCATTTTGTTAGTGGGTTTCTAAAACTCCATCATACTTTGCTAATAAATCTACTGTTTCTAAATAATTACCTCTATTCAGTGATGATAATGATTCATCGTGACCGCGAAAAGCTAATTCTTGTTTTCCCAGAAAGCATACAACATCGATCAGTCTTTGAAAAATATTTCTATTCCTATCTACTTTAGAATTATGCCTTTCTATATCTAATCTTAAGTGGCTGTTAATACTAGTTTCAATTCGTGATTTACCAAATGTATTTAACTTTAAACATGCCTCTAGATGTTTTTCTGATAGGTCGTGCTTCTTTGCCGACGAATGAAAATTATGCAAATCAAAATACCCCTCACTCCACTTACTGGAAGTATTAAACAAAATGCACGGAAAACAAAATAATTTATTTGCGTGTAAACACCCACACAGCCAGCTAAATGTTGAATAATTTTGAGGATTGAAATGACGAGTACGAGATGAATTATCATATTTTTGGATTAATTCTCGTAATTCGGGTATACATCTACCTTTAGACACCACTTGAATCTTATCATTAAACGATAATTGCGAAAACTTATTGCTTTTAACTTCTAACAAACACACGTTATCACCACACACTTCACAAGAAAACACCATCTTTAAGTGTAAATGTACTTAACAAATAATATTTACATTAATGTACGTTTCAAAACGAATTACTTATAAGTTATAACTTAGTAAGATATAAAAACATTCAAGATCGCATATAAATTGCTTGTCACATGAAACAATATGGCCTCTCAAGAAAAATTGAATTTGTAAATTGGTAAAAAAAAAACACTACCAAATAATATGGCATCATTGTCATACCGTGATCCTTTATAAAACAGCGCATAACAAAATTTTGCCGGATAATAATGCTGACAGACGACAGTAACGGTGGTGTTGTCATTACTTATTTTCCAAACTCCCCAAAACTCAAAGCGAAAAATTTAATTCATGTAGGTTTTTAATAATTTTATAGAACTTTTGCAATTCCTACAAATACAATTTATCATTTTTGTGGAAGGCATAAATCGGACAATACCACCATGTTTTTTTAATTGTATCTAGTAGTCATTAAGGAAACTATCATGTCTGTCTCTGTTTCTCGAATTCCCCGCAATTCGGGGAAATCTCCACAAACTGGGAACCCTGCTTTCATTCATTAAATCTTGCTAGCCAATCACAGCACGCGGTGATCGTCTACAGTGGCAGGAGTTTACGCCTTTAATCTATACATGTGTGCCGTTCATGGCGTTCATACACACGAAAATATGCAACAGTGTGCGTAAATTTTTGAATGAGATTTAGGCCGTACGTAAAATTGCCTACCAGACAATTTATAGCTACGAGCCTTGCAGAATAATATGAGTTTGAGTTTCACACGGGCGCGACAAGTTGCTATAAGTGTTCTAATAGGAGTTTTAACTTTTTTTTTTATATTTTGTATTATTTTATTATATAGTTAAAATAAATGCATTTGGCATTGTTGGTAGGTTAGGCTAAGTCTTATTGCCTCTATGGACGGCACGCCCCTGCAATCAATAGTCTTTATTTGTAAACATAGGTTACAACAGTGTGCAAGATGTGGTCCTTAGTTATGGTGTTTGGGCATCCGAATCTCGATATCCAGGTGTTCATGAAAACTTCCGCTACGACTTTTGCTGTTATCTCTGCAACTGGTACGGCTTCCATCCATCTCGTTCCTCTGTCGATCATTGAGACAATGTATCTGTTGCCTCTTGATTCTGGTAATGGACCAACGATATCTATGTGCACGTGATCTAACCGTGCTGTTGGTGGGAAAGTTCCGATTGGAGACGAGTTGTGCCTATGTGTCTTGCTTTTCTGGCATGCCTGACATGATTTAGCCCACATACCAACGTCAGTATTCATGCGTGGCCAGAAATAATGGTCAGAGATCATTTTCTTTGATGATCTTATACCGGGATGCGTTATGTTGTGCATAGTGTCGAATACTTGTTTTCGAAGTGACTCCGGCACATATGGTCTTGGGTTCGGTTTTGAATTTTCGCAAAGTAGTTGTTTTGTTCCTGATAATTGCATACTTTTCCAACTAAGGTTATTGTTGTTCAATAGCTGAGTGAGTTCAATGTCATTGCCCTGCATATCTGCTATCTCATTCCAATCCACAGGTGTTGGGCAATCTATTTGTTCGACTCGCGATAATGCGTCGGCTACTGGGTTCATGTTACCGGATAGGTGACGGATGTCTGTCGTGAATTGTGCAATGAACTCTAGGTGACGTAACCTCCTTGGTGCTATCGTTTTACTTGTGGAGTTTTGTTTATTGGTGAAAGCATGACACAATGGCTTATGATCGGTATATACAATCAACTCTCGTCCCTTTGAAAAAAAAGAAAGAGGCTTCCAGTTTCCGTTTTCATACTGCTGCAAAACGGCGCCTACGCATGTCTGGGATGCATCTGTCATGAGCGATAGTGGGGAATGCATTGTTGGCGTAGTCAATGTAACAGCGTCGCTTAGACTTGCTTTACAATGCTTCTAGGGCTTCTGGAGTCCATTGTATTTCGGTTTTGTCATTTTTCTTCGAGCCAATTAGGTATTTGTTCAACTGAACTTGATGACGGGCTGCTTGCGGAATGTTATTTCGGTAAAAATTAATCATGCCTAAGAATCTTCGTAATTCTTGCACGGTTTTCGGAATCGGATATTTGGTGATCGCTTCGACCTTGTCAGGTAATGGCTTGATTCCGTCTTTTGTAATCTGATATCCAAGGAATTCTATTTGAGGTTTGCCCAGCACGCACTTTTCTTGATTGATTGCGATGCCATGTTCGTGTAACCGTTTAAACACTTCTTGTAAATGACGTCGGTGTTCGCTGACTGATGATGACGTCACTAGTATGTCGTCTATGTATACGAAAATAAAGTCGAGTCCAGCTAAGACTGTGTTCAGGAATCTGACAAAGGTTTGACCAGCGTTTCGTAGTCCGAACGGCATTCTTGGAAATTCGAATAGACCGAACGGGGTAATCACTGCGGTTTTTTCTACCTCTTGTACTGGGATCTGATTGTAGGCCCTTTTTAAGTCGATTTTTGAGTATATACTGGTTCCTGGTAATAGGTACGTAAAGTCTAGTACTCTTGGAATCTGGTATCTATCCGGCACAGTGATCGCGTTCAATCTCCTGTAATCTCCACATAGGCGTAATTCACCGTTTTTCTTGGTCGCCACGACCACGAGCAATGGGCTTGCCCACGGACTTTTGGAAGGCCTACATAAGCCTGTCTCTAGCATATTATGTTCTATCTCTTTTTTTACTCTTAGATATTTGTCCGCCGGTAGAGGTCTTGACTTGGAGTAAACAGGGTGTCCGTTGGTAATGATTTGATGAACCACGTCATGCTTGGGTTTCGACTGTGCGTCGAGCGGTTTTAAAATGTTCGGATATTTTGTCAAAATGTCTGCATAATCGTCGGTCAAGTTTAAGGTCCGAAGTGTTGGTGTGCTTGACTTCATTAACTTTGCGTTCCTCTGAAGTCCAGTCGTACCATCTATTAAACGTTTATTTCGAATATCCACCAAAATGTTATGCTTTTCTAAAAAATCGGCACCCAGTATTGGTTGCATAATGTCAGCAACGATGAAAGTCCATCGATACGGCCGTCTCAAGTTTAGATTTAACGTCAACGTTTTGTCACCGTATGTTTTAATGTGCGTTCCGTTTGCGGCATAGATTTTATATGTGTCATCTGTTTTTAAACGGTTTTCTCCTCTAGGTATTGCTGAGATGTTTGCGCCAGTATCAACCAAAAAACGATACCTACTTTTTCGGTCGGTAACGCATAGGCGGTTTGAAGGAACGATTGCGCTGACGACCGCCTCTGTCAACGCAGAACTTAGTTTTCCGACGGCTTTCTCCAGTTGCATGGTTTTTCACAGTTCCGGGCTCGATTCCTGTACCGAAAATGATACTTGCATAACCAGTTTGGGCTATCAGGCGTAATCCTCGATCTTGAGAGGGATCTTGGGCGCGACCGGCTTCGATTGCGTCTATAATTATGACGTCCATTGTTAGGTGAGTTGGCTTTAAAATCTGCTATTTCCATGGTTAATTTGCTCACTTGGTTAACTAACTCAACGATAAGCTGATTTGTACCACCTGATACTTCCGACACTTCACCTGATCTTCCTTCCAAAATCTTGTCTGCTATGGCGGCGAGGTTGTCAAGTTTTTGGTCCTGACTGACCATTAAAACTGCTCGAACATGATCAGGGAGTCTTGATGTCCACAGGCTATGTAGTGTTTTTTCGGCCACCTGACTCTTACGTGCCAATTCTCTCATTCGTCTCAACAGTTGTGACGGTTTTTGGTCGCCTAATTCCACTTCACCTACCAGCTTTTGGAACTGCCGCTCTTCAGATTCTTCGTATACAGCAAGGAGTCTCTCTTTAAGGGCACCATATTTATTGGTGGCAGGAGGCGAAATTATTATGTCGGCCACCTGACTTATCGCGTCTTTGTTGAGGTTGGCCAGCACAACGCCGTATTTTGCTTCGTCGCCCTGTTTTTGAGGAGCCATCATTGTCTCGAACTGGGCGTACCAAACTCTAGGCATTTCGGTCCAAAATTCGGGTATCTTCGAGAACATTCCTATTGCCGCAACGTCAGTCTGCTTGAAGTCCGTCGCTCCGCATAATGCTGCCCCATTTCCACAATTTCCGCTTGACGTCATGTCTAGATAACTATGTGCCTCTTGAAAACCAAACCAGGGAGATCCGCTTGTGGAAGGCTGATAAGGCTGTGCAGTGCAGTTACCACGACACGGGAAAATCACAAGAAAACGATTTTAAATCGCGGCGCGTGTTAGTATAGTTCGAATATCGGGGTCACCAGATGTAAGTATATATTAAAAGTGTAGTGTAGTGTATGTATTAAAAGTGTTTTTCGCCTCGTTTTTCGAAATGGAAAATAAGTATGTATTTAAATTAAACACATTTGAAGGAGTGTACCTATCACAGTACTTTTTTTAAAGCTTTGTCTCCGTTCTTTTCTTCACTCATGTAACGGTAGCGGTTACCCGTCGTGCCGGCCATTTTAAAGCCGCGATCCCACAGCATTCGCGCCGAGCATTCCCACGGATCATCCCATACATTCGTTCGAACGGGCAATGACAGCTCATCCAAACCCAGTTCTTCATTCATTTTTCACTATTGTTTACTATTATTAGTAAAAATAAAACAGTGTATAAGCAAATTAAAAAGAAGGATACGTGCGCGTCCTGATTGGTGCTGCACTATGCCAAAGTGACCTTGACAGCCGTACGCTTATGACGTCACAGAACGACTTCTAGTTCGTGCGCCCGGGGCACGGAAAACCAATTGTTTTGTAGAGATGGGAATATGTTTATCGACAAGGATTGATAACAACTATGTAATTCCGGATCGGCAACTATCTGAAGGTCGAAATTCGTCTATTTTCCTTTTGTTATAAAGTAGTAAACTAAGTTCATATTTTACTGACCTCAAATTGTTTTCAATAGTAATATTTATAAATATTTCAATGGACGAAATCAAACGGTGATAACTTTCGCGTCACATCACTGGCCGACTATATATCAAGTCCTTAGCGTTCTAGGGACATTAAAAATTTTCGGAGTTTTTGTTTTTGCCGATTTTAAGACAAATAAGGGCTACTTTTATGTGGAAAAGTAAAAAACAGGGTATCAGACCGTGCTATATTAAATAAAATGAAACGAAGCTTTTAAATACAGTACTTTTATCCTTAATAGGTAGTTAAAAATTAAGAGCTTCTAATGAAGTCGTGGCGCTGGTGGCACGGAAATCTGGAACTTCTATTGAAGTCCGTGGAGGTGAAAAGGTTAATATTCTAAATCTGTTTCCAAGTATGCCAAACGCATTTTCAACTACACGTCGAGCCCTCGAAAATCTGTAGTTATAAACACGATTAGGACCTGGTTGATTACGAAAAGGATAAGGTTTCATAAGATAAAGCTTTAGTGGAAAAGCATCATCAGCAATATTGACATAAGGTACATTTTTGATCCTACCGCCGACACGCCTAGCGTGTTCTTGCGAATTTCTATAACTACGCCTCGAACACGCCAGTCGTGTCCTAAATGTTTCAGTGATATTTCGAAAATTAAGCAAAGTTGCCTTTTGGAATTCTCAGTACATAATCCTCTAGCAATAACCTAAGGATTTTTGAGGTGGCCCCCGGAAAAATCTCTTAATTTGTATATTGTTTTAAAAAGTGATTATGCAATGCCGAGAACCCGCCAGGCGTGTCCACCTAAACAAGTTAATCATAGATTGTCAACCTTTGTACTAAGACGTCAAATACAGCTAAAATAATGTACATATAAACAAAAAATCAATAAAATATGAAGATAATTTATTGAATGTCAAGAAGCCCAAGAAATAAGAAGGCGAGTAGGACTGAACGATAATTATTGTGTGAACTCGCGTTGCCTCGGTTAGACCAATGATGTACAAAATAATTTACGGTAGGTACGATCGGTAAACAAACAACTAGTTGGATTGACAACCGTGCCGTAAACTTGCAATAATTGAGTTATCTAAGTTAATATTATGAAATATTTCAAAATAACCACAAAATGTTTATCATCTCTTACAAAATTACGATAATTACTTACCTAAAAATCTATTTTCAGCCATAATTCCAGGTTAAATCTCACTACTGTATTTGAACCACCTTTATTCTTGCTCAGCGAATGGCAAACTAACTAAAACTCATCGCTAAACCGAAAAAAGACAGATTTAGAATTTAAGTCTATCGAGGTGCCACTGGACACGCCTAGCGTGTCCATGTTTAACAAAATGCAGTGCCGCCGACACGCCTGGCGTGTCCGCGTGGCTTTATAGGGCGGCATCGCTATGAAGTTCAAAAAAATTATGGTGGCAGTGAACGGTTAAAGCATTTGAAAGTGAACAATTTGCAAACACGCTTCCATCGCAGATACTCCCATTGCACCCAATGTCTGTGTAAATAAATTTGTAATTGGCATCAAGTAATGCCATTAACGCAATACTAAATGTACCTTTATAATTATACAGATTGGACTAGATAACATTTTTGTTCTGATGAAATCGATTCATCTTTAAAAAATGTGACAGCGAGTTAGAAAAAGTGCAAAGTACAAGTACTAAATGAGGACGAGATTACTTCACATAATTAAGGATCGGACGTCACTAGGTAAGTTAGTCCGATCAGTATAATTATGCTCCGTAATCTCGTCCTCATTTAGCACTTGTAGATGTTTAAAGAAGAAAGTTGTGTTGGTAATATAATCAACATCTTTAATCATTGAACAAATTATTTTAACATAATATTCTGAGTATCATTGGTTAGTTATTAATTACACATTTATTTCTAATTAAAGTAAACACTAAATTTTCTCTTACACTATTAGTTACTAGTATGAAACAGTGTCATAATTGTCTTTGAGGAAATCAATGACTGTTATAAGACAGGTATCATTGACATTAAAATATAATCAGCTCTCACCCGCCATAGAACACACTGCCTCTCAGGTCTCTTATAAAAGCGAGCAAAGGTTGAGCAATTTGTTATCCAACCAGCTGCTTTTCTTGTAACTTCAATATTAATACCCACTTCAGAGGCTTTTGAAGTCGAAGCATGTCTTGTGCTGTGTGATGTGAATTCCACTATTAGTTAAAGTTTATTTTATCCACCTACTTATAGTTGCAGTAGTGGCAGCATAATATGGTTTTCTTATAGTTATAATTAGTGATTTACAATCTCGTCTTATATTTTTTGTAACACCTAGATAGTACAAGAGGGTATTAGCAGGACATATAGACAAGTTCTCCTTAAAAAATGGTAATATCAAATTAGGTTGAGACCTACCAGGTGCAGAGGTTTTAATCATATCTGGAATTTTTATGTTAATATTCATCATCATTATCCATTCGGCTGTCGAGCGCCTAAGTGAGCGGACGTGCGCGTCTTCCGCTAATTACTTACGCTAAAATTTCAACTGCGATAAATTGTGATTGGTCTAAACCCAATATTCAAATTCTCGTTTCTTCCTAAAGCGTTTTTACGAGTAAGCCACTCCCCGAGAAAGTGACAACAATATTACGGTCGTTGTCCTTAATAAGCGGAGTGGTGAAGGCCGCCGCGATTGGAAGTTTGCGTCGGGTTTGAACCGCCTACCTTTCGCACGGGAGTCGGTAACGTACACCGCCACGCCGAGCTGCGCTGACGCATCACCGCGAAATTTCGGATCCCTACCACCTGTGCTACGAAACCGGGCAACGTGCAGTGCGTTTACGAGTGCTACACGGCTGACGCTACGCGTGCTACGAGACTGCTACGGATTCCGCATCTATTAACTGTGCTACGTGCTTATCGGCTACGACGCGTTCTTGTTATTTTTTTTTTATAAACACTCAGCTGGAGCATCTTATTTTACCATGCCTAAAACATTACGGTCACCGCCAAAAGAAATTCAACATTCGGCTTCAAACCCAGATATTACTAATACCTCTCAAGACATGGAATTTTTAAATATCACCTCTCGTGCAAAAAAACCACGCGTTGAGCTGCCTACCAGCGAGCTGCAAGAATTTAAGAATGAAGTTATGGATATGTTATCATCGTGGAAAAAAGATCAAGAACAAATTCTGCATAAACTTAGTTCGGATGTAGCTGAAGTGAAGTTGCAAAATGAAAAAATCCACAATTGCTACATGGAAATGGAAAAAAGTATCACGTTCACAAATGCAAAATACGAGGAAATTAAGTCCAGTGTCGAGGATCTTGGTAAGGAACGCATAAATCTACTAAATCATATCGATGATCTGGAGCGTAAAGTTATGGATATGCAGGTAGGCTCCCGTAGCTCAACTATTGAAATAAGGAACCTGTTACCAGCTGAGAAAAATTCACCACCATTGCCGTCTCTTATTGTTGATACATGCAAGGCTCTGGAAATAGATATTCTTCCATCCGACGTACGTGATGTCTATAGCATCCCCAATAAGGAAGGCGACAAGAGGTCCATCGTTGCTGAATTCCAGACCGTCACTCTCAAAAATAATGTCCTCGCTGCAGTCCGAAAATTTAATAAGAATCGAGCTAATTCCGAAAAATTGAATAGTGAGCTCATCGGTCTCTCTGGAACTCGAACACCGATTTACATCTCGGACCGACTGTCTGGCACCACAAGAAAACTCTATTTTGAATCCCGCACGTTTGCTAATGCAAATGGCTTTAAGTTCTGCTGGACAGCTAATGGGAAAGTTCTACTACGCAAGGAAGAGGGCCAGAAATCAATCACCATAAAATCCAAGCACTGCTTAGAAAAGCTTTGTGTTCAAAAGTGACTATCCAGTAGAAATCATTCTTTAGTCATAAGTAAGCTTTCAGTTTTGTATTCCCTTAATCCATTTTTTACCATTCTCATTATTTTTCCTTTAAATAAGTTAGTTCATATTGTAATTCTGGCACTTAAAACGTACACTCACTATCATACACTCCTCATACTGAAAAACATATTGTATACAACTCACACTAAAACAATAAATACAGTTTACACTTACATTATCGCACAAGTACATTATCTATACATATTTTATGCAAAAACAGACAAAAAAATCTCCCTGTTCTTTGGACTCCAGTTCCATACCCTTTCAAATATTACGCAATCAGGTCACGTCTTGGGATCCTGTATCCTTTTCAAATGGCTCTAATAAATAATGTTAACTCTGAACTGGACTCAATAAGCGTGGGAAATTCACTGACTTGTAACCCAGAAGACTGCCTTAAGTTTGTTAAGAATTCCGATGACAGTATGAAAATCCTACATTTAAATATACGAAGTATAAACAAAAACTTTGAGCAATTACGGGTACTTTTGCACCAAACAAACATTAGCTTCGATATCATCGTTCTGACCGAATGTTGGCTAAGTAAGGTCACTAACTTACCTATATTACAGGACTTCCAATCATATCGTACAGACGTAAACTCGAACCAGAACGATGGAATCGTAATATACGTGAAACAGAGTCTGCAAGTCTCAGTGTGGGAGCCTACGTTTATGGGTGGAAACTGCCTAGTCTGCCAAATAGATGAAAAAAAAATTGCCGTAGTGGTAGTCTATCGGTCCCCATCGCACAGTTCTAGGGAAAGTTTTGATATGTTTCTGGATAGTTTAAATAATATTTACACCAAACTTTCCACATGGCAGAACATTGCGCTAATTGGTGACTTGAATATTGATATTAGCATGAGCAGTAGAAATGATCGAAGTCTAGATTACCTCATACTTAATTCATCGCATGGCCTATTACCATCCCACCTTTTACCTACTAGGCTTGAAAATTGTCTAGACCACGCGTTTATAAAATCTAGCTTGCCTACCACCACACTGGTTATTGAATCACACATCACAGACCATAAGCCTCTTGTCCTTACAATCGCCAGCGCAAGTCCCACTCGCAAATCTTGTCACTATTCTACTTCCGTAAATTATGAGGAAATTAAGCTAGACCTAGAAAACCTCAATTTTACGGTTATTTATCAACTTGACGACCCAAACACAATGATGGACACTTTTATAACTTTGTTAACATCGGTGATTGCTAAACACACCAAATATGTCAAGATTCCAAGTAAAAAAAGGACCATCAAACCCTGGATAAACGCAGGCCTATTGAGGTGTATCCGTAATCGAGATAGAATGCATATTCGTTCAAATAAAGAACCAGATAATCTAATTCTTAAAAAAACTTATACACGCTACCGCAATTTTTGCAATGATCTGCTTAGAAAACTTAAAATTGCCCACGAAAGGAATGAATTTGAAAAGGCAAAAAATAACCCCAAAGCCCTTTGGAACACTATTAAAACTGTTACAAACACAGCTAAAATAAAAACAAGTCCTGTGGAACTACTGAAAATATGTGACAGTCCAAAAGCATCCATGAACGAAGTTGGTAATTTTTTCTGTAATGTTGGGAAAAACTTAGCGGATAAAATTCTATCACAGGATCAGTGTCGCGCAAATATGAATAGTCAGGTTCTTAATATCGATGATAACACCCCACTATCACCCGCCAACTCTCTCGTGCTGTTAGATATTGACGAATCTGAAGTGGAGTCTCTTGTATCGCAACTACGAAGTGACTGTGCGCTGGGTTGGGATGGTATATCGCCTTTAGTGCTAAAAATGAGCCGTCAGACACTAATAAAACCTTTGACGTACATCTTTAATAGCTGTCTCCGGGCGGGTATTTTTCCGGACGCACTTAAAAAGGCGATTGTGCATCCAATCCATAAGGGTGGGAGCAGAAACTGTGTCAATAACTATAGACCCATCTCGGTTTTGACTGCTCTTTCTAAGATTCTGGAAAGAATTCTTAGTAACCGGCTTAAGAACTTCCTAGATAGATACAAGATCATAGCAGACAACCAGTATGGTTTCCGTTCCGGTGTCTCGACTGAAGATGCAGTACTTGATTTGACACAGTTGGTTGCTAGGAATCTCGATAGGAAAACCAAATGTCTGGGAATATTTCTAGATCTTTCGAAGGCTTTCGACACAGTTTCTGTTCCCATACTTGTTGCCAAATTGGAGCTACTTGGTGTTAGAGGTATGGCACTGCGAATCTTTAAAGATTATCTGAACAACCGCACCCAAAGAACCAAAATTGATAATCACTTCAGTGACGAAGAAACCTTATCCTACGGAGTGCCCCAAGGTAGCATTTTGGGTCCTATTTTGTTTCAAATTTATGTAAATGATTTATGCAGAATGTCCCTCCCCAACTCGACGATCTTTGTATATGCCGATGACACCGTGGTTATAGTTGACGGGTCAACATGGGATAATGTTAAAAGTAACGCGGAATTGGCACTACGTGAAATAATAAAATGGCTTAACTTAAACCTGCTTACCCTCAACTGTAACAAAACATCATATATTCCATTCGCCATACGTCAGAGTACCGCACCGGACCACACCTTTTCGATACTAGCGCACACTTGCTCACAACTGTCATCCTCATGCCAATGTCCAACACTCATGCGTACAGATCACGTCAAATACCTTGGTGTTCAAATAGATGCTGGGTTACGCTGGAATAAACACATTGATGCCCTAACCTCGAGAACGCTGAGACTCATACATATCTTCAAGTCCCTTAGAGCTTCTGCAAACCTTGATACCCTCAAAATGGTGTTCTATGCTCTGTGTCAGTCCGTTCTTGGGTACTGCATCAGTGTATGGGGCGGTGCAGCTAAAACAACTTTTCTTAGAGTGGAGAGAGCTCAGAGAGCAATACTGAAAGTGATGCTACGAAAACCTTATCGCTATCGGACAACTGAACTCTACTCAGAATGTAAGGTACTAACAGTTCGTCAGCTCTTCG
The DNA here is from genome assembly GCA_963082995.1 of Noctua comes. NCBI lineage: Eukaryota > Metazoa > Arthropoda > Insecta > Lepidoptera > Noctuidae > Noctua > Noctua comes. Next base: position 1,668,932 of record OY720293.1, read on the forward strand.
TGTTGCAATCCGTTCTGAGAAGACACTCCAGTGTCCCACCGTCTGATCCCAACAAACGAACTAATATTCCTCCGGTTACACAACACAAAACCTCTTTTGCCAATCACCAATACTTCACCTTAAGTTCACTAATCTATAAGAAAATTCATAAAGAACTAAATATTCTAGATTGCAATAAATTTAAATTAAAAGCTAGGGTGATGGAATGGCTTCTTCAACAGGACTATACACACACTGAATCACTACTAAAATACATGGTCTAATATTGCCTTTTTTTGCTTATAGCGCCTACACATAACGCCTCACATTCACTACTCTCACACAAAAACTCACCACACATACATACATCACAAACACATCCCCACACACATTCTCCCATTCACACACACATTCACCCATTCACACACCGGTAACTTGTTATTTTATACTTTTTCCTTTTCCTTTCCTATTTTTTTTTTTGTTTAAATTAATCTGATTGTTAGCACGAACAATAAGTTGGCACAGTCCGCAGTTGTACCTTTAATCCATATTTTTAAGTAACCTCACAGCTGAACACTGTCTCTTAAGATACAGGTTATCCTAGTTTGAGAGGCAGGGCTCACAATATCTGTATACAGACTTCTGCAGCATAGTTAGCATCTTGTTAATCAGTGTATACTAATGTATGTTTCTTTGTGACAATAAACAATTATTATTATTATTATTATTATCATCATCATTTCAGCCGAAAGACGTCCACTGCTGGACATAGGCCTCCCCCAAGTGTCGCCACATTGACCGGTCCCGTGCGTCTCGCATCCAGCGGATCCCTGCAACCTTTACGAGGTCATCGGTCCACCTAGTGGGGGGCCTTCCAACGCAGCGTCTTCCGGTTCGCGGTCGCCACTCCAGAACTTTTCGGCCCCATCGGCCATCCGTTCTGCGAGCAATGTGCCCTGCCCACTGCCACTTAAGTTTGGCTATTCTTCGGGCTACGTCGGTAACCTTGGTTCTCTTGCGGATCTCCTCATTTCTGATTTGATCACGCAAGGAAACACCGAGCATAGCCCTCTCCATTGCCCTTTGGGTGACTTTAAGCCTTCTGATGAGGCCCATTGTGAGCGACCACGTTTCGGTCCCGTATGTAATCACTGGCAACACACACTAGTGATAGGAGTGGGTGTTACATGGGCATTCAACATGACTTTGGTTTTATCCATGTTCATTTTAAGACCCACTCTTTCGGAAGCTTTACTGAGGTCATCGAGCATTGTACTGAGGTCCTCCATGGTCTCAGCCATGACCACTATATCGTCGGCAAACCGAAGGTGAGAGATGTACTCGCCATTGACGTTGATGCCTAGCCCTCTCCAGTCCAGAACCTTGAAGACATCCTCCAGTGTAGCAGTGAACAGTTTCGGAGATATGACGTCTCCCTGTCTCACACCTCGCTGCAGAAGGATAGGTTCCGAGGTCTGGTCCTGAAGTCGGACTGACATGGTGGCGTTTTTGTACAAACTCTTCAGCACCTCGATGTACCGATAGTCGATTTGGCACCGTTGGAAAGACTGCAGTACAGCCCAAGTCTCGATCGAATCGAAGGCTTTCTCGTAGTCCACAAACGCCAAGCAGAGAGGCAGGTTATACTCTTCGGTCTTCTGTATAACCTGCCGCAGCGTATGTATGTGGTCTACGGTGCTAAAGCCTTTTCGGAATCCGGCTTGTTCGGGAGGCTGAAAATCGTCAAACCTGCGCGCGAGACGATTCGTGATGACTCTTGAAAACAGCTTGTAGACATGGCTTAGAAGTGAGATGGGCCTATAGTTCTTCAGCCGGGCATTGTCGCCCTTTTTGAAGAAGAGTACCACCACACCCCTGCACCATGCCTGCGGCGTTTTCCCCTCGAGTATGACGGAATCAAACAGCTTCTGAAGGGTCTTAAGTACCGGTTTTCCACCTGCCTTCAGGAGTTCGGCCGTAATTCCGTCATCACCCGGTGCCTTGTTGTTTTTAAGCTGTTTCAGAGCCATCCTAATCTCGTACAGGCTGACATCCGGAATGTCTTCGGTATAGTGTCGGGTCAGTCTAGCTCTTGGGTCGTTAGCTAGATTTGCAACGGGTTTGCTAGTTGAAGTGTACAACTGCCCATAAAAACTCTCGATCTCCCTCAGCAGCTCCGGTTTGGCGGATACGATCCTGCCATCGTCGGTCTTCAGTTTCGTGAGCTGGCTCTGCCCAATAGCCAGATCTCTTGAAAATACCTTGGAGCCTTTATTCCGCTCAATAGCGTCTTTAATACGCTCGGTATTAAAGCGGCGGAGGTCGCGTTTCAAGGATTTAGAGATCCGTCTATTGAGCTGCCGGTATTTCCACGCCTCGTCTGAAGACTGCAGGATCATCTCGCGCCGCTCCTTCATGAGCTCGAGAGTATGATCAGAGAGTTTTTTGTTCTTCTGTGCACGACGTGTCTTGAAGAACTTAGACCCAGTCGTATGGACAGTTTCCACGAACCCATCGTTGCATTCGTCCACTGAGCTTCCTAGGCACTCGAAACGATTCTGGAGTTCAAGCTGAAAGCTCAGATCTTGTGAGCCCTGCCTCTCAAACTAGGATAACCTGTATCTTAAGAGACAGTGTTCAGCTGTGAGGTTACTTAAAAATATGGATTATAGGTACAACTGCGGACTGTGCCAACTTATTGTTCGTGCTAACAATCAGATTAAATTTAAACATTATATTTAAAAAATAGGAAAGGAAAAGGAAAAAGTATAAAATAACAAGTTACCGGTGTGTGAATGGGTGAATGTGTGTGTGAATGGGGGAATGTGTGTGGGGATGTTTTTATGATGTATGTATGTGTGGTGAGTTTTTGTGTGAGAGTAGTGAATGTGAGGTGTTATGTGTAGGCGCTATAAGCAAAAAAAGGCAATATTAGACCATGTATTTTAGTAGTGATTCAGTGTGTGTATAGTCCTGTTGAAGAAGCCATTCCATCACCCTAGCTTTTAATTTAAATTTATTGCAATCTAGAATATTTAGTTCTTTATGAATTTTCTTATAGAATAGTGAACTTAAGGTGAAGTATTGGTGATTGGAAAAAGAGGTTTTGTGTTGTGTATCCAAATTTCATGTCTCTAGGACCAGCGGTTTGGGCTGTGCGTTGATATATGAGTCAGTCAGTCAGGACTTTGAATTTTATATGTAAAGATTTTGTTCAAGAAAATGAATTATAGACAAACTGAACTAAGACGTACCTATTATTTCAGACATTCACTATCCTAAGATAAGTAAATCAAGTCTTCTAAAACAATATTTTTCCTTCCGGGTGGCATAGCCGTGGCACGCACCGTATAATAAAAACAGATTAAATCGTCTGCGAAATCTTTCAAGTTACTAAACTAAAAAGCTGGAAATAAAAAAAGTAATTGAAAAAACTAAAAAACCCGACTGAAAAAACTGAAAAGCATAAAACAAGCACATTTTAAATTAAACAAAAGTCGGAAGCAGGCGGGCCCCATTTTTCAGGCGGGTTTTTTCAGTCGGGTTTTTTAGTTTTTTCAATTACTTTTTTTAACAGTATTGTATGAGCTATCTGAGCTATAGGATTCTTTTCTGCTTTCTTCATTGGACTCATTTGACATTAAACTTTCTTCATTATTTTTGGGATGTATTTCTAATGTTTTATTTTCTGCTTCAGACAATTCCAGAGCGGCATAGTTTCTCTTCACAGTCGATTCAAGAAATACAGCATCCCTGCTCTTTATAACAGTTCTAGTATTTGGTATTATGAACCTGTATCCTTTTGTGTTCTCGCAATAGCCAATAAAGATCATCTTCTGTGCTTTTGGATCCCACTTTTTGCGTTTTTCTTTTGGCAGGTTGACCATAGCTTCACACCCGAACACTTTCATAAGACTGACATTTGGTTTATGACCAGACCAAACCTCTTCAGGGGTTTTAAACGATAAGGATCTAGTTGAAAATCTGCTTATGATATATGCAGCAGTTTTTATAGCCTCAGAGTATAAGGTGTTGACGTTTGGTGTCTTATTCCAGCACTTATTAGGAAGTCAGAGAATGGTTTGTTAACATATTCTAGGCCATTGTCAGTCCGAATTTATTTGAGTTTACATTCAGTTTGATTTTCAGCTTCTGTTTTGAACTCTTTGAATTTTGACAATACCTCTGTTTTGTTGTTCAAGATGTACACAGATACCTTTTTGGAATAATCGTCCAAAAATGTTAAAAAGGTTTTTGGCCCCTCCTAATGACTGTGTTTCCATGGGGCCACACAAGTCAGAATGCACCAGTACAATCCAAATACAAATACAAAAATGTTTTATTTCATTATTACACGTTATACATACATTATACAGTTGGTGGCGTCCCCTTTTAAGCATATAGATGCCTGTGCCAGGAGGCGCCGCTCCTTATTGCCTTACTATTAGTGTAACATGTATATTAAAAAACAAAAAAAAAAAAAGTTAAAAGTTTATGTAACAAAAAGAAAAAAAGTTAAAGTTTATGAATTTATTATTTTATTTAGTCTGTTGGAGTGTGTATATGTGTGCGTGCGCGCGTGTGTATGTGTGTGTGTGTGTGGATGTGTGCTTGTATTATACGGAAAGTGTTTTACCTTATATTTAATAGAATATTCTCCACTTCATCATAGCATAATTTGTTAATCCACTTAATCAGCAACAATTTGCATTTTATATGGTTTAGTATGTATATCTATTTCTTTATTTATTTTATTATATAAGAAAGATGAGCGTTTGTCGTATTGAATATTTGCAAATTCTGTTCTTACAAAAGGGGTGGAAGCAATGTTATGTTTCCTTCTTCTAGCTAATACGTTAGGATCTAAAGGCAGGGTTTTATATTTTTTTTAATACTATGTGTATACTATATAATTTTCGAACTGATAATAGATTAGTTGTTTGGTATAGCTCATGGGTGTGAAATGTTCTTTTTTTGAAGTACATTACTTTTATTAATGTCCGTTGCGTTCTTTCAACATCAAGGAAACGTGTTGTACGCGCGCCTCCCCAAATTGAGATACAATATATTTTACAGATTGAACTAGTGAGATATAAACTTCATTTAGAAGATTTTTTGCCGAGCCACTCTTGGGAACTACGTGTCGCAATGTTTTAAAAATCCAAATAAATTTTCTTATTCTCGCAGAAATTTGTTCAATTTGAGGATACCAGGACAGGCTTTGGTCCAAAATTATACCTAAATACTTGACGTGGTTAACTTTACTGATGGTTGGACAATTGCAGTCGTAATGAACCGTCTGCCTACATTTATGTATTTTAATGTTGAAGCTAGGTTCTGGTTGGACATTTTTATATATCGAGAAGCAAATATAATTCGTTTTGCTCGTGTTTAACGTAAGGAGATTTGTTTTTAGCCACGAAGCCACTTGTAACATACCTTTTTCGGTGTTGGTTTTTGTTTCAGCCCAGGTTGAGCCAGTGAAGACGATCGCGGTGTCGTCAGCATACGAATATATTTTTGCTTTATTAATTAACATATTACATACGTCATTTATATATATTAGAAATAAGGTAGGTCCCAGAACGCTTCCCTGGGGTACGCCGCATGTAACATCAACGTCCTCGCTGACAAAATTGTCGAGCTTAACCTTCTGTTTTCTATTTGTCAAGTAATCGGTGAATATAGATAGTTGTGTATCTCTAATACCAATTTTTTCTAATTTTTGGACCAGTATGGGAATAGAGACCGTGTCGAAGGCCTTTTTTAAGTCTATAAAAACTGATAAACATCTGGTTCCTTTATCGAGTTCTTTTGTTAGTTCTGTCGTTAAAGACGTTATAGCGTCTTCCGTAGAAATACCGCGTCTAAAGCCAAATTGAGATGGAGATAAAATGTTGTTGGTTTGAAGATAGCTTAATAATCTGGAATTTAATAGTTTTTCTAATATTTTGGCTATAACAGGAATAACAGAAATTGGCCTATAGTTATTAACGTCATCCTCCTGTCCACCTTTGTATATGGGGGTTATTATGGATTTCTTTAAGGAGTTAGGGAAGGTGCCTTGTTTAAAACATAAATTGGCTAAATGAGTTATAATTGGAGTTATTTCATGTTTTACATGTTTAAGGTAACTAGTGGAGATATTATCCCATCCTGGGGCACTATTTGATTTTAGAGAGTTTATTATACTATTTACTTCGTTGATATCTGTATCCAGCAGAACAAAAGATTTAGAAAGACTAGGTAAGGAACGTAGGTATTGATTTAGTTCATTGTGGGTTATGGTTTGTTGGATGTCATTTGCCAGTTGGTTACCAATATTTGCGAAATATTTATTAATGAAGTTTGCTGATTCCGTAGGTGATGCTTTTAGATTAGTTAATTCAGTATTAGTTCTAGTAGATTTATTTGTATATGTGATAGTTTTCAGGTTTTTCCATAGAAGTTTGTTATTATTCAACGATTTATTAATAAGGTTTCTTTCATATTTTCTTTTTAGTTTCTTTATAAGGTTGTTGCAATGATTTCTGTAACGAGCATATGTAATTTTATTTATTTATTTATTTATTTATTTATTTATTTATTAGGCTTCTCAACAACAACATTCACAACATTTATTTCGTTATTGGGATCTTCTCGGGATTGTTTTTGGAGTTTATTACGATTTTTTATACATGCCTTCAGTGATCCATGGCTTAATTATTCGTTTACTTTTAGGGATCTTGTGAGTAGTAGTATTTATTTTTAGTGACTCAATAAGACCTTGTGTTAAACATTCTGTTATGTAATTAGGGTTATCACAAAAAAGTAGTGTCGATAGATTTTTTTCTCATAAATATTGCAAGGCACTTTCAAAATCAATTTTGATACTAAGTGCTGATGTAGTTTGGTAAAGTTTTGTTTTAGATAACGATAGAAAGGTGGTACGGTGGTCTGTAACCGTAGTGCGCAGGATGGCAATAAAAGCAGAATGCCGCTTCCTGTTTATTTTTAACATAAAGTGATCAAGACAATTGGTTTCCCTTGTAACTAAGGTGTGACCAGAGAGAATACCATGACCCGATAACATATCCAGGTATAATGTTCTATTTTTAAGTTCATATGTTTGTTCGGTGTGTTTAGGTCTTATGTTGATATTAATGTCACCAGCAATTATAATATTTCGTTTTGTAGTATTTAAGTTATCTAAATGGAGTGCCAAAGAATTTGTAAAAGGTTCCGCGTTAGTATTTGATGGTGAACGATAAATACCTAAAATGACATTATTCAATATATTTAATTGTAAGCATGATGCGTGGCTTAAGCTTAATTCTGTGACACTGGCTTTTAGGGTGTCTTTGACATATACTACAACGCCGTCATTTTGATTTAGCTGACGAGTTGTAGCGTAGGAGCGATACTTGGATAATGTCGGTATTGGTTTATTTAGATCAAGTCGGCATTCAGTCAGAATTATAACGTCTGTTTCAAAATTGAGGCAAGACATATTTAGTATAAAGTCATCGAAATTGCAATACATGCTCCTAATATTTTGGGAAATTATGGTAAGGTCAGATTTATTTGTGTTATACATAGTTGTGAGCGAGTTCACTACAATCGCATTCTATCGATCTTGCAATACACAAATTATCGATGTCATTTAAAGTTTGTAGTAGATCACCCATTATTATGTTTTATTAAATACACGGTACATTTTAAAATCAGGGTATTATTTATATGTAATGTTTGAAGCCGTAAGAACACATGCCATATGTATAATAATATGGGTTCTAAGGATGTATAATGAAGGGTATGGGTAAATTAGACACTTTTACAGCAGTAATCTAATTTATTTTATATGTTTCGATTCAACAATGCAATCCGTGCTAGCGGCGCGACACAACAACCAAACTTACAAATTACATAGTTAGAGGGCACTGCTCGCGCGCTTCGTCATAGCTTAACACCTCCCCTCGAAGTCGTGAGCAGATCTTCGAAATTTACATACATTCAACCATCATACCTAAATTATGCAGACATTCATGATGTTTTGTTCCACTCAAACCTTTAGTCAAAACATCAGCAGGCATTCGATCAGTACACAAATATCTAAGATCAATTACACCTTGTTCGCACTTATCGCGAATAAAGTGGTGCCGTACATCAATGTGTTTCGTTCGTGAATGGTAGTTCTTACTTTGGGCAAGTTTAATCGCACCCTGGTTATCGTTGAATAGTATCACACACTCACACTTAACCTCAATGCTATTCAAAACATCACGTAAATACATGGCCTCTTTAGTACATTCGGATATAGCCATGTATTCGGCTTCGGTGCTGGATAAAGCAATGGTCCGTTGCTTTCGCGCTTCCCAGCTGACTGGTGCACCTGCAAAAATAAATGCGAAGCCAGAATAGGACCTTCGATCTACCGCATTCCCTGCCCAGTCTGCATCAACCACACCAAAAAGGGGCAAGCCGGTTCTTTCATACACTAGCCCGTAATCAGATGTACCTCGCAAATATCTTAACACACGTTTAGCAGCCTTCCAATGTTCAATGTCGTAATTTGTATTGAATTGACTTAAAAAGTTAACGGCATACGCGATATCTGGTCTGGTTGACACTGCCAAGTGCATTAAGGCGCCAATCAAACACTGATACGGGTATTGTTCTATTACATCATTACTAATACACTCAGGCTTCACTAATTTTACATTCACATCTATAGGCGTGATAGCAGGTTTACACTCACTCATACCAAAGCGTTCCAACACTTTATCAATATATGATTTTTGACTTAAGTACACTCTATTTTCATCATCACGACTAAATTCAATTCCTAAACAAGTAGATATTCTCCCCATATCTTTCATTTCAAATGCACTTCCTAACTGTTTCTTTACACTTTCCATCCATACATTATCATTTGCCGCTAGAATCATATCATCGACATATATACCAATTAACATTAGTCGTTCACCCTTTCTCGCAACAAACACACAAGGTTCCTGTGGCAATGATTGAAAACCAATATCATTCAACATTCTGGCTAACCTTTTATACCACTGCAATCCTGATTGTCGCAAGCCGTATAAAGACTTTTTCAATAAACACACACTATCCACACATTCATCAAGAGTTTCATGCCAGCGTTTAGCTGTCTGTAGTATATCCTTGTCTGTCATTATATTCTTCTGCGAACCGACCTTTTCTTTCGCAACTACTTTCTTTAGAACGTCGCTTAACTGATCTGGAATTTCCATATAGACTTCTTCATCTAGTGAACCATTCAGGTAAGCCATTACTACGTCCATTTGATGTATGTCCAATCCTAACTCAGCCGACAAAGCAGCTATGAGTCTTATGGATGACGATCTCACAACAGGCGAAGACGTCTCATGGAAATCCTCCCCTGGCCGTTGTGAACATCCTTTTGCGACAAGGCGTACTTTCTTGCCAGTACTTTTGGTACTAAACACGAATCTGCTTCCAATAACCTTGCGTTGATTTGGTCGTGGTACAATTTCCCAGGCTTTGTTCTTTATCTGAGACAGATACTCGTTTTCTAGAGATTCAAGTCGCTTCTCTTCTCTATATCTTTCCACGTCATTTGTTCTATTATTGCTATCCCTGCACTTATCTGTTCAGTCGATTCATCTGATTCATTTTTACTATCTGCAGTATTATTCTCTTTCACTGTGTGATATTCTTTCCGCGGTCTGCCCGCCTGACCAGTACGAGTTAGGCGAGGTCTTCCTCTTCCTCTTTTAGAGGGTTCTATTAAATTTTCCCATGAAACAGTTGATTTCCTTTTTCTATATAATTGACCTCTATCTCCATCTTCTTCTGGTTCATTAATTATTTCAAGTGATCTTCTTGATCTAGCAACATTTTTGTTGGCTTTTAATATCTTACAGTTATCTTCCTTTCTTTTATTGTTCTCATTAGACGCATTCAAATCTATTCTCACTTCTTCTTCATCAGTATCTTCTTCGTCATCAAGTATTTCCTTATATTCATGCCTAAATGCTGTCTCATTCATGAACTTCACGTCACGAGTAACAATAATCTTTCTTGTTGCAGGATCATGTATCCTGTATGCTTTAGATTGAATATCATAGCCCACAAATATTCCTAGCTGCGAACGTGACTCAAACTTTCTTTTCGGTTTTCCCTTATCTTTATAATAAGCCTTCGAGCCAAACACATGCATATATATAACTGTAGGTTTCTTTCCTCTCCACAGTGTAAAAGGTATTTGACCATTTAAGGCTGTTGTTGGACACCGGTTTCTTATATAATTAGCAGTATTTACCGCTTCAGCCCAAAATGAAGGAGGACTTCCGGCTTGATGCATCATACATCGTGCCATTTCGACCAATGTCCTGTTCTTTCTTTCGGCAATACCATTCTGTTGAGGTGTATATGGCGCCGTCAATCTTCTTCTAATTCCAGCCTTCTTCAGATAATCATCAAACTCATTATTCACATATTCTCGACCGTTATCAGACTGAAGATTCTTTATTTTCTTCCCAGGTAAATTCTCTGCATAGGCTTTGTAAGTTTTGAACACGCTTAAGACGTCACTTTTACTCGCAATGAAGTAGATTTCACACCATCTAGATTTATCATCAATGAAAGTAACAAAATATTTCTTACCGCCATACGACTGATGATTCATGGGGCCACAAACATCACTATGCACTATTTCTAGTAATTCGGTGGTACTATCTTCTCCTTTCTTTGGAAAAGGCGTGCATGTCTGTTTTTCACTAATACAAATCTCACATTGGGACAACTTTTCGCCATCCTTAAATGTTAGCCCGTGTACTAAACTATTGTTCGCCATAGTTTTCAAGTCGCGTTCGTTGAGATGTCCGAGTCGTTGGTGCCACATGTCTATTGAATTCTTAACTGCTTCAATATTATTAACAGAATTCTTACTCATTCGAACATGGTACAGATTTCCAACTCTTTCTGCACGCATATGAATTTTATCATTGTCATCAACCACAATCGCATCATTCTTCCTAAAGTGAACCTCGAACCCGCGATCAGTCATCTTAGCCACTGATAATAGGTTTGTTCGTAAGTCGGATACGTAGAACACTTTTTCTATATTAATCTGGCGTTCTTCACTGCCCGTGTCTACAGAAATCTTGACCTTACCAGTCCCAGTAATTTGTGTTCTGTCGCTATTAGCTAAATTTAGCTCTGAATCTAGCCGCGTAAAATCCTCGATCATCTGCTTCTCGTTGCACATATGACCTGTGCATCCACTGTCAATGCACCAAATAGGATTTACTTTCTCACCTTGCATAACCTCTTCGATAGTACTGAACAACATTGTTGTCTTTTGCTCTTTGTCGTCTCTATTTTCCAAACTCTGTGCACTTTGTTTATTCTTGTTGATATACTTAGTTCTGCAGTCTCTCGCAAAATGCCCACGACGACCACAACGATGACATTCAAAATTATTTTTATTGCAGTGGTTGTCCTTGTCATGATTCTTCTTCAGATTGGCATTTTTATTTTTATTGATACGTTTGACGAACATAGCTCCCTGATCAGCTGTCTTTGACTTACGAGCTTCATGATCCTCGATAATCTTCACTTTTAACGTTTCCGTTGATGGTAAATCATCGCGTGATTCCATTGCCGTTCTAAACATGGCGAATGAATCCGGTAAACTGTACAACAATAAAATGGCTAATAGTTCGTCTATAACTATTAAACCGATTTCTCTCAATTTCTTAACTGCATCAAAAAAATCCGAGATGTGTTTCTTCAAATCATCATCTTCTTGCATACGAGTCAGTACCAGTTTCTTCAACAAGGAGGCCTTTCTAGCAGGACCGCTGGACTGATACATAGATTTCAGTTTTTCCCAAATGGCCTTGGAACTTTCCAAACCATCATCAATTTCAAAAGTAAGCTTAATATCTTGACTGAACAATTCAATAATCAAAATCACAAGGAAGAACGTAGGTATATGTACCCAACTCGTTTATCCAGAAAGAAGACACTTGCTGTTCCCAAAGTGACAAACTACTTTGGTAAGCGCACTAGAAAATATGTAGTACCGACATTAGTGAATGAGCTACCCCCACAGTTGATATCGCAAGTCAAATCAACCAACCAACTTAAAAAGGTTCTTAAAAAACACTATCTCTCATTGTGTCCATAGCTAATTTTGCATGTAATCTGTAAATTCACTTCCTTTTTTTAATACTTTAATTTAGTTTTAATTTAGTTTAGTTATTCTATAAAAAATCGAAATTTGTTTTAATTTATATTGTGAAACGAGAACAACTGCCGACAAACTGTCTTGCAGTTTGGCAGACTTTTTATATGTTTCTGTATTACAGATTTTGAATAAATAAATAAAAAATAAAAAAAAATCCAATGCGGCCAATTCACTTGGACTTACCGCTAACAGTATGTCGGCTTCGGCTTTTCTGTCCATTTTCAACCATTCAGCATATTTTGGATCATTTAACTGCGGTTTGGGCAATAATCCCGAAACAAACTCCCATAAGTCATTTTTAATTAATATAGCCCGCATGTGAATTTTCCATGTATCGTAATTATCACCAGTAAATCGATCAATCTTTATAGATGTAGCCATAATGAAGTTTCTTCAACTCCAGAATCAAAACAATAGCAATGAATAAAAATCTTCGTGACAAAAGTTTAGTAAACAAACGGCGACGGCGAATGTAACTTGAAAGTCCGCGTTACACTAATTGACCTTCACTTAACTACACGCGTTTATAATTTTTAATTACGATGAACTGTTTTGGTTCAAATCACTGCAATTGTTCACTAATATGTCCTGTTTTTCACTCACTGACTGTTCCTGGGCCCATAACCTGAAGGGTATGGGTAAATTAGACACTTTTACAGCAGTAATCTAATTTATTTTATATGTTTCGATTCAACAATGCAATCCGTGCTAGCGGTGCGACACAACAACCAAACTTACAAATTACATAGTTAGAGGGCACTGCTCGCGCGCTTCGTCATAGCTTAATTAGTTTGTAGTAATTTTATTGTATTGTAAATATTGATCAATGTATTTTTAGTTATTAATATATTTTTTAATCTATGTATTGTACTATTTAGTTTCGTGCAAAACCTGTAATGGATTAAAATTGTAAACAAACTTTTGGTTCTATAATATGTATGATAATGGTAATGTGTGTGTGCGTTTGTCAGTGTATTTGGAGGAATAAGAAATAATGTTGTATTGTTTGTGAGTGTCGAGTAGGTGTAACAGACTTTACATACCCAGTTTGAAAAGCACAGGAAAAAAATAAAAAAGCAGTGAGAACAGTATTGAAGTTCGTTATGATAACGTAGTCATTGATGGATTATCAGCTGTTGGATTTGAGCTTCGCTTTTAATTAAAATGGATGGAGAATCGTCTTCTCTTTTGAGATAAACCCGTCCATATGCAGTCCAGCAGTATTTGTAAGTTTTTGATTTCACGAGGTCACGTGCAAGGAAATGTAGGCGTGCAGCCTTTGCAGTAAGTTGCTCAGAAATAAAAATAGGTGTATCCTCGTTTATGCGCATGTCCAGGTGTTTGGCACAAAGTTTCGCTTTTTGTTTAATGTTGAATGCCTTACAAGATTTCAGAATGTTATTCTTTATTAATGTGGAGTTTGTTTCCACTACAATTGGTGTGTTACTTGTATCTTTCTTTGAACGAACTCTGTATATTTCACGGATAACCGTCCATGGGGCCACACAAGTCAGAATGCACCAGTTCCAATAGCTTTGAGGAATGTGATCCTTGACCCTTGAAAGGCAATCTTGTTTGCTTGCCCTCTTTACATGTTATACAAGTTACATTGTTCATTTGTTTATTAGATAATGTTAATCCTTCAGAACATTCTTTCAATTTCTTCAGGGTGTCAAAGTTCAGATGACCCATGATGAAAAATATATCATCTTGTTTAACATCAGACATGCATGCATAATCAGTATTCATGTTAAGCCGGTACATGTTGTTAACTTTTGTTGCTGTTGCTACAATAACATTTTGTTGGTTCAGTATAACACAGCCTTTAGAATCAAATTTAACTTGACCACCATTTTCTGAAATTTGATGTACAGATATTAAATTCACTGCAAGTTCTGGTACATACAAGACATTTGTAAATAAAATTGTGTTTGACTGATTTTCTTCAATCAATGTATTCAAGGTCACATCACCAGAGCTACTTACTGAAAGTGTTTTGTTATTAGCAACTTTGATTTGCTCTATAGGTGGTGAGTATTCTTTTTTGAGAAGGTTTTGATGTCTTGTCATGTGCATGGTTGCCCCAGAATCAATGTACCTTGCAGAGCTGTTGTTGTCAAACGGAGTGACAAATGCGGCAGCATATGAACTATTTGATTTAGCAACCTTTTCTTTCGGTTTTGACCTGCATTCTGGACTCTTATGTCCATATTTATTACACTGAAAACATCTAGGACCTTTGTTGAACTTCTTTTTCACATTCTTGGTTTGAGAACCATGAGCAGATGTAAAAGCAGAGTTATTGTTTTCAGATTTTACTTCTTGGAGCAATTTAGATTTAACAGAGTCTGCGCTTATTTTTATCCCTGAGCTTTCTATAGCGAGGATCATTGGTTTATAATTTTCAGTTAACCCGGAGAGTAAAAGTGTTCCAAGCCACTCATCATCAACTTCGAATCCTATATTTCGGAGTTTGTGCGCTGTAGACATTATCTTGCTCACGTATTCGTCTATATTTTGGCAACTAGAGAGTGTGGTTGTACAGAGATCACGTAGTAGGCCAACTCTGCGTGTAAGCCCTGAGTCGTCGAAAGCGCGGGACAGGTTTTTCCACACTTCTTTTGCTGTTTCTGCCTCTTGGATATGTACGAAGTTGATACTGTCGACAAGTAAAATGATTTTGGATTTTGCTTTTGTGTCCTTTTTCTGGTCAATTGGTTCGTTGTTGGGATTTTCAATACATTCCCAAAGCTCTTCATGTTGGAGGTATGTTTTAACAGCAAACCGCCAGGTACTGTAGTTTTCTCGGCCTGTTAGTTTTTCTATAAGTGCCAGAGGATTGCTACTAGCCATGATAATTGGTATTATTAACGACTTGACGATTTGTTAAAACTGAGCCACGCTGCATTTAGGTTATGTCGATACACTACCAATTCGCCGGCTCGAAACTGTTTATAATTTGAGTTTATGCGTATGATTAACTTTGCAAACACTTTTCTTTTCCAACTTGGGCTTTACTGGGCCCATAACCTGATGACTTTATTATATAATAAAGGAATTGATATAATTATAACACTCGTTGTACCACAGAATCATAGAGAATTTATTTTGAAAAAAAAAAAAGAAGTACCACAGAGTATACGCGTAATATTAAGATTGAAAAATTATGGAAAGGCGGGGGATTTAAATATTAGTTCAACAATTATGTTACGGGCAAAAACTTTGTTGCAGTATGAGAGACCAACTAACTATAGTGATAACAAGTTTTGCGGAAGTCAAGCTTATTTATGACTAGCTTCTGCCAGCGGCTTCGCCCGCGTGGATGTCGAAAAATATCCCACCCGAACAAACATAGTTACTTACCTTCATCCGCTGAGACATGTATAAATTAATTTTCAATTGTCAGCCTAAACACAAAATTTGAATATCCTAACTTCAAAACTGACGGACTTTCAAATAAACTTCCATCCCCTATTTTACTCCTTTATGGGTGGAATTTCCAAAAATCCTTTCTTAGTGGATACTTACTCTTCACAAAGAACACACCCTCCAAGTTTCATGTCTCTAAGACCAGCGGTTTGCGCTGTGTGTTGATATCACCCACTCAGTCAGTCAGTTTACCATTTTATTTACATAGATGGTAATGTAATACAAAAATCAGCATCACTTAAAGTGAATCCGAAGATATCTTTATAAACTTTTATTGAGATAAGAATAACAATAAGTTTAACCGATGTGCTCTTTCCTCTGCCGATTCTTGAGAACGCCTATTTCACATTCTCTTAGCTTCTCTCGAATTTCGAGATAAAGATAATCGTTTTTTAGGTGGCATTGATGCAGGCAAATAAAAATAAAGCTAAAACGTAAATGAAAATAAAACTAATCGGTATAAAAAAGTGAACGTAAATTAGCCAAAACTTACCTATCAGTATCTAAAAATCTATGCGTACCTACTACTACTTCACCTAAAAAGAAATAAAATGTAAACTATTAATAATTGTAATTTGAAATAATATTTAAACACTACCAAAATAACTTATACCTATTTTATAAATTAACAACAAAAGGAATCTAAAAATAAATTATCAAAGACTAAAAGTCGCGCTGATAAGCACGGTTTGTTAATATCAATTAAGTATTGTCTGTCAATAAGGTCGAACGCTCTGAACGTCTATTCGCATCAACAGGCAAAAATTGTATGAAGCTCGCGCTTTTTTTTTTTTTCGATTGGGCATTCTCGCAGTCATCATAGAAGATGGTACTGCTCAACCGGACTATCCTGTGGTTGCCTTGAGTGTAAGGCCTCCAGCCAGGGCAATAAAGCTCGCGCTCGGACGCCTCGCCTTTTTATACCTTCGGCCGCGAGACGCGTCGAGCGCGGCGACCGATTCTCGGACCTTATACAAAAATAATCCCTATAGTATGATTCAGTATTCACGCGCGATGGCTTATTATTAGCGTATTTCATGTATAACTTTGGTGTTTCTATACCGATTTCTATGATTCTTTTTTATGGAATAGTTAATAATGTTAACTTTTTTAATTAGGGATGACTGAGTGTTATAAACGTAAGAGTAGACAAATATAATCAGAAAGCTTCGAACTGCTAAGCTATCGGGAGTTACACGTGATATTGTGAGTCAACCATAAAAGATAGACATAATTATGCTGTCGTGGGATATTTTTTATATAATTTTAAGGAGAACATTTCCGTCATACATGATTTCTGTGTAGCTTTAACCATTAAGGTTATACTTAATTGATATTAACAAACCGTGCTTATCAGCGCGACTTTTTGTCTTTGATAAATTTATTTTTAGATTCCTTTTGTCGTTATTTTATAAAATAGGTATAAGTTATTTTGGTAGGGTTTAAATATTCGTTCAAATTACAATTATTAATAGTTTACATTTTATTTCTTTTTAGGTGAAGTAGTAGTAGGTACGCATAGATTTTTAGATACTGATATGTAAGTTTTGGCTAATTTACGTTCACTTTTTTATACCGATTAGTTTTATTTTCATGAACGTTTTAGCTTTATTTTTATTTGCCTGCATCAATGCCACCTAAAAAACGATTATCTTTATCTTGAAATTCGAGAGAAGCTAAGAGAATGAGAAATAGGCGTTCTTAAGAATCAGCAGAGGAAAGAGCACATCGGTTAAACTCTATGAGAGTTAGTGCCTCAACTTCTCGAGCCAATGGAAGCTCTCCCGAGAGAGAGATGCGATTAGCAGCTGGCAGAGCGAGACGAGCTTCATCACGGGCGTCTTAAAGCTCTTCTCAACGAGAGCTAAGGCATACCATTGACCGAGAACAACATGTGATATCCCGAGAAGCTGAAACTGCTTCACAACGAGAATTGCGACACACAGCTAACCGCGAACGGCATACATTATCTCGCGAGTCCGAAACCTACACTGAGAGGGAATTACATCTCACAGCTGATCGTGGGAATTCCACCCCTAAAGGGGTAAAATAGGGGATGGAAGTTTGTATGAAAGTCTGTCAGTTTTGAAGTTAGGATCTTCAAATTTTGTGTCTAGGCTGAAGATTGAAAATTAATTTATACGTGTCTCGGTGTATTTGGTAATTCTACCCCCGAAGGGTTAAAAAGGGGGGTGAAGGTAAGTAATCGGATATTTACGACATCCACGCGGGCGAAGCCGCGGGCAAAAGCTAGTACAAAAATAATCCTTATAGCATGATTCAGTATTCACGCGCGATGGCTTATTATTAGCGTATTTCATGTATAACTTTGGTGTTTCTATACCGATTTCTATGATTCTTTTTTATGGAATAGTTAATAATGTTAACTTTTTTAATTAGGGATGATTGAGAGTGTTATAAACGTAAGAGTAGACAAATATAATCAGAAAGCTTCGAACTGCTAAGCTATCGGGAGTTACACGTGATATTGTGAGTCAACCATAAAAGATAGACATAATTATGCTGTCGTGGGATATTTTTTATATAATTTTAAGGAGAACATTTCCGTCATACATGATTTCTGTGTAGCTTTAACCATTAAGGTTGCACACGCGACGGAAGCTTAAAAAATGGAGTAACTTCTCCCGTTTTCCCAACATTTCCCTTCACTGCTCTGCTCCTATTGATTGTAGCGTGATGAAAAGTATACTATAACCAACTCAGGAGTATGAAAAATAATTGTACCAAGTTTCGTTAAAATCCGTCGAGTAGTTTTTGTTTCTATAACGGTTATACAGACAGACAGACAGACAAAAATTTTACTGATTGCATTTTTGGCATCAGTATCGATCCCTAATCACCCCCTGATAGTTATTTTGGAAATATATTTCATGTATACAAAATTGACCTCTCTACAGATTTATTATAAGTATAATATATAGATAGATAGATAGATAAAAATGTCTGGTCACCCTATTAGAAAGAGACAAAGGGCTCTGTTATAAATATCTCTCTCGTCACGTTTTTCTGGTAGAGTACTCAGTCCAGTTTATAATACTAAGTTCATGGTTAAGAGGCTATGCTGTTTCATAACTCAGACACCCCAATTAGTATTTTATGTTATAATAACTAGCTTTTGCCCGCGGCTTCGCCCGCGTGAATGTCGAAAAATATCCGACGGGAACGTACTACCGGGATTAAAAAGTAACCTATAGGTTAATCCAGGTTATAAACGATTTGTGTGCCAAATATTATCCAAATCCGTTAAGCCGTATTTGTGCAAACCGGAACATAAATCCAAACAAACTGATCAAAATTCTAAAAACTATATTTTCGGCATTAGACTCGAATATTCAATGTAAGGTTTGATTTCGGAGTTTAAATTCTTTTTTTCTAGATAATTATGAATTATTATCACAATAACAATATCGAGCTTTGTTCATGGCTAATTGTCCTGCACTACGTGTGATATTTGAGAAATCCTACCTACTGTAAAGGACCGGTATCTACCTAAATAGGTACCTTCCTTCACAGTATTTCTTAATGTACAATATTTTTTAGGTATGTTAAGTTCCATTTATTGAAGATAAGCCTATTACCATGACGTATTGTAAACGGTTCACAAATGTTTCACCAAAACTCCTTTTTTTTTTTTTTTTTTTATCGTGGTAAAATCATCAAATGAGTCCTCCCACCCAGGGCAGAGTGGGAGGAACTGTCAGACTTGTACTGACTAAAATCCACGGTGTCCTTCAATAGCCCTTTATGATCCAGGGTCACGGTAATTCTATAAGTCCCGCGACCCCGGCAGGCTTTGGCCCTCTAGAGGGGGGCCCCGTCATAATGCTGACAATCTTTGAGGCGCGCGTGGGACACAACGCGCCGTCGACCCGGGCATGGTCCATGGTCGGACAGCGAGTCGCCCATTACTCGCCGCCCGCATGCCCGCACCTACGGTGGCCGGAGATCGTCTGCCGACGTCCGGCGCCGTGGGCGTCTACCACTGCGGCTGGGGTGGAGGGAGGACGCTGTCCTCTCCCTCACGCGGCCCGCCTCCTCCTTCCTTCGCGAGCATGACTGCTTCGCAGAAGGAGGCGACCGCTTCCCACTCCGTCTCGCCCCGCAGCATGGCCTCGACCAATGCCGGGCGCGAGAGTTCTCCGCCTATCGCCGCCGTGAGGACACGGCGGTGCTCTGCCCAAGCGGGGCAGTCCTGCACCGTATGCTCCACCGTGTCCTCCGGGCGGTCCTCGCAGTGGTGACACCCAGGCGTTTCCTCCTTCCCCATCAGACACAGGTACCTCCCGAAGCTTCCGTGTCCGGTGAGGACCTGTGTCATGCGGTAGGTCAGGACGCCGTGACGCCTATCCAGCCACTCCTCAAAGAGGGGTCTTACCGCAGCGATTGCGGCGTGCCCCACCAAAACTCCTTTGACAATTTTTAACCGACTTAAAAAAAAGGAGTAGTTTCTATGTTCGATTGTATGTATTTTTTTTTTGTACCTATGTTCACTGATTTCTCCGCCAATTGTAAACCAATTTTCATAATTCATTTTTTATTCGAAAGCCTATACTCCTGAGGTAGACCCATTGTCACCAACTCAGCGTCTGATGATGGGATCCCAGGGAAATCGAGGGCAACCCTCAAATTTTATAGGCACATCCAATGTTTTTCATATACTCTCCAACAAAACGTGATATTGTGAGTCAATCATAAAAGATAGACATATGCTGTCGTGGGATATTTTTTATATAATTTTAAGGAGAACATTTCCGTCATACATGATTTCTGTGTAGCTTTAACCATTAAGGTTGCACACGCGACGGAAGCTTAAAAAATGGAGTAACTTCTCCCGTTTTCCCAACATTTCCCTTCACTGCTCTGCTCCTATTGATTGTAGCGTGATGAAAAGTATACTATAACCAACTCAGGAGTATAAAAAATAATTGTACCAAGTTTCGTTGAAATCCGTCGAGTAGTTTTTGTTTCTATAACGGTTATACAGACAGACAGACAGACAGACAGACAGACAGACAGACAGACAGACAGACAAAAATTTTACTGATTGCATTTTTGGCATCAGTATCGATCCCTAATCACCCACTGTTAGTTATTTTGGAAATATATTTCGTGTACAGAATTGACCTCTCTACAGATTTATTATAAGTAAGTATATATAGAAGATTTATTAATGTATGATGATATTTCTATGAATAAAGTGACAACATATATGTCGCCGCAAGAGCGTCTATCTGCTAAGAATATTAGTTAATTTAATTTATAACCCATCCATCATAATATTGATCGTGCCATCTGTGGGTTGCAAGTACAATTATTACAATGATCTGTATCGATTGACAGAAGAGATAAGCGCCATCTAATGGTCTCTGTATTAACTAGTACTGAGATAGTTCGTGATAAGATCTTCTGAAGATTAATTTATTAAAC
Source organism: Noctua comes (assembly GCA_963082995.1). Taxonomy (NCBI): domain Eukaryota; kingdom Metazoa; phylum Arthropoda; class Insecta; order Lepidoptera; family Noctuidae; genus Noctua; species Noctua comes. The sequence continues at coordinate 1,690,020 of OY720293.1, forward strand.
GAAAGTCTTTAGCTAGAACTATAGTTAAAATTAAGATAAGCAAATATTTGACAATTGGGATTTTAACAATGCTCATCTATCACTAAGATTTGTTTTGAGGCAACATTCCACAATATTGTGGAAGATGGCGCCGAATACGATTTTAATGATCAATAACTCAATTTATAATTTGAATCTTTAACTAAATCAGTTTCTGTAACTAATTACAAACTAAAAAGTAACAAGATTATTTTACAGAGCAATGTATTAGTGAAAGACCTGTTTGTATTAAATCCTTTGATCTGCCGGAAGTGGTTTTAAGCAAGATCCCATTGTTGTAAAAAAGTAATGAAGCCACTTATTAGTTTTAATTCAATAACGCCTTTGCATTTATGAATATTGGCATTGTTTAATTATTAGAGTAATTAATTGTGAAGTATTCTAGTATTGTTTGTAAGTTTTAATGAACTTACTATGTAATAAATTACTGTACTGGGTGTGTGGCACATCCGCCCAGACAGAGAGAGAACACGCGTAGGTACAACGAGAAGTCGAGTTAGTTAGCTCGCGATTAGAAAACAATTGAAGTATGTAATTAAAAGTGGTTTTTGAAGTGAACAATATTACGTTGTGTAAATGAGAACTGTAACACGAATTAAAAGAGTGTGTAAGGAGTTTCTTAGCCCGTTCTTCTCCTTATGAACAATCATGTTTGCGAACGGGTGGCTCAACTTGTAAATGGTTTAATAGAAATAAACGTTTGAAGTTTGAGTCAAGTATTGTGTGTGATTTAAACTACCCAACTACCTATCTACCAACAAAAGAATCATGTCACGCGAAGACAATATGGCGGAATGGCGGATGGCGTCGATATTTGGGATTAGCGTTCCTCCTACTCCATTCTCTGTCATAATATCAGAAGAGGTGATAACTCTTGCGCGCTGCTCATGCATGCCGGACATCCGAAGACTTACATGGAACTGTGAAACCTACTTGCATGGTCATGGCCGAGGGCGTGCCTTAAGACTTGATATGGAATCGTAAACATGATGCTTTCCAAAAGCGAGCGACTTGGCTGCCACAGCCAATGTACGGTGTTAAGTGGCAATGGACAGGAAGATACTGCAGACTATGACAGTCAAAGAGTTGGCTGCATTTTTATCCAAGTGGCTGATAGTCATTAACATGATAATATTATGGCTTAGTGCAACTTGAACACACAACCCAAGTCAGACCCTAAGAACACATTATGAAAATACAATTTACATCTCTAAACAAACAATGAAGTTGTAAGTGACGGACAACTTAATAGTGCACTCTAAATGACTAACAATAACAGCACAGAATGACCGAACAGCAGAATAAAGATTGGACACTGGGAAAGCATAACAATAAATAAACCCGCTGATGGATACCCACATCGATCCCGGGAAGTATTTTGTTTTTATAAATTTTTTATTTTGTTACTGTAGATATTTACAGTTAACAATATTTTATCTTGTCACATCACACACTGGCTAGGTTAATGCCACCTTTAACTGGACACCTGTGGATGTGAAATAATAAGTTAACACAACAGCTTTAATCACTCCATTTAATTCATTCACTAAGAGCTCAATGTAATTATTGAAATCCAGTAATGATGTGTTAGAAACTGAACTCATGAATCAGATTTAACTTTTTAATTACTCGCATTAACAAAATAATTAACTAAGTGGTATCAACAAATTTTAAATCTTGTATTTGACTTTTCATTCGCAGTGACTACAAACATTCAATAGACAATATTAATTTTTATTTGAACTTAGTCACATTTGACATTCACACTGTAGGTTTATGTCTCACAATCAGATTTTGTTTGCAATAAGTGCAACGTTTAGGGCTTTTCAATGAAATGTCAAACAAGTTTTAGTTCAACAAGTTGTGACTATGAAATCTTAGTGCGAAAAATCAACAGAAAGCAAAGCTTTCAATATGTTAAAACATGAATGTTTTGTCGGTGTAATTACACAACCAATAGTTTTTAAAGTATTTCTGATCAGTTTAACTTTCCCATCTTAGTTTAATTAAGTTAATCTAAGTAAATAATTATTTCAAAACAATTGATTACCTACTTTATAACTTATCACTCCAACTAATTTAAACACTAGTAGGACTGCTTTGTTGGTCCAGTGGTCATGAGCCTTATTATTAAAGCATGACGGCCTGGATTCGATTCCCAGGTCTGGCAAAGTGTCATTGGGTTTTTCCATCAGGAATTGCTCAGTAGTAGCCCAGACAATCATATTAATGGCAAATAGCAATATCGCTAAACAAGAGGCTCAGGCATGACTGGCAAAGTGTGGATGTATTATTTACACCTCTGCCTAACCCTTCAGGGATTGCAGGTGTGATGTTATGTTGGACATGTTTTCTTGCACTTTATTTACCTGCACTAACTACCTCCTTGGTCTAGTGGTTGCAAGCACACCTGCTGAGCACGATGTCTTGCGTTCGATTCCCAGGTGGGGCAAAGTGTTATTGGGTTTTTCGATTAGGAATTGCTCAGTAGCAGCCACAGCGTCTGGATTTATCAATCAATCAATCATTTTATTGGCAGGCAACTGAGGCCCATAGATAAAACCCAGATTATTGATTTATGCCCAGTTGTTGGCAATAGGCTCGCCCCCTATTACATTGTACTTAAACATAACTGGTAAAATGTGGGTGTACTATTAGGCACACCTCTACCTAACCTTTCGGGGATTATAGGCGTGATGTTATGTTATTTACCTGCATGACTTCTCACATTTCAGGTTCCAGGCAATTGTCTTATAATAGAGGAAATGATAACCTACTATCAAAGAAATTGAAACAAAATTGAAAGCAACTATAAGGAACTTGAGTCTTCTAAAACTATGCACCCAGTCACTCTCAAAGATAGTGATGACATCAAGTGTGGAAGTACTAGACCACTGACCACCGTCAATAAGAACACCTTTGAGAATAAGCTGGCTTACCAATGCATATCACAATTAACCAATTGTTAGCCAACCAATACAATTAATTTTAATGTAAAGTGGCAACATTCCACCTGTTGACCATCACCTCAGCAAATGACAGTGGAGCAAGGTCACTTAAATATGTGATTCAACCAACAGTTTCAAAAACAACCAGCTTCACGGACTGTAGCCTGGTAAACAAATGACCGTGTCGCCAACTATAAAATGAGGAACAGCATGGAAACAGCCAACCAAGGATAACTGTTTCAATGTCTACAACCCATAAGCTAACATAAAAGGTGAGGAGTTTTCAAACTACTTGCTACACTTCACTGATACCTACAGTGTTACATCAATAGGCTTAATACAATAGCCAAATCAACCTACCCACATGATGCTCATGCGTGATGAGTATTGTGTTGTGTATCCATTTTTGTTTTTGTAACCCTGCCAATTGTAAGCAACTACTAACAATAATAATAACAAAGTATTAGTACTCCTAACAGTAACTAATAAAGTAAAAAATAATAAAACTCACAACCAGCTATTGGTATCCATGGAGGAAACAATTAGCTCAATGAGTAATACACACAACAAATGACAAACGATCCTATCAGCCGCCGTGGAGGCAACCGATAATGAACACAACAAATGACAAACAATCCTATCAGTAGCCATGGAGGCAATTGATAATGAACACAACACATGACAAATGATCCTATCAGCAGCCGTGGAGGCAACTGATAATGAACACAACAAATGACAAACAATCCTATCAGTAGCCATGGAGGCAATTGATAATGAACACAACACATGACAAACGATCCTATCAGCACCCGTGGAGGTAACTGATAATGAACATAACACATGACAAACTATCCTATCAGCAGCCGTGGAGGCAACTGATAATGAAAATAACAAACCATTAGCGGCCGTGGAGGCATCTAATAAACAATACTCTCATGTTATCCTGCTGGGTCCACGGCGGACAAACCGCCCAGAGCCTGGTTCCTTATATCCTGTCAAATCAAAGACTTCGTGCCTGTCACGGAGCAATGGTCCTAAACTCCTTATCCTTTAATCCTGTCAAATCAAAGACTTTGTGTCTATCACAGAGCGGTGTTCCTGATCCTATCCTTTTATCCTGTCAAATCCAAGACTTTGTGTCTATCACAGAGCATTACCTTCCCGTGAGAATGAACAAATAAAAACATGCTACTTTCACTACACTTACCAAATACAAATTACAGATTATGTAAAGCAATCAATAATTTTATTTAAGATTAATCTTGTAGAACGAGGTTCTAAAAACCTAACTCATACTAAGATTAACAATTTAGTTAACGTTAACGATGTTGGATAATTTTGGCAACAATATTAGAATATTGTAGCTGAATAGATTCAGCTAGTAGCAATACAATAGCAATAAAATCAATACAATTAATGTTGTTTGATAATTTTGGCAACAATATTCTATTAAGCTAGTAGCTGATCATACAATAGCAGTAAACTCAATACAATTAATTTTGTTGGATAATTTTGGCAACAATTTTCTATTCAGCTAGTAGCTGATCATACAATAGCAATAAACTCAATACAATTAATGTTGTTGGATAATTTGGCAACAATATTCTATTCAGCTAGTAGATTTCACGATCAGGCACTGAAACGTATATCTGAACTAGAAGTGGAACTGTGCAAGGCACACAACACCATTACCTCTGTCAACTCTTTGAAAGCCAGCAAAGAGGTTTCTAACACCAATAACTTGTACATTGAGCTGATTGTCAATGTATCCGGACTGGAGTGTGAGCAGCCCACTATTACCATAGACCTAACTGGGGATGATACCATAACTAAATGTCCAATTCTAAGTAGCCATAATAAAGTTAAGAAATATATTAAAATCAACAAAAGTATAAAGAAGTATAAGAAACTTTTAAAAACTCAAAGTGTCTATAAATATAATGTTAACCTCAGAAGAGAACTCAGAAACTTAAAAAAACAGTTAAACATATGTAATAGTAAGTTAGAAACTAGTACACAAATGTATGATGTTGACATACAGAACCTTCAAGGGGAATTACTGAGTAGGGAAAATACGCTTAAGGAAATCTTTTGTAAATATGAATGTAGTCAACAGATGTTAAGTGAGCGCATGCAGGAGGCCTGTGAGTTGGTGGACCTGGTGAAGTATAATGCAGAGAGGTATGAGTCACTGACCAATAATCTCACCTGCAGTTGTGCTGCCACTCCGCCACCTCTCATGTCACAGCATGTTGCTCCAACTGCTTTACCCATCTCAGATCATATACTAGCAACTTCAAATTCCACCCAAAGTAATGTATTAGTGTACTCTGACAGATTAGGAACAGGTTTTGGATCCTTGTTAAATAACCGTTCTAAACATACAGTAGTGAACCATTGTCACCATAGCCTGCATTTTAATGAGCTTATTCAAAAAATTCAACACACACACTTGAATGAGCAGACTACTGTAGTACTTCTAGTTGGAAATGTATATCAAAAAGGGACATCGCTAATGGTATCGACACCCTACTTAAGTTAAGATTAGGCAAATTAATATTATGTGCATTGCCATATTCTGGCAATTTAAGTGATCAAGAAAATGATTATATTTCTAGCCTAAATAACTTGATGCATATTATTTTATCATGTCATCATAGTGACCGATTATTGTTTTTTGATACTAACAATTTTGTTAGAGATTTTGTTTTGATTCGGGAACATTCATTCCCAAAAAAAGTAGACACTTATTAGCTACATTGTTAGCTTTTAATATACACGCAGTTAATGATAATTTAACTGAGACTAGGTTAAGTGATGAAACAGTATTATCTAGTATCTCCGATAGTACTGTAGTAGATTCTTTAAACTTTTAGAGCCGACAAAAGAGAAGATGAATAGTAATATTTTACTTTATCACCAGAATATAAATCGCTTCTCCGGCAAAATTTTAGACGTGGAAATGTTAGTAGATAAATACCACATGGATATTCTATGTTTTAGTGAAACTTGGTTAAAACCAGATAGAATGTCGTTTAATGTAAATAATTTTTCAGTTGCCAGCGCGTTCAACAGATCCACAGTGGGTGGTGGTACCCTGATACTTTGTAATAGCTGTCTCAGATATAAAGAAAGGAAGGATATCACTGCTTACTCTGTTGATCGCTTATGTGAGGTAGCATGTGCAGAGGTTGAAGGGCATACTTTCTTATGTGTCTATATAGACCACCAGCATCAAACTTGTCATTGTTCTTAATCACAATGGAAGAAATATTAAGTAGACTTTTTAGAGATAATAAATTAGTTTTTGTATGAGTTATGTTTCGGCGGTCGGGATTTTCGTTAAAAAAATATTTATTTATTACAATATTATTTAATTAATAAAAATACAGGATATTAAGCTGATGGCTGATGCAAGACTGAATACAATGCAAAGAAAAATAATTCTATTGAATTTCCGGTAAATGCATAGTTGCAATATGACGCATGCTGACGGTGGCTGCAGGCTCAGCGTAAACGCGTGTTACGATGAGTTAACTCCTCCCTTCATAAGATAGAAGCAACTCTTGCTTCTGGCGGCGTCCGCGCTGCCCTTGGTGTCCTCCGGGATGTTCTTAGTTTTCCACTGATACAGCTTCCAGGATGCTGCAGCGACCAGTAGGATATATAGGATGATTGTGTTCCAGCTTGGTGTAGCTGCTATGATTGGCCAATTATCTTCTTCTGGCACGGATATGTCGCCTGCTCTATTGATCAGTTCATGAATGCTGTCCAGTGAGATGTCTTCTAACTGGAGTTCGTATTGTATTGATTGTTCGAAGGCTTGATGCTGCTCAGGTAACGGTATGACCTCGTTGATGACGACCGTGTCCGTGTGAGATCGCAGTGTCTTGTTCATGATGTTCATCTGGCAGTCTTCTGTTAGTGTAACGAGATGAATTCCAGATAGCTTCTTGTAGTCTGTCTTGGTGTTGCATTGTGTTTTGGTGACTTCGTCTTCTCTGAGGACTAGTAACCAGTTGTTGTCTCCAATCTTCTGAACTTTTCCTCTTCTTAAGTTCATCTTAGCATGAGTGCAGTTTGCTGGGCGATGCTGAATGAGTGATAGTATGCAGTCATCTGTGTCTTCGATTCTTCTGGTGTCGAGGAGCTTGCAGAGCTGGGTGTTGTCAGTCAGTGGCTGACAGTCTTCTTCCAGGTAAGCGTACTCATCGTTACCAAGTGCTAGGTATTTGGATTTAGGGATGATAGTAAGGTTATTTTTATTTGGGATTGAATATAGGTGGATAAGGTCATATGTTTGTGGGGTGATTGAGGGAATTTCCAGAATAAAATTAACCGAGTGATCTGTGCTATAAGCTTTAACTTTAATCGACTTCTCTATCCTGTATATGTTACTAATACTAATACTAGCTACTGGTTTAAATGAAAACATATTTTCTAAGTTTCTTAGATCTTCTATTAGATTCTGAGGGCTTATAATACTAGGATGCATGGTGCCCATCTGAGCAAAAGTCATAGCATCTTCTAATAACATTAACCTATCTAAAATTATCTGTAAACTAAAATCTATCTGTACGTAAATATCTAAGAAATGTAAATGGTTAGATAAGTCGTTGGAATTATTAGTAATATTTTGTAACAAACTAGCCAAATGTTTCTGATTATTGTTCAATTTTGTTAACTGTTTACTGAACTCATCTATTGTATTATGTGCTAATACTAAGGATTTCCTTTGTGAATCCTGAACGTTTTTAACTCTGTTTTTAATGTTTAAGATTTCTTCTTCAAACTTAGCTGCATCTTGATGGTCGAGGTTACCAGTGATCGACTTAACGACAGTACCTAATCCATCTATAAGACCGCGTCGCTTTCTAACTTGCGGCGTTAAAAACTTGATCTTCTTACCTATAATATTGAGGTTATATTCTATTTGATTCCTATACGTTTTATGTAAGTCTCCAAATGCTGTATTTTCAGCGTTTTTCGTGCTTGCATATAGGGATATCAATTGGATAGAAGTAAAGTGCAAATTGGTAATGTTGTAAACGCAAGCAAGGCTAAAGTAGTTGTCTTGTTTGAGGAGTTGGCCTTGTTTTAAGAGGAGGATCCCATTGTCATTATCTACACGGGTAATGGTTACGGTTGCTGTTGCGTTGAGCACGACGGCTCCTGCGATGAAGGTCCTGTAACAAGATGAGGCCTCCGTAGTAGCTTGAAGTGAACCCTAATGGACTTAGAATTTGGATGGTTACCTATTATTTCGGCCACGTTATTTGGGTGAAGGTGTATAATCTTGTATGGTCCTTTGAAAACTGGCTTCGTTTTGTCACTGCGTGCTGACTTAGCTACCTGTTTATAGACAGTTTCACCTACCTTGAATTTAATTTCTTCTGCTTCTTGATTACGTTTAGCAATCACCTGCTCCTTGTTTTTGGACATATGTGCAGCGATGCACTCTTGAACTGCCTCTGCATTGGCACGATGCTTAATAACATAATCCTGGTAAAATTCTTTTGGATAGTATAACTCCAATGGGTTTCTAGATGCTGTGTGGCCGAATAACAACTCATGAGGTGTATAATCTGTTGCCGAATGGATAGCGTTGTTGTATGCTATTATAGAGTACTTCATGATTAGCTGTATAGGGTCATCTTTGTTAGTCATTCTTTGTATCCTAATCATTTCGGCTAGGGTAGAGTGCAAGCGTTCAATAGGGGAGTTAGAATTAGGGTTATAGGGCGTTGTAAAATGAATGTGGATGTTATGCAGTGCGCATATTTCTTTAATAACATCGTTGTCGAACTTAGTATCTGAATCTGTGGTTATTTTATTCGGTAAACCTAACACTGAGAAAACGTTTAGTAATGCTTCAGCTATGTGAACACTACTGCAGGCTGTTAGTTGGACTGCCTGGGCGTATTTAGAGAAGTTATCAATGACTGTAAGGAACGTTGCGCCTCCAGTTGAATATAGGTCCATAAATATGTGTTCCATCGGTTTTCGAGGTGTATCGGTTATAGCTAAAGGTGGTTTAAGAGGGTTGCGTTCGTATTTAGATTTTAAACATGTGTCACATTGATTAACGAAGCTTTGAATGGTAAGGAGCATGTTTGGCCAATGATAATTTCTATGCAACTGCTTGTACGTCTCCTGAATACCACGGTGAACAGTCTTGCCTTCGTGATATTTCTTAATCAACTCTTGCTGTTCAGGTTTGTTTTCTACTAGAGTTACGCGTGTTGTGCATTTGAGTAGCTTAGGACCTCTGTCGTTAAATATTGTTGTGTACACTCTAGAAAAGGCATGATACAATTCTTCATTATAGAAGTAACAATGGAATACACGGTCAGCGATGGTGTGTTCTTTAAGGAATCTAATTATCTCAGGCTCTGTATTATTTACTGGGATAAAGACATCTTTTATAATTACTTTTGAGTTAGTGGATCTGTTATCCACTCTATACGTAGATCCGGGCGTAGACCTAACGTGGAACTGTTTCAACTGCCTATCAATAGCGTCTGTAATGATGGGTATGCCTCTAGCTTCATTGTCAGGCTGTGTATGTCTTGTAGACACTAATTCAGATTCGGCTGACACTATACTCATACTATCTGTACCTATATGAGATTCGGGAATGCTTGGGTTTTGTGATTGTATATTTTCGTTGGGTGCTACTGTGTCTATTTGATTTTCAGCTTCCCTACGCGCATTTTCGAATATTCTATTAATTATCTCATCATCTTCGTTATCATCTAGATTAACAGCTAGAGAGTCGACACTGCCATGGAAGATTTTAACACGTGATAGAGCGTCTGCGTTAGTATTTTGACGACCCTGCTTGTATACAACCTTGTAATCGTATTCCGAGAGTTTTAAACGCCATCTAGTCAATTTAGAGTTAGGATCTTTTAATGACATTAGCCAGGTGAGAGGCCTGTGGTCTGTGTAGATGATAAACTTTCTGCCATAAAGATAGGGTCTGAAGTATTTAATTGCCCATACTATGGCGAGTAGTTCCTTTTCTATTGTAGAGTAACGAGATTCGGTATCTGATAGTGTCCGGGATGCAAATGCTACTGGTTTGTCAGATCCTACTATTCCTTGGGATAACACCGCACCTAATGCTACATCTGAAGCATCGGTGGTGAGGATGAAAGGCTCATCAAAATTCGGGTACTGCAGTATTGGGGCGTTAGTTAAAATTTGTTTGCACTTATTGAAAGCTTCTAAGAAATCCGGGGAGTGTATGACTCTACTATTTTTCTTAAGGCAAAGGGTCATTGGCTTCGTAAGTCTAGCGAAGTCTTTTATGAATTTTCTGTAATATCCGACTAGTCCTAGGAAGGCTTTTATTTCCTTCTGAGACTTAGGTAGGGGGAAGTTAAGTACGGCTTTTATCTTGTCTTTGTTTGGTTTTAAACCTTCATCTGTTAGTTCATGCCCTAAGAAGTTAACCTGTTTTTGTAGGAACTGTGATTTATCCAACTGAATCTTTAGATTATGTGTTTTGAATCGATCGAATACTTGCTTTAATTTTTCTATGTGTTGCTGCAATGACGTAGATATTATTATTACGTCATCTAAGTAAGTGTAAACATTATCTATGCCTCTTAATATATGATCCATTAGTCTTTGAAACGTACTTGGTGTATTTTTGAGACCAAAGGGCATTCTAAGGAACTCATAGTGCCCTCGTTCAGTGGTAAATGCGGTTTTTTCAATATCATTAGGGTGCATTTCCACTTGGTGAAAACCGCTAGCAAGGTCTAGGGTTGTGAAGTATTGCGCTCGTCCTAATCTATCTAGTATGTCATGTATGTTTGGTAAGGGGTATTTATCTTCAATGATACGATCGTTGAGTCGTCTGTAATCAATTACAAGTCTCCATTTGACGTTGCCTGAGGAATCGGGCTTTTTGGGTACGATATGCACGGGACATGACCAAGGGGATATGCTCTCTCGCACTATACCTTGTTGGAGGAGCTTATCTACTTGTTTACGAATTTCTTCGCGTTGTTGAGGGGCTTGTCTGTAACTACGTACGAAAACTGGTGTATTATCGCTTAATCTGAGCTCGTGTTTAACAGCGTGTGTAAAGGTGAGTGGTATATCTTCTGCATAGAACAAGTTCCTATACTGATAACATAATCGGATTATGGCCTTCCAGGGCAATACGGATTGTACCCATTGTTGCCGCTGTTCGGGGGTCATATTATTTTGTTGAGGCACAAAGTTTTGTGGGGGAATCATAAAGCCGGGTACAAGTGGGTTTACTGTATTACGGATGGGATTATTATTGCTTGGTTGCTTAGATAACTCCTTTGGCTTTGCTTGTGACGTTGAGGGATTATTATTAATGTAATTGGCTCTATTATATGAAAGCCTAGCTTCTTCCTGTCTAGCCGCTATGATGGCTGCTTCGAAGGTGTCCGGTTTGGCGATTCGAACGCCTAACGAGACGTGGAAGTCTAACTGGTTTATGTACTGTTCAATAACCATCTTTTCGTAATACGATTTATTACCATGCTCCCCTACAGAATACAGAGTATCCAACAGCTCACGGAGGCGTTTGCCGAAGCTTTCAGCGTCTTCTGTCTTAGACTTACGCACTCGCGTTAGCTCTTGCATTACTTGTATTTCGTTTCGTGGTTCGCCGAGGCGCCTAATTAACGCGTTCTTAATTGATGGCCACGAGTTTAAGTAGCCTTCGTACGCTATTGCGTCTATGGCTGGACCACTGAGCCTACTTTTAATTAAGCAGATGAATGCTGGGTGCGAGCGATCTGCCTCAGAAGTTAACTGTAATAAGTTTTCTACTTCCCTAATATAATAATTGAGTAATTTAGGATTACCATCATATCTTGGCATTAAATCTGCGATTAGTTTGTACGGTTTATAGTTGGCATCATAATCCCTGAGCGACATTGTTTTTCTGTAGCTTGCCTGCCTAGTGGCGCTTGACGTAAAACAATAGAGGTGTCAAATTAAACACTTGGAATTTACTCGTGGGATACTTAACGCTACTTATTATAATTTTGTGGTTGCCTACTGCGATTTTAGCTTATAGACAGACACACATAGATTAACATAAAATACACGAATTAAAATAAGGCAGGAAATAGAGCAAGGACACTTGGTAAATAAGAGCACTCACCAAAGCAGCCACTGCATCTCCTGTCGAGTCGAGTCCCGGCCAGCGCAGCTTCCTCCAATTCTCCGGAGATCTATCCCGATGACCGTAGAGGTGTCCGACCGCGCGATAGGTTCTTTGTAGATCACGATAGAACGATTTGAGAACCGTCGCTCTTAAGATGAAGAGTTGGATTCGATCTTAGAACGTCGCGATCCTACCGGCTGCGCCAGTTATGTTTCGGCGGTCGGGATTTTCGTTAAAAAAATATTTATTTATTACAATATTATTTAATTAATAAAAATACAGGATATTAAGCTGATGGCTGATGCAAGACTGAATACAATGCAAATAAAAATAATTCTATTGAATTTCCGGTAAATGCATAGTTGCAATATGACGCATGCTGACGGTGGCTGCAGGCTCAGCGTAAACGCGTGTTACGATGAGTTAACTTATGTAGTGACTTAAATATTGATCTGTTAGTCAATTCACCCGAAAAATGTAAACTCATCTCATTGTTTAAATGATTCAATTTAAAACATTTATTTAATGAAGCGACTAGAATAACAGCAACTTCAGCATCATGTATAGATAATGTATTTACTAATTGTAACGTAAAAGATTCGTTTTTAATTAGTGGCGTTAGGTCAGACCATACTGGTCAACTTGTATCTTTTGAGTTAGACAAAAACCTATACTTAGGTAAAACTATTCAATTAAGACCTCTTACTAAAAATAAATTAAAATCTTTTAATAATAATGTTCTTAGCAGCCTTTCTAACGCTAATTTTGATTCAAAAGACCCCAATATAAACTACGGCACATTATTTTCTACAGTTTGTCAAGAATTCAATAAAACGTGTCCTTTAAAAACAGTTAAAGTCAATTCTAAATCGAAATTTAGTGAATGGGCCACTGCGGGAATAAGAAAAAGCAGAGATACTTTATATAATTTATATCACGAAAAATCTCTGACTTCAGATCAAGTTTTTCATACTTATGTTAGAAACTATTCAAAAATATTCAAAAGTGTCTGCGCTCAGGCAAAATCACAAATAATAATTAACAAAATTGGTATTTCTAATAATAAAATAAAAACTGTGTGGCAGGTAATTAACAGAGAAACTGGAAAGGCACAACAACGAGATCAGAATCAATTGTCTTTGAAAATAGATAATCAGACCATTTCTGATAAGCTAAAAGTCGCTGAGACTCTAGAAACTTTCTTTACCAACATTCCGTTAGAGGTTACTAAATCTCTCCCCTCTTCTTCTAAATTAGCTGAAGCTCTTCTTAAAGAAAACTTTACTGAGTACATACCAAACTTCAAATTTAAACCAATTTGTATTGCTACAATTAAAAAGGCATTCAAAAGTCTCAACATAAAAAATACTGAAGACTTATGGGGGATATCCGTCAAGGTTCTTGGAAACATTATTGACTCAATTCCTGTCCTAACAGGCATATTCAATCAATGTTTGGACAGCGGCAAGTTTCCTGATCTAATGAAACATAGTAAAGTAGTACCAATTTTCAAATCGGGTTCAAAGAGTGATCCTTCAAATTATAGACCTATATCTGTGCTTCCAGCATTGAGTAAAATCTATGAAAAAATCATGCTGGACCAGATGTTGTCTCACTTCAACTCAAATGGGATTCTGCATAGACAACAGTTTGGTTTCACGAAGGGAAGGTCGACAACGGACGCGGGAGTAAAACTCATCAGTCACATTTTGGAATCTTGGGAGAAGTCCCAGGATGCCATTGGCATTTTCTGTGATCTCTCAAAAGCGTTTGACTGCGTCGACCACAACACACTGATCTGTAAATTACACCACTACGGAATTCGTGGACAAGCTGCTGACCTTCTTCTTTCCTATTTATCAAATAGGCAGCAAAAAGTAAATGTAAATGGGGCGACGTCCTCCGGGTCTCTAGTCAAAATAGGCGTGCCCCAAGGTTCAATTCTCGGTCCTTTCCTATTTCTTGTTTACATTAATGATCTCCCTTATATGATGGCCAAATTATCGGATATAATTCTATTTGCTGATGACACTTTTTTTTTTTTTTTTTTTTTTTAACGTGGTAAAATCATCAAATGAGTCCTCCCACCCAGGGCAGAGCGGGAGGGACTGTCAGACTTGTACTGACTAAAATCCACGGTGTCCTTCAGTAGCCCTTTATGTTCCAGGGTCACGGTAATTCTATGAGTCCCGCGACCCCGGCAGGCTTTGGCCCTCTAGAGGGGGGCCCCGTCATTATGCTGACACTCTTTGAGGCGCGCGTAGAACACAACGCGCCGTCGACCCGGGCATGGTCCATGGTCGGACAACGAGTCGCCCATTACTCGCCGCCCGCATGCCCGCGCCTACGGTGGCCGGAGATCGTCTGCCGACGTCCGGCGCCGTGGGCGTCTACCACTGCGGCTGGTGTGGAGGGAGGACGCTGTCCTCTCCCTCACGCGGCCCGCCTCCTCCTTCGCGAGCATGACTGCTTCGCAGAAGGAGGCGACCGCTTCCCACTCCGTCTCGCCCCGCAGCATGGCCTCGACCAATGCCGGGCGCGAGAGGGCTCCGCCTATCGCCGCCGTGAGGACACGGCGGTGCTCTGCCCAAGCGGAGCAGTCCTGCACCGTATGCTCCACCGTGTCCTCCGGGCGGTCCTCGCAGTGGTGACACCCAGGCGTTTCCTCCTTCCCCATATGACACAGGTACCTCCCGAAACTTCCGTGTCCGGTGAGGACCTGCGTCACGCGGTAGGTCAGGACGCCGTGACGCCTATCCAGCCACTCCTCAAAGAGGGGTCTTACCGCCGCGATTGCGGCGTGCCCGGACCTCGGTTGCGACAGTCGTTCCCTCCATACTGCCCTGAGATCGCGCCGGAGCTCTTCCCGCCGCGCCTCGACTTGTCGAGGTAGCAGGGATTCGCCCCGGCGCTGCGCCTCCACGCGCCACTCATAGAGGCGCTGGAGGGCAGTCGCCTCCAGATCCCAGGGCAGCAATCCGGCAAGGAGGTTGGCCGATTCGCCAGCGATCGTACGGTATCCTCGGATCATCCGGATAGCCATGACCCTCTGGCATGCGACCAGCTTCAGTGGTCGCGTCCGAATGCTCAGGGCCCACACGGGGGCCCTGTAGAGGGCCATGGACCGCACGACACCGGCGTACAGCCTCCGGCAGGAGGCGTTTGGCCCGCTGAGATTGGGCAGGAGTCGCCTGAGGGCGGCTGCTGCCCGGTTCAGCTTTGGGGTGTAAGGACGGGACTTAAGCAAATTAAAGAGATGTTGATTGTTCTACGTTCCGTTTATAATTGAAACCTTCTTCTAAATGACACAGTATATATTCTTATAAGCTAATGCTTAATTACTACGTCACATGCCCTATCAAAAAAAGGAAAAAAAAAATGAAATCTAAATCTAATTTTTTTTGTTGTTTTAACATAAACATGTTTAAATAAAAGATTTAACAATTATATAATATTATTCGTTGAACAATAAACTGTTATCGTATAATGATAATGTAGTATCTAATATCTGTAACAATACGCTTACAAGCTAAACAGTAAACCATGTCATCTGCACAAATCTTTAGCTGATACCGTTCACTTACGTACAAAAGTGTTGCAGTAACTTAATCGTATTCATGATAACGTCTAGTTCTGTTTTTATGTATAGTTTTTTCTTTTCCCTTAATTAAGACAACAACATTTGGAGATATGTCCTTAACTACTGTAAATGGACCTAAATATAATGGTTCTAGTTTGTTTCCACTTTCATTTTTAATTAATATTAAATCTCCATTGTTATATGTTATTGGATTTATAAATTTATCATAGTTATTTTTCCTTACAATTTTTGAATTGATAAGATTGTTTTTGGCATCCATTTGTGACTTTTGTAAACGATATTTTAACTCAATAGCATAGTTATCAAAATTATAAATTGGGTCTATTGTTGTAGTCAGGTTGGTTGGTATGTTACATTGTTTTCCGAACACTAGTTCATATGGTGTAAATTGTGTACTCGAATGTTCTGAAGTGTTATATGAGAAACACCAGTATGGTACCCATGAACTCCATTCCTGTGTTTGACTGTTAACTTGCATTCTCAAATAAAAAGTTAAATGTTTATGGCTATTTTCTAGTGACCCTAATGTTTGATGATGGTAAGCTGTAGACTGTAAATGACTTATATGTAAAATTGTACATACCTCTTTCATAATGGTGTTGACAAACTCGGTTCCTCTGTCGCTTACTATCTCTCGGGGAATGCCATATCTTAGTATGAAATTATTTACCAACGTTGTGGCCACCGTACGCGCATCCTTACTAGCTATCGGATACGCCTCGACGTATTTGGTAAGGTCACACTGAAGCGTTAAAATGTAATTGTAGTTATTGTCTCGTGGTAATGGGCCTACTAGATCTATGTATATTTTATCGAATGCTGAATTTCCACAATCCGTTATGACCATAGGCTCTTTTACTGTATTTAAATATTTGTAATGTTGGCATTTAGTACATTTTATTACAAAATTTGTTACATCACGCTCTAATCCGCTCCAAAAATATTTTTTTTTAATATTGTTTAACATGCGTCTTATCCCTGCATGCCCACTAGTGGGTAGAATATGATAATCGTTTAAAATAACTCTCTTTGTATCGTTGTCTATAATCTTTTTAACGCCTTTTACTACGCATAAGCGGGGTCCGGACCACTTAGGCAGTTTATTTATATATTGTGCTAGCTCTTTAATTTTTTTTTTGTTATTTTCATCTTTAACTATATATTATATAGTATTTATTTTCAAATCTGTACAAAATAATTCCATTTCTCTCACAGAGACAGCTCGTGTACGCTGTGATTGAGCAAATAGTTTTACATATACAGTGCGCTCTGACGACGAATACGCATAATCACCTTTCTCTAAATTCACATCTTTTTTAGCTTTTATCCATTCTTTCTCATTCACAAATACCAATTCCGTGTAATCCCTCGGTAGTTTTAACATTTCTACAACTCTCGGGTGATCAGTCCAATCGTTTTTAGGAATGTTAGCTACCGAAGTATGATTACTAGAATTTTCCTCAAGTGCCCGTCTTTTCGCTCTCGTAAGTACAGATATGACGTGTTCATTCATCGATCGTAATTCTTCGCTAGTCACTTCTATGCGCGACAATGCATCTGCAGCTACATTATCACGCCCTTTCACGTAAACCACTTTATAATCATATTCCTCTAATAACAATCGAAATTTTAATAATCTACTGGATGGATCTGTCATATTATACAAAAATACCAATGGCCTATGATCCGTTTCTATTATGAATTGTCTTCCATAGAGATATGGTCTGAAATATTTTACGGACCAGACTATCGCTAACAATTCTTTTTCAATTGTAGGATACCTGCACTCGGCCTTGTTTAAGCTTCGGCTGGCGTAAGCAATTGGCCTACGATCAGCATTACACAACACTGATCCTATAGCGTACCCTGACGCATCGGTTTGAAGAATAAAAGTATTACTGTCATCAAACAAAGGATATTGTAATACCGGTGGCTTAACTAAACTGTTTTTTAACTGTGAAAATGATTTTTGGCAGTTTTCATCCCAATTATAAATTACATTGTTACGACACAAGTTGTTTAATGGTATGCAAACTTCGGCAAAGTTTGGAATGAATTTTCTATAATAATTGGAGAATGCTACGAATCGTTTTAGTTCATCAGCATTTTTAGGAACTGGATAGTTATTTAATACTTTAATCTTTTCCGGATCTGGCCTAATTCCATCGGCTGTTACAACGTGACCTAAATATAATATTTCTTTTCTAAGGAAATCGCACTTGTCCGGATTTAATTTCAAATTTACTTTCCTTAGTCTAGCCAGAATATCTAACAAGTTTTTATTATGTATATCTAAATTTCTTCCGAAACAAATTAGGTTATCTAAATAAACAAAACACTTGTCATAATTTAGTCCTGACATTGCTACTGTCATTAAACGTGAGAAAGAACTGGGGCTTGTCTTTAAGCCCATCGGCATACGGGTCATCTGATATTGTCCGGAGGGTGTTGTGAATGCAGTATACTTTCTGCTGTCCGTATTTAATGTTGCCTGATAGTATGCTTGTGTTAAATCTAACTGTGAGAAATATATTGCGCCGGAAAGTGAGTCTAATATGTCGGTTATGTTAGGGAGTGGAAATTTGTCATCCATTATGCGGTCATTTAATTTCCGAAAATCAACAACTAAGCGCCAAGTTTTATTGTTATTCTCTTGTTTTTTCGGTACTAGTAGCACTGGGCTTGACCACTCACTACTCGCGGGTTCTATAATATCATTAGTTAGCATTTTTTGAACCTGGTTTTCTATTTCATTACGCTGCGAAAATGGTAACCGATACTGTTTAATATAAATTGGATCCGTATTGGGTTTTAACTGAATTTTTTGTTCATAAAGGTTACACGTGCCTAATTTATCTTCCGGTAAGTAGAATACGTCGGCAAATTTTGCACAAATCTTTTGTATACTTATAGATTCTTCTTTGTTCAAGTGCTGTAATTTTATTAGCGCTAATAATTTCCTAACCCTTTCTCCGCTTAAATTTTGCTTTTCAAAAGAACAAATAGTGTAGTTTGATAAATTATCAATGTCTGGTTTAAAATAGCTAAGTTGTACTTCTGTTTCCCGTGTATTTAAAATTTGTATTGGGATCTTTCCCTCTTTGGGTTGACAGATACTTCCTGCAATAAATATGCCCTCGCTTAATTCCTTCGGAAATACAACGCAAGCCTCCCTTTCAGAACAATGAATCTGGTAAAATTTTTCACACCTTGGTGGTACTGTAATAAACGAGTTTTTCCCTGATCTTCCTAATTCTAAAGTGATTGTAACTGAACTATCGCATTCCTTTATTGTTAACGTGTTATTTTCATAGTTTAAAACGCAATTGTACTTCTTTAAAAAGTCTTGACCAATTATACCGTCTTGCATACAAGGCAGATTGCTTAGAACATTGAATTTATGTTTGAATTCTTTTCCACCTATGGTAAATGGTATGTAAACATAACCGTTGGTGGTCGATTTGCCACCAATACCATTTATGGTTATGCATCCTGGGTGCATTGGAATGTTCCAGTCTCTTATTGTGTCATATTTCACCACTGATACAGAGGCTCCCGTATCAACCAGCATTCTATATTTGGTATCGAATATTGTCAATTCTACGAAGTTATAATAGTTACCTGTTAAAATAATGTTAGGATCGAAAAAACTCTAAGTCCAAATTTTGATTGTTTGTCGACGCGGCCTGAATGTCATTTCTTGATTGATCTAGTAAATAAGCATTTTGCCTGTTATTGCGATTATAGTTTCCCGAATTCATTGCACGGCCGTAATTACGTCCACGTCCCCGCGAGTTGTTAACAAAACCTCTTCCGCGACCTCGATTGTAATAGTAAGTCCTTATAGGTACCTGATTCTGCGGGGGTGGCGGCGGGTTGGATCTAAAATTTCGATTTAAAATATAAACTCGAGCTCGGCCTTGTCCTCTATTATATTGATAACGCTTACCTCGATGTTGAGTCGCAAAGACTGTCTCCGAGAATGTGTTGTGGCCTGGATGCGCTCGTTCCTCATCTTTAGCCGCGCGTATAACATCTTTCAGTTCTGAGTAATCTCGTGCTGCTAAAATAGTACTTAATCGACCATTTCTCAAGCCGTCCGTAAACCGCTGAATAGCTAGTTTTTCATTTACGGGTCTAAACATTTTATATGCATCCTCCTTTCCGTCAGCTTGAGATATAGTCAATTCGACAAATAAGTCCTCAAGTTTCTTACCAAATTCCTCAATGCTCTGGGACCCCTGTCTTGACTGCAATAACTCCAACTGAAGCGCCGTGGCTGACTGTTTAGTTAATAAATTATTTTTCATGTCTTTTATAAGGTCGCTGGAATTATTATAATTAGATGCCAAACGTAATTTGGCATGTTGGGTTATGCGAGTTTTAAGGACAAAAGATATTAGCAATGATTCATGTTCCTTTTTTATGTTTTGGCTGTAAAATTCAATTGCATTTATTAATTTTTTCGTACATTCTTCCTCTCCTGTCATCACAGGCAGAAGAGAAGTTGCAGTTTTCATATCAAACTCAGTCATGGTGTTTACGGTACTTGAATTTTGTTCGTTTTCTAAACAAAAATTTAGAATTCTTTGATAGTATGACTCTATCTCCTCACAAATAACCGAAATATACTTTAGTTCCTCCTCTTTAATATAACCCTTGGACACATTTATATCTAATTCACTACGACATATAATATATTTTTCATGTATCACATTCGCTTCTAGATATTTTTGCTGTAGCAACTTCTTTGTTCTCTTTGTCTTACTCAACTTTATTAAATTTATCTTAATATTCTTAATATTTTTATGTAGATCTATTAAATCTGACATTTAACCCTTTAATCATATATAATAATCATAACTAAGTGGGTAAACACAGGAAGTAGAAATTAAAAAAATAAAGGAAACTATTTTAAATCTTAACTAAATACCTCTGTCCATGTCGTATTTTTGTATCACTTCACACACTTAACTTTCACTTGCACTTTTTTTTTTTTTTTTTTCGTTTTCTTCCTTTGTCCAGCCGAGTTTTCACTCTAGGCTAAACGTTTTGGACACTGGGCTCTTTGCTCCTTGGCTCACGCCTTAGGCCCGAACGCCTAAAAGCATTCCTGGCTATTTCCGCTCGCATCCAGTTTACGTGGCAACGTCTATATAACTTGTATAACCCGAACAAAACTCCAAAAATTAGGATGATTAGCATCACCCCCAGTATTAAATTAGTAACTGATTGATTTTGATGCAGCTGTGCAACATCAGCCGCATTTACGCCACCTGCGGCGTTCTGCGCAATTACAATTTCTTCCTTACTCTGTGTTTTTCCCATTTTTTAATTAATGCACCACACTTATTACTTTTTCCGACCAATAACTCAGTCTAATATTTAACGCCATTAGCTCACTAAGCGATCTACTGCGCCCGGAATTTGACACCGAACCTTAAATGGCAGGGTCGCCATGTAAGGACGGGACTTAAGCAAATTAAAGAGATGTTGATTGTTCTACGTTCCGTTTATAATTGAAACCTTCTTCTAAATGATACAGTATATATTCTTATAAGCTAATGCTTAATTACTACGTCACAGGGGCCAAACGCAGGAAATGCTCCTTGAAGTTCCACCGGCTGTCGAGGACGAGTCCCAGGTACTTCATCGTTCTCCCGACGCCGATGCGAACCCCTCCCACCGTTATGTGGGACTCAGACCGTGGCGCGTTCAGACGGCCATGAAAACACATGGCCTCTGTTTTGTGCAGCGCCACTTCGAGTCCCAACTGCCGGATCCTTCCAACGACTGTCGCAACCGCTTGCGTCGCCAGGTCAGCCGCCGCCTGGTGCGACTCTCCCTCCGCCAGGACGAGCGTGTCGTCGGCGTAACATATTACGCCGACGCCGTCAGGGAGGTCGCCGCGCAGCACCCAGTCGTAACCGATGTTCCACAGGAGCGGCCCCAAGACCGATCCCTGTGGAACACCGCACGACATCTCTCGCCGGTTCCATTCTCCCTGGTGACCGGGGTAGATGACGGCTCTGTCCGTCAGGTAGTCCTCGACTGTGCGACGGAGGCAGGTCGGCACCCGGTGATACCGGAGTGCCTCCCTGATGCAACTCCAGGGCAGGGTGTTAAAGGCATTGGTGATGTCCAAAGACACCGCCAAGACGACCCTGCCCCGGGATACCGCAGCTCCCGTCGTGAGGGCTCTCACGCGCATGATGGCGTCCACCGTCGAGCGCCCCCTGCGGAAGCCAAACTGGCTCTCCGCAAGGTCCGGACCCACCCGATTCAGGTGCCCGACGAGGCGGTCTGCAATGACTCTTTCAAAGAGCTTGCCCACCTCGTCGAGCAGCACGATGGGCCGGAATGCGGACGGAGAGTCCGCAGGGCGCCCGGGCTTCTGGATGAGGACCAGTTTCCCCGTCTTCCAACGAAGCGGGAACCGGCCCCTCTCCAAGCACGCGCTAAAGAGCCCCCCCAGTCGAGGCCCGAGAGTCCCCGAGGCCAGAACCCAGGCTTTCCCTGGCAGGCCGTCGGGTCCTGGGGCGGTGTTTTTGGCTTTGAGCCGTTGTACCGCCACTCTCAGGTCTACCTCGGTCACCTCTGGAGCGTCGTAGACGTCGTCGTCGCTGTGGTCCGCGTTTGCGCCAGCTTCATCGCCAGGCACCGTCGAAGGCGGAGCCATGGGCGGGGGAGTATGCTCCCCTCGCGATGGGAACAGGGCGCTCACCACGTCCTCCACGAACTGAGGCCGGAGACTCTGCGTCAACGGGGGAGCCCAGGGCCGGAACTTTTCTCGCACCCATTTGTAGGGACGGCCCCATGGGTCCCCGTCCAGAGTCCCCAGCATCTCCTTGCGGGCCAGTTCCTTGGCCCGCCAGATCTCGTCGCGGAGGACGGTCTTCGCTGCCCTGTAGCCCTCGTACAGCTTCGCCTCTACAGTCACCGCATCCGGAGGTCGGGTGCGGCGCCTGCGGAACCTGGAGTACCAGCGTCGCGCGGCAACGCACGCCTCGCGCAGCGCTGCTAGCTCGCGCGACCACCAGTACAGCTGACGCCGGGCGCGTCCTTGCCGGACCCGGGGCATGGCCACGTCACAGATCTCCGACATGGCCTCCCGGAGCCACTCCGCCTCGTCGTTGATGTCGGCAGGCCTGTCCGGTGGTGACACCCAGGCCTGCACGATCGAGGCTTCCAGGAATAGCTCCCGGTCCAGCTGCTTCAGCGCCCATCGCGGACCACTTGGGTTCCGTCGGACCGGCGCGTCTGGGGTCTGGGCGGAGACGTCGAACCGGATATACCGGTGATCGGAATAGGTCTCCACCTCCTCCACAACGCGCCAGTCAGTGACGCGCGGCGACAGGCCAGAGGTGGCGAACGTAACGTCCACCACCGACTCGCCATTCCACCGCACGCACGTGGGGACGGAACCCCGGTTCTCGATTACCAGGCCCTGCGCCAGGGCCCAGTTTTCGAGCATCCTGCCCCGCATATGGTCCGTGTACCGGGAACCCCAAGCCACATTCTTGGCGTTGAAGTCCCCGAGGACGAGCACGGGGAGGGAACCGAAATCGACGACGACGTCTCCCAGCTCCGATAAGGAGTCCTGGAACTCGGCGAGAGTTCGGCTCGGGGAGAAATAAACGCCTACCACGGCAATCTCCCCGAACCGTGCCGCGACGATCCCGCGCCCTCTCTTGACGAGATCAAGGGGCGGGGTACCGGCGGCGGCCGACGAGATGAGGGTCACCGAACCGTCCAGGTCCGCCACCCAGTCATTTCTGGGCACGACAAAGTACGGCTCGGCGACCACGGCGACGTTGATCAACCACTGCGCCACGCTCTGGAGCAAGAGATCCTGAGCAGCGGCGCAGTGGTTGATATTCGCCTGGAGGAAGCGCATTGGGGCCATTAATCGGAGTCCATTGCAGCCTCCTCCAGGGCCCCTCGCGGGGGTACAGCCACGGCGGCGGCGGCGGCGGCAGTGGCGGCGGCGGCGGCGGGAGTGGCGGTGACGGTGGTGGCAGAGGGCCTACCTCTGCGCCTGTTTTTGGCGGGTGGGGCGCAGGACCTGCCCCCGGCCCGGTGATCGGCCGGCTTTCCAGCCGCTGCACATGCGAAGCAGTGCGGCGGGGCAGTGCACGAGCCGGCCTTGTGACCGGGCTGACCGCAGCGGAAGCACCTATCGCTGCGGTCCACCTCCGAGGTGCAATCGCATGCCGCGTGGTTGCCCACTTGGCAGCGGAAGCACCTCAGGGGTCTGGGCTCCAGGACTTTCACCTGCGCAGACACCCACCCAACTAGGAGCCTTCGGCCCTCCTGTATCTTTTTGGCCGCCGACACGGGGCAGCCGACCGTGATGGTCTGCAGCCCCGCGAAGTCAGGACGCAGGGCGCCCGCCCTCACCTGATCGGGAGGGCACCCCCCAGTCCTGGCAACGGCGGCCACCACGTCCTCGACCGTCACGGAGTCATCCAGACCCAGTATGCGCACGTCTGCGCGCTTGGTGGGTCTGGAGACTCGGGCCTCCTCCGCGTTTAAGGACGCTCTGAGCCGTTCGGCTAGAGCGTCAGCGGTAGGGCCACTGGCCGCGCCGGGGACCTCCAGCATCCGAGCCCCGGTTGCAGTGACCCGGTAACGGAGGCCCCCGGCGATGCCGAGCTCCGTGAGGTCTACCGCCTCCCGCACCTTCGCGAGCACGTCGCGGTACGACACGCCCCTCTTGACCGCGTCCGGCTGTAGTGTGATCACTACAGCCGCGGTCTTTGGGGCGCTGAGCCTAGCCGCAACGCCACGCTCCTTTTGCCGGCGCTTTCGCTCCCGCTTCCTTGCCTTTTTAGCCGCCCTTTGCTCCCTCGCCCTCTCTCCGGCTACCTGCCACCCGGTCTCGGCCACGGAAGGCTCTGCGGGCGGGGGGGGTGGCGGTGGCGGCCGTCTCGCGGCTGGCGCTGGCACGTTCGCCGCCCTTCCATTCTTTTGGGCCGCCGCCTTGCCCTGCTTTAGGGCCGCCGCCATCCTAAGCGGAGCCGGTTTCGCTGAAGCCGGCTTTGCGGGGGCTGACGTGACCCTGCCGGAGGGATGGCTGGACGGCCCCGGTGCCGAGGCCGCAGCAGCCGCATACGTGGCCGCCTTCGGGCCCGGGGGTGCCTTGTTTGCCGCCAGGGGGGGGCGCAGGACAATGCCCTCCAGGACGGAGAACCGCGCCTGGAAGGCAGCCAGCTCCTGCCGAACCAGGTTCAGGACCTGGTTCTCCACCGGCAAGGGCTGGCTTGGTCGCTGCTGGCCCCCATTTTGGCGCGCCTCGCGAGAGCCGGACTCGCGCAGACCGGCAAGGTCTGCTCGGAGCTTCTTATTCTCTTCTTGGAGAAGCTCCGTGGCGGCCGTCAGTCGAGCGACCTCCGCCCGCAGTTTGGCCACGTCGTCTGGCGGGGGCCCCACATATCTGGCCTCCGCTGCCGCCATGATGGAGGCGACCGCTGCGGGTATGGCCCTTTGCCTGGTGGAGGCCTTTTGTTTGGTGGAGACAGCCCTCAGCGCCGCCTCCACCTCCTTCGCCAGCCCAGCCTTACGCTCTGCATCGGAGCCGCCGTCTGCGCCCGCCTTGTCACTAGAGGAGCCCGAACGGACCACCCCGTGACCGGCAGCCACCCCCGGGTGGCGCCCCTCCTCGGCAAGCCGCGCCGACCTCTCGGTGGCAGGGTGGCCTCTCCCCTTGCCGCGGATTCCGCCACGCTTGTTGGTGGGGATCTTGCGAGCCGAGGCCAGCTCCCCCTCCGACGATGACTCTCGGTCGCCCACCGGCCTGGACCGCTTGCGTAGGAACTCCCTGTTCCCCGCAGCAGCCCCGGGCCTCCCGCGCCGGGAGCTCTCTGAGCCTCCCGCGCTCACATCGCTGGATGCGGCGCCGGACTCCGACCCCGCATCTCTCTCCTCCCTTCCTTTGCCGTTATCGGCCGTGTTTTGGGTTTGTTTGTGTACCATACTGTTCCCACGAGTATGGGGGAAATAAAAAGTCCATCTGGGCAGTGCCCCCTGTACCCAGATAAGCCATTGCCAGGCCCGGCAGTGGTTCGCACTAGCGACTGATTTTCCATAGGAACCCGTCAGCCATACATCTCCTCGCGGTGCGCCGCCGCTTGAGATTCGGGGTAACTTTTTATAGAGGTTTTCTACCTCGTGGTCCGGGCGGTTAAGCCAAGACCCTCGGTCCCAATCGAAGCCGCGAGACGTGTTCCACGACACTTCGACGGTGGGATTACGATATCGACGGGGACAGCGAATGACTGCGTCCTTCACTGTCTGCTCGGAGGCAGGGTAAGTGCACACCGAGCCCGCCCTTGCTCCTCCGCTGTGCCCTCTGCTTATCAGAGGGTCACGCGGAGCAACGCCCCCTTGGTCCACAATGGACCCCTCCCATGTCAGAATATTAGCCGTGGACAGTAACCTTCCCCGAGGAATAAGAATCTCTTCCCATTCCTCGGGGAAGGACACTACCCACGCCCAGGGTGCACCGGCCCAGCAGCTGCTGTTCCCTCCAGACGTATCGAGAGGGACCGGCAGCCACCAGGCACACGAGGAGGAATTCTGACAACGCACCCCTTTGCTGATGACACTTCGCTAATTTTTAAAATAGATAGAAAAGATACGAATGTCTTACATGCCAACGAAAGTCTAACCGTTCTCTCGAAATGGTTCGCAGCTAACAATCTTTTACTTAATGCGAACAAAACAAAATGTCTGAAGTTCTCTTTACCGAATGTGCCGCAACGGGATCTGGATTTAAATCTTGACGGCAAAAAACTTGATATTATAGCGGAAACTGTATTCTTAGGGATTACTATCGATTCAAAATTGCAGTGGGGCGCGCACATTAGAACTCTTTCGGGTAGATTAAGCTCAGCTGCATATGCAGTAAGAAAAATAAGGCAGTTAACTGATGTGGCTACAGCTAGGCTAGTATACTATGCTTATTTCCACAGTATTATGTCCTATGGCATTCTGCTGTGGGGATCAGCAGCAGACGTTGACTCGATTTTCATTTTACAAAAGAGGGCAGTCCGCGCGATCTATAAAATGAGTCCTCGCGAGTCCCTCAGAGAAAAATTTAAAGAGATTGATATACTAACCCTGCCTTCACTTTATATTTTAGAATGTATTTTATATGTCCGCAAAAATCGAGGGCTTTTCAAAATTAGAAGCGACTTTCATAAGATAAATACACGCGGTAAACACGAAATTGTAATACCTAAATTCAGATTAACAAAAACTAGCAAGTCTTTTCTTATAAACAGCATACGCTTTTATAACAAGTTGCCAAAGTCAGTAATAGAACTGACCGATGGAAAGTTCAAAAACCACATCAAACGTGTCCTTATTAAAAAAGCATATTACAAAATCAAGGACTACGTTGAAGATAAAGAAGTTTGGCCTTAGTTCCTTCTGCGCTTGCGGCTTCCCTGGTAGCTCATAAACGGCACAAATATGTGGATGTCTCTAACTATTCTCAATCTCATTTTTTCTCTTCTTTCGAATCAGATTTTACAGTAATTTTCAAATCATTTATATCTTTTGCTCAAAATAGTTACAGCACTGATAACAGTATTTGTGTCACTTGTTTAATTTAGTATTTTACAATATTTTCTTACCTTTGTATAGATTCTTTTTATCGATTGTTTGTGAATGTGTGGACATTGTAGGCTTTGTAGATTCCCAGCTGCTTGTTAACTTTTTATTTTGTTCTACATTTTTAGTGTAGTAAGCAACGACTTATTGTCGGGCCTACGCTGTCCCCCCATACTTAAGTACAAATGCTGTATCCATAATACTGTAACACCAAATGATTTGAAAAGAGTAACCATGGAGTTTCTTGCCGATTCTTCTCCATAGGAAACGACCAACCCGAACCGTGCACCTTTTTGTCGACGTTTTATAAGTGCCCATCAAGGCCTATGTGAAATAAAATATTTTGATTTTGATGATCAAACAATAGCAGTAAACTCAATACAATTAATGTTGTTGGATAATTTGGCAACAATATTCTATTCAGCTAGTAGCTGATCAAACAATAGCAGTTAACTCAATACAAGTAATGTTGTTGGATAATTTGGCAACAATATTTTATTCAGCTAGTATCTGATCAAAAAATATCAATAAACTCAATTAAATAAATGTTATTGAATAATCCAGGCAACATTATTTTATTCAGCTAACAGCTGATCATCAATAAATTTAAATAAAAATTGCAAGCAGTTTTAAGTCTGAAACTGTGCATGTGTCTAGGTGATTCATAAATGCATTTAATTTTAAATATGAAGAAAACTGAATAGATGTCAGATCTATTACAAGCTTTCTATGTTGACTGAAACTTTCTGTTACCAAATCCTACAACTCGATGAACATTGTAGGATAATAAAAGTAACAATAATCTGCCGACAAAATTTATCTCCACTATTTCAGATAACAACCACGAAACTCCATAAAGTGACGGCGGCGGCAGGTGCAGAGCGCGCACCACCGATCAGAATGGCCGTGTCGCCGCAAGAGCGTCTATCTGCTAAGAATATTAGTTAATTTAATTTATAACCCATCCATCATAATATTGATCGTGCCATCTGTGGGTTGCAAGTACAATTATTACAATGATCTGTATCGATTGACAGAAGAGATAAGCGCCATCTAATGGTCTCTGTATTAACTAGTACTGAGATAGTTCGTGATAAGATCTTCTGAAGATTAATTTATTAAACGAAAGTCTTTAGCTAGAACTATAGTTAAAATTAAGATAAGCAAATATTTGACAATTGGGATTTTAACAATGCTCATCTATCACTAAGATTTGTTTTGAGGCAACATTCCACAATATTGTGGAAGATGGCGCCGAATACGATTTTAATGATCAATAACTCAATTTATAATTTGAATCTTTAACTAAATCAGTTTCTGTAACTAATTACCAACTAAAAAGTAACAAGATTATTTTACAGAGCAATGTATTAGTGAAAGACCTGTTTGTATTAAATCCTTTGATCTGCCGGAAGTGGTTTTAAGCAAGATCCCATTGTTGTAAAAAAGTAATGAAGCCACTAATTAGTTTTAATTCAATAACGCCTTTGCATTTATGAATATTGGCATTGTTTAATTATTAGAGTAATTAATTGTGAAGTATTCTAGTATTGTTTGTAAGGTTTAATGAACTTACTATGTTATAAATTACTGTACTGGGTGTGTGGCACATCCGCCCAGACAGAGAGAGAACACGCGTAGGTACAACGAGAAGTCGAGTTAGTTAGCTCGCGATTAGAAAACAATTGAAGTATGTAATTGAAAGTGGTTTTTGAAGTGAACAATATTACGTTGTGTAAATGAGAACTGTAACACGAATTAAAAGAGTGTGTAAGGAGTTTCTTAGCCCGTTCTTCTCCTTATGAACAATCATGTTTGCGAACGGGTGGCTCAACTTGTAAATGGTTTAATAGAAATAAACGTTTGAAGTTTGAGTCAAGTATTGTGTGTGATTTAAACTACCCAACTACCTATCTACCAACAAAAGAATCATGTCACGCGAAGACAATATGGCGGAATGGCGGATGGCGTCGATATTTGGGATTAGCGTTCCTCCTACTCCATTCTCTGTCATAATATATACATCTATTTATTTATCTATTTACATGACATAGCATTAACAACATTCTCTTTACTTATGGTATATGGAGGGAGGTGATAAAGATTAGAATTCTCTAATCTTCTTGTTATATTTTTAAGTTTTTGTAACAGGACTTATAGAAACAAAAACAAACAAACTTTCATATTCATAATATAAGCAGGGTCTCACTTCACAGTGTAGGTTTACAGGACAGGTTTAGGATTTTACACTATTTTTAAATATTGTTTTAATAATTATTAACTTTATTGCTAATTCTGTAATTTAAGAGGGAGAATATACATAACTAACAAAGTTTCTTTCTTGCGTAACATTTTTCTGGAATGCCAAAACAATTTGAAAAAAATATATGTTGAGGTACTAAAAAGGTAGTAAATATTTACAAAGAGATAAGTTCGTTGAGTTGTCTCGAACTATGAAAAAAAAAATGATCCAGACATCCTGACGTCAGAATGTCTGACCACTTTCTTTACCTGTTTTTTCGCTGTCAGTCGAGGTACTTAATATTTGAAGTTAGGTATCAAATAGTAGCAAAAAGGTAGTCAATTTTGGTATTTTCTAAACATCAAATATCTCTATTGGTCCAGGGGTCCTGACGCTTACAAATAAGGATATGAATATTTAAACATGGAAATAAATGACGCTGTAATTATATTAAATAATTCTTATCGATCAACAATAGCACTATTGTTGTATTCGTGTATGTGTATGAGTATATAATGGACTATTTATATACCCCGGTCGTCAGGCGGTACTAGCGCTCCAGGTTACTCGTTATCGCGCTGATAATCCTGCGTGGAGTGATTTCGCCACGGCAATGGGCGTTGGTTATGGTACCAGAAAATCGAGAGGGTTCAACGTCGTCAACAATCCCGAAAGCAAAGGTTGCTCCGAGTTTAATATTGTAATCATCGACGGGTGTATGTAATCATTATATTGTTTAAATTGAATAAAAGAAAGCACAACCGTTCGGTCCGATGTCGTAAATATTGTGTTACATTTCTCACAGTATTTTTTAAATTTTTAATCAAAAATCGATACATACAAATACTTCCTGGTGAATGTGGTCGTCATTTAATCTCCATACCGAAGATGAGGCTGAAGTCTCTTCGGTATGGTTTTCAGGCCGATTATTATTTCCAAAAAAACTTTAAAATTGTCAATAATGACGACATTGCTGTCAAGCTCACACTTTCCACCGTCAATATGAGAAAGGTTACTTAAAAAAGAAGTTTTTATGCCTGCAATAAACTGGCCAGTGGTAGGACTGCAGTTTGAACAACAATTTCCTCGAATGCACCCAAATAAATTTTCCAAGGGATCTTGTTGTAGCCTTCGAGTCGCTAGACTTTTTATAGATTTATGTTTTTGGCGCAAACTCTCCCACAACATTTCAACTCCATTAAGTGTCCACAGCCAACCTATTTGCGATGGTCTATAATAATCACTCAAAGAACAATGACAGGTCTCCATACTAAGAATTGTCTGTGATCAAATTGAAGCGTCCCGTAATGAAAAATAGTTAAAAGATTTGGCTTTAGATCCAGAATCTATAAATGAGACTATTTTCATTTGGGAAAGCTGGAAAAAAAAGATTTCAAATTTTTAGGTTATGAATGAACGTCAAACAACAATTATCTATAAAACATCGCAGATTGAAATTAAATCATAAAGAAATGGATAATGTGGTGTGGTCTGAGTGAGGATAAGAGTATTAATGAATAAAATGAGAAAAACCCAAATAAATTCTAACCCCCGGAGTAGAGTAGTACGCAATTGTATGTTTACGAATGGCAACCATGGAAAACACACACAGACATTGTAATAGATCCAAAAGATAAACTTAAAGTCACGATAACCCGAACCTAACCTAACCTATTTATCAATCTACATGACTATATTCAACCTAACTATATCTAGCCTAACTTAATTTAATATAATACAAAGTGGAGACGACAATACAAATGAAAACACGCATAATACTAGTTCATAGGAATAATTCTAAACTATCAAAAAAATCCCAAAATCGAAATAGAAAAAAAAAAAAATTCAAACAAATTAAATGGCATAAAACTGAACACGAAATAGAACACCATTTGTGAATATTGGTTCACTAACCTGTGGTAAGAGCGGCAACAACGCGGTTCTGTAGCGACTTGATCTTTTGGCTAATGTTCAGTAAAAACAATTACACTAAATCACAGACTATTCACCAAACAATCAGGCACCTCTCATCCGCTGGTTATTTTTTAATGAAATTATTAATCACTATCTGGATCACTGTTCAATCACTTACCTACGTCACTAAATTTTCTCTCTCGATATGTCCGTATAGCCAAAGCGGCATTTCTGTGACACTCCCCGTGTTGACGCCGTATGTATATCCGAACGTCAACTGACTGGCAACACCGGTGACAGCAGCCGCGGCCTATGGCTCGACTCGACCGCCATCTTAATACAATCTAACAAGCTAACGACAGCACAGCACATGTGGTGCTGCCTAATTTGATATAATTAATAAACCCAAGTCAAATCTAATATTCAGGACTATTATTAAAATGTTTGTTCCCTATAAAGAACAAAAGTGGCGACCGTGAAAGGACACCGATCGACTTCAATAATTCGAGTTCGACGAGTCCTTACCAAGAACTACATCAAGCCGAAGCGGATTTCTAAGAGAACAGAAGTCTAATTGTCGCGGAATATTCTACTAGAAGAAGGCATCCAGTTTAATTGGATTTCCTGCGGCGAAAACGAACAAGGTTGCAACGAGCCCACGCCTACCTAACCTACATACCCACGTGGCCACGTGGCGCATTGGAGGTGCCTACGTCCTGGAGCCGCCTAATCAGTTAAGGATAAAGCTGTGGAGCCTGGACACCTACCTGCTTGCTTGTTTGCCATCATTAACGTGAGCCCGTTCCTATCATTTTCTTTGTTCTGCCCTCTTTTATCTGTGTTCATACTTAAGAGGCCGTTTCTCTAAATGCTTGGTGATCATTATCAATCTATCTGGTGCTTGTGAAATTGCGTGCCTATTTTGTTTAGCTCTAAGCACTTTGCTTATCATTTAGAGGGAATCTGCACGCTAAAATCCTTTCACGCTTTAACGTTGTGATCTAATCTTTTCACTATTGCACGTGGTTTATCTAGTTCAAGTCGAGTAAGCCAAAAATATATTCACAACTTAAATACCTACAGTCAATCTAACGTTACCAAACAATCTATTTCTATTGATTGCAAGATTGTTTACCTATTGTAACCTAATATACCAAGAAAGATCTCTTCTGTCCCTCACTGCACGCCTATCGCAGTCAGCTGCTTATTTGCATGATGTTGATTCCAGCCTAAGCAGTCGTACTGGGTCAACCGCCTGCATCGCTTTGTTTCTGCGGGTGCCTGGCTTGAGTTGCGCTTATCGCCTGCTTCGCTGATAAGAAACCGGTTTCTGCGTGTGGGACTACGAAACGAGGAGCGTATCGTATACAATTTCACTATTTTGCTCCACTATTCCTTGATAATTTATCACAATGCCTACTGATTTAAATTTTAAAGACTTAAATGCAAAACGTGGGTCCATTAAAGGTCGGGTAACTAAATTTAAAATGTATTTAGACTCATTACGAACCCTTGACAGTGTTTCTGCTGTTGAAATAAATAGGCTTGCGATGAAGTTGTCAAGATTGGAAGCGTTATTCATTGAGTTCGACGGGTTGCAGAGTCAGATAGAAATACTTAACGAGTCTAAAGACTCATTACGAACCCTTGACAGTGTTTCTGCTGTTGAAATAAATAGGCTTGCGATGAAGTTGTCAAGATTGGAAGCGTTATTCATTGAGTTCGACGGGTTGCAGAGTCAGATAGAAATACTTAACGAGTCTAATCAAGATGTAGAATTAACTACTCGTGATCTAATTAAGCAAGATTTTGATACTTGCATCGCTATTGCCCAAAACTTAATTCAATTACACAGCTCCACCCCCAAACAACCAGAAGGTACTGCTAGTTGTTCTCACAGCAATGGTTGCCCTCATCATGAAAATGATGGATTCAATAATTTAGGTTTCAAATTGCCTACTATAAATATACCTAAATTTGACGGTACATACTACAAGTTGCTCCGTATGGTGTCGGACGTAAAAGAATAGCACCATCCCATATCTTCCCGTGGGTGTCGTAAGAGGCGACTAAGGGACTTACCAGAGAATGGGCAGCAGCGTTCTCTGCGGTTTCTAACAACCGTACTGCGATCGCCAACCCGCCTGCCAAGCGTGGCGATTATGGCAAAACCCCCCCAATGATGAGCGCAACAAAGAAATGGCCCCTAGTACCCGGCATCCCGTCTACCCTCGACTATGGTAGCGGTCGAGGTTACGGCGTGGCAAGGGGTGCGAAGAATCTCCGGACGGGATCAGGCTGCCTATACCGACGACTTGACCTGGCAACATACAACACGCGTACACTCCGGACCGACGAGAAGATAACGGAACTCGAAGAGGAATTGAGCAGGCTGCGATGGAGTATTGTGGGATTATCTGAAGTCCGAAGAGAGGGGGAGGATACGATAATCCTGAAATCCGGCAACCTGCTCTATTTCCGAGAGGGTGACCGGCAGTCCCAGGGTGGTGTTGGGTTTATCGTCCACAAGTCCCTCGTGAATAACGTGGTGAAGATCGAGAGTGTGTCGACCAGGGTGGCGTACCTTATACTCAGAATATCCTCAAGATATTCGCTGAAGGTCATACAGGTGTACGCCCCGACCTCGGCACACCCCGACGACGAAGTGGAGACCATGTATGAGGATATTTCTAAAGCCCTGCATGGTTTCAAAACTCACTTCACCGTTGTCATGGGGGACTTCAACGCGAAACTGGGCAAAAGAGACGGGGATGAGCTGCAGGTGGGGCAATTTGGGGTTGGACGTCGGAACCACCGGGGTCACCAACTGGCTAGTTTTATGGAGAAGGAGGGCCTCTATATGATGAACTCCTTCTTCAGAAAGCGTGAGCATAGGAAGTGGACCTGGCAGAGTCCCGATGGAGCAACTAAAAATGAGATTGACTTCATCATGTCAACCAAGAAGCAAATGTTCAATGATGTCTCTGTGATCAATTCGGTGAAAACCGGGAGCGATCACCGCATGGTAAGAGGCACATTGAACATCAATATAAAGCTTGAAAGGTCTCGACTGATGAAGTCTACGCTCCGTCCAGCACAAATCCAGATCCAAAACCCCGAGAGCTTTCAGCTTGAACTCCAGAATCGTTTCGAGTGTCTAGGAAGCTCAGTGGACGAATGCAACGATGGGTTCGTGGAAACTGTTCATACGACTGGGTCTAAGTTCTTCAAGACACGTCGTGCACAGAAGAATAAAAAACTCTCTGATCATA
Source organism: Noctua comes (assembly GCA_963082995.1). Lineage (NCBI taxonomy): Eukaryota > Metazoa > Arthropoda > Insecta > Lepidoptera > Noctuidae > Noctua > Noctua comes. The sequence continues at coordinate 1,724,812 of OY720293.1, forward strand.
CTCTCGAGCTCATGAAGGAGCGGCGCGAGATGATCCTGCAGTCTTCAGACGAGGCGTGGAAATACCGGCAGCTCAATAGACGGATCTCTAAATCCTTGAAACGCGACCTCCGCCGCTTTAATACCGAGCGTATTAAAGACGCTATTGAGCGGAATAAAGGCTCCAAGGTATTTTCAAGAGATCTGGCTATTGGGCAGAGCCAGCTCACGAAACTGAAGACCGACGATGGCAGGATCGTATCCGCCAAACCGGAGCTGCTGAGGGAGATCGAGAGTTTTTATGGGCAGTTGTACACTTCAACTAGCAAACCCGTTGCAAATCTAGCTAACGACCCAAGAGCTAGACTGACCCGACACTATACCGAAGACATTCCGGATGTCAGCCTGTACGAGATTAGGATGGCTCTGAAACAGCTTAAAAACAACAAGGCACCGGGTGATGACGGAATTACGGCCGAACTCCTGAAGGCAGGTGGAAAACTGGTACTTAAGGCCCTTCAGAAGCTGTTTAATTCCGTCATACTCGAGGGGAAAACGCCGCAGGCGGCAGGTGGTACTCTTCTTCAAAAAGGGCGACAATGCCCGGCTGAAGAACTATAGGCCCATCTCACTTCTAAGCCATGTCTACAAGCTGTTTTCAAGAGTCATCACGAATCGTCTCGCGCGCAGGTTTGACGATTTTCAGCCTCCCGAACAAGCCGGATTCCGAAAAGGCTTTAGCACCGTAGACCACATACATACGCTGCGCCAGGTTATACAGAAGACCGAAGAGTATAACCTGCCTCTCTTCTTGGCGTTTGTGGACTACGAGAAAGCCTTCGATTCGATCGAGACATGGGCTGTACTGCAGTCTCTCCAACGGTGCCAAATCGACTATCGGTACATCGAGGTGCTGAAGAGTTTGTACAAAAACGCCACCATGTCAGTCCGACTTCAGGACCAGACCTCGGAACCTATCCTTCTGCAGCGAGGTGTGAGACAGGGAGACGTCATATCTCCGAAACTGTTCACCGCTGCACTGGAGGATGTCTTCAAGGTTCTGGACTGGATAGGGCTAGGCATCAACGTCAATGGCGAGTACATCTCTCACCTTCGGTTTGCCGACGATATAGTGGTCATGGCTGAGACCATGGAGGACCTCAGTACAATGCTCGATGACCTCAGTAGAGCTTCCGAAAGAGTGAGTCTTAAAATGAACATGGACAAAACCAAAGTCATGTTGAATGCCCATGTAACATCCACTCCTATCAAGATCGGAGACTCTACACTCGAAGTTGTAGACGATTATGTCTACCTGGGACAAACGGTCCAGTTAGGTAGGTCTAACTTCGAGAAAGAGGTCAATCGTCGAATCCGACTCGGCTGGGCAGCGTTCGGGAAAGTGGCGTGGTATCTTCTCGTCCAACTTACCGCAGTGTCTCAAGACGAAAGTCTATGACCAGTGTGTGTTGCCAGTGATTACATACGGGACCGAAACGTGGTTGCTCACAATGGGCCTCATCAGAAGGCTGAAAGTCACCCAAAGGGCAATGGAGAGGGCTATGCTCGGAGTTTCCTTGCGTGATCAAATCAGAAATGAGGAGATCCGCAAGAGAACCAAGGTTACCGACGTAGCCCGAAGAATAGCCAAACTTAAGTGGCAGTGGGCAGGGCACATTGCTCGCAGAACGGATGGCCGATGGGGCCGAAAAGTTCTGGAGTGGCGACCGCGAACCGGAAGACGCTGCGTTGGAAGGCCTCCCACTAGGTGGACCGATGACCTTGTAAAGGTTGCAGGAATCCGCTGGATGCGAGACGCACGGGACCGGTCAATGTGGCGACACTTGGGGGAGGCCTATGTCCAGCAGTGGACGTCTTTCGGCTGAAATGATGATGATGATGATGATACTACAAGTGGCTGGAATTCAAAGAGAGCTACTCTTCATTGATCCATGATAATCCTAAAATAAAAAATATTCATAAATTCCACTACCTCAGCTCTTATTTGGAGGGTGAAGCTTCGCGAGTTCTAAGCAATCTGGAGGTTTCTGATAAGAACTACATAGAAGCTTGGTCACTTCTCTGCAGCCGGTTTGACAATAAGAGGCAACTAATTAATAATCATTTAAAATCCCTATTTACAATTGAGTCAGTTCGCGAAACTGATAAGTCTCTTAGATACATTATTGATCATGTGACTAAAAACTTACGTGCCCTCTGCACTCTAGGACTCCCCACTGACAAATGGGATGTCCTAATCATTCATCTTCTGGCGGCAAGGTTAGACAACAGTACTAATTACAAATGGGAAGAAGACCGTAACAATATTTCTGAAATACCAACACTTGATGAGTTTTTCTCATTTTTTAAAAATTGTGCAAATGTTCTTGAGACTGTTAACAAAAACAAGACAGACAAAACAGCTGGAGCAAAACAAGAACCTCACAACCCAGCCTCTTATCATAAGAATATTACACAGACTAAATCACTAGTTGCTACGTCTAAGGAATCCTCCTCGTCTCCTCGAAATCCCTTGGAGTGTGTAGTATGCTCAGGCAAGCATCGCGCATACGAGTGCCCCACATTCAAGTCTAAGACACCTGAAGATGGGAATTCCATTGTTGCAACTCTAAATTTGTATCACAATTGTCTGAGGCCTGGTCACAATACTCAATCTTGTAGGCTCCCCGGTTCTTGTAGGACATGTAAACAAAAACACAACTCACTACTTCACTTACCTGAGTCAATCTCATCCGTCCCAAGCCAATCTACATTTGTAGTCATGTTTGCATTGTCCTCCCCAGAGGTTCTTTTGTGCACCGCTACGGTGCGACTAACTAATCCAAAAACTAACAAAACTATTCGCGCTAAGGCTTTACTTGACAGCGGGAGCCAATCATCTTTCATCACTGAGCGTGTGAAGCGAGAACTAGATTTGACTCCTCAGCCATCAAATGTCAGTATTGTAGGCATAGGTAATAACTCCCTAGACCTAAACCCAGAGCGCTGTTTTATAAAACTCCATTCTAATGCAACTTCATTTGAAGTTGTAATGTGCTGTCTAGTATTGAAAACTATAATTGATGACTTGCCCAAGCATCATTTCGATATTAGTTCACTAAACCTAAACGACTTTGAGCTTGCAGACCCCAGCTTCAACGAACATTGACATGCTTATCGGCTCAGATTTGTTTTGGGACTTGATTGGTTCCAAACAGCAGGCCCTAGGTTCCAATAAACCTAAGCTTCGAAGCTCTAAGCTCGGATGGCTCATCGCAGGTCCTGCGCCTATTCAAAGTCGCACTCCCCCGGCTAAGTCTGTAGTTTGTAATTTTCTCCTAAAAACTGAAAATCTCACTGACATACAGGAGGAGCTATCTAAATTCTGGGAGCTGGAAAGCGTACCTAAAATCCAACCTCTCTCAGAGGAACAAACGCTTTGCGAAAGGCACTATCTATCCACTACTTGCCGTGAAACGGACGGTCGTTTTTGCGTAAGCATTCCACTAAAGGACGGACTCGATTGTTTAGGAGAGTCCTACTTTATAGCAAAAAAAGGTTCTTCAGTTTAGAAGCTAGATTTAAAAAAACCCAGATTTGAAGAAAATGTACTCTGACTTCATTCATGAGTACGCTAACCTAGGTCACCTTTCCGAATCTACGGAGACTAAACCCTCTAACTCGTATTTTCTTCCTCATCATCCAGTCATACGAGAGAAAAGTGAGTCTACCAAACTAAGAGTGGTATTTAACGCTTCGAAACCTACTACTTCCGGTCTATCGGTTAATGACCTCCAAAGGGTAGGCCCCCCAATTCAAGATTCATTGTTTAACATTCTTCTGCGATTTCGACAACATCGCTACGTCCCGTCGGGAGATATAAGGAAGATGTATCGATCGGAACCTCCAGCTCATACTATGGCGCGATAATGAAGACGAAAGTCTTCGTACTTTAAAGCTAAACACGGTAACTTACGGGTTTGCAAGCTCTAGCTTTCTTAGTACAAGGTGCATCTGGCAGGTCGGTGAGGAGTGCTACGACACTAGAATTAAAACTATTATTCAAAGAGATTTTTATTGCGATGATCTCTTGACTGGGGCTGACACTGAAGAAGAGCTCCGTTATATTCAGCGCTCGGTCTCTAATGAACTTTCTAAAGGCTGTTTCCCACTCAGAAAGTATCGATCCAACTTACCTAATCTTCCATCTTCAGACTCTATGAATTCTAAAGATCTAATTATAAGTAGTGCCTCTAGTACCCTTGGTATCGGCTGGTCTTCTCAAGCCGACTATATTCACTTACCTCTCGCCTATGCACCAGACAATATCTTCACTAAAAGAAGTATTTTGTCGTCAACCTTTAAAATCTTTGACCCCTTAGGCTTACTGTCCCTTTGCACTATTAGCGCAAAAATATTACTCCAGAAACTTTGGTCCGAAAAAATAGATTGGGATGAACCCGTTCCCTACTCTATCCAAGTTGTTTGGGAAAAAAATTGTCAACAACTTAGCACTCTATCGTGTCTTAAGGTCCCAAGACAAGTATGTGCTAATAATTCATGTGAAGTCGAGCTTCATTGTTTTTGTGATGCTTCGCAGTTAGCCTACGGAAGCTGTGTCTACCTCAGATCTCTAGACATGGACGGCAACGTGCATGTCAACCTACTGTGTGCCAAGGCCCGTGTAGCTCCCGTCAAGGCATGCACTATCCCTCGCTTAGAGCTTTGTGGTGCTCTACTAGGTGCCGAATTGAGCTCTGCTGTCAAAAAGGCTCTTACAATAAATCTAAAGCGCTGCGTCTTCTGGACTGACTCTAGTGTTGTGTTGGGTTGGCTAAAATCACCTCATAAAACTAAAACCTTTGTAGCTAATCGAGTAGCGGCTATAGGTGAACTCACCGACCTTAACGCTTGGCGTCATGTTCCCACTAGCGTGAATCCCGCAGACCACGCGTCACGAGGTGTGGAACCCCAAGATGTCGAAGGTTTGGGTCTATGGTGGCAGGGGCCTAAATTTCTTAAGGAACCTGAACCATCGTGGCCTTCTCTGTCAGCTGGAAGGGTAGTTGACCTGCCTGAATTGAAAGCGTTGCCCGCTTTGGTGGCAGAGGATGCACCTTTGGTGCCCTTCGTAAAGTTCGAAAAGTACTACAAATTAGTAACGTTACAAAGAGTATATGCCAGGGTCTACAGATTTATTTATAATTGTAAAAATCCTACTAATAAGCTAACGGGATGGATGTTTCTAGTTCATGAACTTGTAGGGTTACAAGTTCATGAACTAGAAACATCCATGACTGTTCTCACTAAAATAGCGCAAACAGAATCCTTCAAAAACGAAATAAGCCACCTAAAATCCAGTAAACCACTCAAAACTAATACTCACCTGTGCTCATTAAATCCCTTTGTAGATGATGTAGGTCTACTTCGTGTTGGAGGACGCATTGATGCGTCTGCCTACCCTTACGATAAAAGACATCCCATTGTTCTAAAATCTGATCAATATTTAACAAAACTAATTTTTCAATCTAGACACACTCAGCTCTTGCATGCTGGACCAAAGCATTTACTTACTCTCTTCTATCCGTGAGCGCTACTGGCCTATAGGAGGTCGCAAGCTCGCTAGAGACGTAGTAAGAAACTGTTTTGTCTGTCGTCGCTTCAAGGGGACTACAATGACCAATATAATGGGAAACCTACCCACTGATAGAGTAGAACCCGACTTCCCGTTCAGTACTGTTGGCACTGACTTTGCCGGTCCTTTTCTTATAACCGATCGCAAAGGACGAGGATGCAAAATAACTAAATGCTATTTATGCATTTTCGTTTGCTTTAGATATAAATGCCTTCATCTAGAAGTCGTAAGTGAGCTATCTAAAGATGCTTTCATACAAACATTAAAACGGTTCATTGCCCGCAGAGGAGTGCCTAAGATTATTTACTGCGACAATGGCCGTAATTTCGTTGCTGCTGCCAAGGAGATTGGCAACTTTCTACAGTCTCATAATGACTCTATATTTGACTTTGCTGCTAGTCGAGGCATTGAATTTCGTTTCTCTCCCGTATACGCTCCTCATTTCAATGGTCTAGCGGAGGCCGGCGTCAAATCAGCGAAGTTTCATCTGCACAGAACAATAGGTCATTCTCACCTAACATTTGTGGAATTGACTTCTGTATTTACACAGATAGAAGCTATCCTAAATAGCCGACCCCTTTGTCCTTTAAGCCCGTCCCCCAACGATTTCCAGCCTCTTACCCCAGCTCACTTTTTGATCGGTAGACAAATGACAGCGCTCCCCTCACCGAGCTACTTGGATTCCAGCATGAATCGGCTCAACCGGTTCCAGCGCCTAGAACAAGCCAAGCAGCACTTCTGGAAAAGATGGTCTTCAGAGTATGTCTCCGAGCTTCAACAAAGGACCAAGTGGCGAGTGAAGTGCCGGGATCTCAAGCTCGACGATCTAGTTCTAATCAAGGAAGCCAACACGCCACCTCTCTGCTGGCGCCTGGGAAGAGTAAGCCGTCTCTACATTGGCTCAGACCAGACATCTAGAGTAGCTGATATAGCTACAGCTCAAGGCACCATTAAAAGAGCCCTTAATCGTCTGGTTTTACTTCCAACCTCCGAGATAAATGAAGCTTGAAAGCTGTATTAGAGCTTTCAACGGCCGGGAAGATGTTGACGCCGTATGTATATCCGAACGTCAACTGACTGGCAACACCAGTGACAGCAGCCGCGGCCAATGGCTCGACTCGACCGCCATCTTAATACAATCTTACAAGCTAACGACAGCACAGCACATGTGGTGCTGCCTAATTTGATATAATTAATAAACCTAAGTCAAATCTAATATTCAGGACTATTATTAAAATGTTTGTTCCCTATAAAAAACACCCCGTAAATTAAAACCATGTCGGTGTATTCCGAAGCTGTGTAGGTGTAACGATGCATGATTATTACCTACAAAGAATACACGAAAACACAATAAAAACTAAGAGTCTAATCTCGCACAATTTACTTAACTACTTAATTCGATACCTATTAAAATGTTACGTGTCCTGTCACTAAAATAAAGCGCCCAATTCGCACTTATGATAACTAACAAATCACACGCGAACGCGGGCGCCGGGTACTTCAAAGGAGGCGCGGCGAGGCGGGCAAAGAAAGTATGTCCTGCGGTACTCGTGCGCTTACGAAGCGATGACGCGTGGATCGTCACAGCATTGCAGCGACACACTGACCTACATTTGTAGTTTCAAGTTTCGACAAGAAAGTGAAGTACAAACAAACCAAATTACATTTATCTCTTTCGCACTTACTAAATTTTCTATTAATACAGTGCATAGTTCAACTTCCGCATGCTAACTCCGCTAACTCTGAGGATACCCTTTATGACTCTTATTGGCCTGGTTTAAGGTATAATTTGCAGTAAATCAAATTTAAAAACGAATTTGGCGAAAGTTTTTAAATAGCAAGTTGGCAACGTGTCTTAAATGATTTGATGTTTTACCGATGCGCGGGTCGTTAACCTGTTAGTCCTTCCTTAAAATCAGATACATCATGTAGCAAATGTTGAAGATGAAAATTAATTTCCTGTCACTAAACTACTTGATATATTCAAATGATTTTTTGTATGTATATTGGTCTTGAGATATGCGAAGTTTAATTTATTATCGTATTGTCATCACCACTCTGTATACACGATTATTTTTTACATCGTTCTGGAGCTGAAACACAGTAACTCCACTCGAGTAATAGTTAGGCTGACCGCAGAGTTGAGTCACGACAGTCTTAAGACAGACTTGTCTCACATAGACAAGTCTGTCTTAAAACTACAATCGTTAGTCTGACTTGTCGCTAGGGTTGCCAACCGTACTCTAAAATAGAGTATTGTACTCTATATCATGTAGGCGTACTCTCTAATCTATAACACTAATAGAGTACGCTAAAATACTCTTTTTACACAATGTTTACTATACTAGTTCCAGTCATGTAATATTATGCAAACCCATTATCATGACCAAAAAAATTTACGAAGACTAAACATACACATGGACAGTTTATATTCGGAAGTTATAATTTTAAAAGAACTCCAAGGTGAATTGTTAAATAACAGATTTTACGCAAAAGTCCATTGCAGAAAAATGGAAATTTATTTAAAAAAAATGTCCTGACTAATTTGTTTGTTTAAAAAAAAATATTTATTACTTTCTGTGAAGAAATAGTCTGTCTTAAGACTATCTTGACTCAAGTCTGCGCTCAGCCTTATTATCAATGGCAATGTTATTTTTTTTTTAAGACATCTATTAAAGAAGTTGGAAAATTATTTTTTTTTTCTGTCATTCGAGTTAAATCTTAGTAGGGACTTCCACTATTTCATTCATAAACGCAATATCGTACGCGATCCGCTGGATAATGACGTAGCGCGGCACAGCTGTGCGTGTCGTCAATGGACGTCGGACGAATTTGATATCTGACTGCAAGTAGGTAGGTTTCAGGTACGATTTAGGTTGGTGTAAGTTCGTTTACCTACATCATCTCTCGTTCGTATCAGAAGCACGTGTTCACCACTATCACAGTCATCTCTTTGTAAACGAGAGAAATTAATTGGCATTTAATTCACCACTCTCGCATCACGAAATCACTAGTAGGTACTCGTACCTATTCAACTAGACACCGACACGACGACAGTACGCTTGGGAGTAAGGCCTTGAATCGAGTGTCGACCTGTCGACCAATTGAACCTACCTACCATATATTCATAAAATAATACTGCTTAAAACATTTCTTTTGCGGCAATGCTGGCGGCTGCTACAAAGGCGGGCAATTCGCACAGAAAAGCGAATCGTTTCGACTGTCGAATAGAGTTCATTACAAGTTGGAGGTATTGGAGGTATTAGGTTGGAATTAAGACCTTATTTTCATAACGTTAACCGTGTAATTCGGTTGTGCATCTTTGTAACAGTCAGATCGGACACGAGGCAATAGGTTTCTCAGAATATTTTTTAGTAAACTGCGTACATTACTTTTAGGTACCTAGTTTGGTAAAATTTCTAATTTTCACCGTTTACGGTTAAGAAATAAATTCTAAATTCACTTTTCGTATTTTTATTTGTGTACCAACTTATCTATCGCGTATGTATTTTTATTTTATTTATGTTTATGTATCTAACGCGGCGGATCTTTTGTTTTCGAGACGGCGAAGGCTGTGCTGAAGGCACACTAGCGGATGAACTAATTAGATAGATACTTACATACCTACCTACACGACGTCAGTAACAACCACGTTGTTGCTACTGCAGATACCTAGGTACAGCAAGCCAAGTTAATTAGTTTACATCGCACACGTCGGTAACTGTCATTGTACGAGCCGGTAATGTTCATACAGCCGCTCAATATTATTGTGTGAGTAAACATATTGTACCCTACACGGGGTTTATTTTTTTATCTTTACCCTTGTCGGGTACACTGGTAAAAATAATATAAACGGGTTTATAATAAAGCCCAACATTTTATACTAACTTAACATGGTAACCATAGCCGATTGGTGTAAGCGCTTGCGTTAGCTAGTGATCTAACCTCGACGAAGTGAGTTCGAACCCAACTGAGGAATTATTTTTGCTACTTTTTACTTTTTGTTTTTTAATAAATTTATTTTGTGGCCAATAAAATAACTCAAGTAAAAAGTAATTAAATATAGCCAATGAAATAATTTGATTTTTTTTAGATAAACATTGGTATTGTTTGCTTAGCTTATCGCTTGGGTCATTAGCAAATTTTCCGTCTCGTTTCTTCCAATATGTTCCTTCCTTATATTGGTTGTTTTAAGGTTCAATTTGGTTGGGGCTGTGTGTTAGAAAAAAAAACTTGTGTGGCCGATACAATGATTTAATACGAACTGGTTTTAAACATTCATAGGCTATCCAGATAAGACGTTCGAATGAGTAAAACACTGTTGTTTACCTGTTTTTTTGACAAAGACAAAGTTTTTTATTGGTAAGGATTGACGAAAATAATTTGTCAAAGTAGGTATGCATATAAACTGAATCAAAGTAAAATTAGAGGTGAAGTGAATCAACATGTTAGATAGTAAGAAATTATGACAACTTCTAATCGCATAACAATAACATCACTTCACCATACTTTCAATATTTTACGAGTTGTGGTTTTAAAAAAGTTTTATACCTACCTACTTATTACTAAGTTTTGTATTTGTTCAAATTTGCTTAACAAATATGAACATTATTTGGCTAAAAATAAGATTCATGTTCGTCTACTAATTAAAATAAATTCGACTAATAATGAGTCTGCATTCCTTCGTTTTCTATTACTTCTTGTAACCTTCTGCTCATGAGATCTCACAGTTTGTAAGCACATTTTTATGCGGGTGGACAAGAAGGGATCAGCCTTGTGCCTTGCCACGATGTCGTAGTGTCGAGTCAATGAATTTGCCTTTGGTTTTGGCCTAAGATGTTCTACGTTTCCAAAATCCGTATATCGACGGACCCATAACTGCACGGTTCTCCCCTGTGGATAAAAACAGTATTTATAATACTTATAATTATAATACTTATAATATTTTAATACTTATAATAATAGCTAATATTATAATAAATAAACACTATATTTTTATACTATATATTATGACAGAGAATGGAGTAGGAGGAACGCTAATCCCAAATATCGGCGCCATCCGCCATATTGTCTTCGTGTGACATGATTCTTTTGTTGATAGATAGGTAGTTGGGTAGTTTAAATCACACACAATACTTGACTCAAACTTCAAACGTTTATTTCTATTAAACCATTTACAAGTTGAGCCACCCGTTCGCAAACATGATTGTTCATAAGGAGAAGAACGGGCTAAGAAACTCCTTACACACTCTTTTAATTCGTGTTACAGTTCTCATTTACACAACGTAATATTGTTCACTTCAAAAACCACTTCATTTCTATACTTCTATTGTTTTCTAATCGCGAGCTAACTAACTCGACTTCTCGTTGTACCTACGCGTGTTCTCTCTGTCCGGGCGGAAGTACCACACCGCCGGTACAGTAATTTATAACATAGTAAGTTCATTAAACCTTACAAACAATACTAGAATACTTCACAATTAATTACTCTAATAATTAAACGATGCCAATATTCATAAATCAAAGGCATTATTGAGTTAAAACTAATTAGTGGCTTCATTACTTTTTACAACAATGGGATCTTGCTTAAAACCATTTCTGGCAGATCAAAGGATTTAATACAAACAGGTCTTTCACTAATACATTGCTCTGTAAAATAATCTTGTTACTTTTTAGTTTGTAATTAGTTACAGAAACTGATTTAGTTGTAGTTTCAAATTATAAATTGAGTTATTGATCATTAAAATCGTATTCGGCGCCATCTTCCACAATATTGTGGGATGTTGCCTCAAAACAAATCTTAGTGTTAAATGTGCAATTGTTAAAATCCCAATTGTCAAATATTTGCTTGTCTTAATTTTAATTATAGTTCTAGCTAGACTTTCGTTTAATAAATTAATCTTCAGAAGATCTTATCACGAGTTCGTGATAAGATCTCAGTACTAGTTAATACAGAGACCATTAGATGGCGCTTATCTCTTCTGTCAATCGATACAGGTCATTGTAATAATTGTTCTTGGAACCCACAGATGGCACGATCAATATTATGATGGATGAGACATTATAAGTTGGTTATTAATTAAATTAACTAATATTCTTAGCAGATAGACGCTCTTGCGGCGACACGGCCATTCTGATCGGTGGTGCGCGCTCTGCACCTGCCGCCGCCGTCACTTTATGGAATTTCGTGGTTGTTATCTGAAATAGTGGAGATAAATTTTGTCGGCAGATTATTGTTACTTTTATTATCCTACAATGTTCATTGAGATGTAGGATTTGGTAACAGAAAGTTTCAGTCAACATAGAAAGCTTGTAATAGATCTGACATCTATTCAGTTTTCTTCATATTTAAAATTAAATGCATTTATGAATCACCTAGACACATGCACAGTTTCAGACTTAAAGCTGCTTGCAATTTTTATTTAAATTTATTGATGATCAGCTGTTAGCTGAATAAAATAATGTTGCCTGGTTTATTCAATAACATTTATTACATTGAGTTTATTGATATTGTTTGATCAGCTACTAGCTGAATAGAATATTGTTGCCAATATTATCCAACAACATTAATTGTATTGACTTTATTGCTATTGTATGATCAGCTACTAGCTGAATAGAATATTGTTGCCAAAATTATCCAACAACGTTAACGTTAATTAAATTGTTAATCTTAGTATGAGTTAGGTTTTTAGAACCTCGTTTTACTAGATTCATCTTAAATAAAATTATTGATTGCTTTACATAATCTGTAATTTGTATTTGGTAAGTGTAGTGAAAGTAGCATGTTTTTATTTGTTCATTCTCACGGGAAGGTAATGCTCTGTGATAGACACAAAGTCTTGGATTTGACAGGATAAAAGGATAGGATCAGGAACACCGCTCTGTGATAGACACAAAGTCTTTGATTTGACAGGATTAAAGGATAAGGAGTTTAGGACCATTGCTCCGTGACAGGCACGAAGTCTTTGATTTGACAGGATATAAGGAACCAGGCTCTGGGCGGTTTGTCCGCCGTGGACCCAGCAGGATAACATGAGAGTATTGTTTATTAGATGCCTCCACGGCCGCTAATAGTTTGTTATTTTCATTATCAGTTGCCTCCACGGCCGCTGATAGGATAGTTTCATGTGTTATGTTCATTATCAGTTGCCTCCACGGCTGCTGATAGGATAGTTTATCATGTGTTATGTTCATTATCAGTTGCCTCCACGGCTGCTGATAGAATATTTTGTCATGTGTTATGTTCATTATCAGTTACCTCCACGGGTGCTGATAGGATCGTTTGTTATGTGTTATGTTCATTATCAATTGCCTCCATGGCTACTGATAGGATTGTTTGGCATTTGTTGTGTTCGTTATCAGTTGCCTCCACGGCTGCTGATAGGATCATTTGTCATGTGTTGTGTTCATTATCAATTGCCTCCGTGGCTACTGATAGGATTGTTTGTCATTTGTTGTGTTCATTATCGGTTGCCTCCACGGCGGCTGATAGGATCGTTTTTCATTTGTTGTATTACTCATTGAGCTAATTGTTTCCTCCATGGATACCAATAGCTGGTTGTGAGTTTTATTATTTTTTTACTTTATTAGTTACTGTTAGGAGTACTAATACTTTGTTATTATTATTGTTAGTAGTTGCTTACAATTGGCAGGATTACAAAAACAAAAATGGATACACAACACAATACTCATCACGCATGAGCATCACGTGGGTAGGTTGATTTGGCTATTGTCTTAAGCCTATTGATGTAACACTGTAGGTATCAGTGAAGTGTAGCAAGTAGTTTGAAAACTCCTCACCTTTTATGTTAGCTTATGCTGTGTAGACACTGAAACAGTTATCCTTGGTTGGCTGTTTCCATGCTGTTCCTCATTGTATAGCTGGCGACACGGTCATTTGTTCACCAGGCTACAGTCCATGAAGCTGGTTGTTTTTGAAACTGTTGGTCGAATCACATATTTAAGTGATCTCGCTCCACTGTCATTTGCTGAGGTGGTGGTCAACAGGTGGAATGTTGCCACTTTGCATTAAAATAAATTGTATTGGTTGGCTAAAACCAATTGTGATATGCATTGGTAAGCCAGCTTATTCTCAAAGGTGTTCTTATTGACGGTGGTCTAGTACTTCCACACTTGATGTCATCACTATCTTGAGAGTGACTGGGTGCATAGTTTTAGAAGACTCAAGTTCCTTATAGTTGCTTTCAATTTTGTTTCAATTTCTTTGATAGTAGGTTATCATTTCCTCTATTATAAGACAATTGCCTGGAACCTGAAATGTGAGAAGTCATGCAAGTAAATAACATAACATCACGCCTATAATCCCCGAAAGGTTAGGTAGAGGTGTGCCTAATAGTACACCCACATTTTACCAGTTATGTTTAAGTACAATGTAATAGGGGGCGAGCCTATTGCCAACAACTGGGCATAAATCAATAATCTGGGTTTTATCTATGGGCCTCAGTTGCCTGCCAATAAAATGATTGATTGATTGATAAATCCAGACGCTGTGGCTGCTACTGAGCAATTCCTAATCGAAAAACCCAATAACACTTTGCCCCACCTGGGAATCGAACGCAAGACATCGTGCTCAGCAGGTGTGCTTGCAACCACTAGACCAAGGAGGTAGTTAGTGCAGGTAAATAAAGTGCAAGAAAACATGTCCAACATAACATCACACCTGCAATCCCTGAAGGGTTAGGCAGAGGTGAAAATAATACATCCACACTTTGCCAGTCATGCCTGAGCCTCTTGTTTAGCGATATTGCTATTTGCCATTAATATGATTGTCTGGGCTACTACTGAGCAATTCCTGATGGAAAAACCCAATGACACTTTGCCAGACCTGGGAATCCAATCCAGGCCCTCATGCTTTAATAATAAGGCTCATGACCACTGGACCAACAAAGCAGTCCTACTAGTGTTTAAATTAGTTGGAGTGATAAGTTGTAAAGTAGGTAATCAATTGTTTTGAAATAATTATTTACTTAGATTAAGTTAATTAAACTAAGATGGGAAAGTTAAACTGATCAGAAATACTTTAAAAACTATTGGTTGTGTAATTACACCGACAAAACATTCTTGTTTTAACATATTGAAAGCTTTGCTTTCTGTTGATTTATCGCACTAAGATTTCATAGTCACAACTTGTTGAACTAAAACTTGTTTGTCATTTCATTGAAAAGCCCTAAACGTTGCACTTAATGCAAACAATATCTGATTGTGAGACATAAGCCTACAGTGTGAATGTCAAATGTGACTAAGTTCAAATAAAAATTAATATTGTCTATTGAATGTTTGTAGTCACTGCGAATGAAAAGTCAAATACAAGATTTAAAATTTGTTGATACCACTTAGTTAATTATTTGGTAATGCAAGTAATTAAAAAGTTAAATCTGATTCATGAGTTCAGTTTCTAACACATCATTACTGGATTTCAATAATTACATTGAGCTCTTAGTAAATGAATTAAATGGAGTGATTAAAGCTGTTGTGTTAACTTATTATTTCACATCCACAGGTGTCAAGTTAAAGGTGGCAAGTTAAAGGTGGCTTTAACCTAGCCAGTGTGTGATGTGACTAGATAAAATATTGTTAACTGTAAATATCTACAGTAACAAAATACTAAAATTTATAAAAGCAAAATACTTCCCGGGATTGATGTGGGTATCCAGCAGCAGGTTTATTTATTGTTATGCTTTCCCGGTGTCCAATCTTTATTCTGCTGTTCGGTCATTCTGTGCTGTTAATGTTAGTCATTTTGAGTGCACTATTAAGTTGTCCGTCACATACAACTTCATTGTTTGTTTAGAGATGTTGCATTTTCATAATGTGTTCTTAGGGTCTGACTTGGGTTGTGTGTTCAAGTTGCAGTAAGCCATAATATTATCATGTTAATGACTGTCAGCCACTTGGATAAAAATGCAGCCAACACTTTGACTGTCATAGTCTGCAGTATCTTCCTGTCCATTGCCACTTAACACCGTACATTGGCTGTGGCAGCAAAGTCGCTCGCTCTTGGAAAGCATCATGTTTACGATTCATCAAGTCTTAAGGCACGCCCTCGGCCATGACCATGCAAGTAGGTTTCGCAGTTCCATGTAAGTCTTCGGATGTCCGGCATGCATGAGCAGCGCGCAAGAGTTATCACCTCTTCTGATATTATGACAGAGAATGGAGTAGGAGGAACGCTAATCCCAAATATCGGCGCCATCCGCCATATTGTCTTCGTGTGACATGATTCTTTTGTTGATAGACAGGTAGTTGGGTAGTTTAAATCACACACAATACTTGACTCAAACTTCAAACGTTTATTTCTATTAAACCATTTACAAGTTGAGCCACCCGTTCGCAAACATGATTGTTCATAAGGAGAAGAACGGGCTAAGAAACTCCTTACACACTCTTTTAATTCGTGTTACAGTTCTCATTTACACAACGTAATATTGTTCACTTCAAAAACCACTTCATTTCTATACTTCTATTGTTTTCTAATCGCGAGCTAACTAACTCGACTTCTCGTTGTACCTACGCGTGTTCTCTCTGTCCGGGCGGAAGTACCACACCGCCGGTACAGTAATTTGTAACATAGTAAGTTCATTAAACCTTACAAACAATACTAGAATACTTCACAATTAATTACTCTAATAATTAAACGATGCCAATATTCATAAATGCAAAGGCATTATTGAGTTAAAACTAATTAGTGGCTTCATTACTTTTTACAATAATGGGATCTTGCTTAAAACCATTTCTGGCAGATCAAAGGATTTAATACAAACAGGTCTTTCACTAATACATTGCTCTGTAAAATAATCTTGTTACTTTTTAGTTTGTAATTAGTTACAGAAACTGATTTAGTTGTAGTTTCAAATTATAAATTGAGTTATTGATCATTAAAATCGTATTCGGCGCCATCTTCCACAATATTGTGGGATGTTGCCTCAAAACAAATCTTAGTGTTAAATGTGCAATTGTTAAAATCCCAATTGTCAAATATTTGCTTGTCTTAATTTTAATTATAGTTCTAGCTAGACTTTCGTTTAATAAATTAATCTTCAGAAGATCTTATCACGAGTTCGTGATAAGATCTCAGTACTAGTTAATACAGAGACCATTAGATGGCGCTTATCTCTTCTGTCAATCGATACAGGTCATTGTAATAATTGTTCTTGGAACCCACAGATGGCACGATCAATATTATGATGGATGAGACATTATAAGTTGGTTATTAATTAAATTAACTAATATTCTTAGCAGATAGACGCTCTTGCGGCGACATATATATACACTATGTTTATTCAATATACTTATATATACCTAATTAATATTACTTATAATAATACAATACATAAATATAAGATATACACTGACATTAGCAAACATTATAATCTATTTTTATTTACGTTATTCAAAGGCTTTTCTTTAATCTGTCTAAGGGCTAGATCAAGCTAATTTTAGACCAAGCTAATTTTATCATAATCATCATACGATTACAAATTTAAAAAAGAAACTATAATAATTCAGTTATGATAATATATTATTGTAACTATGGTAAGTATTGCACTTAAGTTACATTAATTATTTATTCCTAGTAAACATCCCTTTCAATGTTTACTAGGAATAAAGAGAATAGAGGAGTTAGTTATAGTGAAGTAGGTATAATATCAACGTAATATCTAACTGTTACTCACCGATATCATTAAGCGCCTTGTAATTTCACTTCTCATCGATACGCTAATCGATGACAATTCAAATTAAGTCAGCCCAAAATTTGGCGACGAGTTTGGCTCTTTCAGTAGCGTCCTGTGATGCATTTCACAGGAGCAAACAACAGGGCAGGCAGGACACGATATAAAGTGTCCTATCGTTTGTTAGGCAGCACCACATTTACACTCACAATTTCACATAATATAGATACGTTTTGCTCATCCAAAACAACGATTTCCACCTCTTTGAACATTGAGAAATGTTTTTTTTTTTCAATTTATTTTATTTATTTATTTATTTATTTATAACAGCTTAGCCTATCATTACAGGGTTTACCCTAATGCGACAGGTAAGAAATTAAACTAATATACTAAACTATATACTTACAATAAAAATAAAAATAAACAATACAAAAATTAAAAACTAACAACATTATTAACATATAACATAATACAAACAGCATAACATAATTACTTACGTAAACATAGTACAAACCTAAACAAACACAATTCACTTACATTAAAGAATAAAATAAAAATTAAGTATTATTTTGCTTGTAGCATAATATAAATAGTAATACCTTTGCAAATTCACTCCAACAACATGTAAATACATCGATCTGAGTTTGCAGGTCGTTGATGCTACGGATAGCTCTGGTAAGGGGTGCCTTGGCAAGCAGGTTAGTTCTAGCATGTTGCATGGTTGGATCCACAGAAATAAAACAACACACATGCTCAAGAGTAGTCATAGTATAATGTACTCTGTGAGAGTAGTAATCAATAAACTCAGTAATGCAAATACTCGTAGATTGACAACTAAGAACGCTCATTTTTTATAAATGAAGGTGTTTGAAAACAATATTTTTAAATTGTCGGTAGTTGTTGTCTAAACAGTCAAAATCAAATGCCTGAGAGTTCAATGTTTGTCTCAAACGTTGGAATCGTTATAAATTCTACTTTAAGTAATGTTTTAACAAAATAATGAATACAAAAAGAAAAAGAATATTATTATTGCATGCATGATTTGAACTTACGGCTTCTCGTTCAGTGACCAAAGACGATAGCCATTGCGCCAGGATTGCTATAGCAACATTATGCAAAATATTATATCTCCTTCAGCATCATAAGTGAATGATGACTATATATTAGTATATGGTAATAGATGTGCCACACGCACACTAATAAAAACCGAGCTCGCTCGTTTTATTTTGTGTTTGTGTGCATAACTATGACTTCACCCACACATATAAACTGTAAACCAAATACTTGGTTCAATTGTACCTACCCGCGACAATAATAAATCGTTTGATTCCGCATTCATGACCATTGTTCGATCTAAATTGCGTTTATGTTTACGTACATAACAGTTAAATAACTCAAATTTTTCCTTCATACTTTCTACGGGCTTAGGACCGTCGCGTCAGTAATACATTTTAGGTCTAACTATGTACCTGCTTACTTTGTAAGTATTCTTTTATTCTCAAGAAAAAATATTGCAGGCGCAGGCGTATTTAAAATATTGGAGCTATCTACAAACATAATCAACATAAAACTAAGGCTAAGGGCATAAATTAGATAATTACACTTCCCTGTATCGAAGCAACTGCTCAAAATTGAGTCCACTTCGCTCGATACATAGACGGGCACGTTTCATTAGATTGTCTTTTAATTTTCCTAATGTGTCTCTGTCACTTTTCAAAATATTAAATGCGTCCACTATCGCACTTCGTAACTCATCTCGAGTAGTACGCTCCTCGAAATAAACAAGTCTTTTAATTTCGGACTACAAATAAAAATCCAATGCTGATAAGTCAGGGCTCCTTGCGGGCCAAGCCACAGGGCCACCACGACCTATCCACTGCTCACCAAACTCACTGTTTAGGTACGCACGCACTGAAGTAGCAAAATGGGCAGGGCATCCATCATGCTAGTAGAACATACCGCGTAAATATGCTAGAGGCATATCGTCTAGCAACTCCGGTATCACGGTTTGCAACATATCTAAATAAGAACCACCAGTCAGGTGAGCTTCAATAAAAATAGGCCCTATTATTTGGTCGTTAATAATGCCTGCCCAAACATTCACGCTGAATCTAACCTGATGGTTATCTTCGCGAATGAGGTGCGGGTTTAAAAACGACCAATAATGTTTGAATAGACTCGGTTGGGACTTTATAATTAAACTAGTGGACTGTATAAAATAGGTGTAATG
Organism: Noctua comes; assembly: GCA_963082995.1. Taxonomy (NCBI): domain Eukaryota; kingdom Metazoa; phylum Arthropoda; class Insecta; order Lepidoptera; family Noctuidae; genus Noctua; species Noctua comes. The sequence continues at coordinate 1,744,345 of OY720293.1, forward strand.
CCATCTATCTATACATATAAAATTCAAAGTCCTGACTGACTGACTGACTGACTGACTGACTGATATATCAACGCACAGCCCAAACCACTGGTCCTAGAGACATGAAATTTGGACAGTGTACTCTTTGTGAAGAGTAGGTATCCACTAAGAAAGGGTTTTTCGAAATTTCACCCCTAAGAGGGTGAAATGGGGTGTTGAATTTTCTATGAAACTTTTTATTCTCAGAGTCGATCGACTTGAAATTGTGTCTACATATACTTCAATTAAAATGATGAGATACGTATATCACAGTTTTTCCAAAATCATCCCCCAATTTAAAATTCAATGTCCTGACTGGCTGACTGATATATCAACGCACAGCCCAAACCGCTGGTTCTAGAGACATGAAATTTGGAGAATGTACTCTTTGTGGAGAGTAGGTATCCACTAAGAAAGGGTTTTTGAAATTCCACCCCTAAGAGGGTGAAATGGGGTGTTGAATTTTCTGTGAAACTCTCTCGGGGTCGATTGACTTGAAAATGTGTCTACATATACTTCAGTTAAACTGATGAGATACGTGTATCACAAAATCATCCCCCAATTTAAAATTCCATGTCCTGACTGGCTGACTGATATACCAACGCACAGCCCAAACCGCGGGTCCCAGAGATATGAAAATTGGAGGGTGTATTCTTTGTGAAGAGTTAGTATCAGTTTTTCGAAATTCCTACCCCTTAGAGGGTGAAATGGGGTGTTGAATTTTCTGTGAAACTTTTTAGTCTCGGGGTCGATTGACTTGAAAATTTGTTTACATACTCTTCAGATAAAATCCAGTAAATCCGATGTCCAATCTCAAACCAAGGTATCAACATTTCACGTATCTAATTTAATTGATATAACTTTATAATAATAATTGCAAGTTATAAGCAAGTACATGTAAATCTATGTATGTATTATAGATAGATACATACATTACTTATTATTCCAGAAGTAAGATCCCGTGGGCAATTCCCTAACTCCACGCGGGCGAAGCCGCGGGCATAAGCTAGTAATTAATATAATTACAACGTCTGAAGACCGCACAAAGAAATGCCCGGAGGGGCCGGCGTCTGTGAGCTCAGCGTGTGGTAGGGCGCGCAGCGGCGTTCGCGCAGCCGGGTTCGGTACCCCGAGCCCCGCGCCCTCCCCACGGTTATCCACGCATATGTGAGGCGCCGACATATTCCCCGGGTTGAAGAGTAGCCTTCAATCTTCTGGTAGGGGGCAGATGCAGTTGAAGGCACGGCGAATGGTGCCCCGCTTCGTCTTCAGTTCAGCCACTCTCGTGACCCCGTCTACGCCGGGATAGGTTTTCGTGACCCGACCCAGGGACCAGAGCAGAGGTGGCGTTGCCTTGTCCTTGATCAGGACTAATGACCCCGGCTTCACTTCACCTCTGGAAACAAACCACTTTGATTTTGCCTGCAGCAGAGAGATGTACTCATTATGAAATCGTCCCCAAAAATGTTGCTTGATGAGCTGAATCCGTTTCCAACGATCCAGCCGCGTGATGTTGGCTTCAGTCAACTGAGGATGTGGTACTGACAAGAATGGTCGTCCAATTAGGAAGTGAAAGGGAGTGAGAACCGAAAAATCGTTAGGGTCAGAAGAAAGAGGAGTAAGAGGGCGTGAATTCAACACCGCCTCTATGTGGGTGAGAAAGGTAGCCATCTCCTCGATAGTGAAGTGGGTAAGATGCAGTAACCGTTTTAAATGATGCTTACAGGATTTGACAGCAGCTTCAGCCAATGAATTAAAATGAGGGCTGTATGCAGGTATTATTTAATAGATGTAGGACTATATGTATATATAGTATTAATATCCACAGATTATCAAGCTTTGAGTGTCAGAATGGTTACTTCTTATTTACTGTGTCTAAAGTATCTCTAAAAAGGTGTGTAGGGAAAAGGGGTTTTATCAAGAAAAGCACAGTGAGACAACACTATTCATTTATTTCGGTTAGGCTTGTCATATTTATAGGTAACGTCAATTACCTATCAAGCTACGTCCATTCGCAAACCTAGGTCTTCGTGGAGAAGAATGGACAAGAAACTCCACGGTAACATCTTTTAAAATATGATACCAGGACAATTATACGTTGTCCTGGACCATTCTCAAGTGATAACAATTTATCAGTGTAGATAAGCAATAAGCAATATAAGCTAAATAATAACATATTTCTAGCATATAGTTATCAGGAATATTCATAGTATAATAGTATAATATCAAATAACTTACATAAACATTGTAGAACCTTAAGGTAATCCAAATAGGTTCCAGCTTTACATATTTGGTATCTCCATTACTATGTAACTTTCAAACGTAGTACTATACACATGGTACACACAGTATACCAATCAGGGTATGTCTTAACCCTTCGAACACTGACAGCATAAAAAGCCCCGAATTGGCGGCAACATCTATTTTTATACCCGTCAAATCATAATCATACCCATCAAAGATAGCCGCCATAATAAACCAATGGCAAATGGTCATACATTAAACCTAAATAACTAATAACGTAGATAATAATTAACAAATCCTGTGTAAGGGAACTATTTTAAAACTTCATTACATAATTTAGCAATCTAGTATGTATTTATTTGTAATATTTATGTTTAATCCCATAAAATATGAACATCAACTGATAGTTCAGAGAATTGATTAAAACAACTTGATATATTTAAATTGCAAGATAAGATCTAGGAAACATTATAAATATCATTTAATTATTACTAATTCATTTATTAGCAATATAAAGTAAATAAACATTTAACTTGATTATTCAAATATCACAACTATCTTTCGTTTTGAAACTAAGCCTTTTAAGCCACAATGGAAACTATTTCTATAAAATACATCGGGCTATAAAATATCTCTGGGAAAATGTATGTTAGGTTTATTTGAAATTAGAACCTTTCTGTACTCAAGATATTAATTTACGATGATAATTAACTTACAATATTCTTGAAATGCAATGTCGCCATACGTCAATGTTATTTCACATCTGACAGCCGACGTTGCTACATTTTATTGTTATTAATTTGGTCGGATATTCTCATAAATGTAAGGCTATGCTATCACAGGCGTGAAAATGAATTCGATACCTTCCTGCGCCATTTCAGATGTGTAGGTTCTTGCAATCATCAAATCTCATTTGATGCGCCTACGAAGTTAGTTTCGTTATCGGACGTGATGCTTCGAGGCTTGCCACGACGCGCCACGAAACGATTTAGAGCGGCCATGTAGGCCTCAGTGGTGGTGAGGTCGGTGACGAGCTCCAAATGTATGGCTTTTACTGCCGAGCAAAGATGCACATATAGGACTTTGTTAGTTTGCATCCTCGGCCTTACAATACAATACAATATAATAGTCAACGTAACAATTCAAAAAAGGAAACTCAAGTTGTTCTTGAACTAGGTAGTTGACCCATAATAGGCTGTAAGTTCCGAGCCTTATATCTGAAACATTTAAGACATTTATTCACGACAAACCTAAACAAGTTTCTGCCACCTAGAGGCCAATAAGTTTGTCGTATATGTGACAATAACAACTGTGGACCAGCGTGCGCAAGCTTAAAATGTTGCATGTGAAATATAAATTTTGTAAGTACGTGCTTACTGCATAAAACAATAGGATGTTTAACATTAAAATCGTGGGGGGAATTATCGAGCCTCCCGCCCACGCGAATGAGGTTATGATTGTCAATGAACGGTGTCAGAGGAAGCAATCTACTTTTGCGTGGTAATTTTCGTCCAGACTTTAATAAATTATACTCTTCTGGAAACATATCAAGCTGTGAATGGTGTATAATTAAATTGAATGAATTTTCAAGTTCTGTTATTGTAAACTTACCTTGCAATTTATTTTTATTTTTTACTTTATAAATAAAACGTTGTACATATGTAAATATATTTTGTATTTTTGTTAGGCTAGAATACTTTACTATTAAATCATGAATGATTGATGAATGAATGGTAAGCTCTAAATGATTACTACTTTTGGCCAGGAATAAAACGCGTAACGTAATCACAAAATAACAGTTTAATATTTAACTTATAATACAAATTCACACAATACAACCACAGTTTCACTAAAACACAAATTCACAGGTGTTACTTCCCTCAGCGTTCTACACCGACTGCGCGTAACGGCGGACGAAGCGATTCTTATAACAATTTGCCCCACCACTCGCAGTGGAGAATCGTTCGTCAAAAAGTGATCAACAAACAACGAATTAATCAGTTCAAATACATCTACAAACTTAAATCACTAATAATTTAGTATTACATGATTATTTAGACAAATTTAATTAATAAATCATTAAAAACATTTAAACCTAATAAATTCACACGTGCATTGCTTCTCGATACATTCACTGAATAATATTTACTTATTATATAACGGTTAATCATAATACGACCTAACAGCTCGGCCATCCTGTTTCAAGCGAGTCCCATCGCTTTTACATTTCCTTTATTTATATTTTTACAAATTATTTATTATATTAATTATTATTTTTTTCTAAATATTTTTTTAATTAATTTATGTAATTAAAACATTCAAAATCACAAATCATTATAAATTCAAAGTTCAATATTTTGGTTACCTACTTCTTGTTTTGGAAACACATCTGCTAGTCATCACTGGCGCAATCATTCCCAGATGAATCGGATTCCAAGTCTCTAGTGAAATTCATCCAGGGTTGAATTTTATCGATTGCTACAATATTTTCATATTTTCAACCATGTTTACGTGTCAGAGGTGTATCCTCAACCAGGAACCTATCATTAGGGAGTATTTTTATTATGCGATAGGGACCTTGATACTTGACAGTAAGTTTCTGTGACTTACCATCATGCGGCACCTGTCTTTCCACTCTTACCAAGTCTCTTTATACTGAGTTGGAGGTTTCCTGTTTTTACTATAATTAGTAGCGTCTCTTACCTGTTGCTCTCTTATCTTTTCACCTACGTTTTGTCTCAGCGCAACTAAGTCTTCCGCAGTAGTCATATTGAGAGTTTCTTTGATAATTTCGTTTAACTTACCTTCTGTTCTGCTGGTCACATTAAATCCAAATAACAGCTCCGATGGACTCTTCAGAGTAGTTTTATGTTTTGTTGTGTTAATACCTACCTGTATGTCGGAAATGTGATCATCCCATGACTTATCATCTCCACCGTGACTAGAGGTTGATAAAGCATCCAATATGGTTCTGTTGAACCTCTCCACTTGTCCATTTGCCCTGGGTGTAGCAACGGCATTTTGGACGTGCTTTATGCCATAGGACGTAACAAAGTCCTGAAAATGTTTGCTAGTAAAGCTAGAGCCTTTGTCAGTAATTAGACGTGCTGGAACCCCAAAATAACTTACAAACTGCCTCATCACCCTCACTGAAGTTATGGCTTTGGTATTTCTAACTGGGTTTATACTAACGTATTTTGTAAACCCGTCTACAATTACCAGTAGATAACAATTTCCTGCCTTGCTCTTTACGAATGGTCCTAGGTGATCTGCGTGGATGGTATGAAAGGGTGTACTGACCTTCTCGATAGGGTGTAATTCACCTTCCCGTTTACCAAGCTTTGTGGTGAGCGCACTCCAGACAAGAAGAAACATACTTTTTTACGAATCTGCGCATTTTCCTGAACCAATAATGTTCTCTTATTCTATGTAATGTCTTCTCAAACCCACAATGACCAACATCATCATGATTCATTTTGAGGATTTGCCAGCGCACGCCTCTAGGTACGAGCCATTTCAAGTCCTCTCCAACAATGCGAAAAACCCTATCGTTTTTTAACTTATAATTTTTATGCACGTCAATGGCTCTTAACTTCATTATCAGCGGATTGCACAGTTGAGATCCAGTTTTGGTCAGATTGCTGCATTGGTAAGACGTCCAAAATATGTGATTCACTTACCGGGTTGTCCACTGGATTCCTGCTGAGGGCATCTGCGTGCGCCATTCGGGTCCCGGGACGATATTCTATAGTGCAGTCGTACTCTTGAAGTACAACCCACCAACGTGCGATTCTAGGTATGAGGTCCCGCTTTACTAACGTTGACCTGAGTGCATTGCAGTCAGTCAGGATTCTGAACGGTATGCCTACCAAATAAACTCTGAAACGATTTAACGAAGAGACCACTGCCAATGTTTCGAGCTCATAAGAATGCATCTTACGTTCGTCAACATTCGTTTTACGGCTGAAGTACGATACTGGTTGCAGTACGCCGTCCGAGTTTCGTTGAAGTAATATACCGGCCAAGCCACCCTAACAGGCGTCTGTGTGCAACTCTGTTTCGGCTTTCGGGTCATATAAAGCAAGTAGCGGGCGACTTACAAGCAATTCTTTTACCTTAGTAAATGCTGCCTCTTGTTTGTTACTCCAGGTCCACGCAGTGTTCTTTTTAAGAAGATCTGTCAAGGGTGCTGTAATCACAGCATATCCTTTGATAAATCTTCTGAAAAACCCAGAAAGTCCAAGAAATTGCCGTACATCGTGCTGATTTTTAGGTGTTGGGAAATTGGATACTGCATCCGTCTTTCTGCTACCCGGCCTGATACCACTAGCGCTTACATGGAAACCTAGAAAATCTATGGAGTCAAGGAAGAAATGGCATTTACTAAGTTTTAAAGTTAACCCACCTTTTTTAAGTAACTGTAGTACCTCTTCCAGGCGTTGAACTCCCTCTCTGAAGTCCTTGGATGGAATGAGGATGTCATCCATATATATAATCGCATATTTTATTTTGGCTTCCATTAATATTTTGTTGATGGTGCGCTGAAAAACTGATGGTGCATTAACTAACCCAAATGACATGCGATTATATTCATATTGCCCGTCAAGAGTTACAAAAGCAGTTTTAGGACGAAATTCTTCAGATACAGGGATCTGGTAATACCCAGAAGCTAGATCCAAGGATGTGAACAAGGCATAACCTGCGAGTAAATCCAGTTGGTCTTCCACTCTGGGAAGCGGATAGTGATCCTTCTTGGTTTTTCTATTGAGCGCCCTGTAATCTACGCACAACCTCTTGTCACCTGTTTTCTTCTGAACCATGACGATCGGGCTTGCGTAAGGCGATGATGATTCCCTGATTATATCACTGTCCAGCATCTCCTGTACCATGTTTCTTACCATTGACCTTTCAGTAAATGACATGCGATACGGGCGGTAAACTACCGGATCAGCATCATTGAGTTCGATGGTCATCTCGGTAACTGGCGTGTAGCCCAAGTCATGTAGTCCACTAGAAAAACAACTACTATACTTTGCAAGCAAACCTTGTAGTTCCTGGGACTGGCCTTCATCTAAAGGAGGATTACAGTTGACCGAGGTCCTCATTTCAGCATCTCCGAATGTTACGCTGAACGCGTTTAGTGTATTACTCGATGAAACAGAGTTTCTCTGTAGAGAGCGAGTTAAAAGACTACCTTTAGTGATATGCATGGGAGTCACTGACATATTATAGATCAAGACTGCTCCACTTCCGTTCTTGATCTCGTACTGCCCGGGAAGTAAATAATGCTCCTGACCTGCATTACCTCGTAAAGTACCATTTATATAAATATCACAATCCAACTGAGCATGCGTACAGATTTTTATTGCTTTTAACGTTTTGCCAGCAAACACTATAATATCTAATTTTTTTGGTGGTAGTCTTTGGAATTTGATTTCATCTGGAGTTTTAATAATTAAAATATCAGGCCTTTCTGTAAAGGAATGACCTAACAAAACGGGATTTACCAGCACATAATCCTCTACAACGTATAAATCTATTATTTCTTTTAGCCCTTGAACTTCGACGGAAGTCATAACGACTCCTAGCGGAATTATCAGGTTACCACCTATTCCTCTGAGTACCGGCAAATCCGGGCGATTTATAATCTGAAGATTTAGAGAATTAGCAACACTTACCTTAATAAGAGAACATTGACTCCCCAGATCAATGTGACACAAGGTTGTCATTTCGTTCACCTTGATTTCCATCACGTACTTGTTTAAACCGGTATCCTCTGCTGTAACTACTGAAACCTGTTTTTGAGTTTGATCATTACCTGGTGGTGATGCTTTGTGTTTATCTGGTTGGTTTGTTGTCCTCTTATTCCTGAGACAGTTAGCGGTCTGATGGCCAGACCGGTCACAATTAGTGCACTTCACAGGGGTTTTTTCACATTTAAAGCTTGGGTGACCAATCTCGTTGCAGTTAAAACATTTTATATTAGTATTAATATTCATACCTGGTTTAGATGGGCCCGGTCGATTTGAGTTGCTTCCAAGTCGTCGATCATTTATTTTCCGCGTAGAGTCTTGCGTCTCTACTTGGACCACTTTTAACTGTCCTCAAATATTGAAGTACCTGTTCTGGTTCTTTGAACTGAGCTGCCTGAGCGCCAACCTTCACCGCACGGTCGTCTATTCCATACAACAGACAATCTACTGCTTGCCTGCCATATATTTTACATCTATTCAATAGGTTAACCTACGCATAATAATAATTCTCCAGTGATTCACCATATTTTTTTTTTTTTTTTAACGTGGTAAAATCATCAAATGAGTCCTCCTACCCAGGGCAGAGCGGGAGGGACTGTCAGACTTGTACTGACTAAAATCCACGGTGTCCTTCAGTAGCCCTTTATGTTCCAGGGTCACGGTAATTCTATGAGTCCCGCGACCCCGGCAGGCTTTGGCCCTCTAGAGGGGGGCCCCGTCATTATGCTGACACTCTTTGAGGCGAGCGTGGAACACAACGCGCCGTCGACCCGGGCATGGTCCATGGTCGGACAGCGAGTCACCCATTACTCGCCGCCCGCATGCCCGCGCCTACGGTGGCCGGAGATCGTCTGCCGACGTCCGGCGCCGTGGGCGTCTACCACTGCGGCTGGGGTGGAGGGAGGACGCTGTCCTCTCCCTCACGCGGCGCGCCTCCTCCTTCGCGAGCATGACTGCTTCGCAGAAGGAGGCGACCGCTTCCCACTCCATCTCGCCCCGCAGCATGGCCTCGACCAATGCCGGGTGCGAGAGGTCTCCGCCTATCGCCGCCGTGAGGACACGGCGGTGCTCTGCCCAAGCGGGGCAGTCCTGCACCGTATGCTCCACAGTGTCCTCCGGGCGGTCCTCGCAGTGGTGACACCCAGGCGTTTCCTCCTTCCCCATATGACACAGGTACCTCCCGAAACTTCCGTGTCCGGTGAGGACCTGCGTCACGCGGTAGGTCAGGACGCCGTGACGCCTATCCAGCCACTCCTCAAAGAGGGGTCTTACCGCCGCGATTGCGGCGTGCCCGGATTCACCATATTTTGCTTTTTTTTTTGATAACATTTCCGTTAAAAGCTCTGTGTAATCTTCCCTACACGGGAAAGATTCGATCAGTTTCTTTTTCCATTCTGGCCACGTATGTAATATCGAAGTTAGACCCTGATACCACGTTTTTGCTACACCGGTTAACTTAGGCAGAGAGTAATGAATGATTTCTTTTTCTTCCCAGCCATAAATTTCGGCACATTCTTCAATTTTGGTCAACCAAGTCAATATGGTTTGTTCTTTAGACAAAGGGTCGAACTCTGGTATTACATTCGTGTTAAAAGACATTTTAGGTTTATCAGAACCCTTACATTTTTCTAAAAGAGCTAAAAATTTATCCATTAACTTACTATCAGCTCCTCTTCCGTTTAACCTCCTTGTTCTTTTCGGCGATGGCGACTCACCTCCCGATTCCGAAGACGTGGAGTAATAGCGCTTCCTCCTTCGCCGTGATGATCGTTTTGAAAACTGCCTTCCACGACTTTCCATCCTTTTGTTCCATTCTTCATTTTCCGTCGGATCCTGAGTCCCTAGTACAATGCTTTGGTTTCCGTCAGAACTCGTGTGCTCATGCTCTTGCCTCGAGCGTTGTGCACTCCTTTCCAAGTTCAAATTCTCCATGATCTGATTTTGACCCCTAACCTGGGGTGCTCCTTCCTGTGCATGTGCCAGTCCTTCCCCTCGACTGGTCACACCACAAGTATTTCCTAACCCTTCACCTCGGGTTTGGTTTCCGACAGGGCCCTTACCTCGGGTTCCCTCTCCATTAGGCCCTTTACCTCGGGTGCCTTCCTCATAAGACCCTTTACCTCGGGTTCCCCTTTTACAAGGCCCTTTACCTCGGGCATTTCCTTCATATCTATCCATCGCAGCGAGGTCTGAAACTTTTAAAATAAGCTTAGTATCTGTCATGTTAACTATAGTCACACATACCGTAACATAACATGAAGCCTATATTGTGCGAGCGTATGGCAAACCCATATATCACCAGCCATATCCAAACTCTATATAACAGAACGAGCCCATGTTCCAACCTGGGTGTAACAACCAAGGTACCTCACTCAGTATTCGCGTCTAGGACCACTTAACCCAGTCCCGTTCAACAGAAGGCCCCCGGGCCAGTTAGTGGCCCGCATAGGTCTTTCATCCGGCCCACAAGCTATTTAAAACTTTATAAGACAATAATATTGCCCGAACATGTCAGTTATTCCCTTCGCCATATTAACCTACCCGCGAATGTAGACCGCATCATCGTAGACTTTTCCAGTAAAGCATATGTCACTGCATTTCTTTTGGCCCACTACGGTTACTAAACTTGGCCCTCCATAAGACTATGTTGGAGACCCCTGATTTAGACCAATAAGGAACTCTATATTTACCAAATAGACAGCTATTAAGTAGGCACAGTAACTCAATTTTATTCAATCCATTCAAACTTAATTGAATCTAATTGTAATTTATTTCAAGTTAATAAAATTTAATACAATTTCATTTTTAAGAGTGCGTTACACGCTAGACACCGTACTCATGGCGGGTATTTAAAATAACATTTTAAAATGGTATTCAATAGTTAAAATAAAAGTGGAAAAGTTGAATCCTTGACCTTCGATATTTAATTTTGATACAAAAAAAATAATCTCAGGACTGGGAGAACACGTGACATTCGGATTCGCTACGTCCCTTTTAACTCCCTTTATAATAGCTACCTATGTAGGTAGTTAAACAAAATTTAAAAATGCAAGTAGGGAGAACTGTGCAAACAAAAAAAAAAGTTAAGGAACCCTAAACTCTTCTTTCCCAAACCTTCACAAATCCAAACCAATGATTAATCCCTGATAGTTGATTATTATTTCCATTTAATCCTTCTTGCACAAAATAAATTTTAATCTTAATTTATTCTCATAAGTCATTAACTTTTACTATTAGCCAAGTCGGAGGCCCATGGGCGGCATAACAACTCTAACACTAGGTCAGGTACACCACACGAAAAAGAAAAACTTTTACTAACCAGAAATGAAGATAAATATAAATAAAACCTCGTTAACACTGTATTTTCTTAAGTGTGTTCCATTTTAATAGTTATATGGGAAGAATGATTAAAAACACCACGTGTGTCATGATCAGGAAAGCAAAAAAAATAAAAGCACATGGTTAGGTTACTCAAATCCAAAAATAATTATAAATGCGTTTACTTACGTTTATCCGAGCCGTGAACGTGACAAGAAAATGTGGAATTTTCTTGGATATCCCACTTCTGACCTTTTGGCCAGGAATAAAACGCGTAACGTAATCACAAAATAACAGTTTAATATTTAACTTATAATACAAATTCACACAATACAACCACAGTTTCACTAAAACACAAATTCACAGGTGTTACTTCCCTCAGCGTTCTACACCGACTGCGCGTAACGGCGGACGAAGCGATTCTTATAACAATTTGCCCCACCACTCGCAGTGGAGAATCGTTCGTCAAAAAGTGACCAACAAACAACGAATTAATCAGTTCAAATACATCTACAAACTTAAATCACTAATAATTTAGTATTACATGATTATTTAGACAAATTTAATTAATAAATCAATAAAAACATTTAAACCTAATAAATTCACACGTGCATTGCTTCTCGATACATTCGATGAATAATATTTACTTATTATATAACGGTTAATTATAATACGACCTAACACTACTGAATGAAAGACTGTTGCTATCACCACTAATGAAATGAGTCACTACTTCCGGCAGACTATCCTTCCCGGTGTTTGGCATTCTGGGCCACTCATTTTCACTATGCTGTAAAAATGAGCGACCAGACCACCACAGAGGCTCATTTATGAGAATGTCGGCCTTCAGACCACGGGAAACAAGATCCGCCGGGTTGTCCTTCGACGGTACGTAGCTCCAGGTATGACCACATGTACTTTCCTGTATTTCAGTGACTCTGTGTCTGACAAAAGGCTTTAATTGATTTGAAGGAGTAGAGAGCCAAACCAGGACTATGGTTTAATCACACCAGAATCTACATTTATGAATGGGCAAGGTAAGTGATTCCTGAACCTTAGTACACAGCCTTGCACTTAACAAAGCTCCACAAAGTTCAAGCCTTGGTATCGTCGTTGGTTTGATGGGCGCTACACGATTTCTAGAGTCTAGAAGTTGAACGCCTATGGATCCACTGCCATTACAAGACCGAATGTACACACAAGCGCCATACGCCCTCTCGGACGCATCGGTAAAGACGTGTACTTCATGCGTAATAGAGTCTTCAAGCAAAACCCAACGAGGAATATTTAAATTGTTCAATGCTGTTATTGTGCCTTCAAATGTAGACCAAAGGTTTTTGATTTCATGCGATACTTCGTCATCCCAGTCATACTTATCTAGCCAGAGACGCTGCATGATCATCTTTGCTTCGACGACGCACGGACCTACGAGGCCTAGTGGGTCAAAGATCATACTGATGACAGAAAGGACATGGCGTTTGGTGACTTTAGTAGTGGAGGTGATATTTATATTATAAGTAAGTGTATCTGAGTCACAAACCCAGTTAAGACCTAAAGTTTTGGTTTGTGATGAGTTTGAACCTTGCTCAGAAAAATGTAAAGTATTATGTAACTCGTTGCTATGCGTGATTTGTTTGAGAATTTGAGGATTATTTGACCGCCATTTACATAAATTGAATTTTGCAGATGATAGAACCGAATGTACCTTTTTAGAAATTTCAACAGTTTCAGCTATGGTATCCCCTCCACTAAGAAAGTCATCAACGTAGAAGTCACGTCGTATAGCACGTTGGGCACGACTATCCTCAATGTTGTGTCAGCCAGACTTACAAGACACTTAGTGGCTAAATAGTGTGGAGAAGCGGTACCATAAGTAACCGTGTTCAAAGTGTAAGTCCTAAGAGGTTCTGAAGGTTCAAACCTGAAAATTATTTTTTGAAGAGGTCTTTGGACTGGATTTATCTCAATGGCCCTGTACATCTTCTCTACGTCACCTGAGACCACGTACAATTGAACCAACTAATTGATTTACAGTTTATATGTGTGGGTGAAGTCATAGTTATGCACATAAACACAAAATGAAACGAGCGAGCTCGGTTTTTATTAGTGTGCGTGTGGCACATCAATTACCATATACCAATATATAGTCATCATTCACCTATGATACTGAAGGAGATATAATATTTTGCACAATGTTACTACAGCAACCTTGGCACAATGGCTATCGTCTTTGGTCAGTGAACGAAAAGCCGTAAGTTCAAACCATGTATGTAACAATACATTATTTTTCTTTTTGTATTCATTATTTTGTTAAAACATTACTTAAAGTAGAATTTATAACGATTCGATCCCGTTCATGGTTGCGTAATGAAGTTTCCAACGTTTGAGATAAACACGAATCTCTCAGGTCATTTTATTTTGACTGTTTAGAAAATAACTACCGACAATTTAAGAATATTGTTTTCAAACACCTTCATTTATAAAAAATGAGCGTTCTTAGTTGTCAATCTACGAGTATTTGCATTACTGAGTTTATTGATTTATTTCTGTGGATCCAACCATGCAATATTTATCAATGTTCAAAAGGGTAGAAATCGTTGTTTTGGATAATCAAAACGGGTGCGTCTCATATCATATAAAGTTATTTGGTATATTTTCATTTCAATAACGTTCACAAGATATAATAAACGTGAGTTATACCAACTGTTGATATTATTTCTTTAGATATAACATTTTTATACTCTAAAACTTATTTCGTATAACGTTATTGGATATAACGTTTGTTTAATCGAAAATCATTAGACCTATCGTTTAAAATATATAATATTGACACCATTTTTATGGTTAACACCCCGATCCAAAGCAATCCGACTCGGATGGGCTATAATAGGTTAGAAGGTTTAGGCGGGAGCGGAGCGGAGTGCGAGATCCCCTCTATGGTTGGTGAATCATTTGGGATAGGTTTTGTTTGAATAGTGACCATTAACGACCAAGGCGACCGAGTGAAGCGAGCGTGCTGCGGGAGCGGCGTGACAGAAACGAATCGCTGCAAAACCGACTCCACGTAGTCCTGTCTGCCCTACCCCTAGAGTGTTATTTAAAATCGCGTAGGCGCGGAGGGGCGGGCGGCCTGCGAGCCGAGGAGCAGGTGGTTTTAACACTCGCCGCCGCGGCTGAGGCTGGCCGGCTTTGCCGGCCAGCAAGCCGAAGCCGTGGTGGTGAGCGTGAAACACATCTGCGACGATAAGCTCGCATGGGACCGCCGGAGCCCCGCAGCGCCGGAGCCGTGACAGAAACCATGCCTGCTGCATGTTGCATGCTTGCTTGCATGCTGCATGCTTGCTTGCATGCTGCATGCTTGCTTGCATGCTGCATGCTTGTTTGGATGCTGCATGCTTGCTTGCATGTTGCATGTTTGCTGCATGCATGGTGTATGCTTGTTTACATGTTTCTAATAGGGAAATAAAAACCACATATTATGTTCACAATCAACTTTTTTACTAGGCGTTTTATCATATTAGACTAAATAGGTTTTATGTCTTTTGAGTGGTATATCAAATGATTTTATATTCAATGTATGTTATGCTTATAAAAATTAGTTACTTTAAAATTATGTCAATCGTTTATTATATTAACTGATCATTATATAAAATAAAATTATAGATTCAGTTGTTATATCTTGTAAATATTAGAGATTTTGTAATTATATCATATATTACTTACCCATAATTCAAATTGAGTCAGCCCAAAATTTTGCGACGAGTTTGGCACTTTCAGTAGCGTCCTGTGATGCATTTCACAGGAGCAAACAACAGGACAGGCAGGACACGATATAAAGTGTCCCATCGTTTGTGGGGCAACACCACATTAACACTCACAATTTCACTTAAAGATACGTTTTGATCGGGTAAGGACGCACCACAGGACGCTACTGAAAGTGCCAAACTCGTCGCAAAATTTTGGGCTGACTCAATTTGAATTATCATCGACACGCTAAGAACAAGTGAAATTGGAAGGCGCTTAATGATATCGGTGAGTAATAGTTATACATATTATATTGATATTATACCTACTTCACTTTAACTAACTCCTCTCACCTTTCAATGTTTACTAGGAATAAATAATTAATGTAACTTAAGTGCAATACCTACCATAGTTATAAAAATATATTATCATAACTGAATTATAGTTTTACTAGCTTCTGCCCGCGGCTTCGCCCGCGTGGAGTTCGGGAATTGCCCACGGAATCTTACTTCTGGGATAATAAGTAATCTATGTATGTATAGTACATACATAGATTTACGTGTACTTTTTTTTTTTTTTTTTGGGAAATCATCAAATGACCCCCCCCACTCTGGGCGGAGCGGAAGGGAGTGTCAGACTTGTACTGACTAAAACCCATCCATGTTCCTTCTTTGCCCTTTGTGTTCCAGGGCCACGGTATCTCTTTCGAACAGTCCCGCAGCCCTGGCAGGCTACGGTCCTTGCAGACCCCTACATCGTTGCTGACATCTCTTTGAGGCGCGCGTGGAACACGAACGCGTAATCGACACGGCCTGTCGTCAGAAGACGGCCGGACGGCGAGCTAGCCCATAGCTCGCTGTCCACAGGCCCGCGCCTACGGTGGCCGGGAGCCACCACGTGACCCCCGACGCCCAGGGCGTCTCCCGCGGCGGCTGGGACGTGAGGTTCTTTCCCTCTCACGTCCCGCCATCTCCTTCACTAGCATGACTGCTTCGCAGAAGGAGGTGACGGCTTCCCATTCCCTCTCACTCCGGACCATGGCTTGAACCAGGGCCGGACGCGAGAGATCGCCGCCGCCGATCGCCGCAACGAGGACATGACGGTGCTCCGCCCAAGCGGGGCAGACCTCCACGGTATGTTCCACCGTGTCCTCCGGACGATCCTCACAATGGAAACACCCGGGCGTTTCCTCCCGCCCGATCCGGTGCAGGAACCTCCCGAAACAACCGTGTCCGGTGAGGACCTGCGTCAGGCGGTAGGTGAGGGCGCCGTGGCGCCTCTCTAGCCACTCCTCAAAGAGGGCACTTATCGCCACTATGGTGGCGTGCCCTGCACGAGGTTGCGACAGTCGCTCTCTCCATGTCGCCATGAGATCACGCCGGAGGTCTGTCCGCTGAGCGGCAATTTGCCGCGGCAGCGGAGTTTCCAACCGACTTAGTGCCTCCGCGCGCCATTCGTGCAGGCGCGCGAGGACTATCGCCTCCAGATCCCATGGCGGCAATCCGGCAAGGAGGCTAGCCGCCTCACCGGAGATCGTGCGGTACCCGCGGATTAGCCTTATGGCTATCACCTTTTGGGGCGCGTTCAGGTAGTGGGCGGCTCGCCGCCTCAAAGAACGCGCCCACACCGGGGCCCCATAAAGGGCCATGGACCGCACGACCCCCGCGTAGAGCCTCCGGCAGGAGGCGTTTGGACCCCTCAGGTTGGGCAAGAGCCGCTTAAAGGCAGCCCCTGTCCGTTCCAGTTTGGGAGCCAAACGTCGGAAATGCTCCACGAAGTTCCACCGGCTGTCGAGGAAATACTCCCGCGCCCCGCACGCCCCACGCAACGCTAGGCGGCATGCGCCCTTCTACGTAAGTTTCGAAGCCCTATTTAACTATATTGGGGGATGATTTTGGAAAAACTGATACACATGTCTTATACTTTAATTGAAGAGTGTGAACATCAATTTTCGAGTCAATCAGCCCAGCAAATATCAAGTTTCACAGAAAATTCACCACCCCATTTTATCCTCTTAGGGGTAGAATTTCAAAAAACCCTTTCTTAGTGGATACCTACTCTTCACAAAGAATACACCGTCCAAATTTCATTTCTCTCGGACCAGCGGTTTGGGCTGTGCATTGATATATCAGTCAGCCAGATAGGACATTGAATTTTAAATTGGGGGATGATTTTGGAAAAACTGTGATACACGTATCTCATAATTTTAACTGAAGAGTATGAATACATATTTTCAAGTCAATCGCCTCCGAGAATAAAAAGTTTCACAGGAAATTCAACACCCCATTTCACCCTCTTGGGGGTGGAATTTCGAAAAACCCTTTCTTAGTGGATATTTACTCTTTACAAAGAATACACCGTCCAAATTTCATGTCTCTCGGACCAGCGGTTTGGGCTGTGCGTTGATATATCAGTCAGCCAGACAGGACATTAAATTTTAAATTTGAAGATGATTTTGGAAAAACTGTGATACACGTATCTCATAATTTTAACTAAAGAGTATGTATACATATTTTCAAGTCAATCGACTCCGAGAATAAAAAGTTCCACATAAAATTCAACACCCCATTTCACCCTCTTAGGGGTGGAATTTTGAAAAACCCTTTCTTAATGTATACTTAATCGTCACAAAGAGTACACTGTCCAAATTTCATGTTTCTAGGACCAGCGGTTTGGGCTGTGCGTTGATATATAATAATAATAATAATTCATTTATTTATCAAGTAACAAGGACTCATTAATACACAAAAATTAAATATAGCACAAATTAAATACAGAACACACTGAATACGTTTAACATTACATTACAATAGGAACAACACAAAACAATAACCACACAAAACATTTTCATACTGGCAGCCGACGACTATAGGTGACGTGCAAGTAGGGAATGCAAATCCGTTCTGTTTTAAAATCCGGATTTTTAAGAACGGATTTTTGGTCCAATCATGTATCCGGATTTTACGGATTTTTCATGAACATACATAAATCTACCCATATTTGTTTATTAATATGATTTTTCTTATATTTGTGTAAATGGGTTAAAATAAAAACACAGGAACATTAAAAATATATGACTTTTTTTAATTTTTGTTATTTTAAAGTTATTCAAATTAAATAGCATAATTTTGGTGTTATAGCCATAATATTCTTATTATTAAAATAATCAGTCTGTGACTCGCGTGCTGAGTAACGTTAGTTAAATAATTAATAAGTATGTCGGATCCGGTCGTTAGTCCAGACATAAAATGAATCGGAAAACGCGTCAGTGGGCACTGGTGACATGACGCGACCTACTTACCAGTCTACCCACACCACAGCGTGCTTCTACAGAGCCCTGATGTTCAGCTCGAGGCGAGGGCGACAGTCAATGTCTGATCGCGGTGGAGTTGTGGAACTGTACCCGATTCATTGTGCCCCGTGTTATTGTGTTAAGTTGTAATCTCAAGTAATTTGTTAGTTTTGCTAGAAACAGTGTATCGCACTCAGTGTGTTTTCATAGCACGAAACCCATCGTCTGCCCATATGATATACGAGCCTTACGAAATAAATCCTGACATATACGACAAGTACAAATTAAAATAAACTCTGAGGAACAAAAATAAAAGGACAAATAGACTCCTTGTCAAATTATTAAACATAACAAAAGTAACAAAACAGTTTAACTTCACTTAATCAACATAATACTTATTCTTATTAAAAAAATCAGCCTGTGACTCGCGTGGTGAGTAACATTAATAAAATAATTAATAGGTACAAATTAAAAGAAACCCTGGAGATCAAAAATAAAGACAAATAGACTTCTTGTCAAATTATTAAACATTACATAAACAAAACTATTTAACTTCACTTAATCAACATAACACTTATTCTTATTAAAATAATCAGTCTGTGACTCGTGAGCTGAGAAACGTTAGTCAAATAATTAATAAGTACAAATTAAAAGAAATTCTGGAAAACAAAAATAATAGCCTTCTTGTCAAATTATTAAACATAACAAAACAATTACATCATCATCATCATTTCAGCCAAAAGACGTCCACTGCTGGACATAGGCCTCCCCCAAGTGTCGCCACATTGACCGGTCCCGTGCGACTCGCATCCAGCGGATCCCTGCAACCTTCACCAGGTCATCGGTCCACCTAGTGGGAGGCCTTCCAACGCAACGTCTTCCGGTTCGCGGTCGCCACTCCAGAAGTTTTCAGCCCCATCGGCCATCCGTTCTGCGAGCAATGTGCCCTGCCCACTGCCACTTAAGTTTGGCTATTCTTCGGGCTACGTCGGTAACCTTGGTTCTCTTGCGGATGTCCACATTTCTGATTTGATCACGCAAGGAAACTCCGAGCATAGCCCTCTCCATTGCCCTTTAGGTGACTTTAAGCCTTCTGATGAGGCCCATTGTGAGCGACCACGTTTCGGTCCCGTATGTAATCACTGGCAACACACACTGGTCATAGACTTTCGTCTTGAGACACTGCGGTAAGTTGGACGAGAAGATACCACGCAACTTCCCGAACGCTGCCCAGCCGAGTCGGATTCGACGATTGACCTCTTTCTCGAAGTTAGACCTACCTAACTGGACCGTTTGTCCCAGGTA
The DNA here is from genome assembly GCA_963082995.1 of Noctua comes. NCBI lineage: Eukaryota > Metazoa > Arthropoda > Insecta > Lepidoptera > Noctuidae > Noctua > Noctua comes. The sequence goes on from OY720293.1 coordinate 1,764,019, forward strand.
GACATAGTCGTCTACAACTTCGAGTGTATAGTCTCCGATCTTGATAGGAGTGGGTGTTACATGGGCATTCAACATGACTTTGGTTTTGTCCATGTTCATTTTAAGACCCACTCTTTCGGAAGCTCTACTGAGGTCATCGAGCATTGTACTGAGGTCCTCCATGGTCTCAGCCATGACCACTATATCGTCGGCAAACCGAAGGTGAGAGATGTACTCGCCATTGACGTTGATGCCTAGCCCTCTCCAGTCCAGAACCTTGAAGACATCTTCCAGTGCAGCGGTGAACAGTTTCGGAGATATGACGTCTCCCTGTCTCACACCACGCTGCAGGAGGATAGGTTCCGAGGTCTGGTCCTGAAGTCGGACTGACATGGTGGCGTTTTTGTACAAACTCTTCAACACCTCGATGTACCGATAGTCGATGATCAAAACAATTTAATCAACATTTAGCAACAAAAAAAAACTGTCTTCTTTTGACACATAAAATGTGACCTCAAAAATAATAAGGCATGTAAAGTGCAGTCGTTTAACCTGCTGCGAATTCGGTTACACATAATTCCTGCTGCGGAAAAAGCAAGCTCTGATTCGACGCTTTTATGGGGGAATGCACTGAAAATGCTTGTAAGCGGCCTCCATGTATCGTCCTCGTGAACCACTATCCTCGAATAACGCCATCTCTATTCGCACAACTGGGAATATCAGTTTCAGGCTTTCGGCTGTATAAAGCAGCCCCCGAATTTCAATTTCTTATTGTTCAGGAAATCCGGTTTCGATTTTCAAATCCGGATTTGGAAGTCTAGTAAAAATATGCGGATATCCGGATTTTTCGGATTACGGATAGTCCGGATTGCATTCCCTACGTGCAAGTCACTGCAACGTCTGATGTATGGACAGTCGAGCCTGTCGGCTATCATCACCAGCACGCTGTTGGAGCTGCCGCGAACTCTGCGTACCAGGGACGCGCTTCGCTTACGCATCGTTGCATAGAAGCAGTCGACGCTAGCGACGGCGAACATGCCCGAGGCACTACAATGTCGCGGCAGCCCCATCAGCGCTCTGAATGCGTTGTTTTATTGGATGCGGAGGGCTTCGTATGCTTTTTGAGTGTGATTTACCCACAGGCTGCACGTGTACAGAGAGGTACAATAAGCCCTGAAAAGGGTTTGCTTGACCGACCCTGAACAACGCGCAAACCTGCGAGCTATCATGTTACCTCTTACAGCCAAGGCCCTCCGCTCCCTCTCGATATCAGCATCATCTCTGAGACCGGATGTTACTATATGCCCCAAGTATTTGAAATGGTCCACTCTGACCAAGGGAACCCCGTATAGTTTGATGGGAGGAACTGCAATAGGACATTTAGAGCCGGCCTCAAAAACCATGAACTGACTTTTCGCCACATTATATTTAAGACCATGTTCTTGTGCATATGCCTCACAAATCTGTAATAATGTTCTCATGCCACAAACCGATGCGCTCAGCAGCACCATGTCGTCCGCATAGCTAAGATTATTTAGGCAAACTCCATCAATATGACAGCTGACATGATGACTACTGAGAGTAACAATCAGAGCGTTCACATATAGGTTAAAAAGTGCGGGGGAGCTCAACCCCCCCTGCCTCATCCCACACTCCAACCCATAAGGTTCTGACAGCGACCCGGCCCACTTAACACTATTTATCTGGCCTCCATACCAACATTTAAATAAGTTTATAAGTTCTTTGGGAAAGTTAATCTCCTTCAACTTCTTCCAAAGAATGTCATAGGAGACCAGATCAAAAGCCCTGGACAAGTCGAGGAAGCACGCGTACACAGGAGTATGCCTGTCCGTATAGTACCTGACGGCATGCTTGAGACACAATATAGCACTTTCTGTGGAGAGTCCTGGCCGAAAACCAAACTGGTTATCGTGCGGATGTAGGTATTGATTTAACTGTGTGTCAAGCAAACCGTCAAGCACTTTCGCAATGACAGTCGCTAATGAGATGGGCCTATAATTTTTTTTATCCGACAGGTCCCCTGTTTTATTTTTAACAACTGGCACTACTACTGTTCTAACAAGGTCAGAGGGCAAAAAGGCATGACTGATGCAGAGGTTAAAAAGCATTGCCAACACTCTCGGTAGGTGATGTCCAGCCTGCTGAAGATGCTCAATACTGAGACCGTCATGGCCAGGGGACTTGCCTCTGGACATTGACTTAACAGCACATGCTATACTTTTTTTTTTTTTTTCAGTCAGTCAGGACTTTGAATTTTATATGTATAGATTTTTTAATCTTGCGATGATTATGATAAAATTAACTTGGTCTAAAATTAGCTTGATCTAGCCCTTACACGGTTTAAGAAAAGCTAATGTTAATGTATGTCTTGTATTTATGTATTGTATTATTATAAAATTAATTAGGTATATATAAGTATATTGTATAAACATAGTGTATATATAGTGTTAGGAAGAACAGGTTTTACTTAGTATTAGGAAGAAATGAGGTTTTATGTGGCACATGTTAGTTCTATGGCAAGGAGTGACAACTTAGAAATTGTCTCTGGTCGCGGGAGACGCTTATTGGGAATATCGCTCAAAGGGCGGGAAGATTTATATTTTCCTATTTTGTGAACTTAATCACTATTTTTGTAAACAATTACGTGTTAATTGAATTCGTTATGATTTGTGGCGGTTTAGGTTAGTTTCAGTGATTGATATTCTGTTCCAAGTTAGAATAAACGGTTGTATTCATTATTTTGTGAACGTCGTTGTCTTCTTTTTAAACATCTTCGCTTATGTTTACTAAAATCATAAGTGGGATAAAGAACTTAGATTGCCCACTAAATTATAAAACATTCAAGGAACAAAATAACAATTACCCTTCAACCTATAGTCAAAATGGTGGTTTTGACTTTTTTTCGTTTTCATTCTTGTCATTGTTGTTATTTCACGTGTGTGTGATTGAATATGAAACTTTGTGATAAATATGCCGAGAAGGTGTGACCACCGTCGTTCACGAGATTGACCTAGAGGTGACGCGCGAGGTCGCTAGTTATGAAGATCTAACCCTGAGAACCCTGTTCGTGAGTTCACTTCGCGTTCGTTTAGCCCAGTAAACTTGAGCGATGTTCCGCAACGAGTTCGTACAAACAACTCGAGTGTCTTTCAACAACGCCGTGCGGTAGTCGCAAACGGTTGGAGCCACTCCGCGTGCTTTTCGCGAGTAGCTTCCTGTCTCAAGGGTGACACTAAATTTAATTAAATGAATGGGTCACCAATGACCAAACTTGGTCAAACATTAAGCTTGAATTCAAACCCCTTTGGCCTTAGATTTTGAAATGTGCCAATATTTTATTTCAACGACGAACACTGCATCCGACAAATTTATAACGTATGCCGAGTACGCCCAGCGTACCTTACTTTTTGAGAATTAGCTAAGGGCCGTACCGATAAGTTGTGAAATCCCGATCGTTTGCCAACGAATCATTAATAAAACCCTTCGCGAATTGATCGACACTGTCCTTCTTTTAAGTAATACCATGAAGGGTCCAATAGACTCGCAAAATCAGGCTTGACTGCCGAAGTCAAATATTTAAGCGACAGAGTAAGCTTTGGTCAGGTTAGGCCGAGCCCCCGAAAAGTCCACGGCGCAGGGCTTCGCGCACGTGTCGCCCGAGCACGTGTTCAAGGTGTGCGATGAGCCGCACTCCATGCTGGTATGCTGGAGGCCTGCATGCGCCAGGACATCCACGAGGCCTACAAGGTGATCGCGAAACTGTGCAAGCTGGGCTATGCGGTGGAGGACATCATGAGCAACATCTTCCGTGTGATCAAAACGCAGGACGCGAGCGAGGCTGTGCGCCTGGCCTTCTTGCGCGAGGTGCAGCTCACGCACATGCGCGTGGCGGACGGGCTGGCGTCGTCGCTACAGCTGGCGGGGCTGCTGGCGCGCTGCTGCCGCGCCGCCGCGCACTGAGCCGCAGTGCGCGAGGTGCAGCTCACGCACATGCGCGTCGCGGACGTTCCTTTAGCAAGTAGACTGCGGGATGCTTGTCTAAATGATTAAGTGATGCTTTATGTTAGACAGACTGCGGGATGTCTTACCTTTATTTGGTAAACTGCGGGGTACCAAACTCATGTAGAGGACGGACTGCGGGACGCTCTTTTAGCAGGTAGACTGCGGGATGCTTGCCTACATGATTAAGTGATGCTTTATGTTAGACAGACTGCGGGATGTCTAACCTTTGTTTGGTAAACTGCGGGGTACCAAACTCATGTAGAGGACGGACTGCGGGACGTTCCTTTAGCAAGTAGACTGCGGGATGCTTGCCTACATGATTAAGTGATGCTTTATGTTAGACAGACTGCGGGATGTCTAAGGTTTGTTTGGTAAACTGCGCGGTACCAAACTCATGTAGAGGACGGACTGCGGGACGTTCCTTTAGCAAGTAGACTGCGGGATGCCTAACCTTTGTTTGGTAAACTGCGGGGTACCAAACTCATGTAGCGGACGGACTGCGGGACGTTCCTTTAGCAGGTACACTGCGGGATGCTTGCCTACATGATTAAGTGATGCCTCCTGCACCGCCTTGGTACGTGATCAAGGATCATGTGTGAAGGAGGTGGAGAAGTTTTTAAAGTTGTGGTCACATTTCAGATGACGAATTGTGTGATCCCGGTACAGGGTCATCATCAGCGTCCCAACCACCTAATGGTGAGGTGTTCGGGAGCAGTCGTGAGCCCTCATCTGCAGACTTGGCCCCGGTGCGCGACGAGCATCACGAGGACTGCCACGAAGACGACGTTACGTTGGGATAGACCTTTAGGGGATAGGTTCCTATTGTGAGGTTATGTAAAAGGAAGGCGCCGAACGTGCGGGTGCGTCCCAAGGCGTGTGTCGCCCAACGTTGGTGTTTGTCACCCGGATAGCGTTAGTCGCTGTAGTAAAGTTTTCGGCAGTAATATAGGACGGTTGGGACGCTGACCATCTTATATTTTTGTCATTAGTCGCTGTAGTCAAGTTATCGGTAACAATATAGGACGGTTGGGACGCCGACCATCTTATATTTTTGCCATTCTGAACTTTCTATTGGTACGTGGTCAGCATGTGTTGCTTACACGAATAATCATCGTAAACACTTTCAGATGACGAAAAAGCATGACCTAGACCGTTCTGAAAGTAACGAGCCTGTGCCCGTGGCGTTAGGGCTACCCATACCTGATCCCGATGCTGGAATAGGAGCAGTGCGCTACCAAGATCATCGCTTTGCAGATGCAACCTATAACTTTCAAGTCGAGGGCGACTTGGCGTCAGGAGAGGCCGTGTTAGGAAGAACAGGTTTTACTTAGTATTAGGAAGAAATGAGGTTTTATGTGGCACATGTTAGTCCTATGGCAAGGAGTGACAACTTAGAAATTGTCTAGTCGCGGGAGACGCTTGTTGGGAATATCGCTCAAAGGGCGGGAAGATTTATATTTTCCTATTTTGTGAACTTAATCACTATCTTTGTAAACAATTACGTGTTAATTGAATTCGTTATGATTTGTGGCGGTTTAGGTTAGTTTCAGTGATTGATATTTTGTTCCAAGTTAGAATAAACGGTTGTATTCATTATTTTGTGAACGTCGTTGTCTTCTTTTTTAAACATCTTCGCTTATGTTTGCTAAAAATAGTATATAAATGTAGTATATATTTATTATAATAATAATAGCTACTACTACAAGTATTATAAATACTGTTTTTATCCACAGAGGAGAACCGTGCAGTTATGGGTACGCCGATATGCGGATTTTGGAGACGTAGAACATCTTAGGCCAAAACCAAAGGCAAATTTATCGGCTCGACACTACGACATCATGACAAGGCACAAGGGTCATTCCTTCTTGTGCACCCGCGTAAAAGCAACAGCAATATGTGCTTACAAACTGTGAGAAATCACCTACATTCTTCTGGATTACGTTGCTGCAAGCTAGCGCGCACCTTTGCTGTCCACGGCGCACCGACAAAACCGACTACACTTTGCTAGGTCATACATCAATTTTGATTGGGAGAACAATGTGGTGTTTTTTAGCAACGAAAAAACCTTTAAGTCGGATAAGGATGTTCGTAAAGTAGTTACATATGCGCGAAAATGGTTAACAGCATGAGCAGAACGTTACAAGAAGTAATAGAAAACGAAGGTTTACCGACTCATTATTAGTCGAATTTGTTTTAATTAGTGGACGAATATGAATCTTATTTTCATGCAAATAATGTTCATATTTGCTTAGCAATAATCTATATATCGTCGACCGTAGGTTCAATTGGGGTAAGGGACAAAACACCCAAAATGAGTTGAGTATACAGTTTTGTTCAGAATTTTTCGCTCTTTCGAATGGTGTATATGAAAAAATTCTAGCTTAAGAAAAATGTCCCTTACCCTACTGATTTCTTGGGTCAAAATTTCGAAACAGCCCCATAATAACCATGTATCTGAAAAACTATTCAATATAGCAACTTCAAATGGTGTAAGTACCGCCGCCAATCTACTTCGAATAAGGTAAGGGTCTTCCCAATCAACGAATTACCATTACATGGTTTATGTTTGAAGAAACCATAATAAAACTGACCTTACACTAATGCCTTTGTTATCTCAAAAAATAAATATCACCCATACTTTAAATGGATTGCACGAGTTTTGACATAGTTGTCCCTTACCCCAATTTGCATTGTCATACTTTAAGCAATGTCAACGTTACACCTATTTGAATCGAAATTTATTTATGTTCGGTGTCCGTTACATCAATTTTCTCGTGAGAAGTAATGAATATTTAACCCATAATAGAATCATAACACAAGAACATCACTATTACTATCCTTTTCTATCTTAGAACAACTTTCTGTGTGCGAAAGAGATGATGATATCAAAGCGAAAGAAGCGCGCGGGCCATAAACAAATTGCTATCAGTGCGAGTTCACCTTTCGTTTGGTCGGGATTTTGCACGGTTTTTGACGAAGAGAATGTGGTAAAAACGGAAAAACAAACCATTTAAACCGGTTGCTTAGTCGCAGATAGAAATTACTACAAATAGTAAATAAGATAACACAGTAAGTATATAAATGTTATACTAAAATCATTGTTACAATACATATTTTAAGCTGTCTGTGGGTGTGCCTATGCCTAATGCTAATTTTGTTCGCTTATTTTAATAGATATCGATTCTTGTATGATAGTAATAAAAGAATCAGATATAAAACTATTCAATGTAACCTAATTATTCTCTAATAATGGACAATAATTACTAGGTACTCAAAGGCACCGCTAAATGTTTACATAGATAACACTGTTTACAGTTATATTTCACATCAAAAGATGAGGATGAGGAGACAGACCACCAGCTAAGGTGAAATCGACACCTTCTCCGAAGAATAAAAAGTAAGTTTCGCAGTTTCTACCTGTTCGCTTTTTAAACGATACAAAAATAAATTAAACCTTGCGTTTATAGGTTCTAGAAAAAACTTGATTGGACGTTTTTTTTTGAAAATGAAGTATCAAAATTATAACTAAAACTTAATGGGTGAAAGCGCTCGCGCGCCCTTCCGTGTGCGCTCGATACCCTGTTCTTTTTCCAAAATGATTGTATATAGTTAAATGTTCGTTCCTGAATACGAACTAAGTCTGAATGATGAGGGATAGGGTAGTTACCAAAATTTCTAATTTCTAATAATATTATTTAATTGTTGCTTAGCCCTCTTCCTCTCTCCTTATGTTGCTGTGCCCGACAGGGTCCATATTGACCTTTACCTTTGTACACCATCTTGTAATACATATGGAATGCAATAAAAGATTGAGTATTGAGTATTGAGTATTGAGTATTTTAACTCTTACTTGTGTGCTTTGTAGGTCCGAGTCAACAGTAAGCTCTGAATTTTTGGAGAGCATAAATGATACAATTGAGGACAGTGACATTGACAACTCTAGAAATGACGAAACTTCATTATCAGTCAGAGAACGAGAGTAAATAATATTTAATAAAAATTAAACATTTTCAGCTAATGATACCTATTGATATAACAGTCTAATACTAGCAATTTTCTAATTTGTTGCTGTATCATTTTCAGATTATATTTGTTTGGAAAAACTGAATCCAATGGCTTCAATTCATTAAGCCAATCTGCTGTCTTCTTCCGTCTTCAGCGGCTGAGTTGGGCTCATGCTCGAAAAACTGAGCCACGTCAGCCTCGAGGTCGGACTTAAAATGAACAAAACGAAGTTAATGACAAATAGCACAAAACGCAAAGAAGACAGGGGGTGTGGAGATAGAGCATGTCCACGAGTATGTATACCTCGGCCAAATAGTCTCCTTCTAGGTGAGGCAAGATAAAGAAGTCGCTCGACCGAAATCGTGGAAGAGCTATTGGTCGATGAAACACTTCATGAAAGGATCACTTTCACTTTCCCTCAAAAAGAAACTCATGAACACGTGCATCCTTCCCACCCTCACCTATGTAGCGCAAACGTGGTCATTAACGAAGCGTCAGAACTCCGCACTCGGGCTCTGCCAGCGAGCCATGGAACGAAGTATACTAGGAGCCAAAATTTCTGACCGTGCACGGAACAGTATTCGATCCAAGACCCAAATCGCAGACGTTTGCACACAAATTAAAATGGAACTGGGCAGGCCACATTTAAAAAATTTGGCCAAAGTGGCAACTGATTGGGTTTCGAACAACAGAATCCGACGCGGTAGGCCCAGAAGGAGATGGCGTGACGAGCTGGACTCTTGTCAAAAGGATTGGGCCCAAATAGCCAAAGACTGAGATAAATAGAAAGAGGGAAGGGAGGCCTTTGCCCTGCAGTGGGACAAATCAGGCTCATAATATTTTTTTTTTTTTTTTAATAATCTGACTAACAATGCCTAATAGGCTCTATTATGATTATTTGCAGCTACTCCTTTATTTGAATAATAATTCAAAGTAAGTATAGGTATTTTTTATATTTTTTTTATAATTCGATTATAATAAATATATTAAATGATATAAAAATTGTTTTATTCCAACTAATAGAAATTGGCTATTACAATGTACAAACATTGCATGTAAGCGCCACACAATACAACACACACACGGTTCTCACACATTTTCATGTCTCTTAAATGATTTTTTATAACGATTTCCAAATTTAAGATATCCATACGCCAAAAGTGTGTACTTCATTTTCTGTCAACAATCTCTTTACACTGTATTTTCTTTCATACAATTTTTTCAACAAGTCTTTTACACTATTTTTTCTTTAATAGATTCGATCCAACGCAGGTCAATTTAATGTAAGGGACGGGACTACAAGATATTTGGTCAGTAAGGGACATTACTACCAAAATACTTTGGTGTAAGGGACATCTATTTTCTTAAATAGCTAATTTATTGAAATAAATGTTATACAAGTAGACAGAGCACTAAAATATAAGATTATGTGTAAAATCAGATCCGAAAAAGGTTAATTACAACAAAAGTTATAATCGATTTAGTCCGAAAAAAAACTTTGTCGGCCTCTCCTGAAAAATCGTATTTTGTCCCTTACCCCAATTGAACCTACGGTCAACGATATTATTACTTATAATAAATCTGTAGAGAGGTCAATTCTGTACATGAAATATATTTCCAAAAAAATAACTATCAGGGGGTGATTAGGGATCGATACTGATGCCAAAAATGCAATCAGTATAATTTTTGTCTGTCTGTCTGTCTGTCTGTCTGTATAACCGTTATAGAAACAAAAACTACTAGACGGATTTTAACGAAACTTGGTACAATTATTTTTCATACTCCTGAGTTGGTTATAGTATACTTTTCATCACGCTACAATCAATAGGAGCAGAGCAGTGAAGGGAAACGTTGGGAAAACGGGAGAAGTTACTCCATTTTTTAAGCTTCCGTCGCGTGTGCAACCTTAATGGTTAAAGCTACACAGAAATCATGTATGACGGAAATGCTCTCCTTAAAATTATATAAAAAATATCCCACAACAGCATATGTCTATCTTTTATGGTTGACTCACAATATCACGTGTAACTCCCGATAGCTTAGCAGTTCTAAGCTTTCTGATTATATTTGTCTACTCTTACGTTTATAACACTCTCAGTCATCCCTAATTAAAAAATTTAACATTATTAACTATTCCATAAAAAAGAATCATAGAAATCGGTATAGAAACACCAAAGTTATACATGAAATACGCTAATAATAAGCCATCGCGCGTGAATACTGAATCATGCTATAAGGATTATTTTTGTATAAGGTCCGAGAATCGGTCGCCGCGCTCGACGCGTCTCGCGGCCGAAGGTATAAAAAGGCGAGGCGTCCGAGCGCAAGCTTCATACCACGACCGCCGCACGCCGACCGGCTCAGGCCATCGAGAGGCCGGCAGAAGTGGCCTCCACCGAGGCCCAAGGCGCGTCGCTGATGGCGGCGGCCAACGGGCCCACGTCACGGACAGAAGCCCCCTCCTCCTCCAAGCGGCGGAGGATGCGGAAGAAGAGGCGTGGGGCCAAAGGCAAGAAGCCGGAGCCCCCCCCCGCACCCAGGGAAGACACACGCCGGGCCGACCCTACCTCGACCCAAGCGCAGGCTGTCCTCCCACCACCAACTACATCTGAGCGGAGGAAGACAAGGCCGACAGCTGGCGCCGGCATAGCACGGCCCTCGGCCCCCCTACCACCACAACGCTCCTCAACGAGACACACGAGCGCCGGCCCAGCTGCCGACGCCGAGAAGAAGAAGGAATTCACAGCCTGCGCCATACAGCTGCTGATGGACTTAATTAAGGCCATCAGCCAAGGCCAAGACGCGGAGCTGGTCATCCTCGACGGCCTGGCCTCTCTCCTTAAATTATATCATGGATAGGTCGTTGAGGGTGCTCCATTGGAACGCCCGCGGCCTTCGAGGTAAGGTCGCCCCCCTCCGCCGCTTGTTATATGAACAAGACATCGACGTGGCGCTGGTAAGCGAGACGCACCTGGGACAGGAGGACAAGCTCAAAGTCTCGGGTTTCCTCGCTTACAGGAAGGACGAAAGGTCAGCCAACAACGCCCCCTACCGTGGTCTGGCGGTACTGGTGAGGCGTAGGGTCGTCCATCAAGAGCTCCCCGTGCCGTCGCCCGGCTCGTTCTACGCGCTGGGTGTGCAGCTACATTTTGCCGGCAAGGATCTCGCCATCTACGCCTGCTACAAGGCGCCCTCGGCCAAACTGGACCCCACGGAACTGAGGGCCCTTCTCGAGGCCAACAGCGGCGCGACGATCCTTGCCGGTGACCTTAACTGTAAGCACCCGGCGTGGAACTCGGCCGCGACCAACACGGCGGGCAGACGACTCTACGCGGACGCGGAGGCCTTCGGCTATACGGTGTCCGGCCCAGAGACGCCCACCCATTACCCGGACGCCCACATCTACATGCCGGACGTGCTGGACATCGTGGCCTACCGAGGGCTACACTGCCAGATCACGCAACAAGTCCTAGACGACGAGATGCAATCGGATCATCACCCTGTTTTCGTCGTCCTATCGGGTATGCCGACCCGAATGATGCCCGCAGCGCCACGTCGTCGCATCGATTTAGATGCCTTTAAGGAAAAGACTGAGGCCACCACACCGACTCGGCCCCTGATTACCTCCGCGGACGTTAATCAGACTGCCGATGACGTCACTGCTTGCATCCAGAGCGCCTTAGAAGCGGCGACTACGACAGAGCCGCAGGGGAGAGTGCAGCAGCCGCCCTTGCCGGCTTATCTCCGTTCAATGATCGCCGTCAAGAGGCGCCTTCGCAAGCAGTGGCAACAACTTAGATGCCCTACACTTAAGAGGAAACTTAATAGTCTCGCGGAGAAGATTAAGGCCGAGTTGAGATGCCGGGACGCCGAGTGCTGGGAGGAACGCATCGATGAGGCGGCCGGCAGCTGGCCATCCGCCCATCGTCTCTGCCGCCAGCTCACGAACACCCCAGCCCCGGTGCGCCCCCTACTGGACAGCGGCGGGGCGCTCAAGTATGTCGCTGAGGACCGCGCGGAGGTCTTCGCTGAGCACCTGGAGCGTTAGTTCCGACCGAACCCGACCAGCGACGCCGCACATGTCGCAACAGTCGAGCAACACCTTGGGGAGTACTTCGCAACGCCGGTAGCCCCCGAGGAGGACGCCATCTTTTTCTCGCCTGGGGCGGTCAGACGCGCCATCCTGAGGACAAAACCCAGGAAGGCCCCCGGTGCTGACGGTATCACCAACGCAGTGCTGCGCCACCTGCCGTACCGCTTGGTGGCGGCACTGGCGCGCCTGTTTACGGCGATACTGCGCACTGGGACGTTTCCTTCCTCGTGGAAGGAGGGGCGCGTCATCATGCTGCCCAAGGCGGGGAAAAACATCCTGAAGCCAGAGAGCTACCGGCCCATCACCCTGCTGCCCACCATCTCCAAGGTGTTCGAGATGCTCCTGTTGCGACATCTCCAGCCGCACATCTCGCCGCGGCCTGAACAATTCGGGTTTAGGTCGGAGCACAGCACGACGCTTCAGCTGTCGAGGGTACTGCACCACCTGGCGCAAGCCATGAACAAGAAGGAGTACGCGGTGGCAGTACTCCTCGACATGGAGAAGGCCTTCGACCGCGTGTGGCACGACGGCCTTGTATTTAAGCTGGCCACGTCTGACGCGCCTCGCCGCGTTGTCAAGGTGGTCCAGTCTTTCCTTACAGATCGGAGTTTCCGCGTGGTGGTCGAGGGCGCGCTGTCTAGCGCCCGCCCGGTGCTGGCAGGCGTGCCGCAGGGCAGCTGCGTGTCGCCAGCGTGTTACTCACGTTACACGGACGACATCCCCACGACGCCAGAGGCGATGGTCGTCGGATCAGCGCCCCTCCCACCACCCCTGACGCTACAAGGCGCCGACGTCGTGTGGTCGCCCCGGGTGAAGTACCTGGGCGTCACCATCGACCGTCGGCTCACCATGGGTCCTCACGTCCGCCAGGTCGCGGCGCGGGTCAAGGTCGCCCGCAACCTGCTCCACCCAGTGCTCTCGTCCCGGCTACCGGCGCGCGTCAAGTTGGGCGTGTATAAAACCTATATACGCTCGATATTGACGTACGCCGCCCCTGCATGGTTCGTCCTCGCGTGCGAGGGCCACAAGAAGCTTCTCCGCACGCAACAGAACTTTGCGTTGCGGACCATCGTCGCCGCCCCACGGCACGTGAGGAACGACGTCATCCAGCGGGATCTCGGGATCGAGAGCCTGGACGCTTTCATCCGGCGCCTTGCGACGGGAATGTTCGCGCGTGCCGACGCATCCGCTTGGCCCCACGTCAAGCACATTGCGCCCTGGCATGCGCGCCCCCCTGACGCGAGACGCCCCCTCCCCCGCGACCTGGTAGCGGACGATGACCCCACCCCACCGGATTTGACGCCCGGGTAAGCTGTACCAGGTTACACGCAGCTTACCTGCACAATAAGACTCAACATTTCAAACACGCATCCAGCTGCGCGACGTATTCTAAGTTAATATAGGTGCGTCGCGTAGCTAAACCACACAAGCACCCTCTCTACACTCACGTAGACTCACGCGCAAGGAGCGCGCCGCCGGCTCGCAACCTACGCAGACACTGGGCGGTGTCACACAATACAATACCGCCCTTACACTCACAACGGCCTCTTAGTCCGGACCGCGACCGGCTAGCTCTGGAAGCGGGGCGGACGAGAGCCATACATCCTTCGTAGGTGCGTCGGAGTCGGCCCCTCTGTCGCTGGTCGTCCCCCGCTGGGCCTCCCCTGGGTAACTGGGGGTCTCACCTGGCGGGGACAGACCGCCGAGGCGCCGTGAAGAAATCAGCGCTGTGCCTACAGCGCTGTGGCGCGCCTACGAAAATTCTCATAGCAATCACACACATCCAGACGCACGTGCCATGCGTGCGTCATCAGGCCAGCCGAACATTGGCAACACAACGACGGGTCCCGTTTTAACGGGCCAAGGTATGGCCTCCGCGGCAAGGGGGCGAAGCCCCGTTACCGCTTGCCGCGTCCCCTAGCGGGGACGCAGCGACATCCCAACGTCCGCAAGCTTCATACAAATTTTCGCCTGTTGATGCGAATAGACGTTCAGAGCGTTCGACCTTATTGACAGACAATACTTAATTGATATTAACAAACCGTGCTTATCAGCGCGACTTTTAGTCTTTGATAATTTATTTTTAGATTCCTTTTGTTATTATTTTATAAAATAGGTATTAGTTATTTGGTGGTGTTTAAATATTAGTTCAAATTACAATTATTAATAGTTTACATTTTATTTCTTTTTAGGTGAAGTAGTAGTAGGTACGCATAGATTTTTAGATACTGATAGGTAAGTTTTGGCTAATTTACGTTCACTTTTTTTATACCTATTAGTTTTATTTTCATTTACGTTTTAGCTTTATTTTTATTTGCCTGCATCAATGCCACCTAAAAAACGATTATCTTTATCTCGAAATTCGAGAGAAGCTAAGAGAATGAGAAATAGGCGTTCTCAAGAATCGGCAGAGGAAAGAGCACATCGGTTAAACTCTATGAGAGTTAGTGCCTCAACTTCTCGAGCCAATGAAAGCTCTCCCGAGAGAGAGATGCGATTAGGAGCTGACAGAGCAAGACGAGCTTCATCACGGGCGTCTCAAAGCTCTTCTCAACGAGAGCTAAGGCATACCATTGACCGAGAACAACATGTGTTATCCCGAGAAGCTGAAACTGCTTCACAACAAGAATTGCGACTCACAGCTGACCGCGAACGGCATACATTATCTCGCGAGTCCGAAACCTACACTGAGAGGGAATTACGTCTCACAGCTGATCGTGGGAATTCCACCCCTAAAGGGGTAAAATAGGGGATGGAAGTTTGTATGAAAGTCTGTCAGTTTTGAAGTTAGGATCTTCAAATTTGGTGTTTAGGCTGAAGATTGAAAATTAATTTCTACGTGTCTCGGCGTTTTTGGTAATTCTACCCCTGAGGGTTAAAAAGGGGGGTGAAGGTAAGTAATCGGATATTTACGACGTCCACGCAGGCGAAGCCGCGGGCAAAAGCTAGTTAGGTATAAATGTTAATAATCTCTTGAAGTGATGTTATTGTTATGAGGTTAGAAGTTGTCATAATTTCTAACTATCTAACATGTTGATTCACTTCACCTCTAATTTTACTAATTTTACTTTCCATCCTTACCAACAAAAAAAGTTGTCTTTGTCAAAAAACTGGTAAACAACAGTGTTTCACTCATTCGAACGTCTAGTATGGATACCTATAGCCTATGTATGTTTAAAACCAGTTCGTATTAAATCATTGTATCAGCCACACAAGTTTTTTTGCTAACATACAGCCCCTACCAAATTGAACCTTAAAACAACCAATGTAAGCAAGAAACGAGACGTATCATTTTGTAACGACGTTTATCTAATAAAAATCAAATTATTTTATTGGTTTTATTTAATTAGTTTTTTAATTTTTGCTTGAGTGATTTTATTGGTCACAAAATTTGTAGCAGCCAATGGTTGTAGGCACCCTACACTATCACTTAGTTGATGTTGGTTTAGTTGTGGAGTACACAGAAAGAACCACACGTTGTGTTTAAAGTTACATTAAAATGTCAAGGGTACAAGTTGAAGAGGTAGCGATTCTTTCTCTTGACAAGTGGTTAGTTCCACAGTTATTGTCTGACTCGCTCTGCCTTGCGCGAAAAGTTACAATTATAGCGTAATATTTGTGACGCACGATATTCAAGTAGGTTGCTGCGTTCGCAAAGTAAATGTACGGTTGATGAGACCGTACATGTTGGCAACCCCACAAGATGTACGGAAGATTAATGAAAGCTTGTCAAGAGAAGAAACCCTATTACAAAGAAACAATTAGTAGATTAAATTATTCGAAGTTAAATGCGACGTTGTCTGCATAACGTGGACGTCCCGTTTGCAGTTCTGCTTGGCTCGCCGTGTGAATGTTTTCTTCTTGCTTTCTATGTTGTATCGGTTGCAGTTCAATCTCTTCAAGCTGATTGTTCGTAGCTAAATGGCTCGTAGTTTGTTTTGAGCGACAAGATGGTCCGCATCTCTTTATAAACCACCCCACAGAGACAATGACGATTACTCCCACAATAGTATAAGAGACGGCGTATTGGTGTATGTCATGAGTGGAAATGGTTGATGGGAGCTGGTTTTCTCGTCTTTTCATAATAGCTAATCGCTTGTCGATTTCCTCCAATTCTGCAGTTTCTGGTAACATCACGTGCGACATATTATGTGTTATGTTCACAACGTTATTTACCATCGAGTTAAGCGACGGTATATTCATGGCAAGATCCATCTTCATGTTGCTATTGTATTGGTTATGCGAGTGAATTATTAATTCCTTCGATTGCAACAAGCAACCCTGTGCCAAGGTCAGTATCCCGGAAGTCATGGAGTGTGTAGTGATGTCATTTTCACATACAATTCGTATTGTGCAAGTTCCGCAACAAATCGCCAGCCAAGTATTCGTTGTGTGTAACGCGATCCACTCCTGCTTACATAGCACCTTTTTTACGTCACAAGGTGAGGTCGTTCGATGACCCAGTAGTTTTGCTTCACATGGGGCATTGCTGTTTTGCAAGTTGAATATAGGTAGATTCTTGTGGCATATCAAATTGCCTGGTTGAATGTAAGTACACCACTTCATGTCATCTTCGGATAAGGAGACATAAGTGCTCTTCCCGAAATTTACTGCTATGTACTGCGAAGCTAGTTGGACGATGACTGTTCCTGTACTTGTTTTCATGGGCAACGGAGTAGCTTGGTATAGAGTGAAGTCTTCATCTGAGATCAGTGGGACGTGTATCTCGAACAAGAAGTAATTAGTGGTGACTCGCGCTCTCACGTATAGTAATTTGTAGATGTCTTTGATATCGTCTCTGATGTTTCGGACAGGCAACGACGAGGTCCTCGGGAGTTTGCCCGCGATTTCAGTCAGTTGCTTTATCAAGTTGACAGGTGTAAGTAGATGGATGTCTATCTGCCCTTTGTAGACATTAGTTAGGCTTTCGAACAGCATCTCTTGAACCCTCTCCAAATTGGTAATCAACAGGTATGCTGTTAGTGAGGCCGAGTTGAAGTAGTTGGTAGCCATCAGTACTTCCATTTCAGACTCCACTTTGGCTAAGTTGTAGTTAGTTTACGCCATGAAGTCGTCTATTAAACCAAACTGTCGCTTGATATTTTGTTCATTCTTCTTCAGCATATTGTTTTGAAGCTCGACTATTGAATTTTGGTTCTTTATCAAATCAAGGAAATAGTTTTCATTATTTTGGACAGCTTGTATATCGTCGTGGTATTTATCTGCAAACCGTTGATCTAGAATACCAAAGAGGCTGTTAGCAATATATCCGACTCCATCAATCGCTCCTCGTTTCTTACGGTTACTTAAATGCTTGTGAGGAGCTAGGAGTATGGTGTTATAGTAGCTCAGTATTTCCATTTCGTGGGTAAGCTGTTCTAAAGTTGTCTTGCAGTATCTTGGGTCGGTTTTTTGGCACAGTTCGTTCAAACCCTTGAGGTAAGCTTCAATTCGACGTACTCCGTCCCAGTAAGTTGTTAAGTTATAGTGCATAAGTAGTGTCCATTCATCATGAATCACTTGTACGTTGCCTATTGTGTCGTAATAAATCGGCCGCTCAAGTTCGAAGTTAGTAATTTGTACGCCAGACGTCATGATTTCGCTATATGACCCAGTTATTGACATAAACACAATTAATAGCATTGTAAGAAGGGTGGAGAAACATTTATTTCCGCCCGTCTTTGGCGTGATTGGAGATTTCTTTTCTGTGTCATCTTGGATGTTGTTTTCGATAGGAAGTGGTGACAGTTTCACGACTGGACGTTTGATGATACCAGATTGAGTTTTAATCGTGGTCACTCGAACATAGCCGTCGGAACCGGGGTGCAGTTCAAGTACGCGTCCCATGGCCCATTTTCCTGGGGGCAAGTTGTTGTCCTTGATCAAGACTATATCGCCTTCCTGGATGTTCTTTTTTGGTTTGTTCCATTTCCCCCTGATCTGGAGCTGTGTTAAATATTCAGTCGACCAACTCTTCCAAAATTGGTGCAGCATGTGCTCTGTTAGCTGCCACCGTTGACTTAGATTAACGTTATTTACGTCACAGTACGTTGATATTGGTAGTGACATCGTTGGGCTTCCAGTGAGAAAATGACCAGGTGTTAGGTGAGTGGACAGAGGGGTCTTGAGTTCATGTAGGCTTCTATTTTTGCCAGTAACGTAGTAAACTCCTCGAATGTTAGTTTCTGATCTCCTAGTACGCGGTGAAGATGGTGTTTCATCGATTTTACGGCCGCTTCCCACAGACCACCAGCACTCGGCCACGCGGGAGCGTTGAAGTGCCATTCTACCTCCATTTTTCCGATCTCGTTGAAGAAGTCCGGTGAAAGTTCTTGTTTAAACTTTTCAAATTCATTGCGCAACATCTTCGAAGCTCCAATGAAGTTCGTGCCGCAGTCTGAGTACACATGTTTAGGTGTACCGCGTCTAGCGCACATGCGCTGGAAAGCGGCAATGAAAGTTTCGGTGCTTAAATCAGACACCAGTTCAATGTGTACAGCTTTAGTAGCCATGCACACGAAAATAGCGATGTACCCCTTCGTAGTCTTTACTCCTCTTCCTTTGTTTAACTTGACTGGCACGTGGCCAGTGAAGTCTACGCCAGTGTGTGTAAACGGTCGAGATGGGTTAGCTCTCTGTTGAGGTAGGTCCGCCATAAGTTGGTAGTTGTTTGTTGGTTTGTAGCGGTGACACCGCACGCAACGTCTCAGTTGATTTTTTACAGCTCTGTTGCTTCCGACAATCCAGTATCGCTGTCGGATTTGAGCCAATGTCAGCCGCGCACCTCCATGAAGTGTTGTAAGGTGTGCTTGTTCAATTACGAGCTGAGTTAGGCGTCCTATTCGAGGAAGAATTGTAGGATTCTTCATCTCGAAGGGCAAGTAGGAATTTTTCAGTCTTCCACCGACTCTTATAACCCCTTTTTCATCTATGTAAGGATTCAATTTGTATAAAATGCTCTTGTTGTTTACAGTTCCGTTTGCCTTTAATTGTTTGTATTCATTTTCAAACTCCGTACTCGCACATATATAATTACTCGATCAGCCGCTAGTTTGAGTTCGCTCACACTTAGGTAGTTGGTTTCAAATTTCTTCTTGGAGCGTGCCGTCGCGATAAAGCGCAGTACTTGAGCTATTACTCGAATTACTTGCGTAACTATATTTATGCAGTAAGTTATTTATAGAATGTTCATTGTTTTTCGGCACCGTTGTGATTGCCACTGCTAAGTTGTCAGTTTCATGGTGGGTTGTAAACAAACATGTGGAGTTTCCCATGAGGTCAGAGTCCTGTGCCATTTTCAGAAATTCCGGACCTTGCCACCAGAGATCGAAGTTTACTAGTTTGCTCGGCAACATTCCTCTAGATGCACAGTCAGCAGGGTTCTGTGCCGATTTTACGTAGCGCCACTTGTCGGTTGGAATAGTTAGTTTTATTTTTTCAACTCTGTTGGACACGTATTGATCCCACCTTGATGTATCTCCTTGCAGCCACGCTAAGACTACTTGAGAGTCACACCATGCTTGTATTGACAAATTGTATCCAGTTAAAGCTTCCGTAGTTTTTTCCATGAGTTTGGCCAACAGTAGTGCGCCACATAGTTCCAGTCTCGGCAACGTTGTTTTTTGTGATAGAGGCGCAACCCTGGTTTTAGCGACGAGTAACGTTACAGTCGGTATATCTTGTTCGTTCCTTACTCGACTGTATATGACACACGCGTACGCCTTTTCACTCGCATCGCAGAATCCCAGCAATTCTATTGATTGTTGTGCGCCAATCCATCGGTTCAGTTTTATTTTCCTTACATTTGGTAGTTCAGTTTTCAATTTGACCCAATCGTTTAGTATGTCACTCGGTAGTTCTTCATCCCAGGCAAGTTTGCCGTCCCATACTCTTTGAAATCATGGTTTTGCTGACACTGTTATGGGAGCCAACCAGCCCAAAGGATCGTACAGTTTCGAAATTTCGGAAAGTAAGTGCCTTTTCGTTGTCCGACCCTTCGATTTTTCTTCCAGACTCCAGTTAAACATGAACGTGTCGATGTTTGGGTTCCAGCCGAGTCCGAGTGTTTTTGTTGAGTCTTCAGTTTTAAAATCAAAAATGGCTTTTAGTTGATATTTGATCGTCAGTTAGATTCTCTAGTAACGCGGAGTGGTTGGCTGACCACTTGCGTAAGTTCATGCCGCCGCCCTTCAGTAAGTTTATGAGGGAACTTTTTAGGTCTTTAGCTTTATTCAGAGAGTAGTGACCCTTATCACATCATCTACGTAGAACTCGTTCAGTAATGTATTGGCGGCCTCTGGATATTTATGACCGTCATCCAGGGCTAACTGCTTCATAGTCCTCATGGCCAACCATGGTGCGCATTTGGTTCCGTATGTCACGGTGCAAAGTTGAAATTCTTGTAACCTTTCAGCAGGAGAGTCACGCCATATTATCTTCTGAAGTGACTGTTGATCTTTAGCTATCCCGATGCATCGGTACATCTTCTCTATGTCGGCGGTAAAAGCGTACTTGTATGACCTCCACTTTAGGATAAGGGCTTGGATATCCTTCTGTAGATTTGGGCCCTTTTTCATTAAGCTATTCAAGCTGTACCCAGTTGTTGTCCTTTGCGAGGCGTTAAAAACCACTCTTAGTTTCGTTGTAGTGGATTGTTCTCGCAAAACACCATGGTGCGGAAAGTAGCATTCAGACGTAGAAGGTAATATTGGAGATGCCGGTTTCATATGCTGTAGTTGCGAATATTCTCTGATGAAGTCCCTGTACATTATCGCGAGTTTGTTGTTCTTTCCCAGACGTTTTTCTAGTTGGAGAAATTGCGAAATAGCCATTGACATTGATTTGCCTAACTTATTTTGCAACTCAGAGCTCATAGGCATCTTAACGATGTATTTGTTATCTGCGTCTCGTTGCACTGTCTTGGTGTAGTATTCTTCACACTGATTATCCTTCGGCATGTCATTGTTGCTGATAGTTATAATAAATATTAAAAAATTTAGAGAATGCCTTCAAAATTTAACATTTCATGATGTCTTTATGTGCTCTGATCCTAATAATGCATTTAATGAATTCCATGACCTTTATAAACTATTTTATGACCTATGTTTTCCGATTAATAAAATAAAGGTTTCGCTAATTAAAAAACCTAAGTGGATAACACCGGGACTAAAAAAATGTTCCAAACGGAAAAGGGACATGCTATGGGAATATCGAAAGTTGCCTAGCTCAGAAAATAAAAACAAACTAAAAACCTACACTAACAGATTAAAACACATAGTCAAGCAAACACAAAAAGCGCAAAACAGTCATTTTATAGATACGTCCGAAAACAAGAGCAAAGCTACGTGGAGTATCATTAATAAACAGAAAATAAATTACCCAAAAGCAGGAATTTGCAGCATAAAGATTAACAATAAAGTTGAAAATTCTCCAGAACAAATAACGGAATCATTTAATGAATATTTTATAAATTTTAATCAATCTCAGAATGACATTAACTATAATAATACACTGACATTTGACACAAATCCTAATTCAATTTTCATGACACCTACGATACCCTTTGACATTATTAAAATAATCCAATCATTGAAGAATACTAATAGTGCTGGATATGACGATATTACCACTAAAGTGATTAAAGCTACGTCTCAAATTATTGCACCAATACTCAGTCACATTATAAACAACTGCATTGAGAAAGGCGTATTCCCAGAAAGGCTGAAAATTTCAGTAATCAAACCTTTGTTTAAAAAAGGTAACAGGCAAGATCCAGGTAACTACAGACCTATTGCACTTATTCCGGTCTTCTCTAAAATTTTCGAAAAAGTAATGCATAATAGTATATTATATTCTTTCTTAGAAACAAACAAAATCCTAATCAGCGAACAGTACGGTTTCAGGAAAAATAAAAGTATTAATTCCGCAATATATGCGCTTGTAGAACATGTCTTGACTAATATGGACAATGGAACTCCTGTAGTTACATTGTTTATGGATGTCAAAGGCATTTGACCATGTTAGCCATAAAATACTCCTAAACAAATTAGAAAAATATGGTATCAGAGGCAACATCCTTGAACTTGTTGAATCATACCTTACCAATCGGCAACAATTTACATGTATCAATAAAATCAACCCCCGTACAAAAAACAGAAATTACATATCAATCCAAACATCGGGAATGTTTATGCGGGGTACCACAGGGCGGTGTACTTGCTCCATTATTTTTCATCATATATATTAACGACATGCCTAAACTCATTAACAATCCTATGATCTTGTTCGCAGATGATAGCACAATATTATTTAAAAGCAAAAATGATGACACACTTGAAAAAGAAATTAATGATAACCTTAATGACATAATATCCTGGCTAACAGAAAATAACTTAAAAAATTAATCTAAATAAGACTAACTACATCTCATTTGAACAAAAAACAAATAATAAAAAACCAGACGTTCGATATGGTAATACAAGTATTCAGGATACTGATCACACAAAATTCTTGGGCATGTGGATAGATAAAGGCATGAACTGGAAAATGCATGTTGAGGGCGTGTGTAAAAGACTTAGCCAGTGCTCCTATGCCCTTTATAACCTAAGGAAAATATCAAGTCAGGCCACCCTTTTAGTGGCATATCATGGTTATGTGTCATCAGCATTACGCTACGGACTTATGTTTTGGGGAAACTCGCCAGACAGAGAAGTTGCGTTTAGGGCACAGAAGAAATGCATAAGGGCAATATGTGGCATACAAAATACAGAGAGCTGTAAGCCATATTTTCAAAAGCTTAAGTTACACTCCCGTGTCTTTATATACAATGTGGATCTGGAACTACGACAATAAATGAAAACGGGCACAGTACTAGTCCATCTAAACATTTTAAAACACGAAAATTTGTAGTTAATGGAAAATTAAAAAATTGCAATTTTCAAACAAAATAAATACCAGAATCAACTGCATAAAATGCAAACACGCTTTATCTACGATAGGTCACTGACCGGTTGCGCGGCGCGGACGTAGGGTAGGTACTTTAGTTTTAGAACCACAAATCAGCGGCTTAAACTCACCCAATTGTGCGTCGTTAATTAAAAGATCACTGATTGAATAATTAATCACATAATATCACATCACAACCAGAATTTACACCATCAAACGTTCGTGTGTCACCATATCTCTCCCGATATGTACCTATGCAATGATGAAGCCGCATTTTCGTTACATTCTCCTTACGTAAGTACCATGTCGGTGTACTTGGCAGCTGGGTATGACTTATTTGAGGCATAATTAAACTACAAAACTTACAAACCTAACCTAAATCACGAAAGTAGCTACCTATTAAATTCCTTATTAACTAACTAATATTACACTAACACTTAACAATAAATCACACTAACCTATGCACTAATCCAACTATCATAAATAGTCTTTAATCACAATAAAAACTAAAACTTTTCATAAAATAACAACAATACGCGCGCGGCTCGTCTCGAGATAAAAAAATTAGGCGTGCGTGTGCTCTCCTCAAAGGGTGCCGCGATGCACTGACTGACATAGTGCGAGACTTTTTGCCAAAAAATTCCGCTCACATACACATACGCAATGGTCTATGCACCACTAATGCATAATTTGCGTAAGTAATATTTCTTGTTCTTTCTAACTGTAGTATTTTGTGTCAATGGGCGGGGCGCGTCAGAGTGGAAGCGTATGACACCTTCCTCTGTCTTTCAAGCATAAAGACGTAGAGAATAGAATCGCAGGTTAATGACCTTACAATGTTTACCTATTATTACGGACTCAGATCTACATCATGTTGTAAAATAAGAAAATGAAAAATAATTTCCTGTGGCTAAGGTATTCATTGGATTTGATTGATTTTTTGTATACGGGTAAAGAACGTGACACTCTTTACGTGGTTTGAAGGAATGTCAATCGTCCTGCTCCACTTTGTATATGAAGTAGCTACTTTTGTCAAATCAAATCTACATTTATATAATCGCCCGAAGAGCATACGCTATAAAAATACAATATGCATGACAAGACACAAAAAAGCTATATTCAGCAAAAACCTTTTAGGCATGGCACCCAAAATCTACAATAAATTACCCAAACATATCATAGAAGCTAGTAATACAGATCTGTTCAAAAAATGGTTAAATGATTTTTTGATTGAAAATGTTACTACACTATTAATGACTATCGTAATGAAACTTGCTAGAACTACTATATCCGATTTATGACATTAGTAAAAACTTGACATTGCACTGAATTAAATTATTGAAATAAAATTGTTATAATTATTACCTCTATGTTTATGTGACAATTAATTTGTTTGTGTGTGTAAAATTTTTGACTGTAATTAACAATCTAAAATATTGTTATTTTCTAATCGTTCTGACATTAATGTTATTTTTGTAATTTGAAATTTGATAAAAACTGATTATAATCATCAATTTAATTTGTACGCTTAAACGCAAAACATAGACGGGACTCTTATATTTAATTGTAACACCATTTAAAAACCTATGTTTACAAATAAAGATTTCATTTTCATTTTCATTTTCATTTTATGTCTTCGTTCTCCCAGAATTTAGTTAATTCGCTTAGGTCGACCAGTGTTACGTGACAGTTGAAAGTTTTCATTCTGCCGCATAGGATCCAGCCCAAGTGCGTCTGTTGCGCTACAGGAGACTGTTGACTGCCTTTCAAGACTCCGTCAAGGATGATGTCGGAATACACGTCTGCCCCAAGTAGCAGATCTATAGGACTAGATACGTTGAATTCCGGATCTGCTAGTTTCAAGTTTTCCAGGTGTGGCCAGTTAGCCTTTTCGAAAGATGAGTTGGGTAAGTTGTTTGTTAGTTTGCTTAGGATGAGTGCCTGAGTTTCGAATGCGTAGTCCGAGTGAATCGATTTACAGGTAAGCTGAAGTCGTCCTTTGCAGTTACCAGGTGCAGCTCCTACTCCCGTAATGGTTGCGTTAAGTCGTTTCCGTGGTAGTCGTAGCATCTGTGCGGCGTTCTCGGTGATCAAGTTTACTTACGAACCTTGATCTAGTAGTGCTCGAAGCGTAATGAAATCCCCATTCGTGGACTAAGCTGCACAGTAGTTAACAAAATGTGTGAATATCAACAAAGTTCATTTTTTGTCAATTTTGGTGGCTCAATTTTTTCTTTAGTTTTCGTGAAAAATAACGATCTGGTATAAGAATAGAATGTCCAAGCTTGAAGGATCTTCATGAGGGCTCAGAATATCTCCATAACTTTTTGAGATATTTTAGTTCAAAGTCTAGTGTGGCCACCAAAATTAAAAATCACCCACCAAAATCGAAAGTGCCCACCAAATTTGAAAATCAGTGGTACTAAATTTGAATTTCTCCGTCAGAAACCTCAATCTCACTAATAAAGCTCAATGTGATTAATCTCACAAATTCTCGGGAAGTATCAATAACTTTTATCGGTTTATAAAACTCTCTTTTGTTAAAAATAGGATAGATTCCGAGGTCTGCCGGCTTAGCCAAGTTGACAATCTACAATCGTTAACGCTAATAGAAAGCTAATCAAATGTATGGGAATGACATCATCTCAACGTTAAGTCACGTGGTCAAAACAAACGAATAGAAAATTCGTAGACAAGTATACAATTTATCTGAGCGTTCAAAATGATAGAATGAAATATAATCGTTTCTACAATGTTTATCGCTAGATCCCATATAAATCGTAGCCAAGTTACAGTTTTGACAAGCGCTAACGAAACGATGTCGAAGTTTTTGAACGACCACTGAGCGATCGCCGAGACCCAAGAGTTAACGATAACAATAGGCGTCTATATGACTCAGCTGTGTCGTGTATCACGTCATTGTTTATGTTTCAAACTTTCAAGTGCCCGAGTATGATAGAATTTCGAATAACACAGGAAGATATTTACGAAATAACTAATAATTTTCGTACCTTTCTATGAATTCCAATAAAGCTGCGAACTTGCTCGAGATCTAGATTCGATCCTATAAAAGTTATCACTTCACTTATGGTATCTTTCATTTAAATGCAGGATCAATCATATCATTTCGAGTCACAGTAATGTTTAAAATTACATTCCGCACTGCGATATTATAATAAACCAATAATAAGAAGAACTTGTTCCTTATTTCGCTTACTTTTTATCACTTAAAAGAATTATTCCTTTCTTAACAATTCAAAACAAAAGTTCAGCCCGCGCATAAAGTAAACAACTGTGAATTTGACGTTAGTTTGACGTAGGTAGGAACGCTCACCATAGACTAAAGTAGAGGTTTTTTCTATAAACATTGGAGAACGAGCGATCGACTTAGTCGTGTCAAGTTGGCTACCAACTTAGCGTTTTCTCAAATCGTTTACGCCGAGGCGTCAACGATTGTAGAAAGACATTCGATAAGAGACGTTTGTAACTTGGCTAGGCCTGCTGGTCCTAAAGTCGGACTGACATGGTAGCGTTTTTGTTGGGGAGACTGCAGTACAACCCAAGTCTCGATCGAATCGAAGGCTTTCTCGTAGTCCACAAACACTAAACGGAGAGGCAGCTCTTCGGTCTCCTGTATAACCTTCCGCAGCGTGTATGTGGTGTACGGTGCTAAAGCCATTATGGAATCCGGCTGGTCCGGGATGATTCTTGAAAACAACTTGTAGACATAGCTTAGAAGTGAGATGGGCCTATAATTCTTCAGCCGGGCCTTTTTTGAAGAAAAGTACCACCACACCCCTGCACCATGACTGTGGGGTTTTCCCCTCGGGTATGACGGAATCAAACAGCTTCTGAAGGGCCATAAGTACCGGTTTTCCACCCGCCTTTAGGATTTCGGCCGTAATTCCGTCATCACCCGGTACTTTGTTGTTTTAAGCTGTTCCAGAGCCATCCTAATCTCGTGCATCCAGATCTCGTCCGGGTTGTCTTCGGTATAGTGTCGGGTCAGTCTTGCTCTTGGGTCATTTGCTAGATTTACAACGGGTTTACTGGTTGGAGTGTATAACTGCCCATAGAATCTCTCGATCTCCCTCAGTAGCTCCGGTTTGTCGGATACGATCCTGCCATGGTCGGTCTTCAGTTCCGCGAGCTGGCTCTGCCCAATAGCCAGATCTCTTGCAAATGCCTTGGGGCCGCTTAATTGCGTCTTTAATATGCTGGATTTAAAGATCCGTCTATTGAGCTGCCGGTATTTCCACGCCTCGTCTGAAGACTGCAGGATCATCTCACGCCGCTCCTGCATGAGCTTGAGAGTATGATCAGAGAGTTTTTTGTTCTTATGTGCAAGACGTGTCTTGAAGAACTTAGACCCGTATGGACAGTTTCCACGAACTTATCGTTGTATTCGTCCAATGAGCTTCTTAGGCACTCGAAACGAGTCTGGATTTTCAGATTGCAGCAGCTCTCGGGGTTTTGAATTTGGATCTGTGCTGGACAGAGCGTAGACTTCATCAGTCGAGACTTTTCAAGCTTGATATTGATGTTCAATGTGCCTCTTACTATGCCTTGATCGCTTCCGGTTTTCAACGAATTGATCGTAGAGACAACATTGAACATAACACGCTTCTTGGTTGACATGATGAAGTCAATCTCATTTGAAGTTGCACCATCGGGGCTCTGGCAGGTCCACTTCTTGTGCTCACGCTTTCTGAAGAAGGAGTTCATCTTATAGAGGCCCTCCTTCTCCATAAAACTAGCCAGTTGGTGACCCCGGTGGTTCCAACGTCCAACCCCAAATTGCCTAGTTTCGCGTTGAAGTCCCCAATGACAACGGTGAAGTACTTTTAAGCAGCCTCTCTTCGCTGGTCTGTTTTGGCATTCTAAAAAGCAACAAAATAAATATATATGAAAAAGAAACTTGGTCATTAGTATGCAACCCTCATAATAATAGGTCTTACTAACTGCCAAGTACATAACATGTATTTGTTTGCTAATCCAACTGTCTTGCAACGTAAAAGCTAGCTATATAGGTAATAACAATACATATACAGTACATAATTAAAATCTGGTGGGTCATTTTCAATTTTGGTGGCGTGAAAACGCCACCAAAACCACCAAAATTGGAACCAGGCATAAAAAAAATCTTAAAAAATAAGGGTTTTAAGTTAAAATTAAATTAATGTCATTGATTTATGGGTCACCCAAATCATTAGCTATAGCATGTAGCTTACTATTATAACACTTTAAAATCAACAGTAAATCGATCCACCAAGAATTTAACAATTCTTGTCCCCCGTTCCGCCCAAGGCGAGTACTTATGTTTTTGGAGGGTAATCACAGCACTAATCACACACCTGACACTAATCGCACTAATGGCACGACTGACAGCTGCGAAATAAATACTTGAAATTGATCGCACACGCACGAAACTTCATAACATGAAGTAAGTTGAAAAAATGCCAGAAAAAATTTGATTTTTGCTTGGACAAACTTTGATCGAGTGTCCTGTGCTTTTAAATAAGATTTTATAATGTGGTTTAATTGTTTTTAGATAATTTGACTAATGCATATACTAACAAAATTGTTTATTTTATATTGTACCTCAAATTGTTACTTTGGTGAACGCAATTACATCAAAAAATGGAACTGGGACAAGCCACCAAACTTGAATTTGAAGGCGATTTTTTTTTTCCCTGATGATTTATTTACACTTATCTATCTATACATATAAAATTCAAAGTCCTGACTGACTGACTGACTTATATATCAACGCACAGCCCAAACCACTGGTCCTAGAGATATGAAATTTGGACAGTGTACTCTTTGTAAAGAGTAGGTATCCACTAAGAAAGGGTTTTTCGAAATTCCACCCCTAAGAGGGTGAAATGGGGTGTTGAATTTTCTATGAAACTTTTTATTCTCCGAGTCGATTGACTTGAAATTGTGTCTACATATACTTCAGTTAAAATGATGAGATACGTGTATCACAGTTTTTCCAAAATCATCCCCCAATTTAAAATTCAATGTCCTGACTGGCTGATGACTGGCTGACTGATACATCAACGCACAGCCCAAACCACTGGTCCTAGAGACATGAAATTTGGACAGTGTACTCTTTGTGAAGAGTAGGTATCCACTAAGAAAGGGTTTTTCGAAATTCCACCCCTAAGAGGGTGAAATGGGGTGTTGAATTTTCTATGAAACTTTTTATTCTCCGAGTCGACTGACTTGAAATTGTGTCTACATATTCTTCAGTTAAAATGATGAGATACGTATATCACAGTTTTTCCAAAATCATCCCCTAATTTAAAATTCAATGTCCTGACTGGATGACTGTTACATCATCGCACAGCCCAAACCGCTGGTTCTAGAGACATGAAATTTGGAGAATGTACTCTTTGTGGAGAGTAGGTATCCACTAAGAAAGGGTTTTTGAAATTCCACCCCTAAGAGGGTGATATGGGGTGTTGAATTTTCTGTGAAACTCACTCGGGGTCGATTGACTTGAAAATGTGTCTACATATACTTTAGTTAAAATGAAGAGATACGTGTATCACAGTTTTTCCAAAATCATCCCCCAATTTAAAATTCAATGTCCTGACTGGCTGATGACTGGCTGACTGATACATCAACGCACAGCCCAAACCACTGGTCCTAGAGACATGAAATTTGGACAGTGTACTCTTTGTGAAGAGTAGGTATCCACTAAGAAAGGGTTTTTCGAAATTCCGCCCCTAATAGGGTGAAATGGGGTTTTGAATTTTATGTGAAACTTTTTATTCTCGGAGTCGATTGACTTGAAAATATGTCTACTTATACTTCAGTTGAAATGATGAGATACGTGTTTCACAAAATCATCCCCCAATTTAAAATTCCATGTCCTGACTGGCTGACTGATATACCAACGCACAGCCCAAACCGCGGGTCCCAGAGATATGAAAATTGGAGGGTGTATTCTTTGTGAAGAGTTAGTATCAGTTTTACGAAATTTCTACCCCTTAGAGGGTGAAATGGGGTGTTGAATTTTCTGTGAAACTTTTTACTCTCGGGGTCGATTGACTTGAAAATTTGTTTACATACTTTTCAGATAAAATCCAGTAAATCCGATGTCCAATCTCAAACCAATATTTCACGTATCTAATTTAATTGATATAACTTTATAATAATAATTGCAAGTTATAAGCAAGTACATGTAAATCTATGTATGTATTATACATAGATACATAGATTACTTATTATTCCAGAAGTAAGATCCCGTGGGCAATTCCCTAACTCCACGCGGGCGAAGCCGCGGGCATAAGCTAGTAAAAAAATAAATGTGGCCCTAATTGAACCAAGTTACGTAGTTCACTACAAAAAAAAATCAAAAACATCCTATCATTTTACACCTCGATTCTCAACGTGGACACGTAAAATTTGCTGATTTGATATTCACCC
Organism: Noctua comes; assembly: GCA_963082995.1. NCBI lineage: Eukaryota > Metazoa > Arthropoda > Insecta > Lepidoptera > Noctuidae > Noctua > Noctua comes. The sequence continues at coordinate 1,794,500 of OY720293.1, forward strand.
AGATACATGATTGGTGCTTTGTTTGTGCGTGGAGGTGGTTGGTCGTTGACCTAAATTGTCGTTGTTTCTTTCCATATTCGATGAGTTGACATTATTTTTCTTGTCTGCGTTGTGCAATAAAGTGTGATGCTTCATATTGCATTTTTTGCACGTTTTTGTTGACGAACAATTTGTTTCGCCATGACTGTATAAGCAGTTTTTGCACACGTGTAATTTTGCGACCGTGTTATTCCGTTGGAATGAGTCCATATTGATGAACTTTGGACATTTCATCAAAACATGATTTCCTTCGCAGTGTGGGCAGTGTCCGTATGCTGCATGATAAGTTCTCTTGAAATATTTCTGCCGCTCGTAGTCATGCTGGTTTGCAGAATGATGTTTGTTAAATGACTTGGACGCGATTTGCTTCTGTTGGTTAGGTACTTCCTTTTTCGTATTTTTCATGATTTCATAAGCCATAAACTTGTTTTCCAGGAAGTATAGTAGCTCATTCAAGTTTGGCACATCCCTAGGATCTCGTAGTTCCTTTACGTACTTGCTGTAGCTAGTGGTGTCAAGTTTCTGCGACATCAAGTGTACGATAATTGGGTCCCAAGTTCCGATGTCTAACCCAATGTTTGTTAGTCCGTTCGTACATTCAGTTATGACGTCATGCATCTTCTTGAGGTTGAAGCTGTCGGGTTGTTGAATGACTGGCAGGTTGAGCATGGTGTTCAGGAACGACGTAAATTGCAGCCTTCGATTGTCGAAACGCTGAGTCAGTATCTCCCAGCAGGATGTGTAGTTTTCTGCGCCGATACTGAGATGTTGCACCAATCTTTCAGCTTCACCTCTCAACCGCGTTTTCAGATGCTGCATCTTTTGCACTTTGTTTATCATCGGGTTATTGTGAATTGTTTCCACGAAGAGATCTTTGAAGGAAATCCATTGAGTATAGCTACCCGAAAATTCAGGAACCTCAATCTTTGGCGCCGAACTTTCGTAGTGCACTGTCGACCAGATCTTGCTGTTCAAGTTTTTTCTTAGCTCGTCGTACTTGTCCTCCATTTCGACGAAGATGTTGTAGTAGTTACCGTTGGAGCCTTTGCGTAACGCTTCTAGCTCCCAGTGTTGTTTGTCGATGACGTTCCACTTCGACTTCAGAATAGAGAGATGGTCTTCTAACTCCCATTTCTCCGTGACAGTTTTTGTATCAATTTTCGACATGGCGCGGTCGAGGGCTTTAAAGTTGCACTCTTGCTTACCCAGCAATGTTTTGGTGATATCGTCAGTATCTCGATCCAGCATCCCAGTTAAGTCGAACTTCACAAACCTTTTTCCCTGTAGTTGTTCCAGTAAGTTGAGCATGTCTCCTTTCGTAGATTCGTATTGAGCTTGAGTTTTGCTGTACAAGTTGTCCACGAAGTAGTTGATGTTTTTGTCTTCTAAGATTTGCTCCAGAATTGCATGTCGTTCCTCGAAGTCACTCCACTGTGCTTCGAGAGATTCCAGACGTTTGGTTAAGTACTCTTCAGTTTTCCTTGAAGGGCTATCCTTTTTATAGTTAGAGCACAGCGCCTTGATGTTTTCAAAGCAAGATTGTTGTAGTTGTAGCTTCTCCATAGTGAGTTCTCTTTTCTAGTTGGCAAAAAGAAGTAAGTTTAGTTTGATGTATGTAGCTCAGTAGTCCAGCACGTAGTTGACGGTGATAGACGTATAGCTTGAGGTTGGTTCACGGCACGAAGACTGCAGTTAGCAGGCTTCTATTTTCAAGTCTCCACGGATCCGTTCTCGTAGTTGTTGTAGAGTTGCGTAATCCTTAGCGTCTTGAAATTGTCGTTTGTTTATATTTATTGCTTTCGCACTCTACTTACGATATTATGCGCCTTCTCAATCTAACTGGGGCGATCCGCTTGTGGGAGACCAGCTGGACCGATTCGCTATCGTAGATAGAGATACTACTCGCAGTAAATATCCGGCTCGAAGGACCATTTAATGTAGCAGCCAATGGTTGTAGGCACCCTACACTATCACTTAGTTGATGTTGGTTTAGTTGTGGAGTACACAGAAAGAACCACACGTTGTGTTTAAAGTTATATTAAAATGTCAAGGGTACAAGTTGAATAGGTAGCGATTCTTTCTCTTGACAAGTGGTTAGTTCCACAGTTATTGTCTCACTCGCTCTGCCTTGCGCGAAAAGTTACAATTATAGCGTAGTATTTGTGACGCACGACATTCAAGTAGGTTGCTGCGTTCGCAAAGTAAATGTACGGTTGATGAGACCGTACAAAATTAATCTAATAAAGAACAAAAAGTAAAAATAACTCCTCAGCTGGGATCGAACTCACGTCGTCGAGCTTAGATCACTAACTGACGCAATCGCACACCAATCAGCTATGGTGACCATGTTACATTTGTATAAAATGTTGGGCCTTAATGTAAACTCGTTTATTTTATTTTTACCCGTGTACCCTACACGGGTAAATATAAAAAAAATAAACCCCGTATAGGGTAGAATACCTTTTTTTTTTTTTTTTTTTCGGATGGGAAATCATCAAATGACCCCCCCCCACTCTGGGCGGAGTGGAAGGGAGTGTCATACTTGTACTGACTAAAACCCATCCATGTTCCTTCTTTGCCTTTTGTGTTCCAGGGCCACGGTATCTCTTTCGAACAGTCCCGCAGCCCTGGCAGGCATCGGCCCTTGCAGACCCCTACATCGTTGCTGACATCTCTTTGAGGCGCGCGTGGAACACGAACGCGCCGTCGACACGGCCTGTCGTCAAAAGACGGCCAGACGGCGAGCTAGCCCGTAGCTCGCCGTCCACAGGCCCGCGCCTACGGTGGCCGGGAGCCACAACGTGACCCCCGACGCCCAGGGCGCCTCCCGCGGCGGCTGGAACGTGAGGTTCTTTCCCTCTCACGTCCCACCACCTCCTTCACTAGCATGACTGCTTCGCAGAAGGAGGTGACGGCTTCCCATTCCCTCTCGCTCCGGATCATGGCTTGAACCAGGGCCGGACGCGAGAGATCGCCGCTACGAGGACACGACGGTGCTCCACCCAAGCGGGGAAGACCTCCACGGTATGTTCCACCGTGTCCTCCGGACGATCCTCACAATGGAAACACCCGGGCGTTTCCTCCCGCCCGATCCGGTGTAGGAACCTCCCGAAAAGGGTAGAATACCTTTACGCACACAATAATAATGAGCGGCTTTATGAACATTACTGGCTCGTACAATGACAGTTACCGACGTGTGCGATGTAAACTATTTAGCTTGGCTTTCTGTACCTATGCTGACGAAAACGTGTTAAAATGGAAAACAGATCGTCTTGAACTACGGGACCGACCATCTGTATGTCGTTAAGCGACACGCCCGAACTGGTAGGAGCTGATGCGTCGAATACTACGCGTAGTTGTGTAGTGTTATGCTCATAGAGTTATTGTTTTGTTTAAGAAATACTAAAGATTTATCCAACCAATCTTCCAAATTTATGGAAAATCAACAGAGATCGACATAATTTTAAGATATCTTAGTATTACAGCACATCGATATTTGAGAATGTAAGTTGTCCGACTAAATCCGCGGAAATGTTTGGTAAAGGGATAGTGTAATTTTCTCTGGGTTAATAAAACACACTGATAGATCACGTAGGTGAAGTAGTATATGCGTCTAGCGCACGTCTGCCCTCGCTCACGGTTGGCGCTCGACTGCCCGCGCGCCGCCAGGCGCATACACTACATCCCTTCTTTATTTTAAAAATAATTAAGTTACAATAACTTAAACAACAATATTAACAATGAAATAACAGAGTAGATTTAGTAATATATACACTAGTGAATCAGGCATACAACATTATATCATCAATAAAGTGACAGACAGATAATCATTTTAATTGCATAAAGGTATATTGCAATACTTTAGTCCTCATTGTTCAATGACCCAGTGTCCTTATTAGCATTGTCCACAACCTGCCAAGAATCATTAATTTTCTTTAAATGTACTATATTTCGACGATACTCTTTTCCTGTTTCGTCGTTCCGTACATGAATATCACCATCGGTGACTCCTGTCACTGTGTAAGAGGTAGGGTTATAGTTAGGTGTCAATTTGTTATCCTTAGTTATATTTTTTAACATTACCTTTTCCCCTATTTCTAAATTAGAATCAGTAGCTCTTCTTTTTCTATCCCCATATTCTTTCCCTTTTTCTTTCATTAGTATATCCCTATCTCTCACATCAGAATCTATGAGTTTATTTTCTACATCTGGAGCGGAAGGAACTTTATCTCGAAAGCGTCTTTTAAAAAATAACTCAGATGGCGATGTACCTGTAACAGAGTGGGGTGTACTATTATACATCATTAAATAATTTAAAATATCTTCTTTCCAGTCCTTATTTTCAACTTGGCTAATTTTAAGTCTCTTTAGTACATCTCGATTTTGTCTTTCGACTTCCCCATTCATTTGTGGCCAATAGGGAATAGTACTATTGACAACGATACCGCATTATTAGCAGAAATTGCGGAACAGATCGCTCGTAAATTGATTCCCGTTGTCACATGTAATAGTTGCGGGATAGCCTAATCTTGAAAACATTTCTTTTAGGACTTTAATGGTGTCAAGTGCAGTGATACTTCTCATAACCTTAATTTCTTTATACCGGCTATAATAGTCGACAAGAATTAGTATATAGTCTCGACTCGGAAGTGGCCTTAGAAAGTCAACGGCCACATCTATCCATGGCTCTTTAGGTTCGCCTTTTCATCGGGTGTGGTGGATTAGGAGCCAATACAAGAGTGCATCCGCGACAACCTTTCACTACACGCTCAGCATCCCCATCGATCCTAGGCCACCACACTTTTGTCCTTAGGCGACCTTTCATTGCGACTATACCAGGGTGCCCTTCGTGAGCAGCTTCTAATACCCTCTGGCGTAAATCTTTTGGTATGACTATCCTAGTACCCCGCAGCAAAATATCTCCGCATAAACAAAGCTCGTTTCTTATGATTTTGAAACAATTTACGGATTCGTGCCAATCTTCATTGAAAATACCCCTTTTTACCTTTTAGACTTCGTCATCTTTTGATAATGATGCCTCTATTTCATTTAGGGACACAGCGACAGGTCGAGAGTATGTCACAATTTGGTTTATATAATTTTCCCGTATAATAGCTTCGTTGGCTCTCCGCATGTCTATACAGATACGTACCTCATTATTTTCTTTTAGTACAGGCACCATGGATGAAACCCACGGTGCTGGCTCGTTCACTTCTTCTATGATGTCAGCTTCCTTGAGTTCATTTAACTTCTTGGCAACCTTTTCTTCTAAAGGGATAGGCACCCTTCTATACGGTTGAATTACGGGCTTTATCGTTTTGTCGATTGGGATTTGGACAGTTACCCCTTTGAACTTGGGAAAGATTGCTGGAGTATTGTTTTCAACTGTGTTAATATGGAGGTCTATCTGGAGCACTCCCAATTCGATCGCGGTAGCTTTACCCAACAGATCGCGCGAACCATTTCTGATGACGTAGACAGTGGATTCTTTACTTCTTTCACCCACTGATATAATCGTGTTGAAAGAACCTATGACGTCTAAAGGCTTCTTGTTGCCATAAGGAACTAAAATTTTGTTTGGTTTCTGGATTTGGTTAGTGACATAAATCTTACTTTCTTTTAAAAACTGCCAGGTCTTATCTGTGATTACGTTGCATCTACTCCCGGAGTCTATCAACATGTCTAAGTTTACTCCGCCTATGTTGCAATTAATTACGCTGTCTTCATCTAAATGGAAAATGTAGTCAATTTCAGATTTTTGTTTTCGCGTTGAGTCTAATCTCTGTTTTTTATTTGCTGGATCCGTGGTCTTATTATTTGTAAATCGTCTTTTCCGCCTAGTCCGGCAACATTCTCGGAAGTGACCAACAAAATCGCATTTTAAACATCTTTTGTCTTTAGCTGGGCACTTAGCATCATTTGATTGGTGATTAACACTACCACAACGGCTACATCCGAGATCTTTATTAAGTTTAAAGTTTTTATTGAAGGGTTTCTTGGAATCAATTTTGTTTATTTCAATTTTTTTGTTGTCAGTTTAGTTGTTGGAGTTACCGAACTGCTCAAGTTGTCTAGTAACAACTTCTAAGGCATTTGCTCTAGAAATGATTATATCTAATGTAATTGAATCTCCAATTTCTAAAATCTTTTTCCTCAAATCAACAAGTCTACATTTTTCTGTGATTTGGTCTATCAAATGTTCGTCTTTATTTGTAGAGTTACATTTTTCAGCCTGATTCCTTTATCTTAATAGAAACTTTTCGAATTTTTCACTTTCTTCCTTGAGCCGGAAAATGTATCTTTCATAAATATAGCTTTGCTTTGGGGAAAAATAACCGTTAAGTTTTTCAAGTGCAATTTTAAACACATCTAAATCTTTCCCGTCATCATCTTTACCTTCCTCTGCATGGGCCCCGGATAAATTGTAGTAAATCTCCTGTAGTGCTAATCCACCAACATGGAGAAGAGTAGCTCGCTTTTTATTAGGGGAATCAATATTAGCAGCTAAAAGATAAATTTGGAGGGCCCGTTTCCATTTCTCCCATCGGGTACAAACCGATGTCGTGTCAAAGTGATCTAAAGTTGTCAGCATTGAAGTTGCGTGAGTCATTTTTTGGGGCGACCTGTAACAGGATTTTTAGACTCTTAAGCGTGGCCTTTTACTTTTTTTTTTTTTAATCATAATAATCATAAATCATTTCTCATTGAGATATATATATATATTTATTATATATGTAACGGTAACACTACTGCATAGCCTTAGGGTACTTGTTAGTATTTGCGTGCCCATTAGAGCATTTCGGATTCGGCATGACCTTTGACGTAAGCATAAGTATGACTAACTAAATATATACTAAATAACTTTATTCAATAGCGTAACTTTACTATTATTATGGAAATTGACTGATAATAACCTTTATCTATTAACAAATTATTATATTTATTAACTGGTTAGCAAAAATTATGATAGTAATTAAGCCATTATTAATGCTTACACTAACGTTTCCAGGTCTTTCCTCTCATTTATTTTTTAAGCATGGTCGTCTGTGCGAATAGTATTTGCGTGACCTTGATATTTCTGTGTCGAAATGCAAACGATTGAAACTAGCAAAATCAGTGACCTGATTAAAATAGTATCTACTGATTTTGTTTTATATTTACATTAAGTGGGTATGTAGGTTATTTGCAACAGAAAAGTTAAGTATGTCCAAGATTTATGATAAAAATTGCATATTTTTATTTAAAATAAGAAGTGTGCAAATAACTCAATTATCTTGTTATTTATATGAAAGCACTTACTCTCAATATTAATAATTTACTGTTTGCATTACAGCACATTTAAAATAATTGCGTACTATTCAGGCATGGCCTTTTGTTTTGTTGTAAACAACACTCACTGCATGGTCTTTGTAACATTTACGCTTATCAGTTTTTTACGTCAATCGAAGCAAAATTTATTTCCCGTTACATAATCATACGAAACTGAGGCAACAAAGTAATCATTAGCTGTAAACATCTACCTTGGTAACGGTTTATTAACGTTTATGTAGGTAGGTACAGCGTGACTACGTTCTGTTTTCACTTTAGTATCCAAACTACTAATGATCCTTATCTTCTATCTATACATATAAAATTCAAAGTCTTGACTGACTGACTGACTGACTGACTGACTTATATATCAACGCACAGCCCAAACCACTGGTCCTAGAGACATGAAATTTGGAGGGTGTATTTTTTGTGAAGAGTAGGTATCCACTAAGAAAGGGTTTTTCGAAATTCTACCCCTAAGAGGGTGAAATGGAGTGTTGAATTTTCTATGAAACTTTTTATTCTCGGAGTCGATTGACTTGAAAATGTGTCTACATATACTTCAGTTAAAATGATGAGATATGTGTACCACAGTTTTTTCAAAATCATCCCCTAATTTAAAATTCCATGTCTTGACTGGCTGACTGATATACCAACGCACAGTCCAAACCGCTGCTGATCCTAGAGACATGAAATTTGGAGGGTGTATTTTTTGTGAAGAGTAGGTATCCACTAAGAAAGGGTTTTTTGAAATTCCACCCCTGATAGGGTGGAATGGGGTTTTGAATTTTATGTGAAACTTTTTGTTCTCGGAGTCGATTGACTTGAAAATGTGTCTACATATACTTCAGTTAAAATGATGAGACACGTATATCACAGTTTTTCCAAAATCATCCCCCAATTTAAAATTCCATGTCCTGACTGGCTGACTGAAATACCAACGCACAGCCCAAACCGCGGCTCCCAAAGATATAAAAATTGGAGGGTGTATTCTTTGTGAAGAGTAAGTTTCAGTTTTTCGAAATTCCTACCCCTTAGAGGGTGAAATGGGGTGTTGAATTTTCTGTGAAACTTTTTACTCTCGGGGTCGATTGACTTGAAAATTTGTGTACATACTCTTCAGATAAAATCCAGTAAATCCGATGTCCAATCTCAAACCAAGGTATCAATATTTCACGTATCTAATTTAATTGATATAACTTTAAACGAATAATTGCAAGTTATAAGCAAGTACATGTAAATCTATGTATGTATTATAGATAGATACATAGATTACTTATTATCCCAGAAGTAAAATTCCGTGGGCAATTCCCTAACTCCACGCGGGCGAAGCCGCGGGCATAAGCTAGTCGAAATATAGTTGATTAACTGATCGTAAACAATCTGCATTATTTTTCAACGTGCATTCTTCCCCTTTTTTGATAAATGTTTTCAGTACTTACTTTTATCCTCGTCGCCACTTGTAATGTTCTCTGGGTTAATAAAACACACTGTGATAGATCACGTAGGTGAAGTAGTATATGCGTCTAGCGCACGTCTGCCCTAGCTCACGGTTGGCGCTCTACTGCCCGCGCGCCGCCAGGCGCATACACTACAGATAGGAAAATTAATTAAAAAACTGAGAAATTAGTTTGCTTGTAATGTATTATTTATTACCTAGTATCATAATTGCACAAATCAGTCTCATATTATCAGTTAAAATCTTGTTATTATTATTGCACAAGTCAGTTTAACTATTATAATAATAGTTGTGTGTTAGCAAATAATTTTTCGCGCGTGATGGCATAGCCTTATATTTATGAGAATATCCGACCAAATTAATAACAATATAATGTAGCAACGTCGACTGTCTAATGTGAAATAACATTGACGTATGGCGACGTTATAGTATATAGAGTACTAGCTTATGCCCGCGGCTTCGCCCGCGTGGAGTTAGGGAATTGCCCACGGGATCTTACTTCTGGAATAATAAGTAATCTATGTATCTATGTATAATACATACATAGATTTACATGTACTTGCTTATAACTTGCAATTATTATTATAAAGTTATATCAATTAAATTAGATACGTGAAATATTGGTTTGAGATTGGACATCGGATTTACTGGATTTTATCTGAAAAGTATGTAAACAAATTTTCAAGTCAATCGACCCCGAGAGTAAAAAGTTTCACAGAAAATTCAACACCCCATTTCGCCCTCTAAAGGGTAGAAATTTCGTGAAACTGATACTAACTCTTCACAAAGAATACACCCTCCAATTTTCATATCTCTGGGACCCGCGGTTTGGGCTGTGCGTTGGTATATCAGTCAGCCAGTCAGGACATGGAATTTTAAATTGGGGGATGATTTTGTGAAACACGTATCTCATCATTTCAACTGAAGTATAAGTAGACATATTTTCAAGTCAATCGACTCCGAGAATAAAAAGTTTCACATAAAATTCAAAACCCCATTTCACCCTATTAGGGGCGGAATTTCAAAAAATCCTTTGTTAGTGGATACCTACTCTCCACAAAGAGTACATTCTCCAAATTTCATGTCTCTAGAACCAGTGGTTTGGGCTGTGCGTTAATGTATCAGTCAGCCAGTCTGGACATTGAATTTTAAATTGGGGGATGATTTTGGAAAAACTGTGATACACGTATCTCTTCATTTTAACTGAAGTATATGTAGACACATTTTCAAGTCAATCGACCCCGAGTGAGTTTCACAGAAAATTCAACACCCCATATCACCCTCTTAGGGGTGGAATTTCAAAAACCCTTTCTTAGTGGATACCTACTCTCCACAAAGAGTACATTCTCCAAATTTCATGTCTCTAGAACCAGCGGTTTGGGCTGTGCGATGATGTATCAGTCATCCAGTCAGGACATTGAATTTTAAATTAGGGGATGATTTTGGAAAAACTGTGATATACGTATCTCATCATTTTAACTGAAGAATATGTAGACACAATTTCAAGTCAGTCGACTCGGAGAATAAAAAGTTTCATAGAAAATTCAACACCCCATTTCACCCTCTTAGGGGTGGAATTTCGAAAAACCCTTTCTTAGTGGATACCTACTCTTTACAAAGAGTACACTGTCCAAATTTCATGTCTCTAGGACCAGTGGTTTGGGCTGTGCGTTGATGTATCAGTCAGCCAGTCATCAGCCAGTCAGGACATTGAATTTTAAATTGGGGGATGATTTTGGAAAAACTGTGATACACGTATCTCATCATTTTAACTGAAGTATATGTAGACACAATTTCAAGTCAATCGACTCGGAGAATAAAAAGTTTCATAGAAAATTCAACACCCCATTTCACCCTCTTAGGGGTGGAATTTCGAAAAACTCTTTCTTAGTGGATACCTACTCTTTACAAAGAGTACACTGTCCAAATTTCATATCTCTAGGACCAGTGGTTTGGGCTGTGCGTTGATATATAAGTCAGTCAGTCAGTCAGGACTTTGAATTTTATATGTATAGATAGAATAGATTATCTTTCACCTTCGGTTTGCCGACGATATAGTGGTCATGGCTGAGACCATGGAGGACCTCAGTACAATGCTCGATGACCTCAGTAGAGCTTCCGAAAGAGTGAGTCTTAAAATGAACATGGACAAAACCAAAGTCATGTTGAATGCCCATGTAACACCCACTCCTATCAAGATCGGAGACTCTACACTCGAAGTTGTAGACGATTATGTCTACCTGGGACAAACGGTCCAGTTAGGTAGGTCTAACTTCGAGAAAGAGGTCAATCGTCGAATCCGACTCGGCTGGGCAGCGTTCGGGAAAGTGGCGTGGTATCTTCTCGTCCAACTTACCGCAGTGTCTCAAGACGAAAGTCTATGACCAGTGTGTGTTGCCAGTGATTACATACGGGACCGAAACGTGGTCGCTCACAATGGGCCTCATCAGAAGGCTGAAAGTCACCCAAAGGGCAATGGAGAGGGCTATGCTCGGAGTTTCCTTGCGTGATCAAATCAGAAATGAGGAGATCCGCAAGAGAACCAAGGTTACCGACGTAGCCCGAAGAATAGCCAAACTTAAGTGGCAGTGGGCAGGGCACATTGCTCGCAGAACGGATGGCCGATGGGGCCGAAAAGTTCTGGAGTGGCGACCGCGAACCGGAAGACGCTGCGTTGGAAGGCCTCCCACTAGGTGGACCGATGACCTCGTAAAGGTTGCAGGGATCCGCTGGATGCGAGACGCACGGGACCGGTCAATGTGGCGACACTTGGGGGAGGCCTATGTCCAGCAGTGGACGTCTTTCGGCTGAAATGATGATGATGATGGCGACGTTGCATTTCAAGAATATTGTAAGTTAATTATCATCGTAAATTAATATCTTGAGAACAGAAAGGTTCTAATTTCAAATAAACCTAATATACATTTTCCCAAAGATATTTTATAGCCCGATGTATTTTATAGAATTAGTTTCCATTGTGGCTTAAAAGGCTTAGTTTCAAAACGAAAGATAGTTGTGATATTTGAATAATCAAGTTAAATGTTTATTTACTTTATATTGCTAATAAATGAATTAGTAATAATTAAATGATATTTATAATGTTTCCTAGATCTTATCTTGCAATTTAAATATATCAAGTTGTTTTAATCAATTCTCTGAACTATCAGTTGATGTTCATATTTTATGGGATTAAACATAACTATTACAAATAAATACATACTAGATTGCTAAATTATGTAATGAAGTTTTAAAATAGTTCCCTTACACAGGATTTGTTAATTATTATCTACGTTATTAGTTATTTAGGTTTAACGTATGACCATTTGCCATTGCTATTAATACTAACGGGATATGACCATGATAGTTTAAAATCTTATATCATTTGCCATTGGTTTATTATGGCGGCTATCTTTGATGGGTATGATTATGATTTGACGGGTATAAAAATAGATGTTGCCGCCAATTCGGGGCTTTTATGCTGTAAGTGTTCGAAGGGTTAAGACATACCCTGATTGGTATATTGTGTGTGTGTTGTTTGGTGTATTGTGTGTTGTGTGTGTTGGTGTGTTGTGTGTATTGTGTGTATTACGTTTGAAAGTAACATACTAATGGAGATACCAAATGTGTAAAGCTGGAACCTACTTGGATCACCTTAAGGTTCTACAATGTTTGTGTAAGTTATTTGATATTATCCTATTATACTATGAATATTCCTGATAACTATGTGCTAGAAATGTGTAATTATTTGGCTTATATTGCTTATTGTTTATCTACACTGACAAATTGTTATAACTTGAGAATGGTCCAGGACAACGTATAATTGTCCTGGTATCATATTTTAAAAGATGTTACCGTGGAGTTTCTTGTCCATTCTTCTCCACGAAGACCTAGGTTTGCGAATGGACGTAGCTTGATAGGTAATTGACGTTACCTATAAATATGACAAGCCTAACCGAAATAAATGAATAGTCTTGTCTCTCTGTGCTTTTCTTGATAAAACCCCTTTTCCCTACACACCTTTTTAGAGATACTTTAGACACAGTAAATAAGAAGTAACCATTCTGACACTCAAAGCTTGATAATCTGTGGATATTAATACTATATATAAACATCTATTAAATAATACGCGCGATGTCTTTCCATTACACAAATGTTCAGTACACCGAAATGGTGAGAACTTTGCCACGGTGTGGTGATAGTGTGGCTCTAGCTTGCAGAACATTCAACCAAAGGTATGGTAGCGGCTTCGCGACCACTGAACGTTCCGTCCGAACATGGGTCATCGACATCCCGAGCCAACGTGCGTACACGTACTCGTCTTCAAAACGAAATACTGGATTATTTCGATGAGAATCCCCATGCCAGTACCCGAGAAGCAGCGCCACGCTTTGAATATAGTCAATATGCATGTGTGGAGAAGACTTCGTGGTGATAAAGTTTTTTTCGCGGGTAGGTGTAGAAAAAAGACAGACGTAGCTCTAGTATTGATTTATATTTAAAATAGTAATTTACAGTATTTTTCACAATTTTTTATATATTATCAGTGTATCGCCTATACACAACGGGTTCTAACGTTTGCAGCACGTTTATGTGACTCAAGCGATAATTATACACCACCTGCTAGCTCATCATATCACAACACTATTCTCACCTGAAACCGGACACAATTGGACACTAACTTCAGGAACAATGTCTCAATTTGACGAGATACTATCTGCACAGAAGACCTTAGAGGATAGCTTTATCCGGAAGATGAGTGAGTTAGAAGCGCAGATACAGTGTGCAGGACCTGCCAAGGACACCATCGCGAGGGTAGCCGAGGAGTTTCGCACCTTCAGGGAGCTGATATTCAGCATGCTGAGTCTACTCAGGAAACAGATCAGCAAGTGTGCCAGACAGGTTGACGGGTTGGAGACCAGGCATCGGCGGAAGGCACTCATTTTCCAGGGCATAGCAGAGGTTGAAGGAGAAGTCAGCAGCACAGTGATCCTGGAGGTGATTAGCAAGAAGCTGTCTATCAAAAGTATCACTGCATCCTCCATAAAGGTCTGCCACAGACTTGGCGTAGCCAAAAAGGATCGCCATAGGCCCATCCTAGTCAAGTTCTCGAGCTATGACGACAGGTCGGCGGTCTGGAGAGCGAAGACAGGGCTGAAGGGGTCATCCATTTTCGTCAAGGAGTTTTTAACTAGGACCCGACAATCCATCTTTGGGAAGGCGCGGCACCACTTCACTATGCGGTTGTGCTGGACTCAGGACGGTGTCATCGTTATTAAAGCCCCCGATGGAAGCAGACATAAGGTGACATCATATAAAGAACTGAGCCCGCTGCTGGTGAAGTATCCCGGTGTTCAAACGACTGGAGATAGCCTGAAAAACAAGACGCGTTAGTTATGGTATCAATTCATATATTATTAAACACAGCATTCATGCATCAGGCGTCAATTTAGTCATTAGGATTTCTTACCTTATAGTTTGCTCTCTTCTATTGTTTGATTATGATAACCTCTATTTTCTTTTCGTAATTTGGCATTGTAGTTCAGTATTAGTTTGTTTTCTTTCTCCTCGTACGTCTCTGAGTTGACAATTTACAAGTAGCGCACTTTGCAACTTTGCAATTTTTACCCTCAATAGGACTTACATTTTCAATTTATTATTTTTATTTTGTTTCTCTTTTTGCTTTGCATGTTTTATTGACAACTATTGTTATGATAGGTCGTGTTGTCAGTCAGAATAAACGTCATAGGTGACGTTTCCTGAGTTCGGATACGTTCACGAAAAATATTATAATGTCTGTCGTTATGTAAATGGATGCTGTTGAATGCTCGAAGGGTGCGTTCCGAATACCTTTATCTTTGTTACTTTTCTTTATTTTATTTCTTTTTGTGTTCACTGTCTGTAATAATGATGTTAGCTGGCGGGTGGTGCAGAGATGCGAACGTCCTACCAGTATTTCGTGTAGTTCTCTTTTTAGTATATATTTATAATATTTTTTATTTAGTATTTAAATCTGTTTTTATTGTATTTATACTCTATTTGTATCTTTGACAAAATTTTCTGATAACGATTCTTTTATCTCTGCCATCGAATCTACTGCCTCTTCTGGTGATGATAGCTTTTGTTCTGTTACGGAAACCTTTGGTGAAATTTTACATCATAGATTCAATCAAAATACTGGCCGGCTGTTTAATGTTGTCATATAAATGCTCAAAGCATTCCAAGCCACTATAATGAGCTGTATGAAACTTTCACGAACCACGACGTCCACGCCGTTCTGATTTCTGAAACCTGGCTAAAACCTGAACTTCTATCCACCACTTACCCTCTCCCAGGATTCGGCCTGTTACGGAATGACCGAGTCGGTAAGAGAGGGGGTGGTGTAGCTATATATCTCCGTACAGACTTTCCTTTTAAAATTCTCTCTACTTCGTCCTGTAATGATACGGCTGAGTTTCTTTTTCTAGAGGTTTGTGTCAAGGGAGCAAAAACCGTTCTTGGTGTTGTGTACTGTCCCCCCTCACTTGATTACTTCACTGAATTCGAATCGGTCCTAGAATCTTTAGGTTCGGAGTACGCACATCACATCG
The DNA here is from genome assembly GCA_963082995.1 of Noctua comes. Classification (NCBI taxonomy): domain Eukaryota; kingdom Metazoa; phylum Arthropoda; class Insecta; order Lepidoptera; family Noctuidae; genus Noctua; species Noctua comes. The sequence continues at coordinate 1,809,893 of OY720293.1, forward strand.
TCATGGGGGATTTCAATACCAATCTCCTTGCCCACAACTCCCATCGATCCCGTAAACTTCTCCATCTGGTCGAGTCAGCTAGTATGCATGTGTTGCCTCTCCATCCAACCCATCACAACACTTCTGGTGATGATACTTGGCTCGACTTGATCCTCACCTCCAATCCTTCCCTAGTCTCCTCACATGGTCAGCTTGACGCTCCTGGTTTTTCCCATCACGACCTTAATTTTCTGTTCTATGTCCTTAAACCTCCTAAACCCAAACCTACCTTCCAGTACAGGCGTGCCTTTGCGCGGATGAATAGTGAAAAGCTGTCACAAGACGCTTCCAATATTGACTGGACATCCCTGGAGGAAGCCACTACAGTTGACGATAAAGTTACTTTTTTTTAATAATGTTGTTGTTAAGCTGTACGACACCCACACTCCTATCAGGAGAGTCAAGCTAAAGCGCCCACCTGCGCCATGGATGAATGGAGGAGTTCGGATGGCGATGCGACGAAGGGACAGCGCGTTTCGGAGGTTTAAGAAGGATCGGTCGGATGATAATTGGACCCTCTTCAAAACTGCTCGCAATCGTTGTAATCAGATGATACGCAACGCTAAACGCCGCCACATTCTGGATAATATCACTTCGGCTTCTCCTGTTGATATCTGGAAATTCCTTGGAACTCTAAGTATCGGCAGATCGCGGCATTCAGACCTTCCTAAAACATTTGGTTTAGACGATCTAAATCGTCATTTCTCCACTGCTCCCACCCTCGATAGTCTAACCAAATGTCAAACCCTTGACTACCTTGCTGGTCTGACGCGACCCAATATTACTTCCTTTGCCTTCACCCCAGTCGATCCGGGAGAGATCAAAAAGATTATCCTTTCCATTAAATCCAAAGCCGTTGGCTGTGACAACATCAGTCGGCACATGATCGTGACAGTTGTTGATCAGCTCCTGCAATTTCCCATAATTATAGTTAACTTTCCCCTTTACTCCGGTGTTTTCCCCTCCCTGTGGCGGAAAGCCCATGTTCGACCACTACCTAAAATTCCTAATCCCACACTTCCCAGTCACTTTCGTCCAATTTCTATTCTTCCCTTTTTATCCAAAGTATTGGAGGCCTGTGTACACAAGCAATTCTCCCACTTTATTCACAAAACTCCCTCATCAGTCCATTACAATCCGGGTTTAGGCCTGGGCACAGTACCGTTTCTGCTCTCCTTAAAGTGACTGACGATATAAGGCGAGGAATGGAAGACACTAAAGTTACGGTTTTAGTGCTGATCGATTTTTCGAATGCTTTCAATACCGTCAGTCACGAAGTCCTTTTATCTATCCTCTCCTATCTCATGATCTCTCCCGAGGTTTTGAAATGGTTTTCTTCCTATCTTCGGGGGCGTCAGCAGTCAGTTCTTGCTGGTGACTCTAACTCCAGCTGGCGTAATCTTGAAACTGGCGTCCCTCAAGGCGGTATTTTATCCCCACTTTTGTTCTCAATTTTTATAGATCTCATAACTACCGAACTTCAGTGTGCGTATCATCTTTACGCTGATGACTTACAGCTCTACTGTCAGGCAGGTGTTGACAGCATATCCGGTGCGATCGAGGAGCTAAACCGGGATTTACGTGTGGTCAAAAACTGGTCTGATCGTTTCGGTGTGGCGGTTAACCCAACCAAGTGCCAGGCTATTATTGTAGGGAGCCCCCATAGTTTGAGAAGGCTGAATGGGTTAGCGGTGCCACCGGTGACCTTTGACGGCACAGTGATCCCGTTGGGCTCTGACGTCAAGGATCTGGGTTTGCATGTTGACACTTGTCTTGACTGGCGTAAGCAGGTCGCGATTGTGAGCAAGAAAGTCACCGGAACGTTGCGGTCGTTTTATCGGTTGAAAAATGTTCTCCCATCACACATTAAGGCAATGTTTGTACAGTCCCTAATCTTCCCCATAATTACTATTAATACTAACGGGATATTTGCAACAGCGCCGAAATATCGGGAACTCATAACAAACAGTAAACATGGTAAATATCCCGTTAGTATAAATAGTAATGTTAGTGACCATGATAGTTTAAAATCTTATTTCCCCATAATTGACTATGGTGATGTGTGCTACTATGACCTGAATGCAGATCTCCTCAATAAACTTGACCGACTTCTTAATAACTGCATTCGATTTGTCTTCAATCTCCGCAAGTATGATCATGTATCTTCACATCGATCACTTTTAAGATGGCTACCCATCCGGCAGCGCAGAGAATTGAGGGCTTTGACAACCCTGTTTTCTCTTCTTCACAAACCCACTTCTCCTTCTTATCTGACGTCTAACTGTCAATATTTATGCTCTGCGCACAGCAAGAATCTTCGTTCCGCTAATAATTGTCTTTTACGATGTCCTTCGCACCGCTCTGGTTTTATAAAATCATCTTTCTTTGTCCAGGCGGTTTTCCTTTGGAATGCGCTCCCTCAGAGTATCAGGACGGTGACCAGTCAGTTCACTTTCAAAGTGAAAGCTCGGGAACATATACGCAAGAAGTTGGCAGATTCGTCTCTTAACTTTATAAAGTTTATTATATGTATGTATATAAGTATAAATTCCTATATGTTTTAAATTAAAATATTTTCTAGTCTTTTTTTCTGTTATTGCACCTACTGTTTATTGTCTCTGCATCACCCTAAGGTAGACTGGTAGAAAATGCCTATGGCATTAAGTCCGCCGTTGTGCAGTCTTGTAACTTGTGCATAAAGTTTTAATAAATAAATAAATAAATAAAGAACATCCATTCCACCTCAGAAGATGCCAGGAGTTGACTCCAAACGATTACGCTTCACGCTTGCAGTTCAGCCGCTGGTTATTAGAAAATTGGCAGCGGAACATAATTTGGACAGATGAAAGTTCATTCACACGTGTGGGGATGTACCTACAATCAACACAACACACATTTATGGATGCACGAAAATCCTCACGCATGCAGAGTGGATTCCTACCAACACCGTTTCTCAGTTAACGTCTGGGCCGGTGTCATTGGTACAAACATACTGGGACCTGTGTTCTTACAAAGATTAACAGGAGACGCATATTTACACGTTTTACGAGAAACTACATACACTGCTAGCAGACATACCTCTTCATAATTTACAAGAGGTATTCTACTAACACGATGGTGAAGTGAAAATGACACTGAAGTGCTTTCTAAATTAAAACATCAATTAAGAAAACGAACATTAAAATGTATTGAACAAGGTGGTGAACATTTTGAAAGTGTATTAAAAATATAACGTCGTATGAGTGTTGAGTGGCAATCAGTAAGTTAAGTACCTATTTGATTTTTTAAATAATTGTAAATATCTTGATTCACATCTTTCAAACACGCCGTCTTTGAATAATATTGTCGTATCGCCTCTTATTTTTAGCAGTTCATTATTATTAACAGCATAACATTTTGTACCGAATATTGGCATTATATCATAATCAATGAATAAAATCATTCAAAGTCGACAGTCCAAAGCCTGAAAAGTGTGATGGAAAGATGCAATCAAATGTTTACTAGACATAAATAAACAACTCGAATCGGCTAATGTTCATATTTCTTTAACGTAAACAATCGTGTATTGTCGGTTTTTCGAGCGGCGCGTCTCGAACGCGAGCGTAGGTTACCTACTAGGCTTTAGTCACGTGTGGATTTGTACTGTGACCACAACATTCTTCCGGAATTAGTATAACTAAATCAATAAATAATCAATGCTCATACATGTTTAACTAAAAATTCAGTGTATGTATTATGATTATAACATTATATACTAATTGGGGTGTCTGAGGGTGTGCGTTATTTACGTTACATGTTGTATAATTAATTAATAACAATATTGAACACTGTTTCAAGCTTTCACGGTTTACAACTATACTGTCACTTACGGGATATCTTCCGTGATTGTTCATTATTTTGAGCTCCCGATATTTCAAAAAAATAAACAAAAAAAAACAAAAAAATAATGAACAATCACGGAAGATATCCCGTAAGTGACAGTATAACAATAGTGAATTAATTGTTTTAATTAATTATATTATCATACTGCACCTACTCGTTACAGGCTTTCATCATCACTATTGCCGCTTTCATTTTCATGGTTATTTGTAGTTTTAAGACTTTCGTAAAAGCTGTGATGACATTGAGGTATCAAATTGGCAGTACACAATGATATCAGATCTCTCTTTTTGTGATTTGGTATTGCTGGTGCTTCATTATAAGTATGTTCCAGAGTTATATTTTCTGAGATGCGACCCCTTTGTTTCCTTCTGGTATTCAAAATTTTAAAATCAAGATTTGAAAATGAAGATTTGTAGCCAAATTTGTATGGATCTTCTTTTTTTACTTGGATAGATTTGATGTCACCCCATACAATTTTTTGACCATTTTCGTCTATGTTGAAACTTTTCACCATTTGAGACAGTTTTTTCCAGTCATAAATCTGTTGGTAGCTTATTTCATTGACTGTATAAGGTTTACCAGTTTTTTTGGCTGATTTCAGTACCATTGCCATTTGAGCAGGTGTAAATATTGGGCCACTTCTCAGCAATCTTCTTCAATTGGTGATTTTGTCTCACCTAATAGTAATGATTGTAATCAGTCAGTTATGTTCTCTGACAGTATAGGTAGAGGGCTAGGAAAATTAATTAGTAATAACCTGAGTTATTGTACCCAAAACAATTGTATGCCAGGGTCAACCTACAAACAAATTATGGCATCAGTAACAAAAACTGTTTGTGATCCTAATACCACCATTACTATTTGTGTTGGTAATAGTTCTAAGATTAAAAAGGAAGACATCACTGACTGTGTATTAGAGTTGTTAAAGTTAAATTGTAGTAAAATCATATTGTGTGCTTTTCCATACTTTGAAAATTTATGTTATAGAATAAACAATTATATACACATGTTAAATAAACATGTGCATTTTCTAGTAGGTCACTATAGTGACAAACTTATATATTTTGATATCAACACTTTTGTTGATAAACTTCAATCGACTCGGGGTAAAGTGTATCTACCTGTTAGATGTAGACACAAAATAGCTCGGCTATTAGCTTTTAATATTCACTCAGACATAAGTAGTATGTCGAAGTTTAGTTATATTATTAACACTGCGTCTATTAGTAATATTACTAAGGAACAGGTGGTGACCTTAAATAAATATAGCATTAGTGCTATAAATGTTTACAAAAATTGTACTGAGGAGGATCCATATGTCACCATGGAAAATTCTCAATTAGGGTATTTTAGTAATAGGATTTTATTGTCTGGTGAAGGCACGGGAGTCACGGGACTCACTCCAGATATTAATATTAATTTAAACTAGGAAGTGAGACAACAGAAGGTACCATTAACAATATTGTTAAACCTACCAACATCAAGGTACCTTCTTGTACTCATTTAGTTTGTAAAAAAGGGCCTCAGCAGAACACCTTAAAATTATTCCACCAAAATATCCAAGGCATTTCTTCCAAATTATTAGAAATTGAATTGTTTTTAGAAAAAAGTATGTTCGACATTATTTGTTTTACTGAACATTGGCTAAAGGATTACCAAATGCTTATTAATTATGAGAACTATACGGTGGGTAGCTGCTTTAACCGTAAATCTATGATGCGTGGAGGTTCCCTAATATTATTGAAAAATTGTGTTAAATATAAGCAACGCAATGACATAGTAGGTCTCTCGGCTGAACAGTGCGTCGAACTGTCCTGTGTTGAGCTGGATAAGCATGTAATTGTGTGTGTGTACAGACCCCCAAACTATCAAAACTTTTCTGTATTTGATTCAATAATGGAAGATGTCCTGGCAAAACTTGCAGCCAGTAATAAATCTATAATTATTTGTGGTGATTTCAATATCAATATTTTAGAAGAAAATTCTAATAGCAGTCGGTTATTAAATCTTTTTAAGTCATTTGACTTGACCAACATTTTTATAGAACCTACGAGAGTCACTCCATCTTCTGCTACTTGTATAGATAATGTTTTCTGCAATTGTGATTACTTAGATAAAGCCATAGTAAATTGTTTGCCGTCTGACCATAGTGGACAAACTGTAACTTTTAGGTGTAGCATTCCACTGCAAAAAGTTCAGATTCAGTTTAGACCAATAACTAATAATAAATTAAATAGGTATAATGTTTCCCTTCAGAATAAGTTAAGCGTTATGAGCCATCATATGGACGATATTAATATAAATCAATTGTATGATAATTTCTTTTCAATAGTTCACACTGAGTTCAACAAAACTTTTGAAAAGAAGACAAAATGTATTTGCCCTAAATTTATATTTAGTGATTGGGCAACTAGAGGTATCAGAAAAAGTAGGGAAAGACTATTTGAGCTTTATGGCCTTAAGCCTTATATATACACTGACACTTTTAACAAGTATGTTGCTAAGTATTCAAATATTTTTAAAAATACATGCAAGGCTGCCAAAGCCCTGCACATTAGCAACAAGATCAAAACTGCAGAAAACAAAATTAAGACAGTTTGGAAAGTCATAAATAACGAGACTAACAGGAAGAAAATACGTAACACTAGCTACATATTAGATACAGCGTATGGTCCTAAAAGCTCTAATCAGGAAGTAGCTCATGAATTTGTAAATTTCTTTACCGATATACCGTTAAAAACTACGGAGGCTCTTAATTCCTCTCCTGAAGTCTCAATGGGGTTATTAAAGGCGAATGTGTCTGGCTGCCTGGCTGAATTTAAATTTAAACACATAAACCCTATGATAGTTATTAAAGCTTTCCGGAAAATAAAAGTCAAACTGACCGAAGATCTTTGGGGAATGTCTATCAGAGTTTGTACATCCATAGTTGAGACTATTGCACCATACTTAGCTTTAATTTTTAATTTGTGTGTAGACCAAGGAGTTTTCCCTGATCTAATAAAATACAGTAAAGTCATACCTCTGTTCAAATCCGGAGATAGTAAAGATACTAATAATTATAGACCTGTATCCGTGTTGCCAGTTTTTAGCAAGTTTTTTGAAAAGGTAATGCTGAATCAAATGCTCAATCATTTTAACACCAACAGAATCTTACACGATCAACAGTATGGTTTCACCAAGGGACGTTGTACAACTGACGCCGGTGTAACCTTATTAAAGCACATTTTTACTGCGTGGGAAGAGTCCCAAGACGCCATAGGAATATTTTGTGACCTCTCCAAAGCATTTGATTGCGTAAATCACGACACATTACTTTTGAAACTTGAGCATTACGGACTAGGTAAACTTGCACTTAGTTTGATGAAATCTTATTTGAAGGATAGACAACAACAAGTTCAAATAAATGGTGTTAATTCACAGGGTTTAAAAGTAAAAATGGGGGTTCCGCAAGGTTCAATATTGGGTCCTTTCCTCTTTTTAGTGTATATAAATGATCTACCCTATTTATTGAAAAACCAACCTCATAATATGGTGTTATTCGCTGATGACACTTCCCTTATTTTTAAGATAAATAGACGGGCCCAAAATCTAGATGACGTGAATAATGCCCTACTTCAGGTCCATAACTGGTTCACAGCAAACAATTTAGTGTTAAATGGAAAAAAAACTACATGCATAAGATTTGCTTTACCAAATGTTAAAAGTAGCGATTGTGATATAGTATTGAATAAAGAGAAGCTTGAATTTGTAGATAAAACAGTTTTCCTGGGGATTACGCTTGATTCAAGGCTACAATGGGGTTCTCATTTAACATCTCTTGCGGGGCGGCTAAGTTCAGCAGCATATGCTACTAGATAAATCCGTCAATATACTGATGTAGATACCGCTAGACTGGTCTATTTTAGTTACTTTCATAGTATACTGTCTTATGGCATTTTACTATGGGGACGGGCTGCAGACATTGAGTCTATATTTATTCTGCAAAAAAGAGCCATCAGAGCCATATATAATCTTCGTAGGCGTGATTCTCTAAGGGAACTGTTTAAGGAAATTAACATCATGACGGTACATTCTCAATACATCTATGAAAACATAATGTATGTAAGAAAAAATCTACATCTTTTTAATAAAAGAGGTGACAGACACAATTACAGTACTAGAAATAGAGACCAATTAGTTCAGCCAGGCTTCAGACTCGCTAAAGTAGACTCATCTTTCATGGGGTACTGTTTGAGATGCTATAACAAAATTCCACAAAGTATTCTTGAACTGAATGAAACGAAATTTAAAACATGCATTAAACGCACACTGTGTAGGCAAGCATATTACAAGTTGGACGATTATATCGTTGATAAAAATGCTTGGCTCAATGCCGGTCCTGCTCCACAAGGACAGGGACGCATAAATGAATAGCATTACATATCCCAATCACCTGCGCTCCTGATGATTTATTTACTGCATCAGTGAGCGGGGTACACGTGGCTGAGTTTTGGGCTAAGCATATTTAAACTTGTTGCCATCGAAACGCTAAGAAGAAGAAGCATAAATAGTATGTTGGAGCTGCTGAAGATTGTACAACTATCTTTGCTTTGTATAAATTCAATCTCTTTAGTATTATATAGCCGCATAGCCCATATTGTGTGAGTACTATGTAATAGAAAGCTGTCATTCGCGGGAAACCTACGTCTTTTCTTGACTTAAATGTGCCCTGGCGGTTAGGAGTGTGTCATGCTCACTCAAATGTCTCGCTGATGGTGGCGCGTGTGTCGGATCATTTAGTTCCCTTCAAAATGGTTGAGTTGAATGGTGCTGATACATGCGTCATGTTCGTGAACGGGCGCTGTCAGTTGTGACTGGTCATCTCTTGGTTGCCACGGCTTATTTGAATTGTTTTTTTTCTTTTTTGAATTGTTTACTATGGACACTTTTAACGTACACATCTTGCTACATCGTTCTCACATAATGTACCATCTCAACATGAATGATGTAACCAAGAGTTTGTAAAAGTATACTGATTTAAAAGAGTGTCCATGGAGTTTCTTGCCCGTTCTTCTCCATAGAGATCTACGTTAGGGAATGGGCAACTACAGTACTTTCACAGTTTTTATGCCTTGTGACTGGGACTGTAGCTATTGTTGTCTTTGTTTCGACAATTCAAAAGTGCCTGTAACTGGCCTATTTGAAATAAATGCTTTGATTGATGATTGATGATTTTGATTTCTTTTTTCTCTTTCTATTAAGGAATTAATGTCAACAGCATCATTCTGAGTGTGTCCTGCTATTAAAAAATTATATTTATGGGTAAAGCTTGCTGTCGGCGCCTCACATATGCGTGGATAACCGCGGGGAGGGCGCGGGGCTCGGGGTACCGAACCCAGCTGCGCGAGCGCCGCAGCGCGCCCTACCACACACTGAGCTCACAGACGTCGGCCACTCCGGGCATTTCTTTGTACGGTCTTCACATGTTGAATAATGGTAATTGTGGTATTACACCTATAAATATACAGTCCACTAGTTTCTATTATAAAGTCCCAACCGAGTCTATTCATTGGTCCTTCGATTGCGCAAAAATAATTACCGGTATTGCCGTAATTAACGCCGTCAAAATCATCGGTTTGTTATAACCGGGTTCCGGATTAGGTTTTTAAAAAAAAAGAAATTACTTTTGGCTAAAATAAACTTGTATATTAAAACAATAAAAATTACACGAGTGCAAGATACATGTGCACGGCAGGACGATTGGGAGACGACTGGTGTGCTGGACTGTAAGGAGGGGGAGAGAGGAATGAGAGGATGCTGCGTCAGCAGCAGGAATGCAGCGTAAGCTGCTGAGTAGGCCAGAAGGGATACAGATGAGGGATGTAACAGCCCCCCGATTAGGTGGAAACTTACGGGTGGAAGGTAAGTTGACGCCGGAAGGAAAGGTAGGTTTTCCAGGTTCTAGGTCATTCGGAGACGAAGAGCAGGAATATCTTCGACATCTGTGGATGTCATTTCTATGGGAGTATCAGGTAAGGGGGTACATCTAGATTTCTTAACTAACTTATAATAACAATACAATTTATAGGAAATAACTAGGATTATAACTAGACTTATAATAATAGTAGTATAGGAATAATAGTTACCGTAAAGGACAATATGAGGTTTTTCAATTACTCCATTAAGGTTTGTTTTAATTTGATCAGTTACTTTATTATAATTTGAGAAAAGAGAGTCTAAATTGTTAATGTTTTTTAAAGTAACGTAAGGAACTTTAATATTATTTTCTTTTAAATATGTAATGGGACTACAACAAGTATCATTAATTAATTCAAAGTGCATTACTATTGGTTTTAATTTTATTTCATTGTTATATTTAGGTATTAACTTATTGTCGTTGCAATAAGCAATACAATTGTCTGGTATGGTTAGTATACCAGTACCGGAAATAAAAGATTCAGATAGATCTTGATTATTACATTCTATTGTTATTTTAGAATCTTGACTGCTCATGTATATCCATTGATTGCTATGTAATTTATGAAAGGTTTCAAAATTACCATTAATGAATTCAGTTTTGCAAAGAGGAGGAACGGAAGTCAGAGCTTTTGAAATAACCTCAGTTTCACATATTGGTACGGCCGACGTGGAGTATACATTGGAAATTTCACAAATATAATATTGCGTATTTATAACTTTACAGGTAGTGAGTGAATTTATTTTACAATAAGATAATTTATCTTTAGTTACGCCCAAATATTTAGTGGATGGTATTATTGTAGAATACAATGTTTTGTTTACAGATTTAAGGGCGATAGGATAAGGTGTAGTATGATACAAGTCGAATTCTTTAGTATTTACTAAAGGCATTTGTAATACAAATATTATTTTGTTATTTGCATAATAACTGGATACATCGGATATGTTTTCTAGAATATGGATATTGTCTAAGATTAAGGGTACAGGTAATTGCTTAGAACTAGGAAGAAATCTATAGTTACTTACAAGGTCTGAAAACAATTGTTTAGGGGTAATAATAGATGGATATAGTATATTGGACTTACTGAACATAATAGCATTAGTTATGTCTTCTAACTTAAATGATAAGGTTAATAAACTACTTTCTAAAATATTCGACAGTCCCGATATTTTAGACCTAATTAATAGCTTATTGGAAACTAGGGTTAAATTGGCCATTTCCTGGTTCAGAGTATCGATAGCATAACTAAGGCTAACTTCATTTGCATTGATTTTATCAATGACTTCTTTAAGAGACAATAGTGTGGATGTTGTAACCATCATGTTTTCTTTCATGAGGGTTGCTAACTTAGTTTGATCATTCTCTAAGGTTTGAATGGCATTACTGTATTTTTCGGCATCATTTTGGTCCATATTTCCAAACAGTTGTTTAATTACTGAGCCGATTCCACCAAACCAAGCAGATCTTTTATAAGACTTAGATATAAGATGAGAAATAGAATCAAAGTCTCTAACTATATCAGAGTAACGGGATGACAAAGGTTGGAATAAATAGTGACATTCGTCTTCATAGTATGCATTGCTTTGATTACATAGGAATTTAGAAGTTCTTAGGATATCCCTTATGTTATCTAGATGTGGTTGAATGAAAGAGACATCTATGGGGATGATAATATCTAAAGTATCATCAGTTATTTTTAGAGAGCCAATGGGGTCAAAATATATGCCTGCGTCGTCTGATGCTGGTTGGATATATCCTTGACTGTTTGACGCCAGGGTACGATAAATGTAACCAATTCTGTAAGGAAAGCAATTGAATTGAGTTAAATAAAATACTATGATTCATTACTAGTTGCTAATTTAATTTCGTCAAAGTGGTGTTTGACGTGACGTCTGTTAATTAATAGTGACGCGGTATTGTTGCCATGGATTTTTACAATTTTAAACGGGCCTTTCCATATAGGTGAGAGAGCTTTTCTTAGGCGTAAGTGATTTTTAAGGTAAACAAGATCGCCGACTTTATATTTAATTGGCCTTGTGTGAGTGTCATAGTAACTTTTGGAATTTATCTTTGATTTTTGTATATGTTCTATTGCATTACTATTAATACTAACGGGATATTTACCATGTTTACTGTTTGTTATGAGTTCCCGATATTTCGGCGCTGTTGCAAGCACCATGATCACGGATAAACTGAAGTTATTGCGGGTGGGTGTTTATGAGCAGACAAATCGGTCTACCCTCTTTCTTGTTCGTTTTTTGTACTCAGTACCGCTACCACTGTCACTCGCAACTCGATTCTGCTCCCGACACACGAAACTCACTGTGTCCGCTCGCGAACTTTTTTCGGCACTTTTCCGCTTAAAAAAATCTTATGTTCTATTGCTTTTGCTCGACAGTACTTGAGTCTATTTTGGAGTATGCGGACATATTCAGGATAAGTAGCGCCTGCAGTTTCCTCGTAAATGGAATCAGGTATATAGGGTTTGTTTCCAAATACAAGCTCATAGGGAGAGAAATGAGTGGTTGAATGAATAGCTGTGTTGTACGCAAGCATAGCTGTGTACACAAAGCGGGGCCAGTTGTTTTGTTGCTCATTTACATAAGACTTTAGGTATTCTTTTAAGGTGGAGTGACTTCTCTCGAGAGCACCTTGGGTTTGAGGGTGATACGGGGTGTTACATGTTTGTTTAAAAAGCTCGGTCGTGAAGTTGGTGCCTTGGTCTGTTAGTATTGTTTTGGGTATTCCGAACAAGGTAATGAAATGAACCAAACATTCGCATGTTTCTTCAGCAGTAGTGTTAGTAATTGGATAAGCGGCTGAGAATTTGGTAAGGTCATCTTGAAGGGTTAATATGTATTTATATTTATCATTACCGGCTTCTGGTAGTGGTCCTACTATATCGAAAGCTACACGTTCAAAGGGGCGTGTGGAAAGAGATGTGATTTGCATAGGCGCACGATTAGTTCTTCTTAGGGCTTTATTAGTTTGGCATTGTGGACATTTCTTTACGTAGTTTTCAACGTCTACTCGCATGTTTTTGCAGTAGTATCTTTCTTGGATGCGTTTCAGCATTCTACCAGAACCTAAGTGACCGGCTATATATGGCATAATTTTAGGGATTTCACTCAGTGATGGGTAGATAATAGTATTCTTATAAATGTGTATAGTTATCTCTGAGTTGTGAAATAAATATAGGATCATATTATATAGTTTGTTAAACTGATGAGTATCGAAAGGATTATTAAAATCAGATATAGCTATTTGAGGGTTATTCTGCCCTGTGAGGCTGACAACTAACTCATTTCTTACGGATTTAAGACACTTGTAGATGTCTTCATATGTGCATGTGTCAAAGTGATTGACCTTGGTGAAAATAAAATAATAAATGTTATTTTCGGATTCATATTTAAGGAAGGCATGTAATGTTCTTTCGAGGAAGGAAAATTCGCTCAAACTGGGAATATTGGATATAATTTCTTGGATATATGGGACGGATTCGTCCATATCTATAGATGTAGGGATGATGATATGTTTTTTATCCGTTTTAGATAGGCTTTCGTAATGTTCTATTATAGTTACGTTAGAATTAAAATCCTTAGCAGTGGTTTTAAGAAATTCTGAGTAATAACCATCTGGGGTACTGGAGCTACTAGGGCTCGAGACATCAGGTGGTGATATTGGATTTGGACGATCAGTGGAAGGTGAGGGTAAGTTTTCATTTATTATATTATCTAGATCATCAAGGTTGCCTAACTCTGGTAAGCTTGTAGGCTGAATAAGGGGATCTGTGAGGTCTTCCAGTTGAATTAAATCGTCAGGGGTAATAGCTGGAAGAACATCTGGATTTGATGTTTCGTCGTAGTCTGGTGACTTTAGATTCTCATGGAAGTAGGTACTAGGTATAGGATTTATATGATTGACAGATTTGGTTATAAGATAGCGGGATAATGCATCAGCGGCATTATTTAGTTTCCCTTTTCTATATATTATTTCATACTCATATTCCTCCAATTTTAATCTCCATCTCTGGAGTTTACTACTGGGGTCAGAGTGGTTGAATAACCAACGTAAGGGACGATGGTCAGTAATTATCGTGAATTTTCTGCCATCGAGGTAAGGACGGAAGGTTTTACAGCCGAAGAGGATGGCAAGTAATTCCTTTTCAGTTGTACTATAATTGCACTCATTTTTGTTGAGTGTACGGGAAGCATAGGCGATGGGCTTATCCTTGCCTATTTCACCTTGGGAAAGAATAGCGCTGATTGCATAATTTGATGCATCACAGCTGAGAAGAAATGGTTTGGAGAAATCAGGGTATGATAATAGAGGAGCTGTAGTTAATTTATTTTTTAGGGTTTCAAAGGATAACTGATGTTCGTTTGACCAAATGAACTCTACGTTCTTTTTCAGCAGATTTGTTAAAGGCTTTGCAATGCTTGAAAAATCAGGGATGAACCTGCGATAATAAGAGAGGAAACCAAGGAATGATTTGACGTCCTTGGGAGTTTTTGGTATAGGGAATTCATGAACTGCTCTTAGTTTTTCAGGATTTGGTTTTACGCCTTTGTCAGTAATGACATGGCCAAGGTATGAAACTTCCTTTCTTAAAAATTCACATTTATCCGGTTGTAGTTTTAATTTGAATTGACGAAGTCTATAAAATACGTTAGTAAGGTTATCTATATGAGAAGGGATATCAAATGAGTAAATTACGATATCATCAAGATAAACGAAGCATTGGATGCCTTGGAGACCAGATAAAGCGGAATTCATTAATCTCTGAAAGGTGGACGGTGCACACTTTAATCCAAATGGCATGCGAGTGAACTCATAATGCCCTGTTGGGATTGAAAATGCTGTTTTGGGAGAATCATCAGGAGACATGTTTATTTGATGAAAACCGGAAGCTAGGTCTAATGTGCTAAAGTATTTGCACTTGCCTAATTGATCTAGGATTTCGCATATGTTTGGAATAGGATAGGAATCGCCAATGGTTACGTCGTTAAGTTTACGGTAATCGATTACAACGCGCCATTTTCTTTGACCGGAAGCATCGAGCTACTTGGGTACTACCCAAATTGGTGAGGACCAAGGAGACATAGAAGGTTTTATTATACCTTGTCTCAGCATTTTTTTAACTTGAGAATCTACCTCTTTCTTATGGCATTCGGGAAATCTATATGTCTTAACATGTATTGGGCTATCGGACGTGGTTTTGATTTTGTGTTCTATTGCATCAGTGCAAGTTAACTGGTCGTCGGGTAGATGGAAAATGTCTGAAAATTGAGAACAGACAGAGTATAATGCCTCAGTTTCTTCAGGATTAAGGTGGGACACGCGAAGCTGCTTTAGAACTTCTTCTGTGCGTTCACGAGTTTCGGGTTCGGCTACGGTACCGATAAAGACTGAAGCTTTCAGTTCGAAAGGTTTTAAATGTAATTTAAGATCAGACTTAATGGTTACAGGTTTTTCTGAGGTGTTAACAATGGAAATAATAATGTAGTTTGCTACTAATAAATTTTGGGAAAGATGTTGGTCAATTATTAAACCTTCTTTTATTTCTGGATTTGCAACAGTACTTTCAATTATGGTTTCACTGCGTGGTGCATTAGTGTAAACAGGTTCGTTGAAATGCATTTTAAGCATAATATCTTTTAAATGCAACAAACCTTCATCGTAGTTAATTCGGCCACTCATGGAATTGAATAAGTCGTTGCCGACAATACCATCGTAGGATATGCTTAATTCATTAACTACACTGAATGTATGTGTTAGGTATTTACAGTCACTATGAGATTTGTCGTGTGTATAGATAGTTATAGGGATTTGTCCTAGTGTATGTGGGCGCAAAACAATAATTTGATTGCAATTTCAAGTTATTTTATAATTTAAGGGTAGTTACGTTTTTATTTTGACGTATGTTATTTATATTGAAATAATAGTTGTATTTTAGGGTAGTTGGTTTTTTATTTGACATGTGTTGATTTACTGAACTAAATTTGTATTTCCGTTTATTTAATTGTAATTTCTGTTTGTTATATAATAAGGATCTACGTTTGATTTATGTAAAATATGGTTACCTCTGTTCAATTTATTAGTAGGAATTTATTTTGATATGTCTAGAATTATTTAAAAGTCTAGTATAAAGCGATGAATATTAAGTATTTATTTTGATCTCTCCCGCCTTGCTAAATTAAATGTTGTTATTTTTATCCCTCCTTTAGCTTACAACCTCATTTTGAATTTGTGTATAAAAACCGTTGTATTGCGAAAGAAAGATCATTCTTGGATCGCTTATCCTGGAATAAACACCCTGAACTGGAGTAAGGTATTTTCTTTAAAACTTGTGTCGATATTATCCTGCTGATTTCTATTTACTGTGTAACTGTGTGTAATATTGGTGCCACCCAACCAATATGTTGACTGAATCTGACGACGACGGCCATGAGCCCCCGACAGCAGCGGTGGGATCCAACTCGCCCCTACTGAAGCCTTCTGGGTCCCGGGTCCAGCCAGACCCAAGTTTCTCTATGGAACAAGTGATGAGTCTGGTGACGTCAATCACGAAGCAAGCTACATCAAGCGCCGTGGCTGCAGCGCTATCCGCTACACCGCCGCCATCTCGGGATCGTGGCAATTTCTACTTACCGCCATTCGATCCCGATGTGCGCTCCCACGACGTGAGGGACTGGTGTGCCAATGTCGATCAAACTATTGCGACTATTGGCATATCGCCGCATGAAGCTCGTATGAAGGCAATACTGCAGCTGAAAGGAAGAGCAAAGACGTGGGCAGATACGTGGTCCCTACAATCCACCATTGGGAGCAAGTTAAGCAGGACCTGATGGGGTGCGTTGTCAGAATTCCTCCACGTGTGCCTGATGGCTGCCGGTCCCTCTCGATACGTCTGGAGGGAATAGCAGTTGCTAGGCCGGTGCACCCTGGGCGTGGGCAGTATCCTTCCCCAAAAAATGGGAAGAGATTCTTATTCCTCGGGGAATGTTACTGTCCATGGCTAATATTCTGACATGGGAGGGGTCCATCTTGGACCAAGGGGGCGTTGCTCCGCGTGACCCTCTGAAAAGCAGAGGGCACAGCGGAGGAGCAAGGGCGGGCTCGGTGTGCACTTACCCTGCCTCCGAGCAGACAGTGAAGGACGCAGTCATTCACTGTCCCCGTCGATATCGTAATCCCACCGTCGAAGTGTCGTGGAACACGTCTCGCGGCTTCGATTGGGACCGAGGGTCTTGGCTTAACCGCCCGGACCACGAGGTAGAAAACCTCTATAAAAAGTTACCCCGAATCTCAAGCGGCGGCGCACCGCGATGAGATGTATGGCTGACGGGTTCCTATGGAAAACCAGTCGCTAGTGCGAACCACTGCCGGGCCTGGCAATGGCTTATCTGGGTACAGGGGGCACTGCCCAGATGGACTTTTTATTTCCCCCATACTCGTGGGAACAGTATGGATAAAGCAAAATACAAAACCCAAAACACGGCCGATAACGGCGAAGGAAGGGAGGAGAGAGATGCGGGGTCGGAGTCCGGCGCCGCATCCAGCGATGTGAGTGCGGGAGGCTCAGAGAGCTCCCGGCGCGGGAGGCCCGGGGCTGCTGCGGTGAACAAGGAGTTCCTCCGCAAGCGGTCCAGGCCGGTAGGCGACCAAGAGTCGTCATCAGAGGGGGAGCTGGCTTCGGCTCGCAAGATCCCCACCAGCAAGCGTGGCGGGATCCGCGGCAAGGGGAGAGGCCTCTCTGCCACCGAGAGGTCGGCGCGGCTTGCCGAGGAGGGACGCCACCCGGGGGTGGCCGCCGGTCGCGGGGTGACCCGTTCGGGCTCCTCTGATGACGAGGCGGGCGCAGACGGCGGCTCCGATGCGGAGCGTAAGGCCGGGCTTGCGAAGGAGGTGGAGGCGGCGCTGAGGGCTGTTTCTTGCAAACAAAAGCCCTCCACCAGGCACAAGGCTATACCTGCAGCGATCGCCTCCATCATGGCGGCAGCGGAGGCCAGATATGCGGGGCCCCCGCCAGACGACGTGGCCAAACTGCGGGCGGAGGTCGCTCGACTGACGGCCGCCACGGAGCTTCTCCAAGAGGAGAATAAGAAGCTCCGAGCAGACCTGGCCGGTCTGCGCGAGTCCGGCTCTCGCGAGGCGCCGCAAAATGGGGGCCAGCAGCGACCAAGCCAGCCCGTGCCGGTGGAGAACCAGGTCCTGAACCTGGTTCGGCAGGAGCTGGCTGCCTTCCAGGCGCGGTTCTCCGTCCTGGAGGGCATTGTCCTGCGCCCTCCCCTGAAGGCAAATAAGGCGCCCCCGGGCCCGAGGGCGGCCACATATGCGGCTGCTGCGGCCTCCGCACCGGGGCCGCCCAGCCAGCCCTCCGGCAGGGTTACGTTGGCCCCCGAAAAGCCGGCTCCGGTTAGGAAGGCGGCGGCCCTGAAGCAGGGCAAGGCGGCGGCCCAAAAGAAGGGCAAGGCGGCGAATGTGCCAGCGCCAGCCGCGAGACAGCCGCCGAGACAGCCACCACCGCCGCCCCCCCCGCCCCCTAAGCCTTCCGCGGCCGAGACTGGGTGGCAGGTGGCCGGAGAGAAAGCGAGGGAGCAAAGGGCGGCCAAAAAGGCCAGGAAGCGGGAGCGGAAGCGCCGACAAAAGGAGCATGGCATCGCGGCTAGGCTCAGCGCCCCAAAGACCGTGGCTGTAGTGATCACACTACAGCCGGACGCGGAAAAGAGGGGCGTGACCTATCGCGACGTGCTCGCTAAGGCGAAGGCGACGGTGGATCTCGGGGAGCTCGGGATCGCCGGGGGCCTCAGGCTTAGGGTCACCGCAACAGGGGCTCGAGTGCTAGAGATCCCCGGCGAAACCCGTGGCTCGTCCGCTGACGCTCTGGCTGAAAAGCTTAGAGCGTCCCTAAATGCGGACGAGGCCCGAGTGTCCAGGCCCGTCAAATGCGCAGACCTGCGCATCCTGGGTCTGGACGACTCGGTGACCGAGGAGGAGGTGGTGGCCGCCGTCACCAGGACCGGTGGGTGCCCTGCCGAGCAGGTCAAGGCAGGCACCTTACGTCCGGACCTGTCGGGCACGCGAACCGTAACGGTAAGCTGCCTTGTGACGGCGGCGAAAGCCATTATGGAGGGCCGAAGGCTCTTGGTGGGCTGGGTGTCGGCGCAGGTGAAGCTGCTGGAACCCAGACCTCTGAGGTGCTTCCGCTGCCATGTGGGGCACCACGTGTCGGTCCGGTGCACCTCGGAGGTAGACCGCAGTGACCAGTGCTTCCGCTGCAGCCAGCCCGGTCACAAGGCCGCGGCTTGCTCCGCCGAACCGCACTGCGCCGCATGTGCGGCGGCTGGCAAACCGGTCGATCACCGGGCAGGGAGCAAGGCCTGCGGTACACCTGCCAAGGCCAGGGGCAAGGGAAGGCCCTCCACCACCACCACCGCCAAAACCCCCACCGTCGCCACCACCGCAGCCGCCGCCACTGTCGCCGCCGCTGCCGCCACTGCTGCAACTTCCGCAGCGGGGCCCTCGCAGGGGGCCCGGGAGGGGGCTGAAATGGAGTGCCAGTAACGGCCCCATTACGCTTTCTCCAGGCGAACATCAACCACTGCGCCTACGCTCAGGATCTGTTGCTCCAGAGCATGGCGCAGTGGTCGATTAACATCGCCGTGGTCGCCGAGCCGTACTTTGTCCCGCCCAGGGATGACTGGGTGGAGGACCTTAGCGGCTCAGTGACCATAATTGCGTCGGCCGCCGCCGGTACCCCGACCCTTGAGAGTGTCAGGAAGGGTCAGGGGTGCGTAGCAGCACGGTTCGGGGAGATCGTAGTAGTGGGAGTCTACTTCTCCCCGAGCCGAACTCTCGCCGAGTTCCACAACTCCCTCACGGAGTTGAGTGTCGTCATCGGAAGCCATTCCCTCCCCGTGCTTGTGCTCGGGGACTTCAATGCCAAGAACTTGGCTTGGGGTTCTCGTTACACGGACGCGCGGGGTAGGATGGTGGAGGACTGGGCTCTGGAGACAGGCCTGATCGTCCTAAATCGGGGTTCTGTCCCCACGTGCGTGCGGATGCGGGGCGAGTCGGTGGTGGACATCTCGTTCGCTAGCCCCGCTCTGTCGCCGCGTGTCGTTGACTGGCGCGTCATGGAGGGGGTGGAGACCTATTCCGACCACCGATACATCCGGTTCGACGTCTCCACCCAGACCTCAAGCGCGCCGGTCCTACAGACCCCGAGTGGTCCGCGATGGGCGCTGAGGCAGCTGGACCGGGAGCTCCTCCTGGAAGCCTCGATCGTGCAGGCCTGGGTGTCATCACCGGTCAGGCCTGCCGACATCAATAACGAGGCGGGTTGGTTCCAGGAGGCCATGTCCGGGATTTGCGACGTGGCAATGCCCCGTGTTCGGCCAGGAAGCGCCCGGCGTCAGGTGTATTGGTGGTCGCGAGAGCTGTCGTCTCTGCGCGAGGCGTGCGTTGCCGCGCGGCACCTGTACGCCAGGCATCGCAGGCTACGCATCCGCCCTCCGGATGCGGCAGCCATTGAGGTGGAGCTGTACGAGGGATACAGAGCGGCGAAGACCGCCCTCCAAGAGGCTGTTCGGCGGGCCAAGAATCTGGCCCGCGAGGAGATGCTGGAGTCTCTGAATGGAGATCCGTGGGGGCGCCCTTACAAGATGGTGCGGGACAAACTCCGCACCCGGGCCCCCCGCTGACGCAGAGTCTCCGGCCTGAGCTCGTGGAGGACGTGGTGAGCGCTCTGTTCCCTTCGCGAGGGGAGCATCCTCCCCCGCCTATGGCTCCGCCGCCGCGTGCGGTGCCGGGAGCGGACCACACCGATGACGATGACGACATTCCGGAGGTGACTGGGGTAGACCTGAGAGTGGCGGTACGCAGGCTGAAAGCCAGAAATACCGCCCCGGGACCCGATGGCTTGCCTGGCAAAGCCTGGGTCCTGGCCTCTGAGGCTCTCGGGCCCCGACTGGAAGGGCTCCTAAGCGCATGCTTGGAGAGAGGCCAGTTCCCGCTTCGTTGGAAGACGGGGAAGCTGGTCCTCATCCGAAAGCCAGGGCGCCCTGCGGACTCTCCGTCCGCATACCGGCCCATCGTATTGCTCGACGAGGTGGGCAAGCTCTTTGAAAGAGTCATTGCCAACCGCCTCGCCGGGCACCTTGTGGGGATGGGGCCGGATCTTGCGGAACACCAGTTTGGTTTCCGCAAGGGGCGCTCAACGGTGGATGCCATCATGCGCGTGAGAGCCCTCACGACGGGGGACGCGGTGTCCCGGGGCGGGGTCGTCTTGGCGGTGTCTCTTGACATCGCCAACGCCTTCAACTCCATGCCCTGGAGCTGCATTAGGGAGGCACTCCGGTATCACCGGGTGCCGACCTACCTTCGTCGTGTGGTCGGGGACTACCTGACGGATATGGCCGTCATCTACCCCGGTCGGAGCGGAGAATGGAACCGGCGAGAGATGTCGTGCGGTGTTCCACAGGGATCGGTTCTGGGACCGGCCTTGTGGAACATCGGTTACGACTGGGTGCTGCGCGCCGACCTCCCTAGCGGCGTCAGCGTAGTTTGCTACGCTGACGACACGCTGGTACTGGCACAAGGGAGGTCGCACGAGGCGGCGGCCGAAAACATGACACGCGGGGTTGCGATAGTCGTGGAGAGGATCCGGCAATTGCGTCTCGAGGTGGCATTGCACAAGTCCGAGGCCATGTGTTTTCATGGGCCTCGGAATGCGCCACCGTCGGGATCCCTACTGACGGCAGGAGGGGTCTCCATCAGCGTCGGGTCGACGTTGAAGTACCTAGGACTCGTCCTCGACAGCCGGTGGAACTTCGTGGAGCATTTCCGACGTTTGGCTCCCAAACTGGAACGGACAGGGGCTGCCTTTAAGCGGCTCTTGCCCAACCTGAGGGGTCCGAACGCCTCCTGCCGGAGGCTCTACGCGGGGGTCGTGCGGTCCATGGCCCTTTATGGGGCCCCGGTGTGGGCGCGTTCTTTGAGGCGGCGAGCCGCCCACTACCTGAACGCGCCCCAAAAGGTGATAGCCATAAGGCTAATCCGCGGGTACCGCACGATCTCCGGTGAGGCGGCTAGCCTCCTTGCCGGATTGCCGCCATGGGATCTGGAGGCGATAGTCCTCGCGCGCCTGCACGAATGGCGCGCGGAGGCACTAAGTCGGTTGGAAACTCCGCTGCCGCGGCAAATTGCCGCTCAGCGGACAGACCTCCGGCGTGATCTCATGGCGACATGGAGAGAGCGACTGTCGCAACCCCGTGCAGGGCACGCCACCATAGTGGCGATAAGTCCCCTCTTTGAGGAGTGGCTAGAGAGGCGCCACGGCGCCCTCACCTACCGCCTGACGCAGGTCCTCACCGGACACGGTTGTTTCGGGAGGTTCCTGCACCGGATCGGGTGGGAGGAAACGCCCGGGTGTTTCCATTGTGAGGATCGTCCGGAGGACACGGTGGAACATACCGTGGAGGTCTGCCCCGCTTGGGCGGAGCACCGTCCTCGTGTCCTCGTTGCGGCGATCGGCGGCGGCGATCTCTCGCGTCCGGCCCTGGTTCAAGCCATGGTCCGGAGCGAGAGGGAATGGGAAGCCGTCACCTCCTTCTGCGAAGCAGTCATGCTAGTGAAGGAGGTGGCGGGACGTGAGAGGGAAAGAACCTCACGTCCCAGCCGCCGCGGGAGACGCCCTGGGCGTCGGGGGTCACGTGGTGGCTCCCGGCCACCGTAGGCGCGGGCCTGTGGATGGCGAGCTATGGGCTAGCTCGCCGTCCGGCCGTCTTCTGACGACAGGCCGTGTCGATGGCGCGTTCGTGTTCCACGCGCGCCTCAAAGAGATGTCAGCAACGATGTAGGGGTCTGCAAGGACCGATGCCTGCCAGGGCTGCGGGACTGTTCGAAAGAGATACCGTGGCCCTGGAACACAAAGGGCAAAGAAGGAACATGGATGGGTTTTAGTCAGTACAAGTCTGACACTCCCTTCCGCTCCGCCCAGAGTGGGGGGGGTCATTTGATGATTTCCCATCCGAAAAAAAAAAAAAAAAAAAAGCAGGACCTGATCCAGGCGTTCGGCGAAGAGTTCCGGTATCCAGCGCTGGCGGGACTACACGTCGGAGCAGGCGAGCAGCTATGCAGACTACGCAACCACGGGATGGACACTGTTCAAGAGGATACGCCCCGAAGCCACTGATGCAGAGGTAATCGATTCTCTTATCACTGGTGTCTACCCTGATTTTGTGAAATGTGAATTGTTACGTAATACGCCTGATTCTTTGCCCAAACTATTCTCGGTTCTTAAAACTTTTCGTAAACGTGATCGACCGAAATCTGATAATACAGATAAAAACCATAATAAAAGGCCCCGGCTTTCGGAAACTGCTTTAGGTCGGTCAAAGCCAATTTGTTTTAAATGTAAAAAAGAAGGTCACCGTG
This sequence comes from Noctua comes, assembly GCA_963082995.1. Classification (NCBI taxonomy): domain Eukaryota; kingdom Metazoa; phylum Arthropoda; class Insecta; order Lepidoptera; family Noctuidae; genus Noctua; species Noctua comes. Next base: position 1,833,216 of record OY720293.1, read on the forward strand.
TTCACGACTGTAAAGAAAATTCAAAAATAACTTCCGAATCAAATATTTCTGCAAAGCCAGCCTCCCAGGTGACGCCAGACCACCATAAGTTAATTGTATGTAAATATTGCCATAAAAGGGGTCATTACTAGAAAAGTTGTTTCCGTAAACAAAATGACGAAAAATGTAGGTCAGCCGATCAAAAGTCCGTAAATTTCTGTGGTTCTTTAAATCATTGCATGACAACAATCAAAATTGGAAAGAACGCATACCCTTGTCTATTTGATTCCGGTGCAGATTGTTCTTTAGTAAGGAAAAGTTTTTCCGGTTCGATTCCAGGTAAAAGAAAAAATGTCAATACTATTTTTAAGGGAATAGGCGGTGTGAATGTCACGTGTTCAGAGAGTATTTCAACCGTTGTTGAGATCGATGAAGTTAGTGTTAAATTGGAATTTTTTGTGGTAGAAGATGACCAAACCCAGTTTGATATTTTAATTGGCTATGATTTAGTTCAAATTCCGGGTCTTGCAATCACGTTGAATGATAAACGGATGACTGTTTCGAGAAATATGATTATCAATGAGTGTTCTTTAGCAAAGTCGGAAATAAAATTAAATACCGACCTTGATGATCTACCCACATTAGAAAAATTAAATTCAATCTTGAATAATTTTAAAGACTTTTTCACTTCCGGTAATAAAGTCTCCGAGGTAAAAACTGGGCAATTGAGTATTAGATTAAAGAACGCAGACAAAATTGTTCAACGTAGGCCCTACAGACTGTAGCCAATGGAACGCGAAAAAGTCAAAGATATTATAAGCGATCTTAAACAAAACGGTATAATCAGAGATAGTTCATCCCCATTCAGCAGTCCTATTTTATTAGTTAAGAAGAAAGATGGAACCGATCGACTATGCGTCGACTTCCGGGAGTTAAATTCAAACATAGTAAGGGATAACTTTCCATTACCATTAATTGCCGATCAGATAGATAGATTAGGTAAAGCGCGTTACTTTACCTGTTTAGATATGACTGCAGGTTTTTTAGGAATACCAATTGCAGAAGATTCTATAGAAAAGACTGCGTTTGTTACACCGGACGGTCAATTTGAATTTCTTCGCATGCCCTTTGGTCTGTGCAATGCACCGTCAGTATATCAGCGTGCCATTAATAAAGCTTTGGGTGACTATAAGGATAAAATTGCTTTAGTTTATATCGACGATATTTTAATAATGTCTGAAACTATAGAAAAAGGGTTAATTAACTTGGAATTAGTCTTGGAAAGATTAACTACTGCAGGATTTTCACTAAACATTAAAAAGTGCTCATTTCTTAAAAAATCGGTTGAATATTTGGGAAATATAATACAAAACGGAACTGTTAAGCCTAGTCCTAGAAAATTAGATGCCCTCTCTAAGTCTGCTGTTCCAAAGAATATTAAACAATTACGGCAATTCAACGGCTTAGCTGGTTATTTTAGGAAATTCGTACCAATTTTTTCTAAAATTATGGTACCTTTATATGAACTGACTAAATCTGGCATACCTTGGAAGTGGACTGAATTGCAGGAAAAAGCCCGAAAGGAAATAATTAGTAGATTAACGTCTTCGCCTCTCTTGACAATTTTCGACCCTGACTTGCCATGCGAACTCCATACAGACGCTAGTTCTCTAGGTTATGGAGCAGTTTTGATTCAGAGACTTCATAAGAATCCCCATGTTGTTGGTTATTTTAGTATGCGGACTACCAATGCTGAAAGCAAATACCATTCATATGAACTCGAAACATTATCTGTGGTCAAAGCTATTAAACATTTCCGCCATTTTTTGTATGGTAGATGCTTTAAAGTAGTAACAGATTGTAATTCGCTGAAAGCATCCAGAACTAAAAAGGAACTGACGCCACGAGTACACCGCTGGTGGGCGTTTTTGCAAAATTTCCATTTTGATATTGAGTATAGGAAAGGTGACAGACTCTCTCATGCCGATTTTTTTAGTCGTAATCCTGTAGCGAACCCCTGTAAATATCAAAGCGAGAATGTCTCGTTACAATTTTCAGTAAACTCTTCTACACTTGATCATAACTGGCTCCTAGTAGAACAAAAACGTGATCCAGTTCTTAAGAACATAATTGAACAACTTAGTTCTGATACAATGCCAAAAGATATAGCTGATACTTACGTCAGGTCGCAAGATAAGTTGCTTAGACGTAAAGTACAAATAGAAAATAAAACTCGTAAACTCATTATTGTGCCACGTAATTATAGATGGAATCTCATTTCTCATTATCATGATAATCTTCAACACTTTAGTTGGGAAAAAATTCTAGCTAAATTAAGACAACAATATTGGTTTCCTAATATGTCAAAAATAGTTCGAAAGTTTACTGAAAATTGTGTTAGTTGTAGAATTCGCAAAGGTTTGTCTGGTGCTAAACAAGTTACTCTTAATCCTATAGATAAAATTGCAATCCCCTTTCACACTGTACATGCTGACATAACTGGACGTATGAACGGTAAACGTAATAATGCTGAATATGCGTTCGTATTTATTGATGCCTTTACCAAATATACTCATTTAATTTATACTAATGATCGAACATCTGATACAGCCATATCCTGTTTCCAAGAAGTAATTTCTATTTTCGGCACCCCAAATAGACTCATAACAGATCAGGATAAAAGTATGACTTCATCGGACTTCAAAAGTTTTTGCCAACGTTTCGGTATTGAACATCACGTAGTAGCTAAAGGCGCTAGTCGGGCAAACGGTCAGGTAGAACGTATTATGAAAATCATCAAAGATAATATGTCTGTTGTAGAGCTTAATAAACATTGGCACACTGCTATTCGAGATTTACAGTTGGCTATTAATTCGACTGTTTCTAAAAGCACTGGAAAATCTCCTATGGAGTTATTGTTTGGAAAGCAGTGTTCCTCGCCTGGTATTAAGCTCTTACAAATCGATGATGATGAACCAATTGAAGATCTTAATACTGTTAGATCATTATGTAAATTAAGAATGGACGAGCGATCATATCGGGACAAATTAAGATTTGACAAAGGCAAAGCTCGAATCAAACCCTTTGTAAAGGGCGACTTTGTCCTAATGCATAAGCATGAAAGACATACGACTAAACTTGGTCCTAAATATGAAGGTCCTATGGAAGTTATTGAAGTTTTGCCTAATAATCGCTACAAAGTAAAGCATGTTAATTTGAAGGGTTGTTCCGAAAAAATCGCTTGTCATGATTTATTGAGACCAGCACCTCTGGCTCAAAATGATCCGTTTATGGATGACAATGAAAATGAACCGACCGTATGGGCGGATGATTTATCATCATAAAATTTTTATTAACTGCTCCACCTTCCTCCCTATTACGCTGGCTGGCCACCATGCGTATCCTTTTCCCGGTCTTAGACGGTTGATCCAAGGCGGGTGATGCCATGAATAGTTGAATATGGCTAGATCCAAGGCGGGTGATACCGTGTTAGGGGGGCTATATCCCAGGCGGGTGACGCCATGAAGTATGGCTAGATCCAAAGCGGGTGATGCCGTGTGAATAATTGTATGTCACTCTATTTTTAGTTTATGAAACTAACTTTATTGAAATTATTGAAATAATATTGTATTAGCTACTCCACCTTTCCTACCTATTACGCTGACTCCATGCGTATCCTTTTTCCCGGTCTTGGACGGCTAGATCCAAGGCGGGTGATGCCATAATTGAATATGGCTAGATCCAAGGCGGGTGATGCCGTGTTAGGGGGCTAAACCCTGGGTGGGTGATGCCGTGTCATTTAGGCTAAACCCTAAGTGGTTGATGCCGTTATTATGTAAAATATTTTTAGCGCAGAGAGCGCGCTGAATCAAAATGGCCGTGTGGGCGCAAAACAATAATTTGATTGCAATTTCAAGTTATTTTATAATTTAAGGGTAGTTACGTTTTTATTTTGACGTATGTTATTTATATTGAAATAATAGTTGTATTTTAGGGTAGTTGGTTTTTTATTTGACATGTGTTGATTTACTGAACTAAATTTGTATTTCCGTTTATTTAATTGTAATTTCCGTTTGTTATATAATAAGGATCTACGTTTGATTTATGTAAAATATGGTTACCTCTGTTCAATTTATTAGTAGGAATTTATTTTGATATGTCTAGAATTATTTAAAAGTCTAGTATAAAGCGATGAATATTAAGTATTTATTTTGATCTCTCCCGCCTTGCTAAATTAAATGTTGTTATTTTTATCCCTCCTTTAGCTTACAACCTCATTTTGAATTTGTGTATAAAAACGAATAAACACCCTGAACTGGAGTAAGGTATTTTCTTTAAAACTTGTGTCGATATTATCCTGCTGATTTCTATTTACTGTGTAACTGTGTGTAATATTGGTGCCACCCAACCAATATGTTGACTGAATCTGACGACGACGGCCATGAGCCCCCGACATGTACATAGGGGATTATCGGTGGTTGAATCGATACCTTTGATTTTGAATTTAATCGATTCGTTAATAGCAGGCATGTCATCAATGACTGATTTTATAATTATACTTATAGATGCGCCAGTATCGACGAGGAGGGATAAACCATTAGAGGACACGGGAGAATTTACTTTTTTATAAGGTAAGTATTTATTTGGTATATTGGATGTGAATTCGTATATTTCTTTATTAATATGTTTTTTATTTTCAGGATTCTGGATTAGTCTACGGTTTGGGGCTGGTTACCCTGTTGCTTGACTTGGATGGAATGACCTCGAGTTTGGGGCTGGTGACCCTGTCCATGTGTCATGAAGGATGTGGAGTCTACGATTTGGGGCTGGTTACCCTGGTGCTTGACTCCAACGGAATGACCACGAGTATGGGGCTGGCTACCCTGTCCATGGGTCATGAAGGATTTGAAGTCTACGATTTGGGGCTGGTTACCCTGTTGCTTGACTCCAACGGAATGACCACGAGTTTGGGGCTGGTTACCCTGTCCATGGGTCATGAAGGATTTGAAGTCTACGATTTGGGGCTGGTTACCCTGTTGCTTGACTCCAACGGAATGACCACGAGTTTGGGGCTGGTTACCCTGTCCATGGGTCATTGTTTGAGTTTTGGCGTCGTCTATTATGGAATTTATCTGTCCCGTGCGACGCTTATTCGGGACATTTTTTAGTTTAAACTGTTGTCAACGGTATCGTAACCTTCTGCATCGGTTACTGCATTAATACGGGGTTTAAAATTAGATGTGCTTGGCTGCGCACTTGAAGGATAAGATTTGTTTTGATTGTTAAATCTTTTATTATTGTATTCGCGGAGTTGACACTTTTCCAGAATATGCCCTGATTCTTTGCAATATCTGCAGAATGGATCATTTGAAGAGGGTTGTTGAGAGGTTGGTTTTTGGGATTGATTGTTATTAAAGTTACTGAATTTAGACTTAATATTTGGATCATTTTGACGAAGTGGTTTCGCGGCTAAGTTTTGTTTGAAGGAGTATTGTTGCAGTTTTTCTTCGGAAATCGCGTAATTTATGGCGTCATTGAGATTTTTGGAGTTCCGACACCTAATGATGTTTGCGATACGAGGGGTAAGACCCATCGTGAACGTGTGGAGAGCTAAGTCCTCCATTGCAGCTACTCTGCCGGGTATTTCACCTTTCTTGTGACCGGAAATAGAGATTTCTGTAAGAAATTGGGATAAACAGGTTTCTATTCTAAGTGAGAATTGATTAACATTCTCCTGGGCACCTTGTCTGCAATCCTGGAGCTCTGCAAGAAGATGAGCGTAATGTTTGCGCTCTCCAAATTGGTTCTGAAGGAACTCTTTAAGGGATGGCCACGAATCGAATTCCTTGATTGAACAGGCAATCTCGGCTTTACCATCTAGTTGGCTGATTATGTACACAAGACCCAAGTATTTTTGACCCCCGCTGAGCCACTGCCGCGAGTAGATGTGTTATCGTTACGCTCCTCTTTTTTAAAACTGTTAATTTGTTTAAACCACGAAAAACGGCATAATAACTACAGTGTACGGTTAAGAATAAAGTGACAAGGTGACCTGTGTTAAAACAATAACAAACGAGAAGCTACATAAACAACAGTGAGCAAAATTCAATTAGAGAAAGTGGTTAAAAAACGTATTTGTTGTGTACCGAGGTCCGACTTGCGTAGTGTACCCTCAAAAATAGAAAAAGTGAACCACTAATTATTCACAGCAAACAAAAGCTCTTACCACGAGTTAGCTTATTTGAACGAACTCTACGTAGTACAGTCGGTCTCGGTGCGTAAAGAACCGCACTCAATCAAAGTGTCGCTGGTTCAAACCCAAGTCAACGCAGTAGTTTTTTTCCTCTTCCCCCGGACCGCCGCAAGGTGTAGACGTGCACTAGATCCTTACCAATCTATTTAAAAAATAAAATCACAAATTTAAAGTAAATTTAAATTCAGTGAAATAATAGGACAGCATAGAAACGCAGGAGGTGGTTTATACAGCTCGTCGCGCGTGAGTACCGTGCACGATACTACTCAACAGATCTGTCGCCCTGGTACACAAGACTGTGACAACTAATCAGCGTACGCGCAGGAGGCAGTACCAATTTCGGCCGTGCCCACTAATTAGCGCCCGCTCAAGGACGTCACCCACTCAATGCTAAGCGCCGCCTACCTCAAGGACAAGCACCACCCTACTAAACTGTCATTGATCGCTTGACTTGCGCTCGCGCCTATTACCAGTTGTGTCTACGTACTTCTGCATAATCCATTCTACTCGGCTCGGACAACTAATTGACTCTTCGTACTCATCACAACCTAGTACTTTAAACGAGAAAATGGACAAATCTCTCTCTGATTCAAATATCAGCGTAATGATGGACACAACTCCCCCTAATTTAATTTCCAAGCGCAATAAGAGAGTACGAGAAGAAGATCTACCTGGGGAATTTACTAAATTCAAGAATGAAATCAAAGAAATGTTAAGTTCCTTTATCTCCACTCAGGAGAGGGAATTAAAGGTGATTACTACTAATCTCAAGGATATTCAGTTAACAAATAATAACATAGAAACTGCCATTACTAACTTATCAAAATGAAGAATTCCGTAAGAAAATCGAACTGCTTGAGTTACAAGGTAAAAAGGACCGTGAATACATTGTCTTGTTGGAGGACAAAATTGAAGACTTACAAAGAAGTAGTAAGAAAACTTGCATTGAAGTAAAGAACGTCCCTAAAATGCCTCAGGAAAATAACTCTGAATTAATAAATATGATCATGAACTTATCTAAACATCTAAGCCTTGAGATGGACTCGCATGACATTAAGGACATTTACCGACTGCCCAGTAGGAAAGAAGGTATTACGAATACTCCCATAATTGTGGAACTGAACTCCACTATGTTAAAAACAAATTTACTGAAGAAGGCAAAGTCATATAATATTAAAAACGCAAGTAAACTTCAAGCTAAACATCTTGGGATAACAAAAAACGCCGAGGTACCTGTGTTTTTATCTGAGCAACTAACCCCTAAGAGCGCCCGACTGTTTTTCTTAGCCCGTGATTTGTCTAAAACTAAGCAGTATAAATATTGCTGGACAGCATTTGGTCGTATTTTAGTTAAAAGAGATGACAATTCTCGAGTAATTGCAATCAAAAGTGAGGCCCAGGTACATCAGCTGATGCAAGAAGCATGACTAGTATGTACTATCACTGTTATTAAATTACTCCTAGTTACTTTGCCTTTTTCTATTAATAAAAATAATGTTATGTTTAACTTTACTCAATACAGATTTGTTTTAAACTATTATAATTATCATTGTCAGCATGCTCAGCTCGCTACTACACCCTCAAACTCTATGTTTCGTACACTCTTTATCACAATACAAAAACAATTATTTTACTCAATACACTCACACTCACACTCACTCTGTACAGTGCCTAATCTAGCAAGACTTGATGTCCCACTTAACATGCATATAACTGAATATAAAAACACAGAAATAGACGTCAGATTACTGTTTATTTAACAGTAATCTGACGTCTATTTCTGTGTTTTCTGTGTTTTTTTTTCTGTGGTTCAAACTGCAAGAACCACCGTTTGTTTACTCTAATTAATAATGGATAGTTGCTTACACAATTTAGAGGAATTGGATACCGCTGAGATAGCTAAGTCTGCTATTCTTGATGTTGCACACTTACATACATACCTACAACGAGATGCTAATAACTTGACTGTCCTGACACAAAATATAAGGAGCATATACAGTAACTTTGACGATTTTCAAATAACTCTGTCTCAAGTCGGAGTTGAGGTAGATGTGCTAATCCTAACAGAATGCAGATTAAACGCGAATAAACCTCTACCAGTATTAAATGAATATACTTCGTTTAATACAGTTAGGCAACTAAACCAAAATGATGGCGTAGTAGCCTACATAAAAAACTGCCATTTACCTCAGGCAACTGAAATTAATTTAACACATGCATCTGCCTTGCAAATAAGTATCTCGAATTTCACCATTATTGGTATATATCGGTCTCCGTCGAATGTATCCACAGATCTTTTTATTAACTCACTTGATCAATACCTTCAAAGTATTCACACACATAGAAACACAATTATTACTGGAGACATAAATATTAACTTGATAGGAAAGCCGGCAGAATTAGCACAAACAAGAACTAGTAGATTAACCTATTTGAACATGACGGCTATGCATGGTTTCCTCCCAGGACACTGTTTGCCTACTAGGGAAGAGAACTGCCTCGATCACATGCTTCTGAAGCTAGACAAATTAAAAAACTCGGCTTTCGTGGCTGTCCTAAACACGTCTGTTACGGATCATGCAATGGTGTTATTGAATGTATCCCACACATACCAAAGCAAGACATGTATTAAATATAAAACTATAACTAACTGGGAGAATGCCCATAAGCACCTTGTAGACACGGATATATCTTTTCTTTGCGCACATAGAGACCCAAACATTCTAGCTAACGCGATGATAGACGTGATTAGGACATCTCTCCTCCAAAATACTAAGGTTGTCTCAGTATCCAGCTCCAAGCGAATTCTAAAGCCCTGGATATCTATGGGCGCCCTAAGATGTATTAGGTTTAGAAATAAACTACAGCTACAAAAGAGCAAAGACCCTTTTAACGCTATTTTGATTATAACTTACAGGCGTTTTCGCACATATTGTTCAAATCTTATCAAGAAACTCAAACGACAATATCATAAAAAACAGATAGCAAATTCATTAAAAAATCCTAAACTACTCTGGCGTAAAATTAATGACATTACCAATTATAAAAAACCTAAGACGTCCAGTACACACCTACTGCATATCACACCACGTCCCCTCGACTCATTAAACCGTGTAAATCAATTCTTCGTAACTATTGGAAAAACACTTGCGGAAGACATAATAACCCTAACTGGATAAGCATCTAAACCTGTCACTAACTTAAGTTCAGTATCTCAAATTAATTGGTTCGTGTTGCTGAAGACAGATCCGGTAGAAGTGGATAGCATACTTGGGTCGCTTGACTCAGGAAGTGCTTCGGGGTGGTATCGCATACCTGTGAGTTTCGTTAAATTATCTCGAGAACTTGTTGTTCCTCTTATTACCCAGTTGACTAATCTGTGTTTCGAAACGGGCATATTTCCTGACGCGCTAAAACGTGCTATAATTACGCCTGTGCACAAGGATGGGGACAAGAGTGATGTCAACAATTATCGGCCGATATCTGTACTATCATCCCTCTCGAAAATAATAGAAAAAATATTAAATAAAAGACTAGTAAGTTATTTAAACAAATACAACATTCTTTCTGATTCACAATACGGATTTAGACAGGGACGGTCAACTCAGGACGCGGTCATTGCGTTAACATCTGAAATCACTGATAAGGTTGACAAGGGGTATAAATGCGTTACGGTGTTTCTAGACCTGAAAAAGGCTTTTGATACCGTTTCTGTCCCTATCCTTGTGCAGAGATTGGAGGCTATAGGGATAAGAGGTAAGGCTCTCTCCCTTTTTGACAGTTATCTCCGAGGTAGGAGACAGCAAGTTAAAATGGGTAACTCACTTAGTGAGGAGGAAAACATTGTTTTCGGAGTCCCGCAGGGGTCAGTCCTCGGCCCCCCACTTTTTCTGGTGTATATTAATGAACTCTGCAACCTACGAAACAGTGGGGGGAAATCTTCTCTTATGCGGACGACACGGCCATTGTTTACTTTGGGGACACGTGGGAAGCCGTCTATAAAAATGCCGAGCAAGGATTGGCTGCTGTAGATCGATGGCTCAAAGCCAATCTACTAACCCTTAGTGTACCCAAAACGAACTACATTTGTTTTTCTCCTAGTGGAAGGTCTAAACCAGGCCTTAATTTCAGAATTAGAATCCACACGTGTACGGACAACAGGGACCAAAATTGTAACTGTCAAGCCATTGAACATGTAACGTCCACAAGATACTTGGGACTTATAGTTGACGAGTGTTTAACTTGGCATTCGCACATTGAGATTGTTACGTCACGGGTGCGAAAATTTATATGGGTTTTTAAAAATCTAAGATATGTGATGCCCCAGAAAACAATAAATAGCATCTATATCGCGCTCACGCAATCAGTTATTGCATACTGGTTACCAGTCTGGGGAGGAGCCACTAAAACTAAATTCCTTGAGTTAGAAAGAGCCCAAAGGTCACTCATAAAAGTCATGTACTATAAACCATACAGATACCCCACAGTTGACCTATACAGAATTAGTGGCTTACTTACAGTAAGAAAACTATACTTTTTAATTACGACCCTGTACCTACAAAAATCTCTTCCATTTAACAAAGACCGTCAGGAGAAAAGACGAAAGGATATAGTGGCTTACTCCCCGTGGGTCCGAACCGCTTTTGCACGGCGTCAGTATGCAACCCAATCAGCCTACATTTATAATAAAGTAAACAAAGAACTAAAGTTCCATCATGAGGTCTCGCACGTATGCAAAAAGGTAATAACTGAGTGGCTTAAAACTCTAACATACGAGGAAACTGAGCAAGTTTTGGTTAGACTTGGTTAAACAATTTTACTCGTAGTTTTATTCTCTCTGCATCAATAATGTAAGTACTCACCGAGTAGAATCTATTAATTGCTTCGAACACATCGGCACTTCAAAGAAGACATACACATTCACACACGCAAACACACACACACACACACACACAATACAAACACTGTTTAAAAACAATACGCACACACAGTTTCACAAAGGCATACAATTACAGTTACACAAAGAGCTGCTAATTAGTTTATAAGTCATTTAATGTTAATATTTCTTCTTAAATTATTATTTTATTTTGTCACTTTTTGTAATAATTTCTGCAAGTCTCAATATTGTTAATAACTATGGGAATGAGCGAGATATCCCCAACACAAGTATTATCAATTACTTACTGGGGATGTCTCATTTATAATCATGTCACTACTTTTGGGACAAATAAACATTTTTATTATTTATTTTTATTTATTATTATAGTTTTTGGATTTTTATTTTATGTTTTTTTAATTTTAATTTTTGTTCTTGGTGTTGGTATTATCTACTTTCGCTACCATGCCAATCAATCGCTCACCTCCCTCAACTCTTTCAACTACGCCAGTCGCTGACTCTGAGAAACGCGATAGTTCTGCAAATCTCGCCACAGATACAAAGGAGGAATTGACGAAAAAAAGCGGACAAATCCGCATTAACGTCTGTGATTCTGAGCTTGATCTGCAGTCGCTCGCGTCGAATATCACTGATCGAAATGTGTCGGTTAAAAAGAGAAAACTTAATGAGCTTGTCGGTGAGAATGCTGACATAGCGACTCTAATTAAGGAAATGTTTACATTATTTTCAAAAGAACAACAAATACGATTTCAAGAGTTAAAATCTAGTATGGAACTTATGTCGAAAAAACATGATGAGTATCTCGTTACAATTGCTTCACTTGAGAAAGAAAGAAAGAAAAGCTGATAGGGTCTTGATCGGAGAATTAGAGGAGAGATTGGAAACATTGGAACGAAAATCCCGGGGAACTGGTATCGAGATACGAAACATGCCAAAACAAAATAACGAGACAAAGGAGACATTATGCAGCGAAATTATACAATTGGGAAAGTCATTAAACGTCGAAATGGATCTTTCGACAATAAAGGATATTTATCGGCTAAAGGCAAAAGACTCCTCAAACCTGGTTATTGTGGACTTTACCACGGTACTGCTGAAGGATAAAGTATTGAGGGCAGTTAAGAATTTCAATAAATCTAAGCCAAAGGGAGAAAAACTTAACACAACTCATCTGAACTCCAAATACCAACCAAAACCGCTATACATCGCTGAAACTCTTACTCAGAAAACTCAAAGGCTCTTCTTTCTGGCGAGGCAGTTCCAAAAGAGCCATGGATATAATTTCTGTTGGACGACAAACGGGATTGTTTATCTCAAAAATACCGAAGGATCGGTGCATAATCGAATAAATACGGAATCAGACCTAGAAAAGTTAAGAATTGCTACATGACTATGCTGTTTTCTCGTAAGATGTCAATATTGTTCTGAGCTCAAAGTTATATTAGTGCATGTTTTTTACCAAAACAATATTTTATTAGTGTTTATATCTCTTAAAAATTTTAAAATAAGTAGACCCACTTTATTCCATGCTCGTTGTCAGCATAAAAATGCGTTTTATCACATATTAACTTTTTATAGAATGTATTCAATCTTCATAACGCATATATTTTGCAACATCAACAATGAATTTGATTTTCTTTTCTTTTTAGACCACTATATAATTATCAGGGATATCTTGTTACGTTATAGTTTTTCTCCAACTGCTATGAACTTGTTAAATTATTTCGGTTTCTGCACCAAAATAATGCATCTAATGAAAAATTACGCGCTGTACTATGAGTTACTGTATGTCTTGCCTGAAATCTGTATGATTACTCTGCTGTCTTATGTTAATTGGCCAATTTCTGAATACGTATCTCGTTATATCTGCTTCTATCAAATTAAAATACTTTTTACGAAAAATCTTTGTCACACACTTTACAGAATTACCACACACACACATCATCCCAACAAGCTTATCATGCCCTCACTCACTCCTACTCGCTGTATATCTCGAAATTGCTGTAATACTTTCCGCCATTTATTCGTAATCCCTGACCACATTTCATGTCTAAATAAAAATTATGTAACTAACGTTCAGTGATATAATCAAGTTAACAGAAAATATTGATCAAGTTTCTGTATCTCAATCGCAAATAGCTTCCGTTGAGGACTGTCATAAAATACTAACATCCTCGGAGCAAGATCTACTTATCTTTACGCAAAACATACGCAGCATAAATTGCAATATGCCCGAGTTAGACATTTTATTAAAAAGGATGAAGCTGAAGTGTGACGTTGTCATATTGACAGAATGCTGGCTATCAAATACAACTATAATACCGAATCTTCCATGGTATTGCTACGTAGGATCTAAATTAAACACTAAACAAAATGATGGTGTAGTCATTTATTACAATGAAAATCTTAGTGTAAATATTGAGGAACCAGTCATGCAAGAATGTAACAGTTTGGTTGCTGTAATCGATAACCGTATCGCTATACTCGCTATTTATCGATCACCTTCCTATAAGAACATCGACCAATTTCTAGCATCATTAGATAATGCCCTACATAACCTTATCGCTTTCGAACATGTAATAGTGATGGGCGACATCAATATCGATATAAGCCCTGCAAAAATAAACCAAAACGGGGAACGCTATTTAACTCTAGCAGCTACCCATGGCCTTTTACCGGCTCACACTTTAATTACTCGGAGTATTAGTGATACTTGTCTGGATCATGCACTAGTTAGAACAAACTACCCTTGCACCACTATTGTACCTCACACTACTTTAACAGACCACTACCCCGTTCTATTAAACATTGATTTGAAGAAAACTAGGCATTATGCGTTTTCTAGAACAACAAAAACTGACAAAGCTGGTCTGCTACAGGATTTAAAAGACACTGATTTCAGCTCAATTATTAATTTAGTAGATCCAAACGCCTCCCTAAACTACTTCACGCAATCGATACAGCAAGCAATTGATAACAACACAACCGAAATAACTTTACCTAAACGCCACAGGATAATAAAACCTTGGATGACACAAGGGTTGCTACGTTGTGTCAGACATAGGGATAAGTTACATAAAAAATTAAAAATGGATTCAGCTAGCGTTACTTTAAAAATTACCTACAGTAGATACAGAAACTTTTGCACGGCCATAATAAGGAAAGTAAAAAGAGCATACGAGAAAGACGAACTTCAAGCAGCAAAACGGGATAACAAAAAACTGTGGAAAGTAATTAAAGACATCACCAACACGTCAAAAAAATCTATTTCTCCAAAAGAATTACTCGCCTTGTCAACAACTCCTGAAAAATCCCTCAATGAAGTTAATAACTTCTTCGTTAACGTAGGAGGGTCATTGGCAGATAAAATTCACAAAAAAAATACACAAACGCTTAACAGCAACACACAAACTACAGGTTCTGACACGGATACGGTTAATTCATTCGTTCTAATGGATACCACTGAAGCTGAGGTTGAACGTCTTATCCTTGACTTAAAGTTAAACTGTGCCAGTGGGTGCGATAATATTAGAAGTGAATTTTTAAAAACTTACAAAACCGTTCTTGTACCACCTATTACTAAAATATTTAACAACTGCCTGCAAAAGGGAGTATTCCCTGATTCTTTAAAGAAGGCAGTGATTTGCCCGATTCATAAGAGTGGTGACAGAAAGCGTATCAATAATTATAGGCCAATATCTATTTTGCCGGCTCTTTCAAAGATACTCGAAAGAATTATTAACCTAAGATTGGTAGATTATTTAGAAAAAAAACATCTACTATCTCCCAATCAATTCGGTTTTCGGCAGGGTAAGTCGACTGAGCAAGCAGTTAATAAACTGACAAATTACATAAGTTCAAACCTAGATAAGAGAAAAAAATGTATCGCAATCTTTCTCGACTTGGCAAAGGCCTTTGATACGATTTCTGTCTCCATCCTCCTGGATAAGCTGGAAAAGTTGGGAATTAGAGGCACACAGCACGAGCTTTTCAAAAGCTATCTTAATGGGCGATCTCAATGTGTTCGTCTTGATGCACATAGGAGTGATGACCTCCCATTAACGCACGGAGTGCCGCAGGGCAGCATCTTGGGGCCGACCTTGTTTCTGGTATACATCAACCAACTCACAAATATTAATCTTTTCCAAGGCGAAATAATCTCCTTCGCAGATGATACTGCCCTCTGTTTTGCTGCCGATACCTGGGAAGAGACCTTCAGTGTTGCTCAGCTTGGTTATGATATGGTTGGAAAGTGGCTGCAAAGTAATATTCTTACTTTAAATGTAGATAAAACCAAGTATGTCTGTTTCGGAATTAGGAATGTAAGTGGAGTCGCTAGCAACCTGAAAATCGTCTCACACGAGTGTCAAGTAAGGTCAGTCTGCCCATGCCCTTTGCTTCAGCGTGTGCAGACGATTAAATACCTAGGCGTAACAATTGATAGTAATTTAAATTTCAAAGAACACATTAAAGTTCTATGTGGGAGGATCCGTAAACTAATATTTGTATTTAAAAATTTGCGGCATGTCGCTGACCCACAACTACTGAAACAGATTTATTATGCTCTCTGCCAGTCGCTTTTGTCGTACTGTATTTCCTCCTGGGGTGGCTCCTCTAAAACAACTCTAAAACGTCTTGAGATCGCCCAACGTGCAGTTCTCAAGGTCAGCACTTTCAAACGTATTTTTTTCCCCACTGCTCAACTCTACAAGAACTGTGAGGTCCTGTCCGTAAGACAACTGTACATATTAAATCAATCAATCAACTTTATTTTCTCACCACAATATACATAAATTATTTTACATCGGTCAGATTCGACAATGATACACAATTCAGGTAAGTATATATTGTGGGAGACTGGTGCCTAAGCTAGGCTCGTGGCCTGTGTTTCAGGACACCAGGATCCCACCCCTTTACATTTTCATTTTATAAATTATGTACTAGGCGCGCTGACAGATTGTAATAAGGAATCATTATGTTTATTTTTCATTATTTATTATGATTAAAATCTAGGTTAAGTATGCGAGATGAATGTTAGTAGATGTGTAGTATGGGTGATTATGTGGGTTTGAGTGTGTGTGTGTGTGAGTGTGTGTGTGTGTGTGTGAGTGTGTGTGTGTGTGTGTGTGTGACAGTACGTGATTTTGTGTTTAGGTCACTATAAGTATATTTTCAGTATTATAATAGTTTAATGTTAGTAGCCAGTCTGTTAGCCTCTTTTTGCATTTATTTTTTGTGAGGCTAAAGATATGTAACACCTTGTGAGTTTTATTGTATATGTAACCACCCAGATAGCAAAAGAAACGCCTTGCGAACATAGTTTTAAGACGTAGATGATGACGCTCCACAGGGTCAAATCGTCTTTTCCCCCTGGATAACGTTGGATTATAAACCAAAAGAGAATGCTGTTTAAGCAGAATGTGTAATATAAACAGTTGCCGCACTGTCAGGACTTCATTCTCTTTGTATAACTGTTCTGTGGGGTAGCGATACGGTCGAAAAGACGAGACTTTCAGTATAGCTCTTTGGGTTCTTTCAATTTCTATTAGGGTAGTTTTTGGAGCTCCACCCCAAGAGGTGATGCAGTAGGATATAATAGATTGAGCAAGGGTATAGTACACTGTTTTCATAATATTTTTATCAACTACCGTAATCTGTTACTAAGAGTGGTTATGTGATCTTGAAATCTTAGGTTTTTGTCGATCGTTATTCCCAGGTATTTTACATTCTCAGCCCTGGTGAGTGGTTCGCAGTTACAACTACGGGTAAGTGGGTTTGTGCAGGAGTGAGCTACAATCGTATTAGGTAATGTTTGGCAGGATTCGTTGTTTTTCATGGAGAATGCTATGTAATTGGTTTTAGTTGTATTAAGGGTCAACAGATTTTCGCGTAACCAATTGGATACTGTATTGAAGCCTAGTTGTGCACGCTCATAGACATCTTCCCACGAGCTCGCGCTGAACAAGAGGGCAGTGTCATCAGCAAAGCTAATGATTTTGCCATTGGGGATAGTAAGCATCCCCAGATCGTTGATATAGATGAGGAATAATGAAGGTCCAAGGACACTACCTTGAGGCGTGCCGTAGTTAATTATTTGTTCCTCACTGATGAATTCATCTATCTTTACTCTCTGGGTACGCTCACTCAGATAGTCTTTAAAGAGGTCCAGTGGAAGTCCTCTGATTCCCAAGCTTTCCATCTTACGTACAAGAATTGGGACAGAAACCGTGTCGAAAGCCTTAGCAAGATCTAGAAAAATGGCCATAACTTTATCCCCACTATCCATGTTTGTGACCACATAGTCTGTTAACTCATGGACCGCGTCAGAAGTGGATTTGCCTGAGCGAAACCCAAATTGCGCTGGTGCGACAAGATTATTGTTTTCCAAGTAGCTCACAAGTCTGCTGTTCATTATCCGTTCCAGTATTTTGGAAAAAGCAGTCAGCACAGAAATAGGTCTGTAGTTATCAACACGGCTCCTGTCCCCACTCTTGTAGATCGGATGAATTATGCCTTTTTTGAACACGTTAGGAAATTTACCTGTGGAAAGAGCAAGGTTACATACATACGTTAACGGAGGCACAATCACGCCCGCATGCTTTTTCAAGAGGTCACCGGATATCCCATCCCATCCCGCGGCACAATTATTGCGGAGCGACATTATTATTCCAGCTACCTCCTCCTCATCTGTTGGAAGCATTACCATGGATTGCGTTCCGTTACATAGGCTACCTTTTGTTGCTTTTGTATAATATGTACTCTTTATATTTTTAGCTAGTTTTTCACCTATTTTGGCAAAAAATTCATTGATATGGTTTACCGAATTTTGTGGTGTACTTGATGAGGCTAGTAATTGTGATGATGTGTTGGATTTCCTTGTCGACCTGTTAGAGATATTATTTATGGCCGACCATAACTGTTTAGGGTTTTTTCCAGCTTTACTGATCTCATTTTTTTCAAATTCTATTTTTAATTTCCTTAATAATTTATTACAATAGTTTCTGTACCTAGTAAAAGTAATTTTTAATGTGTCATTATTAGGCGCCTGTTTAAATTTTTTATGCAATGTGTCGCGATGCCGCACACAGCGAAGTAAACCAGGAGTAATCCACGGCTTTAATATTTGTTTACGGTTCGGAGTCCTACCAGATTCGGAGTTTGAGTCTATCACGTGTTTTATTAATCTTGTTATTGTTTCCCCTGCCACATGAGGATCTTGGGTCTTGTATACTTCACTAAAGTCTAGTTGTTTTAGGTCTGTTTCTATCTTAACATAATTCAAACGAATACATTTTTTTGTAATTATTTTAGGCATTCGTTTTGACAAGAATAGCATGACAGTCTCATGATCAGTTAGAGCAGAGTGTGCGACTGAAGTAGAAGCAGGTAGTCGAGTTTTCAGTATAACGTGGTCAAGACAAGATTGTTGTCGCGTAGGTATTGTATGAGCAGGTAAAAGGCCATGGGTGGCCAGTAAGTTTAGGTAGGAATGTTTAGCGGAATCCTTGCAGCATTCATGTATATTTATATTTATGTCTCCCGCAATAACTATAGTACTGAATTTGGATAGCCTACTTAGGGTAATATTTAGGGAGTTTAAAAAATTATCTAAGTCTTTGTAACCTGGCGGGCGGTATATCGCTAAGAGAATAGTATTTCTATCGATTTTTACCTGGAGACAGTTAGCATCTAAGAATGACGGCTCCTCTGCAACTAGTTGCAGTTTTTTATGCACATACAGGACTACACCTTCATTTTGTGTGTGATTATTGTTGTTATGATAATAATTATAGTTCGGCAACTCGGGAATATTATGGGTGTTTGGGAGCCAACACTCGGTTAATACGATTATGTCCCAGTCAAGTTTCGTCCGAGCAAGTGTAGTCATAAAGCCCGCTATGTTTTTATTTATACTTCTTATGTTCTGTGTAATAATCTTAAGTGTTTGTTTAGGTATGAAATTTGGTGGAGTACAGTTTTCCAGGTCACAAGTCGAAGCATCCGACACAGAGACAGCATCTAGGTTGTTTAGGTTGTTTTGTGTGTTATCGAACTTTAATGTTAATAACTTCCATTTTGACATTTATATTTTGAGCGCTGCTTAATAGCATAACAATAACGTTCATTAAACTGGTACAGAGCAGGTGTGATAATATATATTGTTGGCTTTTATTTATAGAGTATGTCGGCCGATTTAGTATATGTGCGTTACGGAAGTGGAGTGCAGGTAACGTAATTGCATATATGATGTGTATATTGTATTGTGTATGTATAGTTAATGTTAGTAACAAGCTTATTTGTATTGTACAGTGTGTGTATAATTGATAAATTATTGTGTTAGTGTTGATTATTAATCGAATAGTATAAGTTAGGAATAGGGATAACAAAACTGTGATGAAATAGGTAGCATGCAGTGGTAGGTACATGGCTAGTCATTTTTCCTTACGAAGTTTCGCGAGGTCTTCGTCAGTTTTGATGAGGCGGCTTGACATTCCGTCTTTTTCACGAATATACACCTTGCCGTTTGAAACCCAACATTGATGGTAACCGAATTCCTTCGTAAGTTCTCGGGCGAGATAATGTAGGCGTCTGGTCATAGCTGTAAGCACTTCATTTACGTATAAGGGTTGCTTAGGTCCGTATTCTACTAGATGGGATGTGTTCAGGCGATTATCCTTATTGAGTTTGTTAAAGTCTTTGGTCGACTTAAGAAACTGTTCTTTAATGGTTACCGACGTGAATTCCACTAAGACTGGACCCAACGCGTCAGACTTGCTCTTGTAACGGAAGATGTTTTTTATTTGTGTAGCACTCACGGGTTGACTGATGATTTGACCCAATTTCTGTACCGCGCTACTAAGGGAGTCACGAGTTTCAAGGCTTGACGGCGGTAGATTTTTAATTTCAAGCGAAGCCGCTTTTTGTTGCTTTTCCAAGAAGTCCACCCTGATTTCAAGCGCTCTTATAACTTTTTTGTTACTGCTACATTCCCCCCTTAAATCGTTAATCTCCACCAGAGCATCATCATATTTCTCTGATAAGAAATCTATTGTTTCTTTGATTTTTTCATTCTGAGTTCGTATTTCAGAGTTTTGCATGCTGATCGCAGTGTTTTGGGACCGTATACCCTCGAGAGCCAATTGTAACGAATTCATTTTTTCATTTTGTTCATTCTGTTTAGTAACTAGTTCAGAGAACATTTCCCTCATGTCTTCTATCATTTTCTCCATCCTCGTCAAGTCATCAGCACTGCGTATCTTTTTCCTATGAGTTATATTTATATTGTTACCGCTGTTAGTATTAGTACTCGATGTCTGGTTTGGTTCAGATGCCGAGTGAGGCGAGGCTGGTGGAGGCGTGCGTTTAATACCGGAGAGCATATTGGGAAACTTGATGCGCAGGAATGACTGCTGTCTGTGTTTTTATGTAAACACTGCTCGCCGCTCGTAAGTCTTCGTGTACCGCAACGCACCGGATATTTCCGAGTATTGCCCGAACGCGCCCGATCGCCCGTTGGAGGTGTGTCCTTTGTCACGATGGTAACGTCGTACGCGCACCGCTCCTACGATGACTCACACAATACTGGTGTTAATTTAAATATTTTGGTAGTTGGCTTGACGAAAAACGATGACAACTTCTGTGTAACTTGACGGATTAAGGAACTGTTTCATGCACTGCAATACACCTTCAGCTGTCTACACACTGATATATTATAAAACTTAGATATTGAACTTTTTACATCTGTTATGATTTTTTAAGTTAGTTCAACTAACTAGATACGTGTTGTCGCCTTGCGCGCGCGGGGCGAAAGTGAAAGTGGGCGGGGGGAAAAATGTTACTCTCCTACAACACGGTACACAAAACTTTAAACAGTTAAATCTACAAACACGAAGAAAAGATAGGGTCTGTGTCAGAAAAGATTTCACTAATACTAGATTCAGCACTAGATTTACTAACTTCTTTGGACCTTACATCTACAACAAGATAAACAAAGCTATACACATCTACCCTTCGAATAAAACACAATGTAAGAAAAAGTTAACTGAATATTTACAAAAACTTTCTTACGAAGAGACTGAACTTCTACTACATATACCAAGATGATTGTCTGCTTCCCACAGATACACACCCTCTCACACTCACGCACCCACATTATCATATTACACAAAGAGAGGACACACACACTATTCAGAATTTATTTTATTTTAAGGTTTTTTATTATTTTGTTTCACCGATTTTATTGCAATGATATTGTTAATTTATTTCGTAGGTTTTATTTTAGTGATTTTATTTAAACGCATTAATTGTTATTATTATATTAATTTATGTCAATTTTTGTAATTTAATAATTTTATTTAATTTATTTAATTGTAATGATTTTATTATTTTTAGTAATTAGATTTTAATGATTTTATTTTTTTTATGATTATTAATGGTAAATTTTATAAAAAAGTTAACATTTGTGCTTGATGGCTGCCATAAATTATTAATTATTTTGAGGGGATTGGCGCTGATAGCCGAAATACAGGCTTTTGCCTAGTTTGGCTACAGATGTTAAATTCTTTTGCATAATGAAAAAAAATATAGCCTTAAAGATATTTGTAAAATTCTGTGACATTTATTGAATAAAACTTATTATTATTATATTATTATTATTATTTGAATTACAGTTTATATGTGTGGGTGAAGTCATAGTTATGCACACAAACACAAAATTAAATTAACTTGGCTTGCTGTTCGAGCCGGTAATATTCATACAGCCGCTCATTATTATTGTGTGAGTAAACATATTGTACACTGGGCCCAAGTATTTGGTTTACAGTTTATATGTGTGGGTGAAGTCATAGTTATGCACACAAACACAAAATAAAACGAGCGAGCTCAGTTTTTATTAGTGTGCGTGTGGCACATCAATTACCATATACCAATATATAGTCATCATTCACTTATGATGCTGAAGGAGATATAATATTTTGCATGATGTTAATATAGCAATCCTGGCACAACGGCTATCGTCTTTGGTTACTGAACGAGAAATCGTAAGTTCAAATCATGCATGCAATAGTATATTATTCTTCTTTTTGTATTCATTATTTTGTTAAAACATTACTTAAAGTAGAATTTATAACAATTCCAACGTTTGAGACAAACATTGAACTCTCAGGCTATTTGATTTTGACTGTTTAGACAACAACTACCGACAATTTAAAAATATTGTTTTCAAACACCTTCATTTATAAAAAATGAGCATTCTTACTTGTCAATCTACGAGTATTTGCATTACCGAGTTTATTGATTACTACTCTTGAGCATGTGTGTGGTTTTATTTCTGTGGATCCAACCATGCAACATTTATCAATGTTCAAAGAGGTGGAAATCGTTGTTTTGGATGAGCAAAACGTATCTATATTATGTGAAATTGTGAGTGTAAATGTGGTGCTGCCTAACAAACGATGGGACATTTTATATCGTGTCCTGCCTGTTCTGTTGTTTGCTCCTGTGAAATGCATCACAGGACGCTACTGAAAGAGCCAAACTCGTCGCCAAATTTTGGGCTGACTCAATTTGAATTGTTATCGATTAGCGTATCGATGAGATGAAGTGAAATTACAAGGCGCTTAATGATATCGGTGAGTAACAGTTAGATATTACGTTGATATTATACCTACTTCACTTTAACTAACTCCTCTATTCTCTTTATTCCTAGTAAACATTGAAAGGGATGTTTACTAGGAATAAATAATTAATGTAACTTAAGTGCAATACCTACCATAGTTATAATAATATATTATCATAACTAAATTATTATAGTTTCTTCTTTTTAATTTGTAATCGTATGATGATTATGATAAAATTAGCTTGGTCTAAAATTAGCTTGATCTAGCCTTTAGACAGATTAAAGAAAAGCCTTTGAATAACGTAAATAAAAATAGATTATAATGTTTGCTAATGTCAGTGTATATCTTACATTTATGTATTGTATTATTATAAGTAATATTAATTAGGTATATATAAGTATATTGAATAAACATAGTGTATATATAGTATAAAAATATAGTGTTTATTTATTATAATATTAGCTATAATTATAAGTACCTATTATAAATACTGTTTTTATCCACAGGGGAGAACCGTGCAGTTATGGGTCCGCCGATATGCGTATTTTGGAGACGTAGAACATCTTAGGCCAAAACCAAAGGCAAATTCATCGACTCGACACTACGACATCGTGGCAAGGCACAAGGCTGATCCCTTCTTGTCCACCCGCATAAAAGTGTGCTTACAAACTGTGAGATCTCATGAGCAGAAGGTTACAAGGAGTAATAGAAAACGAAGGATTGCCGACTCATTATTAGTCGAATTTATATTAATTAGTAGACGAATATGAATCTTATTTTAATGCAAATAATGTTCATATTTGTTAAGCAAATTAGAACAAATACAAAACTTAGTAATAAGTAGGTAGGTCAAAACTTTTTTTTAAAACCACAACTCGTAAATTATTGAAAGTATGGTGAAGTGATGTTATTGTTATGCGATTAGAAGTTGTCATAATTTCTTACTATCTAACATGTTGATTCACTTCACCTCTAATTTTACTTTGATTCAATTTATATACCTACCTACTTTGACAAATTATTTACGTCAATCCTTACCAATAAAAAACTTTGTATTTGTCAAAAAAACAGGTAAACAACAGTGTATTAAATCATTGTATCGGCCACACAAGTTTTTTTTTCTAACATACAGCCTCCACCAAATTGAACCTTAAAACAACCAATATAAGAAAGGAACATACTGGAAGAAACGAGACGGATAATTTGCTAATGACCCAAGCGATAAGCTAAGCAAACAATAGCAATGTTTATCTAATAAAAAAATCAAATTATTTCATTGGTTATATTTAGTTACTTTTTGCTTGAGTAATTTTATTGGCCACAAAATAAATGTATTAAAAAACAAAAAGTAAAAAGTAGCAAAAATAATTCCTCAGTTGGGTTCGAACTCGCGTCGTCGAGGTTAGATCACTAGCTAACGCAAGCGCTTACACCAATCGGCTATGGTTACCATGTTAAGTTAGTATAAAATGTTGGGCTTAATTGTAAACTCGTTTATATTATTTTTACTAGATTACCCGACAAGCGTAAAGATAAAAAAAATAAACCCCGTGTAGAGTACTGTTAAGCTATGACGAAGCGCGCGAGCAGTGCCCTCTAACTATGTAATTTGTAAGTTTTGTTGTTGTGTCGCGCCGCTAGCACGGATTGCATTGTTGAATCGAAACATATCAAATAAATTAGATTACTGCTGTAAAAGTGTCTAATTTACCCATACCCTTCAGGTTATGGGCCCAGGAACAGTCAGTGAGTGAAAAACAGGACATATTAGTGAACAATTGCAGTGATTTGAACCAAAACAGTTCATCGTAATTATAAGTTACAAACGCGTGTAGTTAAGTGAAGGTCAATTAGTGTAACGCGGACTTTCAAGTTACGTTCGCCGTCGCCGTTTGTTTACTAAACTTTTGTCACGAAGATTTTTATTCATTGCTATTGTTTTGATTCTGGAGTTGAAGAAACTTCATTATGGCTACATCTATAAAGATTGATCGACTTACTGGTGATAATTATGATACATGGAAAATTCACATGCGGGCTATATTAATTAAAAATGACTTATGGGAGTTTGTTTCGGGATTATTGCCCAAACCGCAGTTAAATGATCCAAAATATGCTGAATGGTTGAAAATGGACAGAAAAGCCGAAGCCGACATACTCTTAGCGGTAAGTTCAAGTGAATTGGCCGCATTGAATGGTTTGGAAAGTTCCAAGGCCATTTGGGAAAAACTGAAATCTATGTATCAGTCCAGCGGTCCTGCTAGAAAGGCCTCCTTGTTGAAGAAACTGGTACTGACTCGTATGCAAGAAGATGATGATTTGAAGAAACACATCTCGGATTTTTTTGATGCAGTTAAGAAATTGAGAGAAATCGGTTTAATAGTTATAGACGAACTATTAGCCATTTTATTGTTATATAGTTTACCGGATTCATTCGCCATGTTTAGAACGGCAATGGAATCACGCGATGATTTACCATCAACGGAAACGTTAAAAGTGAAGATTATCGAGGATCATGAAGCTCGTAAGTCAAAGACAGCTGATCAGGGAGCTATGTTCGTCAAACGTATCAATAAAAATAAAAATGCCAATCTGAAGAAGAATCATGACAAGGACAACCACTGCAATAAAAATAATTTTGAATGTCATCGTTGTGGTCGTCGTGGGCATTTTGCGAGAGACTGCAGAACTAAGTATATCAACAAGAATAAACAAAGTGCACAGAGTTTGGAAAATAGAGACGACAAAGAGCAAAAGACAACAATGTTGTTCAGTACTATCGAAGAGGTTATGCAAGGTGAGAAAGTAAATCCTATTTGGTGCATTGACAGTGGATGCACAGGTCATATGTGCAACGAGAAGCAAATGATCGAGGATTTTACGCGGCTAGATTCAGAGCTAAATTTAGCTAATAGCGACAGAACACAAATTACTGGGACTGGTAAGGTCAAGATTTCTGTAGACACGGGCAGTGAAGAACGCCAGATTAATATAGAAAAAGTGTTCTACGTATCCGACTAACGAACTAACCTATTATCAGTGGCTAAGATGACAGATCGCGGGTTCGAGGTTCACTTTAGGAAGAATGATGCGATTGTGATTGATGACAATGATAAAATTCATATGCGTGCAGAAAGAGTTGGAAATCTGTACCATGTTCGAATGAGTAAGAATTCTGTTAATAATATTGAAGCAGTTAAGAATTCAATAGACATGTGGCACCAACGACTCGGACATCTCAACGAACGCGACTTGAAAACTATGGCGAACAATAGTTTAGTACACGGGCTAACATTTAAGGATGGCGAAAAGTTGTCCCAATGTGAGATTTGTATTAGTGAAAAACAGACATGCACGCCTTTTCCAAAGAAAGGAGAAGATAGTACCACCGAATTACTAGAAATAGTGCATAGTGATGTTTGTGGCCCCATGAATCATCAGTCGTATGGCGGTAAGAAATATTTTGTTACTTTCATTGATGATAAATCTAGATGGTGTGAAATCTACTTCATTGCGAGTAAAAGTGACGTCTTAAGCGTGTTCAAAACTAACAAAGCCTATGCAGAGAATTTAACTGGGAAGAAAATAAAGAATCTTCAGTCTGATAACGGTCGAGAATATGTGAATAATGAGTTTGATGATTATCTGAAGAAGGCTGGAATTAGAAGAAGATTGACGGCGCCATATACACCTCAACAGAATGGTATTGCCGAAAGAAAGAACAGGACATTGGTCGAAATGGCACGATGTATGATGCATCAAGCCGGAAGTCCTCCTTCATTTTGGGCTGAAGCGGTAAATACTGCTAATTATATAAGAAACCGGTGTCCAACAACAGCCTTAAATGGTCAAATACCTTTTACACTGTGGAGAGGAAAGAAACCTACAGTTATATATATGCATGTTTTTTTCTCGAAGGCTTATTATAAAGATAAGGGAAAACCGAAAAGAAAGTTTGAGTCACGTTCGCAGCTAGGAATATTTGTGGGCTATGATATTCAATCTAAAGCATATAGGATACATGACCCTGCAACAAGAAAGATTATTGTTACTCGTGACGTGAAGTTCATGAATGAGACAGCATTTAGGCATGAATATAAAGAAATACTTGATGACGAAGAAGTGAGAATAGAATTGAATGCGTCTAATGAGAACAATAAAAGAAAGGAAGATAGCTGTAAGATATTAAAAGCCAACAAAAATGTTGCTAGATCAAGAAGATCACTTGAAATAATTCATGAACCAGAGGAAGATGGAGATAGAGGTTGATTATATAGAAAAGGGAAATCAACTGTCTCATGGGAGAATTTAATGGAACCCTCTAAAAGAGGAAGAGGAGGACCTCGCCTAGCTCGTACTGGTCAGGCGGGCAGACCGCGGAAAGAATATCACACAGTGAAAGAGAATAATACTGCAGATAGTGAAAATGAATCAGATGAATCGAATGAACAGATAAGTGCAGGGATAGCAATAATAGAACAAATGACGTGGAAAGATATAGAGAAGAGAAGCGACTTGAATTTGTGGAAATCTGCTCTAGAAAACGAGTATCTGTCTCAGATAAAGAACAAAACCTGGGAAATTGTACCACGACCAAATCAACGCAAGGTTATTGGAAGCAGATTCGTGTTTAGTACCAAAAGTACTGGCAAGAAAGTACGCCTTGTCGCAAAAGGATGTTCACAACGGCCAGGGGAGGATTTCCATGAGACGTCTTCGCCTGTTGTGAGATCGTCATCCATAAGACTCATAGCTGCTTTGTCGGCTGAGTTAGGATTGGACATACATCAAATGGACGTAGTAACGGCTTACCTGAATGGTTCACTAGATGAAGAAGTCTATATGGAAATTCCAGATCAGTTAAGCGACGTTCTAAAGAAAGTAATTGCGAAAGAAAAAGTCGGTTCGCAGAAGAATATAATAACAGACAAGGATATACTACAGACAGCTAAACGCTGGCATAAAACTCTTGATGAATGTGTGGATAGTGTGTGTTTATTGAAAAAGTCTTTATACGGCTTGCGACAATCAGGATTGCAGTGGTATAAAAGGTTAGCCAGAATGTTGAATGATATTGGTTTTCAATCATTGCCACAGGAACCTTGTGTGTTTGTTGCGAGAAAGGGTGAACGACTAATGTTAATAGGTATATATGTCGATGATATGATTCTAGCGGCAAATGATAATGTATGGATGGAAAGTGTAAAGAAACAGTTAGGAAGTGCATTTGAAATGAAAGATATGGGGAAAATATCTACTTGTTTAGGAATTGAATTTAGTCGTGATGATGAAAATAGAGTGTACTTAAGTCAAAAATCATATATTGATAAAGTGTTGGAACGCTTTGGTATGAGTGAGTGTAAACCTGCTATCACGCCTATAGATGTGAATGTAAAATTAGTGAAGCCTGAGTGTATTAGTAATGATGTAATAGAACAATACCCGTATCAGTGTTTGATTGGCGCCTTAATGCACTTGGCAGTGTCAACCAGACCAGATATCGCGTATGCCGTTAACTTTTTAAGTCAATTCAATACAAATTACGACATTGAACATTGGAAGGCTACTAAACGTGTGTTAAGATATTTGCGAGGTACATCTGATTACGGGCTAGTGTATGAAAGAACCGGCTTGCCCCTTTTTGGTGTGGTTGATGCAGACTGGGCAGGGAATGCGGTAGATCGAAGGTCCTATTCTGGCTTCGCATTTATTTTTGCAGGTGCACCAGTCAGCTGGGAAGCGCGAAAGCAACGGACCATTGCTTTATCCAGCACCGAAGCCGAATACATGGCTATATCCGAATGTACTAAAGAGGCCATGTATTTACGTGATGTTTTGAATAGCATTGAGGTTAAGTGTGAGTGTGTGATACTATTCAACGATAACCAGGGTGCGATTAAACTTGCCCAAAATAAGAACTACCATTCACGAACGAAACACATTGATGTACGGCACCACTTTATTCGCGATAAGTGCGAACAAGGTGTAATTGGTGTAGGTGAATGCCTGCTGATGTTTTGACTAAAGGTTTGAGTGGAACAAAACATCATGAATGTCTGCATAATTTAGGTATGATGGTTGAATGTATGTAAATTTCGAAGATCTGCTCACGACTTCGAGGGGAGGTGTTAAGCTATGACGAAGCGCGCGAGCAGTGCCCTCTAACTATGTAATTTGTAAGTTTTGTTGTTGTGTCGCGCCGCTAGCACGGATTGCATTGTTGAATCGAAACATATAAAATAAATTAGATTACTGCTGTAAAAGTGTCTAATTTACCCATACCCTTCAGGTACAATATGTTTACTCACACAATAATAATGAGCGGCTGTATGAATATTACCGGCTCGTACAGCAAGTCAAGTTAATTTAATTTTGTGTTTGTGTGCATAACTATGACTTCACTCACACATATAAACTGTAAACCAAATACTTGGGCCCAGTGTACCCTACACGGGGTTTATTTTTTTTTATCTTTACGCTTGTCGGGTACACTGGTAAAAATAATATATACGTGTTTACAATAAAGCCCAACATTTTATACTAACTTAACATGGTAACCATAGCCGATTGGTGTAAGCGCTTGCGTTAGCTAGTGATCTAACCTCGACGACGCGAGTTCGAACCCAACTGAGGAATTATTTTTGCTACTTTTTACTTTTTGTTTTTTAATAGATTTATTTTGTGGCCAATAAAATTACTCAAGCAAAAAGTAAAAAGTAATTAAATATAACCAATGAAATAATTTGAATTTTTTTTTAGATAAACATTGGTATTGTTTGCTTAGCTTATCGCTTGGGTCATTAGCAAATTATCCGTCTCGTTTCTTCCAATATGTTCCTTATATTGGTTGTTTTAAGGTTCAATTTGGTGGGGGCTGTATGTTAGAAAAAAAAACTTGTGTGGCCGATACAATGATTTAATACACTGTTGTTTACCTGTTTTTTTGACAAAGACAAAGTTTTTTATTGGTAAGGATTGACGTAAATAATTTGTCAAAGTAGGTAGGTATATAAATTGAATCAAAGTAAAATTAGAGGTGAAGTGAATCAACATGTTAGATAGTAAGAAATTATGACAACTTCTAATCGCTTCTTTGGGGAATGTCTATCAGAGTTTGTACATCCATAGTTGAGACTATTGCACCATACTTAGCCTTAATTTTTAATTTGTGTGTAGACCAAGGAGTTTTCCCTGATCTAATGAAATACAGTAAAGTCATACCTCTGTTCAAATCCGGAGATAGTAAAGATACTAATAATTATAGACCTGTATCCGTGTTGCCAGTTTTTAGCAAGGTTTTTGAAAAGGTAATGCTGAATCAAATGCTCAATCATTTTAACACCAACAGAATCTTACACGATCAACAGTATGGTTTCACCAAGGGACGTTGTACAACTGACGCCGGTGTAACCTAATTAAAGCACATTTTTACTGCGTGGGAAGAGTCCCAAGACGCCATAGGAATATTTTGTGACCTCTCCAAAGCATTTCATTGCGTAAATCACGACACATTACTTTTGAAACTTGAGCATTACGGACTAGGTAAACTTGCACTTAGTTTGATGAAATCTTATTTGAAGGATAGACAACAACAAGTTCAAATAAATGGTGTTAATTCACAGGGTTTAAAAGTAAAAATGGGGGTTCCGCAAGGCTCAATATTGGGTCCTTTCCTCTTCTTAGTGTATATAAACGATCTACCCTATTTATTGAAAAACCAACCTCATAATATGGTGTTATTCGCTGATGACACTTCCCTTATTTTTAAGATAAATAGACGGGCCCAAAATCTAGATGACGTGAATAATGCCCTACTTCAGGTCCATAACTGGTTCACAGCAAACAATTTAGTGTTAAATGGAAAAAAAACGAAATGCATAAGATTTGCTTTACCAAATGTTAAAAGTAGCGATTGTGATATAGTATTGAATAAAGAGAAGCTTGAATTTGTAGATAAAACAGTTTTCCTGGGGATTACGCTTGATTCAAGGCTACAATGGGGTTCTCATTTAACATCTCTTGAGGGGCGGCTAAGTTCAGCAGCATATGCTATTAGAAAAATCCGTCAATATACTGATGTAGATACCGCTAGACTGGTCTATTTTAGTTACTTTCATAGTATACTGTCTTATGGCATTTTACTATGGGGACGGGCTGCAGACATTGAGTCTATATTTATTCTGCAAAAAAGAGCCATCAGAGCCATATATAATCTTCGTAGGCGTGATTCTCTAAGGGAACTGTTTAAGGAAATTAACATCATGACGGTACATTCTCAATACATCTATGAAAACATAATGTATGTAAGAAAAAATCTACATCTTTTTAAAAAAAGAGGTGACAGACACAATTACAGTACTAGAAATAGAGATCTTTCATGGGGTACTGTTTGAGATGCTATAACATAATTCCACAAAGTATTCTTGAACTGAATGAAACGAAATTTAAAACATGCATTAAACGCACACTGTGTAGGCAAGCATATTACAAGTTAGACGATTATATCGTTGATAAAAATGCTTGGCTCAATGCCGGTCCTGCTTCACAAGGACAGGGGCGCATAAATGAATAGCATTACATATCCCAATCACCTGCGCTCTTGATGATTTATTTACTGCATCAGTGAGCGGGGTACACGTGGCTGAGTTTTGGGCTAAGCATATTTAAACTTTTTGCCATCGAAACGCTAAGAAGAAGAAGCATTAAATAGTATGTTGGAGCTGCTGAAGATTGTACAACTATCTTTGCTTTGTATAATTTCAATCTCTTTAGTATTATATAGCCGCATAGCCCATATTGTGTGAGTACTATGTAATAGAAAGCTGTCATTCGCGGGAAACCTACGTCTTTTCTTGACTTGAATGTGCCCTGGCGGTTAGGAGTGTGTCATGCTCACTCAAATGTCTCGCTGATGGTGGCGCGTGTGTCGGATCATTTAGTTCCCTTCAAAATGGTTGAGTTGAACGGTGCTGATACATGCGTCATGTTCGTGAACGGGCGCTGTCAGTTGTGACTGGTCATCTCTTGGTTGCCACGGCTTATTTGAATTGATTATTTTTATTTTATTTTTTTGAATTGTTTACTATGGACACTTTTAACGTACACATCTTGCTACATCGTTCTCACATAATGTACCATCTCAACATGAATAATGTAACCAAGAGTTTGTAAAAGTATACTGATTTAAAAGAGTGTCCATGGAGTTTCTTGCCCGTTCTTCTCCATAGAGATCTACGTTAGGGAATGGGCAACTACAGTACTTTCACAGTTTTTATGCCTTGTGACTGGGACTGTAGCTATTGTTGTCTTTGTTTCGACAATTCAAAAGTGCCTGTAACTGGCCTATTTGAAAGAAATGCTTTGATTTTGATTTTGATTTTGATTTTGATTTCGCATAACAATAACATCACTTCACCATACTTTCAATAATTTACTAGTTGTGGTTTTAAAAAAAAGTTTTATACCTACCTACTTATTACTAAGTTTTGTATTTGTTCTAATTTGCTTAACAAATATGAACATTATTTGCATAAAAATAAGATTCATATTCGTCTACTAATTAAAATAAATTCGACTAATTATGAGTCGGCAATCCTTCGTTTTCTATTACTCCTTGTAACCTTCTGCTCATGAGATCTCACAGTTTGTAAGCACACTTTTATGCGGGTGGACAAGAAGGGATCAGCCTTGTGCCTTGCCACGATGTCGTAGTGTCGAGTCGATGAATTTGCCTTTGGTTTTGGCCTAAGATGTTCTACGTCTCCAAAATACGCATATCGGCGGACCCATAACTGCACGGTTCTCCCCTGTGGATAAAAACAGTATTTATAATACTTATAATAATAGCTAATATTATAATAAATAAACACTATATTTTTATACTATATAAACACTATGTTTATTCAATATACTTATATTTACCTAATTAATATTACTTACTAGCTTTTGCCCGCGGCTTCGCCCGCGTGAATGTCGAAAAATATCCGACGGGAACGTACTACCGGGACTAAAAAGTAACCTATAGGTTAATCCAGGTTATAAACGATCTGTGTGCCAAATATTATCCAAATCCGTTCAGTCGTGTTTGTGCAAACCGGAACATAAATCCAAACAAACTGATCAAAATTCTAAAAACTATATTTTCGGCATTAGACTCGAATATTCAATGTAAGGTTTGATTTCGGAGTTTAAATTCTTTTTTTTCTAGATAATTATGAATGAATATCACAATAACAATATTGAGCTTTGTTCATGGCTAATTGTCCTGCACTACGTGTGATATTTGAGAAATCCTACCTACTGTAAAGGACCGGTATCTACCTAAATACCTTCCTTCACAATATTTTTTAAGGTACAATATTTTTCACTAATTCGGAAGCGGGCAATAAAACGACCAGGCCAGTTGGAGAGCTTACACGTGAGCAAGCCACATAAAACTGGCCGTGGGAGAAACAGTCTTATCGCAAATCAACTCCAGCAAATTTTGAAATTTTTTTTTTTTGTTTGTCCCTGTGACTTACCTTGATTGGGATCTGCAATCTTTTAAATTCAAACGGAAGGCCATTTGGTATCAATGGTATACGCAGCACGAAGACTGTTTCTCCTCTGGCAGATCCAGTTAGTATTTTGGCCTCATTATCATTGGGAGAGCAGTTACTTGGAGTCTAGTTCCATTGCACAATTTTGGAGGCCGTATATTTCGAAGCAACATGACAGGAGCACCTACACGCAACATAAGTCTGTGACACGGAAGACCTAGACCGGATTAAGAGAGTTTAAAAATTCTACAGAATAATTAACCGACTCGTCCATATCGACCATGGTATCAAAAAAAATATAAATCATTTCTTCTCCTTCACATGTATTTATCAACATTTCGTTGATTGCAGCGGCTTGGTCGTTTTTGGACCCGTCTACGTGAGTTTCGAAGTCCTATTTGACTCTTTTGGGGGATGATTTTCAAAAACTGTGATACACGTGTCTCATAACAACAAAAGGAATCTAAAAATAAATTATCAAAGACTAAAAGTCGCGCTGATAAGCACGGTTTGTTAATATCAATTAAGTATTTTCTGTCAATAAGGTCGAACGCTCTGAACGTCTATTCGCATCAACAGGCAAAAATTGTATGAAGCTCGCGCTTTTTTTTTTTTTTTTTGGAATTGGCATCTCGCAGTTCAGCCTCTGAGGCTGGCTTCTGCTTAACCGGGCAAATCCTGTGAATGCCTTCAAATTAAGGCCTCCAGCCAGGGCGTAAAAACTACTTGAAAGCTAAGCGACCACACGCTAAGGGCACCCCCTGTGGGGTACGAGCTTCGGCTTAGGGCGTCGCTGGGGGGGGCAGCAAGGGGACAACAGGCTGGATCTGATTATTTAGGGGCTGATTTATTGCTAATGGCTCAGCATCGCGGGCTGGCTCGAGCAAGGGTCGGGGGGGAATTGAACGGGGTCGTCGCGACGGGCCTCGACGGCGAGGTCGGTAAGACGGCAATCTGTATTTGTACTTCCTTAAGGTACTGGTTTCCCTACTGCTCTCCTGGAGAATGGTTGTAGGGTCGTCGGGGGTGGCAAGGGTAAGACGGGGACGGCGAATTACACTAATACGCGATGGTTCGTATCGGGCGGCCGATGCGATTAAGGGGTTTCTATGCTTTACAGCTGAATCAAAGAAACGCTTAGAGAGGCGTTTCATAAACTGAAGGACGGTAGGCACTTTGAGGTCCAAGTGTAAACTATCATTACGGACGTAAGGACGGGCTCCGGTGATCTTACGGAGGTACCGGTTCTGCAGTACCTGCATCTTATGGATAAAGCGGGGGTGGGCATGGGCAAATACGACACAAGCGTATGTCATAATGGGACGGATCACTGCGATGTAAAGACGCAACTTGCACTTAAGTGACAATTTGCTCTTTGCTGCAGTCATGTAGTGGAGTCTACCCATAGCAAAAGCAGCACGGTTACGGGCTGCTGTTGTGTGGGCCGCGAAGGTCAGATGGTCGTCGAGTATGACACCAAGGTACTTGGCTTGCTTCTCCCAAGGGATAGGCTTGCCAAACATGGTGATCGGACAGGGGAGGGGGCGTGCATGCCGCACTTTATCATAGAGTACCGCCTGACTCTTGTCAGGATTCACCTCGACCCTCCACTTGCGGAACCAAGCGCCCAAGACGTTGGCTGACCGCTGTAGATTAGAGGCGATGGCATCTCGACTATACCCGGTGTAGTAAACGGCCGTGTCGTCAGCAAATAGCGCCAACTGGGCCTTTTTACTCTTAGGTATGTCGCTGGTGAACAGCGTGAATATGAGGGGGGATATAACGGAGCCCTGAGGGACTCCTGCACGAATGGGGTGAGGGGAGGACAGGGCACTCCCTACGCGGTAGCGGAAGGTGCGATTCGACAGAAAGTCTCGTAAGATGAGCACGAGACGATCAGGCACTCCTAGTTGGTAAAGCTTATATGGGTGAATATCAACAAAGTTCAATTTTTGTCAATTTTGGTGGCTCAATTTTTTCTTTGGTTTTCGTGAAAATAACGATCTGGTATAAGAATAGAATGTCCAAGCTTGAAGGATCTTCATGAGGGCTCAGAATATCTCCATAACTTATTGAGATATTTTAGTTCAAAGTCTAGTGTGGCCACCAAAATTGAAAATCACCCACCAAAATCGAAAGTGCCCACCAAAATTGAAAATCAGTGGCACCAATTGAATTTCTCCGTCAGAAACCTCAATCTCACTAATAAAGCTCAATGTGATTAATCTCACAAATTCTCGGGAAGTATCAATAACTTTTATCGGTTTATAAAACTCTCTTTTGTTAAAAATAGGATAGATTCCGAGGTCTGGTCCTAAACTCGGACTGACATGGTAGCGTTTTTGTTAGGGAGACTGCAGTACAACCCAAGTCTTGATCGAATCGAAGGCTTTCTCATAGTCCACAAACACTAAACGGAGAGGCAGCTCTTCGGTCTCCTGTATAACCTGCCGCAGCGTATGTATGTGGTGTACGGTGCTAAAGCCATTATGGAATCCGGCTGGTTCGGGATGATTCTTGAAAACAACTTGTAGACATAGCTTAGAAGTGAGATGGGCCTATAATTCTTCAGCCGGGCATTGTAGCCTTTTTTAAAGAAGAATACCACCACACCCCTGCACCATGCCTGTGGGGTTTTCCCCTCGGGTATGACGGAATCAAACAGCTTCTGAAGGGCCTTAAGTACCGGTTTTCCACCCGCCTTTAGGATTTCGGCCGTAATTCCGTCATCACCCGGTACTTTGTTGTTTTTAAGCTGTTTCAGAGCCATCCTAATCTCGTGCATCCAGATCTCGTCCGGGTTGTTTTCGGTATAGTGTCGGATCAGTCTAGCTCTTGGGTCATTTGCTAGATTTACAACGGGTTTACTGGTTGAAGTGTATAATTGCCCATAGAATCTCTCGATCTCCCTCAGTAGCTCCGGTTTGGCGGGTACGATCCTGCCATGGTCGGTCTTCAGTTCCGCGAGCTGGCTCTGCCCAATAGCCAGATCTCTTGCAAATGCCTTGGAGCCGCTCAATTGCATCTTTAATATGCTGGATTTAAAGATCCGTCTATTGAGCTGCCGGTATTTCCACGCCTCATCTGAAGACTGCAGGATCATCTCACGCCGCTCCTGCATGAGCTTGAGAGTATGATCAGAGAGTTTTTTGTTCTTATGTGCACGACGTGTCTTGAAGAACTTAGACCCGTATGGACAGTTTCCACGAACTTATCATTGTATTCGTCCAATGAGCTTCTTAGGCACTCGAAACGAGTCTGCAGTTCAAGCTTTTCAGATTGCAGCAGCTCTCGGGGTTTTGAATTTGGTTCTGTGCTGGACAGAGCGTAGATTTCATCAGTCGAGACTTTTCAAGCTTGATATTGATGTTCAATGTGCCTCTTACTATGCCTTGATCGCTTCCGGTTTTCAACGAATTGATCGTAGAGACAACATTGAACATAATACGCTTCTTGGTTGACATGAGGAAGTCAATCTCATTTGAAGTTGCACCATCGGGGCTCTGGCAGGTCCACTTTCTGTGCTCACGCTTTCTGAAGAAGGAGTTCATCCTTTAGAGGCCCTCCTTCTCCATAAAACTAGCCAGTTGGTGACCCCGGTGGTTCCAACGTCCAACCCCAAATTACCTAGTTTCGCGTTGAAGTCCCCAATGACAACGGTGAAGAGCTTTTAAGCAGCCTCTCTTCACTGGTCTGTTTTGGCATTCTAAAAAGCAACAAAATAAAAATATATGAATAAGAAACTTGGTCATTAGTATGCAACCCTTATAATAATAGGTCTAACTAACTGCCAAGTACATAACATGTATTTGTTTGCTAATCCAACTGTCTTGCAACGTAAAAACTAGCTATATAGGTAATAACAATACATATACAGTACATAATTCAAATCTGGTGGGTCATTTTCAATTTTGGTGGCGTGAAAACGCCACCAAAACCACCAAAATTGAGCCACCAAAATTGGAACCAGGCATAAAAAAATCTTAAAAAATAAGGGTTCTAAGTTAAAATTAAATTAATGTCATTGATTTATGGGTCACCCAAATCATTAGCTATAGCATGTAGCTTACTATTATAACACTTTAAAATCAACAGTAAATCGATCCACCAAAAATTTAACAATTCTTGTCCCCCGTTCCGCCCAAGGCGAGTACTTATGTTTTTGGAGGGTAATCACCGCACTAATTACACACCTGACACTAATCGCACTAATGGCACGACTGATAGACGCGAAATAAATAACGCGATTGATCGCACACGCACGAAACTTCATGTTATAGTAAGTTGAAAAAGTGCCAGGAAAAATTTGATTTTTGCTTGGACAAACTTTGATCGAGTGTCCTGTGCTTTTAAATAAGATTTTACAGTATGGTTTAATTGTTTTTAGATAATTTGACTAATGTATATACTAACAAAATTGTTTATTTTTTATTGTACCTCAAATTGTTACTTTGGTGAACGCAATTACATCAAAAAATGGAACTGGGACAAGCCACCAAACTTGAATTTGAAGGCGATTTTTTTTTTCCCTGATGATTTATATACACTTATAAAAAAAAAAAAATGTGGCCCTAATTGAACCAAGTTACGTAGTTCACTACAAAAAAAAATCAGAAACATCCTATCATTTTACACCTCGATTCTCAACGTGGACACGTAAAATTTGCTGATTTGATATTCACCCATATAATAAGCCATTGTGCCAGACTTTGTCGAAGGCTTTCGCTACATCGAAATACAACACGCCCGTCATCGCTCCACGCTGGAAACCAGCGCTCAAGTGTTCAACGATGCGGTGGACCTGATGTATACACGAGTGTTCGGTTCTAAAACCGAATTGCTCGTTGGGAATGAGGTTCTTTGCCTCGGCATAATCTCTGAGTCGCTTATGAATAAGCCTCTCATAGATTTTACCGAGAGCGCTAAGAAGACTGATCGGCCGGTAGCTGGACGGCTCAGTTTTAGGTTTCCCTGGTTTGGGAATGCCTATTACTGTGGCTACTTTCCACGCTTGGGGAAAGATATTATTGCTCAA
This sequence comes from Noctua comes, assembly GCA_963082995.1. NCBI lineage: Eukaryota > Metazoa > Arthropoda > Insecta > Lepidoptera > Noctuidae > Noctua > Noctua comes. The sequence continues at coordinate 1,871,536 of OY720293.1, forward strand.
GGCGCCATTGAAGATGGCTGCCAATAAAACTATGAGCTGCGCGGGGAGGACTTTAAATATCTTATTAGTGAAGCCATCGGCTCCGGGGGCTTTCCGCGGTTGTAACCTATCGATGATATCTTTCACTTCGTCAGGAGTAACTGGTGGAAGAGGATCATCAGGGTCTTCTACGGGGGGGAGGGCGGCTCTACGTTCGACTTCTGCGTCCACCTCATCGAGGTGTCGCTTGTCTACAGGTTGAGAGCTAGTGGTGCACTGAGATTCCAGGCTGTCGGCCAGGCATTCTGCCTTTTCAGAGTCGTCAAAAGCGACGCTCTTATCGGGACGGATGAGAGGAGGCAACGAGGCCTCTTGAGAGGCACGTAGCTTTCTTTGCAGTTGCCAGAAAGCTAGGTGAGTGGGCTCGAGTTCGCTAAGCATCTTGTCCCATTGACTCGAACGAAACTCACTAGTGCGTTTCTTTACAGCACGCTGTAACATACGCATGTGAGCCTTGTTCGCGTCACAAGGAAAGTTGCTATAGGCACGTATGGCCGCGTTCTTCTCGGTTATCAGTTCACGTATATCAGCAGGCAGTATCCAGCGTTGATCGCTCAACTCTGGGACTTCCCGTGAACAATCCGTAAGTACGGATTGTACGTGCTCTGTAAACGTGTCGATGGCGGCCGTAGTGTCTGCGACAGTGAGGATATGGTCAGGAATACCGTCCAAAAGAGGTGACATGTCGGATTTCAGCTTAGCGCTTACTTTCCTCCAGTCAGTAATCTTAATGGAGGGCGGGGGTCGGCTGGGGTCAGAGGGACCCGAGCGAGAGATAAGGTGCATGAGCACCGGGCGGTGGTCAGAGTTAAGCTCTTGTAGCGTCTCAATCAAGTGCATACTGAGGTTGACGTTCTTGAGCAGCGCTATGTCGAGCACATCAGGACGAGAAGCAACGGTGGTGGGGTAATGGGTGTGCTCCATAGGAGCGATCGGGTCAAAATGAAGCGACTCACCTAGGTCGTATAAGACTCGCCCTCTCGGGTTGGTCGTTATACTATTCCAGGCGGGATGTTTGGCGTTGAGGTCACCCGCTATAATAACGGAATCGCTCATGCCAAAGAGAACAGAGAGATCATCGACCAGAAGGGCATGATCATTTGAATTAACAGCAGGGGGCATGTAGGCAGAGATGATATGAACCGGTTGGTGACCGGTCATACCTAGCCGACAGATTGAAACCTCAAGTAGAGATTTTAAAGGAGGGGGGATAATTGGGACACAGTGCAGTTCCTTACGATAATAGATGAGCGTACCGCCCTTGTGAGCACGTGACCGATCGTTGCGAACTATATGAAAGTTGGCAATTCTCGGATCACGGTGGCAGGGTTTTAAAAAAGTTTCTTGAATGAGGAAGATATCTACTTGATGGTCGCGGAGGAAGGCGGCGATCTCATCGCGTTGCCCTCTAATGCCGTCGGCATTAAAGAAGCCTAATTTAAGGGAACGGGGCCGAATACTACTAAGGGACCTACTATCCATTATTAATAATTATTTAGAGAGCGGAGGGCTGACTTTATCCTAGGATAACGGTCAAAAATCTCAATGATGACTTTTAGGTCCTTGGCCGTCCTGAGCTCAGCCGCTAAGCGGTCTGCCTCAGGTGACACAAACACCTGGAACCTAGCAATGGTGGCGAAGGAGCTTTCTCCTTCGTCAACCACAGGGGTGGGAGGGATGGGTTGGGGTAGCTTTGTTTTCCCTACTACTACGGGGGCAGCCACATTAGTGGGTGCTGGGCAAGGGATGGGATCATCCATTAGCCCAGGCATTGTGGCGGTCCTGGTAGGGGCGAGGGCCGGGAATGCACGCTGGTGGTTGAGCGCATTCCAAGGGGAAGGCCGCTGAGGACTGAGGCGCTCTGGGATCTGTGCCGAGAGCACAGGCTTAGTAGAGGGGCTTTCCCTCTGCTGGCGGGCGCTAAAGCGCTTTGCCAGCTTGCCTTGGGCTTGTTTGGGGGCTTTGGGGCAGCCCCTGTAATTGGCCGGGTGGCCCGACTGGCCGCACAGCACGCAACTAGGCGGCTCAGTGCATTGGCTCTTGTCCTTAGGACGAGAGCACTCTGCGGTCGAGTGTGCACCTAGGCACTTAACACACCTTGGAGGTGCGTAACAATGTTTTTGGCTGTGGCCATAAAGTTGGCAGCCATGACATTGACTCACCGTGTTCAGGCGATGGGGCTTTTCTATGGCGATGCCCGTTAGCGAGCACACAGTCTTAATTTTAAAAATGGGATGATGGCGGCCCTCTACAGGGTCGCAGATGACGAGCACCATGTCGTACTCGTCACCCCCACGCGCCTTGTGAAGGCGGTGGACTGCACTAACAGGAACACCCTGAGAGGATAAATCCTCCAGGATATCTGTTGTCGGGATCTCCTTGGGGATCCGCCTTAACACCACTCGGGTGGGCTTCTCCTCAGGGAGAGAGTAGGTGTGGAAGGCAACTTGCCTTCCACGGAGGTTTCGCACCAAGTTCCTCTATAGTCCGAGGACGTAGGAACTAATACTTTTATGCCCTGCAGGGTAGAGCGGGCGCTTGTATAGTTAATCTTGTGCGTCACGCACATTTTAGAGATTTCAGTCCATTTGGACTTATCCTGAATGAATATTGGGGGTGGGGGAAGTTGCTTCTTCTTTTGAGAAGCAACGGGGGCGATAGCCATGGGGCTACCGGGACGGTTGGCAGTTGCCACGGCCGCTAACAACCTAGCGACCGGGGAGGCGGGGCGAGAGGAAGCGGGGCGCGGGGAAGCGGGACGCGGGGAGGCGGGGGGAGGAGAGACTGGGGGCGGGGTAGCGCGAGCCGCTACCGATTTCTTGGCCTTATTGGCCTTGGCGCATTTGTTCTTGCGCCTCTTACCTTTCCCTACCAATTGATAGTCCTCTGTTTCAGAGGACGAGTCGGCGGAGGCCTCTGAGGCCTCAGGGGATGCTTCAACAACCTCCATAGACTCAGGAGCTAACTCCTGAGATGGAATGGTTGAGGTTGAGGGGGAGGGTGAGACCTCGGCAGGAGAAGAAGTTGAAGACTTCTTCGTCGGCCTTAAATCATTGAAAGGGTCGATAAGGAGAGCATACTTGCTCCTTATATGAGGGTGGTCGTCCTTTAACAGTTCAGTTAAGAGGACAGCGAGGGCTTCGTTGGCCACCTTGTCTCTAACTAAGTTAGACATGTTGGGGCCACATTAGCGGGAGAAATAAAATAAACAGGGGGGGGGAGAGCTAAACTCCTAGCCCTATCCCCGAGGAGACACTCAAACGTGTAACCCCGGGCAGACAGTTCCCAAAAGCGAACCCTCCCTTGAGTCTTTCCTAGTGCTCCACTGGCGAGAAGAAAGACACAAACAAACTCGCCAGCTAACACAACTGTCTGAAAGCCAGAAGGGCCACTAAACCTAACTCACCGGGTGGGAAAGCCCGGGGATGTGTACCCTCCCTGCGGGGTGTTACAGGGAGGTGAGTGCCTAGGGTGTGCCCTAAGCTTGTAAACCTGTCGCCAATCTTATTGTGCGACAGGGCCCTATGGGTCTTGCGACCGATCCGGGCCGCTGGGGTAGAGACACCCAGACGTCCCGGGTGCAGCTGTGGACAAACGGGGGTTAGGTACTACCAGACTGCGACTAGGAGATCCCCCAAGGCCGCGAGTCAGAGCCCTTCCGACTATCTGCCTTCCCTTGAAGAGGGTCGGCGGGTGTGGCGGGTCAACACCCACTTGAGATCGTTGTCACCGTTAGGTATCCACTCAAGTACCACCGAAACTGGCGGGTTTTTGCTCTTAAGGAGCCAACGGAGACGCGACACGCGAACGTAGAAAACCGACTACAAGTGCGAAGCACGCGTAGCCGATCTGCTACGACGCAGCACAACTCGGTACTGTGCAAGCACAGCCCGTAGCAGCGCTACGAATGGCGAAGCCAGGCGGCCGGCGGCAAGCGGCGGCGTAGCACTGAGCGCTACGGCGTAGCGCGTCAGAGCGACGGAGGCGCGGGGGCGCGGGGGCTTTCAAAGCAGGACAGAGCGCACGTGTGCACTCTGCGGCTGCCGAGAGCGGAATGTTTTTTGAGAAGCTCGCGCTCGGACGCCTCGCCTTTTTATACCTTCGGCCGCGAGACGCGTCGAGCGCGGCGACCGATTCTCGGACCATATACAAAAATAATCCTTACAGCATGATTCAGTAATCACGCGCGATGGCTTATTATTAGCGTATTTCATGTATAACTTTGGTGTTTCTATACCGATTTCTATGATTCTTTTTTATGGAATAGTTAATAATGTTAACTTTTTTAATAAGGGATGACTGAGAGTGTTATAAACGTAAGAGTAGACAAATATAATCAGAAAGCTTAGAACTGCTAAGCTATCGGGAGTTACACGTGATATTGTGAGTCAACCATAAAAGATATCACATTTTTGCGAGTGCGCGAGTAATACCTGCTTTAATTTGTTCCGTCTAAATAATTTAAAAACCTGGAAAATAGTGAGTGCTATGTACTGATTCTCATAAAGTTTAACAGCATCAAGTCTAATACATGTAAAGCGATATATACTTTGTGATAAATACTCATAATAACTAAGTAGTGACTAAAAACAATGAACCAGTGATTTTATAATACCGCCATTAACTTAAACAAAGACAAACAAACCAGTGAGAACCAACTTAATGAGCGGAACGCGTAAGTGACGCGGTATTCACGGCGCTTACGACGTTGTTCTCGCCGACTTACGCATCGTCAGTTGGTCGCCAGGCGTGTGGGCCTTTATTAGCGTGCGTTTTATTAGTGTGCACAGGAGGATTATTGATAATTTAACTTTGTGTGAATCTAATTCAAAGTCGTGCCATTATGAATTGTGACTGTTGCTCTGAAGTCATAGCTGAGGGTAGTGCCGTAGTTAAATGCTCATCGTGCCAAAAATCCTACCATCATTCCTGTCTCACGCAACTAGGTTGTGACTTTCAACTAACTGAATTGCTTAATTGGACATGTCCGACCTGCAAGCCGAAGAAGCGTAACGCTGATGATACTCCAGTGCGCAACAGTAAGGCCAGTGATCCTAATGTAACCCATAGAAAGAAAGAGGCTTCGGTAACTATCCTCAACGATGAAGCTCCTGTTACTTCTGGTGAAGTTTCTCGTATTATCAAAAAACAGATAGACGAACTCATGCGACACCTCAACCAAACTTTGGCGAACTACTACACGCAGATGAAGGCGATTACGGATAAATTAGAAGGGCTTAATACATCTATGGAATTTATGAACGCAAACTTTGAGGATATCAAGACTGAGTTTTCCTTAAACACCAAAGTCGTTAATGATCTTAAAAAGGAAAACGAGCAGCTCAAAACTACAGTCAAAGACCTAGGTGTGAGGCTAACTCAGATGGAGCAGCAAGCACGTTCTACGAATGTGGAAATTCAATGTCTGCCGGAGCACAACAATGAAAATCTTGTGTCAACGGTCCTGAATATTAGTAAGGTGATATCTGGAGACTTAAATGAGAATAACATACATCACGTTACAAGAATTGCAAAGCAAACCCCAACTAGTAACCGACCGAAGTCTATCGTTTTTCAATTCAGCAGTCCACGGGTTCGCGACCACTTTCTGGCGGCTTCTATCAACTTTAATAAAAAAAAGACTTCTGAAGAGAAGCTCAATACCGCTCTTCTTGGGATTGCCGGTAAAAAGGAAAATGTCTATATAGTAGAACATTTATCACCAGCAAACAAGGCGCTGCATGCTGCGACCAGGATTAAAGCAAAGAGTTTAGGCTACAAGTATGTGTGGGTCCGTGGAGGTAAGGTATTTGTTAGGAAACATGATGGTGCGGACTATAAATATATTAGGGATACCGGCTCTTTGGACAGTTTACAATAAGCAATAAAAAAAGTGTTTAGGATGAGGTATAAAATTTTTAAGGATTTAAATTCGATCAGTTAAAAATATACTACCAGAACGTAATAGGACAAAATTGAGTGACATCTACCAAAAAGTTGCATGCTGTTCATACGATGTTATAATGTTTACTGAAACTTGGCTACTGGATGGTATCTTTGACTCAGAGATCATGGATGGGCGTTACGCTATCTATAGGCGCGATAGATCCAATAATATTTTGAATAGCTTATGCCCGCGGCTTCGCCCGCGTGGAGTTAGGGAATTACCCACGGGATCTTACTTCTGGAATAAAAAGTAATCTATGTATCTATCTATAACACATACATAGATTTACATGTACTTGCTTATAACTTACAATTATTATTATAAAGTTATATCAATTAAATTAGATACGTGAAATATTGATACCTTGGTTTGAGATTGGACATCGGATTTACTGGATTTTATCTGAAGAGTATGTAAACAAATGTTCAAGTGAATCGACCCCGAGAGTAAAAAGTTTCACAGAAAATTTAACACCCCATTTCACCCTCTAAGGGGTAGAAATTTCAAAAAACTGATACTAACTCTTCACAAAGTATACACCCTCCAATTTTCATATCTCTGGGACCCGCGGTTTGGGCTGTGCGTTGGTATATCAGTCAGCCAGTCAGGACATGGAATTTTAAATTGGGAGATAATTTTGTGATACACGTATCTCATCATTTTAACTGAAGTATAAGTAGACATTGGGCGACTCGCTGTCCGACCATGGACCATGCCCGGGTCGACGGTGCGTTGTATTCCACGCGCGCCTCAAAGAGTGTCAGCATATGACGGGGCCCCCCTAGAGGGCCAAAGCCTGCCGGGGTCGCGGGACTCATAGAATTACCGTGACCCTGGAACATAAAGGGCTATTGAAGGACACCGTGGATTTTAGTCAGTACAAGTCTGACAGTCCCTCTCGCTCTGCCCTGGGTGGGAGGACTCATTTGATGATTTTACCACTTTAAAAAAAAAAAAAAAAAGTATAAGTAGACATATTTTCAAGTCAATCGACTCCGAGAATAAAAAGTTTCACATAAAATTCAAAACCCTATTTCACCCTATTAGGGGTGAAATTTCAAAAAATCCTTTCTTAGTGGCTATCTACTACATTCTCCAAATTTCATTTCTCTAGAACCAGCGGTTTGGGCTGTGCGTTGATGTATCAGTCAGCCAGTCAGGACATTGAATTTTAAATTGTGGATGATTTTGGAAAAACTGTGAAACACGTATCTCATCATTTTAACTGAAGTATATGTAGACACAATTTCAAGTCAATCGACCCCGAGAGAGTTTCACAGAAAATTCAACACCCCATTTCACCCTTTTAGGGGTGGAATTTCGAAAAACCCTTTCTTAGTGGATACCTACTCTTCACAAAAAGTACACTGTCCAAATTTCATGTCTCTAGGACCAGTGGTTTGGGCTGTACGTTGATGTATCAGTCAGCCAGTCAGGACATTGAATTTTAAATTGGGGGATGATTTTGGAAAAACTGTGATACACGTATCTCATCATTTTAACTGAAGTATATGTAGACACAGTTTCAAGTCAATCGACCCCGAGAGAGTTTCACAGAAAATTCAACACCCATTTCACCCTCTTAGGGGTGGAATTTCAAAAATCCTTTCTTAGTGGATACCTACTCTCCACAAAGAGTACATTCTCCAAATTTCATGTCTCTAGAACCAGCGGTTTGGGCTGTGCGTTGATGTATCAGTCAGCCAGTCTGGACATTGAATTTAAATTGGGGGATGATTTTGGAAAAACTGTGATACACGTGTCTCATCATTTTAACTGAAGTATATGTAGACACAATTTCAAGTCAATCGACTCGGAGAATAAAAAGTTTCATAGAAAATTCAACACCCCATTTCACCCTCTTAGGGGTGGAATTTCGAAAAACCCTTTCTTAGTGGATACCTACTCTTCACAAAAAGTACACTGTCCAAATTTCATGTCTCTAGGACCAGTGGTTTGGGCTGTGCGTTGATGTATCAGTCAGCCAGTCAGGACATTGAATTTTAAATTGGGGGATGATTTTGGAAAAACTGTGATACACGTGTCTCATCATTTTAACTAAAGTATATGTAGACACAATTTTAAGTCAATCGACTCAGAGAGTAAAAAGTTTCATAGAAAATTCAACACCCCATTTCACACTCTTAAGGGTGGAATTTCGAAAAACCCTTTCTTAGTGGATATCTACTCTTCACAAAGAGTACACTGTCCAAATTTCATGTCTCTAGGACCAGTGGTTTGGGCTGTGCGTTGATATATAAGTCAGTCAGTCAGTCAGTCAGTCAGTCAGTCAGGACTTTGAATTTTATATGTATAGATAATAAAACCGACGGTGGTGGAGTTCTTATCGCTGTATCTACAAGAATAGAATCACAGAGATTGATCAAATTTGAAAGTTCTTGTGATGATCTCTGGGTCAAATTGTCACTTAAAGGGGGTAAGAAAGCTAAAGTAATTTATATTTGCACTGTATACTTGCCGTCACCGTTACAGCCCAGAGTACTGGAACACTTTGTTGATAATACAAACAATGTATTGGAACATATCAATGAATGCTTGATTATTGGTGACTTTAACATGAATACTATTAAGTGGCTTGGCACAGGTGGCAATGTGATAGGAGCTCCACAAAAAACTTGCACAGGCTTAGCACAGACTCTTTGTGATTTTGTCTCTCTCAACAACTTAAGACAATGTAACTATTTATGTAATCAAAATAACAGAATCCTTGATTTAGTCCTAACCAACTTGGGTTTAGTTGTAGTAAGTGCACCAGTAGATGAACTTTCTAAAATAGATGTGCACCATCCACCTATACTGTGTGAGCTCTCATTTACCCGCTTTAAAAAGCCACAAAATTGTAATAATAGAACTAAGTTAAATTACTTTAAGGCAGATTACGTGGCAATTAATGCAGCAATTGAGCAGGTCAATTGGTCATCCGAGCTTGATCCTTGCATGACAATAGATCAGATGGTAGATATCTTTTATAATATATTGTATGGGTTAATTAAGCGCTACGTTCCACAAGTACCAATAAAAGATACTAAATATCCATACTGGTTCTCTAGACAGCTCATTAAAAGACTTAACGAAAAGAACCGCCTACGACTTAGAGTGAAAAAGTACAATAATCCATTAGACATTATTGCATTGGATTTACTTGGGAAAAGATGTGACCGTATGGCTACATCTTGTTATAATGCTTTTATTGCTGATATAGAGGCAAAAATTTCTTCAAACCCAAAATATTTCTGGAGTTACTTAAAAATGAAAAGAGGCGGTACCAGTAACTACCCTAGGTCCATGACAGATGGTATAAACACCTCTGATAATATTAATGACATTTGTAATTATTTCGCTTCCCATTTCTCTAAGGTGTATAGTAGTGATGGTAATGGTATGCATGCAATCGCTGGTATCACGGATAGCTGCATTAGCAATAGCATGATGGGCCAAATAACAATATCACAGGACCAAATCCGCAAAGAATTAAAAAAAATAGACGTCTACAAAGGGGCTGGCCCTGATGGTATACCTGCTTTGCTTTTGAGTAAACTGGCAGATGTTCTATCACTGCCATTAAGTATTATTTTTAATCACTCTGTGCTTCGGGGTACTTTTCCAACCATCTGGAAAGAAACTAAAATTATGCCTATTTTCAAAAACGGGGATCAGTCCGATGTGGGCAATTACAGGCCCATAGCTATTCTATCCATACTTGCTAAGGTATTTGAAGCCCTCATATGCCCTGCGCTAGCTAGACATTTATCACAGCTAATAATAGACAGCCAATATGGATTTATGAAGGGGAAATCGACAGCTACTAATTTGGTGACCTATGTTGAAAGCATTGTTGAGGCGGTTGATGCACGTGTCCAGGTTGATGCAGTCTACACCGACTTCAGCAAGGCTTTTGACACAGTAAATCATGACATACTCGTCAAGAAGCTTAAAATGTATGGCGTTTCGGACCCCCTTTTAAGTTGGTTCCAATCATATTTGTCTGGTCGGATGCTCAAGGTTGTGGTAAATGGCTGCTCTTTAAATTCGTACATTGCAACGTCGGGAATCCCACAGGGATCGCATTTGGGTCCACCTATGTTCACTCTTTTCATAAATGATATATAAAAATGCTTCCCGAACTCGAATATATTCTTATTCGCTGATGACCTTAAAGCCTTTAGGAATATAAAAAATCCTGCGGACTCGGTACTATTTCAAAGTGACTTGGACCGGCTGACTAAGTGGTGCGAGCACAAGAAAATGTCTTTGAATGTAAAAAATGCCATCATATCAAATTCACAAAAAACAAAAATATCATGCAGTCAGTTTACAAATTGAATGGCGAGCGGCTTGAGGAAGTCGAAACTATACGAGACCTAGGTGTTCAGTTCGATAAAAAGTTAAGTTTTGTCGAACATATTGACAAAACTATATTAAAATCATCAAAGATGCTTGGCTTCGTTATGAGAGAGTGTTAAAATTTCAAAAATCCCATCATTAAGAAAATAATGTACAACTCGTTAGTTAGAAGCCTTCTCGAGTATTGTAGTGTGGTCTGGTCACCTGAGTATAAGGTTCACATCGACCGCATTGAACGGCTGCAGAAACGGTTCTTATGGCATCTTACATTTGCCAACAATATGGGTAAAAAGCTCAACTCGTACCAAGAGCGACTGAAATATTTTAGGATGGTGTCGCTGGAGAGACGTAGGAATATGCTAGATTTGGTTTTCCTGAAGAAGCTAGTCACGGGCTCTCTAAACTGTCCCGATTTGCTCAGTAGGGTCTTATTCCATGTGCCACGTAATCTGCCAAGAAGTTCTAATAGGAGACTTTTCTGCATGCCAAAATGTCATACCAACTTGAGGCAACACTGTCCACTATCAAGAATGTATGCTACATACAAAGAGCACGAAATGGACATTGATCTCTGTAACTCTTCAGTACATGCTTTAAAAAACGTCACCCTTGCTATTTAATGGGTACGTCTAGTCAAATTACCTATTTACCTAATTTTATATAAAAATGTAATCTTTAATAATAAAATAATTCAATCCATTTTAATTTAATTCAATATATTCTAATTTGTATAAATCTATATTTAATTTAAATTAATTCAATGTAATCAATTTAGTCTGTAATTGTTTTATATTTATTTTTTCAAACTGTATATTTCTTGTGTTAATTATTTAATTGTGTATTATCTGCGCATAATGTAGTGCATGCTGTGCTTTTCTGTAAGTGATGAGGCGCTTAGACTTAAGTTTGCAATGTACAAATTATAATGTATCAGTGTACTCATTGTTGAGAAGCCTAATAAATAATAAATAAAATAAAATAGACATATGCTGTTGTGGGATATTTTTAATATAATTTTAAGGAGAGCATTTCCGTCATACATGATTTCTGTGTAGCTTTAACCATTAAGGTTGCACACGCGACGGAAGCTTAAAAAATGGAGTAACTTCTCCCGTTTTCCCAACGTTTCCCTTCACTGCTCTGCTCCTATTGATTATAGCGTGATGAAAAGTATACTATAACCAACTCAGGAGTATGAAAAATAATTGTACCAAGTTTCGTTAAAATCCGTCTAGTAGTTTTTGTTTCTATAACGGTTATACAGACAGACAGACAGACAGACAGACAGACAAAAATTTTACTGATTGCATTTTTGGCATCAGTATCGATCCCTAATCACCCCCTGATAGTTATTTTGGAAATATATTTTATGTACAGAATTGACCTCTCTACAGATTTATTATAAGTATATATAGATAGATAGATAGATAGATAGATTATAGCGTGATGAAAAGTATACTATAACCAACTCAGGAGTATGAAAAATAATTGTACCAAGTTTCGTTAAAATCCGTCTAGTAGTTTTTGTTTCTATAACGGTTATACAGACAGACAGACAGACAGACAGACAGACAGACAGACAGACAAAAATTTTACTGATTGCATTTTTGGCATCAGTATCGATCCATAATCACCCCCTGATAGTTATTTTGGAAATATATTTTATGTACAGAATTGACCTCTCTACAGATTTATTATAAGTAATAATAATAATATATATAGAAGATAGATAATAATACAATGCATAAATATAAGATATACACTGACATTAGCAAACATTATAATCTATTTTTATTTACGTTATTCAAAGGCTTTTCTTTAATCTGTCTAAAGGCTAGATCAAGCTAATTTTAGTCCAAGCTAATTTTATCATAATCATCATACAATTACAAATTAAAAAAAAGAAACTATAATAATTCAGTTATATGATAATATATTATTATAACTATGGTAGGTATTGCACTTAAGTTACATTAATTATTTATTCCTAGTAAACATCCCTTTCAATGTTTACTAGGAATAAAGAGAATAGAGGAGTTAGTTAAAGTGAAGTAGGTATAATATCAACGTAATATCTAACTGTTACTCACCGATATCATTAAGCGCCTTGTAATTTCACTTCTTCTCATCGATACGCTAATCGATAACAATTCAAATTGAGTCAGCCCAAAATTTGGCGACGAGTTTGGTTCTTTCAGTAGCGTCCTGTGATGCATTTCACAGGAGCAAACAACAGAACAGGCAGGACACGATATAAAGTGTCCCATCGTTTGTTAGGCAGCACCACATTTACACTCACAATTTCACATAATATAGATACGTTTTGCTCATCCAAAACAACGATTTCCACCTCTTTGAACATTGATAAATGTTGCATGGTTGGATCCACAGAAATAAAACCACACACATGCTCAAGAGTAGTAATCAATAAACTCAGTAATGCAAATACTCGTAGATTGACAAGTAAGAATGCTCATTTTTTATAAATGAAGGTGTTTGTAAACAATATTTTTAAATTGTCGGTAGTTGTTGTCTAAACAGTCAAAATCAAATAGCCTGAGAGTTCAATGTTTGTCTCAAACGTTGGAATCGTTATAAATTCTACTTTAAGTAATGTTTTAACAAAGTAATGAATACAAAAAGAAAAATAAATACTATTGCATGCATGATTTGAACTTACGACTTCTCGTTCAGTGACCAAAGACTATAGCCATTGTGCCAGGATTGCTATAGTAACATCATGCAAAATATTATATCTCCTTCAGCATCATAAGTGAATGATGACTATATATTGGTATATGGTAATTGATGTGCCACACGCACACTAATAAAAACTGAGCTCGCTCGTTTTATTTTGTGTTTGTGTGCATAACTATGACTTCACCCACACATATAAACTGTAAACCAAATACTTGGGTCTTGTGTACTTAAAGACGATGTTAGTTTCATTAGAAGAGGCTAGGGAAATAGCATTATCGCAATTATTTATAAATGCATTTAGTTTTTCTCGGCTGCCATCAAAGGGCTTTTTTTTTTTTTTTTTTTTTTTTAACGTGGTAAAATCATCAAATGAGTCCTCCCACCCAGGGCAGAGCGGGAGGGACTGTCAGACTTGTACTGACTAAAATCCACGGTGTCCTTCAGTAGCCCTTTATGTTCCAGGGTCACGGTAATTCTATGAGTCCCGCGACCCCGGCAGGCTTTGGCCCTCTAGAGGGGGGCCCCGTCATTATGCTGACACTCTTTGAGGCGCGCGTGGAACACAACGCGCCGTCAACCCGGGCATGGTCCATGGTCGGACAGCGAGTCGCCCATTACTCGCCGCCCGCATGCCCGCGCCTACGGTGGCCGGAGATCGTCTGCCGACGTCCGGCGCCGTGGGCGTCTACCACTGCGGCTGGTGTGGAGGGAGGACGCTGTCCTCTCCCTCACGCGGCCCGCCTCCTCCTTCGCGAGCATGACTGCTTCGCAGAAGGAGGCGACCGCTTCCCACTCCGTCTCGCCCCGCAGCATGGCCTCGACCAATGCCGGGCGCGAGAGGGCTCCGCCTATCGCCGCCGTGAGGACACGGCGGTGCTCTGCCCAAGCGGAGCAGTCCTGCACCGTATGCTCCACCGTGTCCTCCGGGCGGTCCTCGCAGTGGTGACACCCAGGCGTTTCCTCCTTCCCCATATGACACAGGTACCTCCCGAAACTTCCGTGTCCGGTGAGGACCTGCGTCACGCGGTAGGTCAGGACGCCGTGACGCCTATCCAGCCACTCCTCAAAGAGGGGTCTTACCGCCGCGATTGCGGCGTGCCCGGACCTCGGTTGCGACAGTCGTTCCCTCCATACTGCCCTGAGATCGCGCCGGAGCTCTTCCCGCCGCGCCTCGACTTGTCGAGGTAGCAGGGATTCGCCCCGGCGCTGCGACTCCACGCGCCACTCATAGAGGCGCTGGAGGGCAGTCGCCTCCAGATCCCAGGGCAGCAATCCGGCAAGGAGGTTGGCCGATTCGCCGGCGATCGTACGGTATCCTCGGATCATCCGGATAGCCATGACCCTCTGGCATGCGACCAGCTTCAGTGGTCGCGTCCGAATGCTCAGGGCCCACACGGGGGCCCCGTAGAGGGCCATGGACCGCACGACACCGGCGTACAGCCTCCGGCAGGAGGCGTTTGGCCCGCTGAGATTGGGCAGGAGTCGCCTGAGGGCGGCTGCTGCCCGGTTCAGCTTTGGCCATCAAAGGGGTTTATGAATTTTAAAATTATATTTAAAGGTATGCTTTCCGCAGACTCTTCTTTCACCGCGGCTATTGAACTTTGGGACATGGTTGACAACAAGTTTTTTTTTTTTTTTTTCTCTAAAGAACAACTAGGTATAATAAGTCTAAAAAAAAAAAAAAAAAAAAAACAAGATAAGGAATTAAATTTAAGTCGACAATGTATTCTTATCGCTTGCGAGCCTGGAACTGCGACAAGCGACGAGACATAACATCCGGTGATGTGACGTGTGGATTGGAATGTTCAACTTCAAGGTAACTCGTTGAACGATTTTTAATAACTTTTAAACTTTGATCACTATTAGATATGGGAAATTTGTTCACAACTCACAGTAATATTGCGCACATGTTCTTCATGGTTTTGCAGGAGGATCTGGAGCTGGAACTGGAACTGGAGTGACCTTGAACTAGGTCAGTACCGGGTTTACCGGTGTGGTGAGTCGTCTCTGGAACTCAGGAACTTGAGTGACCTTGAATTAGGCCAGTGCCGGGTTTTACCGGCGTGATGAGTCGTCTCTGGATCTGAAGCACTTTCACGGAGTTTTTAGCACTTTCACGGATTTTAGCACTTTTTGGGAGGATTTAGCACTTTTTGGGAGGATTTAGCACTTTTTGGGAGGATTCCGAGGATTTTATAATCCCATTTCAGCTGCCACCAATGTTATAACCGGGTTCCGGATTAGGTTTTAAAAAAAAAGAAATTACTTTTGGCTAAAATAAACTTGTATATTAAAACAACAAAAATTACACGAGTGCAAGATACATGTGCACGGCAGGACGATTGGGAGACGACTGGTGTGCTGGACTGTAAGGAGGGGGAGAGAGGAATGAGAGGATGCTACGTCAGCAGCAGGAATGCAGCGTAAGCTGCTGAGTAGGCCAGAAGGGATACAGATGAGGGATGTAACAGGTCGACGTGTTCGCCTGTGCGGACTTTGACCGCGCGCGAGCACCACGCGGTTCGACCACGAAGATTGAACAAAGGAGTTGTTCCCGAAGCAGCCTGCATCGTCATCGTGGGAGCTCATGTCATACTTACGGGAGTATAATACTGTATTTGAGTGAGTCCGTTCCAATTAGTTATTTTTCTGCTTTCTTTTCATGCCGAAAAATCGTCGTTTTATCTTAAATTTTTTTTAGTGCTCATATAGTGCTTCAAATAAGTGCTTTCCCATAATCATCTATATCACTGCTTGTAAAACACGCATATTTTGTAGTAAAACGCGTGGTAATTAGCTAAATTGCACGACGTTAACACGTGTTGAGCGATTGACCTTGACAGTGATTCTCGATCCCTTTCACTAACGCACAGCTGTTTTGCAGTTTTGCATTAGTGCGTACAGCTGTTTTTTTTACTTAACAATGGCAGATAACTTAAAAACATTGATTAAGAAACGTAGTTCAATTAAATAGAAGCTTACTATTTACAGCAACTATTTGAATTTAGTAAAAAGTAGTTCCGCAGTATCTGAGTTGCAACGTTTAGATTTAGAGGAGCGTTTTAATAAATTCGAAAACTTACACACCGAATTTGACGCCTTTCAGACACAGATCGAAGTGCTTTCCGATGACGACGAGTCTGCGTTGACTGAGCGTGAGGACTTTGACCGTCAGTTCTTCAACCTGGTGGCACTCACGCGCAGCCTGCTCGGTGTCTCGGCCAACGGTGCTGCGTCGGAGGCGGGCTTCAAAGATGCTGACTCAGGTGCATATGTTACTTTTAGGAATTCTTTTGTTCGTTTGCCCAAGATAGATTTGCCACATTTCGATGGGAACTACCAATGCTGGCTTGAGTTTAGGAATACCTTTGGGTCATTGATTCACGACAACACTAGCATTAGTAACATCAACAAGTTCCACTACCTCTTCACTCCAGGGAAACACGGCTTTAATTATTAAAAATATTGATTTTAAAGCCGATCATTATAATTTTGCGTGGGACCTGTTGTGCGAACGTTACAATAACAACCGTCTTTTAGTGAATAACCACTTTCAAGCATTATTTGATGTCGAACCCATAACTAATGAGTCAAGTGTTTCCATCAGAAACCTTGTTAACATTATTAATAAAAATGTTAGGGCACTAACTACATTAAAAAAGCCCACTCAATATTGGGATGACATTATAATTCATTTTATGGTTAAAAGTTGGATTTAACAACAAGACGTGTCTGGAAAGAGCATAGAACCAACACTTTTAAAGAAGATCCTACTTTAAGGCGCTACCCATACGGGGACACCGTAAAAACGTACTCTTTTTCGTCGCAGAGTTAGCCATATTGCTAACATATTACAAGCCCAAAAAAATACAGTGTATAGTCAAATGTATAAGTAAAAGACAAATGCAAAAATATTTTCTAAAAATAATACAGAATCTTGAAAAAAAAAGTCGCAAGAACACGAAAAAAATTTATCGTCTCGAACTGCTCAATATTTTGAGCGATAACTATACATTTTTTTGTAACAATCAAAAAGGAAATTTAATCAACTAAAGACATATAGCATAAGCATAAGCATAATCAGCCTATAATGTTCCCACTGCTGGGACACCGGCCTCCTCTCTATGAGAGGGAATGGGCTATAATCCACCTCGCGGGCCCAGTGCGGGTTGGTAGATGTCACATGTCTTTGAATTTATGGTTCTAAGACGTGCCGGTTTCCTCACGATGTTTTCCTTCACCGTTTTTGAGAGCAATGGTGATGAACTAAATTACACAAAGTAATGCGCCTGCCTGGGTTCGAACCCACCACTGGGCCACCGCTGCTCTCTGACATATGTAAAAATATTTTAACAAAACGGCGTATTTTTTTTTAAACAATTAAATACTGCGAAAAGTCTTTCAAATTGGCGGACACGAGATTCAACTGAAATCAAACGCATCGCCATTTTCAACCCTATTTGTTTACCGCAAAATCAAAAATCAAATCAAATCATTTATTTCTTTGCAAACATTGGTAATAGGGGCATAGATGTTCTTTTATAATGAGGTTCTCCACATTTTGCCGTCTCATGGGCATGCAAATAGCTTGTTTACAATTATAAATTTAAAATTAGTGGCATGTCAGTGGAAATGGAATTACATGTTAGTGGAATTGTATACAATAAAAATAAGAAATTAAAAAATGTCAATATGGTTAAAGTAATAAAAAATTTTAAAAAATAATAACAATAATGTCAAACGGAATTATATTATGCCAACTTGAATAAAAATATGTCAATTAGGGTAAAAGTAGGTAGTAGAGGTTCTTCACATTTTGCCGTCTCATGGGCATGCAAATAGCCACCGCGATGCACTACTGTTGCGCGCTTGGTACTACTTGGTAGCGACACGCCCAGTCTGCGGCTAACTCTCTCAGAGATAGGTCACGTTACGCATGCGGCGCTCCAGCATTACGTAAATTCGTTTAGTAAAATAAGTTATTTTGTGAAAATTGACACTTTGTTTTTGGTTTTTATTTTTATAAGGTTTTCGTGTGATAATTGGATACTTTAGTTTACAAGTTTTGTTTACTATTTATATTTAGGACTGACTCGTGATTCTGTGCGTACATGTGTGATAAAAACATGGGAAATAAAAGAAGTAAAGTGCTACGACGGATTTGTACAAGAAAACGGAGAAATCAACGCAAAAAAATACTGTTTCTGAGCAAGTATAAAAAATTGAAACTGGTTCCAGTATAAGCTGACCTCTTATTGTACGACAAGCCTATACAACGCGAGATCAGCTCATACTGGAATGTGTCGACGTGTGTAGGTAGGTAAGTACGTATAAATTCATCACCCTTTACGGTAAAAAATTACAATTATCATCAAGTGCTATGTGGTCATATTTTCTCAATATCTGAAACATACTTATCTATGGATTGATAAGTAGGGACATAGGTAAACAAAATAACTATGATAGTTATCACAATGTTCGCCTCCTGCCATGGCTGGCTACGGGCCGGCGCGCGGCGGCGCGGGCGGGCCTGCAGCGACAGAATAGGTAAGCTCGCTCGAACGCGCTTCGATTGATAACAACAGTAGGTACAGAGTAAAAAAAATATCGCACAGCTAGATCAAAACTAAAGCAATTCAAAAAAAGTCATATTTCAGTAGTTAGGTACTAAATTTCTAAATAATAATCTGGATTTTATCAGAGACTAGCTTATGCCCGCGGCTTCGCCCGCGTGGAGTTAGGGAATAGCCCACGGGATCTTACTTCCGGGATAATAAGTAATCTACGTATCTATCTATAATACATACTTACATAGATTTACATGTACTTGCTTATAACTTGCAAATATTAGTTTAAAGTTATATCAATTTTAGATTCGTGAAATATTGATACCTTGGTTTGAGATTGGACATCGGATTTACTGGATTTTATCTGAAAAGTATGTACACAAATTTTCAAGTCAATCGACATTCGACCCCGAGAATAAAAAGTTTCACAGAAAATTCAACACCCCATTTCACCCTCTGATGGGTAGGAATTTCGAAAAAATGATACTTACTCTTCACAAAGAATACACCCTCCAATTTTCATGTCTCTGGGACCCGCGGTTTGGGTGGTGCGTTGCTATATCAGTCAGCCAGTCAGGGCGTGGAATTTTAAATTGGGGGAACCCGCGGTTTGGGTGGTGCGTTGCTATATCAGTCAGCCAGTCAGGGCGTGGAATTTTAAATTGGGGGATGATTTTGGAAAAACTGTGATACCTACACGTATCTCATCATTTTAACTGAAGTATATATGTAGACACATGTTTCAACCGACTCCAAGAATAAAAAGTTTCTCATAAAATTTAAAATCCCATTTCACCCTATTAGGGGTGGAATTTCAAAAAACAATTTCTTAGTGGATACCTACTCTCCACAAAGAGTAAATTCTCCAAAATAATGTCTCTAGAACCAGCGGGTTGGGCTGTGCGTTGATGTATCAGTCAGCCAGTCAGGACATTGAATTTTAAATTGGGGGATGATTTTGGAAAAACTGTGATACACGTATCTCATCATTTTAACTGAAGTATATGTAGACACATTTTCAAGTCAATCGACCTCGAGAGAGTTTTACAGAAAATTCAACACCCCAATTCACCCTCTTAGGGGTGGAATTTCAAAAAACCCTTTCTTAGTGGATACCTACTCTCCACAAACAGTACATTCTCCAAATTTGATGTCTCTAGGACCAGCGGTTTGGGCTGTGCGTTGATGTATCAGTCAGCCATTCAGGACATTGAATTTTAAATTGGGGGATGATTTTGGAAAAACTGTGATACACGTATCTCATCATTTTAGCTGAAGTATATGTAGACACATTTTCAAGTCAATCGTCTCAGAGAATAAAAAGTTTCATAGACAATTCAACACCCCATTTCACCCTCTTAGGGTGGAATTTCGAAAAACCCTTTCTTAGTGGATACCTACTTTTCACAAAGACTACACTGTCCAAATTTCATGGCTCTAGGACCTGTGGTTTGGGCTGTGCGTTGATATATAAGTCAGTCAGTCAGTCAGTCAGTCAGTCAGGACTTTGAATTTTATATGTATAGATGGAATAATAGGATGCTTATTGATCTAAAGTTGAGGTGATGACTTATATGTACTTACACTTTTGCAAGTACGGGAAAATCCAGTGATTCCGGGATCGTCAAATTTAGTGTTCTATTGAATAGAACCATATTACCTACTAGCTTTTGCCCGCGGCTTCGCCCGCGTGGACGTCGTAAATATCCGATTACTTACCTTCACCCCCCTTTTTAACCCTCAGGGGTAGAATTACCAAAAAACGCCGAGACACGTAGAAATTAATTTTCAATCTTCAGCCTAAACACCAAATTTGAAGATCCTAACTTCAAAACTGACAGACTTTCATACAAACTTCCATCCCCTATTTTACCCCTTTAGGGGTGGAATTCCCACGATCAGCTGTGAGACGTAATTCCCTCTCAGTGTAGGTTTCGGACTCGCGAGATAATGTATGCCGTTCGCGGTCAGCTGTGAGTCGCAATTCTCGTTGTGAAGCAGTTTCAGCTTCTCGGGATAACACATGTTGTTCTCGGTCAATGGAATGCCTTAGCTCTCGTTGAGAAGAGCTTTGAGACGCCCGTGATGAAGCTCGTCTTGCTCTGTCAGCTCCTAATCGCATCTCTCTCTCGGGAGAGCTTTCATTGGCTCGAGAAGTTGAGGCACTAACTCTCATAGAGTTTAACCGATGTGCTCTTTCCTCTGCCGATTCTTGAGAACGCCTATTTCTCATTCTCTTAGCTTCTCTCGAATTTCGAGATAAAGATAATCGTTTTTTAGGTGGCATTGATGCAGGCAAATAAAAATAAAGCTAAAACGTAAATGAAAATAAAACTAATAGGTATAAAAAAAAGTGAACGTAAATTAGCCAAAACTTACCTATCAGTATCTAAAAATCTATGCGTACCTACTACTACTTCACCTAAAAAGAAATAAAATGTAAACTATTAATAATTGTAATTTGAACGAATATTTAAACACCACCAAAATAACTAATACCTATTTTATAAAATAATAACAAAAGGAATCTAAAAATAAATTATCAAAGACTAAAAGTCACGCTGATAAGCACGGTTTGTTAATATCAATTAAGTATTGTCTGTCAATAAGGTTGAACGCTCTGAACGTCTATTCGCATCAACAGGCAAAAATTTGTATGAAGCTTGCGCTCGGACGCCTCGCCTTTTTATACCTTCGGCCGCGAGACGCATCGAGCGCGGCGACCGATTCTCGGACCTTATACAAAAATAATCCTTATAGCATGATTCAGTATTCACGCGCGATGGCTTATTATTAGCGTATTTCATGTATAACTTTGGTGTTTCTATACCGATTTCTATGATTCTTTTTTATGGAATAGTTAATTATTTTTTTTTTTTTTTATTTAATGATATTATATTACAGAGATGTGACTTAATTCTAAACTCGCCAAACTTTTACGTTTGATGGCGAGAGGCGCTCTTTTACTTTACAATGAACCTTACTTAAATTGCTACTTATAAATTCTACTCTTGTGGTTTAATCATATCACAGTACATTTTGATATAAGTGGGGAAGCTGTTACTGCATTCGAGGCGGAATTAACGTAAGTAAACAGCCCAATATGAAAAACAGAAAATACTAGTAAGTACAAAACTGTGCTGAAACATGAAAAACAGAAAATTGAAACATTTTGAATTTGGAACACAAACAATTAAGTTAATAATGTTAACTTTTTAAATTAGGGATGACTGAGAGTGTTATAAACGTAAGAGTAGACAAATATAATCAGAAAGCTTCGAACTGCTAAGCTATCGGGAGTTACACGTGATATTGTGAGTCAACCATAAAAGATAGACATATGCTGTCGTAGGATATATTTTATATAATTTTAAGGAGAGCATTTCCGTCATACATGATTTCTGTGTAGCTTTAACCATTAAGGTTGCACACGCGACGGAAGCTTAAAAAATGGAGTAACTTCTCCCGTTTTCCCAACGTTTCCCTTCACTGCTCTGCTCCTATTGATTGTAGCGTGATGAAAAGTATACTATAACCAACTCAGGAGTATGAAAAATAATTGTACCAAGTTTCGTTAAAATCCGTCTAGTAGTTTTTGTTTCTATAACGGTTATACAGACAGACAGACAGACAGACAGACAGACAGACAGACAAAAATTTTACTGATTGCATTTTTGGCATCAGTATCGATCCCTAATCACCCCCTGATAGTTATTATTTTGGAAATATATTTCATGTACAGAATTGACCTCTCTACAGATTTATTATAAAAAAAAACTAGCTGTAGCCCGCGACTTCGTTCGCGTGGAAATTTTGGTGTGCAAGTGTGAGATTGGTTCGTGGGTCTAGTGGTAGCAAGCGCGACTACTAAGCGTGGGATCGATTCCCAGGGTCAGGCAAAGTGTTAAAATAATTGTTTATTTCAATTACATAAAGTTGTCACACACATGATTTGGAGATCACCTTTTAAGCAAGATGCTTTTGTTAGGGGGCGTCTATTAATTACGTGAGACGATTTTTCGACCCCCCCTCCCCTCTTTGTGGGATATCGTGAGATTTGGGTTGACCCCCTCATCTCCCTCCTAATCTCACGTGAGATTTATCAAAATGCGTAGTTTAGTATAAATAAGGTAATCTGTGCTTGATTGCGTTGAATTCACTAAAAGAAAATAATATGTACAGAAACATGTTAACTCAATTAAACCTAGTTATATCTGCCGAGACCCCCCTGTCTCCCTCGTGAGATTGGGTGATAATGGGCGTGAACCCCCCCTGGTTAAAAAGTGATTTTTAACCAGAATGATAAACACCAATTTTCATGGTTTAAACTACAAAAATGATGATTTTCTATACAAACTTTCATCCCCTATTTAACTCCCTTAGGGGTTGAATTTGGAAAAACACTGAAACACGTAGTTTTTAATTTTCCCCCATAATGATAAAAACCAATTTTCATGGTTTAAACTACAAAAAAGTAAAGGAGATGTTTCAAATTGGGCCCAGTATGTGTACAGTACCTCGAAAAATCGAGAAAAATCCGTGGAATTCGGGAAAAATACAGATAAATAGCTTAAATGCATACTTTTCTTGTAATCATTTCATATTTTTAACAATTATTTTTATCGACTTTCAACATGGCGTCTCACCAATTTAGGTACTCTATGGTTAAAAAACATTGACAGTAAACCACCAGTAACCATAGATCGATCATTGATCATAGATCGTGAACTGTCTACTGTCACTGCAGTTGCTTTCGTTGTCGATCGTGTTTTAATGTTCGGTTTGTTTGAATTTCTTGAGTTATTTTTAACAATCTCGCTTTAGTTTTTTTTATTTAACTTAAATGACTAACGTTGTGATTCTCTTTTACAATGTAATATGACAGAAATAAACATGTCTAACGTCAATAATCAATCAACATGACAGCTTACCGCCATGACATTTGTTGTGTGTTGCAATTTGAAGTGTATGTTCTTGTGCTTTACTACCAAACAAAGCCAACTTAAAGTAACTGGATAGTTGAAAACTGTTTTATGTGTGTTTCCCCATTTTTGAGTATAGTGTACAAAGACCTGGCCGGGGCTCCATACAATTTGAAACATCTCCTTTTCCATACAAACTTTCATCCCCTATTTAACTCCCTTAGGGGTTGAATTTGGAAAAACACTGAAACACGTAGTTTTTAATTTTCCCCCATAATGATAAAAACCAACTTTCATGGTTTAAACTACAAAAAAGTAAATTTTCCATACAAACTTTCATCCCCTATTTAACACCCTTATGGGTTGAATTTGGAAAAACACTGAAACACGTGGTTTTTAATTTTTCCCCATAATGATAAACACCAATTTTCATGGTTTAAACTACAAAAATGACGATTCTCTATACAAACTTTCATCCCCTATTTAACTCTCTTAGGGGTTGAGTTTCGAAAAATCCTTCCTTATTCCTTGTCTACATTATAATGGAAACCTTTGTGCAAAATTTCAGCTTTCTAGGTCCAAGGGTTTGGGCTGGGCGTTGATGAGTCAGTCAGTCAGTCAGTCAGTCAGTCAGTCAGTCAGTCAGGACTTCTCTGAATTTGGAAAAACACTGAAACACGTGGTTTTTAGTTTTTCCCATAATGATAAACACCAATTTTCATGGTTTAAACTACAGAAATGATGATTTTCTATACAAACTGTCATCCCCTATTTAACTCCCTTAGGGGTTGAATTTGGAAAAACACTGAAACACGTAGTTTTTAATTTTTCCCCATAATGATAAATACCAATTTTCATGGTTTAAACTACAAAAATTATAATACTCCATACAAACTTTCATCCCCTATTTAACTCCCTTAGGGGTTGAATTTGGAAAAACACTGAAACACGTAGTTTTTAATTTTTCCCCATAATGATAAATACCAATTTTCATGGTTTAAACTACAAAAATTATAATACTCCATACAAACTTTCATCCCCTATTTAACTCTCTTAGGGGTTGAATTTCGGAAAACACTGAAACGTGATTTTTAACCAGAATGATAAACACCAATTTTCATTGTTTAAACTACAAAAATGATGATTTTCTATACAAACTGTCATCCCCTATTTAACTCCCTTAGGGGTTGAATTTGGAAAAACACTGAAACACGTAGTTTTTAATTTTTCCCCATAATGATAAATACCAATTTTCATGGTTTAAACTACAAAAATTATAATACTCCATACAAACTTTCATCCCCTATTTAACTCCCTTAGGGGTTGAATTTGGAAAAACACTGAAACACGTGGTTTTTAATTTTTCTCCATAATGATAAAAACCAATTTTCATGGTTTAAACTACAAAAATTATAATATTCCATACAAACTTTCATCCCCTATTTAACACCCTTAGTGGTTGAATTTGGAAAAACACTGAAACACGTGGTTTTTAGTTTTTCCCATAATGATAAACACCAATTTTCATGATTTAAACTACAGAAATGACGATTTTCTATACAAACTTTCATCCCCTATTTAACTCTCTTAGGGGTTGAATTTCGGAAAACACTGAAACGTGATTTTTAACCAGAATGATAAAAACCAATTTTCATTGTTTAAACTACAAAAATGTCAATTTTCCATACAAACTTTCATCCCCTATTTAACACCCTTATGGGTTGAATTTGGAAAAACACTGAAACACGTGGTTTTTAATTTTTCCCCATAATGATAAACACCAATTTTCATGGTTTAAACTACAAAAATGACGATTCTCTATACAAACTTTCATCCCCTATTTAACTCCCTTAGGTGTTGAATTTCGAAAAATACTCAAACACGTGGTTTTTAATTTTTCACCAGGATGGTAACCACCAATTTTTATGGTTTAAACTACAAAAATGACGATTTTCCATACAAACTTTCATCCCCTATTTAACTCCCTTAGGGGTTGAATTTCGAAAAATCCTTCCTTATTCCTTGTCTACATTATAATGGAAACCTTTGTGCAAAATTTCAGCTTTCTAGGTCCAAGGGTTTGGGCTGGGCGTTGATGAGTCAGTCAGTCAGTCAGTCAGTCAGGACTTCTCTTTTTATTTATATAGAAAAAAAAAAATTATAGATATAGATAGATTTACTTACCTAGAATTGTATCATTCATAGCAAATTCATTTATTTACATACCTAAAGTTTTCCTAAGATATGCATTTGATTTATTATCCAGTGCTGTGATACTGGTATCCTTTTTTAGGACATTCGACCTCGTCAAGTCTTGTGTGTGATACGTACATACATAAACTCGCACCTTTTCCCGTAGGGGTATACACATACAGGGTGCAAGGGATACCGACGCGCAAACGGTTACCACGTATTCAGTACATGAATCTGAGCCGGGCCACATAGAATTTTTTCGTACATTATTTAGAAAAAAAACAGCTATTTCCTACAAAAGTTCTATGCCTACACGGTCAAAATATATGGAACAGCTGATTTTTTTTCAGCCGTTTTAGCGTCGGTGTCACTTCCACTCTGTATATGATATGATATAATACAGGGTGTAAGGGACAGCCCTCCACAAACTGATGGGGTGAATACAGTATATCATACTAAGATGACTGGTACATGAAATTATATCAGGAATGTTATGGGAATACAATAAATTTGATTTGTTTTATTTCCTCATACGCTATGAATCGTTACCGTGTCAAAACGCACGTAGTGAACTGCAAGCGCGATGACGAGTTTGATGAACTCTGTAGCTAGGCAGGAAATGAACAGCTGATTTCACGCGTCGTTCGTTAGAGTACTTCAACATCCATTGTTGGGTTTTTTATTTTAGCCGTATTTTTTACATTAATGGAGTACTGCGTACAGGGAATGTAATTTAACATTGAAATAGAAGAATAGTAACTGAAAAAAAAAACCGGTTGAATATGATTCAAAATAAGGAGCTGAATGCACCCCGTCAGTTTGAGGAGGGCTGTCCCTTATACCCTGTATAATATAATGTAAATAAAATAATATACAAGGAGAAATCAATTTAGATAGCGAAACTCCGCAGATGTGATGGGTGAAAATGATTTAAAAAAATGTTTTTTTTTTTGGGGTCAACGAACACTTGTGAATTACGAGTTAAGAAAATCTGTGTTTCTTGTCACCCATCACGTCAGTGAAGTTAAGAAAAAAAAAAAAAATTGAAAGTGATATTTCAAGACTACACTACCTGTTTTTTGCGGTAGATGATCCGCAAAACACTCATCAAATCATTTTTTTTTGCCTACCACGTCTGTGAGGTATCGTTAGCTCATTTTATTTGAGCATGTATGAAATGTAATAGAAAGATTATAATTAATAAAATAAAAAGATAATAAAATAAATATCTAATAAACAGAAATTAATTTCTTATAAAGTTTTCTTTTTGTTAAATTACAGAGAACCCAGGGAGTCTCAGAGTACCTCTGCAACATTACTCGCACCTCTTACTGCAGTTAATCCAACCTCAACAGATATCGGAACTACACAAGAACGAAATTATGGGTATGTATCATATAATCACATGGTTTAGCTTCGTACCATCAGTTTAGCCATTTCAGCGCGATTAAAATACGAACAAACAAACATTTACCTTTGCAATATTACTAAAATAACCCATTTATCCATTTTTTTTAGAGAAACCACCAAAGAGGAGCCATACCTTGTTGAGAGCGATTCTCAAGAAAATTCATACATACCAATACAGGGTCGAAGAATCGTAACTATGATGTACCTACTTCATTCAACAACTACAAAAAATTTGTAAATAAAATAATAATAATAATTGCAATTTAAAAGATATGTCACTGATAGGAGGGAAGGTCACTTATATAAGTACATGTAGGTAGGGGGAGGGGGAGGGGAGTTTCATAGGAACCCCCCGGGGGGGGGGGGAAGTTCGTCGGAAATGCATAGTTTTTTTTAATGATTTTTTAAAAGGGAAATATTTATTTTTGAGTTATACTGATACAAGCTTTACAATCGGTAATTTTATACATACGGGACACCTGCTGATGGGGGCGGAGGGGGAGAGGAGTACCTCGAGGTTACCATTTTTTTTTTGTTTCACATTCCACATGTACGTTATACTCTATGCCAAAATAGTCTGTGGTCTGAATCAAAATAGTCTGTGATGTGAAATGTCGTCGTTTTCAATAGAATGCCATCAATAATTCTACAATTAATATCTCCGAAACTATTCATTTCCGACAGTTAAAATTTGGTAAATCGTTTTAATATATTAGTAGGAACCTACAATAAAAATTACAACATCCTAGGTTAATGTACAGATATAAGTGACTAGACAATGCCACTTAGAGAAAAAGAATCACCCAACAAGCTCGATCATCAAGAAAATAATCCTTGTCGTAAGAGAAGACTGACTTTTGAGGGATCGCCAACAGTTCTTTCTTCTTCAAGGGATGATAATAAAGAAAAATATGTGTCGTACTAAGAGAAGCCTAACTTTTGAAGAATCTTCAACAATCCTTTCTATTGCAATAGGTGCTAACAAAGAAAATATGCCCTGTTGTAGCAAACAGCTAAGTTTTGATGAAATGTAAGAAATACGTGAGACCGGCAAAGTAATTGTAATGTTTACCTTTGTTAAGTTATAGTGAAATCATTATAATAATATGCATATTGTTTTCTTGATTTACACCTATCTACTTCCTAGCTACTACCTACCTACCTACCTACCGCCTACCTACCGCCTACCTACCGCCTACCTACCGCCTACCTACCGCCTACCTACCGCCTACCTACCGCCTACCTACCGCCTACCTACCGCCTACCTACCGCCTACCTACCGCCTACCTACCGCCTACCTACCGCCTACCTACCGCCTACCTACCGCCTACCTACCGCCTACCTACCGCCTACCTACCGCCTACCTACCGCCTACCTACCGCCTACCTACCGCCTACCTACCGCCTACCTACCGCCTACCTACCGCCTACCTACCGCCTACCTACCGCCTACCTACCGCCTACCTACCGCCTACCTACCGCCTACCTACCGCCTACCTACCGCCTACCTACCGCCTACCTACCGCCTACCTACCGCCTACCTACCGCCTACCTACCGCCTACCTACCGCCTACCTACCGCCTACCTACCGCCTACCTACCGCCTACCTACCGCCTACCTACCGCCTACCTACCGCCTACCTACCGCCTACCTACCGCCTACCTACCGCCTACCTACCGCCTACCTACCGCCTACCTACCACCTACCTACCTACCTACCTACCACCTACCTATCTACCTACCTACCACCTACCTACCTACCTACCAGCTACCTACCTACCAGCTACCTACCTACCACCTACCTACCACCTACCTACCTACCTACCACCTACCTACCTACCTACCACCTACCTACCTACCTACCTACCTACCTACCACCTACCACCTACCTACCTACCACCTACCTACCTACCACCTACCTACCTACCTACCTACCACCTACCTACCTACCATCAAGCAACACTTCTGGGGACGCTTTCATAATGATTAAATCTCTCTGCTGCAGGCAAAATCAAAGTGGTTTGTTTCCAGAGGTGAAGTGAAGCCGGGGTCATTAGTCCTGATCAAGGACAAGGCAACGCCACCTCTGCTCTGATCCCTGGGTCGGGTCACAAAAACCTATCATGGCGTAGACGGGGTCACGAGAGTGGCTGAACTGAAGACGAAGCGGGGCACCATTCGCCGTGCCTTCAACTGCATCTGCCCCCTACCAGAAGATTGAAGACTACTCTTCAACCCGGGGAATATGTCGGCGCCTCACATATGCGTGGATAACCGCGGGGAGGGCGCGGGGCTCGGGGTACCGAACCCAGCTGCGCGAGCGCCGCAGCGCGCCCTACCACACACTGAGCTCACAGACGTCGGCCACTCCGGGCATTTCTTTGTACGGTCTTCACATGTTGAATGATGTTAATTGTGGTATTACACCTATAAATATACAGTCCACTAGTTTCTATTATAACGTCCCAACCGAGTCTATTCACTTGCACTGCGTACATATACATTGACAGAATAAATTTATTTTTATTCTGCCCACAATTGTCGCTGTAAAAGATAATTTCTGTTTTTGGACCCTCATTTTCTAATAACGAAAAAACACACGACCCTATTTCATTGGCCCCTCTTTTGACCTTCGTGCCAATCATAACAAATACCATCTTTATTAATTATCACATACAGTGAAATTAATATAGTTTAACTTTGATTTGTAGTATAATGTAGAAACTTCTCCTTGTGGCAATGGAACGACGGCTTGCAAATCATAATCGAAAATCAATTTATTGCCATTAGAATTTTTTGCTCTGTCAAGATCTCTTTTTTTCATAACTCTGGATAGTTTTTTCTCAGTAATATGCATGTCATAACCATCTTGAAGATCAAGTTTTGCCTCGGGTGAAGCATTTTTGAACGCTTCACATTTAGAACACTGATCTTTTTTAGGTTTGAAAAAAGCAATGTTAAATTCCGTATTAAAAATGTGTGCATACATTGAATTTTTTGTTCGCTAGACAAGCCCTTAGTAGCCACATGCTGTAGCCGAATAGCGAGGTTGGTCTGAATTTCTTTGCCGTAGATCTTTTCCACAGACGGATCCTCTCCAAAATTTCTAAAATTTTCGGGTCCAGCTCGATGCTCGGATGTGTGTCAGCTGTAATAAGGACTTCAGTGACTTCAGTCACGGAGGTAGGGACCTGTGACTGTGAAGTGCTTGTGGATGGAACTGGGTCTGCAGTGCTAGTTGAGGGAACTGGGTCTAAAGCATTGATCGGAGGGGTGGGAACCTCATCGCTCATGGATGGTTCATCATGATAATCTGGTTCCAATTCTACTACTTCCTCAAAAGGTTCTTCGTCGTAGTATCGATATCGGGGAGAGGGTGTGTCCTCTGTAACGTGTAATTAATTTACAACAATAAGATAAGCGCATGCAGGTGGGACGGTGTATCTATGGATATAGATACGTACCGCGTAAGGCTTAGTATCTACGTTGAAGTGACAATCCCAAAGACTGCCCGCATCACCCGTATAGCTTCACGTATACTAACAAGGTAACAGTTCTTATAACTGATCGCAATATTAGCCTTGCACGTGATATGAATTAAGTGACGTTCTATGGTATAACGTTTGTAAGTCCGAGGTGTTAATCCCAAAAATTAACCGCAACGACTTTTGATAACGTTAAAGCGTTGATGTGGAAAAAAAAAAAACACTTGACTGACCTCTAGAATCCGACGCCGATCGTCTCACGGTGAAGTTTCTTCTCCCATTTTTTCAACTTTTTTGTAGTATATTCGTAATCGTGTTTTCTTTTTCTTTTCCCCATGACACTCTTTTAAACTTAAATAAAACTCACTTAACGCAATTTACACACTGATAATAATTATTTAAGAAATTGTGTGCGCTCCGGCAGAGCACTGAACTGTGAATGAGCAATAGGACACGCCATCGAGCAAAGGAAATATGAGTACGTCTACCCTCACCTAAAAATGTTAAAATAAACGTATTTTTTTTTAGTTTTAGGTATAGGGCTTTTGACTTTCAGTGCGCAAAGGCAACACCGTACGTGTTACTACATTGTGTATATGCTAATCTCGAGGACGAAGCTGAGTATAATAAAAATGATCAAATATAGTTTGCCTCTGATCTTCATTAAATTTTAAGCTACACTTCAATCTACACTTTTGACCGCAGCTCATTCCCATTTTCTTGGCTCTCTTTTCACGTCCAGATGATGTCACATAAGCTTGACCAGTGTTTACTAAAAGCTTCTTTTTGTTTTTTGTCCAATTTTTCTCATTTCGGATTCTTTTCTTGGGCAGCCGCTCACTATCAATGTCATCCAGTACCGGGATTTGACGAAGCACCAATGTTGAAATGATATCTGAATCAGTCGAAGAATGAAAAAATTAAAGTGTACAGGGTCCGGGTGATAATCGTCATCTGTGTCTGAAGCACTAAAATCACCAATCGCGCCCTGCAACAAAGTAATAGTTGAGTAAAATGGAAATCGATTGAAAGTATGTACATTCTGATTTTGCGAAAGGGCCGAATTAAGAAGGTCCATTAATTACGTGCGGTATTCAAGGTGGGGGGGTTCGCGCCAAATATCACCCAATCTCACGAGGGAGAGAGGGGGTCTCGGCAAATATCACTGGGTTTAATTAAGTAAACATGTTTCTCTACAATTTTTTTTTTTAATTCAACGCAATCAAGCACAGATTACCGTACTTATACTAAACTACGCATTTTGATAAATCTCACGTGAGATTAGAAGGGAGATGAGGGGGTCAAGCCAAGTCTCACGACATCCCACCAAGGGGGGAGGGAATATCGCTCACGTAATTAATGGACGCCCCCTAACACAAGCATCTCCTTGCTTCAAAGGTGATCTCCAACGGGCACGCCGCAATCGCGGCGGTAAGACCCCTCTTTGAGGAGTGGCTGGATAGGCGTCACGGCGTCCTGACCTACCGCATGACACAGGTCCTCACCGGAGACGGAAGTTTCGGGAGGTACCTGTGTCTGATGGGGAAGGAGAAAACGCCTGGGTGTCAACACTGCGAGGACCGCCCGGAGGACACGGTGGAGCATACGGTGCAGGACTGCCCCGCTTGGGCAGAGCACCGCCGTGTCCTCACGGCGGCGATACGCGAAGACCTCTCGCGCCCGGCATTGGTCGAGGCCATGCTGCGGGGCGAGACGGAGTGGGAAGCGGTCGCCTCCTTCTGCGAAGCAGTCATGCTCGCGAAGGAGGAGGCGGGCCGCGTGAGGGAGAGGACAGCGTCCTCCCTCCACCCCAGCCGCAGTGGTAAACGCCCACGGCGCCGGACGTCGGCAGACGATTTCCGGCCACCGTAGGCGCGGGCTTGCGGGCAGCGAGTAATGGGTGACTCGCTGTCCAACCATGGACCATGCCCGGGTCGACGGCGCGTTGTGTTCCACGCGCGCCTCAAAGAGTGTCAGCATTATGACGGGGCCCCCCTCTAGAGGGCCAAAGCCTGCCGGGGTCGCGGGACTTATAGAATTACCGTGACCCTGGATCATAAAGGGTTATTGAAGGACACCGTGGAGTTTAGTCAGTACAAGTCTGACAGTTCCTCCCACTCTGCCCTGCCCTGGATGGGAGGACTCATTTGATGATTTTACCACGATAAAAAAAAAAAAAAGGTGATCTCCAAATCATGTGTGTGACAACTTTATGTAATTGAAATAAACATTTTTTTTTAACACTGCCCGACCCGGGAATCGATCCCCACGTTTCGTAGTCGCACTTGCGACCACTAGACCTACGAGGCAGTCTCACACATGCACACCAAAATTTCCACGCGAACGAAGTCGCGGGCAACAGCTAGTTATAAATATTATTTACCTGTAACGGCCGGTTCACACATGTCTCCGTTTTACTGTTTCGTTTTATCGTGTACGTATTTTTTTCGTCGATGGCGTATGTAGTTGTATGAGCGACTTCACACATGGCACAGTATTCTGTATACAGTAAAAAATATCGTTCCGTAGAAAAATGACATTCCGTTTTGTCATCGAATACTGGACGACGGAACAGTAAAAATATACGGATACGTAGAATTTTAACGGATAGATACTGTGTATTATAAAACTCACTAATTGTAGACTTGATACTTTATTATTTTCTTCACTCTTTCAGAGATACAGTGGCCACAGTTGCTTGCACCAAAATTGAGCCCTCTCGGCCAAGCACCATCTTTTACAAACTACCCCTCCCGCTACAATATTAACGGTTTGGCAGTGTTGCCATTTCTCAAACATAAAAATGAGTTACTAAAATCTTTAAAACCCTACACTCGACCGTCCTGACGACGTGTATGCCCTCATACACGCCTCATGTGGTAACTAAATACTCTACACTCTTGGCTGAGAGGACTAATGATGACAAAAAAAATATTTATAAATAAATTCTTTTACAGCAATTAGACTACATCCTTATAACAATTTAAAGCTTATCAATTCAGAAACAAACAAAAAAAAGATAAAAACAAACGAAAA
The DNA here is from genome assembly GCA_963082995.1 of Noctua comes. Taxonomy (NCBI): domain Eukaryota; kingdom Metazoa; phylum Arthropoda; class Insecta; order Lepidoptera; family Noctuidae; genus Noctua; species Noctua comes. The sequence continues at coordinate 1,905,198 of OY720293.1, forward strand.
CTTAACAACTAAGCTGGTAATTACTTTGTTACAACAGTTATCATTACTCTACAAACATTATTAAATTAGATTCAACGAAAATAATACATTTATGAAGTCCATAGTACTAACAAAGGTTTAGTTATACAACCATAATATGTACTATCAGTAATTTTCCACAATAAAAAAAAATGAATTTCAACAATTTTGCCAAGCCAATCAATTCTGGCCAAAAACATCTATATCTAAATGACTAGTTTATTCTCGGATTTATAAACTATTATCGATCATTCAGAACGTTTGAATTTTTCTTATGCTACTGCGAACCAATCAATTCTCGCTAATGAACTTGCGAACCAATCAATTCTCGCTAATGAACTTGCGAACCAATCAATTCTCGCTAATGAACTTGCGAACCAATCAATTCTCGCTAATGAACTTGCGTATTCAATACTCAATTCTTTGTTGCTCAATATTCTTAGGTTGCGAACCAATCACTTCTCACACCTGATCAGAGACTCTGAAACCCTGGGCAAACCAATCAATTCTTGTCCAGTTGTGTAATAACCGATGACGTGAACCAATCAATTCTCACGTTCGGTCTGAAACAACAATATTAAACATTCTGTAATAATTGTCCTGTAGAATCGAACACTTATGATCACTATGCATCACTAAGTTCGTTATCATTACTAGATTCGCTAGAATCAGATTCATTTAGTTGTAACGCAGCTACATGCACCCACGGTAGCATTCGATCAGCCGCTACAGTGGTAGTGCGTTTATTTTTACTATTACTAAAACCGGGAATAGACGCTATCTTATATCTATCTTGACCTAAAACTTTAGTGACTCTGTATGGTCCCATATATGATGGTAGAAGTTTCTTACTCTTCCCATCATTATTAAAAGTAACTTTAGTTATTTTTACTAAATCGCCCGTATTGTATATCTTAGCAGGGCGTCTGTTCTGATCGTAACGTAGCTTCTGCTTTGCTTGTTCCGTGTCTATTCTCTCTTTAACTTGATTTCGAATAGTGGTCACATCTATATTTTCTCTAGTAAGGTTTGTTATCTCATTTAAATTAGGATTGATTTCACTGTTCATGGACGTTCCGAACATGACTTCAGACGGTCTCCTACCGGTCGTCTTTTGGACAGTGTTATTCAGCCCCCATTGTATTTTCCCTAACTGGTTGTCCCAATCCCTCATCATGTCTCAGGTTTAGCGATTTCAATGAATTTAAGATTGTCCGGTTATATCGTTCTACCTGGCCGTTTGATTTGGGACTCGCGACAGCATTCAAGATGTGTTTTATGCCTTTATCATAACAGTATCTTTTAAATAAGTTAGACGTGAAGCAACTGCCACGATCACTGATCAAACGGTCAGGCATTCTAAATGTATAGAATATGTGATCCAGGGCACAAATTACATTTTGTGTATTAGTGTTTCGGACCGACTTAATAAACACAAACTTAGTAAACGAGTCTACCACTACTAGAAGGTAAGAGTATCCTCGTTTAGATCTGACAAAGGGGCCCAGGTGGTCAACATGCAGGGTGTGAAACGGTGACTCTACTTTTTCGATTGGATGTAATAAGCCTTCGTTCGTACACGTGGACTTTTTGGCATAAGCACAATCGATACAGGCGGAAACATACTTTTTGATAAACCGTGACATTTTTGGAAACCAATATTTACTTTTAATCCGTTCTAAAGTTTTTTTCTAATCCTAGATGACCAATATCGTCGTGATTCATCCTACATATTTGCCACCTCGCCCCCTTCGGGACTACCCAGCGAACATTATCCTTATCGCGGTTAACATACCTATATAACTATTTATCTCGAACCACATAATTATCTTTGATATATTGGAGATTCTTGGGGTCTAAATCCTTTTCTAAAATTTGTTTAACACGTTCCAACTCAGAGTGAAGCTGAAGGGTATGTAACCAGTCTTCGCTACTTATAACCATTACTTGAGGACACAGACGTATGACGTATCCGTTAAAAACGTACCAGTAAAACGGACTCCCATGTGTGAACGGGCCGTAAGTCGTCAATCGTAACCTTATCACTTGTTGGTTCTTCCATACATACTTCGTATGCAAGTTGTACCAATTCATTTTGTTTTGCCGGTAAAATTGGCGGGACCCCGACCGGTGGTGATAGCCGTTCTTGAATAATCTATTACAATAAAACAATTAAATATTTAGGTACAAAATGAAAACAATACAATGTTATTTGCGAAAACCGTTATTAAAGAAAATCACATTAGTTTCGTTAAGAAGGTACTTTGTTTGAAACTAAACCTCACGAGTTTGGTTGTTTGCTAGTTGAACTAATAATCTCCCACGTGTCATTGCGACTGATACTCGTACGAAAATTGTAACAAAAAAACTTAAAAAACTGAAAAGCATAAAACAAGCACATTTTAAATTAAACTAAAGTCGGAAGCAGACTTTTGTTTAATTTAAAATGTGTTTGTTTTAGGCTTTTTTTTTTTTTTTTTAACGTGGTAAAATCATCAAATAAGTCCTCCCACCCAGGGCAGAGCGGGAGGGACTGTCAGACTTGTACTGACTAAAATCCACGGTGTCCTTCAGTAGCCCTTTATGTTCCAGGGTCACGGTAATTCTATGAGTCCCGCGACCCCGGCAGGCTTTGGCCCTCTAGAGGGGGGCCCCGTCATTATGCTGACACTCTTTGAGGCGCGCGTGGAACAAATGGCATAAAACTGAACACGAAATAGAACACCATTTGTGAATATTGGTTCACTAACCTGTGGTAAGAGCGGCAACTACGCGGTCCTGTAGCGACTTGATATTTGGGCTAATGTTCAGTAGAAACAATTACACTAAATCACAGACTATTCACCAAACAATCAGGCACCTCTCATCCGCTGGTTATTTTTTAATGAAATTATTAATCACTATCTGGATCACTGTTCAATCGCTTAGATAAGTACCTACGTCACTAAATTTTCTCTCTCGATATGTCCGTATAGCCAAAGCGGCATTTCTGTGACACTCCCCGTAAATTAAAACCATGTCGGTGTATTCCGAAGCTGTGTAGTTGTAACGAAGCATGATTATTACCTACAAACAAAACAAAAAAACACGAAAACACAATAAAAACTAAGAGTCTAATCTCGCACAATTCACTTAACTACTTAACTCGATACCTATTAAAATGTTACGTGTCCTGTCACTAAAATAAAGCGCCCAATTCGCACTTATGATAACTAACAAATCACAAACACGCGAACGCGGGCGCCGGGTACTTCAAAGGAGGCGCGGCGAGGCGGGCAAAGAAAGTGCGTCCTGCGGTACTCATGCGCTTACGAAGCGATGACGCGTTGGTCGTCACAGGATTGCAATGACACACTGACCGTGACCTACATTTGTAGTTTCAAGTTTCGACAAGAAAGTGAAGTACAAACAAACCAAATTACATTTATCTCTTTCGCACTTACTAAAACAGTGCATAGTTCAACTTCCGCATGCGTTATTTTCTTATCTAACTCTGAGGATACCCTTTATGACTCTTATTGGCCTAGTTTAAGGTATAATTTGCAGTAAATCAAATTTAAAAACGAATTTGGCGAAAGTTTTTAAATAGAGAGTTGGCAACGTGTCTTTAATGATTTGATGTTTTACCGATGCGGGGGTCGTTAACCTGTTAGTGCTTTCTTAAGAGTCCTATTACATTTTTTACGGAAATTCATGATCTTTGACGCTGTAATTTTCAGCAGCAGTAAGATATTTTAATTATTTGATCATGAATGACGATAGTGCCATTCTCTTTCTTGTAAGTTAGAATTACACATTTTCATTTTTCTTTTCGTGTAATTTACCATAAATATTTTACGAACTCAGTTTGCAAGAAAAACCGTCGTCGATGGAACTTTGACGGTCAAATTCACATTGTTACATTCAATTCTTTTAAAAGCTAAAATTCTTAAAAGATAAATTGAATGTTTTACTTGTTTATTGGAATTTTAGAATTTCTTTAAAATGACACCCATGACGATAAAACCGAAAATTTTCGTCGGCGCCATCTTGGATTTTCATTATGACCTCAGTTTCGTTATCAGCGACCTCGAAAACCATGAAAATGACACCCATGACGATAAAACCGAAAATTTTCGTCGGCGCCATCTTGGATTTTCATTTTGACCTCAGTTTCGTTATCAGCGACCTCGAAAACCATGAAAATGATACCCATGACGATAAAACTGAAAATTTTCGTCGCCGCCATCGTGGATTTTCATTTTGACCTCAGTTTCGTTATCAGCGTCCTCGAAAACCATGAAAATGACACCCATGACGATAAAACCGAAAATTTTCGTCGACGCCATCTTGGATATTCATTTTAACCTCATTATCGTTATCAGCGACCTCGAAAACCATGAAAATGACACCCATGACGATAAAACCGAAAATTTTCGTCGGCGCCATCTTGGATTTTCATTTTGACCTAATTTTAGTTATCAGTGACCCCAAAAACCACGAAAATGACACCCATGATAACAAAACCGAAAAAAAAGTAAAGCATAAAAATATACAAGGTGTTGCTTTGCATCCTCGTCAAAATTCAGGAGGTTGTCTTAAAAGACGTAAATAATCAATATAAATTACGGAACCTGGTCAATAATAATAAACGCTGTTTTTTTTTGTTGTTTAAATTTGACACTAATTCAGAATGAAGCTCTTCGCAAAAGAGGAGAATCACCCGTCGCCTTTCATGGTGCGAGGCACCGCCCACTTACACCTACGACACACAAAAATGCGGATACGCACGTGCGCGCTTTATACCTACAGTGACCGAATGGCAATGATTTATCCTAGTTCGAACTCGAAAATCACTTTCGTTATTGTCATAAATTTCGCTTAATAATTAATTCATTTTTAAGTATCATAAGAATGCGGAAATCTTACTAATAAAAGTAGTACTAGTGCCCCAAAGAAAAGTTCACTGACCTACTGTAAGTACGGTGGTTATCAGCTGATTAACAAAATGTTAGTTTTGTTATGGCGTTTTATTGCAATTCTGCTGAATGAACAATCCTAAAATTGGTAATCTTAGATTTTAATAATAAAAACATGTAACAATCCTACTACCTACCGGTAAGATTTAGGTAAGTATAACCTGAGGCGCACAGCTGTTTGTTGGCTATGTTGCTACTTGCTGCATAGATCAGCGCGCGCGCTCGTATTTACCTAAATGCGCCGAGTACGCATTGTAGGTAAACACAGCCCAAGGTTTTCGTACCGTTATGATTTTGTTTTTAGTTGTGGATTGAATTTGGAAATTGAAATTGGTTGATTTTAAATTTTCCTTCCTACTTAACGGGCTTAGGACCGGCAAAAACACCTTAGACCGATCTACTAAATCTAAAATGTGCTAGTTATGTAGGCATGTGGCGGTAATTTTGTTTGATAGGTATTATTGGCGTAGTTAAAAATTTGAAATCAACTTATTTACACTAATAAAATTGATTTAGCTAACGTATTTACAAATGATTGTCTATGTACAAATAAATAAATTACCTACTTAGGTTACCTGGAGGTATTGTTCAAAGTTTCCACCACCACACTCTAGGCACAGTCTAGCACGACGTCGCTGATTATCTTTCAGTTTACGCAACACTAACACATTCGTTTTTAAAGTGTCGAAAGCACTGATCACTCTTGCACGTAATTCTGTTACACTTGTGACTTCCTCCGTGTACACTAACCTTTTAACGTCTCCCCACAAATAAAAGTCCAGGGGCGTCAGGTCCGGAGAACGCGGTGGCCAGGCCACAGGTCCACCGCGGCCGATCCACTGGTTGCCAAACCTTTCATTCAAGTACTCGCGTACTTGCCGAAGGCGACAGGCAGGGCTTCGCTGCCGCGAGCTTGAGCATGCCTTGGAACGTCAAACTGCCGATGATCTCGCAGTCTCTGCGTAGCAGCCAGCATAAGGCTCTGTGATGGGGGTTCCCGATTGGGAAACAGTTCCGCGAACAGCTGGATGGCTCGACGTAGGCTGTCTCCGCTGATGGCATACAAGCGGACCATTTCCACCAACTCAACATTGGAGTAATTGTCCGTCATCTTGCACTACATACGAGTACACGGGGAGCGTAATTTGCATGCACATGCACACGGCTCGCCGGTTTTTATTGCACTGACCGCGGGGCCGGGGTGCGGTTGGGCGGAGTTTAGGGAATACGAAATTATTGAATGAACGTTTGCGTTTGTTTGTGTGTGAGAATTGGCGGTTTAGGGCTAGTATTAGACAGGTCGCGTTTTAATACGGGTGGTGTTACACTTACTATTTCCGATAATAAGAAAAAAAATACCTACTCATTTTATTATTGATTCGGGTCGACAATCATTAGTATAGTGACCTCCTTGAATTTGACGAGGATGCAAAGCAACACCTTGTAGAAAACCGAATGGTGCGTGGCGTGTAGTTTTGAATCATACCCGTATTCATGATCTTAGTGTCTGTGAGATTTTAAATTTAACTAATTCACAAAAATAAATAAGTATACCTACATAATTTAAATTATACACGGTTACTTTTAGGTCGTTCTGGAACCGAAAGCCATAAACTCGATCATCGAACTCGAAACGATTGGGACTATTTTTTTTTAAAAGTAAGAATAAAAAAAATCGCGAAAAATTAAATTTAATGTTTTTTTGTGAAATAATGAGAACTCGAAGTAATGCTTCTTTGCGGTAAATGCATATGTGTGTGTAAAACGTAAACACGATCGGCAACACATACGAACGGTACCCATTGAAAAATCCATTCATCGATCAGACAGTATGATCCGTAAGCCACGCCCCCACCCCACGCTCTAGACTCTAGCCGACCGGGCGCCCGCCCGCCCTTCCTTCCTTCTTAGTATTGTCACGCGTTTCGCTGTATTAGGTCATTCCCGCGCAACCTAATCTCGAGCTAATAATGATAACCATCAGGTTAGATTCAGCGTGAATGTTTGGGCAGGCATTATTAACGACCAAATAATAGGGCCTATTTTTATTGAAGGTCACCTGACTGGTGGGTCTTATTTAGAGATGCTGCAAACTGTGATACCGCTGTTGCTAGAGGATGTGCCTCTGGCATATTTACGCGGTATGTTCTACCAGCATGATGGATGCCCTGCCCATTTTGCTACTTCAGTGCGTGCGTACCTAAATAGTGAGTTTGGTGAGCAGTGGATAGGTCGTGGTGGCCCTGTGGCTTGGCCCGCAAGGAGCCCTGACTTAACACCCTTGGATTTTTATTTGTGGTCCGAAATTAAAAGGCTAGTTTATTTCGAGGAGCGTACTACTCGAGATGAGTTACGAAGTGCGATAGTGGACGCATTTAATATTGTGAAAAGTGACAGAGACACGTTAGGAAAATTAAAAGACAATTTAATTAAACGTGCCCGTCATAGACGGGCACGTTTAATTAAATTGTCTGTATCGAGCGAAGTGGACTCCATTTTGAGCAGTTGCTTCGATACAGGGAAGTGTAATTATCTAATTTATGTTCTTAGCCTTAGTTAGTTTCATGTTGATTATGTTTGTAGATAGCTCCAATTTTTAAATACGCCTGCGCCTACAATACTTTTTCTTGAGAATAAAAGAATACTTACAAAGTAAGTAGGTACATAGTTAGACGTAAAATGTATTACTGACGCGACGGTCCTAAGCCCGTAGAAAGTATGAAGGAAAAATTAGAGTTATTTAACTGTTATGTACGTAAACATAAATGCAATTTAGATCGAACAATGGTCATGAATGCAGAATCAAACGATTTATTATTGTCACGGGTAGGTACCTACTACCTAGGTATCTGCAGTAGCAACAACGTGGTTGTTACTGACGTCGTGTAGGTAGGTATGTAAGTATCTATCTAATTAGTTCATCCGCTAAAACATAAGATCCGCCGCGTTAGATAGGTACATAAACAAATAAAATAAAATACATACGCGATAGATAAGTTGGTTCGCAAATAAAAATACGAAAAGCGAATTCAGACTTTATTTCTTAACTGCAAACGGTGAAAATTAGAAATTTTACCAAACTAGGTATCTAAAAGTAATGTTTACTAAAAAATATTCTGAGAAACCGATTGTCTCGTGTCCGACCTGACTGTTACAAAGATGCACAACCGAATTACACGGTTAACGTTATGAAAATAAGGTCTTAATTCCAACCTAATACTTCCAATACCTCCTGATACCTGCAACTAATAATGAACTCTATTCGACAGACGAAACGATTCGTTTTTCTGTGCGAACTGCCTGCCTTTGTAGCATTGCCGCAAAAGAAATGTTAAAAGCAGTATTATTTTATGAATCACAATATTATGGTAGGTAGGTTCATTGGTCGACAGGTCGACTCTCGATTCAAGGCCTAACTCCCAAGCGTACTGTCGTCGTGTCGGTGTCTAGTTGAATAGGTACGAGTACCAACTAGTGATTTCGTGATGCGAGAGTGGTGAATTAAATGCCAATTAATTTCTCTCGTTAACGAAGAGATGTGATAGTGGTAAACACGTGCTTCTGATACGAACGAGAGATGATGTAGGTAAATGAACTTACACCAACCTAAATCGTACCTGAAACCTACCTACTTGCAGTCGGATATCAAATTCGTCCAACGTCCATTGACCTCACTCACAGCTGTGCCGCGCTACGTCATTATCCAGCGGATCGCGTACGATATTGCGTTTATGAATGAAATAGTGGAAGTCCCTACTAAGATTTAACTCGAATGACAGAAAAAAAGTGATAATTTTCTAACTTCTATAATAGATGTCTTAAAAAAAAAATAACATTGCCAATAGTAACTATTACTCGAGTGGAGTTACTGTGTTTCGGCTCCAGAACGATGTAAAAGTAATCGTGTATATACTTAATTTAAAAAAAAATGTTTTTATATTGTTTAATTATCGTTTTATTTAATCGATTACTCAATTGATTAAAATATATCATTAGTTATTTAATTCTTTGATACCTGGCAACTTTTTTTGAAAACCAATCAAACCACAGACTACTTTGAATCAAACGGATGTCGACGTAAAGTTTAACTATTAATTAACTTTAACTTTATTCCCAGGGTGAAAGAAATTGTATAAAAAATACCCTGTACACAAAAAAATTAATAATATTTTTAGGTCATTATTCCAATCAGGCACACGATACCACAAAAGGGACCTGCTCCGTAACAATCTCCTTTTGTACTGGATTCATATATTTAAAATATGGAGCTAGCGATTTCAAAAATAGTAAATCTTCATCCTCAACTTCTTTTTCTTTCTCCTTAAACGCTTTAATTTTATCATCTTCGATTTGGATCATTCGACGCTGATATTCGGTTAAAGATTGATTTTCTTTGCGTTTTCTTTTTTGGGATACAGTTTGTAATCCACTATCCAAAGCTTCAGTTGACAAAGCACTCGTGCTCTGTGTAATTGTACTGCGCGCACTGGTAGACAGTGGTTCGTCATCAGAAGATACAACAGCCTCGGATCTTCATCACCCTCCCCCCCGGATCTCGAACGAGTTTAGACGTGTCCACTTTGTCAAAATTTTTATTTAAAATACAAATTCATTTACGAAAATAAACAGTGAAATATTAACATAAGTACTAGGCGCGCATTACACTGACGGAGTTTGCAATTGAACAGAATTCGGGAAAAAAATTGGGAAAATTCTATATTCCTGGCTCAAAAACCAACTTAGGTCATTACGCCGCTGTGCCAAGACTTTGTAGAGAATATAACACAATAGCTAAGACCACCAATCTTGACATCTGTCAATCTCTCTCTAATTATAAAAAATGCCTCAAAGATTTATCTATTTGTTAATTAATATTTTAATTTTTATTTTATTTTATTTTTCCATTTTTTTTTTTACCAATGTGTTTCGATTTTATAAATTGCTACTTTGACTTTGTTAACTTTAATTTTATTTTAATTTTATTACCAATTGTTTTGATTTTTTAATTGCTACTATGACTTTATTATTTTTAATTTTATGTTTCCAATTTAATGTTATTACCATAATAAGTTTTGATTTTATTTTTCAAATGCTACTATATCTTTGTTAGCTTAGTTATACATTTTATTAAGCATGCTGTGGTCTCCTGTAAGTGAAGGAGTACACCTACGTGATACTTTGTCGTCGATTATTTATTTCGTGTTTGTGTACATCCTTTGTTGGAGATCCTAAACAAATAAATAAATAAATAAATAAATAAACAGTGACGCGGCCCGAGCAGGACAGCGACAGTCGACGCACGCAACAAGCATCCTTCACTGCGTACGCGCTTCGTACGGCACACAGCGGCACCTCACAACTACAGGCGCGTTGATGCTTGGCACAGTTCATAAGTGACAGCGATTTGCGGGTAATTATTTCTCCGTAGCTTAAGGTGTAGCATTATCGTAGTAACATAATTGTAATTACTGACGTACAATATAAATACCTCCAAAAGCTAGAATTAAATACAATGAATGTTCGACGTACCCCACCGAAAAGTAATACTAAGCTTATCTCCCCCACTCATTTTGGGTCGGATCCTGCACTCTATACACCTGAAAGTCAGCAGCAAATAGATTTTAACATTACAAAGCGAACCAAACGCCGGCTAAATGATCCGTCAAGCACAGCAGATATCTCACTGTCCGACTTATTGACCAAAATGGACGATATCAAGAAGCAGCAAGACATTAAATTTGCTACCTTGGAGCTATCTCTGAAGGAGCTAACAAACCAAAACGCTGAAATAAATAAATCAATGGTGTTGTTGTCCGAGAAATACGATGACGTTCTTAGTGACTTGAGAACTCTTCAACAGAAAACTGTTCATTAAAGAGCCATATAAAGACTTTGGATGCAAAAGTTGAAATTTTTGAAAAAAACGCACGGTCGACCATGATCGAGTTAAGAAATGTCCCAGTCCCTGTATCTGAGAACAAAGAACAGCTAGTTGAGATAGCAAAAAAGATTGGAAATGTTATTAATGTTCCAATCCAAGACTCCGATATTCGAGATATATCTCGTTTAAAGCTGAAAAACAAACCCATAGGCCCTATAATCGTAGACTTCACATCAACCATAAAGAGAGAACAGTTTATAAAGGCTACGGGGTCATATAATAAGACAAATCGGGAAAAACGTTTGAGTACTAGTAATCTGAATATAGTTGGACCAGCAAAGCCAATATACGTCGCTGAATCTCTGACTGCTTCAATCAGACGTCTGCACTACATAACTAGATTATTTGCTAAAAAGCATAATTACGAGTACGTCTGGACGTCGTTTGGCAAGGTCTTTCTGAAACAAAAGGAAGGGCAACCCCGTCTACGCGTTTATTGCGAAGAAGATCTTCTAAACATGGAAAGAAATATTTGACTAGTCTTCTTCTCTGAACGGCTGGTATACATTCCAACTGCATGCATTATTTTTTACATAACTTATTTATTAAGCACCTACCACTACACTGTTCACATACGCCGCATACACAACAATAAAACAATAAATCTCACATTACAACTGATTAATATTACTCTACGCCTTAGTTTATCAAAATATATAAGATTTTAAACTATCATGGTCACTAACATTTCTATTAATACTGACGGGATATTTACCATGTTTACTGTTTGTTATGAGTTCCCGATATTTCGGCGCTGTTGTTATCAAAATATACTCACATAACACATTCACACCTCAAAAGTGTCACACAGTCTCTAAAATATTATGTCGTAGCTAATACCGGTATTGATACTTTTCTCAACCATTTAACAAGGTTGGAATTCGTATGTAATAATATAGTTTTACATAAAAATATATCAGCACATAATACTATTCCCAAATTAACCCTCAAGTATGATTCTGCTAAATTGTTACTTGGACGAAATTCAACGAGTTAACACAATTACAAAGTGAAATAGACTCTTTTAATGTTGCTGATTTTGTCATCTGTGATGCGGAGGACTGCCCGGGTCTATTACCAAACTCCAATAGATGTCTTAAAATGTTTCAACAAAATATTCGGAGTGTTAAATGTAACCTACCTGGATTATTACCGATAATAGCCAGAACTGCGGTGGACTGGGATTGCATTGTTTTGACGGAGTGCTGGTTGTCATCAACTGTGTTCTTACCCTCCTTGGATGGATATGACAGTTTTGCCACCACTAACAACCTTACGCAGAATGAAGGTGTTGTTGTGTACTACAAGAACAATCTGTTTATCTCAATTGAGGAACCTGTAATTGAGGATGCAAACTGTCTTGTTATTACCCTAAATAAGGATACAGTAGCCCTGGCTATTTATAGGCCACCCGGGTACAGAAATATTGATAACTTTTTGCAATATCTTAATCAGGTACTATTAAAATATTCGTTTATGCAAAATGTCATATTATTGGGGGACATTAATATTAACATTGCCGAGCAGAGTGCGGACAGCTACCATTCTGCATATCTAGGTATGATGGCATTCCACGGTATGATGCCTGCATACACATCTCCTACGCACAATAAAACATGTTTGGATCACACGTTCTTAAAGACCAAACTAACGGCTCGTTGTCTTATACTCCAAACAGCAATTACAGATCATAATAGCGTTGCTTTGTACATAGCTAGTCTTCCTAAACAAAAACCTGCCAAAATTATAAATTACTTAGATCACAATTCTCTAAATGCGGAACTTAAAAGTGTTGAGTTTAGTCCACTATACACGATTAAAAACGCCAACGAGGCTGCTAATTTCTTCCACAACATTCTATATAGAGCTATCAAAAACAACACTAAAGAAGTCAAAATATCAAACAAGAAAAAAATTCTAAAACCGTGGATAACCCCAGGCATTCTGAAGTGCATTAGAAACCGCGATAATCTATATAAAAAAGTAAAGAAACACCCAGACAGACAATGAGATACATAAAACTACATACAAACGGTACCGAAATTTTGTACGTCTTTATTAAAAAAACTTAAAAGAGAATATGAGAAGCTACAATTCCGAAACGCAGGGAAAAATAGTAAAAAAATTTGGAAAATAGTTAAAGAGATTACATACTTAACTAAACCTAAAGACAGCCCGATTGAACTTATTAGCAACAATGACCCCCTAAATTCAGCGACCAACGTTAATCAATACTTTGCAAATGTTGGTAAAAAGCTAGCAGAAAAAATCATTAAGAATAATCTACAAACGGGACCCATCACCCCTGATTCGTGTAGCCATTCTTTTTGTCTGCTCCCAACGGACGAAGATGAGGTTAGGTCTTTAATAATAGGGTTAAAGAGTGATTGTTCGGTGGGCCTTGATTTGGTATCTAGTGACATCTTGAAATCTAATATGGATATTCTAACAATACCTATAACATACATCTGTAATTTGTCGCTCACAACCGGGATATTTCCAAAGATCTATAAGAAGTCAAGGGTTCACCCGATACATAAGAATGGCGACAGAGACTGTGTCAATAATTATAGGCCAATTTCAATTCTCCCTACCCTATCAAAAATTTTAGAGCGCATCATTAACAAAAGACTTGTTAACTACTTGGAAAATAAAAATCTCCTCTCACAAGCACAATTTGGTTTCAGAGCCAAAAGATCCACCGCCGACGCTGTGTCAGAACTAACAAATTTTATAGTTAACAACATAGATTCGAAGAGGAAAACCATTGGAATATTCTTAGATTTAGCAAAGGCCTTTGACACAATCTCTGCCCCTATTATGTTAACAAAACTTGAAAGCATAGGTATCCGGGGTCTTCAGCTAAAACTTTTTAAAGATTACCTAACCGACAGAACACAATGTGTTAAAATATGTAACATAACTAGTGAAGAGGTCCCAGTGACTTTTGGAGTTCCACAGGGCAGTATTCTTGGACCGACGCTGTTCCTAGTCTATATAAATGACATATGTCAGTTAAAGTTTCCGGACTCGAAAATTGTTGCGTTTGCTGATGATACGGCTTTACTTTTCAGTGGTAACTCCTGGCATGAAGTTTTTGTCAAAGCTCAGATAGGCATGAATACTGTGATCAGTTGGTTAAATAAGAATTTACTTACATTAAATGTAGAAAAAACGACTTTCATCACGTTTTCCATCCAAACTAATGACAAACCAGATCCATCTTTGAGTATTGTCTCCCATTCGTGCCCAAATGCAAATGACACAAATTGTCAGTGTCCCAACCTTAAAAACACTGAAACCACGAAGTATTTAGGAGTAATTATTGATAGAAATCTTAAATTTCATGATCATATTAATCTCCTTTCAGCGAGAGTGCGTAGACTCATAGTAATATTTAAAGCCTTAAGAAACACTGCACCAAAATCTGTTTTAAAATCGGTCTACTATGCTCTCTGTCAGTCTCAGCTTGAATACTGTATCACCACATGGGGTGGCACATGTAAAACTCATTTCTTAAAAGTTGAGAGAGCACAAAGAGCACTCCTTAAGGTTGGTTTGTTTCTACCTTTTTATCACCCAACTACTGATCTCTACTCGAAATGGGAGGTACTTACTGTGAGGCAGCTATTCATCTTGAGAACGGTTATGAAACAACATGCTCTAACAACTTTTGAACCAGAAAAAATCAGAAACAAACGTAGAAAACATGCAGTCTGTTCTTCATCGTCACTCAAAACTAAGTTTGCGCGTCGGTTTTTCTGCTACCAGGGTTCAAATCTATACAATAAGGTAAATCGAGCCTTAACGGTATATCCCTTGCCAAAAACTAAATGTAAGTCTTTGGTTTCGGACTGGTTAAAAAAGTTGGATTATAATTTTACAGAAAGTCTACTTCAGTCAAATTAAATTAGTTCGATATAAGTTTATAACTTGCACCAAAACCCTTTCACGCACACATCTGCACACTTCACCTGACACTCAACACTACACACTAACATTATACACTCTCATAGACACACACATACACACAGACACAGGCGCTCTGATTAAGTTTTTATTTATAGTTCCTTTTTAACTTCTACCCCCAAAATTGTTATGTTTTTATAAGTTTATAAGTTTTTAGTCTTAAATCTCCTTATCTGTAACATTGGTTTGTGATATCATATTTTTTAAAACTGCTGTTCTTCCGTGGGGTGGGGACCTGGTGATTTGTAATACAGGCATTTTACGCCTAACTCAGACACCAGCTCCTCACATTGCTAAAAAGACAAATAATATGTGAAACCTAGAATAAGCTTGTTATTGTGAGGAGAAATAAAGAACTTATTATTATTATTATCTATTAGACATTGCAGTAGAATTCTCTTCATCAGGCAACTGAAGATTCTGCTCTGATCTTGAAGTGGATAGTAGGCTGGCATCACTACTACACACTATACACTACACATATACTACACACTATTTCCAGTTTCTTGATAAACACTACTACCTTCGGTTAGTCGAGGCATTGAAACATCCTTCAAAAACAACATATGTTGGTAATAGGTCCACTTTCCTGAGTAATATTGTTCATTTGGGCTTCCTGGATCTCCAGTATGCTTAGTGCGAGTTTCATATTAAAAATCGAATATCGTGACGATTGTGTAAATTGAGTTTACGTCAAACGCCATCGACTATCGTTAACTTGCGAGTGTGAGATACTAATACTCGTACATGTAATCATGGACTTAGTACAACAAACAGGACTGAGTTCTGCCTAATTCGTAACACACAAAAATGAACCTTAAGTGTCACACCGTAGGTTTACTTCTGTTAAGCTATCGTAACCGAGGCAAGAGAGATAGCAATAAGGGAGTCCTTTGTTCCTTTCACTCAATTGCCAACAGATAAAAATGTTAAAGATGGTAGAAAATATTACACCGGCAGTCACCTCACACTACAAGCAAAATAAGTTACGTATAAATGTTTTTAGCTTTAAAATGAAATTTTAATAATGTTCTTTTAAAAGTTTACAGTCTATACGTAATACTAATTTATTTATTTTAAGTCAAATTAAATATTAGTATGATTGTTTGGAAGCTAATATATATTCATTATGGTAACACTGAAATCTGTCATCAATGGTGTTAATTTGACGTCTTATGTTGTTTTGAGAAAATTATAAGATTTATCTACGTGTTAAGCCTACCAACCAACCATCCACGAATCACGCATTCCACCGGAACTGACCCAATAACTCGAACGATTGCATCAGCCTCGCAACAGTCTGGCGACACAAAGTCTAGCGCCGAGTCAGCGCAACGTGACGTACACCGGCGACGGACGACGGGCACCGCGCTCCTAGGAGGTCTCACTTTTCGTTTCACACATCGAACGATTGTCACCATCACCCTATTTTTAGATCAAAATTGTAAAGTCCCAATAAACCTGTTTCAGTACATCGAGTTTTCTTGCAACCTGCCTGCTCGACCGACATAATTGGCGCAGTCGGTAGGATCCTCGAGAATCAACCTCAGGCACCTGGGCGCTGACGTGGCGGTCATAAAGACCGTTCGAGGACCCGAATCTACACGTCGTGACTTGCAGCAGGGGTATCCAGCCATCGATACGGCAAGAAAAACGGGATGCACTTCATGTGAGTACATTAAAATCTTTTTAGTGAATCGCTCACCCTAGTCCTTAAGTTCCCTGTACCCTGTAAACTTTTCCAAGATTTTCCATCCACGAGAATCACGGAGTGTTAGGTTAGAGAGTAGGAGTAGTAGTAGGTATAGTGCTCTAGATTTAAACAGAGAAATTAGCCCAGACTCTAGTATTAGGTCAGATAATCCACAGAATAGAATGGCAGACTTAGAAGGCATCTTTAAGGCTCTTCGTTTGGTGCCCGAGTTTGACGGTAATGTTAACGTGTTAACTAGGTTCATACAATTATGTGACGAGTTAGTGGACGAATTTGTAAAAAATGCAAGCCCGCCTAACAAACTTTCGGAAATTGCTCTTATCAACGGTATATTAAATAAGGTAACTGGTCCCGCGGCCCGATTGATCAATTCGAACGGCATCCCATCAGATTGGACGGGTATACACAAATCTCTCGTAAATAATTTCTCAGATCAGCGCGATGAGACGGCATTATATAATGATTTAGCGTTACTGAGTTTTACGAAAAGTGCCAGAACCTATTCAGCACGTTAATGACTTATGTCTCTTTACATGAGGAAGTTACGACTACTATCAATGCGAAAAGGGACCTATATAAAAAATTGACCTTGCAGACATTCGTGCGTGGGCTCAAGGACCCATTAGGTTCTCGGATTAGGTGTATGCGCCCTGAAAGCATTGAAAAGACGTTAGAGTTTGTTCATGAGGAACAAAACGTGCTGTACTTGCAGCAGCGTAGTAGCCAAGTCCCGGATAGGAAACCTACACCCCAAGCCGTGCCACCTAGACCTTTACCATCGGGTTTTAATATGGCGCAACCTAGGCCGTTCCCCTTTACTATGCCTGGACCCTCGAGGAGTCCATTCGGTCACCCAATGGCACCACAAGCACCCGTACTATGGCGACCTAATTTAAATAATCAAAACCAGCCCGGACCATCACGCACGCAGCAGATGTTTCGTGCTCCTCCTCCTAATTATAACCAAAATAACGCATTTAAATTTGTACCGCGTAATATCGTACCACAAGGTAACTTTCAACAACCTAGACCCATGAGTGGCGTCAGCAATTTTGTGCCTAGACTTTTGCCGCCCAGTAACGCAACAAAAGCGCATGACTGGACTAAATCTGGTAATTCCCCGGCTAATCACAATTTCGAAGGTAGGGAGATGAATTTCAATGATTGTTCCGCTTATTACGGTTACGGAGATTACGATACCGATAGCTATATGTTTTACGTACCTAACGAGTACTACGAAGGATATTATTACGCCGATCATGATCACATGTGCCACCCACAGCTTGAGGAAAGTAACGAAACGGTAAAAGATGAGCCATCTAAATCAGGTAGTCAACAGGAGGATTTTCAGAGCCCTCAGAAATTAGACAAACCAAAATAGAGGTCAACCTTTAAACACAACGCCAGCTGCCCTACTTGCAAATTAAAGGTCCCCCTCTAAAACTCTTAATAGACACGGGCGCTAACCAATCGTTCATTAGCCCTAACGCAGTGGAAGCTTATTTTAATAACGTACAGTTAAACTATGATCCCTTCGAAGTTTGTAATGTACACGCTGTGACACTTAGCGATTATTCGATAACGCTACCTTGTTTCTCTGAACTGATGATAAGGATTGCGTTACACTTTTTGTATATAACTTTCACGACTTTTTCGACGGATTGATAGGGTCAGATTTATTGGACAAATGGGAGGCCGCCATTGACTTTAAAATGAAGTCATTAGTAACAAAAAATGCGGTAAATCTTATACAGGTTTATGATTCACGGAACGCCAACCTATACGAAGATATCATACCCGCCGGTTCTTTAAAATTAGCGAAATTACCTATTAATATCCGAAACGGAGAAGTAATTATCCCGGAACAAATTATATCTAATTGTCATATCAGCGAGTGTCTAACTACTGTAAAAAACCAGAGGGGCATACTAGAAATTCATAATCCAAACCGTAGCGACGTTATTTTTTCCATGGACCGCCCAGTGTGTGCGCAGCTTTATAATACTGAGTACACGCGCACCGATCAAGCGCCTCAACGCGTAAAGGAAGTGCTATCGCGCTTACGTACGGATCATTTGAATGACGAGGAACGCGTTAACTTAGAGTTGCTATGCGCGCGCTATGCCGACGTATTTTATTTAGAAGGGGAGAAATTGACTTTCACCAATAAAATAAAACACTCAATTAAAACTAGTGACGAAATCCCTATATACACCAAAAGCTATAGGTACCCTTTTGTGCACAGACAGGAGGTACAAGATCAAATTAGTAAAATGTTGGATCAGCAAATTATTCAGCCATCAGAATCTGCATGGAGTTCTCCTATATGGGTTGTCCCTAAAAAGGCGGACGCTTCGGGTAAGACTAAATGGCGATTAGTAGTGGATTTTCGGAAGTTAAACGAGAAAACTTTGGACGATAAATACCCCATTCCAAATATTGCAGATATTTTGGACAAATTAGGTAATTGTAACTATTTTACGACTTTAGACTTAGCCAGCGGCTTCTACCAAGTGGAGATGAACCCTGCAGACATCCCCAAAACCGCGTTTACAGTAGAACATGGCCATTTCGAGTTTTTGAGAATGCCCATGGGTTTGAAGAATAGTCCATCTACCTTTCAACGCGTAATGGACAACGTTCTCAGAGACCTACAAAACACCATATGCCTAGTTTATTTGGATGACGTCATAGTCTTTTCTACGTCACTACAGGAACACATGGTCAATTTGGAAAAAGTATTCAATAGGTTACGTGAGTCCAATTTTAAAATTCAAATGGACAAGTCAGAGTTCCTCAAACTTGAGACAGCCTACCTGGGCCATGTCATTAGCAAAGATGGCATTAAGCCAAACCCCGACAAAATATCCGCAATAAAGAATTATCCACTTCCAAAAACTCCCACCGAGATTAAAAGGTTCCTGGGCCTTCTCGGTTACTATAGAAAATTCATACCCGATTTTGCGAAAGTGACAAAACCTATGACGCAATGCTTAAAAAAAGGCTCAAAAATTACGTTAGACCAAAATTACATTAGCTGTTTTGAGAAGTGTAAGACACTCTTAATGAATGACCCCATCTTACAATATCCTGATTTTTCTAAAGAATTTATCTTAACGACTGACGCGTCAAATTTAGCGATAGGAGCTGTCTTGTCTCAGGGGACCATAGGCACGGATAAGCCTATTGCTTACGCTTCTAGGACATTGAATAGTAGTGAGATCAACTATAGCACCATCCAGAAGGAGCTCCTTGCGATTGTGTGGGCCACCAAATATCTTAGACCATACTTATTTGGCAGAAAATTCAAAATCGTAACAGACCATAGGCCACTTCAATGGGTAATGAATATCAAAGAACCCAACTCGCGTCTTACTCGATGGCGACTAAAATTAAGTGAATTTACCTTTTCTGTAGTTTACAAGCAAGGAAAGTCCAATACTAACGCCGACGCATTATCCCGTATCGAGCTACATAATGAAGAGACTAGTTCCCTTATAGCCAACCCTACGGAAGGGCCATCCTCACTATTAAATGATTCAAAGACATAGACAGATGATACAGTTCACACTGACGCCGAAAATCCAATATTAAAAGTTCCTGTTACTGATTTCCCACTTAACAAGTACCATAAGCAAATTATTTTCACATTGGTCGATGACGTAAGAAGCCGCCCTACAGTTTCAAAACCGTTTGAGTCACACGTTAAAACACATATTCAGATTTCTAAGAGTAATCTCTAAGAGGATGTCATAAGCGCTGTGAAAGAGTATATTAACCCCAAGGTAAAGACCGGTATTCTCATTAATCCCCCATTAGCCATGTACGAAATTATTCCCATCATTCAGAATAAATTTAAAAGTTCATCAATGGATCTAGTCTTAACAAAAATAGAGTTAGAAAATGTCAAGGATTATTTAAAACAACAGGAGATAATTCGCAAGTACCACGAGGGTAAAACCAATCACCGTGGAATTAATGAGTGTTACATGTCTTTGTCTAATAAATTTTACTGGCCAAAAATGAAAGAACATCGTACCAAAATGCAAAGAGTTTTCGAGATGATCAATGGTTCATCTCTGCACGATCGCACACGGATTATCGAAAATATCAACGAAGATAGGGAACCCGAAGAAGAATATTCTACAGATCAGCAGATATTTGTACGGAACCCAATGGCCAGCCGCCAAAAACTGGCCCCTAGATTCACTCGCGACACGGTTCTAGCCAACTTACCGATCCACATTTACACCAAAAGGAAACGTGGTCCCATAGCCAAGTCTCGCCTGAAACGCGTCCCTAATAGCAATCGATTGTTACAGGATTACCCTCCTGGCCCTGGGCCTGACGCAAGCGGAAGAAATCACGCTTAGTAGTCTGAACAATGGACCGGGCATCTTACCTTTCATGCTAGGAAAGACAAAGATTATCTCCCATTATCACTCGTTTGTTCAACCGGTTAACTTAGACATTATTCGTAGCAATATAAACTTAGTAAGGAAACAATTAGATAACATTTCACCCGAATTCCATAATAAAACGCTCTCTTTATATCAACCACATATCGAACATCTTCATAACAAGATCACGGAGCTGTCCGACCAGTTAGAGTTGTTCCGGTCTAACCGCGTCAAGAGAGGCCTTATTGATGGACTAGGCTCAGTTGTTAAGAGTATTTCCGGAAATCTGGATTATACAGACGCTATCCGGTACGATAGCGCAATTAAAACTCTGCAGGAAAATGAAAATAAAATGGTCACAGAATTAAATAATCGAGTTAGTTTAAATAAACACTGGATGTCTGAAAATTCCAAAATTTTCAGCAAAATACTCCAGAATCAGAACAAAATCAAGGAAACGGTAGGCGAGATTATGATTAGCGATTTACGTCAGGAAAAAGACATAGTTAAGTATGCCCATCTGGCTCAATATATAATAATGCTAGCGGATAACATCGAATCATTATCCAACGAAATTCATAAATTAGAAAACTTATTAGCCTTCATACGTGCCAAGAGCACACATTTCCTTATGTTTAGAATAGATACATTTAAAAGAATGAAAGAACAATTAAATGCCCTCTATGGTAGAGAACATATACTAAATATTAGTTTTAGGGAATATTTTGACATAGTTAAGTTAGGCTACTATTATAATAGTCAAAATTTAGTATTGGTGTTCAAGTTCCCGGTTGTTCTTCCCCACACCTATAACCTTTACAAATTGTCCTCAGTTCCTAACCAAGATGACAAAGTACTAATTCCATCCTATCCCTTCCTAGCGATTCATGATAAAGATTTTATGTACATAGAGGCAGAATGCCCGAAGTCGAGCCAATACTATCTCTGCGAGGACAGCATCAATCAACACTACAAGAGTCAAGGCGACTGCATTCACCATCTCATTTCTACCCAGCAAGTCGACAAGTCCTGCCAATTCACCGTAGCCAAATTAAAAACTGAAGCCGTGGAAGCCCTCGACGACCGACACTACGTGGCGAGCTTTCCTGCACCCACAAACATTCGCTTGTCCTGCACCGACACCCAATACACCACAGCGCAAGGAAGTTACCTCATCACAATCCCGAAAGGCTGCGAGGTGCAAACCCCAGGCCTAACCCTGGCAAACAAGGATGACCGATTAAAAGGGCAGGTACTGAAAATCATGAACATCCCACTCAGCAATGGAACCAATTACAACATTGAAGCTAGAAAATTAACACTCAACTCCATCAACCTTCACGGCCTCCATACTGCAAGCAAGGAAATAACCATGGAATCGCCATTGACCCTGAACTCATCTGACATCCATAGAGTGTACTACATTATCACACCGCTCTACCTAGTACTGTTAGGTACAGGCGTACTGGGAGTTGCGTTCATATTACGAAGATACATGAGACGACGCACTCTGGAGACAACACCAGAACAAACAGACCGCGAAATAAACCATGGGGATATATACACCGAGATTAACAACCACACCCCAAGTGCTCAACCAAGATTATCAGCGCTATTCTCGACCCTATCTTCTAATAGTCGCTGAACTTCGGGAGGGAGATGTTAAGCCTACCAACCAACCATCCACGAATCACGCATTCCACCGGAACTGACCCAATAACTCGAACGATTGCATCAGCCTCGCAACAGTCTGGCGACACAAAGTCTAGCGCCGAGTCAGCGCAACGTGACGTACACCGGCGGCGGACGACGGGCACCGCGCTCCTAGGAGGTCTCACTTTTCGTTTCACACATCGAACGATTGTCACCATCACCCTATTTTTAGATCAAAATTGTAAAGTCCCAATAAACCTGTTTCAGTACATCGAGTTTTCTTGCAACCTGCCTGCTCGACCGACATAATTGGTTCATTGGTCGACAGGTCGACTCTCGATTCAAGGCCTAACTCCCAAGCGTACTGTCGTCGTGTCGGTGTCTAGTTGAATAGGTACGAGTACCAACTAGTGATTTCGTGATGCGAGAGTGGTGAATTAAATGCCAATTAATTTCTCTCGTTAACGAAGAGATGTGATAGTGGTAAACACGTGCTTCTGATACGAACGAGAGATGATGTAGGTAAATGAACTTACACCAACCTAAATCGTACCTGAAACCTACCTACTTGCAGTCGGATATCAAATTCGTCCGACGTCCATTGACCTCACTCACAGCTGTGCCGCGCTACGTCATTATCCAGCGGATCGCGTACGATATTGCGTTTATGAATGAAATAGTGGAAGTCCCTACTAAGATTTAACTCGAATGACAGAAAAAAAGTGATAATTTTCTAACTTCTTTAATAGATGTCTTAAAAAAAAAATAACATTGCCAATAGTAACTATTACTCGAGTGGAGTTACTGTGTTTCGGCTCCAGAACGATGTAAAAGTAATCGTGTATATGCTTATTTTAATTATTAGTAATTAGGTTCACGTTCATACAATATGTAGGTTCCTAATCTATCTATAACCACTACTTTCTAGAAAAATAAAACAAAATGAACGTAACTCTCTTTAACGCAACCTAGTACCTATCCGAGTTCGTGAACTCATGACCAGTGCGCTAAGCGCGCGTGTTAAGAATAGCCTTATATTTATGAGAATATCCGACCAAATTAATAAATATATATATAAGATTATTATTGAGGATTTTCAAAATAAACCACAAATTGTTTCTCTGAAAATACAAAGATTGTTTTATTTAACACATTCTTACAATATTACAACAGTAATCGTTTATCTATGATAATTACTCAATAATCTTACCTGAAAATACAAAGAAACGACATTTAAAGTTCACTAATATCGCCTCCTCAATTATATCCTTTTATTTTGTCTCTCCACACGTTTTCTTAAAACAATAAATCACACCGAATATTTTGACCATCATCCGCCATTCAATTCCACAGACAACTTATAAAGGCGCGAGGCGCGGCAAATTCGAATTAATGAAATGTCATTTCATTACATATATAATTATCTATTATATTTTATAGAAATAGTTTCCATTTTGGCTAAAAAGGCTTAGTTTCAAAACGAAAGATAGTTGTGATATTTGAATAATCAAGTTAAATGTTTATTTACTTTATATTGCTAATAAATCAATTGGTAATAATTAAATGATATTTATAATGTTTCCTAGATCTTATCTTGCAATTTCAAAATATCTAGTTGTTTTAATCAATTCTCTGAACTATCAGTTGATGTTCATATTTTATCCGATTAAACATAAATATTACAAATAAATACATACTATATTATATTGCTAAATTATGTAATGAAGTTTTAAAATAGTTCCCTTACATAGGATTTGTTAATTATAATCTATGTTATTAGTTATTTAGGTATTATGTATGACCATTTGCCATTGGTTTATTATGGCGGCCATCTTTGATTAGTATTATTATGATTATGATTTGACGGGTATAAAAGTAGATGTCGCCGCCAATACAGGGCTTTTTGCTGTTAGTGTTCGAAGGGTTAAGACATACCCTGATTGGTATATTGTGTGATACAAAATGTGTAAAGCTGGAACCTATTTGGATTACAATGTTTATGTAAGTTACTTGATATTATACTATTATACTAGAATATATAATATTTTAAAAGATGTTACCGTGGAGTTTCTTGTCCATTCTTCTCCACGAAGACCTAGGTTTGCGAATGGACGTAGCTTGATAGGTAATTGACGTTACCTATAAATATCAGACAAGCCTAACATAAATAAATGAATAGTCTTGTCTCTCTGTGCTTTTCTTGATAAAAACCCTTTTCCCTAAACACCTTTTTAGAGATACTTAAGACATATTAAATAACAAGTAACCATTCTGACACTGAAAGCTTAATAATCGGTATATATTAATACATATATACATATAGTATTTACACCCCGTTCTTAACACGCGCATTTTCGCGCCGCGTAATTTGTTACGTATCGCCTCTCCGTGCGGGGGCTGGGGTAAGCGATTAATGCATACGGCGCTCGGGGTAACCTCGCTTTAAGAAAAAAAAAAAATATCCAAGTGTTTTTGTTTTTACGAAATTATTATAATTCTAAAATTTCTTGAGACAATTTTTAGCAAAATTTGCAAAAGACGGCCAAACCAGAACTGTGCACCTCTTGTGAAGAATGTTTTATACAGTTATAGCTTTGATCGTGTACCTGCAGTGAAACATGGAAAAGAAAATGAATCCAAAGCTTTGGCAAAACTTAGCATTCAAGAGAACATTATTATTGACAAGTGCAGATTGTTCATCGACAAGGATTTTTTTTTCATAAGAGCCACTCTGGATGGATTGTTTGTTTGGTTTGGTGGAAATAAAGTGCCCCCTCTCCGCGTTTGGATTAGAACCTAAAGAAGCAATTCAACAAAAGAAGTTGAAATGCTTCAAACTGAATGATCGATCTGAAGTTATTTTAGATCGGAATCACGACTGGCACTACCAAGTCCAAGGCCAGCTCCGTATTGCCAATAAGAATGTCTGTTTATTCGCAGTGTGAACTGGGGATGATTACCCGATGAAAGTCGTTAAAGTTTATAAAGATGATGTATTTTGGCGTGAAAAAATGTTACCGAAGTTGAAGACATTTTACTGTAACTGTATACTTCCCGAGTTAATTGATCCTCGTAAAGCACGATCAATGCCATTACGAGAGATCTTTTTGTAATTTATTTTTCTCCAACTTTTTAATATATTTTTAATTCGTGGACTCTTTTTGAGTGTTTTGATTTATACTCACCTCTGATTACCTGCCTAATAGTGTTCAGACTCTGGATAAAAAAAAAAACTATAATCCTATTCAGAGTAGTATCAAAATTGTTTCGCGGACTATAGTTGTACTCCCAACGCACACCAACGTAATATTAATGTCGTCTATTGCAAACAAACACCAGCGCGCGGGCGCGCTAAGCGAGCATTTACGATTCGTAATAGGACTCTTAAAATCAGGTACATCATGTAGCAAATGTTGAAGATGAAAATTAATTTCCTGTGACTAAACTACTTGATATATTCAAATGATTTTTTGTATGTATATTGGGAACGTCTTGAGGTATGCGAAGTTTAATTTATTGTCGTATTGTCATCACCACTCTGTATTTGCTTTATGCAGACATAGAACTGCCAAATCAAATGGTTGGTTGGTTGTAATGGTTTTGTCTGCTCTTAACAATTTATTTTTCCATCCACCCGCATTCTCCAGTCAACCCGCGATCATGGCGCTTGCAACAGCGCCGAAATATCGGGAGCTCAAAATAATGAACAATCACGGAAGATATCCCGTAAGTGACAGTATAGTTGTAAACCGTGAAAGCTTGAAACAGTGTTTATGCAGGCACAAGTTTCCCTGAGTGCTTTGCTAGGAAAGATTACCCAAAATGGGCGATGTCTACAGAAAAAGGCAAAACTAACAGGAATTCCATGCTCTGATATAAATTTGTTATGTAATTGCTTTAATGGTAATGTTAACTGTCGTTTTTGTTTTTGAACCTTATTTCGAGTGATGTACTGCTTTTTGCCAGGAATAATTCACTGTTTGAATCTTGTTCAAAAAACTTCTTGATTAGTGTTGATAATCTTTCCTTTGTCCGCGTTTCTTGAGCTGTTCCTTTTTTACCCTGTTTCTCTATCTTTTTTAAATCAACTGTGATTTTTCCACTGACATCTTTCTTAACTTCTTCTTTAGACTCTCATTTTTCTTTTCTTAAATTTTGTATAATACTAATTAACATTTTACGTCTTTTTTGTTCTTTGTACCTTATGCGTCTTATTTTTGTAGCTGGTGAATTTAAAGGATCTTCTATAACTGTAGTCATTTGTGTTGTCTTTTTAACTAATATAATCTTCTTGGTCCTGATGTTCAACCAGTACTACTTCTGGTAACTTAGTTACGTTTTTCTTACTTTTTTTATTTTCCCTGTACCTTTTTGATGCTTCACGCGATTTTTTCCGTTGTTGCCTTTGATCCCTTGGTGATTTTTCACCAATAGGAATAACTTGTCCCTTTTTTTTCTTCTCGATATACCGTAGTCGTTCCTTTTCTTTTTCGTACATTTCTGGATCATTTTTAAGTTCTGCGTACCTTTTACGCTTGTAGGCTGATAGATTGGCTGTCGATGGTTTTTTGTTCATGATCACCAAACCTAGAACAATATCTTCTATGTTGCGTAAAGGTACAAGTCCGAGACGAGCTGCAATCCGTCTGGGACTTGTACTACTTCATATATATCATATTAATGAGTAAATTGTCACTACTTGGTTTTACTGTGGTTTATCTTATAGATAATTCCACACGAAAGTAAGAAGAAGCAAAGTTAATAGTCATTACCGGTAATCACGAATCATTTCCGTCTTTAAAATTTTACTGGAGATGATCTTACTGCAAATGACTTATTTTATTTCAAGTCGAAACTTGCTCACAAAATACAGTAACAAAGTAACAATAATAATCTCAAATGACACACGCGAACATTCGGAATATATGTAAAAAGTAATAGATAAATGTATTCGTTACTTACAGTTTAATGCGTCCTTTTGGAAATGATGTGATGCGTGACAATCGTCTTGCGTAAATTTTTAACAATAAATTTTGAGCTCCAATTGCACTGCGATCACGCGTGCACTTGCTCGGCGGCCTGCTTAGAAACTAAGGAAGGTGCGGGCGCGGGGCGTCATGTGCTTTGTGCAACAGAGTAAGAAAAAAATACTGTTTGACGAACTTTTACGAAAATGATGAAAATATCGTAACATTTCATGAATCATTTATTTTAGACTTAATTTTATAGTTCACTTTCAAAATGTTTAGCGGTAATGCATCTTTGTTTTATAGTCGCTCTAAAGTTATTTTCAAAAACGCACCCTTACAACTCGTTTTGTTGTTATTTTGATATTTATAGTTAGAAATACGATTTTTCATCGGGTTGGAAATGATGTTAGGTGCGTGTTTTGTTAACTTTCTATAAATACGTAATATTCCCGGACAAAATATATAATTGACACCATATTATTATTATGCTCTTGATTTAAATGAATGAGATCTATAAATAACGGCACAATGATGAAAAACTTTTTTTTTAATGCGTTTAGTTTATTTACCCCTGTATCTTGTGGATTTGCAGTGCCACAGATACAAAATTTTGGCACAGTAATGTGTCGTAAGAAAATAATAGTCAAAACTGTAAAAATTTCACTTTGGTTAGTTGACTATTGTACCGACGTTTTGTTGTCCATTCTTTATGACATGTTTTGTGTGTCTTTCGTTGGAGATAAATGGTCATGTCGTGGCTAACTGTGTTGAAGAGGTCAGATAGGTAGTAGCTCTATGTAAAATACTGGTATTCAGCTGCATTCGGTTAGACTGGAAGTAATATTATTGAAAAGTTGTGTTAAATATAAGCAACGTAATGACATAGTAGGTCTCTCGGCTGAACAGTGCGTCGAACTGTCCTGTGTTGAGCTGGATAAGCATGAAATTGTGTGTGTGTACAGACCCCCAAACTATCAAAACTTTTCCGTATTTGATTCAGAATCAGAATCAGAATCAGAATCAGAATTTATTTGCTATGAAAGTAGGTACAGATTAGGTGTTGTACATAAATTAATGAGATCGGCTACAGTCTACCTTACGGCGTGCAATAATGGAAGATGTCCTGGCAAAACTTGCAGTCAGTAATAAATCTATAATTATTTGTGGTGATTTCAATATCAATATTTTAGAAGAAAATTCTAATAGCAGTCGGTTATTAAATCTTTTTAAGTCATTTGACTTGACCAACATTTTTATAGAATCTACGAGTCACTCCATCTTCAGCTACTTGTGTAGATAATGTTTTCTGCAATTGTGATTACTTAGATAAAGCCATAGTAAATTGTTTGCCGTCTGACCATAGCGGACAAACTGTAACTTTTAGGTGTAACATTCCATTGCAAAAAGTTCAGATTCAGTTTAGACCAATAACTACTAATAAATTAAATAGGTATAATATTTCCCCTTTTTTTTTTTTTTTTTTCCGGATGGGAAATCATCAAATGACCCCCCCCACTCTGGGCGGAGTGGAAGGGAGTGTCAGACTTGTACTGACTAAAACCCATCCATGTTCCTTCTTTGCCCTTTGTGTTCCAGGGCCACGGTATCTCTTTCGAACAGTCCCGCAGCCCTGGCAGGCATCGGCCCTTGCAAACCCCTACATCGTTGCTGACATCTCTTTGAGGCGCGCGTGGAACACGAACGCGCCATCGACACGGCCTGTCGTCAAAAGACGGCCGGACGGCGAGCTAGCCCATAGCTCGCCGTCCACAGGCCCGCGCCTACGGTGGCCGGGAGCAACCACGTGACCCCCGACGCCCAGGGCGTCTCCCGCGGCGGCTGGGACGTGAGGTTCTTTCCCTCTCACGTCCCGCCACCTCCTTCACTAGCATGACTGCTTCGCAGAAGGAGGTGACGGCTTCCCATTCCCTCTCGCTCCGGACCATGGCTTGAACCAGGGCCGGACGCGAGAGATCGCCGCCGCCGATCGCCGCTACGAGGACACGACGGTGCTCCGCCCAAGCGGGGCAGACCTCCACGGTATGTTCCACCGTGTCCTCCGGACGATCCTCGCAAAGGAAACACCCGGGCGTTTCCTCCCGCCCGATCCGGTGCAGGAACCTCCCGAAACAACCGTATACGGTGAGGACCTGCGTCAGGCGGTAGGTGAGGGCACCGTGGCGCCTCTCTAGCCACTCCTCAAAGAGGGGACTTATCGCCACATGGTGGCGTGCCCTGCACGGGGTTGCGACAGTCGCTCTCTCCATGTCGCCATGAGATCACGCCGGAGGTCTGTCCGCTGAGCGGCAATTTGCCGCGGCAGCGGAGTTTCCAACCGACTTAGTGCCTCCGCGCGCCATTCGTGCAGGCGCGCGAGGACTATCGCCTCCAGATCCCATGGCGGCGATCCGGCAAGGAGGCTAGCCGCCTCACCGGAGATCGTGCGGTACCCGCGGATTAGCCTTATGGCTATCACCTTTCGGGGCGCGTTCAGGTAGTGGGCGGCTCGCCGCCTCAAAGAACGCGCCCACACCGGGGCCCCATAAAGGGCCATGGACCGCACGACCCCCGCGTAGAGCCTCCGGCAGGAGGCGTTTGGACCCCTCAGGTTGGGCAAGAGCCGCTTAAAGGCAGCCCCTGTCCGTTCCAGTTTGGGAGCCAAACGTCGGAAATGCTCCACGAAGTTCCACCGGCTGTCGAGGACGAGTCCTAGGTACTTCAACGTCGACCCGACGCCGATGGAGACCCCTCCTGCCGTCAGTAGGGATCCCGACGGTGACGCATTCCGAGGCCCATGAAAACACATGGCCTCGGACTTGTGCAATGCCACCTCGAGACCCAACTGCCGGATCCTCTCCACGACTATCGCAACCCCGCGTGTCATGTTTTCGGCCGCCGCCGCGTGCGACCTCCCTTGTGCCAGAACCAGCGTGTCGTCAGCGTAGCAAACTACGCTGACGCCGCTAGGGAGGTCGGCGCGCAGCACCCAGTCGTAACCGATGTTCTACAAGGCCGGTCCCAGAACCGATCCCTGTGGAACACCGCACGACATCTCTCGCCGGTTCCATTCTCCGCTCCGACCGGGGTAGATGACGGCCCTATCCGTCAGGTAGTCCCCGACCACACGACGAAGGCAGGTCGGCACCCGGTGATATCGGAGTGCCTCCCTAATGCAGCTCCAGGGCATGGAGTTGAAGGCGTTGGTGATGTCAAGAGACACCGCCAAGACGACCCCGCCCCGGGACACCGCGTCCTCCGTCGTGAGGGCTCTCACGCGCATGATGGCGTCCACCGTTGAGCGCCCCTTGCGGAAACCAAACTGGTGTTCCGCAAGATCCGGCCCCATCCCCACAAGGTGCCCGGCGAGGCGGTTGGCAATGACTCGTTCAAAGAGCTTGCCCACCTCGTCGAGCAACACGATGGGCCGGTATGCGGACGGAGAGTCCGCAGGGCGCCCTGGCTTTCGGATGAGGACCAGCTTCCCCGTCTTCCAACGAAGCGGGAACTGGCCTCTCTCCAAGCATGCGCTTAGGAGCCCTTCCAATCGGGGCCCAAGAGCCTCAGAGGCCAGGACCCAGGCTTTGCCAGGCAAGCCATCGGGTCCCGGGGCGGTATTTCTGGCTTTCAGCCTGCGTACCGCCACTCTCAGGTCTACCCCAGTCACCTCCGGAATGTCGTCATCGTCATCGGTGTGGTCCGCTCCCGGCACCGCACGCGGCGGCGGAGCCATAGGCGGGGGAGGATGCTCCCCTCGCGAAGGGAACAAAGCGCTCACCACGTCCTCCACGAGCTCAGGCAGGCACGGGGTCAGCGGGGGGGCCCGGGTGCGGAGTTTGTTCCGCACCATCTTGTAAGGGCGCCCCCACGGATCTCTATTCAGAGACTCCAGCATCTCCTCGCGGGCCAGATTCTTGGCCCGCCGAACAGCCTCTTGGAGGGCGGTCTTCGCCGCTCTGTGCCCCTCGTACAGCTCCGCCTCAATGGCTGCCGCATCCGGAGGGCGGATGCGGAGCCTGCGATGCCTGGCGTACAGGTGCCGCGCGGCAACGCACGCCTCGCGCAGAGACGTCAGCTCTCGCGACCACCAGTACACCTGACGCCGGGCGCTTCCTGGCCGAACTCGGGGCATTGCCACGTCGCAAATCCCGGACATGGCCTCCTGGAACCAACCCGCCTCGTTTTTGATGTCGGCAGGCCTGACCGGTGATGACACCCAGGCCTGCACGATCGAGGCTTCCAGGAGGAGCTCCCGGTCCAGCTGCCTCAGCGCCCATCGCGGACCACTCGGGGCCTGTAGGACCGGCGCGCTTGAGGTCTGGGTGGAGACGTCGAACCGGATGTACCGGTGGTCGGAATAGGTCTCCACCCCCTCCATGACGCGCCAGTCAACGACACGCGGCGACAGAGCGGGGCTAGCGAACGAGATGTCCACCACCGACTCACCCCGCATCCGCACGCACGTGGGGACAGAACCCCGATTTAGGAGGACCAGGCCTGTCTCCAGAGCCCAGTCCTCCTACCCCGCGCGTCCGTGTAACGAGAACCCCAAGCCAAGTTCTTGGCATTGAAGTCCCCGAGCACAAGCACGGGGAGGGAATGGTTTCCGATGATGACACTCAACTCCGTGAGGGAGTTGTGGAACTCGGCGAGAGTTCGGCTCGGGGAGAAGTAGACTCCCACTACTACGATCTCCCCGAACCGTGCCGCTACGCACCCCTGACCCTTCCTGACACTCTCAAGGGTCGGGGTACCGGCGGCGGCTGACGCAATTATGGTCACTGAGCCACTAAGGTCCTCCACCCAGTCATCCCTGGGCGGGACAAAGTACGGCTCAGCGACCACGGCGATGTTAATCGACCACTGCGCCATGCTCTGGAGCAACAGATCCTGAGCGCAGGCGCAGTGGTTGATGTTCGACTGGAGAAAGCGTAATGGGGCCGTTACTGGCACTCCATTTCAGCCTCCTCCCGGGCCCCCTGCGAGGTCCCCGCTGTGGAAGTTGCAGCAGTGGCGGCAGCGGCGGTGACAATGGCGGCGGCTGTGGTGGTGGCGACGGTGGGGGTTTTGGCGGTGGTGGTGGTGGAGGGCCTTCCCTTGCCCCTGGCCTTGGCAGGTGTACCGCAGGCCTTGCTCCCTGCCCGGTGATCGGCCGGCTTGCCAACCGCCGCACATGCGGCGCAGTGCGGTTTGGCGGAGCAAGCCGCGGCCTTGTGACCGGGCTGGCTGCAGCGGAAGCACTGGTCACTGCGGTCGACCTCCGAGGTGCACCGGACCGACACGTGGTGCCCCACATGGCAGCGGAAGCACCTCAGAGGTCTGGGTTCCAGCAGCTTCACCTGCGCCGACACCCAGCCCACCAAGAGCCTTCGGCCCTCCACAATGGCTTTCGCCGCCGTCACAGGGCAGCTTACCGTTACGGTTCGCGTGCCCGACAGGTCCTGACGTAAGGTGCCTGCCTTGACCTGCTCGGCAGGGCACCCACCGGTCCTGGTGACGGCAGCCACCACCTCCTCCTCGGTCACCGAGTCGTCCAGACCCAGGATGCGCAGGTCTGCACATTTGAATAATATTTCCCTTCAGAATAAGTTAAGCGTTATGAGCCATCATATGGACGATATTAATATAAATCAATTGTCTGATAATTTCTTTTCATTAGTACACACTGAGTTCAACAAAACTTTTGAAAAGAAGACAAAATGTATTTAAATGATTGAGCATTTGATTCAGCTAATGCTGAATCAAATGCTCAATCATTTTAACACCAACAGAATCTTACACGATCAACAATATGGTTTCACCAAGGGACGTTGTACAACTGACGCCGGTGTAACCTTATTAAAGCACATTTTTACTGCGTGGGAAGAGTCCCAAGACGCCATAGGAATATTTTGTGACCTCTCCAAAGCATTTGATTGCGTAAATCACGACACATTACTTTTGAAACTTGAGCATTACGGACTACGTAAACTTGCACTTAGTTTGATAAAATCTTATTTGAATGATAGACAACAACAAGTTCAAATAAATGGTGTTAATTCACAGGGTTTAAAAGTAAAAATGGGGGTTCCGCAAGGCTCAATATTGGGTCCTTTCCTCTTTTTAGTGTATACAAACGATCTACCCTATTTATTAAAAAATCAACCTCATAATAATATAGTGTCATTCGCTGATGACCCTTTTTTTTTTTTTTTTTTTTTTAACGTGGTAAAATCATCAAATGAGTCCTCCCACCCAGGGCAGAGCGGGAGGGACTGTCAGACTTGTACTGACTAAAATCCACGGTGTCCTTCAGTAGCCCTTTATGTTCCAGGGTCACGGTAATTCTATGAGTCCCGCGACCCCGGCAGGCTTTGGCCCTCTAGAGGGGGGCCCCGTCATTATGCTGACACTCTTTGAGGCGCGCGTAGAACACAACGCGCCGTCGACCCGGGCATGGTCCATGGTCGGACAGCGAGTCGCCCATTACTCGCCGCCCGCATGCCCGCGCCTACGGTGGCCGGAGATCGTCTGCCGACGTCCGGCGCCGTGGGCGTCTACCACTGCGGCTGGTGTGGAGGGAGGACGCTGTCCTCTCCCTCACGCGGCCCGCCTCCTCCTTCGCGAGCATGACTGCTTCGCAGAAGGAGGCGACCGCTTCCCACTCCGTCTCGCCCCGCAGCATGGCCTCGACCAATGCCGGGCGCGAGAGGGCTCCGCCTATCGCCGCCGTGAGGACACGGCGGTGCTCTGCCCAAGCGGAGCAGTCCTGCACCGTATGCTCCACCGTGTCCTCCGGGCGGTCCTCGCAGTGGTGACACCCAGGCGTTTCCTCCTTCCCCATATGACACAGGTACCTCCCGAAACTTCCGTGTCCGGTGAGGACCTGCGTCACGCGGTAGGTCAGGACGCCGTGACGCCTATCCAGCCACTCCTCAAAGAGGGGTCTTACCGCCGCGATTGCGGCGTGCCCGCGCTGATGACCCTTCCCTTATTTTTAAGATAAATAGACGGGCCCAAAATCTAGATGACGTGAATAATGCCCTACTTCAGGTCCATAACTGGTTAACAATTTAGTGTTAAATGAAAAAAAAACGAAATGCATAAGGTTTGCTTTACCGAATGTTAAAAGTAGCGATTGTGATATAGTATTGAATAAAGAGAAGCTTGAATTTGTAGATAAAACAGTTTTTCTGGGGATTACGTTTGATTCAAGGCTACAATGGGGTTCTCATTTAACATCTCTTGCGAGGTGGCTAAGTTCAGCAGCATATGCTATTAGAAAAATCCGTCAATATACTGATGTAGATACCGCTAGACTGGTCTATTTTAGTTACTTTCATAGTATACTGTCTTATGGCATTTTACTATGGGGACGGGCTGCAGACATTGAGTCTATATTTATTCTACAAAAAAGAGCCATTAGAGCCATATACACGATTACTTTTACATCGTTCTGGAGCCGAAACACAGTAACTCCACTCGAGTAATAGTTACTATTGGCAATGTTATTTTTTTTTTAAGACATCTATTAAAGAAGTTAGAAAATTATCACTTTTTTTCTGTCATTCGAGTTAAATCTTAGTAGGGACTTCCACTATTTCATTCATAAACGCAATATCGTACGCGATCCGCTGGATAATGACGTAGCGCGGCACAGCTGTGAGTGAGGTCAATGGACGTCGGACGAATTTGATATCCGACTGCAAATAGGTAGGTTTCAGGTACGATTTAGGTTGGTGTAAGTTCATTTACCTACATCATCTCTCGTTCGTATCAGAAGCACGTGTTTACCACTATCACATCTCTTCGTTAACGAGAGAAATTAATTGGCATTTATAGTCCAGTCAAATAAGACTTTGAAGGTTACAAAAATTCCCATAGAGCTAAAAATTGGTATGAATGTTCAGAATACTATTATAAATGAATTGTGAAAAGTCCCCATCAATCCCCTTTGTGCAAAAAAAAATATTGATGGTGAAAGTTCGCAAAAATAGGCTTTTCGCGTTTTACAGCTAAACGGTGAGTTTTACAGCAAAAATAGTTCAGACAAAAATTGTAGATCATCCGATTCTCTACAAAAAATGCATTCGCACTTTTTTTCATAGTATTGCCATTTCCGTGGTATAGCGGTTGAAAGAATTAAAAAAAATATTTTATTCGTAATATGCACACGTTTCCACACCACCTATGAGGTAGTGTGCTTGGAACTTTTTTTTAACGTGGTTTCCCCGGTAGGCCTATTCCACGATGTATTGTGATCTTATTGAATTCGAATTGAGTATTGAAAATGATGAAAGCTGTGTAAATTATGTAATATACAAATGAAAAAATAATTTGGAAAAATTATTCGTCGGATTCATAATAATCCAATGGAACTTCTAGTATACTGTCTTCGTTTTCTTCATCTTCCTGCTGGATACAAATATGTTCTAAAAGTGATGCATCATATGTCTCATCACTGATATCGTAATTATCCTCATCTAGTATCGATTCAACATTGGAGCACGACTGTCCTTGACAATTATGCTAAAGAACAAAACAGTCCAACCTTTTTACAGCCGCATTTAGCATTGCAACCTTTTTTGCAATTTAAAAAACAAGAAAAAAACAAGTGCAATTAGCTTGTCTTCCCCCAACCTCTGCTGCTGCTCAGCAACATCTATTCCGGGTATATTATCAAGTTCAAGTGTGGCTTGGTAATAAAATGGATCCAGAAGACTGGGATTGGAAGTTAGTTGACAATGCATTGGAACCAATTCATTCGTTACTCCCACCTGCACCAGAAAAACTCCTTAACACCATTTTTTGCAATTGCAAAAAAGGTTGCAATGCTAAATGCGGCTGTAAAAAGGTTCTAACGCGGCGGATCTTATGTTTTCGAGACGGCGAAGGCTGTAGTGAAGGCACACTAGCGGATGAACTAATTAGATAGATAGAAAGAAAGAAAGAATAAAGTTTATTTGACGTCAGTACATCAAGCACACATTATTAAAATAATAAAAAAAAATACAAAATAAAAAATCACAGTTTTTAGAAAAAATGAGAAAATAGGTACATGTGCTGTGTGCCTCACGGCTGCGCCAAAAAGGTCCATTTCAGCATTCATGCCAGACAGGTGATGCTGTCTGACGCTGGTCTTCCAATGAACCTTTGGGGGGTAAGTGACGGAACAACAGTTTCAAAAATAATATACCTATATAAATAAATATATAATACAAATAAATAGATAGCGAGTAAGTAATGAAATGTGTATTTACGAGTTTTGATAACAAAGAAATTAATAAAAAAATGTGAGTAATAAGTATTTAAGTGTGTTAGAGAGTGACACTAGTAACAATAACAAATACAGACATAAAATAAGATTAAGCTAGGTGAGGGAAGAAAGTGATGAGAGTGGTGAGTCAGTGTAGTCAATTTTGGGTTGCACAAGAAAACAAAATTAAAAAAAAAAAAAAAAAAAAAAAATAGAATAATAAAAGAAGAGGCTAAGACCTTGTGGTGAACAGGCAAATTCCAAGCCACAGACATACTCGTATATATACAGGCATACGTGCACGATGCACTCGCACATAAGCGCTGCAAACCTGAATATAGTTTGTTCAGAATAAGTAACTGAAACGATTCCAATAATTTTATACCATGTTATATTCTGTCCCAAAAATATTTAAAAAAGGTTACCAGTTGGACATCGAGCGAAACCAACTACCTACCCGCAATCATACGCGCACAAAACAGGTTACTGAACGTCATAGCGGCACTAGGCGCGGGCGCTCAGCCAGGCGGGGGTAACCCAACCCCTTCAGTCACCCGGATGTAACAAGTTGACGCGCACGTGTCACGCTTCCGCTCAGCCACATAACGCGATCGCGAGTGCACGGCCGCCGTGGGCCTTACAGTTGTTTCGTTTGATCGTGTACCAATCATGTCGTTCTCGTACACAACGTCCAGTACACAGAAATGGTACGCACGCTAGCTGACCGTGGTGACAACGTATCCCTGGCAGTGCGGCTAGAGATGTAAAGAACTCGAGTCTTTGAGTCTTAATTCGATAGACTCGGCTCAATTTTACAAGACTCGGTGTACTAACAAAACTCAGAGCCTTGAGTCGAGCCCATCTGGGCTAGTCACTTATATCTGTACATTAACCTAGGATGTTGTAATTTTTATTGTAGGTTTCTACTAATATAATAAAACGATTTGCCAAATTTCAACCGTCGGAAATGAATAGTTTCGGAGATATTAATTGTAGAATTATTGATGGCATTGTATTGAAAACGACGATATTTCACACCACAGACTATTTTGGTTCACACCACAGACTATTTTGGCATAGAATATAACGTACGTGTGGAATGTGCAGTGAGCAAAGCACACAATGCTATTACAAAAAAAAAATTGACACTATAGAATTGGTCAAATGTGCGTGTAATTTAAAAGTAAAGTAAATGTGGCCTTACAACGAGCTTGAATTCAGAACTGAATTTGTCAACCCCGACACGCCGTGGTCTTGGTATGTCCTACCCCTAGAGTGTTTTTTAGAGCCCGGAGGCCGCGGAGGGAGGGCAGCCCCAGCCTGCCGTGACAAAGGCGCAGGCATCGCGTGACCCGTAGCGAACAAGCCGAAGGTGCGGAGGGGAGCGTGATCGCCTGTGACTTTGTTACGCAAAGGCGAAGGGGCTGCTATTCCCGCAGCGCCGGAGATAAGGCAGAAGTACTGGTTCTTACTCCCCTACCCTTTCCTCCCTGAAAAATAGGGACAGAAAAAGTAAGGTTACAATTTAACAAAAAAAAAAATGGTAACTCCGACCGAAACTACAGGGCGGGGGTACTCCTCTCCCCCTCCACCCCCATCAGCAGGTGTCCCGTATGTATAAAATTACCGATTTTAAAGCTTGTATTAGTATAACTCAAAAATAAATATTTCCCTTTTAAAAAATCATTAAAAAAAACTATGCATTTCCGACGAATTTCCCCCCCCTCGGGGGGTTCCTATGACCCTCCCCTCCCTTCCCTCTCCTCCCCCTCCCCCTACCTACATGTACTTATATAAGTGACCTTCCGTAGATCTTTCACCGTCAGCACTGGACATTTTTTGCAAAAAAATTAACGCACCACCTTTGACACGATCTAAATAATTCTCAAAGAACGAAATGTTGTCACTTGTAATAAACTATGACCCCAGAACATGTGGATCTAGGTTTCCTTGTTTTGTAACCAAGTAATACAAGTAATTATGCAATTACTACTTGTGCTTCAATTCAATAAACTTAAATACTTCGTATGAAGGTACAATGCTCCCACATTTTTTTTTTTTTACCCTCAATATTTATTATTATTCTGCGCAACTAACTACCTGTGGCTAACTTCGTAGTTTCGTACCGGCCGAGTTATATTATATTAATCGTACTGTACGGTTCATTAGCTATTATAAAATACTATTTACATGATATTGTTTAAGATTGTAGTTTTCCTGTTTAAATCAATTGTGTCAACGAATGAATATGGAGTCTGTGGAAGAAGAACCCAGTACTTCATTTTGTTCGATTCCCAGTACTGATTCGCCGACTGGAATGATTTTGGATTCGGGACGTAGACGGGCAAAAAGTGTTAAGAATACAAATTATAATAAAACGTCATTGCATTATGAATGCAAAAAATGTATGAAACAGTTTTCACTTAAAACGTCGCATACAATTTTAAAAAGACACGTTACTAATCTTCACGATGAAGAAACAATTAAAGAAAACAGAACAAGTAAGTACTCTCTGTACGATAAGCTGATTCAAAACTTTATAATACACGGTGCTCACCCTCATAGTATTGTGGAAGAAGAACACTTTATTAAAATGATAAAAGGATTAAAGCCTAATTACCAGGGAATAACACGCCAAAGTTTGAATCTGAATATACAAACACTTTATGGTAACACAAAAACTAACTTAATAGAATGCATAAAGTCAATAAATAAAATGTCTTTAACATTTGATTTTTGGACATCAGTGACGAACAAACCGTACATTATTATTACAGCCCATTTTGTTCATGAATCAAAAATGAATGCTATCATATTAGATTTCGATCTTATACCTTTTCCGCATATAAGTAGTGAAATATTAATAAAAATCACGGAAATTTTTGACTGTTATGGGTTGCAAAATAAAGTTATGTCTATAACAACAGATAACGAGGCCTCCAATATAAAGACTATGCAGTTGTTACAACTTTTCCATAGCGATTATGAAAATGCCATTCACACCAGATGTTTAGCGCACATATTGAACCTAAGTGTTAAAAAAGGATTACAAAAATTAAATAATGTCGTGTCAGATATATCGAAATTGGTAAATTTTATTAATTTTTCACTAAAGAAAAAACAACTGTTCTTTGATATTTGTGATTTGTTGAAAATATCACGATTAACACTACTTAAAGAAATGCATATAAGATGGAACTCCACATTTTTAATGTTGGAACGTGCCTATAACATGCGTGCTGTTTTGGATCATATGTTGATAATTTTGAGGAATTCAAGAAGTATCTAATTGAGGATTGGGGACAAATAAAAAAGTTGATTGATTTTTTAAAACCTTATTATGATGCCACCCTTTTACTCTCTAAATCAAAATACCCTAGTTTGGTATACGTCATACCTATAATTGATGTGCTGATGGATCAAATTTCACAGAATTATGACGACAACAATTTTTTGAATGCTTGTGCACATGCTATGGCTGACAAATTAAATGAATACATTTCAGTCTTGCGGACAGAATATGCAAAATATGCAGTCATTTTGGACCCCCGTCTAAAAAATAACTATTTTTCTGAAAGAGAGGAACATGGCCACTTTAGTTATTGAAAATATTCTACCAAACGAAATACGATCAACGTTGTAACATAAATGAACAGTCAGAAACCGGAGACAGTTCAAAGAAAAGTATTTTTTCGACTATTTATAGGAATAAAACATTGATTACGGATGAACTTCGAGAGTATTTATTGATGCCAATAGAAACAGAAAACACTGATATTATATTATGGTGGACACAACAAGCTAATAGATTACCACACCTTCAAAAATGTGCGTTTGATATACTCAGTATTCCGGCAACAAGTGTGCCGAGCGAACAGGCATTTTCAAGATCTGGTAATTTAATCACAAAAAAAAGAAACAGACTTAACTAAGACGATACAAGCTACAATGTGTCTAGCATCAAGGTTAGACTTTTTTGATTAAACGTTTATATAATAAAAAATATTGGTATATTAAGTAATTAGGTACTTAACGTGATTTGTTTATGTTTAGAATCATGTTTCATGATGAGTAAAATATTTTTTCTTATATTTACCTCTTTTATTTTAATAGGAAAGATTATTTGACACTAGCTATTTCCCGCGACTTCCTATATTATTTTTATTCCGACTTATATTTTATTCCCTATTTATTTGTAAAGGAACTCCAAATGGAAAAGAACTTGAGCGCGACTCATCGCGTGAAACGACTCGAGCTCGAATCAAGACCTGTACCTCTACCATGAGTTTACGCAGCTAAAACTCGCTAGCGTCTCCGTAAATTATTTTTATGAAATATTGTACAGCGCCCCTAGCGGTCACAGAATGAATTAAAATACGTACCACGAGCACTATAGATTTCGATAGGTTAAAAACCTAACGTAATCTATTCGATAGTTACTAACGTTTTTCAGCTGTCGCCATACAAAACGGTACCATGACTTGCTAATTCTACAGACGCTATCGATCAATACGCTTGCGATAGTAGTTACGTTGCTCACTAGCATTTTGACGTGTGAAACACATGTTTACATTAAAATTGTATACGTTTTCGAGTGTAATAAAGCGAAAATAATGTCTGCAAGAGCTTATTTAGAATATGTTAGTGGTCGCTGAATCTGAAGACCAACGACGTGACTTTTACCTAGACTATATTATTTCTATTTTACGTACTAGCAAACTGTGCCTTTAAATTAAATTTAGTCAAATCATACTCATAACCATTTTTTTGTTTATTTGTTGCATTCCTCACGTCTTTAGTATTTTTAGACACTAGAACTTACCTCACTTATTACACTTTCAAAGTTTCAAGTGGCTTGGCATATCTACCTGCGTTGAGGGGCAACTATTTGGGAATTCTAATACGTTTTAAAATAATTTAATAGAAAGTAGAAACATACCTTTCCATGAACTCTACCAACAATTGAAACTGCGAGACACTGGTCCTCATTTTATTAAAATATAATCCAACTAATCTATTGTTTTAAACTTTCAAAGCACACAACGCACTCTGTGACACAACGTCAATAAATAAAATAATAAATTGAATGGCGACAGTGACATATTATAAGGAATAAAAATTAAAAAACCACTAAATACCATAAGTAGTCCACTAACCGTCAACTTTTCTATTTTGTCGGTTTATTTTGTGATATTGACTGTCTTAACATTTTTAGCATAGCGATAACACTACATTTTGAGCTTACGAGCCGTTCTCTCTTCATATTAGTGAGAAAGAAAGAAACAAAAATAAGTAGTGAAGCATAGACGAAAGTATTCTAAGGAGCAGAGTGAAGTTAGCTAGAGGACACGATCTATCGAGCTTACCTTAGCGCCTGCGTAAGATTCCTTAAATCTCATGGTGCAAGCATTATCGAAATCTATTTGATCCACGTTAGCACGCTAGCGAGTTCAACGCTAGCGCGTCATTTTTCGATGACATCTCATGGTAGAGATACTGAGCGCCATGTTGCGCTCGAGTCTCTATGTAGACTTAAGTGTTCTAGTCTGGGGGTGTTGTTGTAACGAGTCGAGCTGTGCAATTTGTCAGCTGAGCCTAAAATTTAGGACTAAAAAGACTCGAGTTCTTTACATCTCTAGTTCCACCCACATATCGATATGTTATTAGGTGCCATGGGGGCGATCATATTGCAATTTACTGGTGTAAAGAAATCAGACACTCAAGTATTCAAAAGTAATACGTTTAATCAAATAACAATCACCAATACAATAAGTAAAAAAACAGTACAACAGGTATACGGATTCACAAAGTATGTTTCTCTTCAACGCCTCGAGATAGACTGCCTCTGTCGAAAATGTCAACCACAAGCCGAATGTTCCCCACTCTAACAGTTGGTCAACACTCGGAATGGTTTTCGACCAATCAGAGCAAAGTACACAGTACGTATGCTCAATCGATTAACTAGAATACATTTAGGCTTAATATTAACAGTAA
This sequence comes from Noctua comes, assembly GCA_963082995.1. Classification (NCBI taxonomy): domain Eukaryota; kingdom Metazoa; phylum Arthropoda; class Insecta; order Lepidoptera; family Noctuidae; genus Noctua; species Noctua comes. The sequence goes on from OY720293.1 coordinate 1,948,047, forward strand.
ATAAATCTTTTAATTTAAATAATAATGATTTAGTGATTATAAAGTGTAAACAGACTTAAATACCTATATTTAACTAGAACTAATAACTAAAACGGATGTATTATTCGTGCATCCACTAGCGCCATCTGTCGCTTCTGGAAAGAAGTATAAAAAATTACTATTATTTTACAAAATCATTACATTCGGCCATCCGACATCGTGCGATCTCCTGACGCACGATTTTACAATTCTGATGATAGTTAAATTAATGAATCTGTTACCAAAGAATCATTACATTCGGCTATTCATTGATCTCAGATTCGCTGGGGCATGATTTATCGTTATCATTGTTACTTTCGACACTAGAAGATGAACTACTAATATCATTTGATGATATTTCATGGTTAGGGGAATGTACATTTATCCAGGGTCTAATACGGTCAGCAGACACTACGCTGCTAAATGTATTTTTCCGTTTGCTGAAACCCGGAATTTCGGCAATTTGATATCGATCATTACCCAAAACTTTTGTGATTTTATATGGACCTATGAATTTAGAAAGAAGTTTAGTGCTATTACCTTTGTTATTGAAGTTAGTTCTAGTAATCTTAATCAAATCCTCTTCCTTAAAGGTTTTAGTAGGGGTCCGACCGGCATCATAATTAACTTTTTGTTTTTCTTGGCTAACTCGAATATTGGTGCTGACCTCATCTCTTAAGCTTTGAAGCGTATCTGGTATGGCGTCAGCTCCAATATCCAACCTATTATTCAAACTATCTCTAAATCTGGTACCAAATAGAGCCTCTGTGGCAGTCTTCTTAGTAGAAGAGTTAATAGAGTTATTAACACCCCATTGAATTTTCCCCAGATGTATGTCCCAGTTCCGTTCGTCATTGCCATCATTATGTTTTGCCAGAGCATTCAAGATAGTTTGGTTATATCTTTCGGCTTGACCATTCGCCCTAGGACATGCTACAGCGTTAAGAACATGTTTAATACCATGACTGTCGCAAAAGCCCTTAAAAGTAGATGAAGTAAAAGAAGTACCGCGATCAGATACAATTCGGGATGGTAAGCCAAAGTCATAAAATATATTTTCAAGGACTTTTAGCGCAGTCCTGGTTTTTGTGTCTTTTACCGCTTTAACAAATAGGTATTTCGTAAAACCGTCAACTATAGTGAGGATGTAGGCATTGCCGTTTTTACTTTTTACGAATGGGCCAAGGTGGTCAATGTGGATCGTGTGAAATGGGATGCTTACTTTTTCAATAGGATATAAATGTCCTGTCTTTTGTCTGGAAGTATTATCTTTATTGTAAGCGCACTGAATACAAGACTTTACATATTTTTTTATAAATCGCCGCATCTTCGGAAACCAAAAGACAGACTGAATACGCTCAGTCGTTTTAGAAATACCTAGATGCCCTACATCATCATGATTATAACGGCATATTTGCCAACGAGCATTTCTAGGGACAACCAGGCGTATATCATCGCCAACTCGTTTATGTACTCTATGATTTTTGATAACATAATTCTTTTTAATGTCTTTAGATTCTTCGTCAGATTCAGGTTTAAGAATTTTGTATATGCGCGATATATCTGGATCGGAAATTTGTAATGTTAATAGCCAATTATCAGTCTCTATATTATAAACGGTAACAGAGGATTCATCGTTAACATCAGATGGCAATTTGGTATTACGGCTTAATGCATCGACATGAGCCATACGCGTCCCGGGTCTGTATTCAATACTAAAAGTGAACTCGCTAATTTGGAGCCACCATCTGGCTATACGCGGTATAAGGTCTCGTTTAGTCAGTGTGGTTCGTAGCGCATTACAGTCAGTTATTATTTTAAATTCTAACCCCAATAGATAAACTCGAAACTTTTTAAGTGAACAAACAATAGTCAATGTTTCAAGTTCGTATGAATGCAAGTGACGCTCTTCAGGCGTCGTCTGTCTGCTAAAGTAGGCAACAGGCTTGAGTACTCCAGGGCTAGATTGCCATTGTAATAATATCCCCCCTATACCTAGGGCACTAGCGTCTGTGTGCAGCTCAGTGTCAAGTTTAGGATTATATAGTGCTAATATCGGTCTGTTTATTAAATTGTTTTTTAAGGTAGTGAATGCTTGAAATTGATCTTCAGCCCAAGTAAAATTATTTCCCTTTTTCAATAAATTTGTGAGGGGTCTTGCAATTTCACCGAAGCCCTCAACAAATTTTCTGAAGTAGCCTGCTAACCCCAAGAATTGACGAACCTCGTGTACATTGTGAGGAATAGGGAATTCTTTTACAGCTAGAATCTTATTTTCATTCGGCCGTATCCCATCGGCGGATATTTCATAACCCAGGTAATTAATCTTCGTGTCAAAGAAACGGCATTTTGATAATTTAAGGGTGAGACCATTTTCGCGCATTAGCTTTAAGATTTCCTCTAGCCTAAGAAAGCCTTCCCCTATATTAATTGAAGGTAGGAGAATATCATCTAAATACGCCAAGGCAGATTCGTATCGTTTTGCACCGAGCATTTGATTTATAACTCGTTGAAACGCAGCCGGTGCATTAGCCAAACCGAATAGCATCCTTTTAAATTCATAATGCCCATCGGGCGTTACAAATGCGGTAAGCGAACGACTTTCTTTGGCCAAAGAGACTTGGTAATACCCCGAAGCAAGGTCCAATGAGGTGAAAAATCGATTGCCGCTGAGATTAGTTATCTGGTCGTCGATTAATGGCAAGGGAAAACAATCTTTTCTGGTTTTGTTATTTAAGGATCGGTAGTCAACACAAAGGCGTCGTTCTCCCGTTTTCTTTTTTACAATTACGATAGGACTCGCATAGTTAGAATCAGACTCCTGTATTATATCGTTTTGCAACAGATCATCAATGATTTCCCGTACCTGTCCTCTTTCGAAGTGCGATAAGCGATAAGGTCTGTAGACCACAGGTCTATCGTCAATCAAATCTATTTTCATTTCAACCGAGTTACAACAACCTATCTCACTCAAATTAAATGCAAAACAGTCACGATACGATTGCAATAGATCATAAAGCTTATCCATTGTTTTATCGTCAACTTGTGGACCGACTTTGATTTCAGTCCTAATAAGGGGAGCTAAATTAATCATGTCTTTTGTGATTTTATTACTACATAGAATTTTCTTCTCTTCAAAAGGCATTGCTCTGGCAATTAGAGTATTTTTAGGCAAATTTAAAGTATGATCTGAAAGATTTGACAGAACAAGGTGACATTTTCCTGCGCTTATACTATAAATACCCTGATGCAAGGTATATTCCTTACCAGGTTTATTACTATTGTAACCCTCTACATAGCTATCGCCAGAATAGCATGAATCTAAAGCGGAAACTTCCACTAATTCGGATTTATTTCTGGATAACTGAATGTGGCTCGGCAAGGTAAGTTTTAGGGAATTTAAATTATTAGAGTTACCGCGGAGGCCAGGACTTTTGTAAAAAATTAATGTACTATCGTCTTTATAAACCGCTATGGTTGGTAATTCAGTAAAATTTTGGCCAATCAGTAAAGAGGTCGGCATGAATTCATCATTAACGACAAGTACTTCTACATTCGATTCGATTTCGTCAATCTTAATGTTGACTAAAGTGCTATATAAGGGTGTAACCGCAGAGTTACCAAAACCCTTGATTATTGGTAATTTAGAGACCGTTTTTGAAGGGTTTAAACTATTAGCGTCAGATTCGCGCATAAGACTACATTCACTGCCAAAATCTATGTACCCAATAAAGACTTGATTATTTGCTTCAACTTGTTTGAAAAACTTTTTATTACTATTACTACACGTAGAAATTGTTAGAGTTTTACGTTCTGTGCTATCGCTCGATTTAGGTTCTATTCGCGGAGTCAGTGGCATTAGTTTACAATTTTCGTTATTATGCCCTACCCTGTGACACTTTAGACACTTTACAAGGGGTTTAGGGCACTTGTAGTAAGGGTGTCCTTTACTACGACAATTAAAACAAATTATTGTGCTATCGTTTGAAGTCGATGCTGAAGCATGGTCATGACGCTTTTTACTCGTGGGAACAGTTTCTAAGGAAGTACGCTGAGAACTGAGATAATGCAATAAGTCTTCCGGCTCACGACAATTTAAAGCTTGGGCTCCATTTCTAACGGATTTATCATAAATACCGTGAGTTATGCAGTCCACGGCTTTTTTGCCACTTATGTCACATCTGTGTAGAAGCATTAATTTGTCATAAAAATATTCAGTTAAGTTTTCATTATTACGAGTCGTACGACCTAACATGTCTTCCAGAAGCCGACCATAATTTTGCTCACTTGGAAAAGCTCTTTTAAGTTTGGCTTGCCACTCCGTCCAATCAAATACTACACTCGGTAGGGCTTCAAACCATTTTTTGGCAAGCCCAGAAAGTTTCTGTAGAGCAAAATGTATAGTCTGCTTCTCGTCCCATTCGTATATTACAGCACATTCATTAACCTTCCTAACCCAACATTCAATACTCTGAGATTTACTAGAAGGGTCGAACTCCGGAATAACATTATTCAAATTGTTGTTGTTAAAGCTACAAGACCTTTTACGAGTTCCTTCTTGAAAAACATCCAAAAGATTCAGTACCTGTCTTTTCGTCCAACCTGATGTCCTTTTCTGCTTTTTGCGTCTTGGTGATGTAGTCGGAGTAACAGTTGATGAACTAGAAGACGAAGAGGTTGAATAAGATCTCCTGCGTTTCCTTCTTGATCGGTTCTTTGCACGTTCCGTCCCTTTGTCTCTATTTTTCGTTACAGGAGTCCTTTTCCTCTTGATATCCTGTTTGGCTGAACTGGCGGCTCTTCGACTGGAGTATTTCCTCCATCTGATTCCATAACCTCAAAATAAAAAAATGGTTAAAAATATTTACTATCAACTTTCATTTTTCTAGCAAAAAAAAAAAAAACTTCTGGCTTCTAAACTTTTTCTACATTTCCATCAACTTCTATACATTTATTTAATCTCACATTTCAAAGCACACATGGCCTAATACTAATTTTATTTAAATCTGTGACGTACTTAGTCACGCAATTTTCGTTAAAATTAAATTCATGCTCTACTTACACGCTTGATGTTCACTATATTTGCCCTTGGCACACCTGGCCAACGTTTCTATTGGCTCACTTGGCCAAACCGTAATTCCTTAAAGCACACTTGGCCTTATCTTTAGCTAAATTATCATAAGCACACTTGGCTTAAATTCATTAGCACACTTGGCTAAATTCATTAGCACACTTGGCTAAATTCATTAGCACACTTGGCTAAATTCATTAGCACACTTGGCTAAATTCATTAGCATACTTGGCTAAATTCATTAGCACACTTGGCTAAATTCATTAGCACACTTGGCTAAATTCATTAGCACACTTGGCTAAATTCATTAGCACACTTGGCTAAATTCATTAGCACACTTGGCTAAATTCATTAGCACACTTGGCTAAATTCATTAGCACACTTGGCTAAATTCATTAGCACACTTGGCTAAATTCATTAGCACACTTGGCTAAATTCATTAGCACACTTGGCTAAATTCATTAGCACACTTGGCTAAATTCATTAGCACACTTGGCTAAATTCATTAGCACACTTGGCTAAATTCATTAGCACACTTGGCTAAATTCATTAGCACACTTGGCTAAATTCATTAGCACACTTGGCTAAATTCATTAGCACACTTGGCTAAATTCATTAGCACACTTGGCTAAATTCATTAGCACACTTGGCTAAATTCATTAGCACACTTGGCTAAATTCTTTAGCACACTTGGCTAAATTCATTAGCACACTTGGCTAAACTCATTAGCACACTTGGCTAAATTCATTAGCACACTTTGCTAAATTCATATGCACACTTGGCTAAATTCATAAGCACAGTTAGGTCCACTTTAGGCACACTTGACCCAATAATTTTTATACTAGACTCACTCACTCAATCAACACTGTATTTGTAGGCAAATCCCACTTCAGAGATGTAAAGAAATCAGACACTCAAGTATTCAAAAGTAATACGTTTAATCAAATAACAAACACCAATACAATAAGTAAAAAAACAGTACAACAGGTATACGGATTCACAAAGTATGTTTCTCTTCAACGCCTCGAGATAGACTGTAGTCCAGTCATTTCGTCCGAAAAAAAGGCAAATAAAAGAAAATGAATTTGCGCTTCTAATTTTTTAATATGTTGTAGGGGATACCTAGAAAAGCTTAACTTGAGATTGTCGACCAAGCTTTCCTAGGAGCTTTCGCCGCCATGTTGAAAAAAGGGGTAAAATTTGTTTTTCGGCAATAACTCGGCTATCCGATGAGATTTCGAAAATTTTTGTAGGACACTTTTTGTAGCTTTCTTTGTGCTCTACAATAACGCCTGAATCATTTTTAGCGTATCATGCATCGTTATCGAGATATCGATCGATAAAGTCAAAAATTTAGGACACAATTTTTGTTTTTTGCTTTTTTTTTCTTTGGGTCTTAATAAATATAAAAAATTGTGGAATTCAAACTTGTAGAGCATATTCAGACCTACAATTTCCTTCTTGGATTTTTTTATGTTGGACAAAAATTACGATCTCCAGCGCGCCGCGAAGTCGGTGAATCCACACTCAGCGTCGAGCGAGCTGCTCGCTCGGTTGTGTCTGGACCAACGTTTCAACAGACACAACAACTCGAAGAGTTTACGGAGGACGAAGATCTTCAGCCTGGACCATCCAAGCGAAAAAAGACATGAAAAAAGTCCATCGTTCGTGTCTCGAGTGCAGAAAAAAATATTTTTCTTTCCGTTTATTTTGTTTTCTTTATTTTGTATTGTAAAAAAATTATATTTTTTACTGCACAAACAAATTATTTGTTTAATAAATTACTATTGTGTGATCCTTAATTTGTTGCTCTATGTACTTATTTTTTATCCCATCAATTTCCTGAACAATTTCCCATTCGATTCGACATCCAGACACAACCGAGCGAGCAGCTCGCTCGACGCTGAGTGTGGATTCACCGACTTCGCGGCGCGCTGGAGATCGTAATTTTTGTCCAACATAAAAAAATCCAAGAAGGAAATTGTAGGTCTGAATATGCTCTACAAGTTTGAATTCCACAATTTTTTATATTTATTAAGACCCAAAGAAAAAAAAAGCAAAAAACAAAAATTGTGTCCTAAATTTTTGACTTTATCGATCGATATCTCGATAACGATGCATGATACGCTAAAAATGATTCAGGCGTTATTGTAGAGCACAAAGAAAGCTACAAAAAGTGTCCTACAAAAATTTTCGAAATCTCATCGGATAGCCGAGTTATTGCCGAAAAACAAATTTTACCCCTTTTTTCAACATGGCGGCGAAAGCTCCTAGGAAAGCTTGGTCGACAATCTCAAGTTAAGCTTTTCTAGGTATCCCCTACAACATATTAAAAAATTAGAAGCGCAAATTCATTTTCTTTTTTGAATGTACGTAATGACTGGACTACTGCCTCTGTCGAAAATGTCAACCACAAGCCGAATGTTCCCCACTCTAACAGTTGGTCAACACTCGGCATGTTATTCGACCAATCAGAGCAAAGTACACAGTACGTATGCTCAATCGATTAACTAGAATACATTTAGGCTTAATATTAACAGTAAATAAATCTTTTAATTTAAATAATAATGATTTAGTGATTATAAAGTGTAAACAGACTTAAATACCTATATTTAACTAGAACTAATAACTAAAACGGATGTATTATTCGTGCATCCACTAGCGCCATCTGTCGCTTATGGAAAGAAGTATAAAAAATTACTATTATTTTACAAAATCATTACACTGGGAAAGCTTCAAAATCTGAGCTGCAAATGGCAGTTTATAAAAAACCTATCAACACTGCCTTGGGAATTGAACCCGAGATTTCATGATTGACAGTCGAAATGTTGCAATCGTATTCTGTTTTATTTCAGCTTATGCTATGTGGAGTCAAGAAGGGATTAGTGCCAGTGCCACCACCTATGCCCAGTAGTACCAGAAGGGCGCAGTCCTTACATATGATTGAACTTCAGGTGGCCAATGTCGAGGATACGCCGCCCATCCCAGAAGCGCCACAAATACAGACGCCTCTGCCTGCAACTCCACGGCGAAGGCGCCGTTTACTTCAAACCATGCCCTCGCCTACCCGTAGGAGAACTCGCACTCAGACTCAGTCAGAATTGGCAAGACAGGCGTTTGTTAATTCTGACAATGAGTGGCGGGTTTTTCAACAGAAATGTGAGGAGGAAAGGTGTTGGCGACGCGCTCATTGTTATAATATTGTCTTGTGTTAGTCGTAGTTACTTACCTAGTTATAAGTTTGTTTTTAAGTAACGCGGGCCCTCTGAAGTGCCCGTCAGTGTGAACCCCGACAGTCTGCCACCATACGCGAGTCGATGCGCACGCCCATAATTTTGTAATTGCGACACAGCCCTTGTGAATTCCTAATTTTTTCAAACATTAAATCGAGTTCACCATTGTCTCGCGAGTTTATTCAACACCAGCACAATCCTGCAGCATCTAAGATCTACAAAGTGGTCCCTCGAGCCAGATCTGATGTCCCAAACTCAAGGTGTAAGAACGCGGCGAGCAAAAATGCTGCAGGAACAACGTGATTTGCTGGAACAAAAGGAAATTGCAGACAATGCTCAAGCTGCAACAGTTGTTTCTAAGGAGCATACCAGAGTGCCACTACGGTTATTTTCCGATGCACCAGGTAGCAGCATAAAGTCGGAACCGCTACCGCACATTTCAAAACCTGAAAAGTTAGCATCGTGCACAAGTATAAAACACAAAAATCCAAGGAAGCGAAGAAAAAGTAGTTGCTGCTAGAAGCTGCTCAGCAAAAGGCAAATATTCAAATCGAGCTCATCGACAGAACCCTGGATGCCCAATTGGCAGCACTCAACGACGAGCAAGAACAACAAGGATACAGTTCACAAATCGATGAAAACGAGCTTCCTGGAAGCGAGCTAGAAGAATGGGTAGCCTACCAAAGTACTCACAAAGAACCCCCAATCGAGCAGCAAGCCCCCGAGAAAGGAATTTATACGGGCGAGTTGAATCGGCAAGTACAAGCACGCGTGGCCCACGTGGCCGGCCCGCTGCCCGGCGCAGTGCCGCCGCCACTCGACGACACCACGACTGTGTTAAATACAGCAGTTCACATGTTGGCTAATACTTTGAAGGATATTACAGTTACTGTGCAAGCAACGTGCCTCAAGCTAGTTTGCTCAGCCGTATGAGTACACCGAAAGATTTGCCTGAGTTCTCAGGTGACCAATTGGATTGGCTTCAATTCAAGCAAGCATATGATGAATCAACGGCGTTATGTAAATTTACGCCCAAAGAAAACCTTTGGAGGCTTAGAAAGTGTCTATGAGGGCAGGTGAAGGACGCAGTCGCCGCATTGTTCATTAGCGCCACGTCGCCGGACCACGTGGTTAAGACGTTGGAGCTACGGTTTGGTAACCCTGACTGCATCATTTCTCGAATATTCCATGAGATAAAGAAACTTCAGCCTCTGCATCAGGAATATCATAAAGACATCGTTCCGTTTGCTGTGAAGGTCCAAAATGTCGTGGAAGCAGTACGAGCAGTTGGACGTGAGGAGTACCTGCAAGGCGTTAATATCGCTTCGATAATTCTGTCCAAGCTACCTACAGTGCTTATTTCTAAGTGGTCTGATTACAGTTTCAAAATCATCACCGAAGGAAAATTACCCAGGTTAGTGATTCTATCAGATTTTTTAAATGAGGAGACTGTTAAGATTGCCACTGCTAGCTTTTTTACTACCGTGCGAAGTGATCACGGTCAGAAAAATAAAACCGGCATGCCTCCACGCACACAAACCGTGTTAGTTCAAGCCGAAGAACGTAAGGCCTCTTGTACACACACGGTTTTTCGCCGTGAAAATCTACGGTTAATTCGCCGTGTGTAGGCACGGTCGTCAGTGTTGTATGGATCACTATGGAAGCTTGTAGACGTGCACGGCGGCGCCACGGCACGGCGCCGCCGCCGTGTGCGCCGTGTCTGCCCCTCGGCGCGCCGCGTCTGCGCACGGCGTGATTTTCAACAGTGTTGTATGGCAGTCTATGGGAGTCTGTCGACGGCGCCGGACCTGTGCACGGATTCGTGACGGTTTACATGCGCTGATTCCCGATTTTGTTATAAAATGAGCATAAATCAGGAATGATTAATTACATTGATTCAGGAAAGGCCTATAATATGGGATAAGACTATCGATTGTCTTTCCCTTTTTTTACTTTTTTCAGTTTCCTATATATGTAATAAGCAACAATAATCTTCTTTTTCGTATGAAAATTCATGACGGACGTCCTGCACAGCTCCAGATAAAACGCTACGGAGCCGTACTTGGTCGATGTCTCGCCCATAACCTCACAATAGGAACCTATCCCCTAAATCAGCCTATCATAACGTAACGTCGTCTTCGTCGCAGTCCTCGTGATGCTCGTCGCGCACCGGGGCCAAGTCTGCAGATGAGGGCTCACGACTGCTCCCGAACACCTCAGCATTAGGTGGTAGGGAGGCCGATGATGACCCTGTACCGGGATCACACAATTCGTCATCTGAAATGTGACCACAACTTTAAAAACTTCTCCACCTCCTTCACACATGATCCTTGATCACGTACCAAGGTGGGGCAGGAGGCAGCACTTAATCATGTAGGCAAGCATCCCGCAGTCTACCTGCTAAAGGAACGTCCCGCAGTCCGTCCTCTACATGAGTTTGGTACCCCGCAATTTACCAAACAAACCTTAGACATCCCGCAGTCTGTCTAACATAAATCATCACTTAATCATGTAGGCAAGTATCCCGCAGTCTACTTGCTAAAGCAACGTCCCGCAGTCCATCCTCTACATGAGTTTGGTACCCCGCAGTTTACCAAACAAAGGTTAGACATCCCGCAGTCTGTCTAACATAAAGCATCACTTAACCATGTAGGCAAGCATCCCGCAGTCTACTTGCTAAAGGAACGTCCCGCAGTCCGTCCTCTACATGAGTTTGGTACCCCGCAGTTTACCAAACAAACCTTAGACATCCTGCAGTCTGTCTAACATAAAGCATCACTTAATCCTGTAGGCAAGCATCCCACAGTCTACTTGCTAAAGGAGCGTCCCGCAGTCCGTCCTCTACATGAGTTTGGTACCCCGCAGTTTAAAAAACAAAGGTTAGACATCCCGCAGTCTGTATAACATAAAGCATCACTTAACCATGTAGGTAAGCATCCCGCAGTCTACTTGCTAAAGGAACGTCCCGCAGTCCGTCCTCTACATGAGTTTGGTACCCCGCAGTTTACCAAACAAACCTTAGACATCCCGCATTCTGTCTAACATAAAGCATCACTTAATCATGTAGGCAAGCATCCCGCAGTCTACTTGCTAAAGGAACGTCCCGCAGTCCGTCCTCTACATGAGTTTGGTACCCCGCAGTTTACCAAACAAACCTTAGACATCCCGCAGTCTGTCTAACATAAAGCATCACTTAATCATGTAGGCAAGCATCCCGCAGTCTACCTGCTAAAGGAGCGTCCCGCAGTCCGTCCTCTACATGAGTTTGGTACCCCGCAGTTTACCAAACAAAGGTTAGACATCCCGCAGTCTGTCTAACATAAAGCATCACCTAATCATGTAGGCAAGCATCCCGCAGTCTACTTGCTAAAGGAGCGTCCCGCAGTCCGTCCTGTACATGAGTTTGGTACCCCGCAGTTTACCAAACAAAGGTTAGACATCCCGCAGTCTGTCTAACATAAAGCATCACTTAATCATTTAGACAAGCATCCCGCAGTCTACTTGCTAAAGGAACTTCCGCGACGCGCATGTGCGTGAGCTGCACCTCGCGCACTGCGGCTCAGTGCGCGGCGGCGCGGCAGCAGCGCGCCAGCAGCCCCGCCAGCTGTAGCGGCGACGCCAGCCAGCCCGTCCGCCACGCGCATGTGCGTGAGCTGCACCTCTCGCACCGCAGCTCAGTGCGCGGCGGCGCGGCAGCAGCGCGCCAGTAGCCCCGCCAGCTGCAGCGGCGACGCCAGCCCTTCCGCCACGCGCATGTGCATGAGCTGCACCTCGCGCACGAAGGCCAAGCGCACGGCCTCGCTCGCGTCCTGCGTTTTGCTCACACGGAAGATGTTGCTCATGATGTCCTCCACCGCATAGCCCAGCTTGCACAGTTTCGCGATCACCTTGTAGGCCTCGTAGATGTCCTGGCGCATGCAGGCCTCCAGCATACCAGCATGGGGTGCGGCTCATCGCACACCTTAAACACGTGCTCGGGCGACACGTGCGCGAAGCCCTGCGCCGTGGACTTTTCGGGGGCTCGGCCTAACCTGACCAAAGCTTACTCTGTCGCCTAAATATTTGACTTCGGCAGTCAAGCCTGATTTTGCGAGTCTGTTGGACCCTCCATGGTATTACTTAAAAGAAGGACAGTGTCGATCAATTCGCGAAGGGTTTTATTAATGATTCATTGGCAAACGATCGGGATTTCACAACTTATCGGTACGGCCCTTAGCTAATTCTCAAAAAGTAAGGTACGCTGGGCGTACTCGGCATACGTTATAAATTTGTCGGATGCAGTGTTCGTCGTTGAAATAAAATATTGGCACATTTCAAAATCTAAGGCCAAAGGGGTTTGAATTCAAGCTTAAAGTTTGACCAAGTTTGGTCATTGGTGACCCATTCATTTAATCAAATTTAGTATCACCCTTAAGGCGCTACCCATACGGGGACACCGTAAAAACGTACTCTTTTTTGTCGCAGAGTTAGCCATATTGCTAACATATTACAAGCCCAAAAAAAATACAGTGTATAGTCAAATGTATAAGTAAAAGACAAATGCAAAAATATTTTCTAAAAATAATACAGAATCTTGAAAAAAAAAGTCGCAAGAAAGAACACGAAAAAAATTTTTCGTCTCGAACTGCTCAATATTTTGAGCGATAACTATACATTTTTTTGTAACAATCAAAAAGGAAATTTAATCAACTAAAGACATATGTAAAAATATTTTAACAAAACGGCGTATTTTTTTTTAAACAATTAAATACTGCGAAAAGTCTTTCAAATTGGCGGACACGAGATTCAACTGAAATCAAACGCATCGCCATTTTCAACCCTATTTGTTTACCGCGATGCACTACTGTTGCGCGCTTGGTACTACTTAGTAGCGACACGCCCAGTCTGCGGCTAACTCTCTCAGAGATAGGTCACGTTACGCATGCGGCGCTCCAGCATTACGTAAATTCGTTTAGTAAAATAAGTTTTTTTGTGAAAATTGACACTTTGTTTTTGGTTTTTATTTTTATAAGATTTTCGTGTGATAATTGGATACTTTAGTTTACAAGTTTTGTTTAGTATTTATATTTGGGACTGACTCGTGATTCTGTGCGTCCATGTCTGATAAAAACAATGGGAAATAAAAGAAGTAAAGTGCTACGACGGATTTGTACAAGAAAACGGAGAAATCAACGCAAAAAAATACTGTTTCTGAGTAAGTATAAAAAATTGAATTATAGTTAGATAGTAAGCAAAATGACACTATCAAGCTATATAGTTCCAGTATAAGCTGACCTCTTATTGTACGACAAGCCTATATAACGCGAGATCAGGGCCCCAAGTCTGCTATTTTTATAAATTCTTCATTCCAACACGATCCCATTGTCATTTTGCTAAAAGTTCGTAATCTGCTAAATTCATAATGGTCGATCATTGGTCGGTCAATGGTCTCGTAATAGAATTGTGATATAATGACATTGTCGTATTGCCATTATTATAAAACCCGTTAGTAGAAATGATTTTCGAAAAACTACTACTAAATTTGAACATTTATTCATGCCAGATTTCATTTATATATATTTTTACATATTATTTTTTAGTGTTATAAGCAATCTGAAGTAGTAAAAAATTCGTGAACAGCAAAAAACAGTACATGTGTAACGCGGATAAATGTGAAACTATACAACTCAACAATATTTTTTATCTGTTTAGCTGTCAAAGTCAAATGTGACATTACTGCTTACTGATGTTTATCTGTTTTTATTTATACCGGCCGGTGATTTTTGTTTATTATTTAAATTATCTTTGTTTGAGAAGCCTATATTTTGAATTTATATGGTTCTAATTGAGCAAATTTCGGCTCTAATTGATTTTTTGGACAACCACCAAGACCTGGCGCTTGGCCTCTGCAGCCGCACCAATGAAGGGCGAAGTCTATTAAGAAGATATTGGATGGAGTGCGCCCAAATTTTGAACTCAGTGTCGGTGGACTGCCCCAATAAAACGCCGGAAGAGTGGCGGACAGTAAGTACCTAAATACAGTATAATTTGGTATGCATTATAAAATGATAAAATGTGTTATTATTGTAATTTTTGCACTTTTTTTTAGTTCTACAATGAATATAAAAGCAAAATGTTAAAAAAAAATCACAGAAGAGTGAAATAAGAAGCTGCTCAAACAAAGCTGGACGCTATTGAAGCCAGGAACGCCGATGCGACTCTAAAACAGGCTCAGGCCATCAACAACTTGGCTGCGGCCATTGATCGACTGAGATCCACCACATAAAAAATGGTGGACCTTATAGGCCACTGTGTGCCAAAAAAGGTAATACTACTAACTAATTACTGTTGATTCACAGCTAATTCACCTATATGAAATGGTTTCAACCAAAATTGGAACTTCTACTCATTGTGTGCTACAAGCATACGCACAATAAGTATTAAGGAGCAATAATTATAACCCCTCCTGCTAAGCTTAAAAGCTTGTGTTAGGTGTAGGCTCACCTCAGTAGTAGTACATTGGCTAGAATTTGACATCTAGATAGTAACCCAGATACTAAGCGCTAGGTTACACATGCTATATTTTATGAAGTTGCAACTTTTGTATTAATGTTAATTTTGTTTTCACAGAAACTCCGCAAAATTATTATGTCATCAGATTCTGAGTCTGACTAAAGTTTTCTTTAGTATGCAAGAGGTAATTTTGTCAGATTATTAAAAGATAAATGAAATCTATTTTAGGAGGAGTCTATGTCGAGCAGTGTATTCCAAATGGCTGTAATCATAAATGATTCAATGAAACAGCGTTTATAAAAAGAGTATTAATTTATTTTAAATCCATATTTTGTGTAATACTGTAGATCTGTAACAAAGAGTTAGATCATTTTAATAATAATAAGAGTATTTTCGTACTTTACTAGAATATTGAGATGGGTTTACATTACATACCTGCTAATTTAATTTATGCATTTCTCCACAGTCTGTCAACAAGAGCCTGCTGCAGTGCCCGACCATCAAGAAGATCCCGATTAACCCTTCGATGGTCTTGATAATTAGGTGCTGCATAATTATTTTGCTCCTAAATTAAAAGACTGATTAGTGATTAATGACAAATGATAGTGAATATTATGAATTTAGATAATGTTACTTGGATTTATTTTATTATTTAAATGACAAAATGTCTTTTTGTTTTATGTAGTATTTTCTACATTTCATATTTTTCAATTGGCTTGGAAGTCAAGTTTAATATTGTTATATAAATATTTAGTTTATGAGAAATAAAGAGTAATTTAAATTTTGATTGTTTTAACATAGTAGTATTATTTAAAATTCCAACTTCATTATATTCCAAAATAGTGGAATAGAAATCACATACCTGTTGCAAGGCAAGCGCTTCTGCATAAACTTCATCACATGGCAATGGTGCTCTTGTCATGTTTGCAATATTGTGCAATATGCTACATGCATTTACAATAATTTGTGAAACATTATGGAGGGCACTCTGTCAAATCAGATTTTGGTAGGACCCTGATGCATAAAATGCAAGAGCTATTAGAATCTGCAATGAAAAATATAACATTAATTAACCTATTTCGTATTTATAGCTATAGAATAATAAATCAATGTCAAATTCAGTTTTCTCACCTTCATTTCTGCCGATACGCTATCGTTTCGACGCGGTCTGGCCATAAGGGGAATGAGTTCTTCAATTAACTCCCTTACTGAGTCCTTTCCAAGGCGAAACGTTTTTACAAATTCCGCCTCGGGAATATCAATAAAGGCGTTAGTTTAGTATTAATTCTCGTCAAGCGACGGGCTCGACGACGTCTTCTGTTTTCCGCCCATCTTCTTTCTCTAGCATCCACTGCGTTGGCTAGCTCGAGAATATTTGCTCGTAGTGAATACATGGTCTCCATTCAATTTTCCACAAACACTTATACCCGTAACGAAATAAAAGCAATGACTGCACAATTACGTTCTAATGGTTGGTCACTGATCAAAGGAACTGTCAAAATTTTAGCAGATTACCGCCTAAGTCAGTCATTCATTTGTCATTATGTACGAGATTACCATTCTATGCCATTTCTTTTAATGGTGTGTCAGTGGTTGATCATTGGAAAGTCATAATGAAGCCATTATATTAGTAGATTACCAAACTTGTCAAAATCAACAATTTTGAAATCAATGATAGACCATTCTGACACTATTGTAATAGTAGACTTGAGGCCCAGCTCATACTGGCTCGACGTGTGTAGGTAGGTAAGGACGTATAAATTCATCACCCTTTACGGTAAAAAATTACAATTATCATCAAGTGCTATGTGGTCATATTTTCTCAATATCTGAAACATACTTATCTATGGATTGATAAGTAGAGACATAGGTAAACAAAATAATTATGATAGTTATCACAATGTTCGCCTCCTGCCATGGCTGGCTACGGGCCGGCGCGCGGCGGCGCGGGCGGGCCTGCAGCGACAAAATAGGTAAGCTCGCTCGAACGCGCTTCGATTGATAACAACAGTAGGTACAGAGTAATAAAAATATCGCACAGCTAGATCAAAACTAAAGCAATTCAAAAACAGTCATATTTCAGTAGTTAGGTACTAAATTTCTAAATAATAATCTGGATTTTATCAGAGACTAGCTTATGCCCGCGGCTTCGCCCGCGTGGAGTTAGGGAATTGCCCACGGGATCTTACTTCTGGAATAATAAGTAATCTATGTATCTATGTATAATACATACATAGATTTACATGTACTTGCTTATAACTTGCAATTATTATTATAAAGTTATATCAATTAAATTAGATACGTGAAATATTGGTTTGAGATTGGACATCGGATTTACTGGATTTTATCTGAAAAGTATGTAAACAAATTTTCAAGTCAATCGACCCCGAGAGTAAAAAGTTTCACAGAAAATTCAACACCCCATTTCGCCCTCTAAAGGGTAGAAATTTCGTGAAACTGATACTAACTCTTCACAAAGAATACACCCTCCAATTTTCATATCTCTGGGACCCGCGGTTTGGGCTGTGCGTTGGTATATCAGTCAGCCAGTCAGGACATGGAATTTTAAATTGGGGGATGATTTTGTGAAACACGTATCTCATCATTTCAACTGAAGTATAAGTAGACATATTTTCAAGTCAATCGACTCCGAGAATAAAAAGTTTCACATAAAATTCAAAACCCCATTTCACCCTATTAGGGGCGGAATTTCAAAAAATCCTTTGTTAGTGGATACCTACTCTCCACAAAGAGTACATTCTCCAAATTTCATGTCTCTAGAACCAGTGGTTTGGGCTGTGCGTTAATGTATCAGTCAGCCAGTCTGGACATTGAATTTTAAATTGGGGGATGATTTTGGAAAAACTGTGATACACGTATCTCTTCATTTTAACTGAAGTATATGTAGACACATTTTCAAGTCAATCGACCCCGAGTGAGTT
This sequence comes from Noctua comes, assembly GCA_963082995.1. Taxonomy (NCBI): domain Eukaryota; kingdom Metazoa; phylum Arthropoda; class Insecta; order Lepidoptera; family Noctuidae; genus Noctua; species Noctua comes. The sequence goes on from OY720293.1 coordinate 1,965,803, forward strand.
TCATAGAAAATTCAACACCCCATATCACCCTCTTAGGGGTGGAATTTCAAAAACCCTTTCTTAGTGGATACCTACTCTCCACAAAGAGTACATTCTCCAAATTTCATGTCTCTAGAACCAGCGGTTTGGGCTGTGCGATGATGTATCAGTCATCCAGTCAGGACATTGAATTTTAAATTAGGGGATGATTTTGGAAAAACTGTGATATACGTATCTCATCATTTTAACTGAAGAATATGTAGACACAATTTCAAGTCAGTCGACTCGGAGAATAAAAAGTTTCATAGAAAATTCAACACCCCATTTCACCCTCTTAGGGGTGGAATTTCGAAAAACCCTTTCTTAGTGGATACCTACTCTTCACAAAGAGTACACTGTCCAAATTTCATGTCTCTAGGACCAGTGGTTTGGGCTGTGCGTTGATGTATCAGTCAGCCAGTCATCAGCCAGTCAGGACATTGAATTTTAAATTGGGGGATGATTTTGGAAAAACTGTGATATACGTATCTCATCATTTTAACTGAAGTATATGTAGACACAATTTCAAGTCAATCGACTCGGAGAATAAAAAGTTTCATAGAAAATTCAACACCCCATTTCACCCTCTTAGGGGTGGAATTTCGAAAAACCCTTTCTTAGTGGATACCTACTCTTTACAAAGAGTACACTGTCCAAATTTCATATCTCTAGGACCAGTGGTTTGGGCTGTGCGTTGATATATAAGTCAGTCAGTCAGTCAGGACTTTGAATTTTATATGTATAGATGGAATAATAGGATGCTTGCGCTAACAGCATGCTGGCCGCGCTCGCGGCAAGGCTTTATTGCTCCATCGTCTCCCATTGTTGTGGGCGACATGTGGCAGGCTGATGCGACAACCAAGTTATGGGGGTAAATTGCTAATTTAACTTTGATTATTTACTTTTTAATAATATTGTGTTAAATTATTTACTTTTTAAATTGGATTGAATTAGTAATGTGGTGTTGTATATGTAATGTGACTGTGTGTGTGTGTAATTATTAATTATTTCTTGTAGGAGTCGGTGATACTCGAATTAAAATGATTTTATTATTATTATTTTTATTATTATTATTATTGATCTAAAGTTGAGGTGTTGACTTATATGTACTTACACTTTTGCAAGTACGGGAAAATCCAGTGATTCCGGGATCGACAAATTTACTGTTCTATTGAATAGAACTATAATAATATTACCTATTTACTTACCTAGAATTGTATCATTCATAGCAAATTCATTTATTTACATACCTAAAGTTTTCCTAAGATATGCATTCGATTTATTATCCAGTGCTGTGATACTGGTATCCTTTTTTAGGTCATTCGATCTCGTCAAGTCTTGTGTGTGATACGTACATACATAAATTCGCACCTTTTTCCCGTAGGGGTATACACATACAGGGTGCAAGGGATACCGACGCGAAAACGGTTACCACGTATTCAGTACATGAATCTGAGCCGGGCCACATAGAAACTTTTTGTACATTATTTAGAAAAAAAACAGCTGTTTCCTACAAAAGTTCTATGCCTACACGGTCAAAATATATGGAACAGCTGATTTTTTTTCAGCCGGTTTAGCGTCGGTGTCACTTCCACTCTGTATATGATATGATATAATACAGGGTGTAAGGGACAGCCCTCCACAAACTGATGGGGTTAATACAGTATATCATACTAAGATGACTGGTACATGAAATTATATCAGGAATGTTATGGGAATCCAATAAATTTGATTTGTTTTATTTCCTCATACGCTATGAATCGTTACCGTGTCAAAACGCACGTAGTGAACTGCAAGCGCGATGACGAGTTTGATGAACTCTGTAGCTAGGCAGGAAATGAACAGCTGATTTCACGCGTCGTTCGTTAGAGTACTTCAACATCCATTGTTGGATTTTTTATTTTAGCCGTATTTTTTACATAATGGAGTACTGCGTACAGGGAATGTAATTTAACATTGAAATAGAAGAATAGTAACTGAAAAAAAAAAACCGGTGGAATATGATTCAAAATAAGGAGCTGAATGCACCCCGTCAGTTTGAGGAGGGCTGTCCCTTATACCCTGTATAATATAATGTAAATAAAATAATATACAAGGAGAAATCAATTTAGATAGCGAAACTCCGCATATGAGATGGGTGATAATGATTTAAAAAAAATGTTTTTTTTTGGGGTCAACGAACACTTGTGAATTACAAGTTAAGAAAATCTGTGTTTCTTGTTACCCATCACGTCAGTGAAGTTAAGAAAAATAAAAAAAAATTTGAAAGTGATATTTCAAGACTACACTACCTGTTTTTTGCGGTAGATGATCCGCAAAACACTCATCAAATCATTTTTTTTTGCCTACCACGTCTGTGAGGTATCGTTAGCTCATTTTATTTGAGCATGTATTAAATGTAATAGAAAGATTATAATTAATAAAATAAAAAGATAATAAAATAAATATCTAATAAACAGAAATTAATTTCTTATAAAGTTTTCTTTTTGTTAAATTACAGAGAACCCAGCGACTCTCGGAGTACCTCTGCAACATTACTCGCACCTCTTACTGCAGTTAATCCAACCTCAACAGATATCGGAACTACACAAGAACGAAATTATGGGTATGTATCATATAATCACATGGTTTAGCTTCGTACCATCAGTTTCGCCATTTCAGCGCGATTAAAATACGAACAAACAAACATTTACCTTTGCAATATTACTAAAATAACCCATTTATCCATTTTTTTTAGAGAAACCACCAAAGAGGAGCCATACCTTGTTGAGAGCGATTCTCAAGAAAATTCATACATACCAATACAGGGTCGAAGAATCGTAACTATGATGTACCTACTTCATTCAACAACTACAAAAAATTTGTAAATAAAATAATAATAATAATTGCAATTTAAAAGATATGTCACTGATAGGAGGGAAGGTCACTTATATAAGTACATGTAGGTAGGGGGAGGGGGAGGGGAGGGAAGGGCGGGGAGTTTCATAGGAACCCCCCGGGAGGGGGGGAAGTTCGTCGGAAATGCATAGTTTTTTTTTAATGATTTTTTAAAAGGGAAATATTTATTTTTGAGTTATACTAATACAAGCTTTACAATCGGTAATTCTATACATACGGGACACCTGCTGATGGGGGCGGAGGGGGAGAGGAGTACCTCGAGGTTACCATTTTTTTTTTGTTAAATTGTAACCTTACTTTTTCTGTCCCTATTTTTCAGGGAGGAAAGGGTAGGGGAGTAAGAACCAGTACTTCTGCCTTATCTCCGGCGCTGCGGGAATAGCAGCCCCTTCGCCTTTGCGTAACAAAGTCACAGGCGATCACCTTGCCTGCGCCTTTGCCACGGCAGGCTGCCCCCCCTCCGCGCCTTCGGGCTCTAAAAAACACTCTAGGGGTAGGACATACCAAGACCACGGCGTGCTGGGGTTGACAAAGTCTGTTCTGAATTCAAGTTCGTTGTAAGGCCACATTTACTTTTAAATTACACGCACATTTGAACCAATTCTATAGTGTTTTTTTTTTTTAGTTTTTTTTTTTTGTAATAGCATTAGGTATACTTTGCTCACTGCACATTCCACATGTACGTTATACTCTATGCCAAACTAGTCTGTGGTGTGAATCAAAATAGTCTGTGATGTGAAATGTCGTCGTTTTCAATAAAATGCCATCAATAATTCTACAATTAATATCTCCGAAGCTATTCATTTCCGACAGTTGAAATTTGGCAAATCGTTTTAATATATTAGTAGGAACCTACAATAAAAATTACAACATCCTAGGTTAATGTACAGATATAAGTGACTAGACAATGCCACTTAGAGAAAAAGAATCACCCAAGCTCGATCATCAAGAAAATAATCCTTGTCGTAAGAGAAGACTGACTTTTGAGGGATCGCCAACAGTTCTTTCTTCTTCAAGGGATGATAATAAAGAACAATATGTGTCGTACTAAGAGAAGCCTAACTTTTGAAGAATCGTCAACAATCCTTTCTACTGCAATAGGTGCTAACAAAGAAAATATGCCCTGTTGTAGCAAACAGCTAAGTTTTGATGTAATGTAACAAAAACGTGAGACCGGCAAAGTAATTGTAATGTTTACCTTTGTGAAGTTATAGTAAAATCATTATAATAATATGCATATTGTTTTCTTGATTTACACCTATCTACTTCCTATCTACTTCCTAGCTACTACCTACCTACTACCTACCTACTACCTACCTACTACCTACCTACTACCTACCTACTACCTACCTACTACCTACCTACTACCTACCTACTACCTACCTACTACCTACCTACTACCTACCTACTACCTACCTACTACCTACCTACTACCTACCTACTACCTACCTACTACCTACCTACTACCTACCTACTACCTACCTACTACCTACCTACTACCTACCTACTACCTACCTACTACCTACCTACTACCTACCTACTACCTACCTACTACCTACCTACTACCTACCTACTACCTACCTACTACCTACCTACTACCTACCTACTACCTACCTACTACCTACCTACTACCTACCTACTACCTACCTACTACCTACCTACTACCTACCTACTACCTACCTACTACCTACCTACTACCTACCTACTACCTACCTACTACCTACCTACTACCTACCTACTACCTACCTACTACCTACCTACTACCTACCTACTACCTACCTACTACCTACCTACTACCTACCTACTACCTACCTACTACCTACCTACTACCTACCTACTACCTACCTACTACCTACCTACTACCTACCTACTACCTACCTACTACCTACCTACTACCTACCTACTACCTACCTACTACCTACCTACTACCTACCTACTACCTACCTACTACCTACCTACTACCTACCTACTACCTACCTACTACCTACCTACTACCTACCTACTACCTACCTACTACCTACCTACTACCTACCTACTACCTACCTACTACCTACCTACTACCTACCTACTACCTACCTACTACCTACCTACTACCTACCTACTACCTACCTACTACCTACCTACTACCTACCTACTACCTACCTACTACCTACCTACTACCTACCTACTACCTACCTACTACCTACCTACTACCTACCTACTACCTACCTACTACCTACCTACTACCTACCTACTACCTACCTACTACCTACCTACTACCTACCTACTACCTACCTACTACCTACCTACTACCTACCTACTACCTACCTACTACCTACCTACTACCTACCTACTACCTACCTACTACCTACCTACTACCTACCTACTACCTACCTACTACCTACCTACTACCTACCTACTACCTACCTACTACCTACCTACTGCCTACCTACCTACTACCTACCTACCTACTACCTCTTTTTTTTCTGTTTTATCACGTCTGTGAAGTATACATAAAACCCGATTCAAATAAGGCAGTATGGACACACGCGCGCGTAGCCGCGGGCAACAGCTAGTTATTATTTTAATTCAAGCCCATAAGATTTTTATCAGCCTGTAGGTACCTATTATGAGAATAATGTTTTACTCATAGGTTTTATACCTACAAATAGTTGCTTCTTACAAAAGTAAAGAAGCGGCTTCTAAAATACACATACATAAACTCACGCCTTTTTGCCTTCGTGGGGGTAGGCAGAAACTACATAACTCCACCTGCTACAATTCTATTAAAAATGTACCTAAAATATTATTCCAAAATCAAACCTTACACACATAAAACGCGCCTTCTGACCGATTTTTGTAAAAGAAATAATTTATTTTTGTCCTGCTCTAAATCTTTAGGTAGGTAAATTTTAATAAAATATGAATACAATTTTTGGGTAAATAATATGATTTGATTCAACAGAACACAACATTTATCGATACCGTAATCGCGGGTTTTTTAATAAAAACATTTATTTTGAAAATCCCGGGACTAGAGTACGAACGCCGCCGCGCCGCGAAGGCCACGCGCTGCCGGTAACGTCAGCTGGGCCGTAGGGGCGGAGCTACGCGCTGCGCGCCTTTCCCCTGCTTCACCTCCTCAAATACCGAAAGATTTGCTGTTTACAGCGCCTTAAGACAGGAAGCTACTCGCGAAAAGCACGCGGAGTGGCTCCAACCGATTGCGACTACCGCACGGCGTTGTTGAAAGACACTCGAGTTGTTTGTACGAACTCGTTGCGGAACATCGCTCAAGTTTACGGGGCTAAACGAACGCGAAGTGAACTCACGAACAGGGTTCTCAGGGTTAGATCTTCATAACTAGCGAGTCATAACTAGCGACCTCGCGCGCCACCTCTAGGTCAATCTCGTGAACGACGGTGGTCACACCTTCTCGGCATATTTATCACAAAGTTGCATGTTCAATCACACACACGTGAAATAACAACAATGACAAGAATAAAAACGAAAAAAGTCAAAACCACCATTTTGACAATAGGTTGAGGGGTAATTGTTATTGGCTGGATAGGCGTCACGGCGTCCTGACCTACCGCATGACGCAGGTCCTCACCGGACACGGAAGCTTTGGGAGGTACCTGTGTCTGATGGGGAAGGAGGAAACGCCTGGGTGTCACCACTGCGAGGACCGCCCGGAGGTCACGGTGGAGCATACGGTGCAGGACTGCCCCGCTTGGGCAGGGCACCGCCGTGTCCTCACAGCGGCGATTGGCGGAGACCTCTCGCGCCCGGCATTGGTCGAGGCCATGCTGCGGGGCGAGACGGAGTGGGAAGCGGTCGCCTCCTTCTGCGAAGCAGTCATGCTCGCGAAGGAGGAGGCGGGCCGCGTGAGGGAGAGGACAGCGTCCTCCCTCCACCCCAGCCGCAGTGGTAGACGCCCACGGCGCCGGACGTCGGCAGACGATCTCCGGCCACCGTAGGCGCGGGCATGCGGGCGGTGAGTAATGAGCGACTCGCTGTCCGACCATAGACTATGCCCGGGTCGACGGCGCGTTGTGTTCCACGCGGGACTTATAGAATTACCGTGACCCTGGATCATAAAGGGCTATTGAAGGACACCGTGGATTTTAGTCAGTAAAAGTCTGACAGTTCCTCCCACTCTGCCCTGGGTGGGAGGACTCATTTGATGATTTTACCACGATAAAAAAAAAAAAAAGGGTAATTGTTATTTTGTTCCTTGAATGTTTTATACTTTAGTGGGCAATCTAAGTTCTTTATCCCACTTCTGATTTTAGCAAACATAAGCGAAGATGTTTAAAAAAGAAGACAACGAGGTTCACAAAATAATGAATACAACAGTTTATTCTAACTTAGAACAAAATATCAATCACTGAAACTAACCTAAACCGCCACAAATCATAACGAATTCAATTAACACGTAATTGTTCACAAAATAGTGATTTAGTTCACAAAATAGGAAAATATAAATCTTTCCCGCCCTTTGAGTGATATTCCCAACCAGCGTCTCCCGCGACCAGAGACAATTTCTAAGTTGTCACTCCTTGCCATAGAACTAACATGTGCCTCATAAAACCTCATTTCTTCCTAACAGTATATAGATGATTTTAATGATTTAATTTTAACTGAAGAGTATGTGCATAAATTTTCAAGTCAATACATCCCCGAGAATAAAAATCTATACATATAAAATTCAAAGTCCTGACTGACTGACTGATTGACTGATATATCAACGCACAGCCCAAACCGCTGGTCCTAGAGACATGAAATTTGGAGGGTGTATTCTTTGTGGAGAGTAGGTGTCCACTAATAAAGGGTTTTTCGAAATTCTACCCCCTTTTTTTTTCGGATGGGAAATCATCAAATGACCCCCCCACTCTGGGCGGACCGGAAGGGAGTGTCAGACTTGTAATGACTAAAACCCATCCATGTTCCTTCTTTGCCCTTTGTGTTCCAGGGCCACGGTATCTCTTTCGAACAGTCCCGCAGCCCTGGCAGGCATCGGCCCTTGCAGACCCCTACATCGAAATTCTACCCCTAAAGGAGTTAAATAGGGGATGGAAGTTTATATGAAAGTCCGTCAGTTTTGAAGCTAGGATCTTCAAATTTTGTGCTTAGGCTGACGATTAAAATTTAATTTATACGTATCAAATCGTTTTTGATAATTCTACCCCTAAGAGGGTGAAATGGGGTGTTGAATTTTCTGTGAAACTTTTTATTCTCGCAGTCGATTGATTTGAAAATTTGTGAACATACTCTTCAGTTAAAATAATGAGACACATGTATCACAGTTTTTTAAAAATCATCCCCCAATATGAAATTCAAAGTCCTGTCTGACTGATTGATATAACAACACACAACCTAAAACGCTGGTTTTAAAGACATGAAAGTTGAAGGTTGTATTATTTGTGAAGAGTAGGTATCCACTAAGGGTTTTTCGAAATTCCACCCCTAGAGGGTGAATGGGGGGTTGAATTTTATGTGAAATTTAATATTCTGTGGGTCGATTGAGTCGAAAATTGGTGTACACACTCTTCAATTAAAATTATGAGATTAATAATGAATCACATGACTGTCGTCACCGGTGTCCAATCTCAAACCAAGGTATCAATATTTGGGGTGCGTTGTCAGAATTCCTCCACGTGTGCCTGATGGCTGCCGGTCCCTCTCGATACGTCTGGAGGGAATAGCAGTTGCTGGGCCGGTGCACCCTGGGCGTGGGCAGTATCCTTCCCCGAGGAATGGGAAGAGATTCTTATTCCTCGGGGAATGTTACTGTCCATGGCTAATATTCTGACATGGGAGGGGTCCATCTTGGACCAAGGGGGTGTTGCTCCGCGTGACCCTCTGAAAAGCAGAGGGCACAGCGGAGGAGCAAGGGCGGGCTCGGTGTGCACTTACCCTGCCTCCGAGCAGACAGTGAAGGACTCAGTCATTCACTGTCCCCGTCGATATCGTAATCCCACCGTCGAAGTGTCGTGGAACACGTCTCGCGGCTTCGATTGAGACCGAGGGTCTTGGCTTAACCGCCCGGACCACGAGGTAGAAAACCTCTATAAAAGTTACCCCGAATCTCAAGCGGCGGCGCACCGCGAGGAGATGTATGGCTGACGGGTTCCTATGGAAAATCAGTCGCTAGTGCGAACCACTGCCGGGCCTGGCAATGGCTTATCTGGGTACAGGGGGCACTGCCCAGATGGACTTTTTATTTCCCCCATACTCGTGGGAACAGTATGGAAAAAACTTACAAAACCCAAAATACGGCCGATAACGGCGAAGAAAGGGAGGAGAGGGATGCGGGGTCGGAGTCCGGCGCCGCTTCCAGCGATGTGAGTGCGGGAGGCTCAGAGAGCTCCCGGCGGGGGAGGTCCGGGGCTGCTGCGGTGAACAAGGAGTTCCTCCGCAAGCGGTCCAGGCCGGTAGGCGACCAAGAGTCGTCGTCAGAGGGGGAGCTGGCTTCGGCTCGCAAGATCCCCACCAGCAAGCGTGGCGGGATCCGCGGCAAGGGGAGAGGCCTCTCTACCACCGAGAGGTCGGCGCGGCTTGCCGAGGAGGGACGCCACCCGGGGGTGGCCGCCGGTCGCGGGGTGGCCCGTTTGGGCTCCTCTGATGACGAGGCGGGCGCAGACGGCGGCTCCGATGCGGAGCGTAAGGCCGGGCTTGCGAAGGAGGTGGAGGCGGCGCTGAGGGCTGTTTCTTGCAAACAAAAGCCCTCCACCAGGCACAAGGCTATACCTGCAGCGATCGCCTCCATCATGGCGGCAGCGGAGGCCAGATATGCGGGGCCCCCGCCAGACGACGTGGCCAAACTGCGGGCGGAGGTCGCTCGACTGACGGCCGCCACGGAGCTTCTCCAAGAGGAGAATAAGAAGCTCCGAGCAGACCTGGCCGGTCTGCGCGAGTCCGGCTCTCGCGAGGCGCCCCAAAATGGGGGCCAGCAGCGACCAAGCCAGCCCGTGCCGGTGGAGAACCAGGTCCTGAACCTGGTTCGGCAGGAGCTGGCTGCTTTCCAGGCGCGGTTCTCCGTCCTGGAGGGCATTGTCCTGCGCCCCCCCCTGGCGGCAAATAAGGCACCCCCGGGCCCGAGGGTGACCACATATGCGGCTGCTGCGGCCTCCGCACCGGGGCCGTCCAGTCAGGCCTCCGGCAGGGTTACGTCGGCCCCCGAAAAGCCGGCTCCGGTTAGGAAAGCGGCGGCTCTGAAGCAGGGCATGGTGGCGGCCCAAAAGAAGGGCAAGGCGGCGAATGTGCCAGCGCCAGCCGCGAGACAGTCACCACTGCCGCCCCCCCCGCCCCCTAAGCCTTCCGCGGCCGAGACTAGGTGGCAGGTGGCCGGAGAGAAAGCGAGGGAGCACAGGGCGGCCAAAAAGCCCAGGAAGCGGGAGCGGAAGCGCCGGCAAAAGGAGCATGGCGTCGCGGCTAGGCTCAGCGCCCCAAAGACCGCGGCTGTAGTGATCACACTACAGCCGGACGCGAAAAAGAGGGGCGTGACCTATCGCGACGTGCTCGCTAAGGCGAAGGCGACGGTGGATCTCGGGGAGCTCGGGATCGCCGGGGGCCTCAGGCTTAGGGTCACCGCAACAGGGGCTCGAGTGCTAGAGATCCCCGGCGAAACCCGTGGCCCGTCCGCTGACGCTCTGGCTGAAAAGCTTAGAGCGTCCCTAAATGCGGACGAGGCCCGAGTGTCCAGGCCCGTCAAATGCGCAGACCTGCGCATCCTGGGTCTGGACGACTCGGTGACCGAGGAGGAGGTGGTGGCCGCCGTCACCAGGACCGGTGGGTGCCCTGCCGAGCAGGTCAAGGCAAGCACCTTACGTCCGGACTTGACGGGCATGCGAACCGTAACGCCCCGCGCGCACGTGCGAGGAGACACCGGGGTGGTTTTTAGTCAGTTTGAGTCTGACAGACCCCTCCGCCCGCCCCAGGGCGGAGGACATCCGTGAGGATTTTCCACCCCGGCAAAAAAAAAAAAAAAAAAAAAAGGCACCTTACGTCCGGACCTGACGGGCATGCGAACCGTAACGGTAAGCTGCCCTGTGACGGCTGCGAAAGCCATTGTGGAGGGCCGAAGGCTCTTGGTGGGCTGGGTGTCGGCGCAGGTGAAGCTGCTGGAACCCAGACCTCTGAGGTGCTTCCGCTGCCATGTGGGGCACCACGTGTCGGTCCGGTGCACCTCGGAGGTGGACCGCAGTGACCATTGCTTCCGCTGCAGCCAGCCTGGACACATGGCCGCGGCTTGCTCCGCCGCGCCGCACTGCGTCGCATGTGCAGCAGCTGGCAAGCCGACCGATCACCGGGCAGGGAGCAAGGCCTGCAGTACACCCGCCAAGGCCAGGGGCAAGGGAAGGCCCTCCACCATCACCACTGCCAAAACCCCCACCGTCGCCACCACCGCAGCCGCCGCCACTGTCGCCGCCGCTGCCGCCACTGCTGCAACTTACGCAGCGGCGCCCTCGCAGGGGGCCCGGGAGGGGGCTGAAATGGAGTGCCAATAACGGCCCCACTACGCCTTCTCCAGGCGAACATCAACCACTGCGCCTGCGCTCAGGATCTGTTGCTCCAGAGCATGGCGCAGTGGTCGATTAACATCGCCGTGGTCGCTGAGCCGTACTTTGTCCCGCCCAGGACTGACTGGGTGGAGGACCTTAGCAGCTCAGTGACCATAATTGCGTCAGCCGCCGCCGGTACCCCGACCCTTGAGAGTGTCAGGAAGGGTCAGGGGTGCGTAGCAGCACGGTTCGGGGAGATCGTAGTAGTGGGAGTCTACTTCTCCCCGAGCCGAACTCTCGCCGAGTTCCACAACTCCCCCTCACGGAGTTGAGTGTCGTGATCGGAAACCATTCCCTCTCCGTGCTTGTGCTCGGGGACTTCAATGCCAAGAACTTAGCTTGGGGTTCTCGTTACACGGACGCGCGGGGTAGGATGGTGGAGGACTGGACTCTGGAGACAGACCTGGTCGTCCTAAATCGGGGTTCTGTCCCCACGTGCGTGCGGATGCGGGGCGAGTCGGTGGTGGACATCTCGTTCGCTAGCCCCGCTCTGTCGCCGAGTGTCGTTGACTGGCGCGTCATGGAAGGGGTGGAGACCTACTCCGACCACCGGTACATCCGGTTCGACGTCTCCACCCAGACCACAAGCGCGCCGGTCCTACAGGCCCCGAGTGGTCCGCGATGGGCGCTGAAACAGCTGGACCAGGAGCTCCTCCTGGAAGCCTCGATCGTGCAGGCCTGGGTGACATCACCGGTCAGGCCTGCCGACATCAATAACGAGGCGGGTTGGTTCCAGGAGGCCATGTCCGAGATTTGCGACGTGGCAATGCCCCGAGTTCAGCCAGGAAGCGCCCGGCGTCAGGTGTACTGGTGGTCGCGAGAGCTGACGTCTCTGCGCGAGGCGTGCGTTGCCGCGCGGCACCTGTACGCCAGGCATCGCAGGCTCCGCATCCGCCCTCCGGATGCGGCAGCCATTGAGGCGGAGCTGTACGAGGGGTACAGAGCGGCGAAGACCGCCCTCCAAGAGGCTGTCCGGCGGGCCAAGAATCTGGCCCGCGCGGAGATGCTGGAGTCTCTGAACGGAGATCCGTGGGGGCGCCCTTATAAGATGGTGCGGGACAAACTCCGCACCCGGGCTCCCCCGCTGACGCAGAGTCTCCGGCCTGAGCTCGTGGAGGACGTGGTGAGCGCTTTGTTCCCTTCGCGAGGGGATCATCCTCCCCCGCCTATGGCTCCGCCACCGCGTGCGATGCCGGAAGCGGATCACACCTATGACGATGACGACATTCCGGAGGTGACTGGGGTAGACCTGAGAGTGGCGGTACGCAGGCTGAAAGCCAAAAATACCGCCCCGGGACCTGATGGCTTGCCTGGCAAAGCCTGGGTCCTGGCCTCTGAGGCTCTCGGGCCCCGACTGGAAGGGCTCCTAAGCGCATGCTTGGAGAGAGGCCAGTTCCCGCTTCGTTGGAAGACGGGGAAGCTGGTCCTCATCCGGAAGCCAGGGCGCCCTGCGGACTCTCCGTCCGCATACCGGCCCATCGTGTTGCTCGACGAGGTGGGCAAGCTCTTCGAAAGAGTCTTTGCCAACCGCCTCGCCGGGCACCTTGTGGGGATGGGGCCGGATCTTGCGGAACACCAGTTTGGTTTCCGCAAGGGGCGCTCGACGGTGGACGCCATCATGCGCGTGAGAGCCCTCACGACGGGGGACGCGGTGTCCCGGGGCGGGGTCGTCTTGGCGGTGTCTCTTGACATCGCCAACGCCTTCAACTCCATGCCCTGGAGCTGCATTGGGGAGGCTCTCCGGTATCACCGAGTGCCGACCTACCTTCGTCGTGTGTTCGGGGACTACCTGACGGATAGGGCCGTCATATACCCCGGTCGGAGCGGAGAATGGAACCGGCGAGAGATGTCGTGCGGTGTTCCACAGGGATCGGTTCTGGGACCGGCCTTGTGGAACATCGGTTACGACTGGGTGCTGCGCGCCGACCTCCCTAGCGGCGTCAGCGTAGTTTGCTACGCTGACGACACGCTGGTACTGGCACAAGGGAGGTCGCACGAGGCGGCGGCCGACAACATGACACGCGGGGTTGCGATAGTCGTGGAGAGGATCCGGCAATTGGGTCTCGAGGTGGCATTGCACAAGTCCGAGGCCATGTGTTTTCATGGGCCTCGGAATGCGTTACCGTCGGGATCCCTACTGACGGCGGGAGGGGTCTCCATCGGCGTCGGGTCGACGTTGAAGTACCTAGGACTCGTCCTCGACAGCCGGTGGAACTTCGTGGAGCATTTCCGACGTTTGGCTCCCAAACTGGAACGGACAGGGGCTGCCTTCAAGCGGCTCTTGCCCAACCTGAGGGGTCCAAACGCCTCCTGCCGGAAGCTCTACGCGGGGGTCGTGCGGTCCATGGCCCTTTATGGGGCCCCGGTGTGGGCGCGTTCTTTGAAACTGCGAGCCGCCCACTACCTGAACGCGCCCCAAAAGGTGATAGCCATAAGGCTAATCCGCGGGTACCGCACGATCTCCGGCGAGGCGGCTAGCCTCCTTGCCGGATTGCCGCCATGGGATCTGGAGGCGATAGTCCTCGCGCGCCTGCACGAATGGCGCGCGGAGGCACTAAGTCGGTTGAAAACTCCGCTGCCGCGGCAAATTGCCGCTCAGCGGACAGACCTCCGGCGTGATCTCATGGCGACATGGAGAGCGCGACTGTCGCAACCCCGTGCAGGGCACGCCACCATAGTGGCGATAAGTCCCCTCTTTGAGGAGTGGCTAGAGAGGCGCCACGGCGCCCTCACCTACCGCCTGACGCAGGTCCTCACCGGACACGGTTGTTTCGGGAGGTTCCTGCACCGGATTGGGCGGGAGGAAACGCCCGGGTGTTTCCATTGCGAGGATCGTCCGGAGGACACGGTGGAGCACACCGTGGAGGTCTGCCCCGCTTGGGCAGAGCACCGTCGTGTCCTTGTAGCGGCGATTGGCGGCGGCGATCTCTCGCGTCCGGCCCTGGTACAGGCCATGGTCCGGAGCGAGAGGGAATGGGAAGCCGTCACCTCCTTCTGCGAAGCAGTCATGCTAGTGAAGGAGGTGGCGGGACGTGAGAGGGAAAGAACCTCACGTCCCAGCCGCCGCGGGAGACGCCCTGGGCGTCGGGGGTCACGTGGTGGCTCCCGGCCACCGTAGGCACGGGCCTGTGGACGGCGAGCTATGGGCTAGCCCGCCGTCCGGCCGTCTTATGACGACAGGCCGTGTCGACGGCGCGTTCGTGTTCCACGCGCGCCTCTAAGAGATGTCAGCAATGATGTAGGGGCCTGCAAGGGCCGATGCCTGCCAGGGCTGCGGGACTGTTCGAAAGAGATACCGTGGCCCTGGAACACAAAGGGCAAAGAAGGAACATGGATGGGTTTTAGTCAGTACAAGTCTGACACTCCCTTCCGCTCCGCCCAGAGTGGGGGGGGTCATTTGATGATTTCCCATCCGAAAAAAAAAAAAAAAAAGGTATCAATATTTCACATAATATGAAATGTAATTGATATGACTATGAACTATGAAAATATTTGCAAGTTATAAGTAAGTACATGAAAAAAAACTCGGAGTGTGCATGTTATACTCAAATAAAATTAAATACTTACACTAACTATTATTTATTACTTATTCAACTTT
Source organism: Noctua comes (assembly GCA_963082995.1). Lineage (NCBI taxonomy): Eukaryota > Metazoa > Arthropoda > Insecta > Lepidoptera > Noctuidae > Noctua > Noctua comes. Next base: position 1,980,863 of record OY720293.1, read on the forward strand.
TAAAGTAAAAACTAATATTACACATATTATATCTTACATAAACTATTATTAGTAAATGCGAAAGTTTGGATGGATAGATGTTTGTTACTCAATCACTCCAGAACGGCTAAACAGATCTGTATGAAACTTGGCACAAAGATAGACAGGATAGACGGGACGGGACGGGTTGATAGTCTGGTATAGCATATAGGTTACTTATTATCCCAGAAGTAAGATCCCGTGGGCAATTCCCGAACTCCACGCGGGCGAAGCCGCGGGCATAAGCTAGTTTTCACATAAAATTCAACGCCCCATTTAACCCTCTTAGGGGTGGAATTTGAAAAACCCTTTCTTAGTGTATACCTACTCTTCACAAAGAATACACCCTCCAAATTTCATGTCTCTAGGACCAGCGGTTTGGTCTGTGCGTTGATATATGAGTTAGTCAGTCAGGACTTTGAATTTTATACAGAGTGGTGATGACAATACGACAATTAATTAAACTTCGCATACCTCAAGACGTTCCCAATATACATACAAAAAGTCATTTGAATATATTGAGTAGTTTAGTCACAGGAAATTAATTTTCATCTTTAACATTTGCTACATGATGTATCTGATTTTAAGGAAGCACTAACAGGTTAACGACCCCCGCATCGGTAAAACATCAAATCATTAAAGACACGTTGCCAACTCGCTATTTAACTTTCGCCAAATTCATTTTTAAATTTGATTTACTGCAAATTATACCTTAAACCAGGCCAATAAGAGTCATAAAGGGTATCCTCAGAGTTAGATAAGAAAATAACGCATGCGGAAGTTGAAATATGCACTGTATTAATAGAAAATTTAGTAAGTGCGAAAGAGATAAATGTAATTTGGTTTGTTTGTACTTCACTTTCTTGTCGAAACTTGAAACTACAAATGTAGGTCAGTGTGTCGCTGCAATCCTGTGACGACCAACGCGTCATCGCAAGCGCACGAGTACCGCAGGACGTACTTTCTTTGCCCGTCTCACCGCGCCTCCTTTGAAGTACCCGGCGCCCGCGTTCGCGTGTTTGTGATTTGTTAGTTATCATAAGTGCGAATTGGGCGCTTTATTTTATTTATTTATTTTACTATTTATGTACACAATATACACAACACAGGAAATAACAATATAATATATGAGTACATAGGTACCTTCTGCTTATTTCCTAAGAAATTTCTGCCAGCAGACCCGCAAAAGGAGAAGTGAAAAAAAGAAATGTAGACAGCACTGTGTAGAAACGGAAGAGAATAAGGTGTTTATGTGTCTTAACTAACTTAACCTAAAATATTATATATAAATACAAATATAAATAAATATTAATATATTGTTAGCTGCGTCTCCAACAGCTGCGTCTCCAACCTACACCCCACCAGGAAGCCCGGACCATATGACCGAGCCTATTTAAGTCAATGCGTAGCGTGGCTAAGGGCTCATTCCCTTATTTCGGCGGCGCGCTCTAACTATTCCCCTTGACTTTGTTAACTGTGAGAGTCAAAATGGCGGGTGTACCATAGCGAATCAAATTATACCAATTACCAAACAAATGTACCTAAAATGTACTATTCTGTACCTAGGTTTAAAAAATCTGTACCTCCTTCAGAACGAAATTATTTCGAAATTAGAGGTACACCCGCCATATTGACGTCAATATGGCGGGTGTACTATAATATTTTTTTATATAACCATTACTCATAACATATAATTATACCAAAAAAATGTACTTAAAATGTACCTATAGTAGAAAGAAACACACACTCGATCAGTTGCATAGTTCCTGAGAAATAAAACAACCGTGCCTTGTGTATAAGTAAACAAGATTAGTCATCATTCTCCTGCCCTTATCCCAACTTATTTGTGGTCGGCGCAGCATGTCTTCTTCTTCCATACTTCTCTATTACTCGTCATCTCAGCAGTCACCTTCTTTCTAGCCATATCATCCTTCACACAGTCCATCCATCGTTTCTTTGGTCTTCCTCTACTCTTATAGCCATCTACATTCATACTCTTCACTTTCCTCACTATATTTTCCTTATTCCTCCGCATCACATATCCATACCACGATAACCGATTACCACACAGCTTTTCAGTCACCGGCGCCACTTTCAGACTTCCTCTTAAGTACTCATTCCTTATTTTATCCATTCGCGTTACACCACACAGCCACATGCAAATGCCTTTCAATTCATCCCTTTTGAGGTCCAACATTCTGATCCGTACAAGACAGCAGGTCTAACCATGGTTTTATATCTTCCCGTTGAGTTTAAGGGGAATGTGGGAGTCGCATATTGTTCCCATTACCTGCCGCCATTTCATCCATCCAGTGTTAATGTTAAAAACAAGTAAACACGATTAATATCATGATATAGTTATTAAACACCGTGTAACAGAAAGGGAGGGTCATATGGAAGAGTGTGGTATAGACCACCCTTTCTGTTACACACTGTATATATTTATATTTTACGGATATTTTTTAATTACAAATTATAATAATTATTCGTTGCACACGAATAATTATAAGTTACTAGTAACCGTCCGCAACTAGCTTCGTAAATGCACATTCATGATAAAGTATGATGCGGGTAGTTGATAAACAATTACCAATTTGCACTCTGTTTCCTGATTAACCATTAAGCACGACAAGATTTTGACACATTGTCATGAATTTCAAGAATTTTCGTGAACTTTCAACATTCGATTTTAATATGAAAAATATGTTGCGGCAGCTGTTTCATACGATAAGTTTGTGGTTAATATCTCCAATAAAGTGTTGATTTCAGTAAAACGGCGTCAGTCAATTGCCAAATATGTGTAAATTTCATACCACTACACCCTTCCAAAAAATAGGTAACTTAGATGCACTGGAAATAATGTATTTAGACAACTTTCACGTTTGCTAAAAAATCGAAAAGGCAAAATAAAGACAGTAGCATTCTATCTGCGTTCTTATTTTTACCACTATTCATATATAATTTCATGAAAAACACGATTAAAGTCTTGACAAATATTACTAAAAACTCTAGTGCTGATCGTAATCCAAAGTTTCATCATTCGATTATAAAGTTGCATAAAGCTTAATCGATACTCGCAATGAAATCAGGTTTGGAAAAAAAGAGTTGAAACGGAATAAAAACTCTTTGGTTTAATTTCAAATAATTATTTAATTTTGAAATTAATCTTTTTATGCTATCTTTTTAAATAATTTAATTTAGTAATTATTCGATGCTTTGGGTTGACTTCAAGAGAAGGAGATATATAAATGATAAGAAACACTGAAATGTGTAATCACAAAAAAAAAACTCGCTTCTAAGTAAACATTTTGATGATTACCTTTCTTTTAAAAACTTATAGATGGTGTCCTAACTTTCCGTTGAAGTAGCAGCGTGAAATTTGGCATGAAATAAAGTTTCACAATTCAAGCCAATAAAAATCTGGAAATGGATTGATTTTCAATTGTACACAAGTACGCACGGTTGCGTTTTTTTTGTTTCAAAATTTTACTTATGAATGCATTCGCTGTTCAAATTTATATTGTATTTTACTAGATAATGTATTGTGATTTTTTATATTATTAAAATACGCTTTTATTTAACTTCCCTTGTCAGTAAGTATTGGTCAAATCTTGCAACTCAATTTCAAACCAGTTCCCTTATACCGATTGAGCTGAAATTTTGCACACACCTATTGTTCTCGTGACAATACATTTTTACGATAAACATTACTTAGTCCTGCAGCCAGGATCGTCTCCTCACGAGAGAACTCCTCAACGGTTAATAGCGCGGACACGAATCGCATACGATAGATACGCGTTCAATTTTGATAAATAAACATAATTTCTATTGTATTTGACCTACAGCCAAGATTGTCTTTTCATGGACAGTCCTCAACGATGAATAGCATAATATAATGATGCGATATCAGAAATGTACAGAATACAACACAACTAAAAATTCGAAAATAAGATTATTTACTTTTTTTAATTAATCATTTTATTTTTCTATTGTTTGGTCGTATAGAATGCCCAGGAACTTGGAAGGCATAGTAAAAAATTATTTGGTTCCCAAGATGAATTTAGCATGGTTAAGTTATTATGTTAGGTTAGATTCTTTATTGTGGTATTCACCACTTAAAAATACCATTGTATTCTAATTTTCTTTATCTTTTGCCTTCTCTGACTAATACCTTTAATAGTCAATATTTCTTGATACTTAATAAGCTTGGTTTAGTAGCAACCAAATTATTTTTCAGAAAACTCTACAAATGCGAGTAGGGCTATTGCCCTGAGGGTTCTGTCGTATAGCTATTCACGGCTTAACTCAAGTGACATGGCCCACGGCCTATGATGGATAACCTGAACTTTGCAGTTGTAAGAAGAGTTTTTAGAGTTGACAGTGAACCGTTTTCAAAGAATAAACTAATGTTTCTTCAGGATACGTCTTATGAATTGCCGATTGCGAAAGAAAAGACATTAACTTTGTCGGTCGTTCTCACCGAGGCAGGCGTGACGATTTGGACTCGTTCCATGGCTGATTGTCCAGAGAAGGAAATCACCGACAGAGTTGGAAAGTATTGGAGGAGGTCTTCGCTCAGCAGTGGGAAAGAATAGACTAAACAAAAAAAAAGTTTGTCCTAATCTAACACATAACCGACAAAACATGTATATCAGAACGTTCGGCCAGACGAGATAGGGAGCTGGCTGCTACTCCAGTTTTTAGTGACGATTATGTGACGCATAAAGATGCCAGCCAAAGAATTTGTGACAGAACAGTTCGAAAGTTAGAAGCATTTATTTATGGCCGAACGACCTGATATCAGAACGTTCGGCCAACCTGAATCTCCATAACTGAGGACCTTAGAGAAACCGTTACTGAATAAAGATTTAGTGACGAGACTGAAACGAATTTTTATTGCTTTAGTTTTTTTTTGTGACGGCCCCTTTATATAGTAAATTGAAAATTTAACATATAACCTCAAAAAACATTGGCATTATCGATTCCTCCACAATGAAGAAGCCTAGAAGACTCGTAAAACCCATGATGTGTTACAGGTTTTCAGTGCAATGGTGTCAGTATTTTTGTTGATTCAAGATTAATCTATAAAAATGCACTATGGCGGATGGCGACTGAAATAGGGTGACCATGTATTCAATTCAATTCAATTCAAATTATTTATTGCAAACATAATGTACATATACAGGTGGTAAAATACAATTAAGAAGAAACAATTATGGATCCTGTCGGAAGAGCGCTTTTATCAACTTTCCATAACACTAAAACAATTAAATTAGGTAGACTGGTTCAATTACACCCAGTATATGAAAAACTTTGTTCTTAACTAAAATCGTAGGGGGCATTTCTGATGAACTGTGTACATTGTTGCAATCTAAACCAAACGTAATTATAGAGTCTACTAAGTACGTGCAGGTTACTATTCCATGACAAGTTTCGACAGGGCAGTTTGAGCTATTGCCATTAATTTCAATGGCGTCCTCTAGACCACTAATACCAAACATAGAGATGATGTCGACATTACAAGGTAACAAAGGAACACATCTTGCAACATTGTTTCAGCAATTTTGTGAACATGATTTTATAAAGCGGCCACTAGTGAAAACGTTTAAAAATATTCTTTCAAATATATAGCTTACGTTACATTGGCAGTCAAACACTTCGTTCTTCAAGGTCTTATTAGATGAAAAATAAATTTTACACAATTCAACTCTAAGTTGCTCTACTTCCTTTTTATTGTGAATTATCAACATATTCATATATTTTGCAATTAAATTTTTCTCGCCTAATACTTTAAGTAAATAATATGGATATATACTACAGCCATAGGCCAGTAAGAAGATAGCAGAATCTAAAGCACAAGTGTTTATTATATTTATGTTTGAAAAACTATCTACAAAGCCATTCTGCATTAAAAGTATTTTAGGTTTTAAACTGAATTTCGTTTCTTCTCTTACTTGCCCTTGCCAATTTTCTAGGAACGTTGGGTTGTCAAAAAAAATGAATCTTCGTAAAACTGTCTATACGTTTTTTTTTCGTTTTGGTACTATTGAATTTGCCTTGGCTTCTCTTACGTTTGATTTTCTTATTCTTGTTCTTAACATTAGAAACTAAATCTGATTTTGCAAGTTTTAGTTCACCATGCAAATAATTAGTGTGTCTTTGTAAAAAAGCATCAATTCTATGTTTTTCAACTTTCGTCTTAAAATTAAATGTTTTAAGGTTTTAAAATAACTCTCCGCCCCGGAAGATGATGGCGAGCCATTCTGAGCATGGTAAAAATTAATCATTACATTTGACCACAAAGGTAATTTCAATAAAAGTCGTCTCAATGTGGTTACCAAAGTTGGCAAAAAGAATACATTTTCATTAGAGGAGTCGATTGTAGCGCTATCACAATTTTTCTCACTATCTACTATTTCGTCAAACCATTTAAAATATTTTGTTTCTAAGTTATCGAAATCATCATCGTTCACGTCGTTTGTGAGCGATTCTTTATTTGAGGATTCGCCAGGAAATATTACTTCTTTTATTAAATCATTTATATCTTGCTTTGTTCTAAGATAATCAATTTGTTTATTGAGTGAGGGCCAGTTGTACAACACCTCTTATACATTTTTTTATGATCTCAAAATTATCACTTGACTTAATAAAAGCAAGACATCGACTATAGAAGTACTTTGCATTGTCTTGAACATTTTTGAAACACATTTGGTGATGTAATGTCTTTATGAAATGGCTTGTATCTAGCCTTACGTAAGTTCCTGGTAAATCATCGATCTCCGCGAGTCCTTGTAATATAGCATAACTTATTTGTAGGTACTCTTTTGTACTGTTTTTGGTAAATGCTGCTACTATAGCAGATATTAATACTGATGAGTCATCCACTATCACTTCAGACGGGTGAAAAAGATAAAAAGGTACCTACTCGATAAATACTTGTTTCGTTGGAATACATGGTCACCCTATTTCAGTCGCCATCCGCCGTAGTGCATTTTTATAGATTAATCTTGAATCAACAAAAATACTGACACCATTGCACTGAAAACCTATATCACATCAGGGGTTTTACGAGTCTTCTAGGCTTCTTCGTTGTGGAGGAATCGATAATGCCAATGTTTTTTGAGGTTATATGTTAAATTTTCAATTTACTATATAAAGGGGCCGTCACAAAAAAAACTAAATCAATAAAAAATCGTTTCAGTCTCGTCACTTAATCTTTATTCAGTAACGGTTTCTCTAAGGTCCTCAGTTATGGAGATTCAGGTTGGCCGAACGTTCTGATATCAGGTCGTTCGGCCATAAATAAATGCTTCTAACTTTCGAACTGTTCTGTCACAAATTCTTTGGCTGGCATCTTTATGCGTCACATAATCGTCACTAAAAACTGGAGTAGCAGCCAGCTCCCTATCTCGACTGGCCGAACGTTCTGATATACATGACAAAACGCTACCAATTGATATACCGTTTTGTAGGAATAAATATAATTTACCTTTGGCGGATCAAACCATTTTTTTTTACTATGCCTACCATGATTCTATATCCAACCTTCAGATATTACAAAACAAAATTCGCAATAAATGATAATAGTAAATTTAAACACGTAAGTATAAATGTGAAATGCGGGCGCATTCCTAATTTAAATTTTGAAACAAAAAAAACGCAACCGTGCGTACTTGTGTACAATTGAAAATCAATCCATTTCCAGATTTTTATTGGCTTGAATTGTGAAACTTTATTTCATGCCAAATTTCACGCTGCTACTTCAACGGAAAGTTAGGACACCATCTATAAGTTTTTAAAAGAAAGGTAATCATCAAAATGTTTACTTAGAAGCGAGTTTTTTTTGTGATTACACATTTCAGTGTTTCTTATCATTTATATATCTCCTTCTCTTGAAGTCAACCCAAAGCATCGAATAATTACTAAATTAAATTATTTAAAAAGATAGCATAAAAAGATTAATTTCAAAATTAAATAATTATTTGAAATTAAACCAAAGAGTTTTTATTCCGTTTCAACTCTTTTTTTCCAAACCTGATTTCATTGCGAGTATCGATTAAGCGTTATGCAACTTTATAATCGAATGATGAAACTTTGGATTACGATCAGCACTAGAGTTTTTAGTAATATTTGTCAAGACTTTGATCGTGTTTTTCATGAAATTATGTATGAATAGTGGTAAAAATAAGAACGCAGATAGAATGCTACTGTCTTTATTTTGCCTTTTCGATTTTTTTAGCAAACGTGAAAGTTGTCTAAATACATTAGTTCCAGTGCATCTAAGTTACCTATTTTTTGGAAGGGTGTAGTGGTATGAAATTTACACATATTTGGCAATTGACTGACGCCGTTTTACTGAAATCAACACTTTATTGGAGATATTAACCACAAACTTATCGTATGAAACAGCTGCCGCAACATATTTTTCATATTAAAATCGAATGTTGAAAGTTCACGAAAATTCTTGAAATTCATGACTATGTGTCAAAATCTTGTCGTGCTTAATGGTTAATCAGGAAACAGAGTGCAAATTGGTAATTGTTTATCAACTACCCGCATCATACTTTATCATGAATGTGCATTTACGAAGCTAGTTGCGGACGGTTACTAGTAACTTATAATTATTCGTGTGCAACGAATAATTATTATAATTTGTAATTAAAAAATATCCGTAAAATATAAATATATACAGTGTGTAACAGAAAGGGTGGTCTATACCACACTCTTCCATATGACCCTCCCTTTCTGTTACACGGTGTTTATTTATATAACTATATCATGATATTAATCGTGTTTACTTGTTTTTAACATTAACACTGGATGGATGAAATGGCGGCAGGTAATGGGAACAATATGCGACTCCCACATTCCCCTTAAACTCAACGGGAAGATATAAAACCATGGTTAGACCTGCTGTCTTGTACGGATCAGAATGTTGGACCTCAAAAGGGATGAATTGAAAGGCATTTGCATGTGGCTGTGTGGTGTAACGCGAATGGATAAAATAAGGAATGAGTACATAAGAGGAAGTCTGAAAGTGGCGCCGGTGACTGAAAAGCTGTGTGGTAATCGGTTATCGTGGTATGGATATGTGATGCGGAGGAATGAGGAAAATATAGTGAGGAAAGTGAAGAGTATGAATGTAGATGGCTATAAGAGTAGAGGAAGACCAAAGAAACGATGGATGGACTGTGTGAAGGATGATATGGCTAGAAAGAAGGTGACTGCTGAGATGACGAGTAATGAATGTAGATGGCTATAAGAGTAGAGGAAGACCAAAGAAACGATGGATGGACTGTGTGAAGGATGATATGGCTAGAAAGAAGGTGACTGCTGAGATGACGAGTAATAGAGAAGTATGGAAGAAGAAGACATGCTGTGCTGACCACAAATAAGTTGGGATAAGGGCAGGAGAATGATGACTAATCTTGTTTACTTATACACAAGGCACGGTTGTTTTATTTCTCAGGAACTATGCAACTGATCAAGTGTGTGTTTCTTTCTACTATAGGTACATTTTAAGTACATTTTTTTGGTATAATTATATGTTATGAGTAATGGTTATATAAAAAAAATTTATAGTACACCCGCCATATTGACGTCAATATGGCGGGTGTACCTGTAATTTCGAAATAATTTCGTTCTGAAGGAGGTACAGATTTTTTAAACCTAGGTACAGAATAGTACATTTTAGGTACATTTGTTTGGTAATTGGTATAATTTGATTCGCTATGGTACACCCGCCATTTTGACTCTCACTGTTAACTCGACCAATTTTGTAATTTGTTACTTAAAATTATAACTTTTATGTTTTAACTGTTAATCTTTGTGCTTTGATAGATTACATTTGTTGTCCTGATAGTTATTTCATTTCAATTTCCTAAAATCAGAAGTGAGATCGTCTCTCGTTTTCCCACTAAATTTAAACTTAAGAAAAAAGAAAAATGCCGCATAATACTGGCCCCAGAAAGAGACGTAAACGTGAGTGCTCGCCACCGCCGCCCGACCTAACTCATCTTTGTATAACCTTAGACGCAATACTCAATAGGGTCTCTGCCTTGGAGAGAAGCTCAGTTTCAGAACCACGATCGAGCGTGGAGCACCAGCCGCGCCCTACCATCACCAGCACGGCCAGCCCTCCCGATGTCACGCGACCTGTCCCGACGCCACTGGCACCGGAGCCGACGCTGTCGCCCTCGCCTTCTACTTCGGCTGCAGGGGACGTCGCAGAGCGCCTCATCGATGCGCTAAGGAGCTTAAACCCGGTGAGATCAAACCATTATTACGTCTCTGACTTCGACCCTAATGTTCATGACGTCATAGCATGGTGTGAAGAAGTTGACCGCGCTAAGACACAAAATATGTGGGACGACAAAGAGTGTCTTGCCCGTATCGGTTTGTGTTTGAAAGGTGAATCTCGCTCTTGGTTACGCGATTGGACCGAAACGGATCGTACTTGGTCTACCTTTAAATCACAGTTAAAATCACTTTGTCCACAACGAGTCGATGTCGCTAATATCCTGTATGACGTCATGTGCACTGAGTCAGATAAATATTCCACATACGCGGAATACGCGCGCAAATCTTTGTTACGTTTGCGTATCGTTAAAGGACTAAGTAATGATCTTTTGTGTGCAATCATTGTGCGCGGTATTAAGGATCCGCAGATTCGTGCTGCAGCTATGAATGCAAAATGTACCACCGAAACCATTGTGGAATTTTTATCAATTTATGTTAAGCCAGGTAAAACCACTAATACGAACAAAAACAGTGTTGACGCCCATTATAACAACAATAATCGAAATTATAGCTGTCGCGATAACGGTAGTAATAGGAACCGTAGTGCTAGACAATACAGTACAGTGTCGGATAAAAAAAGTTTGAAGTGTTTTTCGTGCGGCACTCCTGGCCACACCAGTAGAAGCAACGCTTGTCCCAAGCGATTTAAAAATAGTTATAGTAGTTCAAACTCTAGCAGAGCCGTTAGTGATAGTCAGAACACTGTTTCTAATTCAATTTCCGCGAACATGAGAAACCATAAATGTAACTTTTGTAAAAAACCGGGGCATAGGGAAGAAGAGTGTTTCATTAAACAGCGATCGGAGTCGCGCAATAAATCAAACGTAAATTTTTGTCTTGAGATTAAGGGTGATACGGTGAACCGTGACGTGACACCCGCAGTGCTGTGTGGTGTACCTACGGACGTCTTAATTGACAGCGGCTCGTCTGTATCCCTCATATCGAACGAACTTCTAAAACATTTTTCTTACCGCCTAAACCCTAATGCTCAGATGTTGCGCGGAATAAGTGGTCATGAGTTAAGATCGGATAGCTACGTCACTTTGCCAATTGAGTTCGATAATATAACTTTAGAGGTAGACTTCCATGTAGTACCCCGAGGTTGTTTGAGTACACCAGTGATAATTGGTACCGATGTTTTGAATCGCAGTGGTATTGCCTACATCCGTACCGGCAATTGCCAGCGCATCTGCGCCGATCATGCGCGTGTAAATAATATTACGGTGACAAGTACCAAAGAAGTTTACAGTTTTGAAAATATTAATACGCCCTTACAGGGTGATGATAAACAGCGTCTCGGAACTGTTTTAAAAAAGTATTCCGAATCTTTTCTAAGCGGTACCGCCGCAAGTACTGTAAATACCGGCGAAATGAAAATTCGCTAAACAACAGAGACTCCTGTTAATTATCGCCCTTACAAGTTGTCTCACAACGAAAAGTTGTGTGTACGCGCAATCATTAATGATCTCAAGGACAAAGGCGTAATACGCAATTCAGAATCTTCTTACGCAAGCCCAATTTTTTCTTTTCAATTCTTCTAGTTAAGAAGAAAGACGGCACTAATAGGATGGTCGTTGATTACCGTGGCTTAAACAGTGTTATAGTAAAGGAACGGTACCCGTTGCCTCTTATAGAGGATCACATAGATAGATTGGGGAAATGTAAATACTTTACAGCTCTTGATATGTTAACAGGCTTCCACCAAATTAAAATTAGTGACGATTCTATTGACAAAACCGCCTTCGTTACCCCAGAGGGTCACTTTGAATATCTTAAGATGCCTTTTGGACTTGCGAATGCACCCGTAGTTAGGGAATGCAAATCCGTTCTGTTTTAAAATCCGGATTTTTACGAACGGATTTTTGGTCCAATCCGGATTATCCGGATTTTACGGATTTTTCATGAACATACATAAATATACCCATATTAGTTTAATAATATGATTTTTCTTATGTTTGTGTAATTGGGTTAAAATAAAAACACAGGAAAATTAAAAATATATGTTTTTTTTTAATTTTAGTTATTTGAAGTTTCTTCAAATTAAATTCCATAATTTTGGTGTTATAGCAATAATATTCTTATTATTAAAATAATCAGTCTGTGACTCGCGTGCTGAGTAACGTTAGTTAAATAATTAATAAGTATATCGGATCCGGTTTTTAGTCCGGACATAAAATGAATCGAAAAACGCGCCAGTGGGCACTGGTGACATGACGCGACCTACTTACCAGTCTACCCACACCACAGCGTGCTTCTACAGAGCCCTGATGTTCAGCTCGAGGCGAGGGCGACAGTCAATGTCTGATCGCGGCGGAGTTGAGAAGTCTTGGAAGTACTTGGAACTGTACCCGATTCATTGTGCCCCTTGTTATTGTGTTAAGTTGTAATCTCAAGGAATTCGTTAGTTTTGCTAGAATCTAAACAGTGTATCGCACTCAGTGTGTTTTCATAGCACGAAACCCATCGTCTGCCCACATGATGTACGAGCCTTACGAAATAAATCGTGACATATACGACAAGTACAAATTAAAATAAACTCTGAAGAACAAAAATATAAGGACAAATAGACTCCTTGTCAAATTATTAAACATAACAAAAGTAACAAAACAGTTTAACTTCACTTAATCAACATAATACTTATTCTTATTAAAAAAATCAGTCTGTGACTCGCGTGGTGAGTAATATTAATAAAATAATTAATAGGTACAAATTAAAAGAAACTCCTGAGATCAAAAATAAAGACAAATAGACTTCTTGTCAAATTATTAAACATTACAAAAGTAACAAAACAATTTAACAGCACTTTAATCAACATAAATTTAGCAACAAAAAAAAAACTATGTTATCTTTTGACACATAAAATGTGACCTCAAAAATAATAAGGCATCTAAAGTGCAGTCGTTTAACCTGCTACGAATTCGGTTACACATAATTCCTACTGCGGAAAAAGCACGCCCTGATTCGATGCTTTTATGGGGGAATGCACTGAAAATGCTTGTAAGCGGCCATGGAGGCCGCTTACAAGCATTTTTGTATCCTCCTCGTGAACCACTATCCTCGAATAACGCCATTTCCATTCGCACTAAACTGGGAATATCAGTTTCAGGCTTTCGGCTGAATAAAGCAGCCCCTGAATTATAATTTCTTATTATTCAGAAAATCCGGATTCGATTTTCAAATCCGGATTTGGAAGTCTTGTAAAAATGTGCGGATATCCGGATTTTTCGGATTACGGATAGTCCGGATTGCATTCCCTACCCGTAGTGTATCAACGCATTATTTTCGAAACTTTAAAATCATTCATCGAGTCAGGAAAAGTGCTTGTTTACATAGATGACGTGTTATTATTAAGTGATAATGTTGAAGAGGGACTAACCTTGCTCGATTCGGTATTAAAAAAGTTAACGAAATCCGGTTTGTCAATTAATTTGCGGAAATGCTTTTTCCTGACAACAGAAGTAGAGTACCTTGGGAGAACCATAAGCAATGGTCAGGTTAGGCCGAGCGCTCATAAAATAGAAGCCTTAACTAAATCTCCGACGCCAAAGACGATTAAACAAGTGCGTCAATTACTCGGCCTTTCCGGTTATTTTAGACGGTACATCCCGCAGTATGCCACTTTGACGGCACCTATCGCTGCCCTAACACGTAAAGACGTTAAGTTTGTTTGGGGTATAGAACAGGAAATGGCAAGGCAGGACATTATCAAACACTTAACGAGCGAACCCGTACTGGCTATATTCGATCACGAGTTAGAAACCGAAGTACATACCGATGCAAGTTCGCGAGGTTACGGCGCAGTCCTTTTACAAACACATCCCGACGGACGTAAACGTTGAAGATGTATTTCAGCAAAGTAACTGTAGGTGCCGAATCAAGGTATCACAACTACGAGTTAGGGACTCTCGCGATCATCAAGGCCTTACAACACTTGCACCAGTATTTAATTGGCAAAAGTTTTAAAATTGTGACAGATTGTAACGCTTTGAAAATGACACAGCGTAAAATACATGCTGCCATGGCATGGTGAATGGACACCTGAGTACTGTGCTGCATTCTGCGAATGTAAGTTTTAATATTCTCAAATAAAACTGTTCATGTGCTGATCTTTTCATCCACTTTTGTCGTGAATACGACGTTTAGCCACATTGTTGACATTCATTTAAGTTCACATAAACATTCACTGATTATATTATCGTTGCATTTATGCTTATCTGACTTGTGTTGGATTGAATTGTTATGTGAGTGGCACCGCTTATAGCGTTAGACGACGACGCATAAGCGCACGGCACTTATCGCTATGCGACAAGCGTCAAAATGTACTTGTGTCTAAAGTATGCTGTTCATAAATTCACAATTAATGAACTAAACAAACCTCACCCTTGTGAAACTTTTGTTAAGTTTGTGAACCGATTTATGGTTATTGGTACTTGGTCCAAGATAACGTTTTAAGGAATGTGATGGAGTGCTTGAGTGTAAGATTTTTGTTATAGTTTCTGGGACGTGAATTAAATCGCCTAAATAACGAGTTCTTTGTGAGCTTTAACCTATGCCTGTAGCTTTGCTCCTACCAGTAGGTATCAGTCGTGACCCAGGAAGTACCCGTGTCTGAGGGACATCGGGGCGTGAATGGCAAAGTACTGTGTAAAGCCCGAGGACAAGCTTTGTCATATATACCATGTAAGCCCATTGCAACTGCGCAATTGCATAAGGTTTAGGTTGGTTGGTAGTATGGCACGTGAGCTCATTGAAGGCCTTTATGAGGTTTTGAGTTCATGTGGCTATGGTTTATGTTATCATGGTGAATTTGGTATTACCTAAATAAGTATTAAGAAGCAATTCATGTCTCATTAACATTTGATCGATTAAACTCTTTCATCCAGCACATGAATGAAAAACAAAAAAAAAAAGAAGAAATGATCTGCTATCACATTTTACATTTTGATGGTCAGTCTTGGTTTATGATGTGCAGGTTCCGATGATGAGGAGAATGAAACAGATCAACAGCCGAGTACCTCGTCGGCGACACCCAAACATGCCGAGTCGGCGGTAGCTCCCGCTGACGACGCTCCGGTGGTTGCGGAGGCCTGCGAGGACGCCGGCACGTCAGGAGAGGCCGTGTTAGCTGCGTCTCCAATAGCTGCGTCTCCAACCTACACCGCACCAGGAAGCCCGGACCATATGACCGAGCCTATTTAAGTCAATGCGTAGCGTGGCTAAAGGCTCATTCCCTTATTTCGGTGGCGCGCTCTAACTATTCCCCTTGACTTTGTTAACTCGACCAATTTTGTAATTTGTTACTTAAAATTATAACTTTTATGTTTTAACTGTTAATCTTTGTGCTTTGATAGATTACATTTGTTGTCCTGATAGTTATTTCATTTCAATTTCCTAAAAATATACTTATACAAATAGGTACTTACATACTGCTAAGATGTATAAACTAATAAAAATAAATACATACATATGTACACTGGGCCCAAGTATTTGGTTTACAGTTTATATGTGTGAGTGAAGTCATAGTTATGCACACAAACACAAAATTAAATTAACTTGACTTGCTGTACGAGCCGGTAATATTCATACAGCCGCTCATTATTATTGTGTGAGTAAACATATTGTACCCTACACGGGGTTTATTTTTTTTATCTTTACGCTTGTCGGGTAATCTAGTAAAAATAATATAAACGAGTTTACAATAAAGCCCAACATTTTATACTAACTTAACATGGT
This sequence comes from Noctua comes, assembly GCA_963082995.1. Classification (NCBI taxonomy): domain Eukaryota; kingdom Metazoa; phylum Arthropoda; class Insecta; order Lepidoptera; family Noctuidae; genus Noctua; species Noctua comes. The sequence continues at coordinate 1,996,913 of OY720293.1, forward strand.
AACCATAGCCGATTGGTGTAAGCGCTTGCGTTAGCTAGTGATCTAACCTCGACGACGCGAGTTCGAACCCAACTGAGGAATTATTTTTGCTACTTTTTACTTTTTGTTTTTTAATAAATTTATTTTGTGGCCAATAAAATTACTCAAGCAAAAAGTAAAAAGTAACTAAATATAACCAATGAAATAATTTGATTTTTTTATTAGATAAACATTGCTATTGTTTGCTTAGCTTATCGCTTGGGTCATTAGCAAATTATCCGTCTCGTTTATTCCAATATGTTCCTTTCATATATTGGTTGTTTTAAGGTTCAATTTGGTGGGGGCTGTATGTTAAAAAAAAAACTTGTGTGGCCGATACAATGATTTAATACACTGTTGTTTACCTGTTTTTTTGACAAATACAAAGTTTTTTATTGGTAAGGATTGACGTAAATAATTTGTCAAAGTAGGTAGGTATATAAATTGAATCAAAGTAAAATTAGAGGTGAAGTGAATCAACATGTTAGATAGTAAGAAATTATGACAACTTCTAATCGCATAACAATAACATCACTTCACCATACTTTCAATAATTTACGAGTTGTGGTTTTAAAAAAAAACGTTTTATACCTACCTACTTATTACTAAGTTTTGTATTTGTTCTAATTTGCTTAACAAATATGAACATTATATTTGCATTAAAATAAGATTCATATTCGTCTACTAATTAAAATAAATTCGACTAATAATGAGTCGGCAATCCTTCGTTTTCTATTACTCCTTGTAACCTTCTGCTCATGAGATCTCACAGTTTGTAAGCACACTTTTATGCGGGTGGACAAGAAGGGATCAGCCTTGTGCCTTGCCACGATGTCGTAGTGTCGAGTCGATGAATTTGCCTTTGGTTTTGGCCTAAGATGTTCTACGTCTCCAAAATACGCATATCGGCGGACCCATAACTGCACGGTTCTCCCCTGTGGATAAAAACAGTATTTATAATACTTATAATAATAGCTAATATTATAATAAATAAACACTATATTTTTATACTATATATACACTATGTTTATTCAATATACTTATATATACCTAATTAATCTTACTTATAATAATACAATACATAAATATAAGATAAACACTGACATTAGCAAACATTATAATCTATTTTTATTTACGTTATTCAAAGGCTTTTCTTTAATCTGTCTAAAGGCTAGATCAAGCTAATTTTAGACCAAGCTAATTTTATCATAATCATCATTCGATTACAAATTAAAAAAAAGAAACTATAATAATTCAGTTATGATAATATATTATTGTGTCCTTCGGCCTCATTCGGGGTCATATAAACAATATTTGAGTCTAGCATCTTCCGTTTCCGTGTCACATCTATACTGGTATATGCAACTATCGCCTTTTTGACAACACGATGATGACGTATTTCCGCTCTCGTTCACCAGGTGGCTGCAGCGCGCCAAAACGTTCATTGGCGTCCTGTTTTTCGGACGGTTCACATCTTTAAAAGTTAACGTTGTTAACGTTCGATATTTCAGAAAATATTTTATAATATCAAGTTATTTTGGTAACATTCGGTATATGCAAAGTTTTCGATTTAGTTTTTCTTAAAAATGGCGGATAGAATACAGACGCGTAATCGTAAAGATTCTGTTTCGTCATCGGATTCGTCGAGTTCCTCAAGTTCCCCTGAATCTTCACCGTCGGCTTCAGAGGTTGAACAGGTGGATAAATCCCGTAAGAGGAAGAGGGCGACTAAGAAGAAGAGAAGTAAGCGTCATCGAGGGCAAAGCAAGGTAATCAAAAAGCTTGCAAAACAGGTCAGTGATTTGAAAAAATTATATTGCTACCCTCATAATGTTATGTATTCTGAAAATGGAAATTATGATTGTGATAACCCGATATATTATGGTGATAATTTCGCTATGGCCCACGAGCAACCCGGACAACCAGATACGGAAAGGTTATCGGAACCGGTCGCAGATCCTGCACCGGTTCAATCATTTGATTTTGATTTGGCAACGCAATTAAAGGAGCCAGCTGTCATTGCAACTCCTTCTAATCAGTTAGAATTGTTAAATGCCATTCAATATTTCAAAAATGATAACTGGAATAATGTTAGATATGTGGAAACACAAAAAGTATATAATGCTCGTCCAGGATATGTTGACCTTGAAGTTAATGATGAAATCAAGTCTTTTGAAAAAGTTAGCCATCTACCCTCTTCGGATAAATTTCTTGGCTCGGTAACTCGGGCATTGATAATGCAAAGCGAGGCTATGCAACAGGGTTTCCGACAAATAGTGGACTGGGCAAGGGATACTAGTAGTATGGATCCAGAGCAGTTAGCATTAAAATTAAAAGAGGTTTTTTCTGCTGATTATCAAAAAGTTTCACGAGATTGTTTACAACTAGTTTGTGGTCGTAGGGCAGATACAATAAAAAGTTCTGACTCGGATCAGGAATTTCGGGGAGGTTGCCTACAAAATTATGTTACGGAGTGGAAGAGATTGGGGGCACCAGAACCATTAATAAAAATAGTGAAGGGTTATCGTATTCCATTTCGAAAGAAACCGCCTCTGGTTCCGCCAAGGCAGGTGAAACGTTGCAATCTCACTCTACCAACTCCGGGCATGGACACGGTCATTCAAAATTTGTTGAAACAAGGAATTTTAGAATATGCCCCCCTGACTCCGAGTTTTGTATCAAATTTCTTTCTGATACTCAAAGGCGACGGAACCTACCGTCCCATTTTCAATTTAAAAAGTTTAAACAATTATTTGATCATAAGCAAGTTTCGTTTGATTTCGGTAAATCGGGTTCCCGATTTTATTCAGGACAGGGATTGGATGGTCAAAATAGACCTCAGGCAAGCCTACAACCACGTAAATGTTGCACCAGTACATCGGTGTTTTCTCCGCCTATTGTATCGAAATCGGTTACTGCAAATGACTTGTTTGCCATTTGGCCTGGCGACAGCGCCCAAAGTTTTTGCATCGCTAACCAACTGGACCGCCGAGATTTTCAGAAATCTAGGCATACGTGTAGTGGTTTTTCTCGACGATTATCTCTTAGTGGCACAGGACAGAATGACACTTATAAAACACGTGGACATTGTTCTTCGAACTCTCAGCCAGTTGGGGTGGCAAGTAAACAGGGCGAAATCGATTCTTGTCCCTCAGAAAATAATAGAGTATTTGGGTTTGATGTGGGATCCGTGGCAAAATCAAAGATTTTTACCAGAAAACAAAATTCGGAGCATGCAAATAGTTTTGTCGAAGTTGCTTCGCCGGCGGAAGGCGTCTCTTCGAGAAATACAGAGTATCATAGGAGTTCTGAATTTTGCTCGGCTGGTAATTCCAATGGGTCGTTTGAATTTTCGCCATCTACTGGCTTATTGCAACCTGGTCCTGAAAATGCCATGTCAGTCGACTTACCTCTTGCCTGCGGAAGTGCTGGAGGAATTGAATTGGTGGAAAGTTCACTGTCTAGAAAAGTCCAGGCTTCATCCACCACCAGTGAAAAACTTTTTGACCACGGATGCAGCAGATTCAGGTTGGGGGGCGGAGTTGAATGGTCTTCATTTATCGGGCAAGTGGTCAAAAGAAGAAGAGCGGCTTCATTCGAATCACAAAGAGATGTTAACTATTCTAAAATGTTTGTTAGAGTTCGCTCCGTCTCTGAGTCATACATCTCTCCTACTGCAATGCGACAACAAGGCGGTGGTGGCGTACTTGAGAAAGGAAGGGGGAAACAAGTCGAGGATCCTGATGGAGTTAATATATCAGATATTTCACTTACTTCAGAAATACGACATTCACGTAATTCCCCATCACATACCAGGCAGGTACAACAATGTCGCAGACGGTCTATCGCGTCATTCGACGTTACAAGAATGGCTTCTGCTCCCCGAATTCACCAGCATTGTCTTTGCAAAGTGGGGTGTTCCCCAGACAGATCTCTTTGCTTCCAGCACAGCTCACGTAGTGCCTTGCTATGTCACTCTAGATCAACGAGATCAGCAGGCATGGAGACACAACGCGTTCTCATTCAAATGGGATTTTCATCTGGCTTGGGTCTTTCCTCCTCCGAGTTTGTTACCCCGGGTCCTGATGCATCTCAATCAGGCTCGAGGTGTATTCCTGATTGTTGCACCGAGGTGGTCCCGAGCATTCTGGAGAGCAGACTTGAAGACCAGAGCGACCGCGCCTCCGTTCACAATTCACCGATTATCGAAGGTGTTAGTGGACACGAGGACCGGGCAGCCACCACCTCGAGTGAAGGAGCTGGTCTTAGAAGTATGGAGATGTGGGGGTGGTCTGAGTCTTTAGGCGACTGGTCTGCAGAACAAAAGTCTTTGCTCAAACAAGGTTGGAGGTCGTCAACTTTGAATACCTATAGGCCAGCATGGCAGAGATGGTTAAATTGGTGTTCCAAAGTTGGGGTAAATTTTTCAGACCCGTCAGGTAGTGAATTGGCTCGATATTTAGCTGATTTACACCTAAAAGAAAAATTATCTTATCGTACAATTTTACTTCATAAATCGGTTGTGTCTACTTTAAGCAATACAAAAATCGAGGCCCGTTTAAGTTCAAATATTTTAGTTAAGCAAATGATTAAAGCTATAGCGTTGCAACAACCTAAGAAGTGTCCACCCACTGTTTGGGATCCTCAGTCTCTGGTAGGTTGGTTGGGCAGTAGACCTCTCCAAAATCAAAGCCTATTCGACATTTCAAGAGTCAGTGCAGTTCTTTTATTGTTATGTTCAGGGCGTAGGATACACGACTTAACATTGCTAAGTGTGTCTCCAGACAGATGTATAGTAGGTCAGAATAACATAATATTTTGGCCGCATTTCGGTTCGAAAACTGATTCGGAAACTCACGTACAATCAGGTTGGAGATTATTAAGTAATGTTGAGAATGAGGCGCTTGACCCGGTGTTTTGGCTTAAAAAGCTCATAGAAATTGGAAAACCACGTCGTTTGCTTTGTTCTAGTGATAGATTATTTATTACAGTATGTGGAAAAGCTAAACCAGCTACTAAAACTATATTGGCTGGTTGGGTTAAATCAATTTTGAGGGAGGCAGGAATTCAGGCTGCTCCGGGTAGTTTTCGTTCTGCGGTTGCTTCCCGAAGTTGGTTGGATAACGAACCTCTTGACGAGATAATGGCACGAGCTAATTGGAGATCCAGTAATACTTTTAAAAAACATTACAGGAGGGAAGTGGTTCCAGCTCAGGGAAGCTCCTTGATTCATCTTTTTCAGCCAATTAATTAATTATTTCTGATTCAATGAGAAATTTTATTTATTTTAAAAAGGAGGTATTGATGAATGATAAATGTTCCCATGATTATGGTAAGTTTACAAAAGGATGATTTATGGTACGTATTAATGTTCAGTTTTTTCTGCTAAGTGTTTAATAATTATAGTCATTCGTATCATACTTATTTTAAATTTTATTATTATTATTTTTTGCAATATATTAGTCAATATAAAATGTGTTTTTATTTTATTTCTTAAACACATTGGTTGTATTAGTTCCTTGATGTAATTTAGCTAATTTCTTTTATAACACATTGGCGTCCCGTTCACCAGGCGATAACAAACAAAGCCTCAAATATTGTTTATATGACCCCGAATGAGGCCGAAGGACACAATAGTAGCGTTTTACCTTCAAATAAAACGCTTGTTGTGTCCGGAGACTCATTCGGGGTCATAATTTTAAAGACTGCCTGGTTTGATTGGTTCTCAAGTTTTTAGGTTTTTGAGGCCACAATGAACGTTTTGGCGCGCTGCAGCCACCTGGTGAACGAGAGCGGAAATACGTCATCATCGTGTTGTCAAAAAGGCGATAGTTGCATATACCAGTATAGATGTGACACGGAAACGGAAGATGCTAGACTCAAATATTGTTTATATGACCCCGAATGAGTCTCCGGACACAACAAGCGTTTTATTTGAAGGTAAAACGCTACTATTATAACTATGGTAGGTATTGCACTTAAGTTACATTAATTATTTATTCCTAGTAAACATCCCTTTCAATGTTTACTAGGAATAAAGAGAATAGAGGAGTTAGTTAAAGTGAAGTAGGTATAATATCAACGTAATATCTAACTGTTACTCACCGATATCATTAAGCGCCTTGTAACTTCACTTCATCTCATCGATACGCTAATCGATAACAATTCAAATTGAGTCAGCCCAAAATTTGGCGACGAGTTTGGCTCTTTCAGTAGCGTCCTGTGATGCATTTCACAGGAGCAAACAACAGAACAGGCAGGACACGATATAAAGTGTCCCATCGTTTGTTAGGCAGCACCACATTTACACTCACAATTTCACATAATATAGATACGTTTTGCTCCTCCAAAACAACGATTTCCACCTCTTTGAACATTGATAAATGTTGCTTGGTTGGATCCACAGAAATAAAACCACACACATGCTCAAGAGTAGTAATCAATAAACTCAGTAATGCAAATACTCGTAGATTGACAAGTAAGAATGCTCATTTTTTATAAATGAAGGTGTTTGAAAACAATATTTTTAAATTGTCGGTAGTTGTTGTCTAAACAGTCAAAATCAAATAGCCTGAGAGTTCAATGTTTGTCTCAAACGTTGGAATTGTTATAAATTCTACTTTAAGTAATGTTTTAACAAAATAATGAATACAAAAAGAAAAATAATATATGTCGCCGCAAGAGCGTCTATCTGCTAAGAATATTAGTTAATTTAATTAATAACCAACTTATAATGTCTCATCCATCATAATATTGATCGTGCCATCTGTGGGTTCCAAGAACAATTATTACAATGACCTGTATCGATTGACAGAAGAGATAAGCGCCATCTAATGGTCTCTGTATTAACTAGTACTGAGATCTTATCACGAACTCGTGATAAGATCTTCTGAAGATTAATTTATTAAACGAAAGTCTAGCTAGAACTATAGTTAAAATTAAGACAAGCAAATATTTGACAATTGGGATTTTAACAATTGCACATTTAACACTAAGATTTGTTTTGAGGCAACATTCCACAATATTGTGGAAGATGGCGCCGAATACGATTTTAATGATCAATAACTCAAGTCTCATCCATCATAATATTGATAGTGCCATCTGTGGGTTCCAAGAACAATTATTACAATGACCTGTATCGATTGACAGAAGAGATAAGCGCCATCTAATGGTCTCTGTATTAACTAGTACTGAGATCTTATCACGAACTCGTGATAAGATCTTCTGAAGATTAATTTATTAAACGAAAGTCTAGCTAGAACTATAGTTAAAATTAAGACAAGCAAATATTTGACAATTGGGATTTTAACAATTGCACATTTAACACTAAGATTTGTTTTGAGGCAACATTCCACAATATTGTGGAAGATGGCGCCGAATACGATTTTAATGATCAATAACTCAATTTATAATTTGAAACTACAACTAAATCAGTTTCTGTAACTAATTACAAACTAAAAAGTAACAAGATTATTTTACAGAGCAATGTATTAGTGAAAGACCTGTTTGTATTAAATCCTTTGATCTGCCAGAAATGGTTTTAAGCAAGATCCCATTATTGTAAAAAGTAATGAAGCCACTAATTAGTTTTAACTCAATAATGCCTTTGCATTTATGAATATTGGCATCGTTTAATTATTAGAGTAATTAATTGTGAAGTATTCTAGTATTGTTTGTAAGGTTTAATGAACTTACTATGTTATAAATTACTGTACCGGCGGTGTGGTACTTCCGCCCGGACAGAGAGAACACGCGTAGGTACAACGAGAAGTCGAGTTAGTTAGCTCGCGATTAGAAAACAATTGAAGTATAGAAAAGAAGTGGTTTTTGAAGTGAACAATATTACGTTGTGTAAATGAGAATTGTAACACGAATTAAAAGAGTGTGTAAGGAGTTTCTTAGCCCGTTCTTCTCCTTATGAACAATCATGTTTGCGAACGGGTGGCTCAACTTGTAAATGGTTTAATAGAAATAAACGTTTGAAGTTTGAGTCAAGTATTGTGTGTGATTTAAACTACCCAACTACCTATCTATCAACAAAAGAATCATGTCACACGAAGACAATATGGCGGAATGGCGGATGGCGCCGATATTTGGGATTAGCGTCCTCCTACTCCATTCTCTGTCATAATATCAGAAGAGGTGATAACTCTTGCGCGCTGCTCATGCATGCCGGACATCTGAAGACTTACATGGAACTGCGAAACTTACTTGCATGGTCATGGCCGAGGGCGTGCCTTAAGACTTGATATGGAATCGTAAACATGATGCTTTCCAAGAGCGAGCGACTTGCCACAGCCAATGTACGGTGGCAATGGACAGGAAGATACTGCAGACTATGACAGTCAAAGAGTTGGCTGCATTTTTATCCAAGTGGCTGACAGTCATTAACATGATAATATTATGGCTTAGTGCAACTTGAACACACAACCCAAGTCAGACCCTAAGAACACATTATGAAAATGAAATTTACATCTCTAAACAAACAATGAAGTTGTATGTGACGGACAACTTAATAGTGCACTCAAAATGACTAACATTAACAGCACAGAATGACCGAACAGCAGAATAAAAATTGGACACCGGGAAAGCATAACGATAGATAAACCTGCTGATGGATACCCACATCAATCCCGGGAAGTATTTTGTTTTTATAAATTTTAGTATTTTGTTACTGTAGATATTTACAGTTAACATTATTTTATCTTGTCACATCACACACTGGCTAGGTTAATGCCACCTTTAACTGGACACCTGTGGATGTGAAATAATAAGTTAACACAACAGCTTTAATCACTCCATTTAATTCATTTACTAAGAGCTCAATGTAATTATTGAAATCCAGTAATGATGTGTTAGAAACTGAACTCATGAATCAGATTTAACTTTTTAATTACTTGCATTAACAAAATAATTAACTAAGTGGTATCAACAAATTTTAAATCTTGTATTTGACTTTTCATTCGCAGTGACTACAAACATTCAATAGAGAATATTAATTTTTATTTGAACTTAGTCACATTTGACATTCACACTGTAGGTTTATGTCTCACAATCAGATATTGTTTGCATTAAGTGCAACGTTTAGGGCTTTTCAATGAAATGTCAAACAAGTTTTAGTTCAACAAGTTGTGACTATGAAATCTTAGTGCGATAAATCAACAGAAAGCAAAGCTTTCAATATGTTAAAACATGAATGTTTTGTCGGTGTAATTACACAACCAATAGTTTTTAAAGTATTTCTGATCAGTTTAACTTTCCCATCTTAGTTTAACTAACTTAATCTAAGTAAATAGTTATTTCAAAACAATTGATTACCTACTTTATAACTTATCAATCCAACTAATTTAAACACTTGTAGGACTGCTTTGTTGGTCCAGTGGTCATGAGCCTTATTTTTAAAGCATGAGGGCCTGGATTCAATTCCCAGGTCTGGCAAAGTGTCATTGGGTTTTTCCATCAGGAATTGCTCAGTAGTAGCCCAGACAATCATATTAATGGCAAATAGCAATATCGCTAAACAAGAGGCTCAGGCATGACTGGCAAAGTGTGGATGTATTATTTACACCTCTGCCTAACCCTTCAGGGATTGCAGGTGTGATGTTATGTTGAACATGTTTTCTTGCACTTTATTTACCTGCACTAACTACCTCCTTGGTATAGTGGTCGCAAGCACACCTGCTGAGCACGATGTCTTGGGTTCTATTCCCAGGTTGGGCAAAGTGTTATTGGGTTTTTCGATTAGGAATTGCTCAGTAGCAGCCACAGCATCTGGATTTATCAATCAATCAATCATTTTATTGGCAGGCAACTGAGGCCCATAGATTAAACCCAGATTATTGATTTATGCCCAGTTGTTGGCAATAGGCTCGCCCCCTATTACATGGGACTTAAACATAACTGGTAAAATGTGGGTGTACTATTTGGCACACCTCTACCTAACCTTTCGGGGATTATAGGCGTGATGTTATGTTATTTACCTGCATGACTTCTCACATTTCAGGTTCCAGGCAATTGCCTTATAATAGAGGAAATGATAACCTACTATCAAAGAAATTGAAACAAAATTGAAAGCAACTATAAGGAACTTGAGTCTTCTAAAACTATGCACCCAGTCACTCTCAAGATGAAGTGATGACATCAAGTGTGGAAGTACTAGACCACCGTCAATAAGAACACCTTTGAGAATAAGCTGGCCTACCAATGCATATCACAATTGGTTTTAGCCAACCAATACAATTTATTTTAATGCTAAGTGGCAACATTCCACCTGTTGACCACCACCTCAGCAAATGACAGTGGAGCGAGATCACTTAAATATGTGATTCGACCAACAGTTTCAAAAACAACCAGCTTCATGGACTGTAGCCTGGTGAACAAATGACCGTGTCGCCAGCTATAAAATGAGGAACAGCATGGAAACAGCCAACCAAGGATAACTGTTTCAGTGTCTACACAGCATAAACTAACATAAAAGGTGAGGAGTTTTCAAACTACTTGCTACACTTCACTGATACCTACAGTGTTACATCAATAGGCTTAATACAGCCAAATCAACCTACCCACGTGATGCTCATGCGTGATGAGTATTGTGTTGTGTATCCATTTTTGTTTTTGTAATCCTGCCAATTGTAAGCAACTACTAACAATAATAATAACAAAGTATTAGTACTCCTAACAGTAACTAATAAAGTAAAAAATAATAAAACTCACAACCAGCTATTGGTATCCATGGAGGAAACAATTAGCTCAATGAGTAATACAACAAATGAAAAACGATCCTATCAGCGCCGTGGAGGTAACCGATAATGAACACAACAAATGACAAACAATCCTATCAGTAGCCACGGAGGCGATTGATAATGAACACAACACATGACAAATGATCCTATCAGCAGCCGTGGAGGCAACTGATAATGAACACAACAAATGACAAACAATCCTATCAGTAGCCATGGAGGCAATTGATAATGAACACAACACATAACAAACGATCCTATCAGCACCGGTGGAGGTAACTGATAATGAACATAACACATGACAAAATATTCTATCAGCAGCCGTGGAGGCAACTGATAATGAACATAACACATGATAAACTATCCTATCAGCAGCCGTGGAGGCAACTGATAATGAACATAACACATGAAACTATCCTATCAGCAGCCGTGGAGGCAACTGATAATGAAAATAACAAACTATTAGCGGCCGTGGAGGCATCTAATAAACAATACTCTCATGTTATCCTGCTGGGTCCACGGCGGACAAACCGCCCAGAGCCTGGTTCCTTATATCCTGTCAAATCAAAGACTTCGTGCCTGTCACGGAGCAATGGTCCTAAACTCCTTATCCTTTAATCCTGTCAAATCAAAGACTTTGTGTCTATCACAGAGCGGTGTTCCTGATCCTATCCTTTTATCCTGTCAAATCCAAGACTTTGTGTCTATCACAGAGCATTACCTTCCCGTGAGAATGAACAAATAAAAACATGCTACTTTCACTACACTTACCAAATACAAATTACAGATTATGTAAAGCAATCAATAATTTTATTTAAGATGAATCTAGTAAAACGAGGTTCTAAAAACCTAACTCATACTAAGATTAACAATTTAATTAACGTTAACGTTGTTGGATAATTTTGGCAACAATATTCTATTCAGCTAGTAGCTGATCATACAATAGCAATAAAGTCAATACAATTAATGTTGTTGGATAATATTGGCAACAATATTCTATTCAGCTAGTAGCTGATCAAACAATATCAATAAACTCAATGTAATAAATGTTATTGAATAAACCAGGCAACATTATTTTATTCAGCTAACAGCTGATCATCAATAAATTTAAATAAAAATTGCAAGCAGCTTTAAGTCTGAAACTGTGCATGTGTCTAGGTGATTCATAAATGCATTTAATTTTAAATATGAAGAAAACTGAATAGATGTCAGATCTATTACAAGCTTTCTATGTTGACTGAAACTTTCTGTTACCAAATCCTACATCTCAATGAACATTGTAGGATAATAAAAGTAACAATAATCTGCCGACAAAATTTATCTCCACTATTTCAGATAACAACCACGAAATTCCATAAAGTGACGGCGGCGGCAGGTGCAGAGCGCGCACCACCGATCAGAATGGCCGTGTCGCCGCAAGAGCGTCTATCTGCTAAGAATATTAGTTAATTTAATTAATAACCAACTTATAATGTCTCATCCATCATAATATTGATCGTGCCATCTGTGGGTTCCAAGAACAATTATTACAATGACCTGTATCGATTGACAGAAGAGATAAGCGCCATCTAATGGTCTCTGTATTAACTAGTACTGAGATCTTATCACGAACTCGTGATAAGATCTTCTGAAGATTAATTTATTAAACGAAAGTCTAGCTAGAACTATAGTTAAAATTAAGACAAGCAAATATTTGACAATTGGGATTTTAACAATTGCACATTTAACACTAAGATTTGTTTTGAGGCAACATTCCACAATATTGTGGAAGATGGCGCCGAATACGATTTTAATGATCAATAACTCAATTTATAATTTGAAACTACAACTAAATCAGTTTCTGTAACTAATTACAAACTAAAAAGTAACAAGATTATTTTACAGAGCAATGTATTAGTGAAAGACCTGTTTGTATTAAATCCTTTGATCTGCCAGAAATGGTTTTAAGCAAGATCCCATTATTGTAAAAAGTAATGAAGCCACTAATTAGTTTTAACTCAATAATGCCTTTGCATTTATGAATATTGGCATCGTTTAATTATTAGAGTAATTAATTGTGAAGTATTTTAGTATTGTTTGTAAGGTTTAATGAACTTACTATGTTATAAATTACTGTACCGGCGGTGTGGTACTTCCGCCCGGACAGAGAGAACACGCGTAGGTACAACGAGAAGTCGAGTTAGTTAGCTCGCGATTAGAAAACAATTGAAGTATAGAAAAGAAGTGGTTTTTGAAGTGAACAATATTACGTTGTGTAAATGAGAACTGTAACACGAATTAAAAGAGTGTGTAAGGAGTTTCTTAGCCCGTTCTTCTCCTTATGAACAATCATGTTTGCGGCTCAACTTGTAAATGGTTTAATAGAAATAAACGTTTGAAGTTTGAGTCAAGTATTGTGTGTGATTTAAACTACCCAACTACCTATCTATCAACAAAAGAATCATGTCACACGAAGACAATATGGCGGAATGGCGGATGGCGCCGATATTTGGGATTAGCGTCCTCCTACTCCATTCTCTGTCATAATATATACTATTGCATGCATGATTTGAACTTACGACTTCTCGTTCAGTGACCAAAGACGATAGCCATTGTGCCAGGATTGCTATATTAACATCATGCAAAATATTATATCTCCTTCAGCATCATAAGTGAATGATGACTATATATTGGTATATGGTAATTGATGTGCCACACGCACACTAATAAAAACTGAGCTCGCTCGTTTTATTTTGTGTTTGTGTGCATAACTATGACTTCACCCACACATATAAACTGTAAACCAAATACTTGGGCCCAGTGTACATAATAAATTATAATTGAGAGGAAAGGTAATGCTCTTTCACTCTGGATTTGAATAAAGATATGGTCTTCAAATCAGGAATGCTAGGCGGAAGTGAGTTCCACAACCTTACAGCATGGACGGAGAAGGAGTACGAGTAGTAGCTGGATTTATGAGGATGGGATTTAAGAAGGGATCTAAGGTGCGATCTACACGGCGCGTCAGTAGGGCGGGAATAAGAAAAACGCTCACGCAGGTAAGAAGGATAGGACGGGTTGTGCAGGATATTGAAGAGGAGACATAGGATCCTAGTGTTCCTGCGAAGGCGGATTGGGAGCCACTTGAGTTCTTTGCGAAGGAGAGAAACGTGGTCATATTTACGGAGACCAAAAATAAAGCGAATACATAAATTTTGCAAGCGCTCAAGCTTATTTAATAGCTCCTCAGTAGCATCAAGGTAGCAGGCATCGGCATAATCTATTATCGGCTGAATAAGTGTTTGAGCCAAAGAAATTTTAGTCTTCAAAGGCAGGAGACTCTGAAGGCATTTCAGCGAATGAAGTGAGAAGTGTACCTTACGGCTTACCTCATTGACTTGAGCTCGCCACGACAGATAGGAATCAATAGTTACACCTAGATCTTTGGCGGTATCTGTATAATCGATGCGAACACCATCGAGGTACAACGGCATCAAAGATGCAACAACGGCCGCACTACGAACAAATCGGCTGCCTATGATCTAGTTTTAGTGACAGGACACGTAACATTTTAATAGGTATCGAGTTAAGTAGTTAAGTGAATTGTGCGAGATTAGACTCATAGTTTTTATTGTGTTTTCGTGTTTTTTTGTTTTGTTTGTAGGTAATAATCATGCCTCGTTACACCTACACAACTTCGGAATACACCGACATGGTTTTAATTTACGGGGAGTGTCACAGAAATGCCGCTTTGGCTATACGGACATATCGAGAGAGAAAATTTAGTGACGTAGGTACTTATCTAAGTGATTGAACAGTGATCCAGATAGTGATTAATAATTTCATTAAAAAATAACCAGCAGATGAGAGGTGCCTGATTGTTTGGTGAATAGTCTGTGATTTAGTGTAATTGTTTTTACTGAACATTAGCCAAAAGATCAAGTCGCTACAGGACCGCGTAGTTGCCGCTCTTACCACAGGTTAGTGAACCAATATTTACAAATGGTGTTCTCATTTCGTGTTCAGTTTTATGCCAGTTAGTTTGTTTGAAATTTTTTTTTTTTTCTATATCGATTTTGGGATTTTTTTGATAGTTTAGAATTGTTCCTATGAACTAGTATTATGCGTGTTTTCATTTGTCGTATTATCGTCTCCACTCTGTATAATAAAGGAGTTTAATTTTGATCAGATTTTACAGTCCGTGTTGTTCTCAATACAACGATCAATGTTTAAAAAGAGACTGCCCTTTATGTAATGATAATGTTTTATCCTATAACGAATTTTCAAATGATCAATGTCTTACACTCTACCAGTGGGTACGTTGCAAGGAAACTGTAAAGACTAAAAAAGGTATGGTATGGTTGGAGTGTACGCGCGAGACCGCGACGGCAAGTGTGTGCTCCATGTTATTAAATGTTTAAAAATAGTAAAACTACTTAAACTGACATAAAATTAGTACTATAATAAACTGAACTGTGCTGTGTATATGTGGAAGTGTTATAAAAACTTAAATACTGCAGTGAACATTAATATAAAGTACCTATTTATCTTCCATAAACTCTATTCTACCAACTTGTCACAAACTATAAAGCAGTGTTCAACGTGTAATATACCTAATACAACAAAAACTCAACATTATATGCCCTAAAAGTGTTAAAGAAGCGATAAAAAGAAACAAAAAAGTGAAACATTAGTGTACAAATCAAACAAAGAAACGACCTTTGGACTTCATTAAAAACATTTGAACTCAAAACTTGTCAACAATCATTTTTTATAATACTACAGTATCTATAGCGAAATTTGGATACCATTGTTATCGTTCAAATGGCTCGGTGCGCTAAGTGTTGACCTTAGCAACCGCTCTAAACAACGAGTACCAAGTTCGAGACCCGCTTTCTGAGACCTCTTTTTGTGAATGTTTGATCACCAATTGTTCACAGTTGGTTACGTGCTAGTGCCGACAGAGGGCGCTGATGATATAATAAAACATGGATTCAGATAACATCACACATCGGAAACCTCACAAAACGGGATCTCTAAGTAATTTGTCTAAGTGATATGACAAATGACGAGGATAAAACAATATTAGACACCACAATGTTAAGCATACCAGACATTCTACAGAACTATAGCGACAATGACATGGTTAACGACCTGAACGAACAAATTAAATCACTTACAATGCAATTAATGAGTGCTCATCAAGAAATGGACGACTTAAATAACGAGAATTTCCGTTTAAAAACTGATCTACAAAAATCTTTGAAGACCGTCGAAACCTGTAAAAAGATTTGCTTAAGGGGCCGTGCACATAATCAACCCGTTTTGAACAATTTTGATCACTACTTGTGGGAAACACAAGAAGAATTTGAACTTTCTTTTTTGTTATTATTAGAGTCGAGTTCTTACTCTTGCAGATAGCACGAAAGAATTTTTAAAATAATGCATGTATTAATGGCAATCATTCATATTCAAAACCCCTTCCGCAAAAGTAACGAGCGAGACATGTTTGAGCCTCGCTGAACAAAAAACTACAAAATATTCTGAACATAAAAAATTATTAATAACATCATTATATGGTCTACTCGCCAAAGAACTAGAAACATTTTTGACTTCAATACGAAATATAGCAGAAAAAAAATGTTGAAAAAACGTAATTTTTGGGAAACGTCTACACAAATAAGAATTTTTTTCTTTACCTTAGAAACACTTATAAGAAAATTTAAAAATTACACATTAATCTTAAGGCGCTGTAAACAGCATATCTTCCAGTATTTGAGGAGGTGAAGCAGGGGAAAGGGGCGCAGCGCGTAGCTCCGCCCCTACGGCCCAGCTGACGTTACCGGCAGCGCGTGGCCTTCGCGGCGCGGCGGGATTTTCAAAATAAATGTTTTTAATAAAAAACCCGCGATAACGGGATCGATAAATTTAGTGTTCTGTTGAATCAAATCATATTATTTACCCAAAAATTGTATTCATATTTTATTAAAATTTACCTACCTAAAGATTTAGAGCAGGACAAAAATAAATTATTTCTCTTACAAAAATCGGTCAAAAGGCGCGTTTTATGTGTGTAAGGTTTGATTTTGAAATAATATTTTAGGTACATTTTTAATAGGATTGTAGCAGGTGGAATTATGTAGTTTCTGCCTACCCCCACGATAGCAAAAAGGCGTGAGTTTATGTATGTGTATTTTAGAAGCCGCTTCTTTACTTTTGTAAGAAGCAAGTATTTGTAGGTATAATACCTATGCATCCGATTATCCGACCTCTGAATATGACTTACAATGAGTAAAACATTATTCTCATAATAGGTACCTACAGGGTGATAAAAATCTTTTGGGCTTGAATTAAAATAATAACTAGCTGTTGCCTGCGGCTACGCCCGCGTGAGTGTCCATACTGCCTTATTTGAATCGGGTTTTATGTATACTTCACAGATGTGATAAAACAAAAAAAAAAAGAGGTAGTAGGTAGGTAGTAGGTAGGTATTAGGTAGGTTGTAGGTAGGTGGTAGGTAGGTGGTAGGTAGGTGGTAGGTAGGTGGTAGGTAGGTGGTAGGTAGGTTGTAGGTAGGTAGTAGGTAGGTAGTAGGTAGGTAGTAGGTAGGTAGTAGGTAGGTAGTAGGTAGGTAGTAGGTAGGTAGTAGGTAGGTAGTAGGTAGGTAGTAGGTAGGTAGTAGGTAGGTAGTAGGTAGGTAGTAGGTAGGTAGTAGGTAGGTAGTAGGTAGGTAGTAGGTAGGTAGTAGGTAGGTAGTAGGTAGGTAGTAGGTAGGTAGTAGGTAGGTAGTAGGTAGGTAGTAGGTAGGTAGTAGGTAGGTAGTAGGTAGGTAGTAGGTAGGTAGTAGGTAGGTAGTAGGTAGGTAGTAGGTAGGTAGTAGGTAGGTAGTAGGTAGGTAGTAGGTAGGTAGTAGGTAGGTAGTAGGTAGGTAGTAGGTAGGTAGTAGGTAGGTAGTAGGTAGGTAGTAGGTAGGTAGTAGGTAGGTAGTAGGTAGGTAGTAGGTAGGTAGTAGGTAGGTAGTAGGTAGGTAGTAGGTAGGTAGTAGGTAGGTAGTAGGTAGGTAGTAGGTAGGTAGTAGGTAGGTAGTAGGTAGGTAGTAGGTAGGTAGTAGGTAGGTAGTAGGTAGTAGGTAGGTAGTAGGTAGGTAGTAGGTAGGCAGTAGGTAGGCAGTAGGTAGGCAGTAGGTAGGCAGTAGGTAGGCAGTAGGTAGGCAGTAGGTAGGCAGTAGGTAGGCAGTAGGTAGGTAGTAGGTAGGTGTAAATCAAGAAAACAATATGCATAATTATAATGATTTTACTATAACTTCACAAAGGTAAACATTACAATTACTTTGCCGGTCTCACGTATTTGTTACATTGCATCAAAACTTAGCTGTTTGCTACAACAGGGCATATTTTCTTTGTTAGCACCTATTGCAGTAGAAAGGATTGTTGACGATTCTTCAAAAGTTAGGCATCTCTTAGTACGACAGATATTTTTCTTTATTATCATCCCTTGAAGAAGAAAGAACTGTTGGCGATCCCTCAAAAGTCAGTCTTCTCTTACGACAAGGATTATTTTCTTGATGATCGAGCTTGGGTGATTCTTTTTCTCTAAGTGGCATTGTCTAGTCACTTATATCTGTACATTAACCTAGGATGTTGTAATTTTTATTGTAGGTTCCTACTAATATATTAAAACGATTTGCCAAATTTCAACCGTCGGAAATGAATAGTTTCGGAGATATTAATTGTAGAATTATTGATGGCATTGTATTGAAAACGACGACATTTCACATGACAGACTATTTTGATTCACACCACAGATTATTTTGGCATAGAGTATAACGTACATGTGGAATGTGCAGTGAGCAAAGTACCTATACATAATGCTATTACAAAAAAAAAAAACTAAAAAGAAAAACACTATAGAATTGGTTCAAATGTGCGTGTAATTTAAAAGTAAATGTGGCCTTACAACGAACTTGAATTCAGAACCGACTTTGTCAACCCCGACACGCCGTGGTCTTGGTATGTCCTACCCCTAGAGTATTTTTTAGAGCCCGGAGGCGCGGAGGGAGGGCAGCCCCAGCCTGCCGTGGCAAAGGCGTAGGCAAGGTGATCGCCTGTGACTTTGTTACGCAAAGGCGAAGGGGCTGCTATTCCCGCAGCGCCGGAGATAAGGCAGAAGTACTGGTTCTTACTCCCCTACCCTTTCCTCCCTGAAAAATAGGGACAGAAAAAGTAAGGTTACAATTTAACAAAAAAAAAATGGTAACCTCGAGGTACTCCTCTCCCCCTCCGCCCCCAGCAGCAGTTGTATTAGTATAACTCAAAAATAAATATTTCCCTTTTAAAAACTCATTAAAAAAAAACTATGCATTTCCAACGAATTCCCCCCCCCTCGGGGGTTCCTATGACCCTCCTCTCTCTTCCCTCCCCTCCCCCTCCCCCTACCTACATGTACTTATATAAGTGACCTTCCTTTCTTTTCAACATTTCGTTACAATCTGGTCGGTCGTTTAGTTAATTCAGTAGTTATTCTGTATTTTTCTATTCAGTAATTTGTCTTAAACCAGGAAAAACATCTACTTCGTTACGATTTTATTATAATATATGTCTAGTATAATTTATTATTATGAATTTAAGTAAATAGATATACATTTAGATCGATCCGTAGACCAATTCCAATGTTAACATAACACAATTATTATAATTTATCTGCCTAATAAACTACGTAAATGAATAAGTGTAAGGTCATTTTGGGTAACTTTGAATTGCAGTTTAACTTTGAACAAAACTGTGAAAAAGGTTTCTTAATATATTTCATGGAAACTTTTTGTTGTTTCAATATTGTAACTGTGTTAAACGGATCGCCATTATGTTATATTGAAACAACAAAAAGTTTCCATGAAATTATAATTATATTAAAAAACATTTTTCAAAGTTTTGATCAAAGTTAAACTGCAATTCAAAGTTACCCAAAATGATGCATAGCTATTCATTTATTATAAAATCTTACCTTATATCTGTTATCAGCTTCTCACTATCACTCACTCAATATACCTACTACATAATTATGTTAAGCTTCACTGTTACACTATAACATTAATAACGCACTTTATCAATATTAGTATGACAGAGAATTGGCGATGCATAACAAAACAACAGCGCATACGCACAAATTACGAAGGCTGTAGCCGGAGGATGGAAAAAAATACAAAATTTATTTGAACTTAAATTTAATTACAGAAATTACAATGTAAAATATTAACTAAGATGTCGACAGTTGACCGATGCTGTGCCAAAAGTGACGCGAAGGCCGCGATGTCCGGTGCCGGGCTGCATCACGTTGAGCTGCGTCGGCGACTCGTGTCTCCGCTGTTGCAATCCGCGGTAATTAGGGTAACGCGCGATCAGCGGTTCACGTGTTACGCGAATATGTAACACCTCCCCCCGAAGATAAGCAACTATTTCGAAATCTTGTGTGAGAGAGATGATGAAATGTTGCTGTGGTCAATTTTTATCTTGCTGGGACTGATTCCATGCGATTCTTGAATTTCAGCATAATTTCCTGGAGATGTTGCGTCATCATTTTGCATTGCTTGGTTTCTTTGAAGGCGTTTCGCTCGATATCGTCGGTACGTCAGTGTGATAATGAGTACACTTGCACCGGTTAGTATCAGATAGATTGGAATTGTAGTATGGTAGAGAGCTGGATCAACTACTTCATTGAGTTTTGCTGGTGCCTGTTGCATGATCTTTGTGTTAATGGAGTGCAGATTTTCTAGATTTGCAGAGTTTAGTATGATTGGTGATTCGCTCGACGTCTCTAAATCTTCATTAATTGTGGGCAATTGCATAATCTCCAGAGCGAAACCTTTGATGTGATTGTTAGAGTTTGCTATAGTAAATTCGGGCGTTTTGATGTGGCAATTGTAGGGGATGATCGCCAAATAGCTTCCTTCCAGGGTTTTATATGTTTCTTGTCCGCATGATATCTTCACCTTGGTTGGATGTGGGAAACTGATGGTGTAATGCTTCTCGTCGAGTTGTTCTACAGCTTCTTTCTTCAATGCGACTGAAGACAGTTTACAGAATGGGAGAAGTTCTTGCTTGGAGATCAGATGCTGGATGCAATCGGGATCATCTCGGGCCTTGTATTTTGATTTAGCTTCACAGAGGTACAGAGAATTTACCTTCGGGCATTCAGCCTCCATGTACATAGAATCTTGACCAGAAATCGCAATGAAAGGTGAGGTTGGTAAAAGGATTTTGTTATTCTTGTTAGGGACAGTGGACAGTTTATAAAGGTTATAGATTGGAGGGAAGGCAATCGGCACCTTAAATACTATAACTATCTGATTATCTTTATAAAAGTAGCCTAGCTTAATTACGTCATAATAGTCTCTTAATTCTAATTCAAGGATCTCATCGCCTGAATATAGAATCCTTAGTTTCTGTATCATGTTCTTAATTTCAGCTATATTAACTACCATGTGCGGTGTGCTTAGTGCGCGTATAAAAGCTAAAGTATACTCTAGTTTATGGAGTTCTTCGGACAAATTATCTATGTTATCACTTAAGATAATTAAGTGTTGAGCCATGTGGGCGTAGTGGATTAAATCAAGATTTGCTGTTGTACTATTTATTATCCGATTTAAAACATTGCCTATTAACTCTTGATTTTTAGTTATATTAGTTAATAAGTTGGCATTTTGTGAAACCCAAGTTTTAGATAAACTAACATGTTGATTAAGTTGAGCTTGAATCCTATACTCATTTTCCTTAAGGATTTTTATGGCGTTGTCGTATTTAATTGCATCAGTTTGATCAAGATTACCGGATATACTTTTGATTACAGAACCGAGGCCATCAATGAGTCCTCTTTTATAGCGATTATGTTCAAATGACTCTAACTGGGCAGATATCTTAACTAGTTTGGATGTAAGGTAATCCATGTGCGGTTCGAATAATAGAGATGTCTTATTATTTAATGTGTGTCTAACATCAGTCATTCTGGTATTAACTGTATCTATTTGAGATTGTATACTATCGAGGTTGACATAATTGAGAAAAGAGTGATAATGGGAAATGATGCGCGTCGCTCCTAGATTAAACGGAAGTATTCCAGGGCCGTTCCCTAAAGGATCAATCATTACTTCTTGTCCTTGCGTCATTTGGAGTAGTAGTAGCAGTAACATCCTGTAACAATACAGATTCCTTAGGGCTTCTTTTAAGACGAGATTTTGCAACGGGACCTCGCTTCTTTCTGGTGTAAATATGTATGGGAAGGTCGGCTAGGACTATGTCTTTGGTAAAACGTGGAGCTAATTTTTGTCTGCTAGCTAACGGATTGCGGACAAATACTTGTTGGTCAGGGACATACTCTTTTTCAGGTTCGCGGTCCTTATTCCTGTTTTCAGTTAATTCAGTCCGATGGTGAAGAGAGGTTTCATTTATTATATCGTAGACTTGTGTTAGTCGTTTTTTGTGGTCTTGTAAGTAATTTTGCAGTAAATGCTCCGATAAATTTAAATCTAGGGAATCACGGGGATCAAAGTGTCCTGTGATTAAGTCTATAGGCCTACATTTAGTGAAGCTGTGTATTGAGCTGTTGTAACCTAAAATTGCATAGGGCATGAGATTTACGGCAGGTTCATTATGCTTTTCTAATTTCAGGATTCTGAGATGTTCGAGAATAGTAGAATGGAAGCGCTCTACTATGCCATTATCGTTAGGGGTATGTGCAAGTATCTTATGATGCTGTATTTTATGAAGACGGACGAACTCCGAAAATAATGCGTTAGTGAACTCAGGTCCTTGATCTGTAACTATGGTGTAGGGGACGCCATGATGGGTGCAAAACGTTAAAAGTGCTTGGACGACACTTAACGCGGTACCATCTCTGAGATGATATGCTTGTGCATATTTCGAGAAAGCATCAATTAAAGTAAGAAATGTCTCGTTTTGTGCTGTAAAAAGATCAAGATGAACAATTTCAAAGGGTTTGGTTGGGGGAGGAACTATAGAGAATTTTTGCTTAATAGGGTTCCGATCGTATTTTGCCTGTCCACAGATACTACATTCATTAATATATTTCGAGATATTTTCTTTCATTTTAGGCCAATAATAACGATGTGATAAAGCAAGGAAACATTCGGTTATACCACGGTGATTTGTTTTTCCTTCATGGTATTTACGAATAATTTCTTGCTGGTCCAAGTAATTTTTAACGTTTTCTACCTCTTTCTTTGTTAAGACCATATTTAAGGCGGAGCTTTTAAATTTGTCTTGTATAATCGGAATTATGCTGTACATGGCTAGAGGGGGATGTATAAGAATTCCAGTTTTTACTTTGGGATTAACATATTCCTTTACGGCATTAATTACTTCTTCTTCCAGATTTGACTCTGATAGTTGTATAGTAGTTTTGGTATGAGTTTCAAATGGTTTAGACACGGTTGGGCGTTTTTTAATGTCTCCCACGATTATAAAGGATATTTGACGGTGGAATTTATTTAGAGGCTCATCCGATATTGGTATCTCTAATATGGGGTTCTCAGCGCTTGTGTGAGCTGTTGCGGTTGTGGAATCAATTACTGAAGGGGGTTTTTCAGACGTGTTAACTGCTATAGAGTTAGCGTCTTCATTATTAATTTCTATGCGGGACAGAGCATCTGCGTTGGTATTCAGCTTACCCTGCTTATAGACAGTAGTGAAATTATACTCGCTTAACTTTAATTTCCAACGGGTTAAACGTGAGTTGGGTTCTTTTAAATTCATTACCCATTGTAAGGGCCTGTGATCTGTAACAATTTTGAACTTCCTACCAAATAGGTACGGGCGGAAGTACTTGGTTGCCCACACAATTGCTAATAATTCTTTTTCGATTGTGCTGTAGTTAATTTCACTAGTGTTTAATGTGCGCGATGCATATGCTATGGGCTTATCGGTACCTATCTGGCCTTGAGAGAGAACAGCACCAATGGCAAGATTAGATGCGTCTGTTGTCAGTATAAAATCTTTACTAAAGTCTGGATATTGCAGGATTGGGTCGTTGATTAAAAGGGTTTTACACTTCTCAAAACAACTGATGTAATTAGGATTAGTTATATCAATCTTTGAACCTTTTTTCAGACATTGCGTCATAGGTTTTGTTATACGAGCAAAGTCTGGAATGAATTTCCTATAGTAACCCAACAGACCTAGGAAGCGTTTAATTTCTGTTGCCGTTTTGGGAATTGGGAATTTCTGGATGGCCATAATTTTATCCGGGTTAGGTTTAATACCGTCTTTGCTAATAATGTGTCCTAAATATGCAGTTTCTAACTTTAAAAATTCGGATTTGTCCATTTGTATTTTGAAATTAGATTCCCTAAGTCTCTGAAATACTTTTTCTAAATTAATCATGTGTTCCTGAAGGGACACTGAAAACACAATTATATCATCCAAATATACTAAACACACGACATTTTGAAGGTCCCGTAAGGCATTGTCCATTACCCGTTGAAAGGTTGATGGAGAATTTTTTAAACCCATTGGCATGCGGAGGAATTCGAAGTGTCCATGCTCTACTGTAAAAGCAGTTTTGTGAATATCATCTGGGTTCATCTCCACTTGATAAAATCCACTCGCGAGGTCAAGGGTGGTAAAATAGTGACAGTTACCTAACTTGTCAAGGACGTCCGAAATGTTGGGTATAGGATAACGATCATCTATAGTTTTCTCATTTAATTTCCTAAAGTCTATTACCAAGCGCCATTTGGTTTTTCCGCTGGCGTCGGCTTTCTTGGGAACTACCCAGATGGGGGAGCTCCACGCAGATTGAGACGGACGTATGATATTCTGTTCTAGCATTTTAGAAATTTGATCCTGGACTTCCTGCTTATGTATGAAAGGATATCTGTAACTTTTCGTATAGATAGGCACATCATCTGTAGTTCGAATAGAGTGTTTTACTTGGTTCGTAAAAGATAATGGTTCGCCATCAATATAAAATACATCAGCGTACCGAGCGCAAAGTACTTCTAAATTAGCTTTTTCTTCGGGGTTCAAATGATCCGTACGCAGACGAGACAAAACTTCCTTTACGCGGTCGGACTGTTGTTTAGTGCGCGTGCACTGGACATTGAACAACTCAGCACTAATAGGGCGATCCATAGAAAAGACTACGTCATGACGTGACGTATTCGCTACCTCTATTACACCTCTATTATTTCTAACTGTTGTAACGCAATTACTTATTAAACAATTTGAAATGCATTGTTCAGGAATAAAAACGTCACCGTCCGCAGAGTTTATAGGAACTTTAACTAATTTAGATGAATTAGCAGGTATTATATCCTCGTATAAGTTACTATTGCGAGAGTCGTACATTAATAAAGGGTTACTAGAATTACGAGTTATCAACAATCTGTTCTTTAAGTCAATGTTAGATTCTAATTTTTCTAATAAATCATAGCCGATCAAACCATCAAAAAATTTATGAAATGCATAAACGAAAAGAGTTATATCACCTGCCTCGTTAAATTCCTGAAAGCACGGTAAAGTAATGGAGTAATCACTCCTTGTGGTAGCGTGAATATTCGTTACTTCAAAGGGATCATAGTTGCACGGTATGTGGGAAAAGAATTTTTGAACAACTTCGGGACTCACAAAAGACATATTTGCGCCAGTGTCAATTAATAGTTTAAGCGGGGGATTTGAAATCTGAATATATGGTAATTGCCTTTGCGTTTGCAAATTAATTTCTATTTTGACTTGTCTGATTTGGGGTCCTTCTGAAAATCCTCCTTTTCAGCAGACGGGGTTGGATCCTTAACTTCCTCGACTATAACATAAGAATCTGTACGCTGTGGTTGCTCATACACATATTCACTCGGGTACGCGTAAATGGGATACTCAAAATATTCCTGGGGGTAATAATCGCTAACAAAATAATCGCTATAATTGTCATACTGCAACTGGTCATTAAAATCGTTAAAGTTAAATTCCCGCGTTCTGAAATAATTCGAGGGTGGCGGATTCCCAGATTTGGACCAATCATGGGACGCGCGCGGCGCGAATGGTTTAGCCACGTAGTGACTTACGCCACTCATCGGGTGTGGGGTGTTACTTGTAGTTGGCCTGGGACCAGGCATTCTAAAAACTTGACCCTGGGGTATATAATTAGGCGGTGGAGAACTGAACATTTGTTGAGTACGTGTGGGCCCGCGATTTTGTGGGGGTTGGTTTCTCCAAATTGGGACAGGGTGTTGTCCTTGAAGCATAGGTGGTCGCGATGGCCCTGGCATATTAAAAGATCCTGGGGGTTGCAAATTAGACGGACGCGGTGTGGGTGGTGCCACGTGAATTGGTGGCATAAAGCCATAAGGAATTTTTGGACTAACCTGAGGCTGCGTCTTCCTATCGGGAACATGGTCGTTGCGCTGCTGCAGGTACAACGTGTTCATTTCCTCGTGCACAAACTCTAAGGCTTTCTCTATTGTATCAGGCCGCATGCAACGAATGCGAGAGCCCAACGGGTCACGTAGACCACGTAAGTACGACTGTAACGTGAGTTTCTTGTACAAAGTGCGTTTCGATTCAATGGTACTCGCTATCGTTTCATGTAGGCTGATATAAGTCATAATAGTACTGAAAAGGTTTTGACAACGCTCATAAAATTCTTGCGGGGTGGACGAACCCTGCGTTAAAAGTGCCAAGTCATTATATAAAGATGTTTCATCGCGTTGATCGGCCAAATTATTTATTAAAGCACTTCTAATTCCCTCCCAAGTTTCCGGGATACCATTCGAATTAGTCGTACGCGATGCGGGTCCTACTATTTTGTTCAAAATCCCGTTTAGTAATGCTAAATTAGCTAATTGAAACTCCGGTCCGTTTCTCATAAACTGCTGTACTAGTTGATCACATAGTTTTATAAATCGAGTTAATACGTTCGAGTTTCCGTCGAACTCCGGCAACAATCGTAGGGCCTTGTAAACTTGATCCACTGAGTCAGCCATACTTGATATATATGAACTATTACTATCCTCCTGTTCTGCCTCTAAATTTCTATTAGCGTCTAAAATATTAATTCTATTACCTAACCTAGGGGACCGAGATTGCCTTGGATGGAAAATCTTGGAATCTTATAGGATAAAAAAAGGGAAGCGACTCTAGAGCGATTCTAAAGTACTTACTTGCAATGATTTTGTACCTCTTCTGTATCGATGTCTGGATACTCCTCTGGACTGCAGCTCTTGTAGATTCCGGATACTCGTACGGTGCCCGAAGCCACCCGGGTGACTCGCGATCCTAGCAATTTACTCTCGCGAACCGGCCCGCGAGTATCCTACCGACTGCGCCAATTACGAAGGCTGTAGCCGGAGGATGGAAAAAAATACAAAATTTATTTGAACCTAAATTTAATTACAGAAATTACAATGTAAAATATTAACTAAGATGTCGACAGTTGACCGATGCTGTGCCAAAAGTGACGATTTCGCGAAGGCCGCGATGTCCGGTGCCGGGCTGCATCACGTTGAGCTGCGTCGGCGACTCGTGTCTCCGCTGTTGCAATCCGCGGTAATTAGGGTAACGCGCGATCAGCGGTTCACGTGTTACGCGAATATGTAACACACGTTGTCCTTGACTACACATTTGTTTGTAGTCATAGATTATACACTTTTTGTAGTCTTGTGTAGTTCGCGAACGATGAACGATTAGGAAACGTATCTTTTAACTGTACGAAAAGAAATGTTTCAGACCACAGATTGCTAATCGGTTAGTCGGTCTATTAGTTCGCGTAGCGAAGATACTCCGAAGAACGACCGGGACCGAAAGAAAGAGAGGGAATGAGATCTGTTAGGGTGTGAGTGAATAAGCCGTTCGTGAATGATAGCATTATCATTTACGAACGGATTACTACCGACCGACGAATTGATGCAAATGCAATGCGAATGAACGCATAACAAAATAAAAAATACGTGTTTACTATTTAAGTTTATCATGTCAAAATTTGCGCACTGGGTTAAAAAAAACCCTGTATATGGACTGGGGACAAAACAAAATCAGACTCAAGTTCAACAGCAAACGAATCCGCGCGGGCCGCGGCTAATGAAAACATATTGCCCTCTCTTTTCTTCAAGGATGGAAGTACCGTTACAAGCGGGAAGCCGCCTATCGCTCGTTGTGCGCAGCACGTTGTCTATTTTTTCACACTAGAATATTTTTGATCAATTCGTAACTACAAAACTTAGACTATTTAACCAAAGGACTAGCCTTAAGCGTACCGCTTCGAACAAAATAATTCTGCATATTTTGGTGGGGTGCGGGGAAACACGCTCACATACATAAGTCACTACCTACCAGTACAACGGTATACATCAATTAAAAATCGATTCAAGAAGTGTTTTTTTTTAAGTTATTAGATTGTTTGATCCACTAAAGTTGCAAAGTGGAACGCTCGTGCATGCCTAGTCCATTGGTTAAATAGTGTAATAAGCTACAATATGATAAATATTTACCTAAACAGTAGTACTTACATGTGGTAATTATTTCATTTCCCTAAGGGGTCTATAGTTAGAATCCTGATCCGTGAAATCTTCAATAGAAATTAGCTGTATGAATATTATTTGTCTTAAATAATATATCTAGATTATATCTCAAGTCTCAAGCGCATACTTAAATAAAGTACCTACGTAATTAGTACCTACTTTCTGTCATAGTCAAATACATTAAAAAAGTAGGTGTAGAAAAATAAATGACCTATAAATTATATCGAAACAACAATTGTGTTATCACCTGTACCAATTCAATACCGGTATTATAATGTAAATTTTGGGATGTTACCTAAATATATTGCACGGCCGCTTTTTTATAGCTATCCGAACTTGGTCGGATTATGTAAGTTTTCGATGCTTCGTCAGTATTATAATTGTCTTTCTTTAATTACTGAATTTAATGACATGAAATTTTGCATGTGAATAGTTGAATGATTAAACAAATTATTGGCATACATTTTACCATGCAATTCCTTTAGAACGTCGTGATATTCGACTGCTTTGTAAACAGTGATCTATTCATGGTAAATTGTCCTATAACTTTTTAATTACTAACGGAACATCATTGATACTTGGCAACATGTTGCAGACACTTTCAAGGTTTGTGTAAACGTGAAAATCTAGACCCCAAAGTGCATACTTTAAGAACTAAGACCTAATAAGTGTATTTTACATTTATATTTTTATCTTTTAAACCCTACGACTTTTTCTAAATCTGTTTTTTAAACAAATATAAACAAATTCAAAACAACGTATGTAAAAATCTACAGCTCTCTATGTAAGCGCTTTATATGAAAACTAGCTAATGGCCAAACGTTCGCGTAGCGGAAACTTGAATTTCTCCGAAGTTTATGCATGCACTGATTTCATTCATACATAAACAATTACACACAAATTTTTGGACACATCTCTTTTCTTCTAAAGTCTATGGATTAAAAAAAGTTCCGCCAGGACAACGTTCGCCCAGCGGAATCAGTTTTTGGTGAATTTCTCCACAATGGCTGCATACACAATTTTTTTTTTACCATACACAATTATAGGACGTCATACACTAATTATCTGCATAATTAAAATCTTTAAATTCAACAACATTCCGCTGCGCGAACGCACACCCCGAGATACTCTGTAAAAAGCCTGCAAATAACGGTAGCTCGCGCCAGTTACCAAATAGCATAACGCTATTTGTAGTTTAGTCTTTGCAGTTATAGCTTCTCTCATGACTGTATCTTCCCTTTGTATCAATGGAGTAATATTTCCTAACAATGTGTCAAAATGTTGTACATCCATTCTTAAAAGCATTCTGAATTCATCAGGATCTTCTACCTCTAATTCATTAAAAACAGTGTTTGTGGCGCCAAAACTAGATCTTCTCAACATCCATGGCCTTGTCCAAATGCGGCGTTGCTCCTTTTCCAGCAGTTCATTTAATTCTTCTACTAATAGTGGAATAAGTAACTTTGTGTATTTTCTAATTATCTTTTTACGATCCATCATATCGCACGCTTAATATTATAGTGACCGAACTCAAAATTTACGTAAAATGAGTTAATGCACCTGGCGTGACTACAACAACGCCATCTATGAAATAGCTCTAAGAAACTCTGCAATACGTTGTGTTTTCCTACTCTTACAATCTTTGCTGTCTCTTTTTTTTTTTTTTTTTTTTTATCGTGGTAAAATCATCAAATGAGTCCTCCCACCCAGGGCAGAGCGGGAGGAACTGTCAGACTTGTACTGACTAAAATCCACGGTGTCCTTCAATAGCCCTTTATGATCCAGGGTCACGGTAATTCTATGAGTCCCGCGACCCCGGCAGGCTTTCGCCCTCTAGAGGGGGGCCCCGTCATAATGCTGACACTCTTTGAGGCGCGCGTGGAACACAACGCGCCGTCGACCCGGGCATGGTCCATGGTCGGACAGCGAGGCGCCCATTACTCGCCGCCCGCAAGCCCGCGCCTACGGTGGCCGGAGATCGTCTGCCGACGTCCGGCGCCGTGGGCGTCTACCACTGCGGCTGGGGTGGAGGGAGGACGCTGTCCTCTCCCTCACGCGGCCCGCCTCCTCCTTCGCGAGCATGACTGCTTCGCAGAAGGAGGCGACCGCTTCCCACTCCGTCTCGCCCCGCAGCATGGCCTCGACCAATGCCGGGCGCGAGAGGTCTCCGCCTATGGCCGCCGTGAGGACACGGCGGTGCCCTGCCCAAGCGGGGCAGTCCTGCACCGTATGCTCCACCGTGTCCTCCGGGCGGTCCTTGCAGTGGTGACACCCAGGCGTTTCCTCCTTCCCCATCAGACACAGGTACCTCCCGAAGCTTCCGTGTCCGGTGAGGACCTCATGCGGTAGGTCAGGACGCCGTGACGCCGTGACGCCTATCCAGCCACTCAAAGAGGGGTCTTACCGCCGCGATTGCGGCGTGCCCGGGTCTCTTTCATTTTCGCGACTTTTGTGACGTTGATTGACATAACACAGACTCATTCAGTGTTCGTTCAACCGTTACAACATTAACAGTTTGTGCATTTAATTTTAAAGTGACCTATTAGTGTTTAAGGCGTTTTCATTGTGAAATTAAAGGTAAGTTTTATGTTTATTTTTAGTATTATTTTGACTCTTTCCGCAATGAGCCTTTTTAATTCTAAAATGTTGTTACATTCAACCGGCGTATTCGGTTTTAGGTCTATTTAAAACTAAAAAACAATAAGAGTTTGTGATCACATTAATATTTAAGTCAGTTTAATAGTAAAAATTTTGTCAAATTAGTTTTTGCTACAGTCATAGTTTAGTGTTACGTCTGTTTAATACTAATATTGATAACTTGCTCATGGTCACATAAAGTAATGGGTCTGTGCTTTATCAAAAATAATGCATATTTTTGTGGTCAAAATTGACAATGTGTCCGTATTCAGTAATAAGTCTTATTCAAATTAAAATAGTAGAAAAAATAAATGATTTTATTTATAACTAGCTTATGCCCGCGGCTTCGCCCGCGTGGAGTTAGGGAATTACCCACGGGATCTTACTTCTGGAATAAAAAGTAATCTATGTATCTATCTATAACACATACATAGATTTACATGTACTTGCTTATAACTTACAATTATTATTATAAAGTTATATCAATTAAATTAGATACGTGAAATATTGATACCTTGGTTTGAGATTGGACATCGGATTTACTGGATTTTATCTGAAGAGTATGTAAACAAATGTTCAAGTGAATCGACCCCGAGAGTAAAAAGTTTCACAGAAAATTTAACACCCCATTTCACCCTCTAAGGGGTAGAAATTTCAAAAAACTGATACTAACTCTTCACAAAGTATACACCCTCCAATTTTCATATCTCTGGGACCCGCGGTTTGGGCTGTGCGTTGGTATATCAGTCAGCCAGTCAGGACATGGAATTTTAAATTGGGAGATAATTTTGTGATACACGTATCTCATCATTTTAACTGAAGTATAAGTAGACATTGGGCGACTCGCTGTCCGACCATGGACCATGCCCGGGTCGACGGTGCGTTGTATTCCACGCGCGCCTCAAAGAGTGTCAGCATATGACGGGGCCCCCCTAGAGGGCCAAAGCCTGCCGGGGTCGCGGGACTCATAGAATTACCGTGACCCTGGAACATAAAGGGCTATTGAAGGACACCGTGGATTTTAGTCAGTACAAGTCTGACAGTCCCTCTCGCTCTGCCCTGGGTGGGAGGACTCATTTGATGATTTTACCACTTTAAAAAAAAAAAAAAAAAAGTATAAGTAGACATATTTTCAAGTCAATCGACTCCGAGAATAAAAAGTTTCACATAAAATTCAAAACCCTATTTCACCCTATTAGGGGTGAAATTTCAAAAAATCCTTTCTTAGTGGCTATCTACTACATTCTCCAAATTTCATTTCTCTAGAACCAGCGGTTTGGGCTGTGCGTTGATGTATCAGTCAGCCAGTCAGGACATTGAATTTTAAATTGTGGATGATTTTGGAAAAACTGTGATACACGTATCTCATCATTTTAACTGAAGTATATGTAGACACAATTTCAAGTCAATCGACCCCGAGAGAGTTTCACAGAAAATTCAACACCCCATTTCACCCTTTTAGGGGTGGAATTTCGAAAAACCCTTTCTTAGTGGATACCTACTCTTCACAAAAAGTACACTGTCCAAATTTCATGTCTCTAGGACCAGTGGTTTGGGCTGTACGTTGATGTATCAGTCAGCCAGTCAGGACATTGAATTTTAAATTGGGGGATGATTTTGGAAAAACTGTGATACACGTATCTCATCATTTTAACTGAAGTATATGTAGACACAGTTTCAAGTCAATCGACCCCGAGAGAGTTTCACAGAAAATTCAACACCCATTTCACCCTCTTAGGGGTGGAATTTCAAAAATCCTTTCTTAGTGGATACCTACTCTCCACAAAGAGTACATTCTCCAAATTTCATGTCTCTAGAACCAGCAGTTTGGGCTGTGCGTTGATGTATCAGTCAGCCAGTCTGGACATTGAATTTAAATTGGGGGATGATTTTGGAAAAACTGTGATACACGTGTCTCATCATTTTAACTGAAGTATATGTAGACACAATTTCAAGTCAATCGACTCGGAGAATAAAAAGTTTCATAGAAAATTCAACACCCCATTTCACCCTCTTAGGGGTGGAATTTCGAAAAACCCTTTCTTAGTGGATACCTACTCTTCACAAAAAGTACACTGTCCAAATTTCATGTCTCTAGGACCAGTGGTTTGGGCTGTGCGTTGATGTATCAGTCAGCCAGTCAGGACATTGAATTTTAAATTGGGGGATGATTTTGGAAAAACTGTGATACACGTGTCTCATCATTTTAACTGAAGTATATGTAGACACAATTTTAAGTCAATCGACTCAGAGAGTAAAAAGTTTCATAGAAAATTCAACACCCCATTTCACACTCTTAAGGGTGGAATTTCGAAAAACCCTTTCTTAGTGGATATCTACTCTTCACAAAGAGTACACTGTCCAAATTTCATGTCTCTAGGACCAGTGGTTTGGGCTGTGCGTTGATATATAAGTCAGTCAGTCAGTCAGTCAGTCAGGACTTTGAATTTTATATGTATAGATTTTACTTTCTAGAATGGCTTCTGCACGATCAAGGAAAATTCTTGATTTAATTGATAATAAAGGCAGTCCTCATTACCAAGAACACGACCAGGTAAGTTATAAGAAAATTGAAGGTACTTCAATTCCCTGCAATTCCCTGGCGTTTTCACTTAATTGTAATCATTTTTGTTTGCAGGCAAATACTGTGCCTAATGAACCGGTACAAAATAGCGAAATTCTCTCAGATAGAAGTATTGATGTCCAGGTAACCAAATAAAAAAAAAAAAAAAAAAATATGGAAAAATATTTTTCCATTTTTTTTATTATTGAGGGTAATTTCAATACATTCATTTTTGTGTTTACTTGCAGGTGCTACATGATGTTAGAAATAAACCGGAAAATTGTACATTTTTGAATGCACAAGAGTATTTTAATGACACTGAACATCAAGATAGTCCTACCCCAAAACTAGATGATCAGGTATTGTAATTATTAAATTGAAAGTACATTAGTTACATTAGTTTATTCAAAGTTATTAGTATATTTTGATCCTAACTTAATGACATTGTTTTAATTTGACTTTCATGTTTACTTTGTCTTATAGATTTTGCGTGATGTTGAAAATGAACCTGAGAATGCTACCCGCATAAGAACACCTATAAATTATCTTATTTCGCCTATAAATTCCGAAGAAAGTGACGCAGATTTAAGTGACGGTGATCTAATGTATCTTGTACCTGTCTACTAGGATTTCATAAGAAATAAGACTGATTATAATTTTTATTTTGCTATTTTATATTGATTAAAAAGACTGAACCCAACAATATCGTTTTATTTTTATTAATAAATGAACCCTAAATAAAATGCACAACGTAATTAGTATATTTTTATAGTATTATAATGACTTAACATCATTAAAAAAGACCGAAATCAAAAATTACATAATTATTTTAGTGATAAATAGACTTAAACCTAAGACGTACAGTCAAGTTGTATATGTTTTTACTATTAGAAAGACTTAAAATAAATTAGGTCTAAATACTTTTTGGCAAATTTACCATTACTAAGTATTAAAAAGACCTAAAACTACAAAAACAATTTTAAAAGGCTGTATAATTGAAACTAAATAACATATAACAAAAATTTCACTTTCACCTAAAACTTTGATGTCTACACTATTAGAAAAATTAAACTTAAATTGAACAATCTATGTAATGTCATATTTATAGCAAATTAAACAGCGCAAGTCGTAGTTGCAAAATCGTTTTTTGCGATTTGCCAAAAAAGTGTTTTTTTGGGATTTGCCAAAAAAGTGTTTTTTTGGGATTTGCCAAAAAAGTGTTTTTTTGGGATTTGCCAAAAAAGTGTTTTTTTGGATTCGGTCACTGTAATACTAAGCGTGCGATATCCGAATTGTAGTCTCAATATAACTGAACTGACTGTGCTTATTTCAAAACGTGTGTGAACAGCTACTCGCTTACTACACTGTCTCGGCCGAGAAACATTTTACTGTCTCGCCGGTTTGCTCGGTACGTGTGATCAAGGCATAAGTATAATGTGCGGGGGAGCGGGGGGGTTCTATGCATTGTGCTCGTGCGTTGCCGCTTCTAGCCACCCCGCTTCCCCCAACCCCTTCAGTTACTTCTAATCTTTTGTATTGTAAACACGTAACATTTTCTTAAGATTACAAGTCGTATGTATTTTGGTGATTAGTGTAAAAACTTTTGTGTTTCGTACAATGAATGATAGTGCAAGACTACTTTTAGAAGATGACAGTTCAGTGGACGAATCTGTGTCTGCAGGTCAATCGACATTACCGTCACCAAGCAATATTTCTGCAGTGCATCCCACTATACTTGACGGTAAATTCTTTGAGATACTTCATGATTCATCAGGAACTGATAAAATAGTCGCCATTTGCAAGAAATGTCTGCCTAATAAAGTAGAAATAAAAGGCTCGAGATTGTGTACATCCAATTTCAAAACACATTTAAAACGGAACCATGGACAAGAAACCATACAAGAATACCAAGAATATATTAAAACTAAAAGATCGAAAAACGTTCGTACTTCCAGTTCGTCAAACTAACTATCACCACGAAGGTCGTCAAATGTACCCTCGTATTCTCAAGCTGAATTCGATCGAGATATTGTTAAGTATTTTGTCAACTCAATGATTTCTCTAAAGTGCACTGAAGACCCTTACTTCCGACAAATTTTTCGTCGATTAAATATAGGTGCGAATAATCTAAGAATCATGAGCCGGCGGACACTTGGAAGAATGATTACGGAATTCTTTGATGAAGAGTCTACTTTAGTGAAACAAGAACTAAATCAAGTGAAACACGTTTGTACGACAGTTGATATTTGGTCTGGACGTCGAAGAAGCTTTTTAGGTGTAACAGCACACTGGATTGATTCACATAGTTTAATGCGTGTCTCAAGGGCATTAGCATGTCAACGTTTTAAAGGCACTCATAGTTATGACAAAATATACGAATTGTTGCAAGAAATTAATTCAAGGTATGGCTTAACTAGCACAAACGTTGTGGCTTGTGTTACAGACAACGGCAGCAATTTTGTGAAAGCGTTTAAAAGTTTCGGTGTACATCGTATCAATGTTTCAAACGAGCAAAACACTATTGATTCTTGTGATGAAGACTCCGATACTGATAGTACAGACGACGAATTAACGTATCTTAATGACCTTTCTTCAACAATTACACATTTAGAGACTCGTTTGCCATTACACCTAAGATGCGCTTCACATACTATGAGTCTTTGTGCCACCGACGCTAACAAAATACTAGAAAACCAGGAAACGGAGCTATCGAAAATGCATGACCAAACAATCAAAAAATGTAACACATTATGGAAAGCTGCAAATAGGCCAAAATCGGCTGAAATTTTACAAAATATTCTTGGTCATACTCTAAATAGGCCAGTAGCGACAAGGTGGAATAGCCTTTATGATGCCTTGAAAAAAATCGCAACCATAAAAGATAAATCTGCAACACTTCACAGAACTTTAAACATAAAAAATCCACTTCGTGAATCTGAATTTACCTATATAAAAGAATACCTGTCATGTACTCAACCTGTCGCTGATGCGCTTGACATTCTTCAAGGTGAAAACGCAACCTATTACGGAATATTTTTGCCAACTATTCTCTCGTTGAAGAAAAAGTTGACAAATTTAACTAAAACAAGAGACTATGAGTACTACAACACTCTGACTGAAACTTACCTCAAAAGTGTGCAAACAAGGTTTAAAGATTTTCTGAAAATTTCGGGACATGAAGCTGAAAATGCTGCTTTAGCTGCCGTTTCTCATCCTAAATATAAAAAATTGAAATGGACATCATTAATTGGCCAGGCAGAATATAGTAAAATGAAAAATTTACTCGTAAAAGAAGTCGTAAAGATAATACCAAATCAATTATCTCGAGAAAGACCATCAACGAAGTCGAGGGAGAATGACTATTTTGAAATAGATTCAAGTTCGGATTCAGACAACCAGAGCAGTGAACCAAGATCCAAAGCTGAACTTATAGTCACTCATTTTTTGGCAGAAGACAGCAGAGAACTTCAAATATTAAATAATCATAAGGAAATTAAAGAAATATTTTTAAAATTTAATACCCCTCTACCTTCTTCTGCACCTGTGGAACGTATGTTTTCGTACGCGACAATGATCAATTGTCCGAAAGCAAACCGTTTGTCAGACGAAATGTTTTCCTCCACGTGTGCCTGATGGCTGCCGGTCCCTCTCGATACGTCTGGAGGGAATAGCAGTTGCTGGGCCGGTGCACCCTGGGCGTGGGCAGTATCCTTCCCCGAGGAATGGGAAGAGATTCTTATTCCTCGGGGAATGTTACTGTCCATGGCTAATATTCTGACATGGGAGGGGTCCATCTTGGACCAAGGGGGCGTTGCTCCGCGTGACCCTCTGAAAAGCAGAGGGCACAGCGGAGGAGCAAGGGCGGGCTCGGTGTGCACTTACCCTGCCTCCGAGCAGACAGTGAAGGACGCAGTCATTCACTGTCCCCGTCGATATCGTAATCCCACCGTCGAAGTGTCGTGGAACACGTCTCGCGGCTTCGATTGGGACCGAGGGTCTTGGCTTAACCGCCCGGACCACGAGGTAGAAAACCTCTATAAAAGTTACCCCGAATCTCAAGCGGCGGCGCACCGCGAGGAGATGTATGGCTGACAGGTTCCTATGGAAAATCAGTCGCTAGTGCGAACCACTGCCGGGCCTGGCAATAGCTTATCTGGGTACAGGGGGCACTGCCCAGATGGACTTTTTATTTCCCCCATACTCGTGGGAACAGTATGGAAAAAGCTTACAAAACCCAAAATACGGCCGATAACGGCGAAGGAAGGAAGGAGAGGGATGCGGGGTCGGAGTCCGGCGCCGCTTCCAGCGATGTGAGTGCGGGAGGCTCAGAGAGCTCCCGGCGCGGGAGGTCCGGGGCTGCTGCGGTGAACAAGGAGTTCCTCCGCAAGCGGTCCAGGCCGGTATAGTATACGGCGACCAAGAGTCGTCGTCAGAGGGGGAGCTGGCTTCGGCTCGCAAGATCCCCACCAGTAAGCGTGGCGGGATCCGCGGCAAGGGGAGAGGCCTCTCTACCACCGAGAGGTCGGCGCGGCTTGCCGAGGAGGGACGCCACCCGGGGGTGGTCGCCGGTCGCGGGGTGGCCCGTTTGGGCTCCTCTGATGACGAGGCGGGCGCAGACGGCGGCTCCGATGCGGAGCGTAAGGCCGGGCTTGCGAAGGAGGCTGTTTCTTGCAAACAAAAGCCCTCCACCAGGCACAAGGCTATACCTGCAGCGATCGCCTCCATCATGGCGGCAGCGGAGGCCAGATAAGCGGAGGCCAGATATGCGGGGCCCCCGCCAGACGACGTGGCCAAACTGCGGGCGGAGGTCGCTCGACTGACGGCCGCCACGGAGCTTCTCCAAGAGGAGAATAAGAAGCTCCGAGCAGACCTGGCCGGTCTGCGCGAGTCCGGCTCTCGCGAGGCGCCCCAAAATGGGGGCCAGCAGCGACCAAGCCAGCCCGTGATGGTGGAGAACCAGGTCCTGAACCTGGTTCGGCAGGAGCTGGCTGCCTTCCAGGCGCGGTTCTCCGTCCTGGAGGGCATTG
Source organism: Noctua comes (assembly GCA_963082995.1). Lineage (NCBI taxonomy): Eukaryota > Metazoa > Arthropoda > Insecta > Lepidoptera > Noctuidae > Noctua > Noctua comes. The sequence continues at coordinate 2,035,397 of OY720293.1, forward strand.
TCCTGCGCCCCCCCCTGGCGGCAAATAAGGCGCCCCCGGGCCCGAGGGTGGCCACATATGCGGCTGCTGCGGCCTCCGCACCGGGGCCGTCCAGTCAGGCCTCTGGCAGGGTTACGTCGGCCCCCGAAAAGCCGGCTCTGGTTAGGAAAGGTGCGGCCCTGAAGCAGGGCAAGGTGGCGGCCCAAAAGAAGGGCAAGGCGGCGAATGTGCCAGCGCCAGCCGCGAGACAGCCACCACTGCCGCCCCCCCGCCCCCTAAGCCTTCCGCGGCCGAGACTGGGTGGCAGGTGGCCGGAGAGAAAGCGAGGGAGCAAAGGGCGGCCAAAAAGGCCAGGAAGCGGGAGCGGAAGCGCCGGCAAAAGGAGCATGACGTCGCGGCTAGGCTCAGCAAAGACCGCGGCTGTAGTGATCACACTACAGCCGGACGCGGAAAAGAGGGGCGTGACCTATCGCGACGTGCTCGCTAAGGCGAAGGCGACGGTGGATCTCGGGGAGCTCGGGATCGCCGGGGGCCTCAGGCTTAGGGTCACCGCAACAGGGGCTCGAGTGCTAGAGATCCCCGGCGAAACCCGTGGCTCGTCCGCTGACGCTCTGGCTGAAAAGCTTAGAGCGTCCCTAAATGCGGACGAGGCCCGAGTGTCCAGGCCCGTCAAATGCGCAGACCTGCGCATCCTGGGTCTGGACGACTCGGTGACCGAGGAGGAGGTGGTGGCCGCCGTCACCAGGACCGGTGGGTGCCCTGCCGAGCAGGTCAAGGCAGGCACCTTACGTCCGGACCTGACGGGCATGCGAACCGTAACGGTAAGCTGCCCTGTGACGGCGGCGAAAGCCATTGTGGAGGGCCGAAGGCTCTTGGTGGGCTGGGTGTCGGCGCAGGTGAAGCTGCTGGAACCCAGACCTCTGAGTTGCTTCCGCTGCCATGTGGGGCACCACGTGTCGGTCCGGTGCACCTCGGAGGTGGACCGCAGTGACCATTGCTTCCGCTGCAGCCAGCCTGGTCAAATGGCCGCGGCTTGCTCCGCCGCGCCGCACTGCGCCGCATGTGCAGCAGCTGGCAAGCCGGCCGATCACCGGGCAGGGAGCAAGGCCTGCGGTACACCCGCCAAGGCCAGAGGCAAGGGAAGGCCCTCCACCATCACCACTGCCAAAACCCCCACCGTCGCCACCACCGCAGCCGCCGCCACTGTCGCCGCCGCTGCCGCCACTGCTGCAACTTCCGCAGTGGGGCCCTCGCAGGGGGCCCGGGAGGGGGCTGAAATGGAGTGCCAATAACGGCCCCACTACGCCTTCTCCAGGCGAACATCAACCACTGCGCCTGCGCTCAGGATCTGTTGCTCCAGAGCATGGCGCAGTGGTCGATTAACATCACCGTGGTCGCTGAGTCGTACTTAGGCCCGCCCAGGACTGACTGGGTGGAGGACCTTAGCGGCTCAGTGACCATAATTGCGTCAGCCGCCGCCGGTACCCCGACCCTTGAGAGTGTCAGGAAGGGTCAGGGGTGCGTAGCAGCACGGTTCGGGGAGATCGTAGTAGTGGGAGTCTACTTCTCCCCGAGCCGAACTCTCGCCGAGTTCATACTTAAGTACAAATGCTGTATCCATAATACTGTAACACCAAATGATTTGAAAAGAGTAACCATGGAGTTTCTTGCCGGTTCTTCTCCATAGGAAACGACCAACCCGAACCGTGCACCTTTTTGTCGACGTTTTATAAGTGCCCATCGAGGCCTATGTGAAATAAAATATTTTGATTTTGATTTTTGAGTTCCACAACTCCCTCACGGAGTTGAGTGTCGTCATCGGAAACCATTCCCTCCCTGTGCTTGTGCTCGGGGACTTCAATGCCAAGAACTTGGCTTGGGGTTCTCGTTACACGGACGCGCGGGGTAGGATGGTGGAGGACTGGGCTCTGGAGACAGACCTGGTCGTCCTAAATCGGGGTTCTGTCCAACGTGCGTGCGGATGCGGGGCGAGTCGGTGGTGGACATCTCGTTCGCTAGCCCCGCTCTGTCGCCGCGTGTCGTTGACTGGCGCGTCATGGAAGGGGTGGAGACCTACTCCGACCACCGGTACATCCGGTTCGACGTCTCCACCCAGACCTCAAGCGCGCCGGTCCTACAGGCCCCGAGTGGTCCGCGATGGGCGCTGAAACAGCTGGACCGGGAGCTCCTCCTGGAAGCCTCGATCGTGCAGGCCTGGGTGTCATCACCGGTCAGGCCTGCCGACATCAATAACGAGGCGGGTTGGTTCCAGGAGGCCATGTCCGAGATTTGCGACGTGGCAATGCCCCGAGTTCAGCCAGGAAGCGCCCGGCGACAGGTGTACTGGTGGTCGCGAGAGCTGACGTCTCTGCGCGAGGCGTGCGTTGCCGCGCGGCACCTGTACGCCAGGCATCGCAGGCTCCGCATCCGCCCTCCGGATGCGGCAGCCATTGAGGCGGAGCTGTACGAGGGGTACAGAGCGGCGAAGACCGCCCTCCAAGAGGCTGTCCGGCGGCCCAAGAATCTGGCCCGCGCGGAGATGCTGGAGTCTCTGAACGGAGATCCGTGGGGGCGCCCTTACAAGATGGTGCGGGACAAACTCCGCACCCGGGCCCCCCGGCTGACGCAGAGTCTCCGGCCTGAGCTCGTGGAGGACGTGGTGAGCGCTTTGTTCCCTTCGCGAGGGGAGCATCCTCCCCCGCCTATGGCTCCGCCGCCGCGTGCGATGCTGGAAGCGGATCACACCTATGACGATGACGACATTCCGGAGGTGACTGGGGTAGACCTGAGAGTGGCGGTACGCAGGCTGAAAGCCAAAAATACCGCCCCGGGACCTGATGGCTTGCCTGGCAAAGCCTGGGTCCTGGCCTCTGAGGCTCTCGGGCCCCGACTGGAAGGGCTCCTAAGCGCATGCTTGGAGAGAGGCCAGTTCCCGCTTCGTTGGAAGACGGGGAAGCTGGTCCTCATCCGGAAGCCAGGGCGCCCTGCGGACTCTCCGTCCGCATACCGGCCCATCGTGTTGCTCGACGAGGTGGGCAAGCTCTTTGAAAGAGTCATTGCCAACCGCCTCGCCGGGCACCTTGTGGGGATGGGGCCGGATCTTGCGGAACACCAGTTTGGTTTCCGCAAGGGGCGCTCGACGGTGAACGCCATCATGCGCGTGAGAGCCCTCACGACGGGGGACGCGGTGTCCCGGGGCGGGGTCGTCTTGGCGGTGTCTCTTGACATCGCCAACGCCTTCAACTCCATGCCCTGGAGCTGCATTGGGGAGGCACTCCGGTATCACCGAGTGCCGACCTACCTTCGTCGTGTGGTCGGGGACTACCTGACGGATAGGGCCGTCATATACCCCGGTCGGAGCGGAGAATGGAACCGGCGAGAGATGTCGTGCGGTGTTCCACAGGGATCGGTTCTGGGACCGGCCTTGTGGAACATCGGTTACGACTGGGTGCTGCGCGCCGACCTCCCTAGCGGCGTCAGCGTAGTTTGCTACGCTGACGACACGCTGGTACTGGCACAAGGGAGGTCGCACGAGGCGGCGGCCGACAACATGACAAGCGGGGTTGCGATAGTCGTGGAGAGAATCCGGCAATTGGGTCTCGAGGTGGCATTGCACAAGTCCGAGGCCATGTGTTTTCATGGGCCTCGGAATGCGCCACCGTCGGGATCCCTACTGACGGCGGGAGGGGTCTCCATCGGCGTCGGGTCGACGTTGAAGTACCTAGGACTCGTCCTCGACAGCCGGTGGAACTTCGTGGAGCATTTCCGACGTTTGGCTCCCAAACTGGAACGGACAGGGGCTGCCTTCAAGCGGCTCTTGCCCAACCTGAGGGGTCCAAACGCCTCCTGCCGGAAGCTCTACGCGGGGGTCGTGCGGTCCATGGCCCTTTATGGGGCCCCGGTGTGGGCGCGTTCTTTGAAATTGCGAGCCGCCCACTACCTGAACGCGCCCCAAAAGGTGATAGCCATAAGGCTAATCCGTGGGTACCGCACGATCTCCGGCGAGGCGGCTAGCCTCCTTGCTGGATTGCCGCCATGGGATCTGGAGGCGATAGTCCTCGCGCGCCTGCACGAATGGCGCGCGGAGGCACTAAGTCGGTTGGAAACTCCGCTGCCGCGGCAAATTGCCGCTCAGCGGACAGACCTCCGGCGTGATCTCATGGCGACAAGGAGAGCGTGACTGTCGCAACCCCGTGCAGGGCACGCCACCATAGTGGCGATAAGTCCCCTCTTTGAGGAGTGGCTAGAGAGGCGCCACGGCGCCCTCACCTACCGCCTGACGCAGGTCCTCACCGGACACGGTTGTTTCGGGAGGTTCCTGCACCGGATCGGGCGGGAGGAAACGCCCGGGTGTTTCCATTGCGAGGATCGTCCGGAGGACACGGAGGAGCACACCGTGGAGGTCTGCCCCGCTTGGGCAGAGCACCGTCGTGTCCTTGTAGCGGCGATTGGCGGCGGCGATCTCTCGCGTCCGGCCCTGGTTCAGGCCATGGTCCGGAGCGAGAGGGAATGGGAAGCCGTCACCTCCTTCTGCGAAGCAGTCATGCTAGTGAAGGAGGTGGCGGGACGTGAGAGGGAAAGAACCTCACGTCCCAGCCGCCGCGGGAGACGCCCTGGGCGTCGGGGGTCACGTGGTGGCTCCCGACCACCGTAGGCGCGGGCCTGTGGACGGCGAGCTATGGGCTAGCCCGCCGTCCGGCCGTCTTATGACGACAGGCCGTGTCGACGGCGCGTTCGTGTTCCACGCGCGCCTCAAAGAGATGTCAGCAATGATGTAGGGGCCTGCAAGGGCCGATGCCTGCCAGGGCTGCGGGACTGTTCGAAAGAGATACCGTGGCCCTGGAACACAAAGGGCAAAGAAGGAACATGGATGGGTTTTAGTCAGTACAAGTCTGACACTCCCTTCCGCTCCGCCCAGAGTGGGGGGGTCATTTGATGATTTCCCATCCGAAAAGAAAAAAAAAAAAAAAAAAAGACGAAATGTTTGAAAAAGAGTCATATTGTTAATTTAAATTATAAATCAGAAATCTAATTTTTTTTATCAGCCATTGGTGAAAATTATAACTAATAAAAGATTTAAAACTAAACAATGATTGACAGATGATTACATTTTTTTTTTGTATTATTATGTGTTTTATTTTCGTATTTGTCAAAACTGTATTAAATAGGGCATTTTTGTAAGAGGTGTCCCAATACTTATATAAATGTGTAATTACATTTTATCAGATTACTTATGTAATCTACATATTTTATAATGTAATTAGATTAACTTGCAATTCAATTACTTTGTATTTAATTACAGTATGTACTCATTGCAATTAGTTTCTTAAGTAATCTGTTCAAAAGTATTTCAATTACTAATTACAATGTAACTGTAATTTGTAATTATTAATCTAAATATTTTTTGCCCATCACTGCGTCTAGCACTGCTTCCATACAGTAGAATTTGTATTTTTTTTTTAATTAAAATATTCATATTTAATTTTTTTTTTTTCTCTTTGCGTCCCAACACGAGCCTTGCCAAATATGGCAACCCTAATCGTACCACAATAAACAACTCGATGCTGCACCAACATCCAATTCAAAGAAAGTAGACATGCAAACCTGGCTTCGTCAAAAAGGTATTGAATTTGAAGAGACCATGCTAAAGCCGGAGTTGTACAACTTAATAAAAAAATACAAAGATAAATTTAAGAAATTTAATATCGATACTATTTTGAACGAAGCAGGACAATCTGTACTTCGTTTGCCCCCATATCACCCGGACCTGAATCCTATTGAAATGGTCTGGTCCCAAATAAAAGGTTATGTTGCCTGCAAAAATATAACTTGGAACCTGACACGTATAACTGAGTTGGTTCATGAAAAAGTTAATTTAATGGGAGCAACAGAATGGGGGAAGCTATGCACGAAGGTAAAAGAAATGAGTCATATAATATCAAAGCCGGCAATCTCCAGTTTTGGTAAAAAAAAAGTTATGAATGTAAATATTTTCTCTTTGGTCAATTCTCCATATTGTAAAACAAAATTCACTTCAAAAGCGGCATTCTCTCATAGAAAACGCGATCGAAATAAAAGTGTTGGTAACAAAATCGGCAATCTCCATGAATGTTTCTTTCAAATATGGCCGTCTCCGCTCCGACCAATCAGAGCCCAGCATTTAGTATGGCGTTTGTCCTCTCAAGAGTGAAAACCTGCACGTGTTTTAAAGCTGATTTTATTGTGTTTTTGAAGTGAAAACTGTTGTAACTAGTAAAAAACAGAAACTATGGATAGTCTAGTTCAGCCCTGTCCACCAAGAGAATCAAGAAAACGAAAAAAAAATGAAGAAAACTGGAAACGAAATGTGAAAAAAAGGGAGAGGTATGTAGCACGTTTTGATACTGTCTTGTCTTTATTAAATGAGTTTTTAATGTGTGTGCAATTTTATTCAAATGTTCTAAACTGTGAACAATCTTATATAATTTCATGACTTAATTTATATTAAAAATCAATAATATTTTGAAATTAAAATGTAGGTAGGTTAAGTTCAAAAAATTAAAACTGGATTACAATAAAATTTAAATATTGCTAATAATGTTATTAAGAGTGTACCAGACGGGTGGACTCGTATTTGGGAATCTACAAGGTGTTGCTTTGCATCCTCGTCAAATTCAAGGAGGTCACTATACTAATGATTCTCGACCCGAATCAATAATAAAATGAGTAGGTATTTTTTTTCTTATTATCGGAAATAGTAAGTGTAACACCACCCGTATTAAAACGCGACCTGTCTAATACTAGCCCTAAACCGCCAATTCTCACACAAACAAACGCAAACGTTCATTCAATAATTTCGTATTCCCTAAACTCCGCCCAACCGCACCCCGGCCCCGCGGTCAGTGCAATAAAAACCGGCGAGCCGTGTGCATGTGCATGCAAATTACGCTCCCCGTGTACTCGTATGTAGTGCAAGATGACGGACAATTACTCCAATGTTGAGTTGGTGGAAATGGTCCGCTTGTATGCCATCAGCGGAGACAGCCTACGTCGAGCCATCCAGCTGTTCGCGGAACTGTTTCCCAATCGGGAACCCCCATCACAGAGCCTTATGCTGGCTGCTACGCAGAGACTGCGAGATCATCGGCAGTTTGACGTTCCAAGGCATGCTCAAGCTCGCGGCAGCGAAGCCCTGCCTGTCGCCTTCGGCAAGTACGCGAGTACTTGAATGAAAGGTTTGGCAACCAGTGGATCGGCCGCGGTGGACCTGTGGCCTGGCCACCGCGTTCTCCGGACCTGACGCCCCTGGACTTTTATTTGTGGGGAGACGTTAAAAGGTTAGTGTACACGGAGGAAGTCACAAGTGTAACAGAATTACGTGCAAGAGTGATCAGTGCTTTCGACACTTTAAAAACGAATGTGTTAGTGTTGCGTAAACTGAAAGATAATCAGCGACGTCGTGCTAGACTGTGCCTAGAGTGTGGTGGTGGAAACTTTGAACAATACCTCCAGGTAACCTAAGTAGGTAATTTATTTATTTGTACATAGACAATCATTTGTAAATACGTTAGCTAAATCAATTTTATTAGTGTAAATAAGTTGATTTCAAATTTTTAACTACGCCAATAATACCTATCAAACAAAATTACCGCCACATGCCTACATAAATAGCACATTTTAGATTTAGTAGATCGGTCTAAGGTGTTTTTGCCGGTCCTAAGCCCGTTAAGTAGGAAGGAAAATTTAAAATCAACCAATTTCAATTTCCAAATTCAATCCACAACTAAAAACAAAATCATAACGGTACGAAAACCTTGGGCTGTGTTTACCTACAATGCGTACTCGGCGCATTTAGGTAAATACGACCGCGCGCTTATCTATGCAGCAAGTAGCAACATAGCCAACAAACAGCTGTGCGCCTCAGGTTATACTTACCTAAATCTTACCGGTAGGTAGTAGGATTGTTATATGTTTTTATTATTAAAATCTAAGATTATTTTAGGATTGTTCATTCAGCAGAATTGCAATAAAACGCCATAACAAAACTAACATTTTGTTAATCAGCTGATAACCACCGTACTTACAGTAGGTCAGTGAACTTTTCTTTGGGGCACTAGTACTACTTTTATTAGTAAGATTTCCGCATTCTTATGATACTTAAAAATGAATTAATTATTAAGCGAAATTTATGACAATAACGAAAGCGATTTTCGAGTTCGAACTAGGATAAATCATTGCCATTCGGTCACTGTAGGTATAAAGCGCGCACGTGCTATCCGCATGTTTGTGTGTCGTAGTTGTAAGTGGGCGGTGCCTCGCGCCATGAAAGGCGACGGGTGATTCTCCTCTTTTGCTAAGAGCTTCATTCTGAATTAGTGTCAAATTTAAACAACAAAAAAAAACAGCGTTTATTATTATTGACCAGGTTCCGTAATTTATATTGATTATTTACGTCTTTTAAGACAACCTCCTGAATTTTGACGAGGATGCAAAGCAACACCTTGTATACTATATCGGATCCAAAATGAGCCACTAACCGCCCTGTACCTATAAGTTCCGGCAGCAACGTTAGCTTTGTGGAAACGGAGTGGTAGGCTTAAAAGCACTCACTATTACTGTGGGTGGAGAATAAATAAAACACTATTTGACGATGGTAAAACTAGCGTACAATACTACACGATCAATGGAACTGAAACTATTAACTGAAAACTATTAAGAAATATGAGAACGAACTGTTTACTATTAGAAGCCTTGATCGATACTCTGCGACTATCAAAACGAAACTGACTCTTGCGGTTTTTTTTTTTTTTTTTTCGAAATGGCATTCTCGCAGTCATCATAGAAGATGGTACTGCTCAACCGGACTATCCTGTGGTTGCCTTGAGTGTAAGGCCTCCAGCCAGGCCAAAAAACTTAAAAGCTAAGCGACTACACGCTAAGGGCACCCCCTGTGGGGTACGAGCCTCGGCTTAGGGCGTCGCTGGGAGAGGACAGCAAGGGACAGGCTGGATCTGACTTGTATGATTTAGGGGCTCATTTAAAACTACAGGCTCAGCATCGCGGGCTGGCTCGAGCAAGGGTCGGGAGGGGCATGAAGTGGGGTGTCGCGACGGGCCTCGACGGCGAGGACGGAAGGACGGCTGTTTGCGTCTGGGTTTCTTCAACGTGCTGGTTTCCTTGCTGCTTTCCTGCAACAAAGTAATAGCGTCATCGGGAGTGGCAAGGGTATGTCTTGGACGGCGAATCTTGCTGATTCGAGAGGGTTCGTATCGGGCGGCCGATACGATCAGGGGGTTGCGGTGTTTTACCGCAGTATCAAAGAAGCGCTTGGAAAGGCGCTTCATGAATTGGAGACTGGTGGGCATTTTTAAGTCTAAATGTAGACGGTCATTACGGACGTACCAAGGGGCACCCGTGACTTTACGTAAGAACCGGTTCTGTACAACTTGCATCATATGGATGTGACGAGGCTTGGTGTGTGCAAACACTACACAAGCGTATGTCATTATGGGACGGATCACCGCGGTGTAGAGGCGCAACTTGCACCTGAGCGATAACTTACTCTTTGCCGTTAGCAGGTAGTGGAGCCTAGCCATAGCAAAGGCAGCTCGGTTACGAACTGCTTTGATATGTGGCCCGAACGACAGATGGTAGTCGAGTAAGACACCTAGGTATTTGGCTTGCGTCTCCCAAGGGATAGGCTTACCATACATAGTGATCGGACTGGGGAGGGTGGGTTTTAATCGCGGTTTCGAGAAAAGAACCGCCTGACTCTTATCGGGGTTAACCTCGATTCTCCATTTCCTGAACCAAGCGCCTAGGACGTTGGCTGAGGTTTGGAGGGTTTTGGCGATAGCGTTCTTACAGCGACCAGTGTAGTAAATGGCCGTGTCGTCCGCGAACAAGGCTAACTGAGCCTTTTTGCTCTTGGGTATATCACTAGTAAAGAGCGTAAATATGAGCGGGGAGATGACCGAGCCCTGAGGGACTCCGGCTCGGATAGGGTGGGGGGAGGAGAGAGCGCCTCCGATGCGATAGCGAAAGGTGCGATTCGCCAAAAAGTCTCGTAAGATGAGCACGAGACGGTCTGGTACTCTCATACTGTACAACTTGTATAACAAGCCGTTGTGCCAGACTTTGTCGAAAGCTTTCGCTATGTCGAAAAACAACACGCCCGTCATCGCTCCACGCTGGAAGCCAGCGCTCAGATGTTCTACGATGCGGTGGACCTGTTGGACGCACGAGTGTTCGGTCCTGAAGCCGAATTGCTCGTTAGGAATGAGACTCTTAGCTTCGGCATAATCTTTGAGTCGCTTATAAATAAGTCTCTCGTAGATTTTGCCGAGCGCGCTCAGGAGACTGATAGGACGGTAGCTAGAGGGCTCCGCCTTGGGTTTACCGGGCTTGGGAATGCCGATAACAGTGGCCTCTTTCCAAACTTGGGGGAAGAAGTTGTTGCTCATGGCGCCATTGAAGATGGCTGCCATTAACACTATTAACTGGGGGGGGAGGATTTTGAGCACCTTATTGGTGATTCCGTCAGAGCCGGGTGCTTTCCGTGGTTGAAGCCTTTTGATGATATCCTGCACTTCGTCTGGGGTGACTTCAGGCAGGGGATCATCGGGGTCTTCTACGGGGGGGAGGGCGGCTCTACGTTCGACTTCTGCGTCCACCTCATCGAGGTGCCGCTTGTCTACTGGTTGAGAGCTGGGAGAGCACTGAGACTCCAGGCTGTCGGCTAGGCATTCTGCCTTATCAGAGTCGTCGAACGCGACGCTCTTGTCGGGGCGGGTGAGAGGAGGCGTTGAGACCTCCTCGGTAGCACGCATCTTTCTTTGCAATTGCCAGAAAGCTTGGTGGGTAGGCTCGAGCTCGCTAAGGTCCTTTTCCCATTGAGCGGAACGGTGCTCACTGATACGCTTCTTAACAGCACGCTGCAAGTAGCGCATGTGAGCCTTGTTCGCGTCGCAGGGAAAACTACTGTAGGCACGAATGGCCGCATTCTTCTCGGTTATCAGATCACGTACGTCAGCGGGCAGTTTCCAGCGATGATCACTCATAGCTGGGACTTCCCGTGAGCAATCCTTCAGCACGGATTGCACGTGTTCTGTAAACAAGTTGATGGCGGCCGTCGTGTCTGCGACTGAGACAATGTGATCGGGAATGGAGTCCAGGTGAGGGGACGTGGTGGATTTCAGCTTATCGCTGACTTTCCTCCAGTCTGTTATCACTTGGGTAGGCGGGGGCTGGTTGGGGTCTGAGGGACCGGAACGTGGGAGTAGGTGCATGACCACTGGACGGTGGTCAGAGTCGAGTTCGTGTAGCGTCTCGATGGAATGCAACTTAAGGTTGACATTCTTGAGTAACGCTATGTCTAGTACGTCGGACCGAAGGTCCGGCTCGTGGGGATAGTGGGTGTGTTCCATGGGAGCGATGGGGTCAAAGTTAAGAGAGGCCGCTAGGTTGAACACGAATTTCCCTCTGGGAGAGGTCAGCGTGCTGTTCCAGGCGGGATGTTTGGCATTGAGATCGCCCGCTATGATAACGGAGTCACTCAAGCCAAAGAGGGTGGTGAGGTCTTTCGTGAGTAGCGTGTGCTCCTCAGACGAACCTCCGGGAGGAATGTAAGCCGAGACGATGGTAATCGGCGAGTGACCGGTCATGCCGAGCCGACAGATGGAAGTCTCAAGCAGAGACTCTAACGGGGGGGGTCGATGGGGATGCAGTACAGTTCCTTTTTATAATAAATTAAGGTACCTCCCTTGTGACAGCGAGACCGATCATTGCGAACTATGCGATAGTTGACAATTTTCGGGTCACGATGGTTGGGCTTGAGGAAGGTTTCCTGTATGAGTAGTATATCAATGTGATGGTCGCGGAGGAAGGTGGCGATTTCATCACGTTGGCCTCTAAGGCCATTAGCGTTAAAGTAACCTAACTTAAGGGACCGGGGTTGAGTTCTTGCTGCATTCCTTGTAATATCCATTATGGGAATTACTTGGAAAGAGCGCGGAGCGCTGACTCAATACTCGGGTAGGCCTTAAATATCCTACGGATTTCTTCTAAGCTGGTGGCAGACCTTAGTTCTGCCGCCATGCGATCAGCTTCAGGGGTGACGAACACCTGAAACCTGGCAATCGTGTCAAACGACGATTCTACTGTTGCCTCGAGCACGGGGCGAGCGCGCACGGGCCGGACTACAGGAGCGGGGGCGGCCCTAGAAGAGGGCGCGGGAGCAGCCCGAGAAGCGGGTGCAGGAGCGGCCACGCGGGGCGCAGGAGGAGGGATAGGGGCGTCTAATAGACCGGGGATGGGTGTGGCTTTTGCCTTACCGAGAGCAGGAAAAGCTCTCTGGTGATTAAGCTGAGTCCACGGAGAGGGCCTCTGGGGGCTTAGTCTCTCAGGCATCTGCGTAGAGGGTATCCTCACTGAGGGACTTTCACGTAGTTGGCGGGCGTGAGCACGCTTCACCAGCTTCGAGGAGGTGACTCTTGCGGTGTCTGTGCTGTCTTTTTATACCATCAACAGACACACAAAAAATATTCGAGAATATTCTAGCGGTGTAGTATTGTTCGCTAAACAATCCTTTATTCATAAAAAATATTAACAAAAAAATACAAAAGAAACTGTAGGCAAAAAGGATCATAAACAACTTGAACGAGTTAAGGAAGTAGGTACTTTACGCCCTCGGCGTACGGTCGAAATTACAATAAAAATAAACGGTGTAGGTAGTGTACGCGCACCGGCGACGAGACTTTTCTCGAGCGAATTTGTACCTACTTACCTTCAAAACTAATAATAACAGAAAGCACTCGAAAATGAACACAAAAAACACGATAATAAGAAGCTTTCTCGAATGTTCTTTCTTTGAACTATTAAAAATACTGTTTTAGACACTTGTCGCGAACAAAGAGAGTTGTTGTTGTTGATGATTGCGTTAAGGTAGCCCGCTAAATTCAAATTTTCTTGCGTTTTTTGCAATTTGTATGTCAGTGTCAGGTTGTATGTTGGTCAAAATATGATTCGCGACAATAAGACATATGTATTTACGTAATTATAACCGAATCATCAATACATCTCTCTATGTTAGATTTGCCCCGGATTGGTTTGATTTAAAAAATCAGACCAATCCGGGGTAAACTTGCCCATAACCAGCTTGCACTCAATCTAAGCACTTAATGAAAATAGTTAAAATGTAAGCGTTGAAATAGTTATGTAAATTTGTTTTTATTTTCTTTTTGCAGATATTCATCCAAGCAACTTCCTGAGCGGCCAACATGTGGACATAATACAAAAGCTTTCAAATGTGGAACTATATCTATGGCCGACATAAAACATTTCCATGACGCTTTTTTCAAAAACAAAGAAAAACCTAAACAAGATTCATTTTATTTTAAAATATTGCAAACCCAAAAATATTAAAAGACGACGAGGAGATAAGGGCCCCGAAAAACAAAAACTTCTACATACTAAATACAAAATGTACTGTTTAAGTCAAAGATCTGTCGTTCCGATTTGCCAACAAGCATTTTTGAAAATTTTGCATCTAACAAAACATAGGGTCCAAACAATCATGAAACATTTTTTCAAAACTGGCACTTTGTTAACTGAAAATCGCGGTGGTAATCATAAACAGCTTAAATTTGCAGAAAAACTGAATGCAGTAAAAACATTCATCAATTCTTTTAACTGCGATGAAGCACATTATTGTCGAGGAAAGACAAAACGATTTTACTTGCCGGCAGAATTGAGCATTAACAAAATGTATAAGATGTATAATGCCCAAGCAGATGGGAACTTAAAAGTAAAAAGGGGATATTTCAGAAAAGTTTTTAACAATTTTTATAATTTGGGATTTGGCTCACCGAGAACCGATGTGTGCTCAACATGCCTTCAGTATGATGAACTAATAAAGACTTATGAAAAAAAAAAAAAAAAAAACGAAGATCTTCAAAAGAAATCTGATACTATGATACAGAAAAGAGTGCACAAATTGCGCGCGAAAGCTTTCTTTGAGTTAGTTCAGGAAGAGATAGAAGGCATGATGACATTTAGTTTTGATTGCCAAAAAAACAGTCCTGTGCCTAAATTACCGGATCAAAGCACCTATTACTCGAGACAGTTATATTTATATAACTTTACTGTAGTCCAAGGTAGTTCGAAAGCCAAACTCTCTCCAGAAAATACATTTGCATATTGTTGGACCGAGGATAGATTCGCAAAAAGCTCAAATGAAATAGCATCAACTGTATATCATCGGCTTAGTTCGACTGATTGGACATCTATTAATAAGGTACGTTTGATAGCGGACGGCTGTGGGGGCCAAAATAAAAACTCCACCATGGTAGCCATGCTAGCCAAATGGCTTACAGATATAGCTCCAAGTAATGTAAAAGAAATCCAATTAATATTTCCGGTAGTAGGCCATTCCTATATTCCTCCAGATAGAGTTTTTGGGTTAATAGAAAAAGATGTTTGTAAGATGGAAATAATAAAAAACGCTGAAGGTTATATAAACATTATTAAAAACTACAGTACCATTATTGAACTAGGAAAAGGCGATTGCAAGGTCTATGACTGGAGAGACAGTTTAAAAACTGTATTAAAAGTTGTTGGTTCATGGCATTTTCCTTTTCAAAAGTCCAAACGATTCTATATTAGAAGAACAAAAAGTAAAGTAGACGTAGTTGTTAAAGGAAATCTTCACTATAGAGTAAATGAAGGATCATTTGGAGGCATTACAAAAAAGGACAAAAATATTAAAACACCACAAATAAAACCACAAATAAATTCTTCAGGAAAAGTAAACAATAACAAATTGACAGATGTCAAAAAACTACTAGTAGCGCACTACGGAGACAGCTGGATGAATGATGAAGAACTTGTGTATTTTAAAAATCTAATTCTGCCTGATAAGAATGATATCGACGAAGAATCTATCCCACTGGAAAACAATGAAAATGAGAATACAGTATATTGTGAAAGTCAAGATGATAGCCCAGACTTAAGAATTTAACTGCATTACCAACTTTCTGTTCTACTTTTGTACGTAAAAATAAAATATTTGTTTAAATTTGATTTGGGTTTTATTTCTGAAATCATTGTGTTATAACATAATCCAACATTATATTTTAACACTAGCTTCTGCCAGCGGCTTCGCCCGCGTGGATGTCGAAAAATATCCCACCCGAACAAACATAGTTACTTACCTTCATCCGCTGAGACACGTATAAATTAATTTTCAATTGTCAGCCTAAACACAAAATTTGAATATCCTAACTTCAAAAATGACGGACTTTCATATAAACTTCCATCCCCTATTTTACCCCTTTATGGGTGGAATTCCCAAAAATCCTTTCTTAGTGGATATTTACTCTTCACAAAGAACACACCCTCCAAGTTTCATGTCTCTAAGACCAGCGGTTTAGTTTGTGTGTTGATATCACCCAGTCAGTCAGTCAGTTTACCATTTTATTTATATAGATGGTAATGTAATACAAAAATCAGCATCACTTAAAGTGAATCCGAAGATATCTTTATAAACTTTTATTGAGATAAGAATAACAATAAGTTTAACCGATGTGCTCTTTCCTCTGCTGATTCTTGAGAACGCCTATTTCTCATTCTCTTAGCTTCTCTCGAATTTCGAGATAAAGATAATCGTTTTTTAGGTGGCATTGATGCAGGCAAATAAAAATAAAGCTAAAACGTAAATGAAAATAAAACTAATAGGTATAAAAAAAGTGAACGTAAATTAACCAAAACTTACCTATCAGTATCTAAAAATCTATGCGTACCTACTACTACTTCACCTAAAAAGAAATAAAATGTAAACTATTAATAATTGTAATTTGAACGAATATTTAAAACTCTACCAAAATAACTAATACCTATTTTATAAATTAACTAGCTTCTGCCCGCGGCTTCGCCCGCGTGGATTCCGGGAATTGCCCACGGAATCTTACTTCTGGGATAATAAGTAATCTATGTATGTGTAGTACATACATAGATTTACGTGTACTTGCTATTGTAAATATTTGTTCATAGTAATATCAATTAAATTACATATGTGAAATATCTTGGTTTGAGATTGGACACCGAGACACCAATCAAATGATTTATTAGGAATCTATTTATAGACATAATACTTTGACATAATATTTAATATCAATGTGCCGTATCGCGAGCCAACGCGAAAATCGGTGGAATAAACCATATTCACAGACACTTCTCTACCTCAGAAAAATCCTACCTACTTAGTAATAGGTAAATACTCCCGCGCCCCGCACGCCCCACGCAACGCTGCGCGGCATGCGCCCTTCTACGTGAGCTTCGAAGCCCTATTTAACTATATTGGGGGATGATTTTGGAAAAACTGATACATATGTCTTATAATTTTAATTGAAGAGTGTGAACATCAATTTTCGAGTCAATCGACCCAGTAAATATTAAGTTTCACAGAAAATTCAACACCCCATTTTACCCTCTTAGGGGTAGAATTTCAAAAAACCCTTTCTTAGTGGATACCTACTCTTCACAAAGAATACACCGTCCAAAATTCATTTCTCTCGGACCAGCGGTTTGGGCTGTGCATTGATATATCAGTCAGCCAGACAGGACATTAAATTTTAAATTGGGGAATGATTTTGGAAAAACTGTGATACACGTATCTCATAAATTTAACTAAAGAGTATGTACACAAATTTTCAAGTCAATCGCCTCCGAGAATAAAAAGTTTCACAGGAAATTCAACACCCCATTTCACCCTCTTGGGGGTGGAATTTCGAAAAACCCTTCCTTAGTGGATACCTACTCTTCACAAACAATTCACCGTTCAAATTGTATGTCTCTGGGACCAGTGGTTTGGGCTGGGGGTTGATATATCAATCAACCAGACAGGACATTGAATTTTAAATTGGGGGATGATTTTTAGAAAACTGTGATACATGTGTCTCATGATTTTAACTGAAGAGCATGAATACAAATTTTCAAGTCAATCAGCTCCGTGGATAAAAAGTTTCACATAAAATTCAACACCCCATTTCACCCTCTTAGGGGTAGAATTTTGAAAAACTCTTTCTTAGTGGATATCTACTCTTCACAAACAATTCACCGTCCAAATTTCATGTCTCTAGGATCAGTGGTTTGGGCTGGAGGTTGATATATCAGTCAGCCAATCAGGACGTTTAATTTAAAATTGGGGATGATTTTGGAAAAACTGTGATACACGTATCTCATAATTTTAACTGAAGAGTAAATACACAAATTTTCAAGTCAATCGACTCAGGGAATAAAAAGTTTCACAGAAAATTAAACACCCCATTTCACCCTCTTAGGGATGAAATTTCAAAAAACCCTTTCTTAGTGGATACTTACTCTTCACAAAGAGTACACTGTCCAAATTTCATGTCTCTAGGACCAGTGGTTTGGGCTGTGCGTTGATATATCAGTCAGCCAGTCAGGACATTGAATTTTAAATTGGGGGATGATTTTGGAAAAACTGTGATACACGTATCTCATCATTTGAACTGAAGTATATGTAGACACAATTTCAAGTCAATCGACTCAGAGAATAAAAAGTTTCATAGAAAATTCAACACCCCATTTCACTTTCTTAGGGGTGGAATTTCGAAACACCCTTTCTTAGTGGATACCTACTCTTTACAAAGAGTACACTGTCCACATTTCATGTCTCTAGGACCAGTGGTTTGGGCTGTGCGTTGATATATAAGTCAGTCAGTCAGTCAGTCAGTCAGTCAGGACTTTGAATTTTATACAAGGTGTTGCTTTGCATCCTCGTCAAAATTCAGGAGGTTGTCTTAAAAGACGTAAATAATCAATATAAATTACGGAACCTGGTCAATAATAATAAACGCTGTTTTTTTTTGTTGTTTAAGTTTGACACTAATTCAGAATGAAGCTCTTCGCAAAAGAGGAGAATCACCCGTCGCCTTTCATGGCGCGAGGCACCGCCCACTTACAACTACGACACACAAACATGCGGATAGCACGTGCGCGCTTTATACCTACAGTGACCGAATGGCGATGATTTATCCTAGTTCGAACTCGAAAATCGCTTTCGTTATTGTCATAAATTTCGCTTAATAATTAATTCATTTTTAAGTATCATAAGAATGCGGAAATCTTACTAATAAAAGTAGTACTAGTGCCCCAAAGAAAAGTTCACTGACCTACTGTAAGTACGGTGGTTATCAGCTGATTAACAAAATGTTAGTTTTGTTATGGCGTTTTATTGCAATTCTGCTGAATGAACAATCCTAAAATTGGTAATCTTAGATTTTAATAATAAAAACATGTAACAATCCTACTACCTACCGGTAAGATTTAGGTAAGTATAACCTGAGGCGCACAGCTGTTTGTTGGCTATGTTGCTACTTGCTGCATAGATAAGCGCGCGCGCTCGTATTTACCTAAATGCGCCGAGTACGCATTGTAGGTAAACACAGCCCAAGGTTTTCGTACCGTTATGATTTTGTTTTTAGTTGTGGATTGAATTTGGAAATTGAAATTGGTTGATTTTAAATTTTCCTTCCTACTTAACGGGCTTAGGACCGGCAAAATCACCTTAGACCGATCTACTAAATCTAAAATGTGCTAGTTATGTAGGCATGTGGCGGTAATTTTGTTTGATAGGTATTATTGGCGTAGTTAAAAATTTGAAATCAACTTATTTACACTAATAAAATTGATTTAGCTAACGTATTTACAAATGATTGTCTATGTACAAATAAATAAATTACCTACTTAGGTTACCTGGAGGTATTGTTCAAAGTTTCCACCACCACACTCTAGGCACAGTCTAGCACGACGTCGCTGATTATCTTTCAGTTTACGCAACACTAACACATTCGTTTTTAAAGTGTCGAAAGCACTGATCACTCTTGCACGTAATTCTGTTACACTTGTGACTTCCTCCGTGTACACTAACCTTTTAACGTCTCCCCACAAATAAAAGTCCAGGGGCGTCAGGTCCGGAGAACGCGGTGGCCAGGCCACAGGTCCACCGCGGCCGATCCACTGGTTGCCAAACCTTTCATTCAAGTACTCGCGTACTTGCCGAAGGCGACAGGCAGGGCTTCGCTGCCGCGAGCTTGAGCATGCCTTGGAACGTCAAACTGCCGATGATCTCGCAGTCTCTGCGTAGCAGCCAGCATAAGGCTCTGTGATGTGGATTGGGAAACAGTTCCGCGAACAGCTGGATGGCTCGACGTAGGCTGTCTCCGCTGATGGCATACAAGCGGACCATTTCCACCAACTCAACATTGGAGTAATTGTCCGTCATCTTGCACTACATACGAGTACACGGGGAGCGTAATTTGCATGCACATGCACACGGCTCGCCGGTTTTTATTGCACTGACCGCGGGGCCGGGGTGCGGTTGGGCGGAGTTTAGGGAATACGAAATTATTGAATGAACGTTTGCGTTTGTTTGTGTGTGAGAATTGGCGATTTAGGGCTAGTATTAGACAGGTCGCGTTTTAATACGGGTGGTGTTACACTTACTATTTCCGATAATAAGAAAAAAAATACCTACTCATTTTATTATTGATTCGGGTCGAGAATCATTAGTATAGTGACCTCCTTGAATTTGACGAGGATGCAAAGCAACACCTTGTATGTATAGATATGTATCAGTTTTTCCAAAATCATCCCCCAATATAGTTAAATAGGGCTTCGAAGCTCACGTAGAAGGGCGCATGCCGCGCAGCGTTGCGTGGGGCGTGCGGGGCGCGGGAGTATTTACCTATTACTAAGTAGGTAGGATTTTTCTGAGGTAGAGAAGTGTCTGTGAATATGGTTTATTCCACCGATTTTCGCGTTGGCTCGCGATACGGGACATTGATATTAAATATTATGTCAAAGTATTATGTCTATAAATAGATTCCTAATAAATCATTTGATTGGTGTCCCGGTGTCCAATCTCAAACCAAGATATTTCACATATGTAATTTAATTGATATTACTATGAACAAATATTTACAATAGCAAGTACACGTAAATCTATGTATGTACTACACATACATAGATTACTTATTATCCCAGAAGTAACATTCCGTGGGCAATTCCCGGACTCCACGCGGGCGAAGCCGCGGGCAGAAGCTAGTTATTATTATAAAGTTATATCAATTAAATTAGATACGTGACATATTGATACCTTGGTTTTAGATTGGACATCGGATTTACTGGATTTTATCTGAAGAGTATGTAAACAAATTTTCAAGTCAATCGACCCCGAGAGTAAAAAGTTTCACAGAAAATTTAACACCCCATTTCACCCTCTAAGGGGTAGGAATTACCGGGAGCTCCTCCTGGAAGCCTCAATCGTGCAGGCCTGGATGTCATCACCGGTCAGGCCTGCCGACATCAATAACGAGGCGGGTTGGTTCCAGGAGGCCATGTCCGGGATTTGCGACGTGGCAATGCCCCGTGTTCGGCCAGGAAGCGCCCGGCGTCAGGTGTATTGGTGGTCGCGAGAGCTGACGTCTCTGCGCGAGGCGTGCGTTGCCGCGCGGCACCTGTACGCCAGGCATCGCAGGCTACGCATCCGCCCTCCGGATGCGGCAGCCATTGAGGCGGAGCTGTACGAGGGATACAGAGCGGCGAAGACCGCCCTCCAAGAGGCTGTTCGGCGGGCCAAGAATCTGGCCCGCGAGGAGATGCTGGAGTCTCTGAATGGAGATCCGTGTGGGCGCCCTTACAAGATGGTGCGGGACAAATTCCGCACCCGGGCCCCCCCGCTGACGCAGAGTCTCCGGCCTGAGCTCGTGGAGGACGTGGTGAGCGCTCTGTTCCCTTCGCGAGGGGAGCATCCTCCCCCGCCTATGGCACCGCCGCCGCGTGCGGTGCCGGGAGCGGACCACACCGATGACGATGACGACATTCCGGAGGTGACTGGGGTAGACCTGAGAGTGGCGGTACGCAGGCTGAAAGCCAGAAATACCGCTCCGGGACCCGATGGCTTGCCTGGCAAAGCCTGGGTCCTGGCCTCTGAGGCTCTCGGGCCCCGACTGGAAGGGCTCCTAAGCGCATGCTTGGAGAGAGGCCAGTTCCCGCTTCGTTGGAAGACGGGGAAGCTGGTCCTCATCCGAAAGCCAGGGCGCCCTGCGGACTCTCCGTCCGCATACCGGCCCATCGTATTGCTCGACGAGGTGGGCAAGCTCTTTGAAAGAGTCATTGCCAACCGCCTCGCCGGGCACCTTGTGGGGATGGGGCCGGATCTTGCGGAACACCAGTTTGGTTTCCGCAAGGGGCGCTCAACGGTGGATGCCATCATGCGCGTGAGAGCCCTCACGACGGGGGACGCGGTGTCCCGGGGCGGGGTCGTCTTGGCGGTGTCTCTTGACATCGCCAACGCCTTTAACTCCATGCCCTGGAGCTGCATTGGGGAGGCACTCCGGTATCACCGGGTGCCGACCTACCTTCGTCGTGTGGTCGGGGACTACCTGACGGATAGGGCCGTCATCTACCCCGGTCGGAGCGGAGAATGGAACCGGCGAGAGATGTCGTGCGGTGTTCCACAGGGATCGGTTCTGGGACCGGCCTTGTGGAACATCGGTTACGACTGGGTGCTGCGCGCCGACCTCCCTAGCGGCATCAGCGTAGTTTGCTACGCTGACGACACGCTGGTACTGGCACAAGGGAGGTCGCACGAGGCGGCGGCCGAAAACATGACACGCGGGGTTGCGATAGTCGTGGAGAGGATCCGGCAATTGGGTCTCGAGGTGGCATTGCACAAGTCCGAGGCCATGTGTTTTCATGGGCCTCGGAATGCGCCACCGTCGGGATCCCTACTGACGGCAGGAGGGGTCTCCATCGGCGTCGGGTCGACGTTGAAGTACCTAGGACTCGTCCTCGACAGCCGGTGGAACTTCGTGGAGCATTTCCGACGTTTGGCTCCCAAACTGGAACGGACAGGGGCTGCCTTTAAGCGGCTCTTGCCCAACCTGAGGGGTCCAAACGCCTCCTGCCGGAGGCTCTACGCGGGGGTCGTGCGGTCCATGGCCCTTTATGGGGCCCCGGTGTGGGCGCGTTCTTTGAGGCGGCGAGCCGCCCACTACCTGAACGCGCCCCAAAAGGTGATAGCCATAAGGCTAATCCGCGGGTACCGCACGATCTCCGGTGAGGCGGCTAGCCTCCTTGCCGGATTGCCACCATGGGATCTGGAGGCGATAGTCCTCGCGCGCCTGCACGAATGGCGCGCGGAGGCACTAAGTCGGTTGGAAACTCCGCTGCCGCGGCAAATTGCCGCTCAGCGGACAGACCTCCGGCGTGATCTCATGGCGACATGGAGAGAGCGACTGTTGCAACCCCGTGCAGGGCACGCCACCATAGTGGCGATAAGTCCCCTCTTTGAGGAGTGGCTAGAGAGGCACCACGGCGCCCTCACCTACCGCCTGACGCAGGTCCTCACCGGACACGGTTGTTTCGGGAGGTTCCTGCACCGGATCGGGCGGGAGGAAACGCCCGGGTGTTTCCATTGTGAGGATCGTCCGGAGGACACGGTGGAACATACCGTGGAGGTCTGCCCCACTTGGGCGGAGCACCGTCGTGTCCTCGTTGCGGCTATCGGCGGCGGCGATCTCTCGCGTCCGGCCCTGGTTCAAGCCATGGTCCGGAGCGAGAGGGAATGGGAAGCCGTCACCTCCTTCTGCGAAGCAGTCATGCTAGTGAAGGAGGTGGCGGGACGTGAGAGGGAAAGAACCTCACGTCCCAGCCGCCGCGGGAGACGCCCTGGGCGTCGGGGGTCACGTGGTGGCTCCCGGCCACCGTAGGCGCGGGCCTGTGGACGGCGACCTATGGGCTAACTCGCCGTCCGGCCGTCTTTTGATGACAGGCCGTGTCGATGGCGCGTTCGTGTTCCACGCGCGCCTCAAAGAGATGTCAGCAACGATGTAGGGGTGTGCAAGGACCGATGCCTGCCAGGGCTGCGGGACTGTTCGAAAGAGATACCGTGGCCCTGGAACACAAAGGGCAAAGAAGGAACATGGATGGGTTTTAGTCAGTACAAGTCTGACACTCCCTTCCGCTCCGCCCAGAGTGGGGGGGGTCATTTGATGATTTCCCATCCGAAAAAAAAAAAAAAAAAAAAAAAAAAAAGGGGTAGGAATTTCGAAAAACTGATACTAACTCTTCACAAAGACTACACCCTCCAATTTTCATAATATCTCTGGGACCCGCGGTTAGGGCTGTGCGTTGGTATATCAGTCAGCCAGTCAGGACATGGAATTTTAAATTGGGGGATGATTTTGTGATACACGTATCTCATCATTTTAACTGAAGTATAAGTAGACATATTTTCAAGTCAATCGACTCCGAGAATAAAAAGTTTCACAAAAATTCAAAACCCCATTTCACCTTATAAGGGGTGGAATTTCAAAAAATCCTTTCTTAGTGGATACCTACTCTCCACAAAGAGTACATTCTCCAAATTTCATGTCTCTAGAACCAGCGGTTTGGGCTGTGCGTTGATGTATCAGTCAGCCAGTCAGGACATTGAATTTTAAATTGGGGATGATTTTGGAAAAACTGTGATACACGTATCTCATCATTTTAACTGAAGTATATGTAGACACATTTTCAAGTCAATCGACCCCGAGAGAGTTTCACAGAAAATTCAACACCCCATTTCACCCTCTTAGCGGTGGAATTTCAAAAACCCTTTCTTAGTGGATACCTACTCTCCACAAAGAGTACATTCTCCAAATTTCATGTCTCTAGAACCAGCGGTTTGGGCTGTGCGTTGATGTATCAGTCAGCCAGTCAGGACATTGAATTTTAAATTGGGGGATGATTTTGGAAAAACTGTGATACACGTATCTCATTATTTTAACTGAAGTATATGTAGACACAATTTCAAGTCAATCGACTCAGAGAATAAAAAGTTTTATAGAAAATTCAACACCCCATTTCACCCTCTTAGGGGTGAAATTTCAAAAAACCCTTTCTTAGTGGATACCCACTCTCCACAAAGAGTACATTCTTCAAATTTCATGTCTCTGGGACCAGCGGTATGGGCTGTGCGTTGATGTTTCAGTCAGCCAGTCAGGACATTGAATTTTAAATTGGGGGATGATTTTGGAAAAACCATGATACACGTATCTCATCATTTTAACTGAAGTATATGTAGACACATTTTCAAGTTAATCGACTCAGGGAATAAAAAGTTTCATAGAAAATTCAACACACCATTTCACCCTCTTAGGGGTGGAATTTCAAAAAACCCTTTCTTAGTGGATACCTACTCTTCACAAAGAGTACACTGTCCAAATTTCATGTTTCTAGGACCAGTGGTTTGGGCTGTGCGTTGATATATAAGTCAGTCAGTCAGTCAGTCAGTCAGGACTTTGAATTTTATATGTATAGATAGATCAATGTCCCGTATCGCGAGCCAACGCGAAAATCGGTGGAATAAACCATATTCACAGACACTTCTCTACCTCAGAAAAATCCTACCTACTTAGTAATAGGTAAATACTCCCGCGCCCCGCACGCCCCACGCAACGCTGCGCGGCATGCGCCCTTCTACGTGAGCTTCAAAGCCCTATTTAACTATATTGGGGGATGATTTTGGAAAAACTGATACATATCTATACATATAAAATTCAAAGTCCTGACTGACTGACTGACTGACTTATATATCAACGCACAGCCCAAACCACTGGTCCTAGAGACATGAAATGTGGACAGTGTACTCTTTGTGAAGAGTAGGTATCCACTAAGAAAGGGTTTTTCGAAATTCCACCCCTAAGAGAGTGAAATGGGGTGTTGAATTTTCTATGAAACTTTTTATTCTCTGAGTCGATTGACTTGAAATTGTGTCTACATATACTTCAGTTAAAATGATGAGATACGTGTATCACAGTTTTTCCAAAATCATCCCCCAATTTAAAATTCAATGTCCTGACTGGCTGACTGATATATCAACGCACAGCCCAAACCACTGGTCCTAGAGACATGAAATTTGGACAGTGTACTCTTTGTGAAGAGTAGGTATCCACTAAGAAAGGGTTTTTTGAAATTTCATCCCTAAGAGGGTGAAATGGGGTGTTTAATTTTCTGTGAAACTTTTTATTCCCTGAGTCGATTGACTCGAAAATTGATGTTCACACTCTTCAATTAAAATTATAAGACATATGTATCAGTTTTTCTAAAATCATCCCCCAATATAGTTAAATAGGGCTTCGAAGCTCACGTAGAAGGGCGCATGCCGCGCAGCGTTGCGTGGGGCGTGCGGGGCGCGGGAGTATTTACCTATTACTAAGTAGGTAGGATTTTTCTGAGGTAGAGAAGTGTCTGTGAATATGGTTTATTCCACCGATTTTCGCGTTGGCTCGCGATACGGGACATTGATATTAAATTTTATGTCAAAGTATTATGTCTATAAATAGATTCCTAATAAATCATTTGATTGGTGTCCCGGTGTCCAATCTCAAACCAAGATATTTCACATATGTAATTTAATTGATATTACTATGAACAAATATTTACAATAGCAAGTACACGTAAATCTATGTATGTACTACACATACATAGATTACTTATTATCCCAGAAGTAACATTCCGTGGGCAATTCCCGGACTCCACGCGGGCGAAGCCGCGGGCAGAAGCTAGTGTCTTATAATTTTAATTGAAGAGTGTGAACATCAATTTTCGAGTCAATCGACCCAGTAAATATTAAGTTTCACAGAAAATTCAACACCCCATTTTACCCTCTTAGGGGTAGAATTTCAAAAAACCCTTTCTTAGTGGATACCTACTCTTCACAAAGAATACACCGTCCAAAATTCATTTCTCTCGGACCAGCGGTTTGGGCTGTGCATTGATATATCAGTCAGCCAGACAGGACATTAAATTTTAAATTGGGGAATGATTTTGGAAAAACTGTGATACACGTATCTCATAAATTTAACTAAAGAGTATGTACACAAATTTTCAAGTCAATCGCCTCCGAGAATAAAAAGTTTCACAGGAAATTCAACACCCCATTTCACCCTCTTGGGGGTAGAATTTCGAAAAACCCTTCCTTAGTGGATACCTACTCTTCACAAACAATTCACCGTTCAAATTTTATGTCTCTGGGACCAGTGGTTTGGGCTGGGGGTTGATATATCAATCAACCAGACAGGACATTGAATTTTAAATTGGGGGATGATTTTTAGAAAACTGTGATACATGTGTCTCATGATTTTAACTGAAGAGCATGAATACAAATTTTCAAGTCAATCAGCTCCGTGGATAAAAAGTTTCACATAAAATTCAACACCCCATTTCACCCTCTTAGGGGTGGAATTTCGAAAAACCCTTTCTTAGTGGATACCTACTCTTTACAAAGAGTACACTGTCCACATTTCATGTCTCTAGGACCAGTGGTTTGGGCTGTGCGTTGATATATAAGTCAGTCAGTCAGTCAGTCAGTCAGTCAGTCAGGACTTTGAATTTTATATGTATAGACAACAAAAGGAATCTAAAAATAAATTATCAAAGACTAAAAGTCGCGCTGATAAGCACGGTTTGTTAATATCAATTAAGTATTGTCTGTCAATAAGGTCGAACTCTCTGAACGTCTATTCGCAACAACAGGCAAAAATTGTATGAAGCTCGCGCTTTTTTTTTTTTTTTTTGGTATTGGCGTCTCGCAGTTCAGCCTCTGAGGCTGGCTTCTGCTTAACCGGACAAATCCTGTGGATGCCTTGAAATTAAGGCCTCCAGCCAAGAAGCTCGCGCTCGGACGCCTCGCCTTTTTATACCTTCGGCCGCGAGACGCGTCGAGCGCGGCGACCGATTCTCGAACCTTATACAAAATTTTACGAAAAACGACGGAACCGCGGATGAAGTCGCTGGCAAAAGCTAGTTTCTAAATAAATTATTACCGTAAAACCTGCTAGCTTTGCCAACGGTTGCCGAGTTTGCCATAGCCAACTTCTGAAGGAAAAAGTGTAGTTACATCTTTATAACAGTTTTTTGTCATGTATATACGCCTTTATGGTAAAATTTATGAGTTAAATAAATGGCAACACTGAATGAGATCAACCCAGCTTGTTTTTGAGATGTAATTTTCGGCGGTTACTTTTTTCGAATGTTGGTGGCGTAAAACTTAGTGCTCCGGAACTTTTACAAAAACAAACGGGAAAAGCATTGCCTACGTAAGTACTTTTTTGATATTATGTTAGCATAATGTTCTTTAGCTAAATAAAAGCTGATTTAGTGTGCTACAAGCTACCTGTAGTTCGTAATTGGTGTTGGTAAATTCAACAACCCCAACCGCAACGTCCGTGATGGTGACTTTGCCATGTTTTGTAGGAGGTTAGGGCTGCCACAAAATTTCTTATGATTCATATTTTAATTAAATTGTCGTTGTAAGTACCCAGATATGAAATACACAGTGCATGTGCTTAAATGAAGGTTGTTTTACAAAAGGTAGACAGGGTGGTGGGTAATTTAAAAAGTATTTGTTTTTGTTTTGGGACAGTAAGAATTAAATATGTGAAGTGACAGTATTTGCGCAAATAACTAATATTTGCGCAAATACTGTATAGCGTTGCAATTTCACGATACTTTCTATTACATGTTTTTTATTTCTTTTTCCATCTAAAATGTTGTTTCCATTGGAAATAATATTTTAGATCGTGGCAATTACTTCTTTTGACTTTCACAAGTCCTGTAAATGGTCCAAAATGATTCAACTAGACACTGTTTAACATTGATGGGCGTATAAAAGTCATTAAATGTTGTAGTCGCTATCCAGTTTACCTTTGGGTTAATTTCATGAGTACCTTGTGTACAAAATGAACATTTAGTTTTCCTTTTTTTGAAGATGGAAAAACGACGCCGCCGACCGTTGTTAGGGAACAGAGCATATAAGGAATATTCTACAGAAATGTTAGAAGTTGCTGTGGACTTAGTTAGCAGAAAAGAAATATCGTCCCTTGAAGCTGAAAAACGATTTCACATACCACGCAGAACTATAGACAATAAAGTAAAAAATAAGCATAGTAGGAAGCCAGGCGGACAGCAAAGACTTTCTGAATCAGAAGAACAAAATATTGTTAATGTCCTGAGAGCAGCAGGTGATTTCGGAGCTCCTCTATCTCGTTTCGATCTAAGTCTCGTTGTGTTCAACTACCTTAAAGGTAACAATAGAGAACATATTTTTAATAATAAACCGCCAGGAAAGTGGTGGATAAATAAATTTCTGGTCCGACACAAAGATAAATTAACAGTAAGAGCTGCACAAAATATAAAAAGGGTTCGCGCTGCAAAAACGTCAGATGAATTTAACATTTATTTCGATAATTTAAGAAATACTTTACAAGACATACCCAAAAGTAATATACTCAATTACGACGAAACCAATCTATCGGATAATCCTGGATCGTCCAAGTGCATCTTCAAGCGCGAAGTAAAGTATCCTGAAAGAGTACTCAATCACACCAAAGGCAATATCTCAATAATGTTCGCAGCGGTGGCAGATGGAACACTCTTGCCTACTTATACTGTTTTTAAGGCAGAGCATTTGTGGACCTCGTGGTGTCAAAATGGACCAAACGATGCCCGATATAATCGGACAAAATCTGGCTGAATTGATGCCACCGTGTTCGAAGATTGGTTTCAGAAAATTATCATACCATGGGCTGAAAAGCTTGAAGGGCCGAAATTAATCATTGGCGACAACCTTTCAAGCCATTTAAACATTAATATAATACGTCTATGCGAAGAAACAAATATAAGGTTCGCATTTTTGCCACCTAATTCCACACACATTTCGCAGCCCTTGGATGTCGCATTTTTCGGCCCGCTGAAAAAGCAATGGCGCAAAATTTTAACCACCTACAAACATGAGAATCCGTCAGAAACGCAACTCAATAAATCTCATTTTCCAGTGTTGCTTAAATCTTTAATACAGGCAATAGAGATAACCAGTAAAGAAAATATCATCTCTGGATTTAGGGCTACCGGTATAGTACCTTTTAACCCTAATAAAATATTAAGGAAACTTCCTGACTACGAACAAGAAACCAAATATACCGTTGACAACGCGCTTCTAGACTATTTAAAAGAAACCCGGTCAGTAAATCCTATTAGGAAAATAAAAAATAAAAAAGTCAACATTACACCCGGTGCTTCGGTTTCTTCCGAAGAAATAGAACTGTTGATGTCGAATAAAAAAAGTAACGCTAAAAAACTTTCTACTAAAACGGTTCTCAAGGAAAAGCGTGAGTTTAAAGCTCTGAATCATCCTAAGTCTACAACTGAACCTGAAACGCCTATGATTTTGATGTCTACACCAGAACCCGAATCGGAAACGATGCATCGTAAGTGTACACCTGAAAATGAAATTACTACTGCATTGTTACCTTCACCAGGACCTGAGACAGAAACTTATCATCCTTGGTTTGCGTCTGAAAATGAAACTGCCGCTACAACATCTACATCAGGACCTGAATCTACTGTAAAGTCAGGTGGAAAAAAAGTTACAATATTATCTGAAATCAAGTATAGTCCACTGAATTGCGCTTTCTATTTGGATAAAAGTAATCTTAAATTACACAAAATAGATAGTAAATCTCACAATATATTTTCATCACTTAATCAGTGTAAACTGCCTGATAAAAAACTTAAAATTGGCCCAGAACCATCAGAATTTATTGATTATAATAATCCAGTACCATCCACCTCTGCAGAAATGTTTCACTTGCCTTTAGCTTGTAATAGAAAAAGAAAATTAGTTCAAGAAACCAAAGAAGAAACCGATGAAAGCAATGATGATTATTCTTTAAGAGATTCTTCAGATGAAGGGCCGTTCATTTCTGAATCAGAACCAAGTGATGTGGAGGAAGATACTGTACAAAATAACTTCGAAGAAACAAAACAAATTGATACCTTAATGCATCAAATTGGCAGTTTCCTCTTAGTTAAATTTCGTGGACTAAAAACAAATAAGTTTTATGTAGGCAAACTTTTAGAACTAACTGAAGGTTCCGGAATGCTTGTCAAATTTATGAGAAGGAAGGGGGATCTTTTTTACTGGCCAGACGTGAATGATATTAGTTTTATACTATACTCAGATGTGGAGCTGGTATTGACTAACCCTCAAGAGGGTCGTCGAGGGAAATTCAAATTTAACAACATTGATTTTTCTAAGTACAATGTCCAATGAATAACTAGGTACCGACATACAATGTACAGTACTAAGGTACAACAGTGTTTTATAGTTACTAGGTATTAGGTTTAAGCTTTCCTTTTTTTTTAATATTTTATATTGTTGGGTAATTCAAATTTCCTATATGAATAATTTACTAGGTCGTTGATTTGTTATAGGTAGGTAGGTACATATTTATATCTCCGACTGCTATGGGAACATTAGAGACTGATTATGCTAAGTTATGTTTGATGTTGCTTCTTCTAAATAACTAAAAATTGAAAGACTTTGCTACGTGATAAATAGTTCTAATTAGAAGTTAAATATGATGCTAGGCAGGTAGGTACTTAACAACCTATATTAATAAATACCTAGTCACAACGAATAATAGTGCGTGTTGATCTCATTAAAATTGATTATGTTTTTTTTTACTTTTATTAAATTTTTCCTACTATGAAAACATTTTTATTTGACAACCCTAACCCTAACTTCTTCTTACTATGAAATATTTTGGAAAGGTTGGTGAATTTGCCACCTTCTTAGAGAGTTAAATCACCAGTGCTAAATAATATAAAGTTTTCACTTTTATTTTACGGGATATAGGAAGAGTGCAAATATATTACTTTTTAACCTCTTAAACTCCAAAAATTTCATTTTTATTTTCATATGGCAAATTTACCAGAAGTGACAGCTGACTTTGCCATATTTGTTTTTATGCTTAAAATATTTTAATTTACACTAATGAAATAGATATTTGGTAATAATATAAATTTTCATGAAATTTGCTATGTCTAGGTGTAGGTTACTCATTATGTTTTCATATAATTTTTTTTTTTTAAAGCGAATGAAAATTTTTGACACATGAAAAAGTGGCAAAGTAAGCAGGTTTCACGGTAGTAAAATGTTAAAGAACTGCTACATTTAATCGATAAATGTGATTATTACCTGTTACTAAACTAGACCTCTTAAATGAAACATTATTTTTCAGTGTATTATGAACAAAAAACGTTTTTCGTTGATAACTCAAATGTGTGGCAAGTGGAGATTGCCGGCTTTGATATTATATGACTCAAATAGAGGCTGATAACTGTAAAAGTGATCATGTGGTGGACATGATGACAGAAACATTTTTTATCCACATAGGGGATCATGATTCCGACTCAGATGAGGATGGAAGCTCGAGTGACGACAGCGACGACGATGAAATGGCCACTTCTAGCACCAACATCGCGTCCTCATCTGGTTTCACGTCACGCATTATGACTTAATGGAAGGAGTTTCAACATTACTTTAATTTTATTTCGATTAAACATTCTATAATTATGTATTATAGAATGTTTAATCGAAATAAAATTTAAATATGGTTTTAATTCATTTTATTGATATTTTATCTATACATATAAAATTCAAAGTCCTGACTGACTGACTGACTGACTGACTGACTGACTGACTGACTTATATATCAACGCACAGCCCAAACCACTGGTCCTAGAGACATGAAATGTGGACAGTGTACTCTTTGTAAAGAGTAGGTATCCACTAAGAAAGGGTTTTTCGAAATTCCACCCCTAAGAGGGTGAAATGGGGTGTTGAATTTTCTATGAAACTTTTTATTCTCCGAGTCGATTGACTTGAAATTGTGTCTACATATATACTTCAGTTAAAATGATGAGATACGTGTATCACAGTTTTTCCAAAATCATCCCCCAATTTAAAATTCAATGTCCTGACTGGCTGACTGATATATCAACGCACAGCCCAAACCACTGGTCCTAGAGACATGAAATTTGGACAGTGTACTCTTTGTGAAGAGTAGGTATCCACTAAGAAAGGGTTTTTTGAAATTTCATCCCTAAGAGGGTGAAATGGGGTGTTTAATTTTCGGTGAAACTTTTTATTCCCTGAGTCGATTGACTTGAAAATTTGTGTATTTACTCTTCAGTTAAAATTATGAGATACGTGTATCACAGTTTTTCCAAAATCATCCCCAATTTTAAATTAAACGTCCTGATTGGCTGACTGATATATCAACCTCCAGCCCAAACCACTGATCTTAAAGACATGAAATTTTGACGGTGAATTGTTTGTAAAGAGTAGATATCCACTAAGAAAGAGTTTTTCAAAATTCTACCCCTAAGAGGGTGAAATGGGGTGTTGAATTTTATGTGAAACTTTTTATCCACGGAGCTGATTGACTTGAAAATTTGTATTCATGCTCTTCAGTTAAAATCATGAGACACATGTATCACAGTTTTCTGAAAATCATCCCCCAATTTAAAATTCAATGTCCTGTCTGGTTGATTGATATATCAACCCCCAGCCCAAACCACTGGTCCCAGAGACATAAAATTTGAACGGTGAATTGTTTGTGAAGAGTAGATATCCACTAAGAAAGAGTTTTTCAAAATTCTACCCCTAAGAGGGTGAAATGGGGTGTTGAATTTTATGTGAAACTTTTTATCCACGGAGCTGATTGACTTGAAAATTTGTATTCATGCTCTTCAGTTAAAATCATGAGACACATGTATCACAGTTTTCTAAAAATCATCCCCCAATTTAAAATTCAATGTCCTGTCTGGTTGATTGATATATCAACCCCCAGCCCAAACCACTGGTCCCAGAGACATAAAATTTGAACGGTGAATTGTTTGTAAAGAGTAGGTATCCACTAAGGAAGGGTTTTTCGAAATTCCACCCCCAAGAGGGTGAAATGGGGTGTTGAATTTCCTGTGAAACTTTTTATTCTCGGAGGCGATTGACTTGAAAATTTGTGTACATACTCTTTAGTTAAATTTATGAGATACGTGTATCACAGTTTTTCCAAAATCATTCCCCAATTTAAAATTTAATGTCCTGTCTGGCTGACTGATATATCAATGCACAGCCCAAACCGCTGGTCCGAGAGAAATGAATTTTGGACGGTGTATTCTTTGTGAAGAGTAGGTATCCACTAAGAAAGGGTTTTTTGAAATTCTACCCCTAAGAGGGTAAAATGGGGTGTTGAATTTTCTGTGAAACTTAATATTTACTGGGTCGATTGACTCGAAAATTGATGTTCACACTCTTCAATTAAAATTATAAGACACTAGCTTCTGCCCGCGGCTTCGCCCGCGTGGAGTCCGGGAATTGCCCACGGAATGTTACTTCTGGGATAATAAGTAATCTATGTATGTGTAGTACATACATAGATTTACGTGTACTTGCTATTATAAAGATTTGTTCATAGTAATATCAATTAAATTACATATGTGAAATATCTTGGTTTGAGATTGGACACCGGGACACCAATCAAATGATTTATTAGGAATCTATTTATAGACATAATACTTTGACATAATATTTAATATCAATGTCCCGTATCGCGAGCCAACGCGAAAATCGGTGGAATAAACCATATTCACAGACACTTCTCTACCTCAGAAAAATCCTACCTACTTAGTAATAGGTAAATACTCCCGCGCCCCGCACGCCCCACGCAACGCTGCGCGGCGTGCGCCCTTCTACGTGAGCTTCGAAGCCCTATTTAATTAAATTGGGGATGATTTTGGAAAAACTGATACATATGTCTTATAATTTTAATTGAAGAGTGTGAACATCAATTTTCGAGTCAATCGACCCAGTAAATATTAAGTTTCACAGAAAATTCAACACCCCATTTTACCCTCTTAGGGGTAGAATTTCAAAAAACCCTTTCTTAGTGGATACCTACTCTTCACAAAGAATACACCGTCCAAAATTCATTTCTCTCGGACCAGCGGTTTGGGCTGTGCATTGATATATCAGTCAGCCAGACAGGACATTAAATTTTAAATTGGGGAATGATTTTGGAAAAACTGTGATACACGTATCTCATAAATTTAACTAAAGAGTATGTACACACATTTTCAAGTCAATCGCCTCCGAGAATAAAAAGTTTCACAGGAAATTCAACACCCCATTTCACCCTCTTGGGGGTGGAATTTCGAAAAACCCTTCCTTAGTGGATACCTACTCTTCACAAACAATTCACCGTTCAAATTTTATGTCTCTGGGACCAGTGGTTTGGGCTGGGGGTTGATATATCAATCAACCAGACAGGACATTGAATTTTAAATTGGGGGATGATTTTTAGAAAACTGTGATACATGTGTCTCATGATTTTAACTGAAGAGCATGAATACAAATTTTCAAGTCAATCAGCTCCGTGGATAAAAAGTTTCACATAAAATTCAACACCCCATTTCACCCTCTTAGGGGTAGAATTTTGAAAAACTCTTTCTTAGTGGATATCTACTCTTCACAAACAATTCACCGTCCAAATTTCATGTCTCTAGGATCAGTGGTTTGGGCTGGAGGTTGATATATCAGTCAGCCAATCAGGACGTTTAATTTAAAATTGGGGATGATTTTGGAAAAACTGTGATACACGTATCTCATAATTTTAACTGAAGAGTAAATACACAAATTTTTAAGTCAATCGACTCAGGGAATAAAAAGTTTCACAGAAAATTAAACACCCCATTTCACCCTCTTAGGGATGAAATTTCAAAAAACCCTTTCTTAGTGGATACTTACTCTTCACAAAGAGTATACTGTCCAAATTTCATGTCTCTAGGACCAGTGGTTTGGGCTGTGCGTTGATATATCAGTCAGCCAGTCAGGACATTGAATTTTAAATTGGGGGATGATTTTGGAAAAACTGTGATACACGTATCTCATCATTTAAACTGAAGTATATGTAGACACAATTTCAAGTCAATCGACTCAGAGAATAAAAAGTTTCATAGAAAATTCAACACCCCATTTCACCCTCTTGGGGGTGGAATTTCGAAAAACCCTTCCTTAGTGGATACCTACTCTTTACAAACAATTCACCGTTCAAATTTTATGTCTCTGGGACCAGTGGTTTGGGCTGGGGGTTGATATATCAATCAACCAGACAGGACATTGAATTTTAAATTGGGGGATGATTTTTAGAAAACTGTGATACATGTGTCTCATGATTTTAACTGAAGAGCATGAATACAAATTTTCAAGTCAATCAGCTCCGTGGATAAAAAGTTTCACATAAAATTCAACACCCCATTTCACCCTCTTAGGGGTAGAATTTTGAAAAACTCTTTCTTAGTGGATATCTACTCTTCACAAACAATTCACCGTTCAAATTTTATGTCTCTGGGACCAGTGGTTTGGGCTGGGGGTTGATATATCAATCAACCAGACAGGACATTGAATTTTAAATTGGGGGATGATTTTTAGAAAACTGTGATACATGTGTCTCATGATTTTAACTGAAGAGCATGAATACAAATTTTCAAGTCAATCAGCTCCGTGGATAAAAAGTTTCACATAAAATTCAACACCCCATTTCACCCTCTTAGGGGTAGAATTTTGAAAAACTCTTTCTTAGTGGATATCTACTCTTTACAAACAATTCACCGTCAAAATTTCATGTCTTTAAGATCAGTGGTTTGGGCTGGAGGTTGATATATCAGTCAGCCAATCAGGACGTTTAATTTAAAATTGGGGATGATTTTGGAAAAACTGTGATACACGTATCTCATAATTTTAACTGAAGAGTAAATACACAAATTTTCAAGTCAATCGACTCAGGGAATAAAAAGTTTCACAGAAAATTAAACACCCCATTTCACCCTCTTAGGGATGAAATTTCAAAAAACCCTTTCTTAGTGGATACCTACTCTTCACAAAGAGTACACTGTCCAAATTTCATGTCTCTAGGACCAGTGGTTTGGGCTGTGCGTTGATATATCAGTCAGCCAGTCAGGACATTGAATTTTAAATTGGGGGATGATTTTGGAAAAACTGTGATACACGTATCTCATCATTTTAACTGAAGTATATGTAGACACAATTTCAAGTCAATCGACTCAGAGAATAAAAAGTTTCATAGAAAATTCAACACCCCATTTCACCCTCTTAGGGGTGGAATTTCGAAAAACCCTTTCTTAGTGGATACCTACTCTTTACAAAGAGTACACTGTCCACATTTCATGTCTCTAGGACCAGTGGTTTGGGCTGTGCGTTGATATATAAGTCAGTCAGTCAGTCAGTCAGTCAGTCAGTCAGTCAGGACTTTGAATTTTATATATACAGAATAAGCGAACTGACTCAGCCAGATTGCCCAGATTCCTCTGAACATAAAAATGTTCAAGTCAACACTAGGCAGAACAGTATGAACACTTAAAATACCACGGCAGGTGTTGTTAATATAGCTGTCGGAACTAAACAAAACAATAGATTCAATAAAACGCTCCAACACCTGACTTTAACTAAACGGGCCCCAAACGCTCAAGATTATACACTAACCAGACCGAACAAACAGGTATAAAAAATGAAAGTGGAAAGGCGAAAATCAATACTCAATACCAATAGTTCACCAATCAATATGAATATGAATAATGCCAAACATTTAGGGTTGCTAGATTATGTTTCTGAATTTCCCCCATTATAATCTTTTTTTCATAAAAAGAGTCGGGTTGCCACTTTTAATTCCATTCAATTTTGTAAAAGAAAATTAAAGAAATACTGCCGTACGTTACTTAAAACACGGTTAAGCCTCAAACTGCCATTTTTTAGTTTTGAATCACACATTACGTTTTGAAAAATTCTCTATCTTTTGTGCTGGGTCCCATTACTGTACGACTTTTACTTTCCGAGATATAGAGCGGGTGTGAACCGTTAAGTAACATATTTTTTACAGTTTACTTTATTATTTAACAGCTATTCCTCAAATTTATGTTATAACACGGCAAAAGGATGGT
This sequence comes from Noctua comes, assembly GCA_963082995.1. Lineage (NCBI taxonomy): Eukaryota > Metazoa > Arthropoda > Insecta > Lepidoptera > Noctuidae > Noctua > Noctua comes. The sequence goes on from OY720293.1 coordinate 2,072,279, forward strand.
AACGTTATTATCACGGATCGTTCCAAGCGATATTAATTTATTATAATACAGTTATCACACAATGCTGCACTTAAATTAAGCTATACGACCATAACCGTGTTATAATCAAGTACTTACAGGTGTGTCTGAGAACAAAAACTATGTTATAATAAAGTTACTATAGAATAATACATTACATTATAGTTATAGGCATTTAGCCTTTTTTCAATAAAGTTTATCGATGGATTAAAGTGTAAAATTCTTTACTAAAATACGACTATACAGATATGCTAGATTAAAATCTAGTTAAACCCAGAAACATTTTTGAACCGCGGTCCCCCGCGTTCCCGGTTTCCTCGGCCATTTCGCTACCAGCGACGACGGAGAGCGCTCGTGTGTGTGTGGAGCGGAGCGGCGGCGCGCCATAAATGTTTTACCATGTCGCGTCATACGTACTCAAGGTAAGGTTTTTATAATTTCACTAAATAGAATAGATGCATCAGTGAATTTAATAACCTATGTAATTAGTATGTAGATAATCGATATTTATAATATTTTCTTAAAATAAGTATTACATTCATTCAATTACGTAGTGGTAGGTGACAGGTATATAACCTTTAGCTTATAAATATTTGATTGGAACGAAATAATCCTTTTTCTTATCGTTCTGAAGCCGCTATGAAATCACACGCATCTCGAGTCAGGGTCAACGATGAGTAGGTGCAGCGCGTTGGGGCGGTATGTTTGAAACGAATACCTATCGGACATGGGCTTTCGCGCGCTTTTTTGCTTTTTACCTTCTTTCCTATTCTTACGCATTATTGCGTTGACGACGAGGATATAGAATAATAAAGTACCTACCTATAAGTTTTTTTTAAATTATTTTTTTTTTTAAATTAGGTATTTAACTAATTGTGTCTGTCATTATTGTAGACGCTCCGGGGTTCCACAAAGAATTCAGAACATGATGAGCATTGTGAATAGAGAGGTCGTACCTGTCGAACCACCCAAATTACGTATTCAAGAACAAATCATTGGCTTAACAAGCATGCCAAATTCATTAAATGAAAGTGATCCTTCTAGTCCTTCAGCTAATAATGGCATCGATTTATATGCAAATCCTCAACCTGGTACATCAAAAGTTTCGGATTCCAGTTTCCTGTACTGCGATGAAACTATACCGCCGTCTTTACATTCTCTGTCTCCAATCTTCTGTGACTTTGATTCGGATGATTCGGTTAAGGACAAGGACTACGAGGTTACATCTAATTACGTCGATTCCAGTGAAGAGAGTGATACGGACAGGAATATTAAAAAAACACTTGCTCATAAGTCCCAAATAAAATGCATATCTCAAAGAAAAGGTAAGAGAAGCTCTAAAGCAGAGAAAGAAAAATGTGTGCCTTCCTTTCCCAATAAAGTTATATCTCGACGTCACTCATTTAACAATGGCGAAAGAGCTGCTGCAGAGCTATTCTGAAAGCTTCGTTTGCGAAATCACTTCTGAATCCGCGGTGAAATCTTGGGACATAAACATTTCGTATTCTCAAATTGAGTGAATTCGACACTAGCGCCAGCAAGTGATGACGGAAGTGAGAGGAATTACAACGGGTGAGTATTTTGACGTTTGTCCATAGTATTTCGTATTCTCAAACACAATTCACTCACCGTATCGAAAGTCATCTCGCATCTCACACACGAATTCATCTGTCAAATGAAAAGTTACTATTTCTTGAGTGAAAGTAAGTGTTTTTTAAATATGTATGTGATATAAATGCAAAACAAGAAGAACAATTATCTATAATCTATATATTTGTGGTTTTCTTACAGAAAAAAAGTGAAACAGGATGAACTTATATAACATTATTATGTTAAATAAAGAATATATAGAATATTTCATACAATAACTTGTTCAACGGTTACTGATGTGCCTGGTACCTCCAATACATAGTCATCAATAACCTGAAACAATACATTTTTCATGTCAAAACTTAGTAATAAAAAAAATAAGAGTCAGATGTTGTTGCAGTTAATCTTCTCCTTCTCTCTTCTCCTTTGTGCGTGGGAGTGTATGTACATATATTGATCTCAGCTGTTGTTATAAAATGACAGTAATGAACGAAAGTTAGTGGGCTCTAGCCGGTTTGAAAACACTGGCCTTTGCGTAGCCACAGTGAAGCAGCATGATGAAGTAAGCTCAAAGACATTTTCATTGAACGGACATCAGATCTTGACAGTGAAATGAAGAAGTATATTTTTATATTACTAATATACAAATCACTCACTGGCATGTTTGTGTAAGTGCCACTAGCCTGTGCCACTGGTGCCAAGATAGAGAGAGTTTCATTTTCCTGTGAAGGTTCCTGTAAAATCATTTTTTTATATTAGGTGTAGAGTCCATAAGTTGTTAGTGAGTTAGTAGCAGAATGAATGAATAACATACATTAATTAAATGGTTCTATTTGTAAGTATGTGTCGCCAGTAGCAAAACCTTCACCAGCCATTAACAGTAGTATGCGCTCTTCTATATTTGAAAGCTCTGGAATGCCACCTTCCACCATTCCCAAGCCTGTGGTGCTTCTAAAAGCGGCGCGTGTAGCGGCTTTCTTTTTTACTGCAGATTTTTTGTCACACCAATACTACAATGGGAAATACAGAAATAATGATTATTTCACACTGCATGATGGGCAGACGCACAAATAACACTCGCACAGTGAAATAATTAATATACTTTGTTTAGACGTTAACTGAAATGACCAACTCACCTTTATTCATTTTTTTGCCGTCTTTATCGTACCTCCACCCATACTGTTTAATTTTACAGTGATATTATCCCACTCCTTATTAGCCGCCTGCTAGGCGCTTTGATTTTTGGAAAATCCTTTTGCCAAGCTAGGCTTCCTTTCTAAAAAGTCGATTAGCGTCTCCACTTGACCCGCAGATGGATGGGAAGTACGCTCAGCACTGAAGTAGAGAATTAACAATTAAATATGAATATAACGATACCGGTAGTAACTTACTTACTTCATCAGAAATCGTACTTACTTCATTTTGTTAAACACTTCACAGTGAAATTTCGGGGAAATAAAAATAACAAAGCTTGTTTGTCAACAAAAAAATAATTGAGTGAATGCTTTTTTTTATACGCGGGCTCCCCTAACTCCTTGAGGCAAAGGCGACACTGCGTTCAGTCTAGTTTTTCATTCTCTATCTCAAATAAAACTTCTAAATATTAAAACGTACAAAATAATGCATTTACATTACATTTATGGCTGAAATAAACTATAAACTATTATTTTAGAGCGTTAATTCGGCTAAATTATGTGAGTCGATATAAATTATAACAAGGCACAATTCAGTGCCACCGCCCTACTACCATAGAGCAATGTCACCTGAGTTCTCGAAAGTCACTTCACTTCACTTGGCCTTGATCGTGACATGAGAATACCAAAACTTGTACAGGCGAGATGAGAAGTGAAGTGAGTGTGACTTTCGAGATGATTTGCGAGATGACTTTCGAAGTGAGTCACCGTTTACAGAATAGCACTGCTGTTCACGATCCTGTTTTCAAAAAGAGACGAGCGTCGACTGATGCTGCTGTTATTATATCAATGCCACCATTTGACAACCCAGCCACCAGTGATAATGAAGGTGAAGAAGGTTCAACAGCGCGGAAACGAAAAAAGTACAATAGCAGTGTGAAACAGCGAGAAATCCAAAGAAAAAAACAAAAACTTTTGAAATATACTGTAAAACCTGGATGTGACGAGAAATGTATAAAAAATGTAGTTCTGTATTTGATGAATCTGAACGTGAGAATATAAATAAAACATATTGGAGTCTGCAACGCGGGGAAATGAGAATGTTTATAAGGTCAAACTATATTGTAGCCATTCCCAAGCGTAAGTACACATCTGACCCTAAAAGAAACCCCAAAAGAACTTTTACGCTGCAGAAAAATGACGGAACCGTAAGACAAGTATGTAAAATTTTTTTTTTAACAACTTTAGGTTTCAATAGAAACAATGATCTTATACTTACCACCTGTCTCGATACTGAAAAAGATACAGATAAACGTGGTAAACATACCAAGAAACTGGCGTTTAATCGTGATTTACTCAACCAACATGTTGAATCATTCAATCCCAGCGCTCCTCATTACCGTAGAGAGCACGCACCAAATCGGCGTTATTTGCCCAATGACATTAATATAAATTTTATGTATAAAGACTTTTGTTCAAAAAATCCCGAGTCAAAACTCAGTTATGACTTATATCGATCTCACTTAAAATCAATGAATATATCTTTCACTCGGCTCGGGAATGAGGAGTGCGAACAGTGCGAATCATACAAACATCACACTAAAGAAACAAGCCATGATGTTCGTAAGCAATGTTTTCCTGATTGTGACACTTGCTTGGCTTGGGCTAAGCATCATGATCGATACAAAAAAGCTAGAGCCCTTTATGATGCTCACAAAGCTATAAAGCAAAACGAAAATAGTATTTATTTTAGCGGCGATCTAGAAAAAGTTATCATGCTGCCTAGAATGGAGATGTTCAAAGCGGTTATATTTTGTCCCCGTTTGACGCTCTTTAACCAATCCTTTGCACCGGTTGGAAAAATATCAAAGGAATCGAAACCTCTTGCTGCAATTTGGCACGACGGAATAGCCGGTAGAAAACAAGAGGATATTATGAGCGCGTACTACAGTTTTTTCCTTCGTCATCGAGACGTTCAGAATGTTAATATCTGGTTAGATAATTGTACATCACAGAACAAGAATTGGCTGTTTTATTCCATGTTAGTCGACCTAGTAAACAGTGACGTTATAAGTACAGAAACAATAACTTTACACTACTTCGAACCCGGCCACACCTTCATGAGCTGCGACCAGTTCCACCATCAAGTGGAACTTGCAATGAAAAAGAAGGGTAAAATATATGACTTTTCAGATTTTGAGGAAGCTGTAGCCTCTGCAAACAATGGCAGAGTAACTGTCAAAGCGCTACAAGCAAATGAATTTCTCAATTTACCCAATAATGTCTCTGAGCGGCGAATTCAGCAAGCATGCCCTAGAGTCTATCTGAAAAATATAACACAAGTCTCGTTTAAGAGGTCAAGTTATGACATGTTGTATAAAAATGATTTTAGTGATGAATACTCAAGTTTTAAATTTTTAAATGACAAGTACTTAAGAAATCCACGTACCAACATAAGCTTCCGGACACAGCCGAAAGGCATTGATGAGGAACGTAAATCTAACTTAATAACTAAATTGTCGCCTATCATTCCAAAACATAAAATGGTATTTTGGAATGGATTGCCTACAAACAATAACACAGAAACGACCAAAAATTCAAGGAGGACTACCTAAACCTAAGAAAGCCATTTTAAATACCCAAGTACCTACAATTCTTTTTTTATTTTAATATAACTACTTAAATGTATATATTACTTAGTGCCATAAGACTAAATAATTATATTATATATTAAATTATTTAGTCTTTATTATTAATAATTATATATTTATTACTAATTATTAATTATATTACATATTAAACCTAATAGGGACCCCTATTAGATTTAATTCTATATAGAGGACTCAGTTGATTACATGATTGTGATAATTTTTTAGTTAAAGACTGATTATATTGTAAAATTTAGAAAGCTATATAATAGTCTTAAGACTGAAGAAAATTGTTATAGCAGGTTGTTTTATGACAACTGCAGCTAGTGAGATAGATGGTTATATTTTTTTATTATCTTAAGACACTTTTCACTCCAGGGTTTTAAGTTAGAGAATGTTTTGATATTAAGATAATATTGTGATTTAATTATGAATATTACTAAGCCCAAATGTCAAAAATAATTATTTATGTTATTGATAACCATTTAAAATTGTTTGAAATAAATGATTAATAAATAATTTGTTTAATTTGCTTGCTTGTTTTCTTTTTTTTTCTCGAATAATTGTAAGTCATTGCTTATCTATAAAACGGCTAACCGCGAGCGAAGTATGAGTAGCCTTGTTTTAAGTAAGCAATACCGTTTAACTTGACGCCGCTTAATATATTATTACACAATTACTTGATTATAATGATCACTAAGTGCCTTAACTTGTTTATAAACCAAGGGGCTAAACCTTAATTTTACAGTCATTACTTGATTATATCATAGTTATGCAGCTTAGCCGTATTGTAATGACGTATTTTTTGATAACTTTAAATAAAATTTTTAGTAGTACAATTCTAAAGCAATTACTACGTTATAATACCGTTAGAGTAGGGTTAGCCCTATTATTATGCAGTATTTAATTACTAAACTGGGAAGAAATGCTAAGCTTAATTACAAATATCTGTTTTATTGTAAGACTGAAAGATGTTTTCAGTTTTCATACCCCAAAAAAAAATCGTTGATAAACCAGTGACATTTGTCTCTTAGAAAGATTTTTATATCTTTATTCGTTTGGAAGAGACATCATTTCGCAGGTTTTTGTCCGATATCTCTGAAACTACTTTATGGGTTTAACCGTATTTTAAACAATGTACGGCAGAATAGGGAAAACAAACAATTTAATTCACAAAAGGGACGGGACACTTGCTATGTAGCTTTTAACTGACTGCGCTAGGTATCGAATTGCGCTTTTTGTGTAATATGTCTTTTGATTTCCTAAGTTGAGACTGTTAAGTATGATATTGTAGGATTTTATTACTCCAAATCTTCTCTAAGATCATATTTTTTTCCAAATAAGCGAAAAATATTATTATTATTAGACTCTTAGAGTGTTGCTATTTGCTGCGTTATTGCTTGGATATGAGCTTTTTGGCATCTCACTAATGTTTATTTTGAAATCGTTCTAAATGTTTTGAACTTCAATAAATCTATATAAGTTCGTATAGCATAAATAATGGTGTTGTGACGGCGGTGCTGTCGTTGTGCAAAAAAGGCAGAGCCTCTTTTTAGAGTAATTATTTCGTTAGTTTAAAATATCGCCACCGAGCTAGATAACATGCAAGATTAGATACATGTACACTTGCATGATTAGTTTAGTTAGAGTTTAATACACCAGTGCTGCCAATTCGGATTTTAATATAGGCGTAGGCCAACTTAGAAAATTATATAGAATTAGTAACTTGCATAATAATATGGAAAGTTGTAGTGTAGTGACATGTGTAGTTACAACCGCTGGTTGCATTCTGCTTAACGACGCTCAATTATTGTTGCTTGAATATGAAATAATAATTGCAACTTCAATTTGAACGATTACAAGGTCGGGAAATTTATTGGCCGACAGTTCAATCCGTTAAGTTTAAAGAGCCAAAATATGGGTCAGACTACTTATACAATCGGTTATAATCCGTCAATCCGGTTGACCTTAATGCGCGGAACTACTATTTACCGAGCCTAAATTAAGTAGTCTGTGACACATTACAATGTGTTGCGAGCAAGGAACTTGGGTCTCCCTTGTTTGACCGAAAGGAATTTGACAAATTTTCAGTTCCCAAAAAATTTTTCGCATAATTTCATTTGCCAAATTATTACTTAGCAAAAAATCGATTCACAAAAAATTGTAACGCAAACCTAATGTTTGGGAAGTGAACGTTTAAACTATATCTTGTTTACCAACTAGTACTTTTAACATTTTTTATTTAGTCAAATATTTCAGTTGGAATAACAGTTTTTACGCAAAATCAAATAAGCCAAATATTTAATAATAACCATTTTTTTTTAAAATAAGTAATTATCCTAATCTAAATAGTTCAGTTTGCGTAGGAGGTCCAGTTTTAACCTAACCTAACCTACCCATTTTGTTTAAAGAAGAAATTAACCTAATCTAAATAGTTGAGTTCCGGGTAACCTACTAAAAACAATATCTTTTTTTCTATTAATTCAAGTCGTGTCTGGCACTCGCCGGCCGCTGCCGCGGCACCGCTCGCTTCGCTAATTAAGGTAAAAATCTTATTTTTGCCTTAATATTTTTTGTCTTAACAAATCATTTCACCAAACGTTTATTGTCTGAAGATTGTTTGCTGTAATAAATCATTTGATTAAAGACCAAATGCCATAACGACATTATACTTGGTAATATTTTGCCAAGTAAAAATTTGACCAAATAAAAATATGCGTACTAAAATCATTCGAAATATTGCAATGGTATAAAAAAAGGTTGCTAAAATTTGTTTGGGTAATGAAATTTTGTCAAAATCTTTTCGGCAAAACGGTAGGATCCCAAGGAACTTATATACAAACTGGAATGAATACGAACATTTGATATCAAAAAACCGTTTGAAAATGAACTTTATCTCAAACCAATAGAGTTCATTTTACTTTAATTAATCCAAAGTGGGATGAAAACTTCAGAGCAAGAAAGATTGTGTCCTTGTCTAAAAAATGCCAGTTAAGAAAAAATAAAAAATATTTTTTTAAAGATAGTAATCGGAAATCACGTTGATAGCTAAACTAGCACATAAATCGTAAAAAGATTAATTTAATATTCAAATACTTTATATTAAAAAAATAATTCGTGGCGAAATAAAGTAAGCTAAATAAATAAAATTAATTTAATATTATGTAATTAATCTATACATATAAAATTTAAAGTCCTGACTGACTGACTGACTGACTGACTGACTGACTTATATATCAACGCACAGCCCAAACCACTGGTCCTAGAGACATGAAATGTGGACAGTGTACACTTTATAAAGAGTAGGTATCCACTAAGAAAGGGTTTTTCGAAATTCCACCCCTAAGAGGGTGAAATGGGGTGTTGAATTTTCTATGAAACTTTTTATTCTCTGAGTCGATTGACTTGAAATTGTGTCTACATATACTTCAGTTAAAATGATGAGATACGTGTATCACAGTTTTTCCAAAATCATCCCCCAATTTAAAATTCAATGTCCTGACTGGCTGACTGATATATCAACGCACAGCCCAAACCACTGATCCTAGAGACATGAAATTTGGACAGTGTACTCTATGTAAAGAGTAAGTGTCCATTAAGAAAGGGTTTTTTGAAATTTCATCCCTAAGAGGGTGAAATGGGGTGTTTAATTTTCTGTGAAACTTTTTATTCCCTGAGTCGATTGACTTGAAAATTTGTGTATTTACTCTTCAGTTAAAATTATGAGATACGTGTATCACAGTTTTTCCAAAATCATCCCCAATTTTAAATTAAACGTCCTGATTGGCTGACTGATATATCAACCTCCAGCCCAAACCACTGATCTTAGAGACATGAAATTTGGACGGTGAATTGTTTGTGAAGAGTAGATATCCACTAAGAAAGAGTTTTTCAAAATTCTACCCCTAAGAGGGTGAAATGGGGTGTTGAATTTTATGTGAAACTTTTTATCCACGGAGCTGATTGACTTGAAAATTTGTATTCATGCTCTTCAGTTAAAATCATGAGACACATGTATCACAGTTTTCTAAAAATCATCCCCCAATTTAAAATTCAATGTCCTGTCTGGTTGATTGATATATCAACCCCCAGCCCAAACCACTGGTCCCAGAGACATAAAATTTGAACGGTGAATTGTTTGTGAAGAGTAGGTATCCACTAAGGAAGGGTTTTTCGAAATTCCACCCCCAAGAGGGTGAAATGGGGTGTTGAATTTCCTGTGAAACTTTTTATTCTCGGAGGCGATTGACTTGAAAATGTGTGTACATACTCTTTAGTTAAATTTATGAGATACGTGTATCACAGTTTTTCCAAAATCATTCCCCAATTTAAAATTTAATGTCCTGTCTGGCTGACTGATATATCAATGCACAGCCCAAACCGCTGGTCCGAGAGAAATGAATTTTGGACGGTGTATTCTTTGTGAAGAGTAGGTATCCACTAAGAAAGGGTTTTTTGAAATTCTACCCCTAAGAGGGTAAAATGGGGTGTTGAATTTTCTGTGAAACTTAATATTTACTGGGTCGATTGACTCGAAAATTGATGTTCACACTCTTCAATTAAAATTAAAAGACACTAGCTTCTGCCCGCGGCTTCGCCCGCGTGGAGTCCGGGAATTGCCCACGGAATGTTACTTCTGGGATAATAAGTAATCTATGTATGTGTAGTACATACATAGATTTACGTGTACTTGCTATTGTAAATATTTGTTCATAGTAATATCAATTAAATTACATTTGTGAAATATCTTGGTTTGAGATTGGACACCGAGACACCAATCAAATGATTTATTAGGAATCTATTTATAGACATAATACTTTGACATAAAATTTAATATCAATGTCCCGTATCGCGAGCCAACGCGAAAATCGGTGGAATAAACCATATTCACAGACACTTCTCTACCTCAGAAAAATCCTACCTACTTATTAATAGGTAAATACTCCCGCGCCCCGCACGCCCCACGCAACGCTGCGCGGCATGCGCCCTTCTACGTGAGCTTCGAAGCCCTATTTAACTATATTGGGGGATGATTTTGGAAAAACTGATACATATGTCTTATAATTTTAATTGAAGAGTGTGAACATCAATTTTGGAGTCAATCGACCCAGTAAATATTAAGTTTCACAGAAAATTCAACACCCCATTTTACCCTCTTAGGGGTAGAATTTCAAAAAACCCTTTCTTAGTGGATACCTACTCTTCACAAAGAATACACCGTCCAAAATTCATTTCTCTCGGACCAGCGGTTTGGGCTGTGCATTGATATATCAGTCAGCCAGACAGGACATTAAATTTTAAATTGGGGAATGATTTTGGAAAAACTGTGATACACGTATCTCATAAATTTAACTAAAGAGTATGTACACAAATTTTCAAGTCAATCGCCTCCGAGAATAAAAAGTTTCACAGGAAATTCAACACCCCATTTCACCCTCTTGGGGGTGGAATTTCGAAAAACCCTTCCTTAGTGGATACCTACTCTTCACAAACAATTCACCGTTCAAATTTTATGTCTCTGGGACCAGTGGTTTGGGCTGGGGGTTGATATATCAATCAACCAGACAGGACATTGAATTTTAAATTGGGGGATGATTTTTAGAAAACTGTGATACATGTGTCTCATGATTTTAACTGAAGAGCATGAATACAAATTTTCAAGTCAATCAGCTCCGTGGATAAAAAGTTTCACATAAAATTCAACACCCCATTTCACCCTCTTAGGGGTAGAATTTTGAAAAACTCTTTCTTAGTGGATATCTACTCTTCACAAACAATTCACCGTCCAAATTTCATGTCTCTAGGATCAGTGGTTTGGGCTGGAGGTTGATATATCAGTCAGCCAATCAGGACGTTTAATTTAAAATTGGGGATGATTTTGGAAAAACTGTGATACACGTATCTCATAATTTTAACTGAAGAGTAAATACACAAATTTTCAAGTCAATCGACTCAGGGAATAAAAAGTTTCACAGAAAATTAAACACCCCATTTCACCCTCTTAGGGATGAAATTTCAAAAAACCCTTTCTTAGTGGATACTTACTCTTCACAAAGAGTACACTGTCCAAATTTCATGTCTCTAGGACCAGTGGTTTGGGCTGTGCGTTGATATATCAGTCAGCCAGTCAGGACATTGAATTTTAAATTGGGGGATGATTTTGGAAAAACTGTGATACACGTATCTCATCATTTTAACTGAAGTATATGTAGACACAATTTCAAGTCAATCGACTCAGAGAATAAAAAGTTTCATAGAAAATTCAACACCCCATTTCACTCTCTTAGGGGTGGAATTTCGAAACACCCTTTCTTAGTGGATACCTACTCTTTACAAAGAGTACACTGTCCACATTTCATGTCTCTAGGACCAGTGGTTTGGGCTGTGCGTTGATATATAAGTCAGTCAGTCAGTCAGGACTTTGAATTTTATATGTATAGATATGTATCAGTTTTTCCAAAATCATCCCCCAATATAGTTAAATAGGGCTTCGAAGCTCACGTAGAAGGGCGCATGCCGCGCAGCGTTGCGTGGGGCGTGCGGGGCGCGGGAGTATTTACCTATTACTAAGTAGGTAGGATTTTTCTGAGGTAGAGAAGTGTCTGTGAATATGGTTTATTCCACCGATTTTCGCGTTGGCTCGCGATACGGGACATTGATATTAAATATTATGTCAAAGTATTATGTCTATAAATAGATTCCTAATAAATCATTTGATTGGTGTCCCGGTGTCCAATCTCAAACCAAGATATTTCACATATGTAATTTAATTGATATTACTATGAACAAATATTTACAATAGCAAGTACACGTAAATCTATGTATGTACTACACATACATAGATTACTTATTATCCCAGAAGTAACATTCCGTGGGCAATTCCCGGACTCCACGCGGGCGAAGCTGCGGGCAGAAGCTAGTTATTTATAATGCAGTAGCAAAACTTAATTAATTACTCAATTTTATATTAACAAAAACAACTTCTTGAAAATAAACATTTGAATTCTATCTTTACTTTTTAAATACTATTTATTACTTTTTTATATTGCCTAGTTTGCAACAGTCTTCCATCATCAGCATCTTCGCACTTAAATTTAAGATTACTGGCTCATACTAAAAACCAACAATTACGTAAAACCATACATTTAGTTATGTATAGTGTGATTAATAAATTTATCAAATACTACGTAATAAGTTGTTTGAATATGCTACATGCTCATGCTTCATCTATGCGAATATTGCAACCCTGTACGCTTTCAAACTTACTTTATGGCTGCGAGAGTTTTGGCGCCTAGATTCAAATGGAAAAAAAAGGCGGGAAAACGTATAGGAGGAAAGGCGCGCTTTTTTGATTCTAAAATATTAATTTGTAAATTTTTCGTAATATTATCTTTGTAAATCTTTCATAATATCTTTGTAAATACTCATATTAATAGTTAGTTTTTAGTTAAACAAAAAGAGCTGGTTGTATTTCTCAATCACTGTGAAGAAAACAAGCCATTTAGTGATAGGGATCGCATGGCCCTCTCAAAAGGTATTCGAGAGCATGGCGTTTCAGGCGTCATGCATTTACGTTCTATAAATAAATACAAGGTTGGCATCACATTTGATTTGCCTAACAATGCAAATATGTTTCTCAAAAATAAAAAAAATTTAGATCAGTTGACATTACAAGCATCCATCCCTGCCGCAGACACAGAGGTAACTGGGGTCCTCACTTCAGTCCCTGTAGACATGTCCAACAAGGAAATATTCTCATTAATCGGCAGCTCCAAAAATGTTGTTCAGGTCAGGCGCTTCATGCGCAGGGTAAAGGGTTTCGGCGGTGTCGAATTTGTATCAACACAGGCAGTTGCTGTTACCTTCGCCTCCACCATTCTTCCTGCTTATTATATATCTAGACTCATGGCGCCACGAGGTAAGCAAATATATCCCACCGGTAAAACAATGCCTTAAGTGTCTTCGGTATGGACATATCGCTAAAGGACATGTCCGGAAATGGTTTTTTATTATTTAATAATTCTAACCAGGGTAAGTTAAATATATTTGGAAAGACATCTCAAAACCTAGTGCTTCTAACTATATCATACATTTTTAAAGCCCTCCAATTTTTTTTTGAAAAATCGTTTTTTATTTTAGTGATAATTTATTTCTAAAACGAACAAACCTTTCTAATTTTCTAGGTTAATAAAGTGAACACACCCAAAAAAAAGTTAACTTGTCAAAATTGACACAGGGGAACTGTCATTACTGTCAGTGTCAATCAATATTTGATATTGATTTAGTATGTCATCAATGTAAATAAAACAATCGATAATACATTATTTTTAGTCAAAAATGTGTTGCATTATCCATCAAGATCTGAGACCACACTGTATAATTATGGTGACTTCACTGAAGGTTCACGTGTAAATTACAATATTTAACTAAGACCCTGGTTAACAAGAAGTGCATGTTTCAGCATGTTACACAAGAGCTTATAATCAGCAGAAGATAATGAATAACAATGTTATCTACTGATTGAAACCATTGTTCAAATACCTAGGAGAATTCCTTTTATTTGACTGGAAATCGAGATCGGTGTGGATGAAAAGCCCTTCGAAAATTATTATTATGCTATTTAAAAATTGTTTTGTTCTACATTTTTTGTGTAGTAAGCAACGACTTATTGTCGGGCCTACGCTGTCCCCCCATACTTAAGTACAAATGCTGTATCCATAATACTGTAACACCAAATGATTTGAAAAGAGTTTAGGCGATTTTCACACTGCCCCGCATCATGCTGCATATTGTGTGTCGACGCACCTACGCGCGTTCCTGCGGGAGTGCAGATCTGCATCATCGTGCGGGTTTTTTGCGCACTCACGCGCGTAGGTGCGTTTTGTAGATTCACGCACGGCGGCTCTCATTTATTCGCCGTTCTCTGTGGTGGTCGGTACTGAGCATCATGATAGTTTTGATAAAAATGGTTAATAGTGTGGAACTCATTCAGGACGCTGCCATTATACTAACTGTTTGGTTTTTGTACGGTCAAATTAAAAGAAATCGTGCCTATAGAAGATACTGGGTACAACCTTATTTACAAACAAGATCTTTAAATGGGTCATTTGTTCAAAATTATTGGGACCTTAGAAAATATGAAGAGAAATTCTTCAACTACACGCGTATGTCAACAACATCTTTTGATTATTTGCTCAGCAAAATTCGAACAGGTATTAGTGGAAGAGATACAAATTTTCGTCTTTGTATTACGCCAGAAGAGAAGCTTTGGGTAACATTGAGATAAGTAAATAATTTCAATTTTCTAAATACATATTAAGTTAACTATGTATATCGATATTATTATAGTTAAACCCAGGCTATTATATACGAATAAAACTAGTGATTTTGATTTATTGTGCGTTTATTTATCAAAATTTGTACTGCAGTCACTGTTATGGAATATTAATTAGTACTTATCTAATACACATCAGTCTACTATTATAATCACAGCTTTCATTCTTGGAAGTGTTTAGATACTTACTTGCTAATCACAATTAGATAGAACCACTAAATAGATATTCTACTAATTTTTTATGACTCTACTAATCACAGCTTTAATTTCTAAAATCACAAATAACTACTTACTTGATAATCACAATTAGATAGTACCACTAAATAGATATTCTACTAATTTTTAATGACTCTACTAATCACAGCTTTAATTTCTAAAATCACAAATAACTACCTTCTTGCTAATCACAATTATGAACCCACGAGATAGCCATTCGACTTATTTTTAATGTATCTACTCTACTAATTACAGCTTTCATTCATGAAATCACGAATACAGTTCACAAAAAAAGTTCTTAGCCTTTAAGTAAGCCAGTAATCGCAGTTACTATAATAATTAAGATCCCAGTAATATTTATTTTGTTAACTTTTTGTACCTTATATCTTAAGGTATTAGGTAGTTTTAATTTTCGAACAATGGTAAAAGTTCAGATTCCTCGGAATTTTGAGTATTTACGGACATGGGAGATATTTGATCTTCCATTGCCAATGTGGAGTTTTCCACAAGTGATTGCTGATTATTGGAAAAGTTTCTTTCAATATATTCTTCAGCTGGTAGATTAAAACTGGATGAGGAGGGCTGATTACTTGGACGCCTATTTTCCGTACATTCTCTGTGAGGTTTAGTGTAGTAACCACCATATTGATTTGAATAAGTGCCGTATTCATAATAATCGGCGCCTTGTACTTGTTGGAAATTGCCTTCCTCATTTTGTGCTTCCAAGATACATTTTATTATATTTATCTTTATCCTTGGCTTTAATCTTTGAGGCACCCTTTTAAAATCGTCAACCAATGACAACATAAATTGTCGATCAGAATCTTCTTCATCAGTCTTTCGTTGCAACGTAGATTTTAAAACGTTCAAAAGTTCACTACCAATTTTATCTGTTGGGTCACTGTTTTTGGTTTTCTTTGGTTTCGGTGGAATTATGTTACTACCATGTTGCTCTTCAACTGGGTCATTGTTTTCTTGATTTGCCATACTGTTGTGCGTTTTATTCATTGATACTACTGGTAAGAGAAACAAGAGTTGATTATAATATTTGTATTTTTTATGCGTAGCAGCTGATCCGCTTTTGGTAGTAGCTAGTTCCCGCCGTTGTTTAACAAAACCATCACGAAGCGTTCTCCACCTTTTTTGAAGTAATGTTCCTAAAACAAAATAAAAAAAACTCTTATATTTCAGATACTTAGCAAGCGGTTGCTCGTTTACTGAGCTTCATTTCAGCCACAGAATAGGATTATCAACCATCAGAAAAATCGTGGAAGAAGTTTGCACAGCCATTTGGGACTTCATGAGAGCAGAATGTTTTCCTGAGCTCACGACTGAAGCGTGGTTAAGCATAGCTGAAGGTTTCCAACAACGGGCAAATTTTCCTCATGTGATTGGAGCTATTGATAGAAAACATGTCAGAGTTTACAAACCATCCTTAACAGGATCATTGTATTACAATTACAAACATTTTTTTTCAATATTGTTATTAGCCATTTGTGATTCTAATTATAAATTCACTAGCTTCTGCCCGCGGCTTCGCCCGCGTGGAGTCCGGGAATTGCCCACGGAATGTTACTTCTGGGATAATAAGAAATCTATGTATGTGTAGTACACACATAGATTTACGTGTACTTGCTATTGTAAATATTTGTTCATAGTAATATCAATTAAATTACATATGTGAAATATCTTGGTTTGAGATTGGACACCGGGACACCAATCAAATGATTTATTAGGAATCTATTTATAGACATAATACTTTGACATAATATTTAATATCAATGTCCCGTATCGCGAGCCAACGCGAAAATCGGTGGAATAAACCATATTCACAGACACTTCTCTACCTCAGAAAAATCCTACCTACTTAGTAATAGGTAAATACTCCCGCGCCCCGCACGCCCCACGCAACGCTGCGCGGCATGCGCCCTTCTACGTGAGCTTCAAAGCCCTATTTAACTATATTGGGGGATGATTTTGGAAAAACTGATACATATCTATACATATAAAATTCAAAGTCCTGACTGACTGACTGACTTATATATCAACGCACAGCCCAAACCACTGGTCCTAGAGACATGAAATGTGGACAATGTACTCTTTGTAAAGAGTAGGTATCCACTAAGAAAGGGTGTTTCGAAATTCCACCCCTAAGAGAGTGAAATGGGGTGTTGAATTTTCTATGAAACTTTTTATTCTCTGAGTCGATTGACTTGAAATTGTGTCTACATATACTTCAGTTAAAATGATGAGATACGTGTATCACAGTTTTTCCAAAATCATCCCCCAATTTAAAATTCAATGTCCTGACTGGCTGACTGATATATCAACGCACAGCCCAAACCACTGGTCCTAGAGACATGAAATTTGGACAGTGTACTCTTTGTGAAGAGTAAGTATCCACTAAGAAAGGGTTTTTTGAAATTTCATCCCTAAGAGGGTGAAATGGGGTGTTTAATTTTCTGTGAAACTTTTTATTCCCTGAGTCGATTGACTTGAAAATTTGTGTATTTACTCTTCAGTTAAAATTATGAGATACGTGTATCACAGTTTTTCCAAAATCATCCCCAATTTTAAATTAAACGTCCTGATTGGCTGACTGATATATCAACCTCCAGCCCAAACCACTGATCCTAGAGACATGAAATTTGGACGGTGAATTGTTTGTGAAGAGTAGATATCCACTAAGAAAGAGTTTTTCAAAATTCTACCCCTAAGAGGGTGAAATGGGGTGTTGAATTTTATGTGAAACTTTTTATCCACGGAGCTGATTGACTTGAAAATTTGTATTCATGCTCTTCAGTTAAAATCATGAGATACATGTATCACAGTTTTCTAAAAATCATCCCCCAATTTAAAATTCAATGTCCTGTCTGGTTGATTGATATATCAACCCCCAGCCCAAACCACTGGTCCCAGAGACATAAAATTTGAACGGTGAATTGTTTGTGAAGAGTAGGTATCCACTAAGGAAGGGTTTTTCGAAATTCCACCCCCAAGAGGGTGAAATGGGGTGTTGAATTTCCTGTGAAACTTTTTATTCTCGGAGGCGATTGACTTGAAAATGTGTGTACATACTCTTTAGTTAAATTTATGAGATACGTGTATCACAGTTTTTCCAAAATCATTCCCCAATTTAAAATTTAATGTCCTGTCTGGCTGACTGATATATCAATGCACAGCCCAAACCGCTGGTCCGAGAGAAATGAATTTTGGACGGTGTATTCTTTGTGAAGAGTAGGTATCCACTAAGAAAGGGTTT
Source organism: Noctua comes (assembly GCA_963082995.1). Taxonomy (NCBI): domain Eukaryota; kingdom Metazoa; phylum Arthropoda; class Insecta; order Lepidoptera; family Noctuidae; genus Noctua; species Noctua comes. The sequence continues at coordinate 2,090,480 of OY720293.1, forward strand.
TTTGAAATTCTACCCCTAAGAGGGTAAAATGGGGTGTTGAATTTTCTGTGAAACTTAATATTTACTGGGTCGATTGACTCCAAAATTGATGTTCACACTCTTCAATTAAAATTATAAGACATATGTATCAGTTTTTCCAAAATCATCCCCCAATATAGTTAAATAGGGCTTCGAAGCTCACGTAGAAGGGCGCATGCCGCGCAGCGTTGCGTGGGGCGTGCGGGGCGCGGGAGTATTTACCTATTACTAAGTAGGTAGGATTTTTCTGAGGTAGAGAAGTGTCTGTGAATATGGTTTATTCCACCGATTTTCGCGTTGGCTCGCGATACGGGACATTGATATTAAATATTATGTCAAAGTATTATGTCTATAAATAGATTCCTAATAAATCATTTGATTGGTGTCTCGGTGTCCAATCTCAAACCAAGATATTTCACATATGTAATTTAATTGATATTACTATGAACAAATATTTACAATAGCAAGTACACGTAAATCTATGTATGTACTACACATACATAGATTACTTATTATCCCAGAAGTAAGATTCCGTGGGCAATTCCCGGACTCCACGCGGGCGAAGCCGCGGGCAGAAGCTAGTGTCTTATAATTTTAATTGAAGAGTGTGAACATCAATTTTCGAGTCAATCGACCCAGTAAATATTAAGTTTCACAGAAAATTCAACACCCCATTTTACCCTCTTAGGGGTAGAATTTCAAAAAACCCTTTCTTAGTGGATACCTACTCTTCACAAAGAATACACCGTCCAAAATTCATTTCTCTCGGACCAGCGGTTTGGGCTGTGCATTGATATATCAGTCAGCCAGACAGGACATTAAATTTTAAATTGGGGAATGATTTTGGAAAAACTGTGATACACGTATCTCATAAATTTAACTAAAGAGTATGTACACAAATTTTCAAGTCAATCGCCTCCGAGAATAAAAAGTTTCACAGGAAATTCAACACCCCATTTCACCCTCTTGGGGGTGGAATTTCGAAAAACCCTTCCTTAGTGGATACCTACTCTTCACAAACAATTCACCGTTCAAATTTTATGTCTCTGGGACCAGTGGTTTGGGCTGGGGGTTGATATATCAATCAACCAGACAGGACATTGAATTTTAAATTGGGGGATGATTTTTAGAAAACTGTGATACATGTGTCTCATGATTTTAACTGAAGAGCATGAATACAAATTTTCAAGTCAATCAGCTCCGTGGATAAAAAGTTTCACATAAAATTCAACACCCCATTTCACCCTCTTAGGGGTAGAATTTTGAAAAACTCTTTCTTAGTAGATATCTACTCTTCACAAACAATTCACCGTCCAAAGGAGATTGACACGGAGCAGGTCCCTTTTGTGGTATCGTGTGCCTGATTGGAATAATGACCTAAAAATATTATTAATTTTTTTGTGTACAGGGTATTTTTTATACAATTTCTTTCATCCTGGGATTAAAGTTAAAGTTAATTAATAGTTAAACTTTACGTCGACATCCGTTTGATTCAATGTAGTCTGTGGTTTGATTGGTGTATAAAAAAAGTTGCCAGGTATCAAAGAATTAAATAACTAATGATATATTTTTTAATCAATTGAGTAATCGATTAAATAAAACGATAATTAAACAATACAAAAACATTTAAATAAAAAATTAAGTATATATAACCTATGGGCAGTTTACATCTCATCATTTAGATTTAGATCTCAACATTTGACAACTTCAACGCTACTGTGTTAGCATTTTGTTTTAAAACGATGAGGTAGAATGATGTTATCCCTGTCCTTTTATACGTATGATTGTACCATAATATAACTGAAATTAACAACGATAGGTGTACGCCAAATATGAGTTTATGTAAAGTATTCTTGATGACGAAAACTATTGGATAAACTACTCATAGTCGATGCGAGTAAAACCGATGGAACGATGACAATCATAGGTTGCATCAATCCTTACATTGATTAATAATAAATGTTCACAAAAGCATTAGACACAAAGATAACAGCCATATTTATTTAGAAAACCCCCTTATTAACAAAGTAGTTTTTATCGATTGATCTATAACGATTTAGTTATAGATTATAAAAAATTGATCTGGCAACATTTACTTGCTCATGTCACAGACTTTATTCTGTGGTTCGTTACGTGCGTGATTGCTTTGTTTAGATACGTTGAGTTTTGAATTCCGTAATCTTTTACTTAGTTATTATTTACGATACGTGCTTTTTCTGCTACTACCGAGTTGAGCTAATAAGTTCCTCGAGTGCATTACGTTTTGTGAGATATTTGACTCTTGTTAGTGCTGTTCTTTGTGAGATATTTGACTCTTAGTGCTATCCTTGGTGAGATATTGGACTCCCGAACCGTTATTGTCAGAGCCATGTCTACCCCAGTTAGAAGCCGGACACAGCGTCAGCGTTCCCGACGCTGTATTAACTGTTCGATTTTATTATCACCTAATTTACGCCGGTATACAGTTGAGGAGTTGAACGAGCAAATGACAGTTCTTTTACGAACCTGGACAATGCCTACACCTGTAAGTCTTGTTATTTATCGTGTGCTTAAAAAAATGTTGTGGACTTTACAATGTAATAAAAGAAATAATGAACTGCATTGTGCAAATTCTAAATGACATGATTAGAGTAAACAAAACACTTGAAAGTTTTTTTAGGTAAATACAATTTTTGCATGTCTTTTTCAGTCAAAACGTAATTTAAAAAAACACTGATATGTCAAATTAACACAACATGCACTAAGATATTTTTTAAATAATAATTATTTCATCAAAGTGTTGAAAGTAAGATTAAGTAAATTGACCATACAACTGCCTGCCTGCAATACTTAAACATTAAATGTCAATGAAACAGTTATAAATATAGAAGAGTAACGATTTTATAATCTTTTTCAGGTAGCGTTGGATGATATCCTGTGTATAGAATGTTATTTGTTGTTGCAAGAACGTATCTTATCAAATATAACTGGGTCCCACGAGGATATGTCACCTGCATTTGGCCACTTGAACATTTGTTATGGATGTGGTATCTCTATTGCAAGTCGGAGAACCCATAGAGTTGAGTTAGACTGCCCACAACGGAGCATGATTTTAAGATGGACACTAGCACACCTGGTCAGTATTTTTTGTAATAACAACATAACATCACGCTTATAATCCCTGAAGGGTTAGGCAGAAGTCTACTTAATAGTACACCCACATTTTTCCAGTTATGTTGAAGTCCCATGTAATAGGGGGCGAGCCTATTGCCATCAACCGGGCCCAAATCCAGACTCCGTGGCTACTGAAAAATTCCTAATGGAAAACTCCAGTAACACTGCCCAACCTGCGAATCAAACCCGGGACCTCATGCTCAGCAGTCGCACTTGCAACCACTAGACCAAGGACCACTTCACATTCATCACATACAAAGTCTCGGGTGTATATTCTGATATTCACTAATACCAACTGTATTTCATTTTAGGCTTCACATTTAGAAAGAGTGTGCATTCCTTGCTGGTTAGCAGCAAATCGGGAAACACGACGATTGGAGGTTCAAGATACAAACAGACCTGACAGTTTCATGGATGCAGCTTCACCTTCTTTAGAAGATACTGGGATGCCTGAACCACCTCCAATGCCAGCTCAAACACACCAATCACAACAAGTACCACAACATCAATCTAAAATTAATTCACAAGAGTATAAACGAGTTGCCGCAGCTCCTCGTCACTGCATGTTTGTAGGATGTGAAAATATTGACCGTCTTTTAGTGCCTATGACTATCAAGGAATTGTTGTTATTGCAGTACAATATATATATACCCTTAAATGCTAGAATCTGCCATCACCACTTAAATAGTAATCAGTGGGATGAACTGTATGCCACTTTAAATGACTTTACTGGCTTTCAAGTCGATGATATATTTTCCATGCTGGAAAGAGCTTCCCAAAGGACTTTAGATTTTAATGATATTGCAGCCATGGATTCACATTTACTCCATTATTGGCTGGGACTTACAGAAGTGCAATTTAATGAACTATTAAATAGCATTCCATCTTTAAATAATAAAGTTACAAAACCTAGCCTTGCATTGAGCATATTTCTCGTAAAGCTTAGGACAGGGGACAGCAACCAAAGACTGGCAACTCTTTTTCAATTGCCACGATCTACATTAGAGAAAAAAATGAAGATTGTTAGAGAATGTTTAACAGAACATTTTGTACCAATGCATTTGGGAGTTAACCATACAAGTATACAAAATGTGGCCTCACGTAACAGGACTATTCCTGAAGGTCTATTTGGAGATAGTAGCATGGCTTCAGATACTAAACCTGCCATTGTCATATGTGATGGTACATATGTTTATGTACAGAGTAGTAGTAACTACAAATACCAGAAACAGACATATAGTCTCCATAAATATGCCAATTTGGTTAAACCGTTTTTAATCACATGTTGTGATGGATATATTTTAGATTGCATTGGACCTTATGAAGCAACAAAAAATGACTCAACAATCATGAGTGATCTATTTAGTAATGAAAGTGGTCCAATGCGCTCATTTTTTAGACAGGGGGACGTATTTATATTGGATAGGGGGTTTAGGGATGTGATCCCTGAATTGGAAAGCTATCATTATAAAACATACATGCCAGAGTCATTATTGGAAAATGAACATCAATTGACAACTGACCAAGCGAATAGATCCAGATGTGTGACTATGTGTAGATGGGTAGTCGAAGTAGTAAATGGTCAGGTTAAAAGAGACTACAAACTCTTTCGACAAGAATATTTTAACAGAGCATCAACACACCTTATGGATGATTTTAAAATTGCTTGTGCTCTTTTGAATAAATTCCACCCAAAAATTGAAGACAGACCTGCTGCTGTGGAGTACTTACATATTGCGCAGGCTAGATTAAATACCAGGAATTATTTAGGGGAATTTATTCAAAGGGAAAACATCAATAGAAGACGTACGGTTTTCCAAAACATAGACAGCAGTGCTCCTCATTTAGACCATTTTCCTAGATTAACTTTGGATGATTTAAGAAGATTTGCATTGGGATCCTACCAATTAAAACAGGCGAGATCCTATTATGGGGAGCACATAAGAACTAATGGTACTTATAATATTGAAGTAAGCAGTGATATTTTGGAAGAGGATTTGCCCTTAATATTGGGTCAAAATAATTATTTAATTAGGGCTAGAATTAAGTCCCGCCATGTGAGCAATAAAACTTATTACTCTTATTTATTGATAAGTAAAGATGAAAATCGGGCCAATACTTTAGATAGTATCATAGCATATTATTGTAGCTGTCTAGTGGGTAACCGTACAGTAGGGTGTTGTGCTCATACTATGACAGTATTGTGGTATCTGAGCTGGGGCCGCTTCAATGATGTAAGTGCTCCAGCTCAATTCTTGGATGGTATATTTTATGAAGAATAAATGGTTTATTCAAGTTTTGATTTGTTTTATTTCCTTTGGTACTTAGACATGAACTACCTATCAATAACGTTACTTATTAAAGTCTAGTGGTGAAGCTGTTAACTAATTATACATTTTTTAATATTTAAATGTTAATTGCACACTATCTATGAGTAGGTACCTATCTTCTTTTTATTATGCTGCTATTATATTTATATGTGCATAAAGTAATAGAGTCGTAATCCCATCCCCATAGTGATGTATAGTAGATAGGTAGAAGTAGGTACTTAACCTAAATAGAATAAGGAGAAAATGTCAATGTCAATTTGTAATTATAACCTAGATTTTTACAACAGAAAAACAATGATATCTCTTGAACCAGAGTGAATAATTTAAAAATGGTTTCTGATTATAAAAATACAATGTTTTTACTATTATTTAAAATAAAAATCTTCAGGGCACAACGATTTACCACTGGGACCCAATTCTCCTTACAAATCGGGCAATCTCCTTTCATGTCTCTAAGATCAGTGGTTTGGGCTGGAGGTTAATATATCAGTCAGCCAATCAGGACGTTTAATTTAAAATTGGGGATGATTTTGGAAAAACTGTGATACACGTATCTCATAATTTTAACTGAAGAGTAAATACACAAATTTTCAAGTCAATCGACTCAGGGAATAAAAAGTTTCACAGAAAATTAAACACCCCATTTCACCCTCTTAGGGATGAAATTTCAAAAAACCCTTTCTTAATGGACACTTACTCTTCACATAGAGTACACTGTCCAAATTTCATGTCTCTAGGACCAGTGGTTTGGGCTGTGCGTTGATATATCAGTCAGCCAGTCAGGACATTGAATTTTAAATTGGGGGATGATTTTGGAAAAACTGTGATACACGTATCTCATCATTTTAACTGAAGTATATGTAGACACAATTTCAAGTCAATCGACTCGGAGAATAAAAAGTTTCATAGAAAATTCAACACCCCATTTCACCCTCTTAGGGGTGGAATTTCGAAAAACCCTTTCTTAGTGGATACCTACTCTTTACAAAGAGTACACTGTCCACATTTCATGTCTCTAGGACCAGTGGTTTGGGCTGTGCGTTGATATATAAGTCAGTCAGTCAGTCAGTCAGTCAGTCAGGACTTTGAATTTTATATGTATAGATTTTCATCGATGTTGGTGCGTATGGTAAATGTAGCGATAGTACTGTTTTTCAGAATTCAATATTTTACAAAAAACTTAGGGAATTTAATCTTAATATACCAAAAGAATCGAATATTCCGGGAGTTCCCAATGATCTGCCATATTTTTTCATAGGCGATGAAGCTTTTAGCATTTCTGAACACATATTAAGGCCATATCCGGGGACCAACTTGAATTTTACTAAAAGAATATTTAACTATCGTTTGAACCGAGCGCGCAGGTATATAGAATGTGCATTTGGAATTTTAACTCACAAATGGCGAATATTTCAACGACCATTAGATGCGTAAATTTAGCAATAAAAATTATCAAAGCGTGCTGTTTGCTTCACAATTTCGTAAGAGAAAGGCATGGTGTTAATTTCAACGAAATAGTATTCAGTGGTGATACAGAGGGTATGTGCGAAATTCCGAGGGCTAGAGTTCTATCAGGTACACGCGGAAGTGACGCAAGGAATAATTTAGCTGATTTTTTTTGTTAATATTGACCCTTTGCCGTGGCAAAACAAATATGCTTAAACTAGCTGCAGCGTTCGTAATTGTAATTTACCTATCATTAACTTGTAGTAAATAAAAAAATTAAAACAACTTACCGTTCTTTTTTTTTTCTTCAACCGATGCATTATTATCAGTAAACATATTTATTACTTCCTCCCATTGTTTCACCTTCTGCGCTCTGTCACTGTATTCATCACATTTCATATTCCAGATAGCTGAGTGGTTTTCGATTTCGAATATAAATCGATCGATATCGAGATCCATTTTCAAACACACACGTCACGCCCATTCAAAATCACGCTCGGCACTGCGGGAATCGGTGTGCCATACCTTGCGTCTCGCCCCGCACCTACGCGCGGGGGTGCATGTTTCTCCGCGTGTATGCATTTTCTGTGTGTTAGACTGTGCGTGTTTTCCATACAAACGGAGACGGAGATACTTACAAGCAACGGAAGAACACGCATCCACGCGCTACGCTGCATCATGCGGGGCAGTGTGAGAATCGCCTAACCATGGAGTTTCTTGCCGGTTCTTCTCCATAGGAAACGACCAACCCGAACCATGCACCTTTTTGTCAACGTTTTCCCATCGAGGCCTATGTGAAATAAAATATTTTGATTTTGATTAATACTAATCTATAATTGAACGCAAATGTACTAATTGTTATGAATAAAACTCAAGTTTTATAATAGTATTGTAGGGTTGCTGGTTGTGAAATTAAAGCCCCGGTGTTCTTGATGATTATTTATTTATTGGCAACTTCATTGTTACATCAATTTATTATAAACAAATCAAGTTAGTCGCAACCCTAAGTGGAGGGATGAAAGGGACTGTGTGGCTATCGCCCTTCAGACCTCCCTTAGCTGGCTAATTCCAGAAGACTGCTAGGCTATCGAACTGGAGTTAGTCATACTTAGGCTCAGAATTGGCTGCGTGGCTACCCAACTCTGATCCTCTGGCTAGTAGAATGATGATTTGTTTTCGAAGACAGCTCTGCTTATAAAAGTCGATGGTTTGTATGTGTGCTCAATCTTCACACATAGTCGTTTCTAGTTGTGGTGCAGATAACAAGAAAAAAAAAAAATTATATACTAAATGGCGCTTTATGTTCGTTACAGTATTTATTTATTGATATTCTTCATTTTCAATGTCTTCTCTTATTAAAATATTGTCGAGAAACTGAGCAGGTGGAGATATATTATTTTGATGCCGAGCCCATCCAAGATACCAGACAATTGTCATCACATGAGCACAGCTTCCAACAGTCCTTTTCCCAATGATTCACTTGTCTCTTGGGACGCTCTTGGTGGTTCCATCACTTGTTGAATATTGCTATGGGCCCTTTGCCAACAGGCATTACATGCTCGACCATTCGCTGGAATCTGAAATTAAGTTTTCAATTAATGTGTGTTCCAGTAAACAGAAATACAAATCAAGTGTAAATATTTAGTATACATATTTACCTGTCGAGGGTTGATGATGCTAGCTACATAAGCCCACTCAGGATGACCATCCATTAAGGGACGAGAACGTCTGCCTGTTCTTCTTGAAATTGATATGCCACACCAAACACAAACTGATTGATGACCTAGCTGTCGATCACCAACATTGTGCTCAATTCTGTTGTTCAGTTCTGTGAGTATAAGGTTCATGTATTCCTGGCAAATGTGATCTCCATCTATTACCTATAAACTAATATGTTAAGAACACAGTTTAAGCAAAGCAAAGTAAGTTTAATCTTTTTCAACATAAACCCTAATAAAGTAGGTAAGTTGATACATTACCTCCAGAGTAGTCCATTCTTCTAGTATTGAGACTATCTCAGGGCTCATGCTTAAAGCATTATATTCATACTACTGATTAGCATGTATAGCTATGTTGCAATTCATGCAGAGAGCCATTATACTGTAACAATAAATAAAAACAGAAATTGAAGTTAATGATTGAAAACTGTAAGAGCACATAATAGAGGAAAACGAGCAAATAAATCCCTTATGGAGCTAAATAGGAATAAAGATCAATACTTACATTCGGGGTAATCCGAAAGCCGAAGTCCTAATCACGTGCAATTTCAAATAACCGGTATGAAAAAGCAAAGTCGTCGAGAGTTATAGGTTCATAAATAATCACGTGCAAAGCAGAAGAATCCGTTGTGAAAAGGCCAAGTCAGTAAAATCGGAAAAATCAGCAAAGCACAAAGATTACAATAACACACGAGAGAACGAACGATACTGTGACAGATCAGACGAATCAGAATCACGCGTTGAGCCGATAGGGGTGCGATCTAAAATCAATTAATTGAAGAATCGATTTTTCGGGTCAAAAAAAACAATTTATCCTAGAAACTAGAGAACTTCTATGCTATATTATCTATTTTAAAATACATTTAGAAAATAAATGTCTTCTTTTATACCTGATATTTTGATATGGTAATAAAATAATTGCATTATAATACTATATTTTCGAACTCCTGAATCACATGAATTTCAAATCGAGTTAATTAACCTTAGTTGGCACATCTCTAACGCCAGTGTCATATGAATAATCATCTGTCAAAAATGACATTGTCATAGAGTGGCGGAGTTTTTTAAGTCTTGCCAACAACTAATAAAATAGTAATAACATCAATTATTATTTTATGATTTTTCGCTTAAATGGAGGGGTTTAAAAATATTATTTCAGTAGTTCTAAGTTCCATATTTTTGTCATATTTATTTGAGTGGACTTTGATGCTGGTTAGATTTTTCTCGGAATAAAAAACCAACGTCCGTACAAAAAGCGGACATCTCCTTTTGTCGCAATACCGAGGTTTGCTCAATATGTACTTCAAATCATAATTTCAAGAATTGTCAGATCGACCCTAAGGATGCTAAGTGTGCAAACTGCAAGGGCGATCATATAGCCATCTCCTCATCATGTCCTTTAAAAAAACAAAAAGTGGAAGAAAACAAAATTAAGTCAAGAAGTGCCACATACTCCGATCTTTTCAATATTTTAATGCTTTTCCAGCTTTAGCAGCCAAAAATATAGATGTACAAATTAATAATTTAATGAAATCAGATTTTATAAATATTTTAGTAGAGACAATTACAAAAATAGTTAGTAATAAAGATGTCCCTATAAACACATCATCAATGAAAGAGGTTTTAAAACAAACTTTAAGTATTAAAATATCTTTCCCTCCATAATGGATATATCAAATTTAAATATAATGCAATGGAATGCACAAAGTCTTAATAGTAACAAACACATATTTACTAATTTCCTCTATAAACATAATATTCACATTGCTATAATTAGTGAAACATGGTTCAAACCTGAACAAAATTTTAAAATAAAAAAATTACAATATTGAAAGGAATGATTGTGGTAACAAACACAATGGAGTCGCCATTATAATTCATAAAAGTATCATTTACACTAAAATTAACACCAATTTTGACAATTCTTTACAAAATATTTGTGTAAAAATTACAGTTAAGAATAAGGAGATCAGTATAGCCAGTTTCTACAGTCCCTTACATTCTACTCCAGCTTTCAATAAAGATAATTTTGATTCATTGGTGAAGTCTATTCCTGGTCTATTTATATTTGCTGGTGACTTTAATGCTCATCACACATCTTGGGGTTGTGGTTCTGACTCTCCACGTGGCCGAAATATCTTAGAGGTCATTGACGCAAATAATCTAATTCTGCTTAATAATGGTCAAGCAACAACAGTTGGCTCTCTAACATGGCGTCCTAATGCACTCGATTTGTCTTTGGTTTCTTCATCATTGGCACTTAATTGTGAATGGCAAATACATGATAGTCCTCTTGGTAGTAGTTATCACATCCCTGCAATTATAAAAGTAGTGATTAATAGTAATAGTCAAAATAATGATTCTTGTGGGAATTGTTCATATACTGAACATTTGCCTACCTACCCAAATTACAAAATGGTAGATTGGCAAATGTATAGTAATAATGTGGATGAATTATTAGTTGATTTTGAAACAGTAAATATATGTCCTCTTGATTCATATCATAATTTTTGCACTATTTTACGTACAGCTGCTGCTAATTCCATTTCAAATTGTAGGGCCAATATATATAGCAACAATCGCTAATGTCCTACAAATAGGACTAGAAGAACTTCCCTTCCTTGGTGGAATCAAAAGTGTACAGAGGCTGTATCAAATTTCAAAATAGCCAGGAGATTGCCCGATTTGTAAGGAGAATTGGGTCCCAGTGGTAAATTGTTGTGCCCTGAAGATTTTTATTTTAAATAATAGTAAAAACATTATATTTTTATAATCAGAAACCATTTTTAAATTATTCACCCTGGTTCAAGAGATATCATTGTTTTTCTGTTGAAAAAATCTAGGTTATAATTAGAAATTGACATTGACATTTTCTCCTTATTCTATTTAGGTTAAGTACCTACTTCTACCTATCTACTATACATCACTATGGGGATGGGATTACGACTCTATTACTTTATGCACATATGAATATAATAGCAACATAATAAAAAGAAGATAGGTACCTACTCATATATGGTGTGCAACTAACATTTAAATATTAAAAAAATGTATAATTAGTTAACAGCTTCACCACTAAACATTAATAAATAACGTTATTGATAGGTAGTTCATGTCTAAGTACCAAAGGAAATAAAACAAATCAAAACTTGAATAAACCATTTATTCTTCATAAAATATAACATCCAAGAATTGAGCTGGAGCACTTACATCATTCAAGCGGCCCCAGCTCAGATACCACAATACTGTCATAGTATGAGCACAACACCCTACTGTACGGTTACCCACTAGACAGTTACAATAATATGCTATGATACTATCTAAAGTATTTGCCCGATTTTCATCTTTACTTATCAATAAATAAGAGTAATAAGTTTTATTGCTCACATGGCGGGACTTAATTCTAGCCCTAATTAAATAATTATTTTGACCCAATATTAAGGGCAAATCCTCTTCCAAAATATCACTGCTTACTTCAATATTATAAGTACCATTAGTTCTTACGTGCTCCCCATAATAGGATCTCGCCTGTTTTAATTGGTAGGATCCCAATGCAAATCTTCTTAAATCATCTAAAGTTAATCTAGGAAAATGGTCTAAATGAGGAGCACTGCTGTCTATGTTTTGGAAAACCGTACGTCTCCTATTGATGTTTTCCCTTTGAATAAATTCCCCTAAATAATTCCTGGTATTTAATCTAGCCTGAGCAATATGTAAGTACTCCACAGCATCAGGTCTGTCTTCAATTTTTGGGTGGAATTTATTCAAAAGAGCACAAGCAATTTTAAAATCATCCATAAGGTGTGTTGATGCTCTGTTAAAATATTCTTGTCGAAAGAGTTTGTAGTCTCTTTTAACCTGACCATTTACTACTTCGACTACCCATCTACACATAGTCACACATCTGGATCTATTCGCTTGGTCAGTTGTCAATTGATGTTCATTTTCCAATAATGACTCTGGCATGTATGTTTTATAATGATAGCTTTCCAATTCAGGGATCACATCCCTAAACCCCCTATCCAATATAAATACGTACCCCTGTCTAAAAAATGAGCGCATTGGACCACTTCCATTACTAAATAGATCACTCTATGATTGTTGAGTCATTTTTTGTTGCTTCATAAGGTCCAATGCAATCTAAAATATATCCATCACAACATGTGATTAAAAACGGTTTAACCAAATTGGCATATTTATGGAGACTATATGTCTGTTTCTGGTATTTGTAGTTACTACTACTCTGTACATAAACATATGTACCATCACATATGACAATGGCAGGTTTAGTATCTGAAGCCATGCTGCTATCTCCAAATAGACCTTCAGGAATAGTCCTGTTACGTGAGGCCACATTTTGTATACTTGTATGGTTAACTCTCAAATGTATTGGTACAAAATGTTCTGTTAAACATTCTCTAACAATCTTCATTTTTTTCTCTAATGTAGATCGTGGCAATTGAAAAAGAGTTGCCAGTCTTTGGTTGCTGTCCCCTGTCCTAAGCTTTACGAGAAATATGCTCAATGCAAGGCTAGGTTTTGTAACTTTATTATTTAAAGATGGAATGCTATTTAATAGTTCATTAAATTGCACTTCTGTAAGTCCCAGCCGATAATGGCGTAAATGTGAATCCATGGGTGCAATATCATTAAAATCTAAAGTCCTTTGGGAAGCTCTTTCCAGCATGGAAAATATATCATCGACTTGAAAGCCAGTAAAGTCATTTAACTTAAATAGTAATCAGTGGGATGAACTGTATGCCACTTGCATACAGTTCATCCCACTGATTACTATTTAAGTGGTGATGGTAGATTCTAGCATTTAAGGGTATATATATATTGTACTGCAATAACAACAATTCCTTGATAGTCATAGGCACTAAAAGATGGTCAATATTTTCACATCCTACAAACATGCAGTGACGAGAAGCTGCGGCAACTTGTTTATATGTTGTGAATTAATTTTAGTTTGATGTTGTGGTACTTGTTGTGATTGGTGTGTTTGAGCTGGCATTGGAGGTGGTTCAGGCATCCCAGTATCTTCTAAAGAAGGTGAAGCTGCATCCATGAAACTGTCAGGTCTGTTTGTATCTTGAACCTCCAATCGTCGTGTTTCCCGAGTTGCTGCTAACCAGCGAGGAATGCACACTCTTTCTAAATGTGAAGCCTAAAATGAAATACAGTTGGTATTAGTGAATATCAGAATATACACCCGAGACTTTGTATGTGATGAATGTGAAGTGGTCCTTGGTCTAGTGGTTGCAAGTGCGACTGCTGAGCATGAGGTCCCGGGTTTGATTCGCAGGTTGGGCAGTGTTACTGGAGTTTTCCATTAGGAATTTTTCAGTAGCAGCCATGGAGTCTGGATTTGGGCCCGGTTGATGGCAATAGGCTCGCCCCCATTACATGGGACTTCAACATAACTGGAAAAATGTGGGTGTACTATTAGGTAGACTTCTGCCTAACCCTTCGGGGATTACAAGCGTGATGTTATGTTGTTATTACAAAAAATACTGACCAGGTGTGCTAGAGTCCATCTTAAAATCATGCTCCGTTGTGGGCAGTCTAACTCAACTCTATGGGTTCTCCGACTTGCAATAGAGATACCACATCCGTAACAAATGTTCAAGTGGCCAAATGCAGGTGACATATCCTCGTGGGACCCAGTTATATTTGATAAGCTACGTTCTTGCAACAACAAATAACATTCTATACACAGGATATCATCCAACGCTACCTGAAAAAGATTATAAAATCATTACTCTTCTATATTTATAACTGTTTCACTGACATTTAATGTTTAAGTATTGCAGGCAGGCAGTTGTATGGTCAATTTACTTAATCTTAATTTCAACACTTTGATGAAATAATTATTAGTTAAAAATATCTTAGTGCATGTTGTGTTAATTTGACATATCGGTGTTTTTTTAAATTACGTTTTGACTGAAAAAGACATGCAGAAATTGTATTTACCTAAATAAAACTTTCAAGTGTTTTGTTTACTCTAATCATGTCATTTAGAATTTGCACAATGCAGTTCATTATTTCTTTTATTACATTGTAAAGTCCACAACATTGGGGTAGGCATTGTCCAGGTTCGTAAAAGAACTGTCATTTGCTCGTTCAACTCCTCAACTGCATACCGGCGTAAATTAGGTGATAATAAAATCGAACAGTTAATACAGCGTCGGGAACGCTGACGCTGTGTCCGGCTTCTAACTGGTAGACATGGCTCTGACAATAACGGTTCGGGAGTCCAATATCTCACCAAGGATAGCACTAAGAGTCAAATATCTCACAAAGAACAGCACTAACAACAGTCAAATATCTCACAAAACGTAATGCACTCGAGGAACTTATTAGCTCAACTCGGTAGTAGCAGACAAAGCACGTATCGTAAATAATAACTAAGTAAAAGATTACGGAATTCAAAACTCAACGTATCTAAACAAAGCAATCACGCACGTAACCAGTGTTGCCAGATGGAATCTGAAGAAAGCAGTAGAAAAATTATTTTTAGCAGTAGATCGAAGGAAAAATCAGTAGATTAAAAAATCATACCCACATGAGGTAAAATGGACTTGAGCTTGAATAATAAATATGACATAATATATTAGAAGTAATTAGAACATATAAATACAGATATCTGTGTAAATATTTACCTACTGTACTTACCTAACTTAATCTGAGTCAATGCTTTTTTCTTGCCATGGCTTATTTTACTTAATTATTTTATTTTTGAATTGTTTTTTTTTTTTTTGTTTTTAGGATGGACGCTTTTTCTTCTCTTTTGATTTTTAATGATTTGCATTTTTTACTGAAGAAGTCTTAAAAATCTGAAAAACGTAAAATATTGTTATTTCTATCTTTTATTTTTCCCTGCTCTATTGGGCTTACTGATATCTAAGGGGCACACAGGCAGTTATAAAATATTGTAGGTACAAGATTATTATTTTTATTTATCTCAACACTTTTTAACACATTGTCATTGCAGTGGCAGTGTTCAAAAATGCTTGTCAAGTATTATATTACTAAAGTACCTACATCATTTTATAACTGCTGATTGCATGTACCATTTCTGAAAAAAAAGTTAAATATTATATTTTATTTGCATGCCACCCAATTGAAACAATAAAAAACACATGCCGAAGCTCTTACTTGCTTACTCAGAATCTGAGTCATACATGCAGCTCGAAAATTTGGGCAAATACTTTTTGCAGTCATGGGAGTAGCATGTTGCCTTTTTAAAGATTCTTTTTGCATGCATTTTGCCACATAAAGTTTTAGGAAGCAGCCTATTCCGCAGTTTAGTTTTATTTATATTGATTTGCGAAAAAACCCTTTCAACTGTAGCACTTGAATGTGGCAAACACATTAAATCCTGCACAAATTTGTTTAGAGTGGGGAATGCTTCAGTGTCATCGCCAAATTTTTTTTTAAATACTGTTTTCCAGAACTCTTCTGGGTCATTTCCTTCATTTTCAATTTCAGTGTTGTGAAGTAGCCTCCAATCATTATCTAATACCTGCAAGTTTTTTTCTTCCACTAGATTTGGAAATCTAGCAGCTATTGGAGCCAGTGACGGATATTTATTGGTCTTGGCGATTTGTGGGTCCAATATTTCAATTGTTTCCAAAATTGGGTCATCAAAAGAAAATCTTTTAAAAATCTGTGTGACTCCCTCAATATAAAAGTCCAATATTTTTAATTTAAATTGGTGCAAATCTTCTGCCCGTAAATTTAACCCCTGTAGGGAAGCCCGCAACGTTTGCACCCAAATAAATATTTTCCAGTTGGAGATAATGCCTTGGATTTTTGTATTCAATGTCTTTTATGTTGGTTGCTTTCAAGTAATTCAATTGCATATAGTTTTCATGAATTGTTCTTACGACTGCTTCATCATTTTTTCTCAAGCTATGTACCTGGATTGTTTCTGACTGCATCAATTTATTAAGTTTATTAAAAACTGGCAACACATACTTCATAAACTGTAAATACAATTTTGTGAATGGATTATTCAATCCTTGCAGGATATCCTGAGGGGCAGTTAATCTTTCAGTGGCAACAGCATCAATAAAATATAGCTTGAGAGCATCATACTGTTCAATAATCCGGGACACTGCTGCTTCTAATGATAACCACCTAGTTTGGCAGGGATGAAGAATTTTGTGTGGCTTTAATTGTAGGAATGTTTGAAATTCCCGAAATTCTGTAATACGCTTCGGACTGGTCTGTATATAATTATAAATGCCTCTTACCAGGTCTTCCACAAACCGTGGTAACTTTTCTGCAGCATAAGAGGCACATAATGCAAAAGAGTGGCAGATGCATTTCATGGTGTAAAGGTTGGGTATGTGGTTTTTCAACAAAACTTTTACCGAGTGGTGTGCCCCCATCATAACGTTGGCACCATCAGCAGCATAACCAATTAAATTTTTTTGCCAAGGTATCTGGTATTTTTCAAGGCTGGTGATTATTGATTGATAGATACCACTGGCTGTACCATCATTAACAGGTACCAAATCAAAAAAAGCGTCAGTACTTTGGTTATTATGTATTGTCCTAACGACAATGCATAACAGTTTTATTGTGCCTTGATCGGTTGATTCATCAATGATAATGGAGAATGAGCGAGTTTTCATAATGGAACAAAGTTCTTCTTTTTCAGTCGTTCCTAGAACATTTTTTACGATCTTCGTGGCTTTGGTACGACCAAGAGTAATGCCTTTTGCTATTTGGGAGTCAGGACATATTGCCCTAATCAAATTAGGGAGGTGTTCTGCAGCTAAAAATGGCAGATTATGTTCTGCAATATACGAAGATAGCCTTATTTCTGCTTCTTTTATTTTATTAGCGAGTTCAGAATCTTTTGATTTGGATGGCAAGGCATCTGTAATATTTATTTGCCCTCTTATTGCTGAGCATTTTGCAATATGTTTTGCTGTATTTTTATGTTTAGTTAAATCATACTTCCCACCATTTGTGATTCCAATATCGCAGCCGCAAGCTTTACAGAAGGCAAAACCGTCACCTTTTTTACTCTTTATTAGCCAGTTCTTAAAGTCTACCAATTCCAACCACTCGTCTTTAAACTTTTGGCTGTATTTTCCTTTCTTAGCAGTACTCATTATGCATAATAAAAAACGCCATGCATAAAAACATCACCACAAAACATAAGTTAATGCAATTAGAAATGTTATTTAATACTAGCTTTTGCCCGCGGCTTCGCCCGCGTGGATGTCGTAAATATCCCATTACTTACCTTAACCCCTCTTTTTAACCCTACGGGGGTAGAATTATCAAAAATGCCGAGACACGTATAAGTTAATTTTCAATCGTCAGCCTAAACACAAAATTTGAAGATCCTAACTTCAAAACTGACAGACTTACATATGAACTTCCATCCCCTATTTTACCCCTTTAGGGGTGGAATTCCCAAAAACCCTTTCTTAGTGGATACTTACTCTTCACAAAGAACACACCCTCCAAGTTTCATATCTCTAGGACCAGCGGTTTGGGCTGTGTGTTGATATATCACCCAATCAGTCAGTCAGTTTACCATTTTATATAATACTCTCAGTGAAGGTTTCGGACTCACGGGATAGTACATGCCGTTCGCGATCAGCTGTGAGACGTAATTCCCTCTCAGTGTAGGTTTCGGACTCTCGAGATAATGTATGCCGTTCGCGGTCAGCTGTGAGTCGCAATTCTCGTTGTGAAGCAGTTTCAGCTTCTCGGGATAACACATGTTGTTCTCGGTCAATGGAATGCCTTAGCTCTCGGTGAGAAGAGCTTTGAGACGCCCGTGATGAAGCTCGTCTCGCTCTGTCAGCTGCTAATCGCATCTCTCTCTCGGGAGAGCTTTCATTGGCTCGAGAAGTTGAGGCACTAACTCTCATAGAGTTTAACCGATGTGCTCTTTTCTCTGCCGATTCTTGAGAACGCCTATTTCTCATTCTCTTAGCTTCTCTCGAATTTCGAGATAAAGATTATCGTTTTTTAGGTGGCATTGATGCAGGCAAATAAAAATAAAGCTAAAACGTAAATGAAAATAAAACTAATAGGTATAAAAAAAGTGAACGTAAATTAGCCAAAACTTACCTATCAGTATCTAAAAATCTATGCGTACCTACTACTACTTCACCTAAAAAGAAATAAAATGTAAACTATTAATAATTGTAATTTGAACGAATATTTAAACACTACCAAAATAACTAATACCTATTTTATAAAATAACAACAAAAGGAATCTAAAAATAAATAATCAAAGACTAAAAGTCGCGCTGATAAGCACGGTTTGTTAATATCAATTAAGTATTGTCTGTCAATAAGGTCGAACGCTCTGAACGTCTATTCGCATCAACAGGCAAAAATTGTATGAACCTACGTTTTTTTTTTTTTTTTTTGGTATTGGCATCTCGCAGTTCAGCCTCTGAGGCTGGCTTCTGCTTAACCGGACAAATCCTGTGGATGCCTTGAAATTAAGGCCTCCAGCCTTTTCATACCTTCGGCCGCGAGACGCGTCGAGCTCGGCGACCGATTCTCGGACCTTATACAAAAATAATCCTTATAGCATGATTCAGTATTCACGCGCGATGGCTTATTATTAGCGTATTTCATGTATAACTTTGGTGTTTCTATACCGATTTCTATGATTCTTTTTTATGGAATAGTTAATAATGTTAACTTTTTTAATTAGGGATGACTGAGAGTGTTATAAACGTAAGAGTAGACAAATATAATCAGAAAGCTTCGAACTGCTAAGCTATCGGGAGTTACACGTGATATTGTGAGTCAACCATAAAAGATAGACATAATTATGCTGTCGAGGGATATTTTTTATATAATTTTAAGGAGAACATTTCCGTCATACATGATTTCTGTGTAGCTTTAACCATTAAGGTTGCACACGCGACGGAAGCTTAAAAAATGGAGTAACTTCTTCCTGTTTTCCCAACATTTCCCTTCACTGCTCTGCTCCTATTGATTGTAGCGTGATGAAAAGTATACTATAACCAACTCAGGAGTATGAAAAATAATTGTACCAAGTTTCGTTAAAATCCGTCGAGTAGTTTTTGTTTCTATAACGGTTATACAGACAGACAGACAGACAGACAAAAATTTTACTGATTGCATTTTTGGCATCAGTATCGATCCCTAATCACCCCCTGATAGTAATTTTGGAAATATATTTCATGTACAGAATTGACCTCTCTACAGATTTATTATAAGTATATATATATAAATATATATAGAAGATAAGCCTGAAATAAACAAAAACATGTAACACATGCATGTGTTAAGAACAGGGTGTAAATACTATATGTATATATGTATTAATATATACCGATTATTAAGCTTTCAGTGTCAGAATGGTTACTTGTTATTTAATGTGTCTAAAGTATCTCTAAAAAGGTGTTTAGGGAAAAGGGTTTTTATCAAGAAAAGCACAGAAAGACAAGACTATTTATTTATTTATGTTAGGCTTGTCAGATATTTATAGGTAACGTCAATTACCTATCAAGCTACGTCCATTCGCAAACCTAGGTCTTCGTGGAGAAGAATGGACAAGAAACTCCACGGTAACATCTTTTAAAATATTATATATTTCTAGTATAATAGTATAATCTATACATATAAAATTCAAAGTCCTGACTGACTGACTGACTGACTGACTGACTGACTTATATATCAACGCACAGCCAAAACCGCTGGTCCTAGAAACATGAAATTTGGACAGTGTACTCTTTGTGAAGAGTAAGTATCCACTAAGAAAGGGTTTTTCAAAATTCCACCCCTAAGAGGGTGAAATGGGGTGTTTAATTTTCTGTGAAACTTTTTATTCCCTGAGTCGATTGACTTGAAAATTTGTGTATTTACTCTTCAGTTAAAATTATGAGATACGTGTATCACAGTTTTTTCAAAATCATCCCCCAATTTAAAATTAAACGTCCTGACTGGCTGACTGATATATCAATCCCCAGCCCAAACCACTGATCCTAGAGACATGAAATTTAGACGGTGAATTGTTTGTGAAGAGTAGATATCCACTAAGAAAGGGTTTTTTGAAATTCCACCCCTAAGATGGTGAAATGGGGTGTTGAATTTTATGTGGAACTTTTTATTCTCGGAGTCGATTGACTTGAAAATATGTATACATACTCTTTCGTTAAAATTATGAGATACGTGTATCACAGTTTTTTCAAAATCATCCCCAAATTTGAAATTTTAAGTCCTGTCTGGCTGACTGATATATCAACGCACAGCCCAAACCGCTGGTCCGAGAGACATGAAATTTGGACGGTGTATTATTTGTGAAGAGTAAGTATCCACTAAGAAAGGGTTTTTCGAAATTCCACCCCCAAGAGGGCGAAATGGGGTGTTGAATTTCCTGTAAAACTTTTTATTCTCGGAGGCGATTGACTTGAAAATATGTATTCATACTCTTTAGTTAAAATTATGAGATACGTGTATCACAGTTTTTCCAAAATCATCCCCCAATTTAAAATTCAATGTCCTGTCTGGCTGACTGATATATCAATGCACAGCCCAAACCGCTGGTCCGAGAGAAATGAAATTTGGACGGTGTATTCTTTGTGAAGAGTAGGTATCCACTAAGAAAGGGTTTTTTGAAATTCTACCCCTAAGAGGGTAAAATGGGGTGTTGAATTTTCTGTGAAACTTAATATTTGCTGGGTCGATTGACTCGAAAATTGATGTTCACACTCTTCAATTAAAATTATAAGACATGTGTATCAGTTTTTCCAAAATCATCCCCCAATATAGTTAAATAGGGCTTCGAAGCTCACGTAGAAGGGCGCATGCCGCGCAGCGTTGCGTGGGGCGTGCGGGGCGCGGGAGTATTTACCTATTACTAAGTAGGTAGGATTTTTCTGAGGTAGACGTGTCTGTGAATATGGTTTATTCCACCGATTTTCGCGTTGGCTCGCGATACGGGACATTGATATTAAATATTATGTCAAAGTATTATTATGTCTATAAATAGATTCCTAATAAATCATTTGATTGGTGTCCCGGTGTCCAATCTCAAACCAAGATATTTCACATATGTAATTTAATTGATATTACTATGAACAAATATTTGCAATAGCAAGTACACGTAAATCTATGTATGTACATACATACATAGATTACTTATTATCCCAGAAGTAAGATTCCGTGGGCAATTCCCGAACTCCACGCGGGCGAAGCCGCGGGCAGAAGCTAGTATCAAATAACTTACATAAACATTGTAATCCAAATAGGTTCCAGCTTTACACATTTTGTATCACACAATATACCAATCAGGGTATGTCTTAACCCTTCGAACACTAACAGCAAAAAGCCCTGAATTGGCGGCGACATCTATTTTTATACCCGTCAAATCATAATCATAATAATACTAATCAAAGATGGCCGTCATAATAAACCAATGGCAAATGGTCATATATTATACCTAAATAACTAATAACATAGATTATAATTAACAAATCCTATGTAAGGGAACTATTTTAAAACTTCATTACATAATTTAGCAATATAGTATGTATTTATTTGTAATATTTATGTTTAATCGGATAAAATATGAACATCAACTGATAGTTCAGAGAATTTATTAAAACAACTAGATATTTTGAAATTGCAAGATAAGATCTAGGAAACATTAGAAATATCATTTAATTATTACCAATTGATTTATTACCAATATAAAGTAAATAAACATTTAACTTGATTATTCAAATATCACAACTATCTTTCGTTTTGAAACTAAGCCTTTTTAGCCACAGTGGAAACTATTTCTATAAAATATAATAGATAATTATATATAGTTATTAATTTGGTCGGATATTCTCATATATATAAGGCTATTCTTAACACATGCATTTGTTTGTAGCTAAAATGAGAGTGGTTTTCACATACTATTAAGTTTATAATGAAAACCTGGTTGATGAGCATATAAATGAGCAAGTAAATGTTGCCAGATCAATTTTTATAATCTATAACTAAATCGTTATAGATCAATCGATAAAAACTACTTTGTTAATAAAGGGTTTTCTAAATAAATATGGCTGTTATCTTTGTGTCTAATGCTTTTGTGAACATTTATTATTAATCAATGTAGGCCTTATAAGGATTGATGCAACCTATGATTTTCGTCATCGTTGCATCGGTTTTACTCGCATCAACTATGAGTAATTTATCCAATAGTTTTCGTCATCAAGAATACTTTACATCTATACATATAAAATTCAAAGTCCTGACTGACTGACTGACTTATATATCAACGCACAGCCCAAACCACAAGTCCTAGAGCCATGAAATTTGAACAGTGTACTCTTTGTGAAGAGTAGGTATCCACTAAGAAAGGGTTTTTCGAAATTCCACCCCTAAGAGGGTGAAATGGGGTGTTGAATTTTCTATGAAACTTTTTATTCTCTGAGTCGATTGACTTGAAAATGTGTCTACATATACTTCAGCTAAAATGATGAGATACGTGTATCACAGTTTTTCCAAAAACATCCCCCAATTTAAAATTCAATGTCCTGACTGGCTGACTGATACATCAACGCACAGCCCAAACCGCTGGTCCTAGAGACATCAAATTTGGAGAATGTACTGTTTGTGGAGAGTAGGTATCCATTAAGAAAGGGTTTTTTGAAATTCCACCCCTAAGAGGGTGAATTGGGGTGTTGATTTTTCTGTAAAACTCTCTCGAGGTCGATTGACTTGAAAATGTGTCTACAAATACTTCAGTTAAAATGATGAGATACGTGTATCACAGTTTTTCCAAAATCATCCCCCAATTTAAAATTCAATGTCCTGACTGGCTGACTGATACATCAACGCACAGCCCAACCCGCTGGTTCTAGAGACATTATTTTGGATAATTTACTCTTTGTGGAGAGTAGGTATATATCCACTAAGAAAGGGTTTTTTGAAATTCCACCCCTAATAGGGTGAAATGGGATTTTAAATTTTATGAGAAACTTTTTATTCTTGGAGTCGGTTGACTTGAACATGTGTCTACATTTATATACTTCAGTTAAAATGATGAGATACGTGTAGGTATCACAGTTTTTCCAAAATCATCCCCCAATTTAAAATTCCACGCCCTGACTGGCTGACTGATATATATACCAACGCACAGCCCAAACCGCGGGTCCCAGAGACATGAAAATTGGAGGGTGTATTCTTTGTGAAGAGCAAGTATCATTTTTTTGAAATTCCTACCCATTAGAGGGTGAAATGGGGTGTTGAATTTTTTGTGAAACTTTTTATTCTCGGGGTCGAATGTCGATTGACTTGAAAATTTGTGTATATACTCTTCAGATAAAATCCAGTAAATCCGATGTCCAATCTCAAACCAAGGTATCAATATTTCACGAATCTAATTTAATTGATATAACTTTAAACTAATATTTGCAAGTTATAAGCAAGTACATGTAAATCTATGTAAGTATGTATTATAGATAGACACGTAGATTACTTATTATCCCAGCTATTCCCTAACTCCACGCGGGCGAAGCCGCGGGCATAAGCTAGTCTATACATATAAAATTCAAAGTCCTGACTGACTGACTGACTGACTTATATATCAACGCACAGCCCAAACCACTGGTCCTAGAGACATGAAATTTGGACAGTGTACTCTTTGCAAAGAGTAGGTATCCACTAAGAAAGGGTTTTTCGAAATTCCACCCCTAAGAGGGTGAAATGGGGTGTTGAATTTTCTATGAAACTTTTTATTCTCTGAGTCGATTGACTTGAAAATGTGTCTACATATACTTCAGTTAAAATGATGAGATACGTGTATCACAGTTTTTTCAAAATCATCCCCCAATTTAAAATTCAATGTCCTGACTGGCTGACTGATACATCAACGCACAGCCCAAACCGCTGGTCCTACAGACATGAAATTTGGAAAGTGTACTCTTTGTGGAGAGTAGGTATCCACTAAGAAAGGGTTTTTTGAAATTCCACCTCTAAGAGGGTAAAATTGGGTGTTGAATTTTCTGTGAATCTCTCTCGAGGTCGGTTCTTGAAAATGTGTCTACATATACTTTAGTTAAAATGATGAGATACGTGTATCACAGTTTTTCCAAAATCATCCCCCAATTTAAAATTCAATGTCCTGACTGGCTGACTGATACATCAACGCACAGCCCAAACCGCTGGTCCTAGAGACATCAAATTTGGAGAATGTACTGTTTGTGGAGAGTAGGTATCCACTAAGAAAGGGTTTTTTGAAATTCCACCCCTAAGAGGGTGAAATGGGGTGTTGAAATTTCTGTGAAACTCTCTCGAAGTCGATTGATTTGAAAATGTGTCTACATATACTTCAGTTAAAATGATGAGATATGTGTATCACAGTTTTTCCAAAATCATCCCCCAATTTAAAATTCAATGTCCTGACTGGCTGACTGATACATCAACGCACAGCCCAAACCGCTTGTCCTAGAGACATCAAATTTGGAGAATGTACTGTTTGTGGAGAGTAGGTATCCACTAAGAAAGGGTTTTTTGAAATTCCACCCCTAAGAGGGTGAAATGGGGTGTTGAATTTTCTGTGAAACTCTCTCGAGGTCGATTGACTTGAAAATGTGTCTACATACTCGTATACTTCAGTTAAAATGATGAGATACGTGTATCACAGTTTTTCCAAAATCATCCCCCAATTTAAAATTCAATGTCCTAACTGGCTGACTGATACATCAACGCACTGCCCAAACCGCTGGTTCTAGAGACATTAAATTTGGAGAATGTACTCTTTGTGGAGAGTAGGTATCCACTAAGAAAGGATTTTTTTTAAATTCCACCCCTAATAGGGTGAAATGGGATAATGAAATGGAAAATAAAAGATAATGGGATATGGGTAATCCCAAAATTTATAGCAGAATCCGGACCTTGTGTTTTGTTTGCGGACGACATCTCCATTCTCACCCAATGCAATGATAACACAAACCTAAACAGTACCCTTAATGAAATTCTTAACAAAATAATTACCTGGATGAACGAACACAATCTTGAAATCAACTTTACAAAGACTAAACTCATAACCTTCTATCCCCACCAAAAAAATCCTTTAAATGTACTTTTTTCTTTTAATAATAATAAAATAGAAACAGTCAATTAATTCACATTATTAGGCATAACCATAGACAAAAATATAAATTGGAAATCCCACGTACAAAAAATGAAATCTAAGCTTTCAAAATTTTTATACGCTTTTCGTGAAATTAAAAAAAAACACAAATTTACAGATTGCCCTGGTTACATACTACGCCTATGCATATGCATGGCTCAGCTACGGCATTATAATGTGGGGATACAGTACAGATGCACCTACACTGTTCACTGTTCAAAAGAAATTTATCCGTATCCTGGTAAATATACAACAGATAGATAGCTGCAAACCTCATTTTATAAAACTAAATATATTAAGACTACCTTGTATATATATACTTGAAATATGCAAATTCGCTCACAAACACCAAGACTTTTACACTAAACGAGAAGACATACAAACAAGAAGATACACACTCCGATACAAAACGCGACTCAACCTACCAACATCGTGCTTAAAACTACATTCAACAAGCCCTCTGGTTATGTCAATCAAAATATACAATATGTAACCCGAATCAATGAGAAAAGAAAAAAAACTCCATCTATTCACGAACAAATTAAAAAAGCTATTAATAAGCAAATGTTACTACAGTGTCAACGAATACTTAAATGATAAATCCCTGAAAAATATAGATCTATACATATAAAATTCAAAGTCCTGACTGACTGACTGACTTATATATCAACGCACAGCCCAAACCACTGGTCCTAGAGACATGAAATTTGGACAGTGTACTCTTTGTGAAGAGTAGGTATCCACTAAGAAAGGGTTTTTCGAAATTCCATCCCTAAGAGGGTGAAATGGGGTGTTGAATTTTCTATGAAACTTTTTATTCTCTGAGTCGATTGACTTGAAATTGTGTCTACATATACTTCAGTTAAAATGATGAGATACGTGTATCACAGTTTTTCCAAAATCATCCCCCAATTTAAAATTCAATGTCCTGACTGGCTGACTGATACATCAACGCACAGCCCAAACCACTGGTCCTAGAGACATGAAATTTGGACAGTGTACTGTTTGTGAAGAGTTGGTATCCACTAAGAAAGGGTTTTTCGAAATTTTACCACTAAGAGGGTGAAATGGGGTGTTGAATTTTCTATGAAACTTTTTATTCTCTGAGTCGATTGACTTGAAATTGTGTCTACATATACTTCAGTTAAAATGATGAGATACGTGTTTCACAGTTTTTCCAAAATCATCCCCCAATTTAAAATTCAATGTCCTGACTGGCTGACTGATACATCAACGCACACCCCAAACCACTGGTCCTAGAGACATGAAATTTGGACAGTGTACTCTTTG
This sequence comes from Noctua comes, assembly GCA_963082995.1. Taxonomy (NCBI): domain Eukaryota; kingdom Metazoa; phylum Arthropoda; class Insecta; order Lepidoptera; family Noctuidae; genus Noctua; species Noctua comes. The sequence goes on from OY720293.1 coordinate 2,117,578, forward strand.
TGAAGAGTAAGTATCCACTAGGAAAAGGTTTTTCGAAATTCCATCCCTAAAAGGGTGAAATGGGGTGTTGAATTTTCTATGAAACTTTTTATTCTCTGAGTCGATTGACTTGAAATTGTGTCTACATATACTTCAGTTAAAATGATGAGATACGTGTTTCACAGTTTTTCCAAAATCATCCCCCAATTTAAAATTCAATGTCCTGACTGGCTGACTGATACATCAACGCACACCCCAAACCACTGGTCCTAGAGACATGAAATTTGGACAGTGTACTCTTTGTGAAGAGTTGGTATCCATTAAGAAAGGGTTTTTCGAAATTCTACCCCTAAGAGGGTAAAATGGGGTGTTGAATTTTCTATGAAACTTTTTATTCTCTGAGTCGATTGACTTGAAATTGTGTCTACATATACTTCAGTTAAAATGATAAGATACGTGTATCACAGTTTTTCCAAAATCATCCCCCAATTTAAAATTCAATGTCCTGACTGGCTGACTGATACATCAACGTACAGCCCAAACCACTGGTCCTAGAGACATGAAATTTGGACAGTGTACTCTTTGTGGAGAGTAGGTATCCACTAAGAAAGGGTTTTTCGAAATTTCACCCATAAGAGGGTGAAATGGGGTGTTGAATTTTCTGTGAAACTCTCTCGGGATCGATTGACTTTAAAATGTGTCTACATATACTTCAGTTAAAATGATGAGATACGTGTATCACAAAATCATCCCCCAATTTAAAATTCCATGTCCTAACTGGCTGACTGATATACCAACGCACAGCCCAAACCGCGGGTCCCAAAGATATGAAAATTGGAGGGTGTATTCTTTGTGAAGAGTTAGTATCAATTTTTCGAAATTCCTACCCCTTAGAGGGTGAAATGGGGTGTTGAATTTTCTGTGAAACTTTTTACTCTCGGGGTCGATTGACTTGAAAATTTGTTTACATACTCTTCAGATAAAATCCAGTAAATCCGATGTCCAACCTCAAACCAAGGTATCAATATTTCACGTATCTAATTTAATTGATATAACTTTATAATAATTGCAAGTTATAAGCAAGTACATGTAAATCTATGTATGTATTATAGATAGATACATAGATTACTTATTATTCCAGAAGTAAGATCCCGTGGGCAATTCCCTAACTCCACGCGGGCGAAGCCGCGGGCATAAGCTAGTTAAACATAAATGTTTTTAGAATAAGTTAGATTATAAGATACTTAAATGATAAGTCCTCATCTCCTAATATTATTATTATCTTTCTTTTGCTGTGCCCGACAGGGTCCACGATTGTTTCTTTTAAAACATGTCTACCACCTAGGCCTACATTGTGGAATGCAATAAAGAATTGAGTATTGAGTATTGGGATTTTGAATTTTATGAGAAACTTTTTAGTCTCGGAGTCGATTGACTTGAACATGTGTCTACATATATACTTCAGTTAAAATGATGAGATACGTGTAGGTATCACAGTTTTTCCAAAATCATCCCCCAATTTAAAATTCCATGCCCTGACTGGCTGACTGATATACCAACGCACAGCCCAAACCGCGGGTCCCAGAGACATGAAAATTGGAGGGTGTATTCTTTGTGAAGAGTAAGTATTATTTTTTTGAAATTCCTACCCATTAGAGGGTGAAATGGGGTGTTGAATTTTCTGTGAAACTTTTTATTCTCGGGGTCGATTGACTTGAAAAATTGTGTACATACTCTTCAGATAAAATCCAGTAAATCCGATGTCCAATCTCAAACCAAGGTATCAATATTTCACGTATCTAATTTAATTGATATAACTTTAAACTAATATTTACAAGTTATAAGCAAGTACATGTAAATCTATGTAAGTATGTATTATAGATAGATACGTAGATTACTTATTATTCCAGAAGCAAGATCCCGTGGGCTATTCCCTAACTCCACGCGGGCGAAGCCGCGGGCATAAGCTAGTTAACTCATATTTGGCGTACACCTATCGTTGTTAATTTCAGTTATATTATGGTACAATCATACGTATAAAAGGACAGGGATAACATCATTCTACCTCATCGTTTTAAAACAAAATGCTAACACAGTAGAGCGTTGAAGTTGTCAAATGTTGAGATCTAAATCTAAATGATGAGATGTAAACTGCCCATAGGTTATTTATACTTAATTTTTTTTAAAATGTTTTTGTATTGTTTAATTATCGTTTTATTTAATCGATTACTCAATTGATTAAAATATATCATTAGTTATTAAATTCTTTGATACCTGGCAACTTTTTTTGTAAACCAATTAAACCACAGACTACATGTCACATGAAGTCAAATTTCTAGGGGTCCTTTTTTCATATAATTTAATCTGGAAACATATAATTAGTAAAGCAAATATAGCTTATAATATTATTATATTGAAATCTTTGGCTGGCTCATACTGGGGTGCAGACCCAAAAATTTTGCTGTTGTTGTACACAAATCTTTAGTTCGTAGTCACTTTGAATATGGTTTTTACTGTTTTGCTGCAGACACCAAAATTGTAAATAGTTTAGATGTTCTGCAAAACAAATGCTTGCGTGTTATCACTGGGGCATTCAGAAGTACTAGAACTCCTATACTGCCGTGGTATAACTAAAATGCCGTTATCCAACATCTGGTCGATTTTCAACTTTTGATGCTATATTAATGAGAAAAAAAAAATCTATCGATCTGTGTTTGCGAATTTTCAATATCTTGAATAGTTTTGGAAATAATCATTTTAAAAATGCCGTTAAGTACATATTTCTCACGTGTGAAATAAGCAAAAATAACATTAAGTAACTTTGTGAGTCTATAAAGCCGCTAAGGTTCATTAACTCATATTTTTGTCTCAAAAATCCATATGGTTACTTGTCTAGATTGCCGTTAGCAGCCTTTTGTACACTACAAAGCGGTTAAGGTACTTTAACAGTTTTATTGGTATTCTTTTTTTTAATAAAGGAGTTCCTTTTTTTTAAACTATAACGTCGTTAATTGAAAATGTTAGACTTAAACTTGACTAACGATGTTTAACGGCATTATTGCTTCATATTTGATATACTTATATTTTGTCTTAACGTATGTTACAAGCCCATAGCGGCATTTTCAAAACTAAACAAAAATGTGTTGTCCGTCATTATTAGACTAAAACGACGTTATCTCACACTAATACACTACAAAGCCGTTAACAGATCTCGCGCGGGGCGGGGGGACACCGCAATGTAACGATCCTGTACCGAAATCAGAGGGGTCGGGGGTGAAACTAGTGCATCGCCAGGAGCTTGTGGGTGAGGACGTGTGTCGCTCCGGGTTTGTTCCCGCCAATTTCGCAACGATCGCGATATGGCGAACCATCAATTTAGGTAAGTTAGTTTTTATTTACTCTAGTTCAGAATAATTTTGAGTTTATTATGAATAGGTACCTACTTTACATTTGCACTTTTATTGAAATAAACATTCAAAATAGTTTGCTTGCTAGTAAATCCTACTAATATCATTTATGATATAGTTTGTTTTGTTTCACGCAATAAATTATAAATCCATTGCGATGAAACATAGCATGTAGATATCTGAATATTTACTTACGTATGCACTCAATTTTTTATCGCATTATATATTCAGATGATCAATATTGTCGGGCATGATTTTGATACGATATCTTAATGAGATAGTTGGTCAAAAACTAGTAACATTTACCTAGGTATACACACTCAGCATTTTATTATCTTTTTACAGAAACTCTGGGAGCAGAGCCAAAACTATTTTAGATATGGTTAAGGACAAGGAAAAACTAAACCAAACCAAACCTACAAGAAAACCTGACCCTGCTCAGGATAAGACAAAGCCAAACCAAACCGAACCTAAAACAAAACCTGGCCCTGGTCTGACTGAGTTTATTAACAGAATATACGCGGAGCCCTATTCTATGACCGGTAGCGGTTTTGATACATTTTGCGAGACGCAAGTTACGTATAATTCACATCATTTTTTTAGTTTAAGTACACAGTCTCTATTCAACGAATTTGAAATTTCACCCCATCAAATTACTATAAATAGATCAGATCCTGCCGAAATAGATTTAACATGCAACGAATTAATGTCATCAAATGATTTTTCTCCGCTTGATGAAGAAATCCCATTAAATACGCAAGGAACATGTGGAAATAGTCCTCTTGATTTTGATTCAGACGACTCCGTTATTGACAAAGATTACTGTCCATCTGATTCCTCAGAAAGCCACATGTCTGATGTATCTGAAAGTAAAAGAAAAACAAAGAAGAAAATAATGAAAACCAATGATGATGAGGTCACAAAGACTTTAACAAAAAGCAAAATTCAAACTTCGGACCCAAGACGTCGTGAGTTAACTGGTGCTACCTGTTGTGAGAAAACTGCGCCCAATCATTCAGGTCACTGCAAATATAGCTCTACCGATGATGGTAATTACTGTTCCATATTGCCTGTGGATGACGGAGTTAACATTTTTTTTAATTTGGAGCGAAGACGTAGAAACTCTTTTGGTGCTACTTGTAAGGAAACTACGCCCGAGAGACTATGCCTCCGCAAGCGCTGTAAATCCGTTGATGGCAATTATTGCTCCACATTGTCAGATATAGTACAACTACCACGCCAAAGAAGGAAACATAACACCCCGTTACAACAGCGGAGATTGGATGCCAAAAATAAAAAAAAGAGCGAACATAGTGTCAAACCTGGGTGCAACGAAAAGTGCCTCAAGAAATGTATGATCCTACTGAACCAAGAGGATAGAGATGCTATTAATAAATCATACTGGGATATGTCATGGCAGGAGCAACATGCATTTGTTGAAGCACACACCTACGTAGCAGTGCCAAAAAGAAAAATTACGAGCGAACCCAAAAGGAATCCAAAAAGAAATTTTGTATTGAAAAAACAAGATGGCACTAGAAAAGATGTATGCAAAATATTTTTCCTTACCACTCTAGGATATTTGAAAAATAATGACAGGATACTACATACAACTTTTACTGATTCTTCAATAGATAAACGTGGTAAACACCAGAAAACACCAGCATTTGATCGCAATTTACTGAATCAACACGTTGAATCGTTTAACCCATTAGAACCACACTATAGGCGTGAACATGCACCTCTACGACGATATCTACCAAGTGACATAAATATAATTCAAATGCATAAACATTTTTGTGAGACATACCCCGATAGACAAGTTTCGTACAGCTTATACAGGTCACATTTAAAAAATATGAACATATCCTTCACCGCCCTCGGTAACGAGGAGTGTGAATTGTGCGAGGCTTATAATTTCCACAAAAAGGAAACATCACATGATGCCACAGTCCAGATACTTGAAGAGTGTTCAGTTTGTGTGAATTGGAGTAATCATCATCAACGATACACTAAGGCGCGAGATCTGTACAAAACACATAAGGAGGAAAAACAAAATAATTCACAAATTTTCTATAGCTCTGATCTAGAGAAAGTAATTATGTTACCTAGATTGGAGATGTTTAAAGCCGCAATTTTCTGTCTGCGACTATTAGCCTACAATCAAACCTTTGCACCACTTGGTAAGATTACCGCAGAATTCAAACCCCTGACAGTTATCTGGCATGATGGCATTGCAGGGAGAAGGCAAGAAGATATAATGTCAGCATTTTATAATTTTCTATTGCGTAACAGAGATGTTGAAAAAGTACACATCTGGCTCGACAATTGCAGCTCACAGAATAAAAATTGGCTGTTGTATGCGATGCTCACTCATATGATTAATAGTGAAGATATTGCCACACAAAGAATAACTCTATATTACTTTGAACCCGGCCACACTTTCATGAGCTGCGATCAAGTGCATCACCAGGTAGAGTTGGCTATGAAGAAAAAAGGTAAGCTTTATGATTTTACAGATTTTGAAAAGTGTGTATCTTCCATAAATAAATCAAAAGTCATCGTTCAGTCTATGTTGCCAGACAACTTTTTAAATATACCTAACTACGTGTCCCAAAGAAGGGTTAGTCCCGCTATGGTATGGTCCCGGTATGGCACCCTCTTAAAATACCTATCAAAAAGTCCCGCTATGGTACCCATCTTTTAGATCTACGTTAGACAATAGAAGGTACAACTGAAAAGAAAAGTGTATCTATAAATAAATACTTTTAGGAGTGTATCAATAAAACGTCTGTTTGCGATATTAAATCAGTCTTTTATTAATTCAAAATATTTATAAAAAAATATCAAACAGTAAAACGAAATATTAATTGCAATGTAATTTTTAAAATAATCAACAATATTAATTACCAATAATCAACAATAAAAAAAATATAAAAAATCCACATCTCAGAAAAGTATTACTGTAAATATTATAAACTACAAATAAAAACAACATCCAGACATAAATATTAGTTACAAATAATCAACATTGAGAAAAGGCAGTAATTGTAAATTTATATAAACTACAAAAATAATCAACAACCAACTAGACAAATATATTAATTACAAATAATCAACATGGAGAAAAAGGCGCAAATTGTAAACATAAACTACAAAAAATAATCAACATCGAGAAAAAGTATTAAACATTTTAATAGGCTAAAAACAAAATTAAAATAAACTATTTTTTTAAATGTTCTGATCGAAATATTGACTTTGATATGTTAATCAGAAAATCACCAATGGAGATAGCTTTATTTTCGTAACTTTTTGTTAGCTTTTGAATCTGGCGGTCGATTTCTATACTTGTTCTTTTTCTTGAATTTATAGGTGATCTTTTTAGTCGAAAGCTATAACAAAAATCATCAGTTATTTAAGTTAAGCTATATTTTTTTCAGTAACCGTCTGTAATAGAAGGCGACAACCAATAATATCTACCAAAATAAATAAAATCAAATCCATTTTCAAATTCTTCTATGTACTCGTATTATGTAAAAAAATATATATCTGCTTTTAAAAATATTATATCTGCTTAAAAATATTGTCTAAAAAATACAACTTACTTGGCTTGTTTTATATCAAAGTGACATGTGTCGTTGCCAATTGTTTGCAGAAACAATAATAAACTGGGATTTTTTCCAATAATTTTGTTGAATCTGCCATTCCATGATTCCGCCAAGTTAGTTGTTCTATGGCGTTCATTATGGCAACACCAAATGAGGTCTGGATATTCAAGCCACTGAGTGACAAAATAGTCATTGAATTTGGTCATAGCTTCATCGTCGAAACTGAAAAAAATACTTATTAAACGTTCGTACTTGTAAAGCAATGAAATTAACAGGTCCTTACTGATATTGTTGTTCTTTACTTTTTTGCCATATAATTAGAGTTAAGTACTCAAACATCATTTTGGAAAGTAACCAAGATATTATACCTATTTTCCATTATATGCAGCCAGCCGTCTTCAATATCTTGTTTTGGCAAAAACGCCAAGCCTATGCATTGCTTAACATGGTTCGAGGACTCTTCGTGTTCCATGAGATTTAAAGATTTCGCTTTTTTGATAACGTTCTTTTGAAAATGTACGTTACATCCATTTATTTTGATATCAGGAAAAATCTTCGCTGCTGCATTTATTACTCCTATTTCATAATCGAAGGTAAATTTCGATGGACGCCATTCAGGCAAAGTTTGTTTAATCAATTCGAAAACTTTTTCATAAGTTTTCCCTTCTTTGTTTTTTAACAGAATATAAAATAATGGTGCTACATTCGTGGATAACTCAGTGCTTCCCATGTCTCCATGAATGACATAAACTTGTTCGAATGGGTTTGGGCAGCCGTCGAAAGTGCCATCACCAAAGTAATGCGTTACACATTTTATATGTTCCTTTACTTCTGTCGAGGAAAATATAATTATTCGATTACAGTCTTCATTACAATAATCAGCCAATACATACTTATTAAATTCTTCTGGTATTATAATTTCTTCCACATTCTTAAATTGTGTTTTTGGTACGTTCAACGACTTATTTCGGTGTCTGTATAATACTGTTTTTAATTTTTTATAGTCAGGAACATTTCCTGTAAGGTGTAACCCTTTGTCTTTTAAGTTACCCATGTGTTTTTCGAAAATTTTCTGTACTGATCCGTAATTTGAATTTACTTCTTTTTTGCACTCACTTATAGCCATTTGAACTTCATTGTCTTCAAAATGTGGCACGCACTGATCACTGTGTTTATAATCTTTAATTATTGTATTATTGGTATTCTCAATAGTTATATATCCACTACATTTAATACTATTTCTCCTATTTACACAATGCCAAGTACTTGAATTTTTATTTTCTCTGCGTTTAATATATTTATGTCCGGCACGTAATAAAGTTTTTCCACCGCGTCGACTGTCAATAATTATTAAATTTACACCACGTGAACTACTTGACCCAGACATTGCAATAGATAAACTAACAAGCTATCCTAATTACTCATATCGCAAAAGTACAGCTGCAAATAGCAAACTAAACCCGGAATAATACTGTCTCTCTCTATTTTCATAAAAACAAAAGGGAAGAGCTAGATACGAATTCGAGGAAGGGCTCGTCTCTATTGTTTTACGAAAAAACCGGTTGGTCAGGTAACTACCTGAAGTGAAACGACAATTACAAAAGGGAAGAGCTAGATACGAATTCGAGGAAGGGCTCGTCTCTATTGTTTTACGAAAAAACCGGTTGGTCAGGTAACTACCTGAAGTGAAACGACAATTACAAAAGGGAAGAGCTAGATACGAATTCGAGGAAGGGCTCGTCTCTATTGTTTTACGAAAAAACCGGTTGGTCAGGTAACTACCTGAAGTGAAACGACAATTACCGAGCGTGATTTGTTTAAAAAATAGTATTAATAAATATTATCTTGCTTAACTATAATAGTTAAGAAAAGATATTTTTTATTAATACTATTTTTTTCTTAACGCATTGTATAACTTTTCTTTACAACAGTACCAAAAACTGAAGGGTACCATAGCGGGACTTTTTGATAGGTATTTTAAGAGGGTGCCATACCGGGACCATACCATAGCGGGACTAACCGCCAAAGAAGGATTCAAACATCCAATCCAAGAGCGTATTTAAAAAATATAGTTGAGGTATGTTTCGTACGTAAAAGTTATGATCTTATGTATAAAAATAATTTCGATGATGCATCACATACAACTCTTCGTTTCATGAATGATAGATATTTAAAAAACCCTCGTACAATGGTATTTAAATTTAGAACTGAACCGAAAGGCGATACCTTTCGGTTCAGTTCTAAATAAGACCTAAGAGAAAAGCAGATATACTTAAAAACCTTTCGAACATAATTCCCCCTCACAAATTGTTATTTTGGAAAAACTTACCAATAAGAGAAAATGAACATTCCGGTACTAGTTCTGATTAGAATAATAATATAGAGTAGTGTCAGTTTATCGAGACTGATTTTAACTAATTAATTATTTCAAATAATAATTATTAATTTTGTTATGTAACTGTAATATGATTTTGAATACTGTTTTTTAAGAATATATAAATTTTATCAAGGAGAGTTTAATAAATGTAGGTAAAAAGTTAGAACTAAAATTTAAATAAAGAAAATTGTTTTTTGTTTTTCAGTTGATGATTGTTTTTTAAATGATACTAGAAATATAAAGTTTTGAGTTCAAGGAGAAGATTAGACTTAGTTTTGATTGTTTGTTATCTCAAGTTTAATGAAAGACTGAAGTTTGTATGTAAATTTTGTTTTATGTTATCTTATTTTAAAGTACAAGTAGTACATAATTATATTGATAAATAACTGATGTGATTTTAGTGTTATTCTATAGAACTAAAAGTTCCTAAAAAATCTAGTTATAAGTAAAGTTTTGTGAAAGTGATATAATTAAATATTATTTGAAAAGCAATAAAGAAATATTGACAATAAAGACTAGTTGATTGATAAAACTATGACTTTTATTAAAAAATATCTTTAATTTCAATAAATTTAATTAATTTTGTGCAAGAAAATAGTTCACTATTTTTTATATTATTACGCTATAATGTCGTTAAACTGTAAGGTTTTTAGTTTAACCACGTTTTAGCTTAACAATGATTCAAGTTCATCCTTTTAATTAAAACGCATCTAAAGGTTACCAGACTTAAAAGCAGTAAAGTACCGTTAAACGCACTAAAGTTTAACATGAATCAGTTCTATAATACATAATGGTAAGCTAAATTGTCGTTATGTGCAATAACGCCATTTTAGTTAATCATTGAAGAGATGAAATTTTTGCATTTTAAAAAACAATAATTTACTATGAAATAGATACACTAAAACGCCGTTACGCTATACGTAGCGGCGTTTTAGTCGATGATCCATTATGATTTCGGTTATATCTCTGATGAACTTAAACACGAAAAGCGCTTTTTCATGAAATTAAATTATATTTACGATATGATAGGGTAAGTAGTTCGAAAGTATGCGATTTCATCTATGTTTTGGTACCTCCAAATCTCTAATAGGCATTGTCATCGAAAAATTACATCGGTTTAAAATTTTGCCGCGGTTTTTTTGTGTTATTCAAAACAATGACTTTAGCAGATAACGGCATTATAGTTATACCACGGCAGTATAAATGCAATGCAGATTGAATGTAATGTTCCACCGTTAAGTATTCGATTTAATTACTTGAAAGAAAGATTTAAATTAAAACTTTTTAGTGTATCTTATAATAGTCTCTTGGTCAATTTTTTGCATTCCAATACTAGTTTAGGTATAAAGCCATTTTATATGTTACAGGATATTCATATATTTACAAATTTTATTAAAAATATAAATATTTATCAATCAAAAAATATTCTGCCTTGTTATCAAAGAGCTTTTATTGCAAAATTTCCAGATATAAATATAATTATAAATAATAAAAAGGACCTTTCCTCAAAAGAGGAAGTCAATGCAATGTTGTCAGAATGGTCAGATCATAAATTTGTGTATAGTGATGGTTCCAAAAATGATAGAGCAGTGTCTTTTGCTATTTATGAGCCAATTTCAAATATAAGTCTTGGTCGAAAAATTGATAAAAATGCCAGTATTTTTACAGCTGAAGCTGTTGCTATTTTGAGTGCTTTGAAACATATAAAAAATTGTAATTCAGGACACAGCAAATGCTGAAATGAGTGTTTCCATACCGCATACAGATGCAGTTAGCCAGCGTAAGACAACGTATGTGTAAAACGTGGCTTGGAGTGTAGCCTTGGGGGCGCTACATTGCGAGGACTTAGAAAAAATTAGCTAAAAAAGTGTTATTTTTGCAAATCGTTTATTTTCTCGATTCTATCATATAAAACACCTAAATATAAGGCTAAAAGTGTCTTGGTGTTTTTTGTCTCCGACTAGCCGTTTGTCGTAAAAACGATGTGGAAGGGATCCATAGGTTAGGTTAGGTTAGAACTGTGACCAACTACGCGCGAGACGAGCGAGCGTAGCGAGCGGTGCCGCGGCAGCGGCCGGCGAGCGCTACCTCGAAATTGGTCGCGAAATTTTTCTAAGTATTTTTTTCATAGTGCCCCCAAGACGACACTCTGACCAAAACGTGGGGGAGACATTTATGAATGTTGCCTTTATTTTCAATCTGTGTGGACTGGTATGCCAGTCCACACAGATTGAAAATAAAGGCACTTGGTATGCCACTTTTGATAAACAAATAAACTCCACACCTGGGTTTTGCAGAAATAACAATTTTATAAATAGAAAGTTTTATTCATTTTTTGTCGTATGCGATTTGGTCAGTCGTTTAAATTATCATCTTCATCGTCTTAAAATGGTTAACTCTCCTTATTGTGAGTTTTGTCAATCACAAAAAGTTCAATCTTTACATCATATCTTCTTTGAGTGTTCGTCTTTCAACATTCAGCGCCTTGTGTTGTCGGATGATCTTCTAAAAATTTATAAAAAACCTGATAAGGTCCCGCAATGCATTCAGGAGCTACTTATGAATGCCTCAACCTATTTATATTTGTACAAATTTATAACAGAGACTGTAAATTACATTTAGGTTACATTTCGTGTTTTTATAAGTATATTAAGTGTATATATTGCTTTTATAAGTATATTAATTGTATATTATATTTTATTTGAATCTTTTAAGTTGTTTAAACATAGCATTTTGTAGGTTACGTTTTTTCTAAAAGGAGATAGCTATAACTTGACATGTTGTTCAAGTCGTTAGGGTTGGCACCAAAATGACGTTTAATTACCCTGGATTTGATAAAAATGGATATGACAAACTTTTAATGGACTTACTAATAAAGACAGTATAAGAAAACCAAAAAAACTAAATATGAAAAAATACGAAAGACATTATTGAAATCTATCACGGAAGAATATATTTATGGACGTAAGACAAGGCAATATGGTCGAAAGACTATCGCCTTCCCTTCGGGGTAAATTAAAAAAAAAAAAAAAGTTTTGGCGCCTAATGACAATGACGGACAGTGACTTTGACACTACTACGACTTACGAGTACTACGTACGAGGCCGTTGTTGTTGGTGAGATGAACTTGGAGGATTGTTTCGTGAAAGTTTTAAAGTCGTTGGTGTAAATCTACAATTTCTCTGTCCTACCTGTTACGTGTGGTATATTCATTGACCTACAAGGTTATAGTATTATGTAAAAGTACTCTGTAAGTATTATATTCAATCCAGTCATGTTCAAAGCACTTCGAAATCTAAGTGATGCCGAAAAAAAAAAAAAATTCAAGAATCGTGCAGAGTTACTTAACTTACGTAACTCTAGAGGAACAATTGAAAAATTGTCTAAAATAAAACTTACATCCTGGTCTCCTATAAGTGACGGAATACACCTCAGTACTTTTTCGTCGGGTCAGAAGTCAACTCGCCAATCTGTTGAGGAGGTGGTTATTAATAAAAACAATGTTGCCGCAAATCAGTGATTTCTTAAAATCAATTCAATTTAATGAATTTAAATAATATTTATGACCTTCTTTGAATGCACTAAAACAAAAAAATGTAATTATTACCGGATATGAAGATATCGCAGATTGACTATGGCAATAAAAATAATTGTTACTGATTTTGTACAATATGAAAGTTGCCAATGTGGTAGATTAGCAAGTAGATTGATGTGTGCAAATCACATTAGAATGAAATCAATGATTTAAACTCGCTTAACTGCAATATATTATGTTACGTTTTATTTTCTATTTATTCTAAAATATAGGTAGGTAGATAATTATAAAAATGAAAGTCTGTGCGTGTTAAAATAATAATTATAATAATATAAAGCGTTACGCTTAAAATTAAATGAAATAGACAAAAAGAAATTGACGCAAAATTTTTAATAAAGTCAGCTAACAGCTCAGGTGAATAGCGCATTCACCCGAGCTGTTAGGTGACTTTATTAAAATTTCTGCATGAGCTATTCGGTATCTTCATTTATATCGGGTTCTGGGAGGCAGTCTCTTGTCATATCAGAACAAGGAAGGTCTTGGTAATAGTTATGATACATTCTTGGTATTTGGTGGTCTGTGCACAATTTTAAAAGATCTTTTTTCTTCGCAGCTGATATTTGTAACTTCCCTGTGTAGGCTGCTGTAAGGTAATTGAATGCTTTACCTCGTTTTTTTTTTAACTGTAATGCTGTAAATGGTTCATTATTGTCAAAGTTTTGTCTTATAAATATTGTATTAGGTACCTCTTTTTGATATTGTATCCATACATTGTCATTGATACCAATTTTATGCCCTTCATTCGAAGCCTTGTATTGGTTTAACATACCAAAGTCTTTAAAATCGTCATGAAGTAATGTATTTACATTGTAAGGCCAAGGATTAGTATGTGCTAATTTACCTGTGCCCAACCGTCGGGAGTATACACATGTATATTTTTTGATTTCAATTCAATCTTTGAATGAATTGAATCACATTCTATGTGAGTGTGTCCTGTTTCAAAGAATTTGTGATGAATGTAGAATGTTCCTTTAATATGAGCAAGCACATGGACGGAAAATGATAGTTTTTCTGTTGACCGCTGCATCCATCTGACATCATTGTAACTGCCTGGATGTTATTATTTGCTGCAATAAATGCATTTATACACGTTGGAATTTCAATAGTCCCACGTTTTCCTTCAGTTTCATCCCACATGTAGCATTCAACGTTTTGGTTTCCTAGATTATAAATAATTAAGTTATAAACAGCTAACTTTCGTACGTAGACAAATGGGCCACTTGCACCTTTAGGTGTATTTAGTACTGCTTCCAAGTCAAAGTTTAATGCAAGAACTGTTTCGTTATTTTGTGCTTCCAGCTTATCTTCATCACTACATTCGCGTGCTTCATCTCTTCTTGATAGATGCCGTGTGTGATCTTCAGTTTTCTTGGCTCTTTCTTCATCATATATTTCTCTATACGCAGTCTGCGCATGACCGCGGTCGCGAGCGTATGTCACCGTGCGTACGTTACGAAAATGACTTCCAAAAGATTAAAGTGTGCGAACTGCAATATAGTTATTTGCGAAGTGTTATCGTTTATCTATATATTACTTATAATAAATCTGTAGAGAGGTCAATTCTGTACATGAAATATATTTCCAAAATAACTATCAGGGGGTGATTAGGGATCGATACTGATGCCAAAAATGCAATCAGTAAAATTTTTGTCTGTCTGTCTGTCTGTCTGTCTGTATAACCATTATAGAAACAAAAACTACTCGACGGATTTTAACGAAACTTGGTACAATTATTTCTCATACTCCTGAGTTGGTTATAGTATACTTTTCATTACGCTACAATCAATAGGAGCAGAGCAGTGAAGGGAAATGTTGGGAAAACGGGAGAAGTTACTCCATTTTTTAAGCTTCCGTCGCGTGTGCAACCTTAATGGTTAAAGCTACACAGAAATCATGTATGACGGAAATGTTCTCCTTAAAATTATATAAAAAATATCCCACGACAGCATATATCTATCTTTTATGGTTGACTCACAATATCACGTGTAACTCCCGATAGCTTAGCAGTTCGAAGCTTTCTGATTAAACGACTGTCGCAACCGAGGTCCGGGTACGCCGCAATCGCGGCGGTAAGACCCCTCTTTGAGGAGTGGCTGAATAGGCGTCACGGCGTCCTGACCTACCGCGTGACGCAGGTCCTCACCGGACACGGAAGTTTCGGGAGGTACCTGTGTCATATGGGGAAGGAGGAAACGCCTGGGTGTCACCACTGCGAGGACCGCCCGGAGGACACGGTGGAGCATACGGTGCAGGACTGCCCCGCTTGGGCAGAGCACCACCGTGTCCTCACGGCGGCGATAGGCGGAGACCTCTCGCGCCCGGCATTGGTCGAGGCCATGCTGCGGGGCGAGACGGAGTGGGAAGCGGTCGCCTCCTTCTGCGAAGCAGTCATGCTCGCGAAGAAGGCGGGCCGCGTGAGGGAGAGGACAGCGTCCTCCCTCCACACCAGCCGCAGTGGTAAACGCCCTCGGCGCCGAACGTCGGCAGACGATCTCCGGCCACCGTAGGCGCGGGCATGCGGGCGGCGAGTAATGGGCGACTCGCTGTCCGACCATGGACCATGCCCGGGTCGACGGCGCGTTGTGTTCCACGCGCGCCTCAAAGAGTGTCAGCATAATGACGGGGCCCCCTTCTAGAGGGCCAAAGCCTGCCGGGGTCGCGGGACTCATAGAATTACCGTGACCCTGGAACATAAAGGGCTACTGAAAAACACCGTGGATTTTAGTCAGTACAAGTCTGACAGTCCCTCCCGCTCTGCCCTGGGTGGGAGGACTCATTTGATGATTTTACCACGTTAAAAAAAAAAAAAAAAGCTTTCTGATTATATTTCTACTCTTACGTTTATAACACTCTCAGTCATCCCTAGTTAAAAAAGTTAACATTATTAACTATTCCATAAAAAAGAATCATAGAAATCGGTATAGAAACACCAAAGTTATACATGAAATACGCTAATAATAAGCCATCGCGTGTGAATACTGAATCATGCTTTATGGATTATCTATTCTTTTTTCTATCTTCTATATATAAAATAGTAAACTGACTGACTGACTGACTGACTGGGTGATATATCAACACACAGCCCAAACCGCTGGTCCTAGAGATATGAAACTTGGAGGTTGTGTTCTTTGTGAAGAGAAGGTTTCCACTAAGAAAGGATTTTTGGGAATTCCACCCCTAAAGGGGTAAAATAGGGGATGGAAGTTTGTATGAAAGTCTGTCAGTTTTGAAGTTAGGATCTTCAAATTTTGTGTTTAGGCTGACGATTGAAAAATAATTTATAAGTGTCTCGGCGTTTTTGATAATTCTACTCCCGAAGGGTTAAAAAGGGGGGTGAAGGTAAGTAATCGAATATTTACGACATCCACGCGGGCGAAGCCGTGGGCAAAAGCTAGTTAGTAATAAACTTGATGTTATGGACGAGGAAAGTCTTGTCCGTATTTGTGAAAGTGCATTTAGTGCGGAGGAGATCGAAGAAGCAAAGTCGTTACTTTTTGAATCTCTGCAAAAAACGGCCAAAGTTAGAAAGCGTCAAGGAAAAACGCAACGTAACCTAGACGATATTATTGTGTTACTTAAAGGGACTGACCCAGAAAAGATACCAATATTTGTGGCCAGAGATTTGGAGAAATTACCGCCTGTGACCTTTGATCACATTGACGTTACTCCGTTGCTCAAGAAAATCCTCATAATGCAGGAATCTATTGAGATTATTCGACAGAATTATGTCACAAAAGCGGAATTACAGGAAAAATATAATATTACGCAGGATTGCCAAGGGTCTTCAATGTCTGATGAAAAGAGTGTAAATACTGTTCCAAGATGTACCTCACAACTTTTAAACATATTAGACAGCGGTCCAAGAGCGTTATCGCCGAACATAGACAGTAATGTACCTATTATTACTTATAGCCCACTCGTTGACAGTCCATCTTTAGGTTTGAAAACAGTAAACAAACCTCAGTTGGCGGGTACTAAACCGCCGAATATGAATAGTGAAAATGTCGCTAAAACTATGAAAGGTTCGCAAAGCAAGCGACCAAGCTGCGAGGGTACGAGTGCGAGCGTGACAGCAAACACTTGTACATTACGCAGTAGTGAAGTAAGCGGAGACTTACATCAAAACAACACAGATATTGAGTTATTACGATCAACACCTACACGAAAGCTATCTTTCGCGGAAATAGCCGGTTCTGGTAACGATTGGAAGGAAACAGTGCAGAGTGACAAATGGATTGCTGTACAAAGAGGCAGATTGAAGAATAAGTTCTACACTAAGAGAGGGAATGCAGTTGCAGAACCAGAAAAACCCGAAAAATTTAAAGCAGCCGATACTAAGATTGCCTTGTTCTTATCAAATGTGCACAAAGAAGTCTCGGAAAAAGACATTACCGACTATGTTTACAAAAAGACAGGCGAGACAGTATCTTTAGTAAAAATAAAAATGAGAAAGGAAAAGGACTACAATTCATATAAAGTCTTTGTTGTCAAATATAAAATAGACTTATTCTTATACGATAAGTTGTGGCCGTCAGGGATCTCTTTTAGACGGTTCATAAACTTTCGAGAAAGGCGAGAAAATCAAGTTAATGAGGAGTATGTGGCTATGACTGACAACAAACGTAATGGATAACAGTGATAGTCAACTAATTAGCTACAACTGCAAGTCTATCAAGAGATCGATGGAAGGTGTTAGGGCGCTGTGTCAACAAGCTGATATAGTCGCCTTGCAGGAGACGTGGTTGCTGCCGCACGAGCTGCCACTGCTGAGCACAATCGACGACGGCTTCGGTGCTACGGGTACGTCCGCCGTTGACACGTCGGCCGGCCTACTGACGGGCAGGCCGTACGGCGGAGTCGCGTTATTGTGGAGAAAAAGTGCGTTTCAATCAGTGTCTGTAATAACCTGTGATAACGTTAGGACTGCTGCAATAAAGCTAACTGTAAGTAGTAGATCTATAGTGATATTTAGGGTCTATATGCCTACTAACAGTACTGAAAACCTTCCAGTTTTTACCGAGTGCCTCAGTACCATACAATCTATTATAGCAGTAGAAGAAAACTGTGGTGTCGAGGCGTTCTACATTTTGGGGGATTTTAATGCCCACCCCCGTGAAGTGTTTTTTAAAGAATTGTCAGATTTCTGTTGCGATTACTCGTGGTGCTGTGCCGATGTACAAATGTTAGGAGTAGATTCGAATACACATACTTTTCGTAGTGACGCTCATGGCTGTGAGAGGTGGTTGGATCACTGCGTAGTCACTCAGTCCGCATTGGCGGTGATTAAAAAGGTATGGGTACAGCATGACGTGTATTGGTCCGACCACTTTCCTCTGGTAATTGAATGTAACCTAAATAAACTTAATGCAAAATTTGAGCCAATAACATTAGCGGGAGTTTCAAATAAATGTATAATTTGGGGTGATAGACAAATGGAACAAATTAATAATTATCACACATTGTGTCATTCTTAACTCCGAAATATAGATTTTCCTTTAGAGTTGGGACTATGATGTGATTCTGTGTGTCGTAATAGTGAGCATTGTTTGATTCTTGATAAAATGTATAATGATGTTATAAGTATCTTAACTGACGCGGCTAAAGAATCTTATAATTACAAAAAATGTCACAGAAAGAAAGGATATCTAACTGGCTGGAACAAGCACGTCGCCGGCGCACATGGGGAGGCTAGGCTTAGGTTTAGGATGTGGGTTTTGGCGGGAAAACCAAAAAATGGGACTTTCTATAATGAAATGTTAGAATCGCGGAAAACATTCAAGGCTAAATTGAAGTGGTGTCAAGACAGACAAGAGCAATTAAAAATGGACTTACTCGCATCCAAACACTCAGCCAAAAATTTTAAATCGTTCTGGAAAAATACCAACAAACTGAATGTGAGGCCTGGCCTTCCCATCAACGTTGGAGGCGTTCATGATCACAAAATGATTGCTAACTTATTTAGGGAACATTTTACAGTGCAGTCGGCGTTGAATCCGTCGCCGTGTGTTGTTGCCGAGACGGTGGCGGCTGAGCGAAGTGTGTTTTTCTCAGCTAAAAGCGTTTCTAATGTTATTAAACACATGCGAAGAGGCAAATCGCCTGGTCACGACGGCCTCAGTGTAGAACACTTTAAGTATGCTAGTGTTCACTTACCAAGAGTGCTTAGTATGATGTTTAATTTATTTCTATGCCACTCTTATTTACCTGAGCCATTAATGCGTACAATAGTGGTACCTGTTATTAAAACCAAGACGGGTGACGCGTCCGATAAAGCTAACTATCGACCCATCTCACTTGTCACTATAACAGCCAAGGTGCTTGACAGTCTGTTGAATGGTAATCTCACGAAGCACGTTGAGCTGGAGGATGCGCAATTCGGATTTAGAGCCGGTCTGTCGACGGAGAGCGCCATCCTCTGCCTGAAACATACTGTCAAGTACTACACAGAGAGAAGGACGCCCGTATACGCGTGTTTCCTGGACCTATCAAAAGCTTTTGATCTCGTAGCATATGACGTGCTATGGGAGAAGTTAGGAAGCACGGGTGTACCGGTAGAATGTACCTCTCTTCTCAAGTACTGGTACTCAAATCAGAGAAATCAGGTGAGATGGGCCGGTACTCTGTCGGGAGATTATAAATTGGAATGTGGTATGAGACAAGGGGGGTTAAGCTCCCCATTATTGTTTAATTTGTATATAAATAAGTTGATTGAGCGTCTCAGTAGCACTCATGTCGGCTGCTTCATTGATGACAAGTGTGTTAACAATATTAGCTATGCAGACGACATGGTTTTACTAAGCCCCTCAATCAGCGGATTAAGGAATCTGGTGTCTCAGTGTGAGGCATTTGCGATGTCGCACGGGCTTAAATACAACTCCAAAAAGAGTGAACTACTGGTATTTAGAGCAGGTACATACTATCCCGCATGTGTTCCTCCTGTCATTCTTAACGGTGTAGCCTTAAAAGTAGTTGACAGGTTTAAGTATCTGGGTCACATAGTAACTGCTGACCTTAGGGATGACGAGGACATAGAGAAGGAGCGCAGGGCTTTGGCGGTAAGAGGCAATATGCTCGCTCGCAGGTTCGCACGCTGCACCAACGAGGTGTAGATAACACTTTTTAAGGCGTACTGCCAGTCGTTTTACTCGAGTGGCCTGTGGGTGAAGCATACGCAGCGAACCTACACAGCTCTGTGCACACAGTATAATAACGCTTTTAGGATGCTGTTGGGGCTGCCGTGGCGCTGCAGCGCGTCTGGTATGTTTGCTGAAGCGCGTACGGATGGTTTTCATGCAATCATGCGCAAGAAAGCGAACTCCTTGCTGCGCCGTCTACGAAGCAGCAGCAACGGCATTCTGAATGCGATTGCTGCCCGTTTTGACTGTCCTTTCCAGAATCAGTGGATAAGGACAGCCATAGGCATCGGTTAGTTATAGGTACTAAAAATACTAACTTATTTTTGGGTACATTTTTGTGTTACTAACACACTAACACTTTATGTTGTTAATCTGTGTTTTTGTGATATATGTTATGTAATTCTTTAATTTTTTTTGTTAATAATTTATTTTAATTGTATGATCCAAAGTTGGTTGAAATAAATAAATAATAATAATATGCTAAACAGTGCTAGCATTAATCTTTTTTTGGCTTGTGAAAACTCAGTTTGTATTCTCTGAAAACTTTGCGGTATTTTTCAAAGGATAAAAAAAAACTATGTTTAATTAAAGCAGTGAAAGTGTCACTGCTTTAATTAAACATAGTTTTTTAAATTCGTTATACATTGTTGTTATGTTAAGAGTTGAATCTAAATATTTTATCGTACTATCACGTCTACAGTAATGCGATTCAACAGCAGGAAAGGAAAGTATGTGGTCCCTAAGAAATTTTTCTTTATCTGGTGTTAGCTGCGTCTCCAATAGCTGCATCTCCAACCTACACCCCACCAGGAAGCCCGGACCATATGACCGAGCCTATTTAAGTCAACGCGTAGCGTGGCTAAGGGCTCATTCCCTTATTTCGGCGGCGCGCTCTAACTATTCCCCTTGACTTTGTTATCTCGACCAATTTTGTAATTTGTTACTTAAAATTATAACTTTTATGTTTTAACTGTTAATCTTTGTGCTTTGATAAATTACATTTGTTGTCCTGATAGTTATTTCATTTCAATTTCCTAAAATCAGAAGTGGGATCGTCTCTCGTTTTCCCACTAAATTTAAAAAAAAATAAAAAAATGCCGATTAATACTGACCCCAGAAAGAATCGTAAACGTGAGTGCTCGCCACCGCCGCCCGACCTAAATCATCTTTGTATAACCTTAGACGCAATACTCAATAGGGTCTCTGCCTTGGAGAGAAGCTCAGTTTCAGAACCACGATCGAGCGTGGAGCACCAGCCGCGCCCTACCATCACCAGCACGGCCAGCCCTCCCGATGTCACGCGACCTGTCCCGACGCCACTGGCACCGGAGCCGACGCTGTCGCCCTCGCCTTCTACTTCGGCTGCAGGGGACGTCGCAGAGCGCCTCATCGATGCGCTAAGGAGCTTAAATCCGGTGAGATCAAACCATTATTACGTCTCTGACTTCGACCCTAATGTTCATGACGTCATAGCATGGTGTGAAGAAGTTGACCGCGCTAAGACACAAAATAGGTAGGACGACAAAGAGTGTCTTGCCCGTATCGGTTTGTGTTTGAAAGGTGAATCTCGCTCTTGGTTACGCGATTGGACCGAAACGGATCGTACTTGGTCTACCTTTAAATCACAGTTAAAATCACTTTGTCCACAACGAGTCGATGTCGCTAATATCCTGTATGACGTCATGTGCACTGAGTCAGATAAATATTCCACATACGCGGAATACGCGCGCAAATCCTTATAACGTTTGCGTATCGTTAAAGGACTAAGTAATGATCTTTTGTGTGCAATCATTGTGCATTGTGCGCGGTATTAAGGATTCGCAGATTCGTGCTGCAGCTATGAATGCAAAATGTACCACCGAAACCATTGTGGAATTTTTATCAATTTATGTTAAGCCAGGTAAAACCGCTAATACGAACAAAAACAGTGTTGACGCCCATTATAACAACAACCGAAATTATAGCTGTCGCGATAACGGTAGTAATAGGAACCGTAGTGCTAGACAATACAGTACAGTGTCGGATAAAAAAAGTTTGAAGTGTTTTTCGTGCGGCACTCCTGGCCACACCAGTAGAAGCAACGCTTGTCCCAAGCGATTTAAACATAGTTATAGTAGTTCAAACTCTAGCAGAGCCGTTAGTGATAGTCAGAACACTGTTTCTAATTCAATTTCCGCGAACATGAGAAACCATAAATGTAACTTTTGTAAAAAACCGGGGCATAGGGAAGAAGAGTGTTTCATTAAACAGCGATCGGAGTCGCGCAATAAATCAAACGTAAATTTTTGTCTTGAGATTAAGGGTGATACGGTGAATCGTGACGTGACACCCGCAGTGCTGTGTGGTGTACCTACGGACGTCTTAATTGACAGCGGCTCGTCTGTATCCCTCATATCGAACGAACTTCTAAAACATTTTTCTTGCCGCCTAAACCCTAATGCTCAGATGTTGCGCGGAATAGGTGGTCATGAGTTAAGATCGGATAGCTACGTCACTTTGCCAATTGAGTTCGATAATATAACTTTAGAGGTAGACTTCCATGTAGTACCCCTAGGTTGTTTGAGTACACCAGTGATAATTGGTACCGATGTTTTGAATCGCAGTGGTATTGCCTACATCCGTACCGGCAATTGCCAGCGCATCTGCGCCGACCATGCACGTGTAAATAATATTACGGTGACAAGTACCAAAGAAGTTTACAGTTTTGAAAATATTAATACGCCCTTACAGGGTGATGATAAACAGCGTCTCGGAACTGTTTTAAAAAAGTATTCCGAATCTTTTCTAAGCGGTACCGCCGCAAGTACTGTAAATACCGGCGAAATGAAAATTCGCTTAACAACAAAGACTCCTGTAATTTTCGCCCTTACAAGTTGTCTCACAACGAAAAGTTGTGTGTACGCGCAATCATTAATGATCTCAAGGACAAAGGCGTAATACGCAATTCAGAATCTTCTTACGCAAGCCCAATTCTTCTAGTTAAGAAGAAAGACGGCACTAATAGGATAGTCGTTGATTACCGTGGATTAAACAGTGTTACAGTAAAGGAACGGTACCCGTTGCCTCTTATAGAGGATCACATAGATAGATTGGGGAAATGTAAATACTTTACAGCTCTTGATATGTTGACAGGCTTCCACCAAATTAAAATTAGTGACGATTCTATTGACAAAACAGCCTTCGTTACCCCAGAGGGTCACTTTGAATATCTTAAGATGCCTTTTGGACTTGCGAATGCACCCGTAGTGTATCAACGCATTATTTCCGAAACTCTAAAATCATTCATCGAGTCAGGAAAAGTGCTTGTTTACATAGATGACGTGTTATTATTAAGCGATAATGTTGAAGAGGGACTAACCTTGCTCGATTCGGTATTAAAAACGTTAACGAAATCCGGTTTTTCAATTAATTTGCGGAAATGCTTTTTCCTGACAACAGAAGTAGAGTACCTTGGGAGAACCATAAGCAATGGTCAGGTTAGGCCGAGCGCTCATAAAATAGAAGCCTTAACTAAATCTCCGACGCCAAAGACGATTAAACAAGTGCGTCAATTACTCGGCCTTTCCGGTTATTTTAGACGGTACATCCCGCAGTATGCCACTTTGACGGCACCTATCGCTGCCCTAACACGTAAAGACGTTAAGTTTGTTTGGGGTATAGAACAGGAAATGGCAAGGCAGGACATTATCAAACACTTAACGAGCGAACCCGTACTGGCTATATTCGATCACGAGTTAGAAACCGAAGTACATACCGATGCAAGTTCGCGAGGTTACGGCGCAGTCCTTTTACAAACACATCGCGACGACGTTGACGATGTATTTCAGCAAAGTAACTGTAGGTGCTGAATCAAGGTATCACAACTACGAGTTAGGGACTCTCGCGATCGTCAAGGCCTTACAACACTTACACCAGTATTTAATTGGCAAAAGTTTTAAAATTGTGACAGATTGTAACGCTTTGAAAATGACACAGCGTAAAATACATGCTGCCATGGCATGGTGAATGGACACCTGAGTACTGTGCTGCATTCTGCGAATGTAAGTTTTAATATTCTCTAATAAAACTGTTCATGTGCTGATCTTTTCATCCACTTTTGTCGTGAATACGACGTTTAGCCACTTTGTTGACATTCATTTAAGTTCACATAAACATTCACTGATTATATTATCGTTGCATTTATGCTTATCTGACTTGTGTTGGATTGAATTGTTATGTGAGTGGCACCGCTTATAGCGTTAGACGACGACGCATAAGCGCACGGCACTTATCGCTATGCGACAAGCGTCAAAATGTACTTGAGTTTAAAGTATGCTGTTCATAAATTCACAATTAATGAACTAAACAAACCTCACCCTTGTGAAACTTTTGTTAAGTTTGTGAACCGATTTATTGTTATTGGTACTTGGTCCAAGATAACGTTTTAAGGAATGTGCTGGAGTGCTTGAGTGTAAGATTTTTGTTATTGTTTCTGGGACGTGAATTAAATCGCCTAAATAACGAGTTCTTTGTGAGCTTTAACCTATGCCTGTAGCTTTGCTCCTACCGGTAGGTATCAGTCGTGACCCAGGAAGTATGCCCAGATGTTGCGCGGAATAGGTGGTCATGAGTTAAGATCGGATAGCTACGTCGCTTTGCCAATCGAGTTCGATAATATAACTTTAGAGGTAGACTTCCATGTAGTACCCCGAGGTTGTTTGAGTACACCAGTGATAATTGGTACCGATGTTTTGAATCGCAGTGGTATTGCCTACATCCGTACCGGCAATTGCCAGCGCATCTGCGCCGACCATGCGCGTGTAAATAATATTACGGTGACAAGTACCAATGAAGTTTACAGTTTTGAAAATATTAATACGCTTACAGTGTGATGATAAACAGCGTCTCGGAACTGTTCTAAAAAAGTATTCCGAATCTTTTCTAAGCGGTACCGCCGCAAGTACTGTAAATACCGGCGAAATGAAAATTCGCTAAACAACAGAGACTCCTGTTAATTATCGCCCTTACAAGTTGTCTCACAACGAAAAGTTGTGTGTACGCGCAATCATTAATGATCTCAAGGACAAAGGCGTAATACGCAATTCAGAATCTTCTTACGCAAACCCAATTTTTTCTTTTCAATTCTTCTAGTTAAGAAGAAAGACGGCACTAATAGGATGGTCGTTGATTACCGTGGCTTAAACAGTGTTATAGTAAAGGAACGGTACCCGTTGCCTCTTATAGAGGATCACATAGATAGATTGGGGAAATGTAAATACTTTACAGCTCTTGATATGTTGACAGGCTTCCACCAAATTAAAATTAGTGACGATTCTATTGACAAAACAGCCTTCGTTACCCCAGAGGGTCACTTTGAATATCTTAAGATGCCTTTTGGACTTGCGAATGCACCCGTAGTGTATCAACGCATTATTTCCGAAACTCTAAAATCATTCATCGAGTCAGGAAAAGTGCTTGTTTACATAGATGACGTGTTATTATTAAGTGATAATGTTGAAGAGGGACTAACCTTGCTCGATTCGGTATTAAAAAAGTTAACGAAATCCGGTTTGTCAATTAATTTGCGGAAATGCTTTTTCCTGACAACAGAAGTAGAGTACCTTGGGAGAACCATAAGCAATGGTTAGGTTAGGCCGAGCGCTCATAAAATAGAAGCCTTAACTAAATCTCCGACGCCAAAGACGATTAAACAAGTGCGTCAATTACTCGGCCTTTCCGGTTATTTTAGACGGTACATCCCGCAGTATGCCACTTTGACGGCACCTATCGCTGCCCTAACACGTAAAGACGTTAAGTTTGTTTGGATCTTTTCATCCACTTTTGTCGTGAATACGACGTTTAGCCACTTTGTTGACATTCATTTAAGTTCACATAAACATTCACTGATTATATTATCGTTGCATTTATGCTTATCTGACTTGTGTTGGATTGAATTGTTATGTGAGTGGCACCGCTTATAGCGTAAGACGCCGACGCATAAGCGCACGGCACTTATCGCTATGCGACAAGCGTCAAAATGTACTTGAGTCTAAAGTATGCTGTTCATAAATTCACAATTAATGAACTAAACAAACCTCACCCTTGTGAAACTTTTGTTAAGTTTGTGAACCGATTTATTGTTATTGGTACTTGGTCCAAGATAACGTTTTAAGGAATGTGCTGGAGTGCTTGAGTGTAAGATTTTTGTTATTGTTTCTGGGACGTGAATTAAATCGCCTAAATAACGAGTTCTTTGTGAGCTTTAACCTATGCCTGTAGCTTTGCTCCTACCAGTAGGTATCAGTCGTGACCCAGGAAGTACCCGTGTCTGAGGGACATCGGGGCGTGAATGGCAAAGTACTGTGTAAAGCCCGAGGACAAGCTTTGTCATATATACCATGTAAGCCCATTGCAACTGCGCAATTGCATAAGGTTTAGGTTGGTTGGTAGTATGGCACGTGAGCTCATTGAAGGCCTTAATGAGGTTTTGAGTTCATGTGGCTATGGTTTATGTTATCATGGTGAATTTGGTATTACCTAAATAAGTATTAAGAAGCAATTCATGTCTCATTAGCATTTGGTCGATTAAACTCTTTCATCCAGCACATGAATGAAAAACAAAAAAAAAAAGAAGAAATGATCTGCTATCACATTTAACATTTTGATGGTCACTCTTGGTTTATGATGTGCAGGTTCCGATGATGAGGAGAATGAAACAGATCAACAGCCGAGTACCTCGTCGGCGACACCCAAACATGCCGAGTCGGCGGCAGCTCCCGCTGACGACGCTCCGGTGGTTGCTGAGGCCTGCGAGGACGCCGGCACGTTAGGAGAGGCCGTGTTAGCTGCGTCTCCAATAGCTGCGTCTCCAACCTACACCCCACCAGGAAGCCCGGACCATATGACCGAGCCTATTTAAGTCAACGCGTAGCGTGGCTAAGGGCTCATTCCCTTATTTCGGCGGCGCGCTCTAACTATTCCCCTTGACTTTGTTATCTCGACCAATTTTGTAATTTGTTACTTAAAATTATAACTTTTATGTTTTAACTGTTAATCTTTGTGCTTTGATAAATTACATTTGTTGTCCTGATAGTTATTTCATTTCAATTTCCTTTTCCTAAAACTGGTTTTAATTTGTTTGGAGGTGTCTTTTTCCCTCTTTCGTCTGGGTGTAAGAGGCCGTGCTCATTAACTTTTTTTAAAGCTCCTTTTACAAACCCGCCAGTAATATTTAGAGTATCTAAAAAGGACTCTCGACACACGACATTCTTTTCATCACCAACAGTTAATGTATAAGCTAGGGTAAAATTCCGCCTGGAAGGACCGTTGGTAGTGTCTCGATTTTTTTAATTCTTAGTCACATGCTTTACAACAAAATGACGCTGTTCCATAAGATTTGGCATCTTTTGGAATTGAGAATAAATTTTTTCTCTCTCATCTTGAGGGACACCCGAAATACACTTGTGTTTAGGAGTACTTGAACATTTTGCTAGTTCTATTGATCTGGCTTGCATTATTCTTCCTTTCCTTGTTCGACAGTTATTTATTATGAGCACTGTACTAAAACAACACGCAGCACTTCCATACAGCACTGAATTTATTAAAAAAAGACGGAAGGATTTAGTTAGCCCTCAAAAAAGTAGTAAGTAAGTAAGTAGTAAACATGCTTTCACAGCGAAGTTTTATATGTACCTCGGACCACTACTATATAACAGGCTAAATGAAAAAGAAAACATCTACCCTTTAAAACACAGTATCTGCAAGAAAACCCTTAAGGAAGCCCTTCAAACTATGTCCTATGAAGATACAGACAAGCTATTACTAGTATTTACTAGTGCTAAAGTAAATATTGTTCACATTATTGTTATTTTTTTATTTTTTTTTATTAGTTAACTAAGTTAAGATAATATAATTATATATATACCTTTTTTTACATATGTTCCAATAAGTTTAATATGATATGTGATTATTTAATCAATTAATGTTACCCCCAATCGCCCGAAACACAGGATTACCTAGTTCAGGCACACATCATGGCTGAACTTGACCATAGATTTAAGAAAAACTGTAAATGTTGTACCTTATATTTTTGAATAAATTTTATTATTATTATTATTAATATGATTCACCTTTTAAACGCTTAATTTTTTCTATGTTCATTTTCCACGTGTTACTTTACTTTTTTCTTTTTCGGATTATTTTGACCATCGTTTTGCTCGTCTGTATTTTCTACATCAAATTCTTCAATTGTTAATATCGAAGGTGATTCATTGACTGTTCGGCTAGTTTTAGATGTTTCTTTGCGTCTATGTTTCTCTACTCTATCTGTTATATCTTCATCTGACGTACTATCACTTGAATTATTGTGATTTTGTTCTAAATAATTAGGCTCTTGGACGGAATCATCACTATCAAGCTGTTCGTTAATTAAAATGTTGAAGCCTTTACGCGTTTCCGGTGACATTTGGGGTAAAGGGGAAGAAGCTGGTGAAAGGGGCGGAGTATTATTTTCAGTCATTAGTAGTGAACAGGCAAGTTCGAGTGTAGTTTTGTGTGGTAGGGGTGAAATGTTCTTCTCGGTCGTTTGAAATATTAAGGGAGTTAGTGGTGAAAAGGCAGGAGCTTCTATGCTTGTTTCTCCAAGTTCGTGAGTAGTTGTGTGTGGAAGGGGTGAAATGTTCTTCTCGGTCATTTGAAATATTAAAGGAGTTAGTGGTGAAAAGACAGGAGCTTCTATGCTTGTTTCTCCAAGTTCGAGAGTAGTTGTGCGTGGTTAAGGCGAAATGTTTTTCTCAGTAATTTGAAATAATAAGGGAGTTAGTGGTGTGCATCTATGCTTGTTTCTCTAATTTCGTGTGTACTTTTCGGTGTTAAAGGTGTAATAGTAGCTGTTGTTTCATTTCTTTAGAAAACTTCAGATCTGTGAAAAATAAAAACTTCTTAAGTGTTCACCTAGGACACATAAGTACCACTGTGCAAATTTCTGATTCTCGACCCAGTAGTGTAGGTCTAGCATTGTCAGTTAGCCATTACCATAATGTTATTAAGTAAACTAGCTATTCCCTACAGGATCACTCGCACTAGCCTTACAAAATTTAATGATTATGAAACTGAGACCACATTGAACATTGTGTTTATGTAAAAACAATGCGAATCTATAACTTAAAACAGATACCTGAACTATATTTTGTGTTTTAAATCCAACAGTTTAGGCTGTTTATTGTTAGTCAGCAGAGCAAAAATGATGTTATTTAACAAATAAATCTTCTGTTTGGATTAATAAAAATCAAAAATACCTGAATAGGAATCACCTTTACCGCAGTTGAATTCTGGACTAGCTGTAGGTGTATTTTCTATTATATCTGTAATGCAAGCAAGCAAGCTCAAGCTATAGATTAAACCCCGAAGTTAGTAGGTATTCGATAAGCACCTTCATGCATTTTAGTTATATTTATACAACAACAACATCCATTTATTTTCAGGCTACTCTGGCCCATAGTAACCTTGCAGACTAACATACATTATGATAAAATACAAATTGTGTTAGTAAATAGAACCTTTAATCTTATTTATGTAACACGTAATTCTATTCATCATTTTCACTGTATAGGTAAGTGATTAAGTATGTTTTCTGAATAAATAAAGCCCACCATCATCTCGCTCTCGTACTGCAAACACACTAGGAAGGTCACTTATATAAGAACATGTAGGTAGGGTAGGGGGAGGGGAGGGAAGGGAAGGGAGGGGAGTGTCATAGGAACCCCCCGAGGGGGGTGAATTCGTCGGAAATGCAGTTTTTTTTAATGATTTTTTAAAAGGGAAATATTTATTTTCGAGTTATACTAATACAAGCTTTAAAATCGGTAATTTTATATACAACATGTAACATAATTAACGCACATCCTGAAAGTAGTTTGTTCAGAATCGTTTACTGAATCGATTTCTATAATTTTTAATATAGGTATTTTTTTTTCCCAAAAATAATTAAAACTACGTAAATTACAGTCACACTACCCCTGTACAGTAAAAACAAACTAAAATAGACCGTAACGCAAGGCAATAAGACTTTTAAAAGTGCAGTTTTATTTGTATCAAAACAAATTCCCGTCATTCAAAACCTTATTTCAAGCAAGTTAAGTCTTTACAAATACTTTTAAGTAAACTTTGCGATTGAACACGCGCCGGCGCTCAGACCTCAGTCTCGCTCTGATATTATAGTAGAAAGTTGTGTGTTAGCAAATCATTTTTCGCGCGCGATTTCTTTCCATTACACAAATGTTCAGTACACCGAAATGGTGAGAACTTTGGCACGGTGTGGTGATAATGTGGCTCTAGCTTGCAGAACATTCAACCAAAGGTATGGTAGCGGCTTCGCGACCACGGAACGTTCCGTCCGAAAACGGGTCATCGACATCCCGAGCCAATGTGCGTACACGTAGTCGTCTTCAAAACGAAATACTGGATTATTTCGATGAGAATCCCCATGCCAGTACCCGAGAAGCAGCGCCACGCTTTGAATGTAGTTTTAAGCGTTAGGCACAGTGCAAGTGGTCGATAGGTACTCGTAAATAATAACCGCAAGACTTGTAATTCAGATTCATTTATTTTCGAAAAACACCCTATTCTATATACATTAATCATGGTAGGTACACTTAGGCTTAGCACATTACTGTGAAATTCCTTTTGACCAATAGCGACGCGCCGTTGGGCGAGCCGCGCGCGGGGCGCGGGGCGCTGTGTTGCACACGGCACTATTCGCCGTGAAGGCAAAAATAGGAGTCGCGCGCCGAGCGCGACCCTTTTCACCGGACGCCGTCGTCGAGTGCAGATGAAGACTACCGATCCGCGGGACGCGTGTGTCTTCCACGTCAAGAGTCCACGTGTCCATCTGTGGGATCCCGAAGCGTGCAGTGAAGATACGGAGGGTGCTTGTGCTTGCTCTGCTTGCGCTTACACACCGCTTCTTTCGAAGCGAACGTATGTGGCACGGTGTTGTGATGACGCTCGTGCCGCATCGTGTTTCCTTATCCAGTGCTTTAAAACTGTCTTTTTCAAGACGATTGCTTCCCTGTTTCTTGCAGGCTGTCAAAAACGTGGTAAGGTAACTGGTTCGCTGGTATGTGGTAACTGGCTTTGTGGTATGTGGTAACTGGTTCTGGTTGTGACTGTGTGACAGGTACTGTGTCACTACATAGTCATATGCATGTGTGGAGAAGACTTCGTGGTGATAAAGAACATCCATTCCACCTCAGAAGATGCCAGGAGTTGACTCCAAACGATTACGCTTCAGTTCAGCCGCTGGTTATTAGAAAATTGGCAGCGGAACATAATTTGGACAGATGAAAGTTCATTCACACGTGTGGGGATGTACCTACCTACAATCAACACAACACACATTTATGGATGCACGAAAATCCTCACGCGTGCAGAGTGGATTCCTACCAACACCGTTTCTCAGTTAACGTCTGGGCCGGTGTTATTGGTAATAACATACCCGGTATGTTAATCTTTGTGTTCTTACAAAGATTAACAGGAGACGCATATTTACACTTTTTACGAGAAACTCTACCTACACTGCTAGAAGACATACCTCTTCATAATTTACAAGAGGTATTCTACCAACACGATGGTGAAGTGAAAATGACACTGAAGTGCTTTCTAAATTAAAACATCAATTAAGAAAACGGACATTAAAATGTATTGAACAAGGTGGTGAACATTTTGAAAGTGTATTAAAAATACAACGTCGTATGAGTGTTGAGTGGCAATCAGTAAGTTAAGTACCTATTTGATTTTTTAAATTATTGTAAACTAGCTTCTGCCAGCGGCTTCGCCCGCGTGGATGTCGAAAAATATCCCACCCGAACAAACATAGTTACCTTCATCCGCTGAGACACGTATAAATTAATTTTCAATTGTCAGCCTAAACACAAAATTTGAAAATCCTAACTTCAAAACTGACGGACTTTCATATTAACTTCCATCCCCTATTTTACCCCTTTATGGGTGGAATTCCCAAAAATCCTTTCTTAGTGGATACTTACTCTTCACAAAGAACACACCCTCCAAGTTTCATGTCTCTAAGACCAGCGGTTTGGGCTGTGTGTTGATATCACCCAGTCAGTCAGTCAGTTTACCATTTTATTTATATAGATGGTAATGTAATACAAAAATCAGCATCACTTAAAGTGAATCCGAAGATATCTTTACAAACTTTTATTGAGATAAGAATAACAATAAGTTTAACCGATGTGCTCTTTCCTCTGCTGATTCTTGAGAACGCCTATTTCTCATTCTCTTAGCTTCTCTTGAATTTCGAGATAAAGATAATCGTTTTTTAGGTGGCATTGATGCAGGCAAATAAAAATAAAGCTAAAACGTAAATGAAAATAAAACTAATAGGTATACAAAAGTGAACGTACGGACCGCATAGATTTTTAGATACTGATACTGATACTACTACTTTCCTTACTTTAGGTGCTAAAAATAAATAAAATGTAAACTATTAATAATTGTAATTTGAACGAATATTTAAACACTACCAAAATAACTAATACCTATTTTATAAAATAACAACAAAAGGAATCTAAAAATAAATAATCAAAGACTAAAAGTCGCGCTGATAAGCACGGTTTGTTAATATCAATTAAGAATTGTCTGTCAATAAGGTCGAACGCTCTGAACGTCTATTCGCATCAACAGGCAAAAATTGTATGAACCTACGTTTTTTTTTTTTTTTGGTATTGGCATCTCGCAGTTCAGCCTCTGAGGCTGGCTTCTGCTTAACCGGACAAATCCTGTGGATGCCTTGAAATTAAGGCCTCCAGCCAGGGCATGAAGCTTGCGCTCGGACGCCTCGCCTTTTTATACCTTCGGCCGCGAGACGCGTCGAGCTCGGCGACCGATTCTCGGACCTTATACAAAAATAATCCTTATAGCATGATTCAGTATTCACGCGCGATGGCTTATTATTAGCGTATTTCATGTATAACTTTGGTGTTTCTATACCGATTTCTATGATTCTTTTTTATGGAATAGTTAATAATGTTAACTTTTTTAATTAGGGATGACTGAGAGTGTTATAAACGTAAGAGTAGACAAATATAATCAGAAAGCTTCGAACTACTAAGCTATCGGGAGTTACTCGTGATATTGTGAGTCAACCATAAAAGATATAGATATATGCTGTCGTGGGATATTTTTTTATATAATTTTATGGAGAACATTTCCGTCATACGTGATTTCTGTGTAGCTTTAACCATTAAGGTTGCACACGCGACGGAAGCTTAAAAAATGGAGTAACTTCTTCCTGTTTTCCCAACATTTCCCTTCACTGCTCTGCTCCTATTGATTGTAGCGTGATGAAAAGTATACTATAACCAACTCAGGAGTATGAGAAATAATTGTACCAAGTTTCGTTAAAATCCGTCGAGTAGTTTTTGTTTCTATAACGGTTATACAGACAGACAGACAGACAAAAATTTTACTGATTGCATTTTTGGCATCAGTAACGATCCCTAATCACCCCCTGATAGTAATTTTGGAAATATATTTCATGTACAGAATTGACCTCTCTACAGATTTATTATAAGTAAGTATATAGATATCTTGATTCACATCTTTTAAACACGCCGTCTTTGAATAATATTGTCGTATCGCCTCTTATTTTTAGCAGTTCATTATTATTAACAGCATAATATTTTGTACCGAATATTAAAGAAGTTAAGTAAAATTGTTACTAACCCTATGGACTCCGGTCTGAAATAAAAATTTTCTATTCTATTCTATTCTATTCTATTGGGGATCCTGCCGTTTTGCCGAAAAGATTTTGACAAAATTTCATTACCCAAACAAATTTTAGCAACCTTTTATTATACCATTGCAATATTTGGAATGATTTTAGTACGCATATTTTTATTTGGTCAAATTTTTACTTGGCAAAATATTACCAAGTATAATGTCATTATGGCATTTGGTCTTTAATCAAATGATTTATTACAGCAAACAATCTTCAGACAATAAACGTTTGGTGAAATGATTTTGTTAAGACAAAAAATATTAAGGCAAAAATAAGATTTTTGCCTTAATTTTTGGCAGAAACGACTTGCATTAATAGAAAAAAAGATGTTGTTTTTAGTAGGTTACCCGGAACTCAACTATTTAGATTAGGTTAATTTGTTATTTAAACAAAATGGGTAGGTTAGGTTAGGTTAAAACTGAGACCTCCTACGCACGAGCCGAGCGAGCGGAGCGAGCGGTGCCGCGGCAGCGGCCGGCGAGTGGCAGAAACGACTTGCATTAATAGAAAAAAGAGATTGGTTTTAGTAGGTTACCCGGAACTGAACTATTTAGATTAGGATAATTATTTATTTAAAAAAAAAATGGTTATTGTTATATATTTGGCTTATTTGATTTTGCGTAAAAACTGTTATTCCAACTGAAATATTTGACTAAATAAAAAATGTTAAAAGTACTAGTTGGTAAAAAAGTTATAGTTTAAACGTTCACTTCCCAAACATTAGGTTTGCGTTACAATTTTTTGTGAATAGATTTTTTGCTAAGTAATAATTTGGCAAATGAAATTATGCGAAAAATTTTTTGGGAAGTGAAAATTTGTCAAATTCCTTTCGGTCAAACAAGGGAGACCCATTCTATTGGCATTATATCATAATCAATAAATAAAATCATTCAAAGTCGACAGTCCAAAGCCTGAAAAATGTGATGGAAAGATGCAATCAAATGTTTACTAGACATAAATAAACAACTCGAATCGGCTAATGTTCATATCGTCCCCGTAGTGCGAAAAGTCATTAACTCGAAAAACCTAGTTTTGAGATATCGAGAGTTTAAGTTTTTAAAAATATAAATATTCATAACTTCGGCTTGTCATTATATATCTTTGCAGTTTCAGCTTTATTTTGAAGATAATATAATTAAGTTTATATTATAAGCGTAATATTACATGAAAAACTTCTAATAATTGAGAAAAGGAAAGAAACTAAAATTAATTAATTGTTTTCTATCAAATCTTTGGCTTAGTTGCGAATTAATGAATTCTCAACCGGAGTTAGTGACTTTTCTCTCAGATAGAAAGTGTTAAAAAGAAAATAACTAGAGTTAAGTAAAGTGGAACTAACTGTTAAGTGTATCAAATGTGTATAGTAAATACTACCTATCTAAATATACGAAGCTTGTGTGGTTGGTTTGGTTTTAATTAATGACATTAATAAGTAATGGAATTGTTTTTATTAATTCAATTAAAGTTTTATCAAAGTTTTGTGCGAAAAAATAACGAAATACTACAATTATAACACAAAAATCTTCTATCTATTACGTCTTTACTAGTTGGTAAGGATTGGTACCATAAGTGGAGCTCTTGTGGGATTATCTCTTTTGCACATAAATTATTAAGGTCTTTCTTTTTTGCCTCTGAAATAGGCAGTGGCAAAGAGTATCCCTGTGATATTTTATAATTTTTCAAGTCTTGGAATAGTTCTTCTGACCCTTGTCCATTTGTTTGTTCTTTTTGTTTCCTCCTCTTCCTATTAATAGGAGTAGTTTCTATCTGACGTATTCCTAAAATATTAAATTCTAGGTAGGGACCATCGTGCTGGTATCTAAACTTGACGACACTCAAACATTGTCTCTCTGGAATAAACAGGGCTATGTCTCTGCTGTCTTTCTATTGCGCTATGCGTGGAGTTTACTTCCATATGAGTATGACCATTTCCTAAATATTTTTGAATTAAATGGACCAATAATGCCGTAATGAACTGTTTCTGCTTTGCCCAGTGCATGTGTCGCTATAAATAGTGACTTTTTTATCATCATCATGATCATCATTACAGCCGAAAGACGTCCATTGCTGGACATAGACCTCCCCCCGGTGTCGCCACATTGATTGTGGGAGGCTTTCCAACGCAACATCTTCCGGTTCGCGGTCGCCACTCCAGAACATTTCGGCCCCATCGGCCATCCGTTCTGCGAGCAATGTGCCCTGCCCACTGCCACTTAAGTTTGGCAATTCTTCGGGCTACGTCGGTAACCTTGGTTGTCATTTCTGATTTGATCACACAAGGAAACTCCGAGCATAGCCCTCTCCATTGCTCTTTAGGTGACTTTAAGCCTTCTGATGAGGCCCATTGTGAGCTACCACGTTTCGGTCCCGCTTTCGTCTTGAGAGACTGTGATAAGTTGGACGAGAAGATACCGCGCAACTTCCCGAACGCTGCCCAGCCGAGTCGGATTCGACGATTGACCTCTTTCTCGAAGTTAGACCTACCTAACTGGACCGTTTGTCCCAGGTAGACATAATCGTCTACAACTTCGAGTGTAGAGTCTCCGATCTTGATAGGAGTGGGTGTTACATGGGCAATCAACATGACTTTGGTTTTGTCCATGTTTCTTTTAAGACTCACTTGTTCGGAAGCTCTACTGAGCTCATCAACATTGTACTGATGTCCTCCATGGTCTCAGCCATGACCAATATATCGTCGGCAAACCGAAGGTGAGAGATGTACTCGCCATTGACGTTGATGCCTAGCCCTATCCAGTCCAGAACCTTGAAGACATCCTCCACTGCAGCGGTGAACAGTTTCGGAGATATGACGTCTCCCTGTCTCACATCTCGCTGCAGAAAAATAGGTTCCGAGGTCTGGTCCTGAAGTCGGACTGACATAGTGGCGTTTTTGTACAAACACTTCAACACCTTGATGTACCGATAGTCGGATAGTCGATAGAAGTCGATAGTTGGAGAGACTGCAGTACAGCCCAAGTCTCGATCGAATCGAGGGCTTTCTCGTAGTCCACAAACGCTAAACAGAGGGGCAGGTTATACTCTTCGGTCTTCTGTATAAACTGCCGCAGTGTACGAAGGTGGTCTAACGGTGCTAAAGCTTTTTCAAAATCCGGCTTGTTCGGGAGGCTAAAAATCATCAAACCTGCGCGTGAGACGATTCGTGATGAATCTTGAAAACAACTTGTAGACTTGGCTTAGAAGTGAGCTGAACCTAGCTAGTTCTTCAGCCCGGCATTGTCGCCCTTTTTGAAGAAGAGTACCACCAGAGTGCCTGTGGCGGTTTTCCCTCGAGTATGACAGAATCAAACAGCTTCTGAAGGACCTTAACTACACCTCTACAACAGTTTTTTTCGTTTTGATTCAATGAATCAATTAAAAAGTTAGCACGACTCATTGTTATACAGTTTAAAACAAATAACCCCGTGTAAAAAGCGCGTGTAAGTGTCGGTTGACGATGAAACCGCGAACGAATGAAAGTCACCACGCTCCGCGCACGTCGCTCTTGAAGCGACAAACTCACTAACTCGCGAGCGAAATTTACTTTATTCTTAAAATCCACGTCGAAGTTGTATAAATAATAATTAAAAGACTTTAATGATCATTCTCAGTTGATCTTATGTGCCTCTTTGAATACAAAACAAATCATTAAAAAGCGATGGTGACTTTTTGTTTTTGGAGTATTGCACAAGTAATTAAAAAATATAGAGTGAGTAATCACTATATCGAGTTAGTTAATTTTCGCTTTCGTGTGTTTTAGCAAACTATACATGATAAAAACTCACTAACTCATTTTAGTGATGTTTACGATACCTAAAGGCATTTGCATGCATTAATAATTTAAAAGAAAAAGTAATTAAGTCGTTTTAGTTTCGAGTTTTGTACAATTTTGATAAATATAAAATAATTAACTAAATTAGTTAATTCTTCCATTACACTTTGGGGTCCAAAGGGTAGACTTGCTTACTTTTCACATTTCGTAAATCAAAAACGAGAGCAGCTATAAAGATGATGGTTTGACAGATATTTAGAGAAAAAATATGTGATTCTAATGACATTGATAACTCATTTTGGTCATTTTCGGACTTAGTGACTTTTCGCGCTACGGGGACGATATTTCTTTAACGTAAACAATCGTGTATTGTCGGTTTTTCGAGCGGCGCGTCTCGAACGCGAGCGAATAGGTACCTTAGTCACGTGTGCGACTGTGTGCGTTCGTGAATTTGTACTGTGACCACAACATTCTTCCGGAATTAGTATAACTAAATCAATAAATAATCAATGCTCATACATGTTTAACTAAAAATTCAGTGTATGTATTATGATTATCTATCTATACATATAAAATTCAAAGTCCTGACTGACTGACTGACTGACTGACTTATATATCAACGCACAGCCCAAACCACTGGTCCTAGAGACATGAAATTTGGACAGTGTACTCTTTGTGAAGAGTAGATATCCACTAAGAAAGGGTTTTTCGAAATTCCACCCTTAAGAGTGTGAAATGGGGTGTTGAATTTTCTATGAAACTTTTTACTCTCTGAGTCGATTGACTTAAAATTGTGTCTACATGTACTTCAGTTAAAATGATGAGACACGTGTATCACAGTTTTTCCAAAATCATCCCCCAATTTAAAATTCAATGTCCTGACTGGCTGACTGATACATCAACGCACAGCCCAAACCGCTGGTTCTAGAGACATGAAATTTGGAGAATGTACTCTTTGTGGAGAGTAGGTATCCACTAAGAAAGGATTTTTAAAATTCCACTCCTAAGAGGGTGAAATGGGTGTTGAATTTTCTGTGAAACTCTCTCGGGGTCGATTGACTTGAAACTGTGTCTACATATACTTCAGTTAAAATGATGAGATACATGTATCACAGTTTTTCCAAAATCATCCCCCAATTTAAAATTCAATGTCCTGACTGGCTGACTGATACATCAACGCACAGCCCAAACCACTGGTCCTAGAGACATGAAATTTGGACGATGTACTTTTTGTGAAGAGTAGGTATCCACTAAGAAAGGGTTTTTCGAAATTCCACCCCTAAGAGGGTGAAATGGGGTGTTGAATTTTCTATGAAACTTTTTATTCTCTGAGTCGATTGACTTGAAATTGTGTCTCCATATACTTCAGTTAAAATGATGAGATACGTGTATCACAGTTTTTCCAAAATCATCCCCCAATTTAAAATTCAATGTCCTGACTGGCTGACTGATACATCAACGCACAGCCCAAACTGCTGGTTCTAGAGAAATGAAATTTGGAGAATGTAGTAGATATCCACTAAGAAAGGATTTTTTGAAATTTCACCCCTAATAGGGTGAAATGGGGTTTTGAATTTTATGTGAAACTTTTTATTCTCGGAGTCGATTGACTTGAAAATATGTCTACTTATACTTTTTTTTTTTTTTTTTAAAGTGGTAAAATCATCAAATGAGTCCTCCCACCCAGGGCAGAGCGAGAGGGACTGTCAGACTTGTACTGACTAAAATCCACGGTGTCCTTCAATAGCCCTTTATGTTCCAGGGTCACGGTAATTCTATGAGTCCCGCGACCCCGGCAGGCTTTGGCCCTCTAGAGGGAGGCCCCGTCATTATGCTGACGCTCTTAGAGGCGCGCGTGGAACACAACGCGCCGTCGACCCGGGCATGGTCCATGGTCGGACAGCGAGTCACCCATTACTCGCCGCCCGCATGCCCGCGCCTACGGTGGCCGGAGATCGTCTGCCGACGTCCGGCGCCGTGGGCGTCTACCACTGCGGCTGGGGGGCTCTCCCTCACGCGGCCCGCCTCCTCCTTCGCGAGCATGACTGCTTCGCAGAAGGAGGCGACCGCTTCCCACTCCGTCTCGCCCCGCAGCATGGCCTCG
This sequence comes from Noctua comes, assembly GCA_963082995.1. Classification (NCBI taxonomy): domain Eukaryota; kingdom Metazoa; phylum Arthropoda; class Insecta; order Lepidoptera; family Noctuidae; genus Noctua; species Noctua comes. The sequence goes on from OY720293.1 coordinate 2,157,330, forward strand.
ACCAATGCCGGGCGCGAGAGGTCTCCGCCTATCGCCGCTGTGAGGACACGGCGGTGCTCTGCCCAAGCGGGGCAGTCCTGCACCGTATGCTTCACCGTGTCCTCCGGGCGGTCCTCGCAGTGGTGACACCCAGGCGTTTCCTCCTTCCCCATATGACACAGGTACCTCCCGAAACTTCCGTGTCCGGTGAGGACCTGCGTCACGCGGTAGGTCAGGACGCCGTGACGCCTATCCAGCCACTCCTCAAAGAGGGGTCTTACCGCCGCGATTGCGGCGTGCCCGATTATTTGGGCTCTTTGAGTCAGTTTTACAATCTTTTTAAGTTTTTGTGCATAGTTTTGAAATTTATTTTTGTTCTCACTTGTAGGTGATCTTCTGTATTTCCATAGCATATTCCGTTGTTTTCTGCTATAAATCCTAATTCCGAGTGATAGCCATTTAATTTTTTATCAGATTTTACATTTTTTAATTGCATTGGGAAGCATAAGTTATATAATAGACGAAAGAGATCTATAAAATTATTATATGCATCATTAGGGTCATCTGTTTCAAGTACTTCAGAGAAAGATAGACACTGAAGGTGCTTTTTAAACAAAATTAAATTTTCTCTGGATAAGTTACGCTTATGAATTCGCCAGGAATTTATTGTACATGTTTTGCTTACCGGTATTTTTAAAATTTGAGCGGTATGGTCCGATAAACCGAAGTCGACTACTTCGCTCACACAATTTTGTTTGGAATTGTGGGCAAAGTTATTTAAACACGTGTTGCTTTTTGGTCTAGTTGCTTGATTAATCACTAACTTTAAATTATAATTCAACAGTAAATCAAAGTCCAATGTAAAGTAATTTTTTTTTCAGTGTGTTGATGTTGAAGTCACCACATACTACTATTTTTTATTTGCCTTGGTACACAATTTCTTTAACAAAGTATCTAAATGATCAAAAAACACATTAATACAGGACATGTTCGGTGGTCTATAATTACAAATAATTATTAATCCCTGCTGTCTTAATTCTATTGCACAATATTCAAATACACCCGTAATAGATGTGTTAGGTAGCTCTTTACATTCGTATTTGTTTTTAATAAGGAACCATGCTCCTCCTCGCTTCTTACTTCTTGAGTAACACGCTGCAAGCTTAGAATTTGGAACGTTTATTAAAGATTCCTGCCCTGAGGTTACGAAATGTTCTGTGATGCATAAAACATCTATGTCTAAATTTTTGTTTTTTGCGTATAGCTCTTGGATATGCAGCGTCAACATATCAGTTTTATTAAAAAGTCCAGCGATGTTTTGGTGCATGATGTTCATCTGCTTATAAAAGAAATAACTGGTCTTGTGTTGTTGTCGATTTGTCTTCAGTCACGTTAGTTGAGAATAACGGCGTTTAGTCAATATTGTCGTTTCTGTAATCGTCATGAGAGCAGAATAATTTGTAGTTTATCAATATGTTAGACATGATTTGTTCAAAAATGTTCTTCCATCCATTTCTACTAAATTTTCCTGTACTAACACTGGAAAACATTTCAAGTGATAGGGTGCGATTACTATCAAAAAAGTATGCGTATTGATTGTTTTTTATGTCGAAAAATAGCAGGTTATTAAATAAGTCGACATTATAATTGTGAGTTAGAGCCCCAGTTTTGTACGTCGGAGCGCAGATAATAAGGTTTGTGTGGTTGATATTTTTCATCGCGTTATTAAGGTTGTAAAGTATATTGAAGTAGTCTCCATTGTTCAGGTCATTTTCTCCTATGAAGAACAGGCAGTAATCGCTCATCGTGAATTCTTTTAATTTATATATAAGAGAGTTCAGGAAGCCTGGTTCGGTGACTTGTGGCAGTAAATGATGACAAAAATTAAAATGTTTTGAGAAGATTTCTTCGATTAAGGGCAGCGTTCACTTTGTGCAATTGCTGCTTATTACAGATAATCTGTTTTTATGTTTTGGTACATAGATCTCTCCTGATGTTTTTTCGCAAGCAATATTACACACTTGAGAAGTTGCTATTGATTTTTGATTAATTTGCGTCGATTTGTCGTTATTCAAATTGGATGTTTGGGTTTCCTTATTAAGCATTTTAATTTTGTGATGAGTGTCTCTACTCTTGGACTCATTATTTGAGATATTCGGTGAAATGTTTTGTTGTTTAGAGGTTTTTTTGCGAGCTGATGATGTAGAGACCTTTTTCCTATCAGGCGTTAAGAGTCCGAGCTTTAAATTCACGCGCTAGTTTTTTTTTTTTTAACGTGGTAAAATCATCAAATGAGTCCTCCCACCCAGGGCAGAGCGGGAGGGACTGTCAGACTTGTACTGACTAAAATCCACGGTGTCCTTCAGTAGCCCTTTATGTTCCAGGGTCACGGTAATTCTATGAGTCCCGCGACCCCGGCAGGCTTTGGCCCTCTAGAGGAGGGCCCCGTCATATGCTGACACTCTTTGAGGCGCGCGTGGAACACAACGCGCCGTCGACCCGGGCATGGTCCATGGTCGGACAGCGATTTGCCCATTACTCGCCGCCCACATGCCCGCGCCTACGGTGGCCGGAGATCGTCTGCCGACGTCCGGCGCCGTGGGCGTCTACCACTGCGGCTGGTGTGGAGGGAGGACGCTGTCCTCTCCCTCACGCGGCCCGCCTCCTCCTTTGCGAGCATGACTGCTTCGCAGAAGGAGGCGACCGCTTCCCACTCCGTCTCGCCCCGCAGCATGGCCTCGACCAATGCCGGGCGCGAGAGGTCTCCGCCTATCGCCGCCGTGAGGACACGGCGGTGCTCTGCCCAAGCGGGGCAGTCCTGCACCGTATGCTCCACCGTGTCCTCCGGGCGGACGCGCTAGAGTTTAGGCAAATTCTATGTTTGTGTGCGCTGTTCATGCAGATATACACGCACACATGGGTAAAGATCGAGCGTAGTGATCGCAACAATTTTGATCCTTTAGACGATATTATTGAGTTACATAATTATAAAATCAATATGGCTTAGAAATAAAAATCTGGAATGTGTGTGTACAGTATATTTATCACAATCAACATAAAAATGGTTCAATTTTGTGTTAGAAGAAAAATATAATAAAATTTGATTCCTTTTCTATTGAACTAGACCCAGTTTAAAATAAATTTAACGTTTAAAGTTTGTTAAGATAGTTTTTAAAAGAATTGTTACGAGTTTTATAATGTTGAATAATTACGAGAGCAACTTGAAAATGAGATTTTTTGTTTGTTGAGATATCTTACTATTTTGGTGTCAAATGAAAGGTCTAGGTCTAAAACCATTTAATCCGCTTGAATCATGTAAATCGGTCGACGCGTTTAGGAGATAATTAAGAATTAGTATAGTGAAAATGTGAACAACCAGAATTTTTGATATTTTTGTTCTACGAACTTTTTAATTAGGTAATGCAAAATGTGAAAATATTATTATTGTAAGTTAGTGAGAAATGTCCAACAAAGAGGTATTAAGCTAGCCTAAAGATTAAAGGTTTGTTTTCATTTGTTAATTACAAATTACGGACTTTAATATTCATAGCTCTTTGGGACCTATGTAGTCACACATCTCCGGTGTGAGCTCTTTGTAGTGTTTTTGGAAGCAGTGGGTTTTCAGGATTCTGTCGCTGCGTGATGCCATCATGGGCTGGTGTTTGTTAGCATCCTCTTTTATGCGTGTATGTTTGATTCTGGAATCCTTACTTAGGGTGCCGGATACTTTGAGCCTGAAAGTCGCTAGGGTCGCCCCTTCTCTTACGACAAGATGTAGAGGTGTAAACACCAATATCACAGCAACTGTGGGCGGGTGATATTCACATACTGCCGGTGATTGGGAACTAAATATGCATGACATTGCGTAAAAAAATATATTCATCAATGTCAATAGCTAACAAAAAAAAAATGAATTGGAGCAATTCCATCCCAAGCCGTTTTGTTCTCAATATAGTCTTTAACACTATTAGGTTTTATAAGTGACTAGCTTATGCCCGCGGCTTCGCCCGCGTGGAGTTAGGGAATTACCCACGGGATCTTACTTCTGGAATAAAAAGTAATCTATGTATCTATCTATAACACATACATAGATTTACATGTACTTGCTTATAACTTACAATTATTATTATAAAGTTATATCAATTAAATTAGATACGTGAAATATTGATACCTTGGTTTGAGATTGGACATCGGATTTACTGGATTTTATCTGAAGAGTATGTAAACAAATGTTCAAGTGAATCGACCCCGAGAGTAAAAAGTTTCACAGAAAATTTAACACCCCATTTCACCCTCTAAGGGGTAGAAATTTCAAAAAACTGATACTTACTCTTCACAAAGTATACACCCTCCAATTTTCATATCTCTGGGACCCGCGGTTTGGGCTGTGCGTTGGTATATCAGTCAGCCAGTCAGGACATGGAATTTTAAATTGGGAGATAATTTTGTGATACACGTATCTCATCATTTTAACTGAAGTATAAGTAGACATTGGGCGACTCGCTGTCCGACCATGGACCATGCCCGGGTCGACGGTGCGTTGTATTCCACGCGCGCCTCAAAGAGTGTCGGCATATGACGGGGCCCCCCTAGAGGGCCAAAGCCTGCCGGGGTCGCGGGACTCATAGAATTACCGTGACCCTGGAACATAAAGGGCTATTGAAGGACACCGTGGATTTTAGTCAGTACAAGTCTGACAGTCCCTCTCGCTCTGCCCTGGGTGGGAGGACTCATTTGATGATTTTACCACTTTAAAAAAAAAAAAAAAAAGTATAAGTAGACATATTTTCAAGTCAATCGACTCCGAGAATAAAAAGTTTCACATAAAATTCAAAACCCTATTTCACCCTATTAGGGGTGAAATTTCAAAAAATCCTTTCTTAGTGGCTATCTACTACATTCTCCAAATTTCATTTCTCTAGAACCAGCGGTTTGGGCTGTGCGTTGATGTATCAGTCAGCCAGTCAGGACATTGAATTTTAAATTGTGGATGATTTTGGAAAAACTGTGATACACGTATCTCATCATTTTAACTGAAGTATATGTAGACACAATTTCAAGTCAATCGACCCCGAGAGAGTTTCACAGAAAATTCAACACCCCATTTCACCCTTTTAGGGGTGGAATTTCGAAAAACCCTTTCTTAGTGGATACCTACTCTTCACAAAAAGTACACTGTCCAAATTTCATGTCTCTAGGACCAGTGGTTTGGGCTGTACGTTGATGTATCAGTCAGCCAGTCAGGACATTGAATTTTAAATTGGGGGATGATTTTGGAAAAACTGTGATACACGTATCTCATCATTAAATTCTTGACCGTTATTTGAAGCTTACTAGTTTGAGATAGGCCCTCTCCGTTTTTCGCTTATATTTTCCTCTCTTTCTATTTCCGCTACATCTATCTCGCTCGCACATCCCTACCACCCCCACCAGGTGCCTCGACTCATCGGAGATCGGAGGCGTTCGTCATTGGCGTCTTGTTTTCCGCCGCGAACAGTCAACTTTCGAAAAGTGTGATAGTTTTTGAAATTTCCGTTAAAATATTGTATTTAAAAAGTGGAACAAAAATTGTGTACTTACACGTAAGTTTTTACAAATAACGGTTTATAAATTTAAAAGTGTGGTAATTTATCAGTAACAAAGAACTGATAAGATCGTGTACACGTAAGTTTTATCCAAATAATTTTTTACCTTTGTTTAACGGTTTTACCGTTTGATTTAAAATTTGAGCATTCTAAAGAATGCAGGTTGTCCTCTCTTGTGTTAGTTTTGTTTGAAATTTTTAAAAAGAGTTAACGTAGGTATTTGTAAATTTATTTTGCAAAAACCTTAAGGTCATAAAATATTTTCCCTACAAATTCTTATCACGTTTTTCTTTAGGATGAATCCTAACAAAACAACTTCCGAAAAACAAGTGGGTGAGGAAGACTGTGCAGGTCCAGCATCCACACCGCCGCAGGCCGCGGCCTCGAATACTCGGCGACGGCGGGCACGAGCTCTTAGCTCGTCCAGTAGTAGCAGCTCGAGTACCAGCAGCAGCTCCTCCACGAGTTCTTCAGACTTCAGGACCAAGAAGAGGAAGCGCTCACGCCGGCATCGCAACAAAAAAGGCAAGCGCACTCGCCGAAATGATGAGCATTTGGATAAATTGTCCCAACAGGTTAGTGATTTGCGAAAACAAATTACTTGTTATGAAAATTCCGCTGACATCTTTGATGCACTTAACGGTCATTGCTCTAACGTTAATTGTGCCCCTATTGATCAGTACCCTGCTTTAGATGGTGATATTATCGATGACAGTGTCAGTAGTATTTTATATAATGATGAGAGCCGGGATAATGAAGCGAGTGAGTCACAACTTAGCTTTGATTTTGGCATAGAAACAAAACTCAAAGAACCAGCAGTGCCCAAGGCACCAGAAAATATCCTGAAAACCCTTCAGGATATTCAACACTTTGAGAAAAGCGAGTGGTGTGAGGTGCGATATGCCGAGGTTCAGAAATCTTACAACCATACACCTGGCTTCGTGGATCTAGAGGTCAACGAAGAGGTCAAAGCCTATGACTCATTACGACACCTCTCGTATGCAGACAAGGCTTATGCTGCCCTAACCTTTTGCGTATTAAAACAAAGGGATGCACTCCAGAGCAGTCTGCGAGAGTTGCTGATTTGGGCCCGTGATCAGAACGAGGTGAATGTTGAAGGTATGCACGAAAAATTATTAGAATTGTTTGCTAAAGGTGAGTATTCAAAAGTTTCGTCTGATTTATTGCAAATGGTCTGCGGCCACCGCGCCGAAGTGATTCAAATGCGACGGGATGGCATTACCAACATGGTGCGTGACCCTCTCGTCAAATCAGCCTTGAGAAAAGTGCCGCCTTCTAGTAGACATCTGTTTAGTCAAGAGGCTTTCACCACTGTTTTGGAGAAAGCAGGAGGGGTCAAAAAAGCCTTTTTCCCCGGAAGTCTAACAGCGGACCTGTTTCGCAAACAGGATCTTACAAGACATCGCGCCACCCCCCGCAGGGGTCGGCCATTTATCCAGGTCCCTCGCAGGGTCCTAATCATGGATGTTGCGCCCAAGTGCCTCATCATTCACGTCAGCAAAACTATCAACCCTCGCAGGGTTGCTGTCACAATAACCGACCCTCGCAGGGTTACGGTCAGAACAACTCGGACCGTCGCACGGTTCACAATTCAAGAGGAACTTTTCGTTCCCGAGGTGGTCGTCAGGGCAACAGACCCTCGGACCAAGGTAAAGGAAACCGAAAACGCCCAGGAAATGCCTTGGAAAACAATTCCAACAAAAAACGCAAATATTGACTCGAAGACTTTCAAAGCGGGCCGGTTAGCAGAATTCCTTTTGCGCTGGAGAAAAATGGGAGCTCCAAGATTTTTGTTGAAAATAATAAAGGGGTATCGTATACCTTTTCGACAAAAGCCCCCTCTAGTCATCCCCAACTTGGCGATGGCAAATATGTTTCACACGGAGAAATCCGCATCAATGTCTGCAATAGTCACGCAAATGAAGGAGCAGGGAGTCTTGGAGGATGCCCCGCGGTCTCCAAGCTTTCTTTCAAAAATGTTCCTTGTGCCCAAGAACGATGGCTCGAACCGGCCCATATTCAATCTAAGAGCACTAAACGAATATGTCATAACCGAACCGTTCAAGCTGGTAAATGTATTCCGAGTGCCAGAATTCCTGCAACTAAACGATTGGCTCTGCAAAGTGGACCTCTCGCAGGCTTACTTCAACCTGCCAATAGCTCAAGGTCACAGGCGGTTTTTGCGTCTGGTATACGACGGAGAATTACTCCAAATGACTTGTCTTCCCTTTGGCCTCAGCACAGCACCGAGAGTCTTTGCCTCTTTGACCAATTGGGTGGCTCGCACACTAAGGGAACAAGGCCTGCGGATAATCGTTTATCTGGACGATTTTCTGCTTGTACACCAGGACCGAAGCATTCTGCAGACTCATGTCCAAATTTTATTAGACCGGTTGCAACATCTGGGTTGGCAAGTCAATCACGAAAAGTCTCTAGTGATTCCTCAAAAGACCATAATTTTTTTGGGGATTCATTGGGACCCGTGGACAAACGAAAAGTCTTTACCAGACGAGAAAATTGTCCGACTGGTGGACAAAATAACGTCAATGGCCCAGAAAGGCAAGACCTGCCTGAAAGAACTACAGAGTCTGGTTGGTCTTATGAACTTTGCGAGTTTTGTTATACCCCAGGGCAGGCTACATTTTCGAAATCTTCTTTTATTTCTAAACTCTCTTCTCGATGCGCCCCCGATAAAGGAATTTTGTCTCCCGAAAAAGGCCCACGAGGAGCTGGTATGGTGGCAGCAAAATTGTCACCTGTGCTCGCCGATCCACCTTGCACCACCAACTCATTTTCTCACCACGGATGCGTCCGATATAGCCTGGGGTGCTCAGCTAGACGGCAAGTCGGTGACTGGAACTTGGGACGATCACGAAAAGAGCCTACATTGCAATGCCAAAGAAATGATAGCAGTCTTGAAGGTTCTCCAGATTCATGGCGATCTCATGCATCAATCCACAGTACTAGTACAATGCGACAATCGCACGGCAGTGGCTTACCTGAGAAACGAGGGCGGAACCAGGTCTCTCCCTTTGCTGGACATAACAAGCCAAATTTTCGATCTCCTGTACAGACATCAGATACATCTGGCGCCTTTTTACATGCCCGGCAAATACAACAGCCACGCAGACCATCTGTCGCGTCACAACATTCCGCCAGAGTGGCATCTGTTACCAGCGTGTACAGAGAAGGTTTTCAAGAAGTTCGGAACTCCCATGATCGACCTCTTCGCATCAGAAAGAGCGCATGTAGTTCACAACTATGTGTCGTTGGATCTGAACGACCATCAAGCTCTGTATCACAATGCGTTCTCCCGAGTGTGGGACTACCCACTAGCATGGGTTTTTCCTCCACCTTATCTAATTCCCAAGGTGCTCTCCCACCTCAACTGTGCGATCGGAATTTACCTGGTAGTAGTTCCCAGATGGGATCGCGTATTCTGGCGCGCAGATCTGAAAACTCGAGCGATAGCAGCCCCTTTCACTCTCCACAATCTGAACCACAATCTGATCGATCTAAGGACGGGCCACCCACCACCTCGTGTTCAAGAAATGACACTGGAAGTATGGAGAGTTGGGGGTGGTCAGGGAGTTTAATGGGATGGGATGAAGCTCAGCTAGAGTTGTTACGATCTGCATGGCGGCCATCTACCCGTAAGGTGTATAGAGTAGCTTGGAATAGGTGGCTCCATTGGTCCCAGAAGCATAACATTGATCCATGTAGGCCTACCGGCTCAATATTAGCTAGGTTTCTTGCAGACTTACACTTAGTGTACAATTTGTCATACAACACAGTTTTACTACATAAGTCGGTAGTTGCCACCTTATCTAATGTTGAGAATGCTGGACTATTAAGCTCACATACATTGGTTAAAAACGTATTGAAATCTATTTCCATAAAAAAGCCTGTAGCTCATAAGCCTCCTATTTGGAATATAGATGTTTTGTCATCCTTCTTGGAGCAAAGAAACGTTAACGAGAATAATAGTTTTGCAACATGTAGTCATACAGCAACACTTTTGCTCTTGTGTTCTGGAAGAAGAGTGCATGACTTGACACTATTAGCCATAGATCCAGACCACCTTACTGACTCTAATGATTCTATTGTTTTATGGCCTATCTTTGGTTCGAAAACAGATAGTGCTACGTATAGGCAGTCTGGGTGGAAATTACTTTCCAATAATAATAAGAATCTTGACCCGGTTTACTGGATACGGCAGACGATTTCGGTTTTAGATTCTAGACGCAAATTAGCCAAATGTAATAATTTGTTTGTAAACATAAGAGGTCAGAACAAGGCCGCGTCACGTACGGTAATTGCTGGATGGGTCAAGGCTGTCCTGTCAGAAGCTGGTATTTTTTCTTCGGCCGGCAGTTTACGTTCTGCAGTAGCCTCAAAAAATTGGGACAATAACTATCCCTTAGACGAGATTTTAGCCAGAGGTAATTGGCGTTCTAGCAACACTTTTTCGCGATTTTATAAACGTGAAGTTATGCCAGCTTCTGTTAGCAATAGCATTACAAGGTTGTTCAATCCAATTAATTGATGAGTACCCATAGTAGCACTCTTGGAAATCTACTAATTATCTATTTGTGCTATAAAATTATTTGATTAGTCCATTCTGACAATGTTGTTTCTTTGATGATAATTTTCTGCTTTATTTATCATATTAAATTGTGCATTAATAATGGTACCGTATATTTACATTCCTCTGTATTCCGTCACAATATTATATGACTATTTGCTTGATTATAATAAACTTACTCTTTTGTAATTTTTAAAGATATGTCTTATTGTCATTTACCTTTACAACCCGTAGTACGTAGGTACTTACTTATGCTTTTCTTATAGATACTCCCATGTGATCATAAGGAGAAATATATAACATGTTTCTATTCGCACATCCCATACTTACACAATTACATACCTGCCTGCATAAATAAGTAACTAGTCTAGTTCAAATTCTTTTCTAAATTATCCATACCTAATCAGTAATTAGGTATATCTTTATCTAGCTACATGCCTATTATTATAGCATGGTATTTAACTATTTAGGTAATTTCCCCTCTGGTATGTTACAGGGATTTTGATCGATTTACACAGATACTTAATAAATTCTTCACATTGGCGTCCACCCTACCAGGCGATAACAAACACGTCTCAAACTAGTAAGCTTCAAATAACGGTCAAGAATTTAATAGAAGCGTTTTACCTTACAATAAAACGCTAATTAAATACTTACCTTATTTGAAGCTTACATTTAATTTCTGCCTGGTGTTTTCGACACAATGACGAACGCCTCCGATCTCCGATGAGTCGAGGCACCTGGTGGGGGTGGTAGGGATGTGCGAGCGAGATAGATGTAGCGGAAATAGAAAGAGAGGAAAATATAAGCGGAAAACGGAGAGGGCCTATCTCAAACTAGTAAGCTTCAAATAAGGTAAGTATTTAATTAGCGTTTTATTGTAAGGTAAAACGCTTCTATTTTAACTGAAGTATATGTAGACACAGTTTCAAGTCAATCGACCCCGAGAGAGTTTCACAGAAAATTCAACACCCATTTCACCCTCTTAGGGGTGGAATTTCAAAAATCCTTTCTTAGTGGATACCTACTCTCCACAAAGAGTACATTCTCCAAATTTCATGTCTCTAGAACCAGCGGTTTGGGCTGTGCGTTGATGTATCAGTCAGCCAGTCTGGACATTGAATTTAAATTGGGGGATGATTTTGGAAAAACTGTGATACACGTGTCTCATCATTTTAACTGAAGTATATGTAGATACAATTTCAAGTCAATCGACTCGGAGAATAAAAAGTTTCATAGAAAATTCAACACCCCATTTCACCCTCTTAGGGGTGGAATTTCGAAAAACCCTTTCTTAGTGGATACTTACTCTTCACAAAAAGTACACTGTCCAAATTTCATGTCTCTAGGACCAGTGGTTTGGGCTGTGCGTTGATGTATCAGTCAGCCAGTCAGGACATTGAATTTTAAATTGGGGGATGATTTTGGAAAAACTGTGATACACGTGTCTCATCATTTTAACTAAAGTATATGTAGACACAATTTTAAGTCAATCGACTCAGAGAGTAAAAAGTTTCATAGAAAATTCAACACCCCATTTCACACTCTTAAGGGTGGAATTTCGAAAAACCCTTTCTTAGTGGATATCTACTCTTCACAAAGAGTACACTGTCCAAATTTCATGTCTCTAGGACCAGTGGTTTGGGCTGTGCGTTGATATATAAGTCAGTCAGTCAGTCAGTCAGTCAGGACTTTGAATTTTATATGTATAGATAGATTTGAATTTACTAGCGCTGACATTTTGAATGTGACTTGGAAGTTTATTATAAAAACGTATACATTGACATCTAAACGAGCCACCTATTTTTAAGATTATGCTCAGCCGTCAAATATGGAATACGGTTTTGAGAAAAACAGTCCAAAGCATATCTTTGTTGACCATAACGTCTGTGAAGAACTATCACTGTATTGAAAATAGGAAAATAGAAGTGAACGTGGTTCCAAAAGTACAAGGATTTGATAAAAAAATACAGACAAAAGACAAAATGAATATCTAAGATGGCGCCGTCGACAATTTTCGATTTTGTCGTCATGGGTGTCATTTTCATGGTTTTTGGGGTCGCTGATAACTAAACTTATAGTCCAGTCAAATTAGGGTTTCACCTCGGAATGAGAGATAATAAGCTGTAAACTCGTATACACCTTCATTTTGGTGTTCTAAAAGTTGTCTCAAAAGTCTCATAGAATGTCGTGTCTGCGTCGTAAGTTATTCAAGGTCAAACGTCAAAAAAATCAGTTTTTCGCGATTATCTCGGTTTCTATAGCTCCAATGATGTTAACTTGTATGATAAAAATTGTAGAACATAAAATTTTCAACAAATTGTGCGTTTTTTATACGCCCAACCGTTTTTGAGATAGAGGGCTGAGAGCCCGTAACGCTCAGCCATAGTCACTGTAATGTAAGGTCAACCGTGAATCTCAGTGAATAATACCTTGTATAAACTTATTAAATCATTGAAATATCATTAACATTAAATATTTTGTGTTGCTGACATGAAGCAATCGTTGAAGGAGCGCTTCTTTGGCCGCCTGAAAAAAGTATTCAATAATCTTCTCTCTTATCAGGGGGTAATAAGGTACGTGCCTTCAACGGTCGGGTCTTGCCGGTTTTGATGTACTCTTTCGGCATAGTCAAATGGACTCAAACAGAACTAGACGCCTTGGATAGGAGGGTCTGTACATTGTTGACGGCATATCGAATGCATCACCCGCGTTCTTCTGTTATGAGACTGTATATCCTGTATATGGAGGTGTGGGGGTCGAGGCTTTTTAAACGCTAAGACTCTCCACAATCGCGAGATATGCATTCTCAGGGAATATTTCCTTGAAATCGACGTGGGGATGCATCGAGATGTGGTCGCGGTGGACTAGGGCCTCACCCCGCTCCTTGGCTAAAGAGAACTGGCGCAATTCTGTAGAGCTTGACACTAACGACCGCTTGGAGGTATGGCAGAGTAAGGAGCTTCACGGATGCTTTTTCCGGGCCCTGCATGGGCCCGATGTAGACCTATCAGCGGCCGTAGCCTGGCTACGTTCCGGGGAACTCTTCGGAGAAACCGAAGGTTTGGTCTGAGGAGGCTCTCGTTAGGCAGCTGGATCAAGGGCTTGATTCAGACAGCGGTACTCCTGGACACGGCTCGTATTGTTACGAGGTTCCTCTCTCTGGAGCCCTGACCGCCGGTAGCTTGGATCCTGTTCCCGAAACCGGTGGGCTACAATTTTTTATATTTTAAAATGTTTTTTGTAAGGAATATATAAAAATATAATTGATTTGTATATAAATAAATAAAGGAAATAATATTTTGTATTATTTATTAGTTAATACATTATATTTAATAACATATATCTAATGTATTCATTTAATAATACTTACTTAATATAATACTTACGTACTTTGTGTAATTAAAATTCTCATTAGGTGAAATACTTATTGTATACCCTAATTTTATATGAATTTATTTAAAGTAGATTTTAACGAAACGAGTAAATACAAAAGTAAAAAAAGTGGTTCCAAAAGTCTGACGACCAGTCTTACCAGGGGGTATCGTATTACCTAGTACTAACTGGGTTGTGGTGATCAGATAGGCAGTCGCTCCATATAAAACACGGGTATTCAGCCGCATCCGGTTAGACTGGAAGCCGACCCTAACATAGTTGGGAAAAGGCTAGGCAAATGATGTTGATGATGATGATGATGAGTAAACACATTATAATTTTATCTTTATTCAGTATCATATATTTCTTAATAAGTTCTTCATGAGTTTTTAATTACACAAAGTATGTAAGTATTATTAAATGAATATATTAGATATATGCAAAATGTATAAACGTAAATGTATTAACTAAACTAATAAATAATACAAAATATTTATTGTTATTGCTATTTCAATGATTTAAAAGGTATTAAGGTATATTGAGATTCACGGTTGACCTTGCATTACAGTGACTATGGCTGAGCGTTGCGGGATCTCTGCCCTCAATCTCAAAAACGATTGGGCGTATGAAAAAATTTTAATGCACAATTTGTTGCAAATTTTATGCTTTACAATTTTTATCACGCAAGTTAACATCATTGGAGCTATAGAAACCGAGATAATCGCGAAAAACTGATTTTTGTGACGTTTGACCTTGAATAACTTACGACGCAGACACGAGATTTTATGAGAATTTTAAGACAACTTTAAGGACACGCAAAATGAAGGTGTGTACGAGTTTACAGCTTATTATCTCTCATCCCGAGATTTACCAATTTTTTTGGCTTATTTGACTGGACTATTAGTTCAAAATGAAAATCCAAGATGACGCCGACGAAAATTTTCGATTTTTTCGTAATGGGTGTCATTTTCATGGTTTTAGGGTCGCCGAAAATTTTCGTCGGTGACATCTTGGATTTTCATTTTGACCTCATTTTCGTTATCAGCGACCCCGAAAACCATTAAAATGACACCCATGACGAAAAAAGTGAAAATTTTCGTTCGCGCCATCTTGCATTGTCATTTTGACCTCATTTTCGATATCAGGGACCCGAAAACCATGAAAATGACACCCATGACGAAAAAAACGGAATTTTCGTCGGCGCCATCTTGGATTTTCATTTTGACCTCATTTTCGTTATCATCGACCCAGAAAACCATGAAAATGACACCCATGACGGAAAAAACGAAATTATCGTCGGCGCCATCTTCGATTTTCATTTGACCTCATTTTCGTTATCAGCGACCCAGAAAACCATGAAAATGACACCCATGACGGAAAAAACGAAATTAACGTCGGCGCCATCTTGGATTTTCATTTTGACCTTATTTTCGTTATTAGCGACCCAAAAAACCACGAAAATGACACCCATGACGGAAAAAACGAAATTTTCGTCGGCGCCATCTTGGATTTTCATTTGACCTCATTTTCGTTATCAGCGACCCCAAAAACCATGAAAATGACACCCATGACGAAAAAACCTAAAATTTTCGTCGGTGCCATCTTGGATTTTCATTTTGACCTTATTTTCGTTATTAGCGACCCCGAAAACCATGAAAATGACACCTATGTCGGAAAAAACTAAATTTTCGTCGGCGCCATCTTGGATTTTCATTTTGACCTTATTTTCGTTATAAGCGACCCAGAAAACCATGAAAATGACACTCATGACGGAAAAAACGAAAATTTTCGTCAGCGCCATCTTGGATTTTCATTTGACCTCATTTTCGTTATCAGCGACCCCGAAAACCATGAAAATGAGACCCATGACGAAAAAACCTAAAATTTTCGTCGGTGCCATCTTGGATTTTCATTTTGGCCTTATTTTCGTTTTTAGCGACCCAGAAAACCATGAAAATGACACCCATGACGGAAAAAACTAAATTTTCGTCGGCGACATCTTGGATTTTCATTTTGACCTTATTTTCGTTATTAGCGACCCCGAAAACCATGAAAATGACAGCCATGACGGAAAAAACTAAAGTTTCGTCGGCGCCATCTTGGATGTTCATTTTGACCTCATTTTCGTTATCAGCGACCCAAAAAACCACGAAAATGACACCCATGACGGAAAAAACGAAATTTTCGTCGGCGCCATCTTGGATTTTCATTTTGACCTCATTTTCGTTATCAGCGACCCAGAAAACCATGAAAATGACACCCATGACGGAAAAAACGAAATTTTCGTCGGCGCCATTTTGGATTTTCATTTTGACCTCATTTTCGTTATCAGCGACCTAGAAAACCATGAAAATGACACCCATGACGGAAAAAACGAAATTTTCGTCGGCGACATCTTGGACTTTCATTTTGACCTTATTTTCGTTATTAGCGACCCCGAAAACCATGAAAATGACACCCATGACGGAAAAAACGAAATTTTCGTCGGCGCCATCTTGGATTTTAATTTTGACCTCATTTTCGTTATCAGCGACCCCAAAAACCATTAAAATGACACCCATGACGAAAAAAGTGAAAAGTTTCGTTGGCGCCATCTTGGATTTTCATTTTGACGTCATTTTCGTTATCAGCGACCCCAAAAACCATGAAAATGACACCCATGACGGAAAAAACGAAAATTTTCGTCGGCGCCATCTTGGATTTTTATTTTGACCTCAGTTTCGTTACCAGCGACCCCAAAAACCACGAAAATGACACTCATGAAGAAAAAATCGAAAATTTTCGTCAGCACCATTTTGGATTTTCATTTCAACCTAATATTAGTTATCAGCGACCCCAAAAACCTCGAATATGAGACCCATGTCAACAAAACCGAAAAAAAAGTAATGCATAAATTGCAGAGGAAGTAATATAAAAAAAATTAAAGTGATTTTATCTCAAATATGTAAAAAGTCAACAAAATAAAAAAACTAGTTGGTACCAAATACGATATCGACCATTACTCATTCTATCTCATTCTCCCCTACATACTTTCTTTTTCTGCCCCAGTCGTAACTCGATAATCTTCGGCTTACCGGGCTCCCTACAGAATATTTTTAGAACTCCTTACAAAACAAAATCTATCTATACATATAAAATTCAAAGTCCTGACTGACTGACTGACTGACTGACTTATATATCAACGCACAGCCCAAACCACTGGTCCTAGAGACATGAAATTTGGACAGTGTACTCTTTGTGAAGAGTAGATATCCACTAAGAAAGGGTTTTTCGAAATTCCACCCCTAAGAGACTGAAATGGGGTGTTGAATTTTATGTGAAACTTTTTATCCACGGAGCTGATTGACTTGAAAATTTGTATTCATGCTCTTCAGTTAAAATCATGAGACACATGTATCACAGTTTTCTAAAAATCATCCCCCAATTTAAAATTCAATGTCCTGTCTGGTTGATTGATATATCAACCCCCAGCCCAAACCACTGGTCCCAGAGACATAAAATTTGAACGGTGAATTGTTTGTAAAGAGTAGGTATCCACTAAGGAAGGGTTTTTCGAAATTCCACCCCCAAGAGGGTGAAATGGGGTGTTGAATTTCCTGTGAAACTTTTTATTCTCGGAGGCGATTGACTTGAAAATTTGTGTACATATACTTCAGTTAAAATGATGAGATACGTGTATCACAGTTTTTCCAAAATCATCCCCCAATTTAAAATTCAATGTCCTGACTGGCTGACTGATATATCAACGCACAGCCCAAACCACTGGTCCTAGAGACATGAAATTTGGACAGTGTACTCTTTGTGAAGAGTAGGTATCCACTAAGAAAGGGTTTTTTGAAATTTCATCCCTAAGAGGGTGAAATGGGGTGTTTAATTTTCTGTGAAACTTTTTATTCCCTGAGTCGATTGACTCGAAAATTGATGTTCACACTCTTCAATTAAAATTATAAGACATATGTATCAGTTTTTCTAAAATCATCCCCCAATATAGTTAAATAGGGCTTCGAAGCTCACGTAGAAGGGCGCATGCCGCGCAGCGTTGCGTGGGGCGTGCGGGGCGCGGGAGTATTTACCTATTACTAAGTAGGTAGGATTTTTCTGAGGTAGAGAAGTGTCTGTGAATATGGTTTATTCCACCGATTTTCGCGTTGGCTCGCGATACGGGACATTGATATTAAATTTTATGTCAAAGTATTATGTCTATAAATAGATTCCTAATAAATCATTTGATTGGTGTCCCGGTGTCCAATCTCAAACCAAGATATTTCACATATGTAATTTAATTGATATTACTATGAACAAATCTTTATAATAGCAAGTACACGTAAATCTATGTATGTACTACACATACATAGATTACTTATTATCCCAGAAGTAACATTCCGTGGGCAATTCCCGGACTCCACGCGGGCAAAGCCGCGGGCAGAAGCTAGTGTCTTATAATTTTAATTGAAGAGTGTGAACATCAATTTTCGAGTCAATCGACCCAGTAAATATTAAGTTTCACAGAAAATTCAACACCCCATTTTACCCTCTTAGGGGTAGAATTTCAAAAAACCCTTTCTTAGTGGATACCTACTCTTCACAAAGAATACACCGTCCAAAATTCATTTCTCTCGGACCAGCGGTTTGGGCTGTGCATTGATATATCAGTCAGCCAGACAGGACATTAAATTTTAAATTGGGGAATGATTTTGGAAAAACTGTGATACACGTATCTCATAAATTTAACTAAAGAGTATGTACACAAATTTTCAAGTCAATCGCCTCCGAGAATAAAAAGTTTCACAGGAAATTCAACACCCCATTTCACCCTCTTGGGGGTGGAATTTCGAAAAACCCTTCCTTAGTGGATACCTACTCTTTACAAACAATTCACCGTTCAAATTTTATGTCTCTGGGACCAGTGGTTTGGGCTGGGGGTTGATATATCAATCAACCAGACAGGACATTGAATTTTAAATTGGGGGATGATTTTTAGAAAACTGTGATACATGTGTCTCATGATTTTAACTGAAGAGCATGAATACAAATTTTCAAGTCAATCAGCTCCGTGGATAAAAAGTTTCACATAAAATTCAACACCCCATTTCACCCTCTTAGGGGTAGAATTTTGAAAAACTCTTTCTTAGTGGATATCTACTCTTCACAAACAATTCACCGTTCAAATTTTATGTCTCTGGGACCAGTGGTTTGGGCTGGGGGTTGATATATCAATCAACCAGACAGGACATTGAATTTTAAATTGGGGGATGATTTTCAGAAAACTGTGATACATGTGTCTCATGATTTTAACTGAAGAGCATGAATACAAATTTTCAAGTCAATCAGCTCCGTGGATAAAAAGTTTCACATAAAATTCAACACCCCATTTCACCCTCTTAGGGGTAGAATTTTGAAAAACTCTTTCTTAGTGGATATCTACTCTTTACAAACAATTCACCGTCAAAATTTCATGTCTTTAAGATCAGTGGTTTGGGCTGGAGGTTGATATATCAGTCAGCCAATCAGGACGTTTAATTTAAAATTGGGGATGATTTTGGAAAAACTGTGATACACGTATCTCATAATTTTAACTGAAGAGTAAATACACAAATTTTCAAGTCAATCGACTCAGGGAATAAAAAGTTTCACCGAAAATTAAACACCCCATTTCACCCTCTTAGGGATGAAATTTCAAAAAACCCTTTCTTAGTGGATACTTACTCTTCACAAAGAGTACACTGTCCAAATTTCATGTCTCTAGGACCAGTGGTTTGGGCTGTGCGTTGATATATCAGTCAGCCAGTCAGGACATTGAATTTTAAATTGGGGGATGATTTTGGAAAAACTGTGATACACGTATCTCATCATTTTAACTGAAGTATATATGTAGACACAATTTCAAGTCAATCGACTCGGAGAATAAAAAGTTTCATAGAAAATTCAACACCCCATTTCACCCTCTTAGGGGTGGAATTTCGAAAAACCCTTTCTTAGTGGATACCTACTCTTTACAAAGAGTACACTGTCCACATTTCATGTCTCTAGGACCAGTGGTTTGGGCTGTGCGTTGATATATAAGTCAGTCAGTCAGTCAGTCAGGACTTTGAATTTTATATGTATAGATAAAATATCAATAAAATGAATTAAAACCATATTTAAATTTTATTTCGATTAAACATTCTATAATACATAATTATAGAATGTTTAATCGAAATAAAATTAAAGTAATGTTGAAACTCCTTCCATTAAGTCATAATGCGTGACGTGAAACCAGATGAGGACGCGATGTTGGTGCTAGAAGTGGCCATTTCATCGTCGTCGCTGTCGTCACTCGAGCTTCCATCCTCATCTGAGTCGGAATCATGATCCCCTATGTGGATAAAAAATGTTTCTGTCATCATGTCCACCACATGATCACTTTTACAGTTATCAGCCTCTATTTGAGTCATATAATATCAAAGCCGGCAATCTCCACTTGCCACACATTTGAGTTATCAACGAAAAACGTTTTTTGTTCATAATACACTGAAAAATAATGTTTCATTTAAGAGGTCTAGTTTAGTAACAGGTAATAATCACATTTATCGATTAAATGTAGCAGTTCTTTAACATTTTACTACCGTGAAACCTGCTTACTTTGCCACTTTTTCATGTGTCAAAAATTTTCATTCGCTTTAAAAAAAAAAAATTATATGAAAACATAATGAGTAACCTACACCTAGACATAGCAAATTTCATGAAAATTTATATTATTACCAAATATCTATTTCATTAGTGTAAATTAAAATATTTTAAGCATAAAAACAAATATGGCAAAGTCAGCTGTCACTTCTGGTAAATTTGCCATATGAAAATAAAAATGAAATTTTTGGAGTTTAAGAGGTTAAAAAGTAATATATTTGCACTCTTCCTATATCCCGTAAAATAAAAGTGAAAACTTTATATTATTTAGCACTGGTGATTTAACTCTCTAAGAAGGTGGCAAATTCACCAACCTTTCCAAAATATTTCATAGTAAGAAGAAGTTAGGGTTAGGGTTGTCAAATAAAAATGTTTTCATAGTAGGAAAAATTTAATAAAAGTAAAAAAAAACATAATCAATTTTAATGAGATCAACACGCACTATTATTCGTTGTGACTAGGTATTTATTAATATAGGTTGTTAAGTACCTACCTGCCTAGCATCATATTTAACTTCTAATTAGAACTATTTATCACGTAGCAAAGTCTTTCAATTTTTAGTTATTTAGAAGAAGCAACATCAAACATAACTTAGCATAATCAGTCTCTAATGTTCCCATAGCAGTCGGAGATATAAATATGTACCTACCTACCTATAACAAATCAACGACCTAGTAAATTATTCATATAGGAAATTTGAATTACCCAACAATATAAAATATTAAAAAAAAAGGAAAGCTTAAACCTAATACCTAGTAACTATAAAACACTGTTGTACCTTAGTACTGTACATTGTATGTCGGTACCTAGTTATTCATTGGACATTGTACTTAGAAAAATCAATGTTGTTAAATTTGAATTTCCCTCGACGACCCTCTTGAGGGTTAGTCAATACCAGCTCCACATCTGAGTCTAGTATAAAACTAATATCATTCACGTCTGGCCAGTAAAAAAGATCCCCCTTCCTTCTCATAAATTTGACAAGCATTCCGGAACCTTCAGTTAGTTCTAAAAGTTTGCCTACATAAAACTTATTTGTTTTTAGTCCACGAAATTTAACTAAGAGGAAACTGCCAATTTGATGCATTAAGGTATCAATTTGTTTTGTTTCTTCGAAGTTATTTTGTACAGTATCTTCCTCCACATCACTTGGTTCTGATTCAGAAATGAACGGCCCTTCATCTGAAGAATCTCTTAAAGAATAATCATCATTGCTTTCATCGGTTTCTTCTTTGGTTTCTTGAACTAATTTTCTTTTTCTATTACAAGCTAAAGGCAAGTGAAACATTTCTGCAGAGGTGGATGGTACTGGATTATTATAATCAATAAATTCTGATGGTTCTGGGCCAATTTTAAGTTTTTTATCAGGCAGTTTACACTGATTAAGTGATGAAAATATATTGTGAGATTTACTATCTATTTTGTGTAATTTAAGATTACTTTTATCCAAATAGAAAGCGCAATTCAGTGGACTATACTTGATTTCAGATAATATTGTAACTTTTTTTCCACCTGACTTTACAGTAGATTCAGGTCCTGATGTAGATGTTGTAGCGGCAGTTTCATTTTCAGACGCAAACCAAGGATGATAAGTTTCTGTCTCAGGTCCTGGTGAAGGTAACAATGCAGTAGTAATTTCATTTTCAGGTGTACACTTACGATGCATCGTTTCCGATTCGGGTTCTGGTGTAGACATCAAAATCATAGGCGTTTCAGGTTCAGTTGTAGACTTAGGATGATTCAGAGCTTTAAACTCACGCTTTTCCTTGAGAACCGTTTTAGTAGAAAGTTTTTTAGCGTTACTTTTTTTATTCGACATCAACAGTTCTATTTCTTCGGAAGAAACCGAAGCACCGGGTGTAATGTTGACTTTTTTATTTTTTATTTTCCTAATAGGATTTACTGACCGGGTTTCTTTTAAATAGTCTAGAAGCGCGTTGTCAACGGTATATTTGGTTTCTTGTTCGTAGTCAGGAAGTTTCCTTAATATTTTATTAGGGTTAAAAGGTACTATCCCGGTAGCCCTAAATCCAGAGATGATATTTTCTTTACTGGTTATCTCTATTGCCTGTATTAAAGATTTAAGCAACACTGGAAAATGAGATTTATTGAGTTGCGTTTCTGACGGATTCTCATGTTTGTAGGTGGTTAAAATTTTGCGCCATTGCTTTTTCAGCGGGCCGAAAAATGCGACATCCAAGGGCTGCGAAATGTGTGTGGAATTAGGTGGCAAAAATGCGAACCTTATATTTGTTTCTTCGCATAGACGTATTATATTAATGTTTAAATGGCTTGAAAGGTTGTCGCCAATGATTAATTTCGGCCCTTCAAGCTTTTCAGCCCATGGTATGATAATTTTCTGAAACCAATCTTCGAACACGGTGGCATCAATTCAGCCAGATTTTGTCCGATTATATCGGGCATCGTTTGGTCCATTTTGACACCACGAGGTCCACAAATGCTCTGCCTTAAAAACAGTATAAGTAGGCAAGAGTGTTCCATCTGCCACCGCTGCGAACATTATTGAGATATTGCCTTTGGTGTGATTGAGTACTCTTTCAGGATACTTTACTTCGCGCTTGAAGATGCACTTGGACGATCCAGGATTATCCGATAGATTGGTTTCGTCGTAATTGAGTATATTACTTTTGGGTATGTCTTGTAAAGTATTTCTTAAATTATCGAAATAAATGTTAAATTCATCTGACGTTTTTGCAGCGCGAACCCTTTTTATATTTTGTGCAGCTCTTACTGTTAATTTACGTTTTTAACTCAGGGTTAATACACGAGTGTCATCAACGCCTGAACCAGGTTGGTAATCTCAATAATATAACGATCCAATGGATCAAAGGACACAGCGATTCCCGAGGCAATGATGCAGCTGACGAACTCGCTAGAAGGGGATCGAGCATGGCAGCAGTGGGTCCCGAACCCATTGTGCCACTCCCCTTCGGGTATCTACGCACACTGGTAAGAAAACGAACCAGTGAACAACACCACAAGCTGTGGCTGGACCACGGTGAGTGTAGGCAGGCCAAGGAAGCACTTCCTACTATCGATGGCCGCCTCACCAAACGAGCGCTTCGGCTGACCAAATTACAGCTGCGCACACTAACAGCCGCTATCACTGGACACGGCTCTTTTAACAAACACCTCTTTGTCATAGGAGTCACAGACAGCCCCCTGTGCCGAGCCTGCATGGAGGAAGACGAAACAGCAGCCCACGTGCTTCTACATTGCCCAGTGGTTGCAACATACAGGGCAAAGTACTTCGGTACCCCAGGTACTCTCCGCGAGATTGTCAGCAACATCAAGGCGCTGCTGGCCTTTCTTGGGGAGTTAGGGTGGATCGAATAAAATTTCCCACCCGCACGCAAAATACGCGCTTTGACGTGGAGTTGCGGACACCAGCCCGTTATACAATACAATACAATACAATACTGTTAATTTATCTTTGTGTCGGACCAGAAATTTATTTATCCACCACTTTCCTGGCGGTTTATTATTAAAAATATGTTCTCTATTGTTACCTTTAAGGTAGTTGAACACAACGAGACTTAGATCGAAACGAGATAGAGGAGCTCCGAAATCACCTGCTGCTCTCAGGACATTAACAATATT
Source organism: Noctua comes (assembly GCA_963082995.1). Lineage (NCBI taxonomy): Eukaryota > Metazoa > Arthropoda > Insecta > Lepidoptera > Noctuidae > Noctua > Noctua comes. The sequence continues at coordinate 2,181,162 of OY720293.1, forward strand.
TTGTTCTTCTGATTCAGAAAGTCTTTGCTGTCCGCCTGGCTTCCTACTATGCTTATTTTTTACTTTATTGTCTATAGTTCTGCGTGGTATGTGAAATCGTTTTTCAGCTTCAAGGGACGATATTTCTTTTCTGCTAACTAAGTCCACAGCAACTTCTAACATTTCTGTAGAATATTCCTTATATGCTCTGTTCCCTAACAACGGTCGGCGGCGTCGTTTTTCCATCTTCAAAAAAAGGAAAACTAAATGTTCATTTTGTACACAAGGTACTCATGAAATTAACCCAAAGGTAAACTGGATAGCGACTACAACATTTAATGACTTTTATACGCCCATCAATGTTAAACAGTGTCTAGTTGAATCATTTTGGACCATTTACAGGACTTGTGAAAGTCAAAAGAAGTAATTTTTTTTTTTTTTTTTTTTTTTTTTTTTTTTTTTTTTTTTTAAAAAAAAAACGTTGCCCCACACTAGGAATTTCTCCTGTATCGTGGGTGCGTTTACAAACATTTAAACTCACATACACAAACAGCCAGACCCGGAACAACTACCTGTAGATCATACAAATATTTGTTCCGTGCGGGGATCGAACCCGCGACACGCAGCGCAGCAGCCGATCGCTCAGCCACTGCGCCAACCGTGCCGTCTATATTTAATTGCCACGATCTAAAATATTATTTCCAATGGAAACAACATTTTAGATGGAAAAAGAAATAAAAAACATGTAATAGAAAGTATCGTGAAATTGCAACGCTATACAGTATTTGCGCAAATATTAGTTATTTGCGCAAATACTGTCACTTCACATATTTAATTCTTACTGTCCCAAAACAAAAACAAATACTTTTTAAATTACCCACCACCCTGTCTACCTTTTGTAAAACAACCTTCATTTAAGCACATGCACTGTGTATTTCATATCTGGGTACTTACAACGACAATTTAATTAAAATATGAATCATAAGAAATTTTGTGGCAGCCCTAACCTCCTACAAAACATGGCAAAGTCACCATCACGGACGTTGCGGTTGGGGTTGTTGAATTTACCAACACCAATTACGAACTACAGGTAGCTTGTAGCACACTAAATCAGCTTTTATTTAGCTAAAGAACATTATGCTAACATAATATCAAAAAAGTACTTACGTAGGCAATGCTTTTCCCGTTTGTTTTTGTAAAAGTTCCGGAGCACTAAGTTTTACGCCACCAACATTCGAAAAAAGTAACCGCCGAAAATTACATCTCAAAAACAAGCTGGGTTGATCTCATTCAGTGTTGCCATTTATTTAACTCATAAATTTTACCATAAAGGCGTATATACATGACAAAAAACTGTTATAAAGATGTAACTACACTTTTTCCTTCAGAAGTTGGCTATGGCAAACTCGGCAACCGTTGGCAAAGCTAGCAGGTTTTACGGTAATAATTTATTTAGAAACTAGCTTTTGCCAGCGACTTCATCCGCGGTTCCGTCGTTTTTCGTAAAATTTTGTATAAGGTTCGAGAATCGGTCGCCGCGCTCGACGCGTCTCGCGGCCGAAGGTATAAAAAGGCGAGGCGTCCGAGCGCGAGCTTCTTGGCTGGAGGCCTTAATTTCAAGGCATCCACAGGATTTGTCCGGTTAAGCAGAAGCCAGCCTCAGAGGCTGAACTGCGAGACGCCAATACCAAAAAAAAAAAAAAAAAGCGCGAGCTTCATACAATTTTTGCCTGTTGTTGCGAATAGACGTTCAGAGAGTTCGACCTTATTGACAGACAATACTTAATTGATATTAACAAACCGTGCTTATCAGCGCGACTTTTAGTCTTTGATAATTTATTTTTAGATTCCTTTTGTTGTCTATACATATAAAATTCAAAGTCCTGACTGACTGACTGACTGACTGACTGACTGACTTATATATCAACGCACAGCCCAAACCACTGGTCCTAGAGACATGAAATGTGGACAGTGTACTCTTTGTAAAGAGTAGGTATCCACTAAGAAAGGGTTTTTCGAAATTCCACCCCTAAGAGGGTGAAATGGGGTGTTGAATTTTATGTGAAACTTTTTATCCACGGAGCTGATTGACTTGAAAATTTGTATTCATGCTCTTCAGTTAAAATCATGAGACACATGTATCACAGTTTTCTAAAAATCATCCCCCAATTTAAAATTCAATGTCCTGTCTGGTTGATTGATATATCAACCCCCAGCCCAAACCACTGGTCCCAGAGACATAAAATTTGAACGGTGAATTGTTTGTGAAGAGTAGGTATCCACTAAGGAAGGGTTTTTCGAAATTCTACCCCCAAGAGGGTGAAATGGGGTGTTGAATTTCCTGTGAAACTTTTTATTCTCGGAGGCGATTGACTTGAAAATTTGTGTACATACTCTTTAGTTAAATTTATGAGATACGTGTATCACAGTTTTTCCAAAATCATTCCCCAATTTAAAATTTAATGTCCTGTCTGGCTGACTGATATATCAATGCACAGCCCAAACCGCTGGTCCGAGAGAAATGAATTTTGGACGGTGTATTCTTTGTGAAGAGTAGGTATCCACTAAGAAAGGGTTTTTTGAAATTCTACCCCTAAGAGGGTAAAATGGGGTGTTGAATTTTCTGTGAAACTTAATATTTACTGGGTCGATTGACTCGAAAATTGATGTTCACACTCTTCAATTAAAATTATAAGACACTAGCTTCTGCCCGCGGCTTCGCCCGCGTGGAGTCCGGGAATTGCCCACGGAATGTTACTTCTGGGATAATAAGTAATCTATGTATGTGTAGTACATACATAGATTTACGTGTACTTGCTATTGTAAATATTTGTTCATAGTAATATCAATTAAATTACATATGTGAAATATCTTGGTTTGAGATTGGACACCGGGACACCAATCAAATGATTTATTAGGAATCTATTTATAGACATAATACTTTGACATAAAATTTAATATCAATGTCCCGTATCGCGAGCCAACGCGAAAATCGGTGGAATAAACCATATTCACAGACACTTCTCTACCTCAGAAAAATCCTACCTACTTAGTAATAGGTAAATACTCCCGCGCCCCGCACGCCCCACGCAACGCTGCGCGGCATGCGCCCTTCTACGTGAGCTTCGAAGCCCTATTTAACTATATTGGGGGATGATTTTAGAAAAACTGATACATATGTCTTATAATTTTAATTGAAGAGTGTGAACATCAATTTTCGAGTCAATCGACTCAGGGAATAAAAAGTTTCACAGAAAATTAAACACCCCATTTCACCCTCTTAGGGATGAAATTTCAAAAAACCCTTTCTTAGTGGATACCTACTCTTCACAAAGAGTACACTGTCCAAATTTCATGTCTCTAGGACCAGTGGTTTGGGCTGTGCGTTGATATATCAGTCAGCCAGTCAGGACATTGAATTTTAAATTGGGGGATGATTTTGGAAAAACTGTGATACACGTATCTCATCATTTTAACTGAAGTATATGTAGACACAATTTCAAGTCAATCGACTCAGAGAATAAAAAGTTTCATAGAAAATTCAACACCCCATTTCACTCTCTTAGGGGTGGAATTTCGAAAAACCCTTTCTTAGTGGATACCTACTCTTCACAAAGAGTACACTGTCCACATTTCATGTCTCTAGGACCAGTGGTTTGGGCTGTGCGTTGATATATAAGTCAGTCAGTCAGTCAGTCAGGACTTTGAATTTTATATGTATAGATATGTATCAGTTTTTCCAAAATCATCCCCCAATATAGTTAAATAGGGCTTTGAAGCTCACGTAGAAGGGCGCATGCCGCGCAGCGTTGCGTGGGGCGTGCGGGGCGCGGGAGTATTTACCTATTACTAAGTAGGTAGGATTTTTCTGAGGTAGAGAAGTGTCTGTGAATATGGTTTATTCCACCGATTTTCGCGTTGGCTCGCGATACGGGACATTGATCTATCTATACATATAAAATTCAAAGTCCTGACTGACTGACTGACTGACTGACTTATATATCAACGCACAGCCCAAACCACTGGTCCTAGAAACATGAAATTTGGACAGTGTACTCTTTGTGAAGAGTAGGTATCCACTAAGAAAGGGTTTTTTGAAATTCCACCCCTAAGAGGGTGAAATGGTGTGTTGAATTTTCTATGAAACTTTTTATTCCCTGAGTCGATTAACTTGAAAATGTGTCTACATATACTTCAGTTAAAATGATGAGATACGTGTATCATGGTTTTTCCAAAATCATCCCCCAATTTAAAATTCAATGTCCTGACTGGCTGACTGAAACATCAACGCACAGCCCATACCGCTGGTCCCAGAGACATGAAATTTGAAGAATGTACTCTTTGTGGAGAGTGGGTATCCACTAAGAAAGGGTTTTTTGAAATTTCACCCCTAAGAGGGTGAAATGGGGTGTTGAATTTTCTATAAAACTTTTTATTCTCTGAGTCGATTGACTTGAAATTGTGTCTACATATACTTCAGTTAAAATAATGAGATACGTGTATCACAGTTTTTCCAAAATCATCCCCCAATTTAAAATTCAATGTCCTGACTGGCTGACTGATACATCAACGCACAGCCCAAACCGCTGGTTCTAGAGACATGAAATTTGGAGAATGTACTCTTTGTGGAGAGTAGGTATCCACTAAGAAAGGGTTTTTGAAATTCCACCGCTAAGAGGGTGAAATGGGGTGTTGAATTTTCTGTGAAACTCTCTCGGGGTCGATTGACTTGAAAATGTGTCTACATATACTTCAGTTAAAATGATGAGATACGTGTATCACAGTTTTTCCAAAATCATCCCCAATTTAAAATTCAATGTCCTGACTGGCTGACTGATACATCAACGCACAGCCCAAACCGCTGGTTCTAGAGACATGAAATTTGGAGAATGTACTCTTTGTGGAGAGTAGGTATCCACTAAGAAAGGATTTTTTGAAATTCCACCCCTTATAAGGTGAAATGGGGTTTTGAATTTTTGTGAAACTTTTTATTCTCGGAGTCGATTGACTTGAAAATATGTCTACTTATACTTCAGTTAAAATGATGAGATACGTGTATCACAAAATCATCCCCCAATTTAAAATTCCATGTCCTGACTGGCTGACTGATATACCAACGCACAGCCCTAACCGCGGGTCCCAGAGATATTATGAAAATTGGAGGGTGTAGTCTTTGTGAAGAGTTAGTATCAGTTTTTCGAAATTCCTACCCCTTTTTTTTTTTTTTTTTTTTTTTTTTTCGGATGGGAAATCATCAAATGACCCCCCCCACTCTGGGCGGAGCGGAAGGGAGTGTCAGACTTGTACTGACTAAAACCCATCCATGTTCCTTCTTTGCCCTTTGTGTTCCAGGGCCACGGTATCTCTTTCGAACAGTCCCGCAGCCCTGGCAGGCATCGGTCCTTGCACACCCCTACATCGTTGCTGACATCTCTTTGAGGCGCGCGTGGAACACGAACGCGCCATCGACACGGCCTGTCATCAAAAGACGGCCGGACGGCGAGTTAGCCCATAGGTCGCCGTCCACAGGCCCGCGCCTACGGTGGCCGGGAGCCACCACGTGACCCCCGACGCCCAGGGCGTCTCCCGCGGCGGCTGGGACGTGAGGTTCTTTCCCTCTCACGTCCCGCCACCTCCTTCACTAGCATGACTGCTTCGCAGAAGGAGGTGACGGCTTCCCATTCCCTCTCGCTCCGGACCATGGCTTGAACCAGGGCCGGACGCGAGAGATCGCCGCCGCCGATAGCCGCAACGAGGACACGACGGTGCTCCGCCCAAGTGGGGCAGACCTCCACGGTATGTTCCACCGTGTCCTCCGGACGATCCTCACAATGGAAACACCCGGGCGTTTCCTCCCGCCCGATCCGGTGCAGGAACCTCCCGAAACAACCGTGTCCGGTGAGGACCTGCGTCAGGCGGTAGGTGAGGGCGCCGTGGCGCCTCTCTAGCCACTCCTCAAAGAGGGGACTTATCGCCACTATGGTGGCGTGCCCTGCACGGGGTTGCAACAGTCGCTCTCTCCATGTCGCCATGAGATCACGCCGGAGGTCTGTCCGCTGAGCGGCAATTTGCCGCGGCAGCGGAGTTTCCAACCGACTTAGTGCCTCCGCGCGCCATTCGTGCAGGCGCGCGAGGACTATCGCCTCCAGATCCCATGGTGGCAATCCGGCAAGGAGGCTAGCCGCCTCACCGGAGATCGTGCGGTACCCGCGGATTAGCCTTATGGCTATCACCTTTTGGGGCGCGTTCAGGTAGTGGGCGGCTCGCCGCCTCAAAGAACGCGCCCACACCGGGGCCCCATAAAGGGCCATGGACCGCACGACCCCCGCGTAGAGCCTCCGGCAGGAGGCGTTTGGACCCCTCAGGTTGGGCAAGAGCCGCTTAAAGGCAGCCCCTGTCCGTTCCAGTTTGGGAGCCAAACGTCGGAAATGCTCCACGAAGTTCCACCGGCTGTCGAGGACGAGTCCTAGGTACTTCAACGTCGACCCGACGCCGATGGAGACCCCTCCTGCCGTCAGTAGGGATCCCGACGGTGGCGCATTCCGAGGCCCATGAAAACACATGGCCTCGGACTTGTGCAATGCCACCTCGAGACCCAATTGCCGGATCCTCTCCACGACTATCGCAACCCCGCGTGTCATGTTTTCGGCCGCCGCCTCGTGCGACCTCCCTTGTGCCAGTACCAGCGTGTCGTCAGCGTAGCAAACTACGCTGATGCCGCTAGGGAGGTCGGCGCGCAGCACCCAGTCGTAACCGATGTTCCACAAGGCCGGTCCCAGAACCGATCCCTGTGGAACACCGCACGACATCTCTCGCCGGTTCCATTCTCCGCTCCGACCGGGGTAGATGACGGCCCTATCCGTCAGGTAGTCCCCGACCACACGACGAAGGTAGGTCGGCACCCGGTGATACCGGAGTGCCTCCCCAATGCAGCTCCAGGGCATGGAGTTAAAGGCGTTGGCGATGTCAAGAGACACCGCCAAGACGACCCCGCCCCGGGACACCGCGTCCCCCGTCGTGAGGGCTCTCACGCGCATGATGGCATCCACCGTTGAGCGCCCCTTGCGGAAACCAAACTGGTGTTCCGCAAGATCCGGCCCCATCCCCACAAGGTGCCCGGCGAGGCGGTTGGCAATGACTCTTTCAAAGAGCTTGCCCACCTCGTCGAGCAATACGATGGGCCGGTATGCGGACGGAGAGTCCGCAGGGCGCCCTGGCTTTCGGATGAGGACCAGCTTCCCCGTCTTCCAACGAAGCGGGAACTGGCCTCTCTCCAAGCATGCGCTTAGGAGCCCTTCCAGTCGGGGCCCGAGAGCCTCAGAGGCCAGGACCCAGGCTTTGCCAGGCAAGCCATCGGGTCCCGGAGCGGTATTTCTGGCTTTCAGCCTGCGTACCGCCACTCTCAGGTCTACCCCAGTCACCTCCGGAATGTCGTCATCGTCATCGGTGTGGTCCGCTCCCGGCACCGCACGCGGCGGCGGTGCCATAGGCGGGGGAGGATGCTCCCCTCGCGAAGGGAACAGAGCGCTCACCACGTCCTCCACGAGCTCAGGCCGGAGACTCTGCGTCAGCGGGGGGGCCCGGGTGCGGAATTTGTCCCGCACCATCTTGTAAGGGCGCCCACACGGATCTCCATTCAGAGACTCCAGCATCTCCTCGCGGGCCAGATTCTTGGCCCGCCGAACAGCCTCTTGGAGGGCGGTCTTCGCCGCTCTGTATCCCTCGTACAGCTCCGCCTCAATGGCTGCCGCATCCGGAGGGCGGATGCGTAGCCTGCGATGCCTGGCGTACAGGTGCCGCGCGGCAACGCACGCCTCGCGCAGAGACGTCAGCTCTCGCGACCACCAATACACCTGACGCCGGGCGCTTCCTGGCCGAACACGGGGCATTGCCACGTCGCAAATCCCGGACATGGCCTCCTGGAACCAACCCGCCTCGTTATTGATGTCGGCAGGCCTGACCGGTGATGACATCCAGGCCTGCACGATTGAGGCTTCCAGGAGGAGCTCCCGGTAATTCCTACCCCTTAGAGGGTGAAATGGGGTGTTAAATTTTCTGTGAAACTTTTTACTCTCGGGGTCGATTGACTTGAAAATTTGTTTACATACTCTTCAGATAAAATCCAGTAAATCCGATGTCCAATCTAAAACCAAGGTATCAATATGTCACGTATCTAATTTAATTGATATAACTTTATAATAATAACTAGCTTCTGCCCGCGGCTTCGCCCGCGTGGAGTCCGGGAATTGCCCACGGAATGTTACTTCTGGGATAATAAGTAATCTATGTATGTGTAGTACATACATAGATTTACGTGTACTTGCTATTGTAAATATTTGTTCATAGTAATATCAATTAAATTACATATGTGAAATATCTTGGTTTGAGATTGGACACCGGGACACCAATCAAATGATTTATTAGGAATCTATTTATAGACATAATACTTTGACATAATATTTAATATCAATGTCCCGTATCGCGAGCCAACGCGAAAATCGGTGGAATAAACCATATTCACAGACACTTCTCTACCTCAGAAAAATCCTACCTACTTAGTAATAGGTAAATACTCCCGCGCCCCGCACGCCCCACGCAACGCTGCGCGGCATGCGCCCTTCTACGTGAGCTTCGAAGCCCTATTTAACTATATTGGGGGATGATTTTGGAAAAACTGATACATATCTATACATACAAGGTGTTGCTTTGCATCCTCGTCAAATTCAAGGAGGTCACTATACTAATGATTCTCGACCCGAATCAATAATAAAATGAGTAGGTATTTTTTTTCTTATTATCGGAAATAGTAAGTGTAACACCACCCGTATTAAAACGCGACCTGTCTAATACTAGCCCTAAATCGCCAATTCTCACACACAAACAAACGCAAACGTTCATTCAATAATTTCGTATTCCCTAAACTCCGCCCAACCGCACCCCGGCCCCGCGGTCAGTGCAATAAAAACCGGCGAGCCGTGTGCATGTGCATGCAAATTACGCTCCCCGTGTACTCGTATGTAGTGCAAGATGACGGACAATTACTCCAATGTTGAGTTGGTGGAAATGGTCCGCTTGTATGCCATCAGCGGAGACAGCCTACGTCGAGCCATCCAGCTGTTCGCGGAACTGTTTCCCAATCCACATCACAGAGCCTTATGCTGGCTGCTACGCAGAGACTGCGAGATCATCGGCAGTTTGACCTTCCAAGGCATGCTCAAGCTCGCGGCAGCGAAGCCCTGCCTGTCGCCTTCGGCAAGTACGCGAGTACTTGAATGAAAGGTTTGGCAACCAGTGGATCGGCCGCGGTGGACCTGTGGCCTGGCCACCGCGTTCTCCGGACCTGACGCCCCTGGACTTTTATTTGTGGGGAGACGTTAAAAGGTTAGTGTACACGGAGGAAGTCACAAGTGTAACAGAATTACGTGCAAGAGTGATCAGTGCTTTCGACACTTTAAAAACGAATGTGTTAGTGTTGCGTAAACTGAAAGATAATCAGCGACGTCGTGCTAGACTGTGCCTAGAGTGTGGTGGTGGAAACTTTGAACAATACCTCCAGGTAACCTAAGTAGGTAATTTATTTATTTGTACATAGACAATCATTTGTAAATACGTTAGCTAAATCAATTTTATTAGTGTAAATAAGTTGATTTCAAATTTTTAACTACGCCAATAATACCTATCAAACAAAATTACCGCCACATGCCTACATAACTAGCACATTTTAGATTTAGTAGATCGGTCTAAGGTGATTTTGCCGGTCCTAAGCCCGTTAAGTAGGAAGGAAAATTTAAAATCAACCAATTTCAATTTCCAAATTCAATCCACAACTAAAAACAAAATCATAACGGTACGAAAACCTTGGGCTGTGTTTACCTACAATGCGTACTCGGCGCATTTAGGTAAATACGAGCGCGCGCGCTTATCTATGCAGCAAGTAGCAACATAGCCAACAAACAGCTGTGCGCCTCAGGTTATACTTACCTAAATCTTACCGGTAGGTAGTAGGATTGTTACATGTTTTTATTATTAAAATCTAAGATTACCAATTTTAGGATTGTTCATTCAGCAGAATTGCAATAAAACGCCATAACAAAACTAACATTTTGTTAATCAGCTGATAACCACCGTACTTACAGTAGGTCAGTGAACTTTTCTTTGGGGCACTAGTACTACTTTTATTAGTAAGATTTCCGCATTCTTATGATACTTAAAAATGAATTAATTATTAAGCGAAATTTATGACAATAACGAAAGCGATTTTCGAGTTCGAACTAGGATAAATCATCGCCATTCGGTCACTGTAGGTATAAAGCGCGCACGTGCTATCCGCATGTTTGTGTGTCGTAGTTGTAAGTGGGCGGTGCCTCGCGCCATGAAAGGCGACGGGTGATTCTCCTCTTTTGCGAAGAGCTTCATTCTGAATTAGTGTCAAATTTAAACAACAAAAAAAAACAGCGTTTATTATTATTGACCAGGTTCCGTAATTTATATTGATTATTTACGTCTTTTAAGACAACCTCCTGAATTTTGACGAGGATGCAAAGCAACACCTTGTATAAAATTCAAAGTCCTGACTGACTGACTGACTGACTGACTGACTTATATATCAACGCACAGCCCAAACCACTGGTCCTAGAGACATGAAATGTGGACAGTGTACTCTTTGTAAAGAGTAGGTATCCACTAAGAAAGGGTGTTTCGAAATTCCACCCCTAAGAAAGTGAAATGGGGTGTTGAATTTTCTATGAAACTTTTTATTCTCTGAGTCGATTGACTTGAAATTGTGTCTACATATACTTCAGTTCAAATGATGAGATACGTGTATCACAGTTTTTCCAAAATCATCCCCCAATTTAAAATTCAATGTCCTGACTGGCTGACTGATATATCAACGCACAGCCCAAACCACTGGTCCTAGAGACATGAAATTTGGACAGTGTACTCTTTGTGAAGAGTAAGTATCCACTAAGAAAGGGTTTTTTGAAATTTCATCCCTAAGAGGGTGAAATGGGGTGTTTAATTTTCTGTGAAACTTTTTATTCCCTGAGTCGATTGACTTGAAAATTTGTGTATTTACTCTTCAGTTAAAATTATGAGATACGTGTATCACAGTTTTTCCAAAATCATCCCCAATTTTAAATTAAACGTCCTGATTGGCTGACTGATATATCAACCTCCAGCCCAAACCACTGATCCTAGAGACATGAAATTTGGACGGTGAATTGTTTGTGAAGAGTAGATATCCACTAAGAAAGAGTTTTTCAAAATTCTACCCCTAAGAGGGTGAAATGGGGTGTTGAATTTTATGTGAAACTTTTTATCCACGGAGCTGATTGACTTGAAAATTTGTATTCATGCTCTTCAGTTAAAATCATGAGACACATGTATCACAGTTTTCTAAAAATCATCCCCCAATTTAAAATTCAATGTCCTGTCTGGTTGATTGATATATCAACCCCCAGCCCAAACCACTGGTCCCAGAGACATACAATTTGAACGGTGAATTGTTTGTGAAGAGTAGGTATCCACTAAGGAAGGGTTTTTCGAAATTCCACCCCCAAGAGGGTGAAATGGGGTGTTGAATTTCCTGTGAAACTTTTTATTCTCGGAGGCGATTGACTTGAAAATTTGTGTACATACTCTTTAGTTAAATTTATGAGATACGTGTATCACAGTTTTTCCAAAATCATTCCCCAATTTAAAATTTAATGTCCTGTCTGGCTGACTGATATATCAATGCACAGCCCAAACCGCTGGTCCGAGAGAAATGAATTTTGGACGGTGTATTCTTTGTGAAGAGTAGGTATCCACTAAGAAAGGGTTTTTTTAAAATTCTACCCCTAAGAGGGTAAAATGGGGTGTTGAATTTTCTGTGAAACTTAATATTTACTGGGTCGATTGACTCGAAAATTGATGTTCACACTCTTCAATTAAAATTATAAGACATATGTATCAGTTTTTCCAAAATCATCCCCCAATATAGTTAAATAGGGCTTCGAAGCTCACGTAGAAGGGCGCATGCCGCGCAGCGTTGCGTGGGGCGTGCGGGGCGCGGGAGTATTTACCTATTACTAAGTAGGTAGGATTTTTCTGAGGTAGAGAAGTGTCTGTGAATATGGTTTATTCCACCGATTTTCGCGTTGGCTCGCGATACGGCACATTGATATTAAATATTATGTCAAAGTATTATGTCTATAAATAGATTCCTAATAAATCATTTGATTGGTGTCTCGGTGTCCAATCTCAAACCAAGATATTTCACATATGTAATTTAATTGATATTACTATGAACAAATATTTACAATAGCAAGTACACGTAAATCTATGTATGTACTACACATACATAGATTACTTATTATCCCAGAAGTAAGATTCCGTGGGCAATTCCCGGAATCCACGCGGGCGAAGCCGCGGGCAGAAGCTAGTTAATTTATAAAATAGGTATTAGTTATTTTGGTAGAGTTTTAAATATTCGTTCAAATTACAATTATTAATAGTTTACATTTTATTTCTTTTTAGGTGAAGTAGTAGTAGGTACGCATAGATTTTTAGATACTGATAGGTAAGTTTTGGTTAATTTACGTTCACTTTTTTTATACCTATTAGTTTTATTTTCATTTACGTTTTAGCTTTATTTTTATTTGCCTGCATCAATGCCACCTAAAAAACGATTATCTTTATCTCGAAATTCGAGAGAAGCTAAGAGAATGAGAAATAGGCGTTCTCAAGAATCAGCAGAGGAAAGAGCACATCGGTTAAACTTATTGTTATTCTTATCTCAATAAAAGTTTATAAAGATATCTTCGGATTCACTTTAAGTGATGCTGATTTTTGTATTACATTACCATCTATATAAATAAAATGGTAAACTGACTGACTGACTGGGTGATATCAACACACAAACTAAACCGCTGGTCTTAGAGACATGAAACTTGGAGGGTGTGTTCTTTGTGAAGAGTAAATATCCACTAAGAAAGGATTTTTGGGAATTCCACCCATAAAGGGGTAAAATAGGGGATGGAAGTTTATATGAAAGTCCGTCATTTTTGAAGTTAGGATATTCAAATTTTGTGTTTAGGCTGACAATTGAAAATTAATTTATACGTGTCTCAGCGGATGAAGGTAAGTAACTATGTTTGTTCGGGTGGGATATTTTTCGACATCCACGCGGGCGAAGCCGCTGGCAGAAGCTAGTGTTAAAATATAATGTTGGATTATGTTATAACACAATGATTTCAGAAATAAAACCCAAATCAAATTTAAACAAATATTTTATTTTTACGTACAAAAGTAGAACAGAAAGTTGGTAATGCAGTTAAATTCTTAAGTCTGGGCTATCATCTTGACTTTCACAATATACTGTATTCTCATTTTCATTGTTTTCCAGTGGGATAGATTCTTCGTCGATATCATTCTCATCAGGCAGAATTAGATTTTTAAAATACACAAGTTCTTCATCATTCATCCAGCTGTCTCCGTAGTGCGCTACTAGTAGTTTTTTGACATCTGTCAATTTGTTATTGTTTACTTTTCCTGAAGAATTTATTTGTGGTTTTATTTGTGGTGTTTTAATATTTTTGTCCTTTTTTGTAATGCCTCCAAATGATCCTTCATTTACTCTATAGTGAAGATTTCCTTTAACAACTACGTCTACTTTACTTTTTGTTCTTCTAATATAGAATCGTTTGGACTTTTGAAAAGGAAAATGCCATGAACCAACAACTTTTAATACAGTTTTTAAACTGTCTCTCCAGTCATAGACCTTGCAATCGCCTTTTCCTAGTTCAATAATGGTACTGTAGTTTTTAATAATGTTTATATAACCTTCAGCGTTTTTTATTATTTCCATCTTACAAACATCTTTTTCTATTAACCCAAAAACTCTATCTGGAGGAATATAGGAATGGCCTACTACCGGAAATATTAATTGGATTTCTTTTACATTACTTGGAGCTATATCTGTAAGCCATTTGGCTAGCATGGCTACCATGGTGGAGTTTTTATTTTGGCCCCCACAGCCGTCCGCTATCAAACGTACCTTATTAATAGATGTCCAATCAGTCGAACTAAGCCGATGATATACAGTTGATGCTATTTCATTTGAGCTTTTTGCGAATCTATCCTCGGTCCAACAATATGCAAATGTATTTTCTGGAGAGAGTTTGGCTTTCGAACTACCTTGGACTACAGTAAAGTTATATAAATATAACTGTCTCGAGTAATAGGTGCTTTGATCCGGTAATTTAGGCACAGGACTGTTTTTTTGGCAATCAAAACTAAATGTCATCATGCCTTCTATCTCTTCCTGAACTAACTCAAAGAAAGCTTTCGCGCGCAATTTGTGCACTCTTTTCTGTATCATAGTATCAGATTTCTTTTGAAGATCTTCGTTTTTTTTTTTTTTTTTTTCATAAGTCTTTATTAGTTCATCATACTGAAGGCATGTTGAGCACACATCGGTTCTCGGTGAGCCAAATCCCAAATTATAAAAATTGTTAAAAACTTTTCTGAAATATCCCCTTTTTACTTTTAAGTTCCCATCTGCTTGGGCATTATACATCTTATACATTTTGTTAATGCTCAATTCTGCCGGCAAGTAAAATCGTTTTGTCTTTCCTCGACAATAATGTGCTTCATCGCAGTTAAAAGAATTGATGAATGTTTTTACTGCATTCAGTTTTTCTGCAAATTTAAGCTGTTTATGATTACCACCGCGATTTTCAGTTAACAAAGTGCCAGTTTTGAAAAAATGTTTCATGATTGTTTGGACCCTATGTTTTGTTAGATGCAAAATTTTCAAAAATGCTTGTTGGCAAATCGGAACGACAGATCTTTGACTTAAACAGTACATTTTGTATTTAGTATGTAGAAGTTTTTGTTTTTCGGGGCCCTTATCTCCTCGTCGTCTTTTAATATTTTTGGGTTTGCAATATTTTAAAATAAAATGAATCTTGTTTAGGTTTTTCTTTGTTTTTGAAAAAAGCGTCATGGAAATGTTTTATGTCGGCCATAGATATAGTTCCACATTTGAAAGCTTTTGTATTATGTCCACATGTTGGCCGCTGAGGAAGTTGCTTGGATGAATATCTGCAAAAAGAAAATAAAAACAAATTTACATAACTATTTCAACGCTTACATTTTAACTATTTTCATTAAGTGCTTAGATTGAGTGCAAGCTGGTTATGGGCAAGTTTACCCCGGATTGGTCTGATTTTTTAAATCAAACCAATCCGGGGCAAATCTAACATAGAGAGATGTATTGATGATTCGGTTATAATTACGTAAATACATATGTCTTATTGTCGCGAATCATATTTTGACCAACATACAACCTGACACTGACATACAAATTGCAAAAAACGCAAGAAAATTTGAATTTAGCGGGCTACCTTAACGCAATCATCAACAACAACAACTCTCTTTGTTCGCGACAAGTGTCTAAAACAGTATTTTTAATAGTTCAAAGAAAGAACATTCGAGAAAGCTTCTTATTATCGTGTTTTTTGTGTTCATTTTCGAGTGCTTTCTGTTATTATTAGTTTTGAAGGTAAGTAGGTACAAATTCGCTCGAGAAAAGTCTCGTCGCCGGTGCGCGTACACTACCTACACCGTTTATTTTTATTGTAATTTCGACCGTACGCCGAGGGCGTAAAGTACCTACTTCCTTAACTCGTTCAAGTTGTTTATGATCCTTTTTGCCTACAGTTTCTTTTGTATTTTTTTGTTAATATTTTTTATGAATAAAGGATTGTTTAGCGAACAATACTACACCGCTAGAATATTCTCGAATATTTTTTGTGTGTCTGTTGATGGTATAAAAAGACAGCACAGACACCGCAAGAGTCAGTTTCGTTTTGATAGTCGCAGAGTATCGATCAAGGCTTCTAATAGTAAACAGTTCGTTCTCATATTTCTTAATAGTTTTCAGTTAATAGTTTCAGTTCCATTGATCGTGTAGTATTGTACGCTAGTTTTACCATCGTCAAATAGTGTTTTATTTATTCTCCACCCACAGTAATAGTGAGTGCTTTTAAGCCTACCACTCCGTTTCCACAAAGCTAACGTTGCTGCCGGAACTTATAGGTACAGGGCGGTTAGTGGCTCATTTTGGATCCGATATAGTATACAAGGTGTTGCTTTGCATCCTCGTCAAAATTCAGGAGGTTGTCTTAAAAGACGTAAATAATCAATATAAATTACGGAACCTGGTCAATAATAATAAACGCTGTTTTTTTTGTTGTTTAAATTTGACACTAATTCAGAATGAAGCTCTTCGCAAAAGAGGAGAATCACCCGTCGCCTTTCATGGCGCGAGGCACCGCCCACTTACAACTACGACACACAAACATGCGGATAGCACGTGCGCGCTTTATACCTACAGTGACCGAATGGCAATGATTTATCCTAGTTCGAACTCGAAAATCGCTTTCGTTATTGTCATAAAGGACATCAACCACTTTGTATGGCGTTTGGGCTTGAACATGAACATAAAAATATTGCACTATTTTTGATTTTATTGAGTGGCTTACAGTACATAGAAAACATATATGTAGGAAGTTTTGTATCAAATTGTTTAATATAATAATAAAAAATAAAACTTTAAAACTTTAAAATAAATCAATTTATTTGTAAAATTATTCATTTTCGTAAGTTAATAAAACGTGGTCTAAAAACTGGGCCGGTGGAGTTATGTTTTCATACCTGGCCCAGCTTAAATACCATATCACAGACATGATGTGAGCGCAGCAACCTACAGTTCTTCGGCCGACTATGCAATTGCAGCAATAATGCTTTATAGCTTGTATGCCTTGATTATTATCATCATATAATATATATACAAAATATATTTTACGGCCTATATGTCGGCTTTGTATTTTCCCTCGCAATAATGTGCAATTCTCGACCGAAGGAAATCCTTGTAAAAGCTCACTGGCTCTATCGATGCACACTTCAATAGTATAGGAACCATCATTTCTTATGTGCTCCCCATAATAAGACTTTGCCTGTTTAATCTGATATGTTCCACATGCTATAAGTATAAGATAAGTTCATCAAATGTTAATCTAGGAAATTCAACAATTTCAATAGTAGCGTTTAAGTTGGAGAATTGTGTCCGTCTTCGATTTAAATTATTTTCAATTACATAATCAGCTAATATATTATTTGTGTGCAATTTTTCATTTACCAGATTTACAATTTGTCCTGCATCTGGTCTATCTGATACCCTTTGGTGGAACATGTTTATTAATGCGGCAGCTATTTTAAAATCCGTCATAGCATGAGTGGATGCAGTATTGAAAAATTCACTCCTAAATATTTTATAGGACATTTTAAAAATCCCATTTACTGCTTCAACAATCCACCTGCACATTGTGACCGTTCTTGACTTATTAGCTGCCGCTGTTGATAATTGAGTTTCACCTTGTTGTAGGGATAAAGGAAAGTGAACAGTATAGTTGCACTGTTGTAGTAAAGGGACACAATTCCTGAAACCCCTATCCAGCAAAAAAAATCCCCAGGTTGAAAATACCTTCGTAAAGTATTGTTTTCATCATTAAATTCATTAATCATGATATCTGCATCCGATGTTGTTGCTGGATAGGGACCAAGTACATCTATAATGTAACCATCAGAACATACCATCATAAAAGGTTTCATGAGGTTCCTATACTTATGCAAAGAATAAGTATCTTTCTGGTATAAATAATTTGAACTTTTTTGTACATATAAATAGGTGCCATCCAGAATAATTATTGGGTTCCTATTTGCTCCACCGAACAGCTCATTAGGTATCATGAGATTTCTTGAAGCAATTTGAGCTCGTATCATCAGTAAGTATTTGCCGGACCTTTTTTAATAATCTTACTAAAGTGGTAGGGGGTGTATTTAATAGCGTTGATATCCGCTCATTGCTGTCGCCAGTTCTTATTTTCATAAGATACGCAGCAAGAGCTAATGTGCCATTTCGCATATTATCTATTTGTTGCACATTAGTTTTTAATTCAAAAAACTGGTGCTTGGTTAAACCAGTCCAATAATGCACTGAGTCATCAGACATTTGTTGAATATTCGAAAAGTCTAATATTACTCTTTCTTTTATGAATGAAGCAAAGTCTTCTATGTGTTTAGCATTAAAATATTGTATTGAATGCAAGTCATTACTCAAAATGTCAAAATAATTATTTCTTAAATGGAATTCACAAGTCCTACATTGCTGTGGTACATAGTAATTGTACTCACTAAAAATAAAGACTCTAAGCCACAAAGGAATCCTTAGTCTTTCTTCGGCAGTGCAACCAGGTAAGAAACAATGTGCTTGTGTATCTGGAGCTCTTCTCATGTGAGGTAAAAATATCGAACCAACTGGTGCTTCAACTCCCTGTTGTATTTCTGCGTTATCACCCTGCTGTACATCATCAATAGCATCCCTCCCAACATTGCGTGTACTGTGTCTGTCAGCTCTTTGCCAACAAGGATGGCAGATTCTATCAGATGCCGTCAACTAAAACAAAAAAGAACATTATTATAATATGAAGAATGAATAACCTTATCATCATCAGCATCAACTGCCTATAATCATTAAACCCTGTTTTGCATACAGTCAGGTAAGGGATTGCTATTGTTGATCATAAGTAAATGCCTTATTCCCTGACATTTATAGGTATCTTAAGTCTGCTTACACGTCACTTACAAGGAGAAAATAAAAAAACCTTAAAGATCTCTGCAATTACAATAGTGCACTATATGGTAAGACCACATAAAGCTGTTATTTTGGAACCTACATCATATTAAAAAAAAAACAATTACCTCACATGGTTGAATCCATTGCAAAATCACACTTCTGATATGCCCCTCTCGTTCCGTGTTATTGCTTATCCCATGAGATCGAATCCTTAACAGTGAACACCTGCAGTTCACACATAACTGTCTGTGATGACCTGGATCTGAGCTCGTTGAAGCATCAGATGATGAACCTGCCACGCTGGCAGATGCATTCAATGCTATAATCCAACAAGGATGGCATACAAAGCTGTTCTGTCCAATCTGTAAAAAAAATATTTATGACAAATAATAAAAAAAAACCAGCAATGGAATTCTAAGTAGTATTTCAAATAATGGCCAACACCATGTCTTAAAAAATCTTGCTGTTGCAGACAGACAATAAAACATCATACCTCATCTCTTACGATTTAGGCTATTCGTATAGCAATCATCCTTGTAAAAATGATTTTTTTTTATGTGCAATAGACTTTAAAATAATGATCGTCCAAAACCTTTCACTAGTGCGAGCCAACCCAACTATTCAATTGCAATTATGTACTTAATCATCTCAGAAGTTGGAACTTACCACTTGTGGTGCGATCCATTGCAGTATAACTCGCTGCACTTCCACAAGATTAATAATGTGTCTTCTCCTGTGAGTGATTTCAAGACCACAATTTATACAATGCATAGATTCACTAGGCAAAATCGGGAAGTCCATATTCATGCGCGGGTGGTCATGTAAAATGGGTTCATTATCCGAAGAAATGCCAGGGTAAACGTTTAAAGCGGGTTCTGAGTCCAAGAGTGAGCCGGGATCGTTAGGTAAAAAATCATCAGAATCCATTTTTAAAAGCGTAAGTTGTCAAAAATATCCAAAGTCGAAATAATATTCACAAACGAACAAGAGCACGAACACAGCGAATGACATTGACAATCGATCACCAATCGATTCTGGATCGGGGTTGCCAGTTCTCTGCACTAGGAATCAGTCGATTTGAAATCGATTCCATTATGCTGAGCTGTTTTGCTTTGCGTTTTATTTTTGTATATTATGCTGAGCTGTTTTGCTTTGCGTAATTATTTTGGTTATGGCCCATGTTGCATTCTAATTAGAATCTTCAAGAAAAGCACGCGTTAATAATACTCGCTACCATGACGGACAAAACTCAATGAACGAAGACGAAATACCAATTACGACGATTATTACAATTGTTACGTTTACTACATTTTTTTCTCGATAAAAACTTTCTTCGTTTGTTCTACGTTGCGTAGGCAAGCTGATGATTTTTAACACTTCAAAAAAAAAATGTTGATCTACATAAACTATATTTTTTTATTTGTGTGAGGTTAAGATGATGATGATGCTAATGATGAATATTCCACAACGGCTAGATAAAGCTCGGTCTTCCATCAAACATTTTAATGTTTTGAAGCTCTCGGATTGAAACATCGAATATCGATGTTATTTTTTTTGAATTTTTATTTTGGCAACCTTTACTCAATGCATCCCGCATGTTGCACAGCAAAGCAACTGTCACCATACACAACCAACAATCAATTAAAAATCTTTTTTATTCGTTTTTAATATCATTTAGTTTGACACTCCCAAAAGAAACCAATGTTTACTAAATATTATTACTAAATTATTTATTAATTTCTTTTTTCCCAATACAGCTGTTCACCGGTTAGCCCATTTTGGTTGAAGTCCTTTCGATTAATAATTAATTCATTTTTAAGTATCATAAGAATGCGGAAATCTTACTAATAAAAGTAGTACTAGTGCCCCAAAGAAAAGTTCACTGACCTACTGTAAGTACGGTGGTTATCAGCTGATTAACAAAATGTTAGTTTTGTTATGGCGTTTTATTGCAATTCTGCTGAATGAACAATCCTAAAATAATCTTAGATTTTAATAATAAAAACATGTAACAATCCTACTACCTACCGGTAAGATTTAGGTAAGTATAACCTGAGGCGCACAGCTGTTTGTTGGCTATGTTGCTACTTGCTGCATAGATAAGCGCGCGGTCGTATTTACCTAAATGCGCCGAGTACGCATTGTAGGTAAACACAGCCCAAGGTTTTCGTACCGTTATGATTTTGTTTTTAGTTGTGGATTGAATTTGGAAATTGAAATTGGTTGATTTTAAATTTTCCTTCCTACTTAACGGGCTTAGGACCGGCAAAAACACCTTAGACCGATCTACTAAATCTAAAATGTGCTATTTATGTAGGCATGTGGCGGTAATTTTGTTTGATAGGTATTATTGGCGTAGTTAAAAATTTGAAATCAACTTATTTACACTAATAAAATTGATTTAGCTAACGTATTTACAAATGATTGTCTATGTACGAATAAATAAATTACCTACTTAGGTTACCTGGAGGTATTGTTCAAAGTTTCCACCACCACACTCTAGGCACAGTCTAGCACGACGTCGCTGATTATCTTTCAGTTTACGCAACACTAACACATTCGTTTTTAAAGTGTCGAAAGCACTGATCACTCTTGCACGTAATTCTGTTACACTTGTGACTTCCTCCGTGTACACTAACCTTTTAACGTCTCCCCACAAATAAAAGTCCAGGGGCGTCAGGTCCGGAGAACGCGGTGGCCAGGCCACAGGTCCACCGCGGCCGATCCACTGGTTGCCAAACCTTTCATTCAAGTACTCGCGTACTTGCCGAAGGCGACAGGCAGGGCTTCGCTGCCGCGAGCTTGAGCATGCCTTGGAACGTCAAACTGCCGATGATCTCGCAGTCTCTGCGTAGCAGCCAGCATAAGGCTCTGTGATGGGGGTTCCCGATTGGGAAACAGTTCCGCGAACAGCTGGATGGCTCGACGTAGGCTGTCTCCGCTGATGGCATACAAGCGGACCATTTCCACCAACTCAACATTGGAGTAATTGTCCGTCATCTTGCACTACATACGAGTACACGGGGAGCGTAATTTGCATGCACATGCACACGGCTCGCCGGTTTTTATTGCACTGACCGCGGGGCCGGGGTGCGGTTGGGCGGAGTTTAGGGAATACGAAATTATTGAATGAACGTTTGCGTTTGTTTGTGTGAGAATTGGCGGTTTAGGGCTAGTATTAGACAGGTCGCGTTTTAATACGGGTGGTGTTACACTTACTATTTCCGATAATAAGAAAAAAAATACCTACTCATTTTATTATTGATTCGGGTCGAGAATCATTAGTATAGTGACCTCCTTGAATTTGACGAGGATGCAAAGCAACACCTTGTAGATTCCCAAATACGAGTCCACCCGTCTGGTACACTCTTAATAACATTATTAGCAATATTTAAATTTTATTGTAATCCAGTTTTAATTTTTTGAACTTAACCTACCTACATTTTAATTTCAAAATATTATTGATTTTTAATATAAATTAAGTCATGAAATTATATAAGATTGTTCACAGTTTAGAACATTTGAATAAAATTGCACACACATTAAAAACTCATTTAATAAAGACAAGTATCAAAACGTGCTACATACCTCTCCCTTTTTTTCACATTTCGTTTCCAGTTTTCTTCATTTTTTTTTCGTTTTCTTGATTCTCTTGGTGGACAGGGCTGAACTAGACTATCCATAGTTTCTGTTTTTTACTAGTTACAACAGTTTTCACTTCAAAAACACAATAAAATCAGCTTTAAAACACGTGCAGGTTTTCACTCTTGAGAGGACAAACGCCATACTAAATGCTGGGCTCTGATTGGTCGGAGCGGAGACGGCCATATTTGAAAGAAACATTCATGGAGATTGCCGATTTTGTTACCAACACTTTTATTTCGATCGCGTTTTCTATGAGAGAATGCCGCTTTTGAAGTGAATTTTGTTTTACAATATGGAGAATTGACCAAAGAGAAAATATTTACATTCATAACTTTTTTTTTACCAAAACTGGAGATTGCCGGCTTTGATATTATATGACTCATTTCTTTTACCTTCGTGCATAGCTTCCCCCATTCTGTTGCTCCCATTAAATTAACTTTTTCATGAACCAACTCAGTTATACGTGTCAGGTTCCAAGTTATATTTTTGCAGGCAACATAACCTTTTATTTGGGACCAGACCATTTCAATAGGATTCAGGTCCGGGTGATATGGGGGCAAACGAAGTACAGATTGTCCTGCTTCGTTCAAAATAGTATCGATATTAAATTTCTTAAATTTATCTTTGTATTTTTTTATTAAGTTGTACAACTCCGGCTTTAGCATGGTCTCTTCAAATTCAATACCTTTTTGACGAAGCCAGGTTTGCATGTCTACTTTCTTTGAATTGGATGTTGGTGCAGCATCGAGTTGTTTATTGTGGTACGATTAGGGTTGCCATATTTGGCAAGGCTCGTGTTGGGACGCAAAGAGAAAAAAAAAAAATTAAATATGAATATTTTAATTAAAAAAAAAATACAAATTCTACTGTATGGAAGCAGTGCTAGACGCAGTGATGGGCAAAAAATATTTAGATTAATAATTACAAATTACAGTTACATTGTAATTAGTAATTGAAATACTTTTGAACAGATTACTTAAGAAACTAATTGCAATGAGTACATACTGTAATTAAATACAAAGTAATTGAATTGCAAGTTAATCTAATTACATTATAAAATATGTAGATTACATAAGTAATCTGATAAAATGTAATTACACATTTATATAAGTATTGGGACACCTCTTACAAAAATGCCCTATTTAATACAGTTTTGACAAATACGAAAATAAAACACATAATAATACAAAAAAAAAATGTAATCATCTGTCAATCATTGTTTAGTTTTAAATCTTTTATTAGTTATAATTTTCACCAATGGCTGATAAAAAAAATTAGATTTCTGATTTATAATTTAAATTAACAATATGACTCTTTTTCAAACATTTCGTCTTTTTTTTTTTTTTTTTTTCTTTTCGGATGGGAAATCATCAAATGACCCCCCCACTCTGGGCGGAGCGGAAGGGAGTGTCAGACTTGTACTGACTAAAACCCATCCATGTTCCTTCTTTGCCCTTTGTGTTCCAGGGCCACGGTATCTCTTTCGAACAGTCCCGCAGCCCTGGCAGGCATCGGCCCTTGCAGGCCCCTACATCATTGCTGACATCTCTTTGAGGCGCGCGTGGAACACGAACGCGCCGTCGACACGGCCTGTCGTCATAAGACGGCCGGACGGCGGGCTAGCCCATAGCTCGCCGTCCACAGGCCCGCGCCTACGGTGGTCGGGAGCCACCACGTGACCCCCGACGCCCAGGGCGTCTCCCGCGGCGGCTGGGACGTGAGGTTCTTTCCCTCTCACGTCCCGCCACCTCCTTCACTAGCATGACTGCTTCGCAGAAGGAGGTGACGGCTTCCCATTCCCTCTCGCTCCGGACCATGGCCTGAACCAGGGCCGGACGCGAGAGATCGCCGCCGCCAATCGCCGCTACAAGGACACGACGGTGCTCTGCCCAAGCGGGGCAGACCTCCACGGTGTGCTCCTCCGTGTCCTCCGGACGATCCTCGCAATGGAAACACCCGGGCGTTTCCTCCCGCCCGATCCGGTGCAGGAACCTCCCGAAACAACCGTGTCCGGTGAGGACCTGCGTCAGGCGGTAGGTGAGGGCGCCGTGGCGCCTCTCTAGCCACTCCTCAAAGAGGGGACTTATCGCCACTATGGTGGCGTGCCCTGCACGGGGTTGCGACAGTCACGCTCTCCTTGTCGCCATGAGATCACGCCGGAGGTCTGTCCGCTGAGCGGCAATTTGCCGCGGCAGCGGAGTTTCCAACCGACTTAGTGCCTCCGCGCGCCATTCGTGCAGGCGCGCGAGGACTATCGCCTCCAGATCCCATGGCGGCAATCCAGCAAGGAGGCTAGCCGCCTCGCCGGAGATCGTGCGGTACCCACGGATTAGCCTTATGGCTATCACCTTTTGGGGCGCGTTCAGGTAGTGGGCGGCTCGCAGTTTCAAAGAACGCGCCCACACCGGGGCCCCATAAAGGGCCATGGACCGCACGACCCCCGCGTAGAGCTTCCGGCAGGAGGCGTTTGGACCCCTCAGGTTGGGCAAGAGCCGCTTGAAGGCAGCCCCTGTCCGTTCCAGTTTGGGAGCCAAACGTCGGAAATGCTCCACGAAGTTCCACCGGCTGTCGAGGACGAGTCCTAGGTACTTCAACGTCGACCCGACGCCGATGGAGACCCCTCCCGCCGTCAGTAGGGATCCCGACGGTGGCGCATTCCGAGGCCCATGAAAACACATGGCCTCGGACTTGTGCAATGCCACCTCGAGACCCAATTGCCGGATTCTCTCCACGACTATCGCAACCCCGCTTGTCATGTTGTCGGCCGCCGCCTCGTGCGACCTCCCTTGTGCCAGTACCAGCGTGTCGTCAGCGTAGCAAACTACGCTGACGCCGCTAGGGAGGTCGGCGCGCAGCACCCAGTCGTAACCGATGTTCCACAAGGCCGGTCCCAGAACCGATCCCTGTGGAACACCGCATGACATCTCTCGCCGGTTCCATTCTCCGCTCCGACCGGGGTATATGACGGCCCTATCCGTCAGGTAGTCCCCGACCACACGACGAAGGTAGGTCGGCACTCGGTGATACCGGAGTGCCTCCCCAATGCAGCTCCAGGGCATGGAGTTGAAGGCGTTGGCGATGTCAAGAGACACCGCCAAGACGACCCCGCCCCGGGACACCGCGTCCCCCGTCGTGAGGGCTCTCACGCGCATGATGGCGTTCACCGTCGAGCGCCCCTTGCGGAAACCAAACTGGTGTTCCGCAAGATCCGGCCCCATCCCCACAAGGTGCCCGGCGAGGCGGTTGGCAATGACTCTTTCAAAGAGCTTGCCCACCTCGTCGAGCAACACGATGGGCCGGTATGCGGACGGAGAGTCCGCAGGGCGCCCTGGCTTCCGGATGAGGACCAGCTTCCCCGTCTTCCAACGAAGCGGGAACTGGCCTCTCTCCAAGCATGCGCTTAGGAGCCCTTCCAGTCGGGGCCCGAGAGCCTCAGAGGCCAGGACCCAGGCTTTGCCAGGCAAGCCATCAGGTCCCGGGGCGGTATTTTTGGCTTTCAGCCTGCGTACCGCCACTCTCAGGTCTACCCCAGTCACCTCCGGAATGTCGTCATCGTCATAGGTGTGATCCGCTTCCGGCATCGCACGCGGCGGCGGAGCCATAGGCGGGGGAGGATGCTCCCCTCGCGAAGGGAACAAAGCGCTCACCACGTCCTCCACGAGCTCAGGCCGGAGACTCTGCGTCAGCCGGGGGGCCCGGGTGCGGAGTTTGTCCCGCACCATCTTGTAAGGGCGCCCCCACGGATCTCCGTTCAGAGACTCCAGCATCTCCGCGCGGGCCAGATTCTTGGGCCGCCGGACAGCCTCTTGGAGGGCGGTCTTCGCCGCTCTGTACCCCTCGTACAGCTCCGCCTCAATGGCTGCCGCATCCGGAGGGTGGATGCGGAGCCTGCGATGCCTGGCGTACAGGTGCCGCGCGGCAACGCACGCCTCGCGCAGAGACGTCAGCTCTCGCGACCACCAGTACACCTGTCGCCGGGCGCTTCCTGGCTGAACTCGGGGCATTGCCACGTCGCAAATCTCGGACATGGCCTCCTGGAACCAACCCGCCTCGTTATTGATGTCGGCAGGCCTGACCGGTGATGACACCCAGGCCTGCACGATCGAGGCTTCCAGGAGGAGCTCCCGGTCCAGCTGTTTCAGCGCCCATCGCGGACCACTCGGGGCCTGTAGGACCGGCGCGCTTGAGGTCTGGGTGGAGACGTCGAACCGGATGTACCGGTGGTCGGAGTAGGTCTCCACCCCTTCCATGACGCGCCAGTCAACGACACGCGGCGACAGAGCGGGGCTAGCGAACGAGATGTCCACCACCGACTCGCCCCGCATCCGCACGCACGTTGGACAGAACCCCGATTTAGGACGACCAGGTCTGTCTCCAGAGCCCAGTCCTCCACCATCCTACCCCGCGCGTCCGTGTAACGAGAACCCCAAGCCAAGTTCTTGGCATTGAAGTCCCCGAGCACAAGCACAGGGAGGGAATGGTTTCCGATGACGACACTCAACTCCGTGAGGGAGTTGTGGAACTCAAAAATCAAAATCAAAATATTTTATTTCACATAGGCCTCGATGGGCACTTATAAAACGTCGACAAAAAGGTGCACGGTTCGGGTTGGTCGTTTCCTATGGAGAAGAACCGGCAAGAAACTCCATGGTTACTCTTTTCAAATCATTTGGTGTTACAGTATTATGGATACAGCATTTGTACTTAAGTATGAACTCGGCGAGAGTTCGGCTCGGGGAGAAGTAGACTCCCACTACTACGATCTCCCCGAACCGTGCTGCTACGCACCCCTGACCCTTCCTGACACTCTCAAGGGTCGGGGTACCGGCGGCGGCTGACGCAATTATGGTCACTGAGCCGCTAAGGTCCTCCACCCAGTCAGTCCTGGGCGGGCCTAAGTACGACTCAGCGACCACGGTGATGTTAATCGACCACTGCGCCATGCTCTGGAGCAACAGATCCTGAGCGCAGGCGCAGTGGTTGATGTTCGCCTGGAGAAGGCGTAGTGGGGCCGTTATTGGCACTCCATTTCAGCCCCCTCCCGGGCCCCCTGCGAGGGCCCCACTGCGGAAGTTGCAGCAGTGGCGGCAGCGGCGGCGACAGTGGCGGCGGCTGCGGTGGTGGCGACGGTGGGGGTTTTGGCAGTGGTGATGGTGGAGGGCCTTCCCTTGCCTCTGGCCTTGGCGGGTGTACCGCAGGCCTTGCTCCCTGCCCGGTGATCGGCCGGCTTGCCAGCTGCTGCACATGCGGCGCAGTGCGGCGCGGCGGAGCAAGCCGCGGCCATTTGACCAGGCTGGCTGCAGCGGAAGCAATGGTCACTGCGGTCCACCTCCGAGGTGCACCGGACCGACACGTGGTGCCCCACATGGCAGCGGAAGCAACTCAGAGGTCTGGGTTCCAGCAGCTTCACCTGCGCCGACACCCAGCCCACCAAGAGCCTTCGGCCCTCCACAATGGCTTTCGCCGCCGTCACAGGGCAGCTTACCGTTACGGTTCGCATGCCCGTCAGGTCCGGACGTAAGGTGCCTGCCTTGACCTGCTCGGCAGGGCACCCACCGGTCCTGGTGACGGCGGCCACCACCTCCTCCTCGGTCACCGAGTCGTCCAGACCCAGGATGCGCAGGTCTGCGCATTTGACGGGCCTGGACACTCGGGCCTCGTCCGCATTTAGGGACGCTCTAAGCTTTTCAGCCAGAGCGTCAGCGGACGAGCCACGGGTTTCGCCGGGGATCTCTAGCACTCGAGCCCCTGTTGCGGTGACCCTAAGCCTGAGGCCCCCGGCGATCCCGAGCTCCCCGAGATCCACCGTCGCCTTCGCCTTAGCGAGCACGTCGCGATAGGTCACGCCCCTCTTTTCCGCGTCCGGCTGTAGTGTGATCACTACAGCCGCGGTCTTTGCTGAGCCTAGCCGCGACGTCATGCTCCTTTTGCCGGCGCTTCCGCTCCCGCTTCCTGGCCTTTTTGGCCGCCCTTTGCTCCCTCGCTTTCTCTCCGGCCACCTGCCACCCAGTCTCGGCCGCGGAAGGCTTAGGGGGCGGGGGGGCGGCAGTGGTGGCTGTCTCGCGGCTGGCGCTGGCACATTCGCCGCCTTGCCCTTCTTTTGGGCCGCCACCTTGCCCTGCTTCAGGGCCGCACCTTTCCTAACCAGAGCCGGCTTTTCGGGGGCCGACGTAACCCTGCCAGAGGCCTGACTGGACGGCCCCGGTGCGGAGGCCGCAGCAGCCGCATATGTGGCCACCCTCGGGCCCGGGGGCGCCTTATTTGCCGCCAGGGGGGGGCGCAGGACAATGCCCTCCAGGACGGAGAACCGCGCCTGGAAGGCAGCCAGCTCCTGCCGAACCAGGTTCAGGACCTGGTTCTCCACCATCACGGGCTGGCTTGGTCGCTGCTGGCCCCCATTTTGGGGCGCCTCGCGAGAGCCGGACTCGCGCAGACCGGCCAGGTCTGCTCGGAGCTTCTTATTCTCCTCTTGGAGAAGCTCCGTGGCGGCCGTCAGTCGAGCGACCTCCGCCCGCAGTTTGGCCACGTCGTCTGGCGGGGGCCCCGCATATCTGGCCTCCGCTTATCTGGCCTCCGCTGCCGCCATGATGGAGGCGATCGCTGCAGGTATAGCCTTGTGCCTGGTGGAGGGCTTTTGTTTGCAAGAAACAGCCTCCTTCGCAAGCCCGGCCTTACGCTCCGCATCGGAGCCGCCGTCTGCGCCCGCCTCGTCATCAGAGGAGCCCAAACGGGCCACCCCGCGACCGGCGGCCACCCCCGGGTGGCGTCCCTCCTCGGCAAGCCGCGCCGACCTCTCGGTGGTAGAGAGGCCTCTCCCCTTGCCGCGGATCCCGCCACGCTTACTGGTGGGGATCTTGCGAGCCGAAGCCAGCTCCCCCTCTGACGACGACTCTTGGTCGCCTACCGGCCTGGACCGCTTGCGGAGGAACTCCTTGTTCACCGCAGCAGCCCCGGACCTCCCGCGCCGGGAGCTCTCTGAGCCTCCCGCACTCACATCGCTGGAAGCGGCGCCGGACTCCGACCCCGCATCCCTCTCCTTCCTTCCTTCGCCGTTATCGGCCGTATTTTGGGTTTTGTAAGCTTTTTCCATACTGTTCCCACGAGTATGGGGGAAATAAAAAGTCCATCTGGGCAGTGCCCCCTGTACCCAGATAAGCTATTGCCAGGCCCGGCAGTGGTTCGCACTAGCGACTGATTTTCCATAGGAACCTGTCAGCCATACATCTCCTCGCGGTGCGCCGCCGCTTGAGATTCGGGGTAACTTTTATAGAGGTTTTCTACCTCGTGGTCCGGGCGGTTAAGCCAAGACCCTCGGTCCCAATCGAAGCCGCGAGACGTGTTCCACGACACTTCGACGGTGGGATTACGATATCGACGGGGACAGTGAATGACTGCGTCCTTCACTGTCTGCTCGGAGGCAGGGTAAGTGCACACCGAGCCCGCCCTTGCTCCTCCGCTGTGCCCTCTGCTTTTCAGAGGGTCACGCGGAGCAACGCCCCCTTGGTCCAAGATGGACCCCTCCCATGTCAGAATATTAGCCATGGACAGTAACATTCCCCGAGGAATAAGAATCTCTTCCCATTCCTCGGGGAAGGATACTGCCCACGCCCAGGGTGCACCGGCCCAGCAACTGCTATTCCCTCCAGACGTATCGAGAGGGACCGGCAGCCATCAGGCACACGTGGAGGAAAACATTTCGTCTGACAAACGGTTTGCTTTCGGACAATTGATCATTGTCGCGTACGAAAACATACGTTCCACAGGTGCAGAAGAAGGTAGAGGGGTATTAAATTTTAAAAATATTTCTTTAATTTCCTTATGATTATTTAATATTTGAAGTTCTCTGCTGTCTTCTGCCAAAAAATGAGTGACTATAAGTTCAGCTTTGGATCTTGGTTCACTGCTCTGGTTGTCTGAATCCGAACTTGAATCTATTTCAAAATAGTCATTCTCCCTCGACTTCGTTGATGGTCTTTCTCGAGATAATTGATTTGGTATTATCTTTACGACTTCTTTTACGAGTAAATTTTTCATTTTACTATATTCTGCCTGGCCAATTAATGATGTCCATTTCAATTTTTTATATTTAGGATGAGAAACGGCAGCTAAAGCAGCATTTTCAGCTTCATGTCCCGAAATTTTCAGAAAATCTTTAAACCTTGTTTGCACACTTTTGAGGTAAGTTTCAGTCAGAGTGTTGTAGTACTCATAGTCTCTTGTTTTAGTTAAATTTGTCAACTTTTTCTTCAACGAGAGAATAGTTGGCAAAAATATTCCGTAATAGGTTGCGTTTTCACCTTGAAGAATGTCAAGCGCATCAGCGACAGGTTGAGTACATGACAGGTATTCTTTTATATAGGTAAATTCAGATTCACGAAGTGGATTTTTTATGTTTAAAGTTCTGTGAAGTGTTGCAGATTTATCTTTTATGGTTGCGATTTTTTTCAAGGCATCATAAAGGCTATTCCACCTTGTCGCTACTGGCCTATTTAGAGTATGACCAAGAATATTTTGTAAAATTTCAGCCGATTTTGGCCTATTTGCAGCTTTCCATAATGTGTTACATTTTTTGATTGTTTGGTCATGCATTTTCGATAGCTCCGTTTCCTGGTTTTCTAGTATTTTGTTAGCGTCGGTGGCACAAAGACTCATAGTATGTGAAGCGCATCTTAGGTGTAATGGCAAACGAGTCTCTAAATGTGTAATTGTTGAAGAAAGGTCATTAAGATACGTTAATTCGTCGTCTGTACTATCAGTATCGGAGTCTTCATCACAAGAATCAATAGTGTTTTGCTCGTTTGAAACATTGATACGATGTACACCGAAACTTTTAAACGCTTTCACAAAATTGCTGCCGTTGTCTGTAACACAAGCCACAACGTTTGTGCTAGTTAAGCCATACCTTGAATTAATTTCTTGCAACAATTCGTATATTTTGTCATAACTATGAGTGCCTTTAAAACGTTGACATGCTAATGCCCTTGAGACACGCATTAAACTATGTGAATCAATCCAGTGTGCTGTTACACCTAAAAAGCTTCTTCGACGTCCAGACCAAATATCAACTGTCGTACAAACGTGTTTCACTTGATTTAGTTCTTGTTTCACTAAAGTAGACTCTTCATCAAAGAATTCCGTAATCATTCTTCCAAGTGTCCGCCGGCTCATGATTCTTAGATTATTCGCACCTATATTTAATCGACGAAAAATTTGTCGGAAGTAAGGGTCTTCAGTGCACTTTAGAGAAATCATTGAGTTGACAAAATACTTAACAATATCTCGATCGAATTCAGCTTGAGAATACGAGGGTACATTTGACGACCTTCGTGGTGATAGTTAGTTTGACGAACTGGAAGTACGAACGTTTTTCGATCTTTTAGTTTTAATATATTCTTGGTATTCTTGTATGGTTTCTTGTCCATGGTTCCGTTTTAAATGTGTTTTGAAATTGGATGTACACAATCTCGAGCCTTTTATTTCTACTTTATTAGGCAGACATTTCTTGCAAATGGCGACTATTTTATCAGTTCCTGATGAATCATGAAGTATCTCAAAGAATTTACCGTCAAGTATAGTGGGATGCACTGCAGAAATATTGCTTGGTGACGGTAATGTCGATTGACCTGCAGACACAGATTCGTCCACTGAACTGTCATCTTCTAAAAGTAGTCTTGCACTATCATTCATTGTACGAAACACAAAAGTTTTTACACTAATCACCAAAATACATACGACTTGTAATCTTAAGAAAATGTTACGTGTTTACAATACAAAAGATTAGAAGTAACTGAAGGGGTTGGGGGAAGCGGGGTGGCTAGAAGCGGCAACGCACGAGCACAATGCATAGAACCCCCCCGCTCCCCCGCACATTATACTTATGCCTTGATCACACGTACCGAGCAAACCGGCGAGACAGTAAAATGTTTCTCGGCCGAGACAGTGTAGTAAGCGAGTAGCTGTTCACACACGTTTTGAAATAAGCACAGTCAGTTCAGTTATATTGAGACTACAATTCGGATATCGCACGCTTAGTATTACAGTGACCGAATCCAAAAAAACACTTTTTTGGCAAATCCCAAAAAAACACTTTTTTGGCAAATCCCAAAAAAACACTTTTTTGGCAAATCCCAAAAAAACACTTTTTTGGCAAATCCCAAAAAAACACTTTTTTGGCAAATCCCAAAAAAACACTTTTTTGGCAAATCGCAAAAAACGATTTTGCAACTACGACTTGCGCTGTTTAATTTGCTATAAATATGACATTACATAGATTGTTCAATTTAAGTTTAATTTTTCTAATAGTGTAGACATCAAAGTTTTAGGTGAAAGTGAAATTTTTGTTATATGTTATTTAGTTTCAATTATACAGCCTTTTAAAAATTTGCCAAAAAGTATTTAGACCTAATTTATTTTAAGTCTTTCTAATAGTAAAAACATATACAACTTGACTGTACGTCTTAGGTTTAAGTCTATTTATCACTAAAATAATTATGTAATTTTTGATTTCGGTCTTTTTTAATGATGTTAAGTCATTATAATACTATAAAAATATACTAATTACGTTGTGCATTTTATTTAGGGTTCATTTATTAATAAAAATAAAACGATATTGTTGGGTTCAGTCTTTTTAATCAATATAAAATAGCAAAATAAAAATTATAATCAGTCTTATTTCTTATGAAATCCTAGTAGACAGGTACAAGATACATTAGATCACCGTCACTTAAATCTGCGTCACTTTCTTCGGAATTTATAGGCGAAATAAGATAATTTATAGGTGTTCTTATGCGGGTAGCATTCTCAGGTTCATTTTCAACATCACGCAAAATCTATAAGACAAAGTAAACATGAAAGTCAAATTAAAACAATGTCATTAAGTTAGGATCAAAATATACTAATAACTTTGAATAAACTAATGTAACTAATGTACTTTCAATTTAATAATTACAATACCTGATCATCTAGTTTTGGGGTAGGACTATCTTGATGTTCAGTGTCATTAAAATACTCTTGTGCATTCAAAAATGTACAATTTTCCGGTTTATTTCTAACATCATGTAGCACCTGCAAGTAAACACAAAAATGAATGTATTGAAATTACCCTCAATAATAAAAAAAATGGAAAAATATTTTTCCATATTTTTTTTTTTTTTTTTTTATTTGGTTACCTGGACATCAATACTTCTATCTGAGAGAGTTTCGCTATTTTGTACCGGTTCATTAGGCACAGTATTTGCCTGCAAACAAAAATGATTACAATTAAGTGAAAACGCCAGGGAATTGCAGGGAATTGAAGTACCTTCAATTTTCTTATAACTTACCTGGTCGTGTTCTTGGTAATGAGGACTGCCTTTATTATCAATTAAATCAAGAATTTTCCTTGATCGTGCAGAAGCCATTCTAGAAAGTAAAATCTATACATATAAAATTCAAAGTCCTGACTGACTGACTGACTGACTGACTTATATATCAACGCACAGCCCAAACCACTGGTCCTAGAGACATGAAATTTGGACAGTGTACTCTTTGTGAAGAGTAGATATCCACTAAGAAAGGGTTTTTCGAAATTCCACCCTTAAGAGTGTGAAATGGGGTGTTGAATTTTCTATGAAACTTTTTACTCTCTGAGTCGATTGACTTAAAATTGTGTCTACATATACTTCAGTTAAAATGATGAGACACGTGTATCACAGTTTTTCCAAAATCATCCCCCAATTTAAAATTCAATGTCCTGACTGGCTGACTGATACATCAACGCACAGCCCAAACCACTGGTCCTAGAGACATGAAATTTGGACAGTGTACTTTTTGTGAAGAGTAGGTATCCACTAAGAAAGGGTTTTTCGAAATTCCACCCCTAAGAGGGTGAAATGGGGTGTTGAATTTTCTATGAAACTTTTTATTCTCCGAGTCGATTGACTTGAAATTGTGTCTACATATACTTCAGTTAAAATGATGAGACACGTGTATCACAGTTTTTCCAAAATCATCCCCCAATTTAAATTCAATGTCCAGACTGGCTGACTGATACATCAACGCACAGCCCAAACTGCTGGTTCTAGAGACATGAAATTTGGAGAATGTACTCTTTGTGGAGAGTAGGTATCCACTAAGAAAGGATTTTTGAAATTCCACCCCTAAGAGGGTGAAATGGGTGTTGAATTTTCTGTGAAACTCTCTCGGGGTCGATTGACTTGAAACTGTGTCTACATATACTTCAGTTAAAATGATGAGATACGTGTATCACAGTTTTTCCAAAATCATCCCCCAATTTAAAATTCAATGTCCTGACTGGCTGACTGATACATCAACGTACAGCCCAAACCACTGGTCCTAGAGACATGAAATTTGGACAGTGTACTTTTTGTGAAGAGTAGGTATCCACTAAGAAAGGGTTTTTCGAAATTCCACCCCTAAAAGGGTGAAATGGGGTGTTGAATTTTCTGTGAAACTCTCTCGGGGTCGATTGACTTGAAATTGTGTCTACATATACTTCAGTTAAAATGACGAGATACGTGTATCACAGTTTTTCCAAAATCATCCACAATTTAAAATTCAATGTCCTGACTGGCTGACTGATACATCAACGCACAGCCCAAACCGCTGGTTCTAGAGAAATGAAATTTGGAGAATGTAGTAGATATCCACTAAGAAAGGATTTTTTGAAATTTCACCCCTAATAGGGTGAAATAGGGTTTTGAATTTTATGTGAAACTTTTTATTCTCGGAGTCGATTGACTTGAAAATATGTTTACTTATACTTTTTTTTTTTTTTTTTTAAAGTGGTAAAATCATCAAATGAATCCTCCCACCCAGGGCAGAGCGAGAGGGACTGTCAGACTTGTACTGACTAAAATCCACGGTGTCCTTCAATAGCCCTTTATGTTCCAGGGTCACGGTAATTCTATGAGTCCCGCGACCCCGGCAGGCTTTGGCCCTCTAGGGGGGCCCCGTCATATGCTGACACTCTTTGAGGCGCGCGTGGAATACAACGCACCGTCGACCCGGGCATGGTCCATGGTCGGACAGCGCGTCGCCCAATGTCTACTTATACTTCAGTTAAAATGATGAGATACGTGTATCACAAAATTATCTCCCAATTTAAAATTCCATGTCCTGACTGGCTGACTGATATACCAACGCACAGCCCAAACCGCGGGTCCCAGAGATATGAAAATTGGAGGGTGTATACTTTGTGAAGAGTTAGTATCAGTTTTTTGAAATTTCTACCCCTTAGAGGGTGAAATGGGGTGTTAAATTTTCTGTGAAACTTTTTACTCTCGGGGTCGATTCACTTGAACATTTGTTTACATACTCTTCAGATAAAATCCAGTAAATCCGATGTCCAATCTCAAACCAAGGTATCAATATTTCACGTATCTAATTTAATTGATATAACTTTATAATAATAATTGTAAGTTATAAGCAAGTACATGTAAATCTATGTATGTGTTATAGATAGATACATAGATTACTTTTTATTCCAGAAGTAAGATCCCGTGGGTAATTCCCTAACTCCACGCGGGCGAAGCCGCGGGCATAAGCTAGTCATAAATAAAATCATTTATTTTTTCTACTATTTTAATTTGAATAAGACTTATTACTGAATACGGACACATTGTCAATTTTGACCACAAAAATATGCATTATTTTTGATAAAGCACAGACCCATTACTTTATGTGACCATGAGCAAGTTATCAATATTAGTATTAAACAGACGTAACACTAAACTATGACTGTAGCAAAAACTAATTTGACAAAATTTTTACTATTAAACTGACTTAAATATTAATGTGATCACAAACTCTTATTGTTTTTTAGTTTTAAATAGACCTAAAACCGAATACGCCGGTTGAATGTAACAACATTTTAGAATTAAAAAGGCTCATTGCGGAAAGAGTCAAAATAATACTAAAAATAAACATAAAACTTACCTTTAATTTCACAATGAAAACGCCTTAAACACTAATAGGTCACTTTAAAATTAAATGCACAAACTGTTAATGTTGTAACGGTTGAACGAACACTGAATGAGTCTGTGTTATGTCAATCAACGTCACAAAAGTCGCGAAAATGAAAGAGACCCGGGCACGCCGCAATCGCGGCGGTAAGACCCCTCTTTGAGGAGTGGCTGGATAGGCGTCACGGCGTCACGGCGTCCTGACCTACCGCATGAGGTCCTCACCGGACACGGAAGCTTCGGGAGGTACCTGTGTCTGATGGGGAAGGAGGAAACGCCTGGGTGTCACCACTGCAAGGACCGCCCGGAGGACACGGTGGAGCATACGGTGCAGGACTGCCCCGCTTGGGCAGGGCACCGCCGTGTCCCCACGGCGGCCATAGGCGGAGACCTCTCGCGCCCGGCATTGGTCGAGGCCATGCTGCGGGGCGAGACGGAGTGGGAAGCGGTCGCCTCCTTCTGCGAAGCAGTCATGCTCGCGAAGGAGGAGGCGGGCCGCGTGAGGGAGAGGACAGCGTCCTCCCTCCACCCCAGCCGCAGTGGTAGACGCCCACGGCGCCGGACGTCGGCAGACGATCTCCGGCCACCGTAGGCGCGGGCTTGCGGGCGGCGAGTAATGGGCGCCTCGCTGTCCGACCATGGACCATGCCCGGGTCGACGGCGCGTTGTGTTCCACGCGCGCCTCAAAGAGTGTCAGCATTATGACGGGGCCCCCCTCTAGAGGGCGAAAGCCTGCCGGGGTCGCGGGACTCATAGAATTACCGTGACCCTGGATCATAAAGGGCTATTGAAGGACACCGTGGATTTTAGTCAGTACAAGTCTGACAGTTCCTCCCGCTCTGCCCTGGGTGGGAGGACTCATTTGATGATTTTACCACGATAAAAAAAAAAAAAAAAAAAAAGAGACAGCAAAGATTGTAAGAGTAGGAAAACACAACGTATTGCAGAGTTTCTTAGAGCTATTTCATAGATGGCGTTGTTGTAGTCACGCCAGGTGCATTAACTCATTTTACGTAAATTTTGAGTTCGGTCACTATAATATTAAGCGTGCGATATGATGGATCGTAAAAAGATAATTAGAAAATACACAAAGTTACTTATTCCACTATTAGTAGAAGAATTAAATGAACTGCTGGAAAAGGAGCAACGCCGCATTTGGACAAGGCCATGGATGTTGAGAAGATCTAGTTTTGGCGCCACAAACACTGTTTTTAATGAATTAGAGGTAGAAGATCCTGATGAATTCAGAATGCTTTTAAGAATGGATGTACAACATTTTGACACATTGTTAGGAAATATTACTCCATTGATACAAAGGGAAGATACAGTCATGAGAGAAGCTATAACTGCAAAGACTAAACTACAAATAGCGTTATGCTATTTGGTAACTGGCGCGAGCTACCGTTATTTGCAGGCTTTTTACAGAGTATCTCGGGGTGTGCGTTCGCGCAGCGGAATGTTGTTGAATTTAAAGATTTTAATTATGCAGATAATTAGTGTATGACGTCCTATAATTGTGTATGGTAAAAAAAAAATTGTGTATGCAGCCATTGTGGAGAAATTCACCAAAAACTGATTCCGCTGGGCGAACGTTGTCCTGGCGGAACTTTTTTTAATCCATAGACTTTAGAAGAAAAGAGATGTGTCCAAAAATTTGTGTGTAATTGTTTATGTATGAATGAAATCAGTGCATGCATAAACTTCGGAGAAATTCAAGTTTCCGCTACGCGAACGTTTGGCCATTAGCTAGTTTTCATATAAAGCGCTTACATAGAGAGCTGTAGATTTTTACATACGTTGTTTTGAATTTGTTTATATTTGTTTAAAAAACAGATTTAGAAAAAGTCGTAGGGTTTAAAAGATAAAAATATAAATGTAAAATACACTTATTAGGTCTTAGTTCTTAAAGTATGCACTTTGGGGTCTAGATTTTCACGTTTACACAAACCTTGAAAGTGTCTGCAACATGTTGCCAAGTATCAATGATGTTCCGTTAGTAATTAAAAAGTTATAGGACAATTTACCATGAATAGATCACTGTTTACAAAGCAGTCGAATATCACGACGTTCTAAAGGAATTGCATGGTAAAATGTATGCCAATAATTTGTTTAATCATTCAACTATTCACATGCAAAATTTCATGTCATTAAATTCAGTAATTAAAGAAAGACAATTATAATACTGACGAAGCATCGAAAACTTACATAATCCGACCAAGTTCGGATAGCTATAAAAAAGCGGCCGTGCAATATATTTAGGTAACATCCCAAAATTTACATTATAATACCGGTATTGAATTGGTACAGGTGATAACACAATTGTTGTTTCGATATAATTTATAGGTCATTTATTTTTCTACACCTACTTTTTTAATGTATTTGACTATGACAGAAAGTAGGTACTAATTACGTAGGTACTTTATTTAAGTATGCGCTTGAGACTTGAGATATAATCTAGATATATTATTTAAGACAAATAATATTCATACAGCTAATTTCTATTGAAGATTTCACGGATCAGGATTCTAACTATAGACCCCTTAGGGAAATGAAATAATTACCACATGTAAGTACTACTGTTTAGGTAAATATTTATCATATTGTAGCTTATTACACTATTTAACCAATGGACTAGGCATGCACGAGCGTTCCACTTTGCAACTTTAGTGGATCAAACAATCTAATAACTTAAAAAAAAACACTTCTTGAATCGATTTTTAATTGATGTATACCGTTGTACTGGTAGGTAGTGACTTATGTATGTGAGCGTGTTTCCCCGCACCCCACCAAAATATGCAGAATTATTTTGTTCGAAGCGGTACGCTTAAGGCTAGTCCTTTGGTTAAATAGTCTAAGTTTTGTAGTTACGAATTGATCAAAAATATTCTAGTGTGAAAAAATAGACAACGTGCTGCGCACAACGAGCGATAGGCGGCTTCCCGCTTGTAACGGTACTTCCATCCTTGAAGAAAAGAGAGGGCAATATGTTTTCATTAGCCGCGGCCCGCGCGGATTCGTTTGCTGTTGAACTTGAGTCTGATTTTGTTTTGTCCCCAGTCCATATACAGGGTTTTTTTTAACCCAGTGCGCAAATTTTGACATGATAAACTTAAATAGTAAACACGTATTTTTTATTTTGTTATGCGTTCATTCGCATTGCATTTGCATCAATTCGTCGGTCGGTAGTAATCCGTTCGTAAATGATAATGCTATCATTCACGAACGGCTTATTCACTCACACCCTAACAGATCTCATTCCCTCTCTTTCTTTCGGTCCCGGTCGTTCTTCGGAGTATCTTCGCTACGCGAACTAATAGACCGACTAACCGATTAGCAATCTGTGGTCTGAAACATTTCTTTTCGTACAGTTAAAAGATACGTTTCCTAATCGTTCATCGTTCGCGAACTACACAAGACTACAAAAAGTGTATAATCTATGACTACAAACAAATGTGTAGTCAAGGACAACGTGCGTATGCGCTGTTGTTTTGTTATGCATCGCCAATTCTCTGTCATAATAATATTGATAAAGTGCGTTATTAATGTTATAGTGTAACAGTGAAGCTTAACATAATTATGTAGTAGGTATATTGAGTGAGTGATAGTGAGAAGCTGATAACAGATATAAGGTAAGATTTTATAATAAATGAATAGCTATGCATCATTTTGGGTAACTTTGAATTGCAGTTTAACTTTGATCAAAACTTTGAAAAATGTTTTTTAATATAATTATAATTTCATGGAAACTTTTTGTTGTTTCAATATAACATAATGGCGATCCGTTTAACACAGTTACAATATTGAAACAACAAAAAGTTTCCATGAAATATATTAAGAAACCTTTTTCACAGTTTTGTTCAAAGTTAAACTGCAATTCAAAGTTACCCAAAATGACCTTACACTTATTCATTTACGTAGTTTATTAGGCAGATAAATTATAATAATTGTGTTATGTTAACATTGGAATTGGTCTACGGATCGATCTAAATGTATATCTATTTACTTAAATTCATAATAATAAATTATACTAGACATATATTATAATAAAATCGTAACGAAGTAGATGTTTTTCCTGGTTTAAGACAAATTACTGAATAGAAAAATACAGAATAACTACTGAATAAACTAAACGACCGACCAGATTGTAACGAAATGTTGAAAAGAAATATTGTTATTAAATAATCACCTTATATTTATTACCTATATGTAATGATATAAGTATAGGTATAAAATGATATAAGGTATAAGGCAGATTTTTATTAGTTACTTTCCTTTTGTGGGGTTATGTGTAGAGATGGCAATAACGGCTGTTTTACCCGACTGCGCGCCGCAAAGGAGGGTAATGTGTTCATCAGTCTATGAATGTATGTATATTTGTTCCTTTGAAGCACTATACAGACTAAACGCCTGGGCCGATTTTTATGATTCATACGTCAATCTTTTCTTCGTCGGTCTTTGTGGCGGCGATTGGGGGAGGCCTATGTCCAACAGTGGACGTCTTTTGGCTGAAATGATGATGATGATACGTCAATCGATTTCTCTTAGTCCTGCGAATGTCACTAAAGACATGAAATTAATAAAAAATCACGACCGCGACCATAAGACGCCATATTGTGAAAATGAAAAAAAATAAAATCAACAAAACATATCAAGTGGGGAGTGTGAGCCATTCTAGATTTTAATGGGCCCCGACTGCCTAAGTTACTATAGACTTAATTTTTTATTTAATTACCTTGAGAGTTATTCTACATAGTTCCAGATTGCAGTACTTGTTTTTGTCTTTTCAGTTTTTTCAATAAATAATTATGCATATGATTCTGTATCACTAAGACATACTCCCCTTAAAAGGAAAGCAACTAATAAAGTATCACAATTTTACATTATCTTTATGTATAAATCCATATACGTAAATTCATACTTTTTATTAATGTTTCAGATTATAATGGCGTCTTAATCTCACTAGAAGCGCACACCGCAACGACCTAATTCTACAAACCAAACCAATTCATCCAACACATCGCGCGGCGCTACCGATGGGAGGAAAAAATTAAAATGGCCGGCAGAAAAAGTACTATACCGTTAAGTAATATCAAAGTAGTAGTACGAATACATACAGACTCATTTGTTAAATCTGTTCCTCCTGTTAGCCATGAAGTGTATGACTGTATACAAAAGCAGTTAGCTGAATTATTTAATTACCACATGAAGAAACCTGCCATACAATTGTCAATTAAACGCCATTATAATTTTTATTTTGACGACAGTGAAAGCATACCCACCAGTAAACATTATTTTGATGATTCTGATGAAAAAAATGTTGATATTATAGACGAATCTGATGAAGTTCAAGTAAAATTTCTAATGGATTATCATGAGTACAGAAATATAGAACCAACAAATTACAAGTTGTTAAAAAATAATTGGACGAATGAGCTACAAGACCAAATATGGGCAAAAACGGACATTCAATGCACTTTTGCATTTAAAAGCAATTACGTTCCTTCAAATTTAAAGCTAAATAACATCAAATGTGATGGCAAATGTACCCAATGTGGAGCAAACATTTCAGTGACTATTGATCCAATTACTAGTAATTTCATAGATGTTACTTGTTTGATAAGCCGATATAAAAAAGATTTTGTCCATGATTCGACTATAAAGAATAAACTTAATTCTGTAAGAAAACAAAAATTAGCAGTAATGTTAAAACACAATAGGGCATTAGCAGTTAGAGCTATGATGGCAGACAAAATTATAGGCATAAATGAACCAAGTGAACCTCCAACATTTCCGAAATTAAGTACTTTGAGGCGTATACGACACGAAGTTAAAAGGGCACTCCAATTCGATAAAAATACAATTCTCTCCATTTATGCTATGTCGCAAAGTCCACCATTTGATTCTTTTGTTCAAAAATTTAGTTTAGTCCCGTTTTTTTTATATTTTTGGACCCAAGAACAAGGTAAATATTATGATGAAGTATTAAAAAATACACATATCGTTTTATCTATCGATGCAACCGGTTCGATTTTTCAAGTAATTGCACCGCCAAATGTTAACGATAATTTAAGAACTAAGGAACCCAAACATACCTTTTTGTATGCCGTTGTGGCAAACACAAGTATACCTTTATGTTATATGGCGTCCCAGTCCCATACTACTGAAACCATAGCCACGTGGTTAAGCACATGGGCGCGTAACCGTAATACGCCGAATGAAATTATCAGTGATGATTCGTCTGCCCTATTAGGAGCA
Source organism: Noctua comes (assembly GCA_963082995.1). Classification (NCBI taxonomy): domain Eukaryota; kingdom Metazoa; phylum Arthropoda; class Insecta; order Lepidoptera; family Noctuidae; genus Noctua; species Noctua comes. The sequence goes on from OY720293.1 coordinate 2,223,684, forward strand.
ATATGTCGCAGTTTTTTAAACACCGACACAAACAAATATTTGGGGCAGTGTTTTTCGATATTAGAAGGTGAACATAATTCTATACCAGCATGTTACATTAGATTGGATAAGTCTCATTTTTTCAAAAAATTATACAAACAAAGCTGTTTTGAAAAAGCGACAGAAAAGTGTAAAAACTTCTATATAATTGTATAAAAAAAATTCACTTGCTTAAGTCCTATGACGAAGTCAAATCAATAATCAAAGATATCGTTACTGTATCTTTGCATGAATAGGTAACCCTAGATTTGGATGGGCAATCATGCAAGAAATATGATCAAGCTGTAGCGCGTTTAGCGAATATAAGCGAGTATAAGGATGACATCCAAGATTTAGATAACTGTAACGATGATGAGTCGTTAAGTTCTGTATTACCCGATGAAAATAATGACACCAACAATGCAGGTAAAAACCCACTCATTGAACATTACGACAATATTCTAGAAACCGAAAAATTGTATTTAATGTTAATTGACCCGAACGAACATAAATACGAATGTTATTTACCAGAAATAAATGATACATTAAAAAGACTATTGAGAAAGTTGCCAATGTGGAGTGGCGTTATGGATAAGTATTTTCGTAATGTTAGAAATGTTGGGAGTAGCTCAAATGTTGAAAATCATTTTAAAGATATAAAGACCATATATTTCAACACAAAGCAGGAGCGAATACGTTTAGACGAATTTTTAATACAACATTACACTTACATTAATGGGATGATCAAATTAAATAAAGCTAAATATTCTGAAACTGCTACTAAGTTAATTAAGAATAAGAATGAACATATGACTTTAAATCAAGTTAAACAGACGAAAATTATAGGTGATTTCGAGGAGCAATCCATTTTTCAAGACTATCCTGTTGAAATAGAAAACTGGAGAGGTCTAGTTATTCCCAACACAAAAACTATCTCGTCGAAGCCTCTATACATTTTACAAAATGGTAACGTATCAATATCGAAAGACATCAAAAATGTAGTGACTAATACCTGTGCATTTGACGCAGTGGCTCAAGCTTTCGCAGTCGCATATACTGACCGTATCTCTTTCCGTAATTTTGTAGATCCCTTGATTAACAAAGATTCATTCACTCGTTTTTTTATCCAATTATCTAATACGAAAAAGAATTGCAAAACGTTATACGCAAAACGAGACATTTTACTAAATCCATTGTTTAATGGTAATGGCAATACACTCGATGCAAGACAGTGCCAAATTATAGATTGTGCGTGCAATGTAACAAAAATAATTGAAGACATCTGTTTGCCATACTTTTCTGGAAACAGAAAGAAATGTTGTTCAAACAAAGAATGCCTTGTTTCCATAAATAACAGCAATTTTAAATGTAAATACCTACCTTTAAACATTGATATCATTAAGTATAAAGGCATTGCCAAATTGCAAGAGTCTGTAAAATCTGGTATGAGGAGTGACAATCCTCCTGTTTGTGATTTTTGTGGAATAGGCACTGTCGATTTTAAATATGATTTAAATGATTTTTTTTTTTTAACGTGGTAAAATCATCAAATGAGTCCTCCCACCCAGGGCAGAGCGGGAGGGACTGTCAGACTTGTACTGACTAAAATCCACGGTGTCCTTCAGTAGCCCTTTATGTTCCAGGGTCACGGTAATTCTATGAGTCCCGCGACCCCGGCAGGCTTCGGCCCTCTAGAGGGGGGCCCCGTCATTATGCTGACACTCTTTGAGGCGCGCGTGGAACACAACGCGCCGTCGACCTGGGCATGGTCCATGGTCGGACAGCGAGTCGCCCATTACTCGCCGCCCGCATGCCCGCGCCTACGGTGGCCGGAGATCATCTGCCGACGTCCGGCGCCGTGGGCGTCTACCACTGCGGCTGGTGTGGAGGGAGGACGCTGTCCTCTCCCTCACGCGGCCCGCCTCCTCCTTCGCGAGCATGACTGCTTCGCAGAAGGAGGCGACCGCTTCCCACTCCGTCTCGCCCCGCAGCATGGCCTCGACCAATGCCGGGCGCGAGAGGTCTCCGCCTATCGCCGCCGTGAGGACACGGCGGTGCTCTGCCCAAGCGGGGCAGTCCTGCACCGTATGCTCCACCGATGATTTAAATGATTTGATTATCTTTGAACTACATAATTTGTACATAAATCTAGAGGACATACCTCGTAATATGGAAATAAATAATAAGCTATTTTTAATATTGGCTATTATTGAGTATGTACCACCTTTACAAATGCCAGGTATTGGTCATTACAAGGCGCATTGTTTGAAACCCCCGTACACTAATAAATAATTTCAGTGTTACGATGATTTATGTAGCAAAATTCAAAATAGTTCCAAAAACATAATGCCTCATGCAATAATTTATACAACTGAACAGTCTAGTTATGTGATCTGTGATTGTTAATCTGTGATTTTTTTTTAAGCTAGAGTACATTATACTTAGAAATGTTGAGGTTATTTTCTGTAATTGCTACTCATTTAATAATTGGTATTGAATTGAAAATACCTTTTTTATACCAATGTTTTATTTTATAAGTACTTTTTAAATGTTGATTTATTTTATATTAGGCAGACTCTCAAACCTAAACAACTGAATAGTCTAGTTATGTGATCTGTGATTTTTTTAAGCTCGAGTACATTATACTTAAAAATGTTGAGGTTATTTTCTATAATTGCTACTCATTTGATAATTGGTATTGAATTGAAAATACCTTTTTTATACCAATGTTTTATTTTATAAGTACTTTTTAAATGTTGATTTATTTTTATATTAGGCAGACTCTCAAACCTAAACAACTGAATAGTCTAGTTATGTGATCTGTGATTTTTTTTAAGCTAGAGTACATTATACTTAAAAATGTTGAGGTTATTTTCTGTAATTGCTACTCATTTAATAATTGGTATTGAATTGAAAATACCTTTTTATACCAATGTTTTATTTTATAAGTACTTTTTAAATGTTGATTTATTTTTATATTAGTCAGACTCTCAAACCTAAACAACTGAATAGTCTAGTTATGTGACCTGTGATTGTTAATCTGTGATTTTATTATTGAGACTAGAAAATATTAGGTACCGATACTTAGAAATGTTGAGGTAATTTACTGTATTTGCTACTCATTTAAGAATATTCTCTTGAAAATACCTTTTTTATACCAATGTTTTAGTTTATAAGCACTTTTTTAATGTTGATCAAATCCAAACAACTGAATAGTCTAGTTACGTGATGTGATTTTAATTTTTTATGAAGTTCGAAATATTACACTTACCCTTATATTCATAATCGTTTATTAAACCTATTTTAGTTAAAATACATTTAAGTCTATTGCTGTCGTTGCAAACGTTTATTAACGTTATTTTTAATCACGTAGTTAAGTATTTTTATGTAAGTAATTAAAAATATTTTTGTACACGGATATTTAAATAGAGAAGTACTTGTTAATTGAAGATTTATTTTTATCGTAGATAGTGGCGTTATTATTAAAAAAATATTTTTCATTCAAGAAATGCAATTGTTTTATTTTTTCCTAACGCTTGTGTACGCAACTGTACCATATTAATAAACACTAATCTTCCAAGTTAAGAACGTTTCTTAGATATATTGCACGGCTGCTTTTTTATAGCTATCCGAACTTGGTCGGATTATGTAGGTTTTCGATGCTTCGTCAGTATTATAATTGTCTTTCTTTAATTACTGAATTTAATGACATGAAATTTTGCATGTGAATAGTTGAATGATTAAACAAATTATTGGCATACATTTTACCATGCAATTCCTTTAGAACGTCGTGATATTCGACTGCTTTGTAAACAGTGATCTATTCATGGTAAATTGTCCTATAACTTTTTAATTACTAACGGAACATCATTGATACTTGGCAACATGTTGCAGACACTTACAAGGTTTGTGTAAACGTGAAAATCTAGACCCCAAAGTGCATACTTTAAGAACTAAGACCTAATAAGTGTATTTTACGTTTATATTTTTATCTTTTAAACCCTACGACTTTTTCTAAATCTGTTTTTTAAACAAATATAAACAAATTCAAAACAACGTATGTAAAAATCTACAGCTCTCTATGTAAGCGCTTTATATGAAAACTAGCTAATGGCCAAACGTTCGCGTAGCGGAAACTTGAATTTCTCCGAAGTTTATGCATGCACTGATTTCATTCATACATAAACAATTACACAAATTTTTGGACACATCTCTTTTCTTCTAAAGTCTATGGATTAAAAAAAGTTCCGCCAGGACAACGTTCGCCCAGCGAAATCAGTTTTTGGTGAATTTCTCCACAATGGCTGCATACACAAATTTTTTTTACCATACACAATTATAGGACGTCATACACTAATTATCTGCATAATTAAAATCTTTAAATTCAACAACATTCCGCTGCGCGAACGCACACTATCTCGGGCTGCAATATCATCACTCATACCGGAAGTCATGGATGCAATATTTACTTATTTGGAAAATTATTTAAAGGTACGTACTTTTTTCTTACATACTAAAAATAAAACTTGAGTGAATTTATTACTTTTTTATTAATTTCAAAGAAAGGGTACAAAATAGACAAAAATAAAAATCAAACTTGTTGTCTTCCATCTGTTTCCATAGCTGCAAACATCGCAGCTGCTACGATGTCATTAGTGCTTATAGAATCTGGCGTAGCGTTGACATTAGGCACTGGAGTAGATGTTGCAGCAAAGATTGTTTGCGATGTAGAGAGAGCTGGTGTTGGTAGTTGTGGCGGAGAATCCACATAAGTTTCATCAAACTGATAATAGTCATTAGTCGTGTCTGAATATACAGAAGACGGTGTTTGGTAGCTGTGATTAGAAAAAGACGAAGTAGTTCTTTGTCTAAGTTCTTTTATCCCAAATTCTGTCAGAATATTCTGGATTCTACTTTGTGCTATTGGAGCATTCTCTGCCGATAAATTCTTAAGTTGTAACGCAACACTCCTTCCAAACACATCAAATACGGTTTCACTCTCAGAATTTATCCCATCATTTAACTTTTTGAGATCAGAAACAGCTTGAAAAATTTCTTTAGTTCTCTTTTTAGGTCTCGCAGTATTTCCAGTGGCAGTCGTAGTTACAGTAAGTGGTGCTTGCTGGTCGTTGCTTGTATTAGCTAATACTTGCTGGTTGATGTTTGGATGCGAAGATGTAGCAGAGCTACTGTCCTGAGAAACCGTGTCTTCATTAGTAGGACCAGGAATCTGTGAAATGAAATGAAAATAAATTATTGTTTCAGGTACCGCAGAACAATGAAGACTGGAAAGAAATAGAATTAGGCTTCAGATCAAGGTGGAATTTCCCTGGTTGCCACGGCGCTATAGACGGGAAGCATGTGATAATTCAAGCACCACCGAATTGTGGAAGTGAATATTTTAATTACAAGGGTTCCAACAGTGTTGTTTTGATGGCTGTGGTGGATCATGACTATTGTTTTCGATATGTAAATATTGGGGCTAATGGAAGAAATTCAGATGGGGGGATATTCAAAAACAGCAAATTACGTAGTGATCTTGAGAATAATTTGCTTCCAAAAGGAGGATTTTTAGTTGGAGATGATGCGTTTCCACTAAAATCATATTTATTAAAACCATACAGTGGCACAAATCTTTCAACGAAACAAAAAATATTCAATTACAGAGTCTCTAGAGCACGGAGAATCGTCGAAAATGCATTTGGTATTCTGGCAAGCAGGTTTAGAATTTTTCAAAAACCCATACCAACTAATGACGAAACCACCGATAAAATTATTCGCGCCTCATGTGCGCTGCACAATTGGTTACGTCTCACAAGTCCCGGCCATTACTTTCCAAGGGGTTGTGTTGATGAAGAAGATATAGATTCAGGATCCGTTTCTGAGGGGAGTTGGAGGCGAGAACTTATAGCTACTTTGCCAACTATCACTGATCATAGCACCAACAATGCAGCACGTACAGCAAGGGAGCTTCGAGATAAATATGCAGAGTTCTTCAGTGGGGCAGGTGCCGTATCGTGGCAAAATAGAATGATTTCATAATTTTATTTAAGAAATAGGGAAAACTAGGGACACTTCATCTCTAGGCGACATATTTTAACGATGTTATAGATATTTTAATCGGTAATAACAGTAGAAATCTCCCAAATGTACGGTGAACTGGTATTTTTTCATGGTAATTCGGCCGAAAACTACTCTCCCTGATATTATATCAGGAAGAGTTGATTATTTATTAATTTATGACGGAAATATAAAATAACTTGGCCTCTTTCGAATGTTTGATAAATATTGAAATTATAAACCGGGAAGTATAATAAATTCAACGACGGTAAAAAATATAGTAAATTAGCGATAAAAATAGGGAATCAAGTGTCCCCAGTCTCCCCTATCTACATTATAACATAAAAAGTAACAATAAAAAATACTTACGTTCTCAAAAACATTTTTGTTTAAATCTTTTGAAAACACCTCTTCCATCTCTTTCAGCCATTTAATATTAGAAGTGTACACATTACTGAGACCCGCTCCGGATTTCTTCGATTCTTGAATTTTTTTTATTTTCTTGTTGGTACGTCGACCGTAAATTTTTTATTTTGTTTTTAACTTCTAGTGTACCGAATCCCGTTATATTCATTCCATTAACTATGGAATTATATGCTGCATCCCGTTTTTGCTTTATCTTGTATTCAGGTGATTTAAAGTTCCATAGACACGGATTTAGTTTATACAGGGTGTCCCGTAAATAATGGATCAAACGTAACGGGTAGGTAGCTTACCTCATTTCCAACAACTAATTTGAACATTAAAAAAAAACCGATAAGGTAACCAAGAATTTTTTTTTTTTCGATTTTTACTATTTTCTGTACCAGCATTCAGTGTTTTTAATGCTGTTGCTGCAAATGGTATCATATTTAAGTGTGATTTTTGTCAAACATTTCTGAATAGTTTACTAATGTTATAAGATACCATTTTTTTAAATAACATTTTATTTGCCTTAGAAAAAAAATCTTGAATTGAAAAGTTTTGTTTTTACGATGAAAAGACCAGAATTGGAAAAATTCTCCTGTAAAAAAAATGTATGACACCAAAGTGTACCATTATTTTAAAAACTTGTAAAATTACTAAGGTTTGCAAATTGGTATAAAACTTACGCCTAGTCTTTGTCGTTACAAAGATATTGCTATGAATCTGACAGAGGTGCCAAATTACAAAATAAAATAAAATTTGAAAAAGTGTGCACAATTCAACTATTTTCTTAAAATGTTTAGGTATCTCAGCGTATGAAAAAAATTAGGAGGTTAAATTTAAAAAAAAATACAAATAAATCGTTTATTTTGTTTTTACAGTAAATGTTCAAACTGACGTCCCCCTACGAGAATGCAAAGTCTGCACCTCCTAATAAAGGAAGCTCTTGTCCGATGGACAAAATGGCTGTTGTTTATTTCTGATACAGCAGATTGGATGCGCTGACGTAATTCTTCTTCCGACGTTATTCGTTGTTTGTAAACTTTGTCTTTTAAACATCCCCAATAAAAAAAATCTAAGGGATTTAAATCCGGAGATCGCGGAGACCACAAAATTGGTCCTAATCGGCCGATCCATCTGTCAGGGTAAGTTTCATTGAGTTGCGCCCTTACTGCCGTCGCATAGTGAGCGGGGCAACCATCATTTTGTAACCACATTGCTTGCCGCACGTCTTCTGGAATATTTTCTAATAACGTTGGCAACTCATTCCTTAAAAAATGCAGATAGTATTCGGCGTTTAGAGTTGCTGGTAGTTCAAAGGGCCCTATTATTTGCCCATTTATTATTCCTGCCCATAAATTTATTTTAAATTGATGTTGGCTCCTGTCCTCTCGCATCAAATGTGGGTTTACCAGCTGCTAACTGTGCAAATTATGCAAATTGAGATATCCATCTCGCCGGCATGAAGACTAGTCACTCCATAAAATTTTATTAAAAAACTGTGGGTCCGCCCGTATCATTCTAAGCATCCTTTGGCAAAATGCTACTCTTTGCGGGTAATCACGTGACGTCAGCGTTTGAACACGTTGCACGTGATATGGGTGCAACCGGTGCCTTTTTAGAACTCGATGTACCGTCGATCTTGGAATACCTGTGCGTTGCGCTATGACGCGAATTGAGACCGACGAATCTTCCTCGATTTCTCGAATAATAATTTCGTCATTGACTTGTGACGGTCGCCCTTCACTGGCACCCCCAACTCCGGTGCCAAGAATTCTTCCCTCAAGAAGCGCGTTATGCACTCTAATGAATACGCGATAGTCGGGAAGTCGATCCCGGTTCGGGTATCTTTCACGATACAATCTTGCGGCCGCCCTGGCATTACCTCTTGCTTCTCCGTAGATAAAATGCATTTCGGCATACTCCCGTGGCGTGTACTCGTAACGAGGCATCGTACTACTGCACACACGTACAACCTCACACAAACGATTGTTTTCGAAGTCCGTAGGATTGCCAAGTCATTCGTCCAAAACACAAACAGTTCCAAATCGTTAGGCAAAGCAAAGTCCAAATACACAGCACAAGTTTAATTTTAAGGAACACAACAGTTAGGCACAGCGGGAGCGAAAGTAGTCTGACGTACGTATCAACTCGAAGAGAGATTCGTGTCAACTAAACAAATAAAATCATGCAACAATGAAGCCCTGTATGAGTGAAGGGTGAAGGAAAAAAAATACCTGCACAAAGACACCGATTTACCAAAAATACAAAAGCGGCGCTATCTATCCCTTTCACACTGAGTGAGGTGCAACTCCGCAGGTAGCGGTCCCAAATTCCGAACAGATGACGTCATCGGCTCGGAATTACGCTACACGCTTAGATTACAAGCATAAGCCATTACGAGAAAGAAAAGTTAGACTGTACCATTTTAATTTCTGTTCTGTCTTCTTCATCACATTCATAGCAATATCTTTGTAACCGCAAGGACTAGACGTAAGTTTTATACCAATTTGCAAACCTTAGTAATTTTACAAGTTTTTAAAATAATGGTACACTTTGTGTCATACATTTTTTTACAGGAGAATTTTTCCAATTCTGGTCTTTTCATCGTAAAAACAAAACTTTTCAATTCAAGATTTTTTTTCTAAGGCAAATAAAATGTTTCTATTAATGCTAACTGGATATTTACCATGTTTACTGTTTGTTATGAGTTCCCGATATTTCGGCGCTGTTGCAAGCACCATGATCACGGATAAACTGAAGTTATTGCGGGTGGGTGTTTATGGGCAGACAAATCGATCTACCCTCTTTCTTGTTCGTTTTTTGCACTCGGTACCGCTACCACTGTCACTCGCAACTCGATTCTGCTCCCGACACACGAAACTCACTGTGTCCGCTCGCGAACTTTTTTCGGCACTTTTCCGCTTTTTACACAGCTGGACCACTGGATTCCAGGCTCTCGACAGTTGAAACCCATCCTCCCGGTTGAAGTTCCTATATTTGGTAATCTCAATAGCTTCTCTAACCAGTCTAGGACCAATGATCAATGTCAATGTTAGTGACCATGATAGTTTAAAATCTTATAAATAAAATGTTATTTAAAAAAATGGTATCTTATAACATTAGTAAACTATTCAGAAATGTTTGACAAAAATCACACCTAAATATGATACCATTTGCAGCAACAGCATTAAAAACACTGAATGCTGGTACAGAAAATAGTAAAAATAGAAAAAAAAAAAATATCTTGGTTTCCTTATCGGTTTTTTTTTACTGTTCAAATTAGTTGTTGGAAATGAGGTAAGCTACCTACCCGTTACGTTTGATCCATTATTTACGGAACACCCTGTATAACTGTATAAATTTAATAGTTGTTTCGACGTCCCATTTGATATTTGTAGACATTTTAACTTGTTTTAAACAACTGCACTCAAAAAAACCACGTGCGGCGACGCGACAATCATGTGGCCGAGTGGCGAGCGGCGAGACAGTGCACGTTCAAACCTGCCGAGTGAGTGAGCGAGACAGTGCGGGGAAGCGGGAGGGTGGTAACTCGGTCTAGTAGGTAGACCGGCAGCCGAGCTGGGCCCCAAGTCTGCTATTTTTATAAATTCTTCATTCCAACACGATCCCATTGTCATTTTGCTAAAAGTTCGTAATCTGCTAAATTCATAATGGTCGATCATTGGTCGGTCAATGGTCTCGTAATAGAATTGTGATATAATGACATTGTCGTATTGCCATTATTATAAAACCCGTTAGTAGAAATGATTTTCGAAAAACTACTACTAAATTTGAACATTTATTCATGCCAGATTTCATTTATATATATTTTTACATATTATTTATTAGTGTTATAAGCAATCTGAAGTAGTAAAAAATTCGTGAACAGCAAAAAACAGTAAATGTGTAACGCGGATAAATGTGAAACTATACAACTCATCAATATTTTTTATCTGTTTAGCTGTCAAAGTCAAATGTGACATTACTGCTTACTGATGTTTATCTGTTTTTATTTATACCGGCCGGTGATTTTTGTTTATTATTTAAATTATCTTTGTTTGAGAAGCCTATATTTTGAATTTATATGGTTCTAATTGAGCAAATTTCGGCTCTAATTGATTTTTTGGAGAACCACCAAGACCTGGCGCTTGGCCTCTGCAGCCGCACCAATGAAGGGCGAAGTTTATTAAGAAGATATTGGATGGAGTGCGCCCAAATTTTGAACTCAGTGTCGGTGGACTGCCCCAATAAAACGCCGGAAGAGTGGCGGACAGTAAGTACCTAAATACAGTATAATTTGGTATGCATTATAAAATGATAAAATGTGTTATTATTGTAATTTTTGCACTTTTTTTTAGTTCTACAATGAATATAAAAGCAAAATGTTAAAAAAAAAATCACAGAAGAGTGAAATAAGAAGCTGCTCAAACAAAGCTGGACGCTATTGAAGCCAGGAACGCCGATGCGACTCTAAAACAGGCTCAGGCCATCAACAACTTGGCTGCGGCCATTGATCGACTGAGATCCACCACATAAAAAATGGTGGACCTTATAGGCCACTGTGTGCCAAAAAAGGTAATACTACTAACTAATTACTGTTGATTCACAGCTAATTCACCTATATGAAATGGTTTCAACCAAAATTGGAACTTCTACTCATTGTGTGCTACAAGCATACGCACAATAAGTATTAAGGAGCAATAATTATAACCCCTCCTGCTAAGCTTAAAAGCTTGTGTTAGGTGTAGGCTCACCTCAGTAGTAGTACATTGGCTAGAATTTGACATCTAGATAGTAACCCTGATACTAAGCGCTAGGTTACACATGCTATATTTTATGAAGTTGCAACTTTTGTATTAATGTTAATTTTTTTTCATAGAAACTCCGCAAAATTATTATGTCATCAGATTCTGAGTCTGACTAAAGTTTTCTTTAGTATGCAAGAGGTAATTTTGTCAGATTATTAAAAGATAAATGATATCTATTTTAGGAGGAGTCTATGTCGAGCAGTGTATTCCAAATGGCTGTAATCATAAATGATTCAATGAAACAGCGTTTATAAAAAGAGTATTAATTTATTTTAAATCCATATTTTGTGTAATACTGTGGATCTGTAACAAAGAGTTAGATCATTTTAATAATAATAAGAGTATTTTCGTACTTTACTAGAATATTGAGATGGGTTTACATTACATACCTGCTAATTTAATTTATGCATTTCTCCACAGTCTGTCAACAAGAGCCTGCTGCAGTGCCCGACCATCAAGAAGATCCCGATTAACCCTTCGATGGTCTTGATAATTAGGTGCTGCATAATTATTTTGCTCCTAAATTAAAAGACTGATTAGTGATTAATGACAAATGATAGTGAATATTATGAATTTAGATAATGTTACTTGGATTTATTTTATTATTTAAATGACAAAATGTCTTTTTGTTTTATGTAGTATTTTCTACATTTCATATTTTTCAATTGGCTTGGAAGTCAAGTTTAATATTGTTATATAAATATTTAGTTTATGAGAAATAAAGAGTAATTTAAATTTTGATTGTTTTAACATAGTAGTATTATTTAAAATTCCAACTTCATTATATTCCAAAATAGTGGAATAGAAATCACATACCTGTTGCAAGGCAAGCGCTTCTGCATAAACTTCATCACATGGCAATGGTGCTCTTGTCATGTTTGCAATATTGTGCAATATGCTACATGCATTTACAATAATTTGTGAAACATTATGGAGGGCACTCTGTCAAATCAGATTTTGGTAGGACCCTGATGCATAAAATGCAAGAGCTATTAGAATCTGCAATGAAAAATATAACATTAATTAACCTATTTCGTATTTATAGCTATAGAATAATAAATCAATGTCAAATTCAGTTTTCTCACCTTCATTTCTGCCGATACGCTATCGTTTCGACGCGGTCTGGCCATAAGGGGAATGAGTTCTTCAATTAACTCCCTTACTGAGTCCTTTCCAAGGCGAAACGTTTTTACAAATTCCGCCTCGGGAATATCAATAAAGGCGTTAGTTTAGTATTAATTCTCGTCAAGCGACGGGCTCGACGACGTCTTCTGTTTTCCGCCCATCTTCTTTCTCTAGCATCCACTGCGTTGGCTAGCTCGAGAATATTTGCTCGTAGTGAATACATGGTCTCCATTCAATTTTCCACAAACACTTATACCCGTAACGAAATAAAAGCAATGACTGCACAATTACGTTCTAATGGTTGGTCACTGATCAAAGGAACTGTCAAAATTTTAGCAGATTACCGCCTAAGTCAGTCATTCATTTGTCATTATGTGCGAGATTACCATTCTATGCCATTTCTTTTAATGGTGTGTCAGTGGTTGATCATTGGAAAGTCATAATGAAGCCATTATATTAGTAGATTACCAAACTTGTCAAAATCAACAATTTTGAAATCAATGATAGACCATTCTGACACTATTGTAATAGTAGACTTGAGGCCCTGTTGTCTCGCCACTTTGTTCGGCCGAGCGCTCGGCCGTGCACTCGGCGCTATGTTTATACGTACCGAGTACTCGACCGAGAGCACTGTCTCGCCGGTTTGCTCGGTACGTGTGATCAAGGCATTACTACTTCCCGATGACGTCGTACGGGCCGCACTTGCAGTACCTATATCGCAACTGTGCGATGCAAGCATGCGACATTTCATATTCAAAGCAATTATAATTATAATAATATAATTAAATACTATGTAGTTAGGTTACATTGTAATCAAATTATTTCGTAATTAAATACATTGTAATTAATTTCATAGCACATTCAAAGTAATCTAATTACAATGTAATTGAATAATATGTAATTAAATTTCATTTTAATCAAATTATTATGTAATTCAATTATTAATTAGATTACATAAATAACTAGTTACGCCCATCACTGGCTAGACGTAGCTTGGTCATATTTTGCTGAAGACTTTAATTTTTTAAGGAATTCTTTCTGACCTTTTACATATTATATAACTTGTAACTGTACTTCATCGCCTGCGCAGCGCTCCAACGCAAAAGATAACCAATTTCAATACTGTATTTAATGTGGCGTTTGGCTCGACTGGTGCAGCTTTTTACACTGCGGCCGACACTACTGGTCTCGGGTTCAAACCCCACTCAATACAAAAACCATTTTTTAGAAGTTCTTTGAGTCCGACTGATTGAGTATAGTTAAAAACGTAATAACGTTCGAACCTGCAACCGACATCAACAGCAGAATGAATATGTCTCACTTGTCACAGTCCGACAGTGACCTATGTAAGACGCCTAATTCTGGGGGCGATGTGCGTAAACGCAAACAACCATAATGCGAATTCACTCAGGCGCTTAATGCTTTATCATTAGAATTTAAAAATAGTCTTAACGAGTGGCGCAAGGAGCTTGATACCCGCATCACTACCATTTCTGATAACGTTTCCAATATCAGAGGTGAAATAGCTGCCTTTGTCCAGGTTAGGGTGCGTCCACATCTGGCGAATATGCCGCGAATGTGCAGCTCGCGAGCCGTTTGCGAGCTGCGCGCGTGCGGTTACAGCCTATATTTGGTGCGCCGCTCTAGTACAACCCTAGCAAGGCTCGAGTGGGGCGCGCGTGCAGCGCGCGTGCTGCTAGCGCACATACGCGTGAACTTGAGCCTTTTTTTTTTTTCGGATGGGAAATCATCAAATGACCCCCCCCCACTCTGGGCGGAGCGGAAGGGAGTGTCAGACTTGTACTGACTAAAACCCATCCATGTTCCTTCTTTGCCCTTTGTGTTCCAGGGCCACGGTATCTCTTTCGAACAGTCCCGCAGCCCTGGCAGGCATCGGCCCTTGCAGGCCCCTACATCATTGCTGACATCTCTCTGAGGCGCGCGTGGAACACGAACGCGCCGTCGACACGGCCTGTCGTTATAAGACGGCCGGACTTAGCTTGAATTTGTGAGGTGCATCGCGGCCGGCACGCGCGCACCTCCTGCGCCGCTCGACTACGGCGCGGAACGCGCGCGAGCGGCGCGCGGACGGGAAGGGGCTGCGTACGATCTTAAAATGCACGCGCGCAGTTCGCAAACGGCTCGCGAGCTGCACATTCGCCAGATGTGGACGCACCCACAGCCGGAATAAAAAGTGATATTGCCACTATCCGTTCTGAGCAGTCTCAAGCAACCACACGCCTGTCCGAACTGGATAAAAAGTATAGCAATTGACCTAATTGCTGTACAAAACTCGGTTGAATACGTGTCCGCAGAACAGATTGTTCTGAATAATCGATTCAAGATGCAGGAGATGGATACGAAGAAGTCAATTAACGATATCATTTCGAAAATTGACTATTTAGACCAAAATGCCCGACAATGTAACCTGGAGCTATGTAATGTACCTGAAAGGCGTAATGAAAACCTGATGTCGATCATGGAAAACATGGGTTCAAAAACTAATTACTCTATAAATACTAGGGATGTTGTCGCAATACACCGTGTTCCTCATGCACACCAACAGAACGATAAACCAAAAAACATTGTCGTAAAGTTGTCTTCACGTATACTTCGCGACAATGTACTCAGCGCCTTTCGACTGGCCAAGGGGCTGAGCTCCGACCAACTGAGCATTTCTGGTACACCATCGCGTATATACATATAAGAATATTATTGAGGATTTTCAAAATAAACCACAAATTGTTTCTCTGAAAATACAAAGAAACGACATTTAAAGTTCACTAATATCGCCTCCTCAATTATATCCTTTTATTTTGTCTCTCCACACGTTTTCTTAAAACAATAAATCACACCGAATATTTTGACCATCATCCGCCATTCAATTCCACAGACAACTTATAAAGGCGCGAGGCGCGGCAAATTCGAATTAATGAAATGTCATTTCATTACATCTCCCCCCCCTAAGAGGGAAAATTCTAAATAATATATCTATACGCTATACCTATTAGTTATCTTCATATTCGTTTTCTTCTACTTCATCTTCTTCAGCATCTATTATGACCGGTTGCAATTTTGTTATGTGGAATAAAGTTGATTCTGTTTTTCTGGTTCCGGTGTCGATCCTATAAATGGAGTTCGATACTTTCTCTACTATCTTGAAAGGGCCTATTCTTAATTCGTCTAACTTTTTTCTATTCAGTCTATTTCCATTTTCTACATATACACTGTCTCCTATATTAAACTCTTGCATTTTTCTATTTCTATCAAATATTCTCTTGTTGTACTTGTGGGATTTTATTGTATTCTCTAATGCCAATCTTTTATCAGCAATCCACTTGTCTTCCCTTTCTATTGATTTTAATTCATTTGGTAGTAAGCTGACATTTGTACCATCCAGTAAATATTTTGGTGCAAATCCTGTAACGGAGTGTTCTGTTTCATTATATTTCTGTATGCATTCTCTTGCCACTGTCGTCCATGCTCTCTTATTATTTTTCTCATTTATTTTGCATCTTATTTTATTAGCTATTGTTTGATTTAATCTTTCATTCAAGCCGTTCGAGAATGGTGTATTCACAGCTGTAAAAATTAATTTAATATTATTCTCTTTCAGATGTTGTTTAAATTCTCTTGAATTGATACCTGGATATTGATCTGTCAGAATTATTCCAATGTCATCTGTTTCTAGTACATTCTTTGTTAGATTTATAAAGTCACTTGAATTCTGTGTTTTTGAAGTCGCAATATATGCATATCTAGTGTAGTGGTCTACTAAAAGGTGTAGGTATTTTTTTGTTGACCTAGATCCTCCAAAGCCACCAATAGTATCCATTGACATTATCTCAAATGGTTTTGTCGCTGGTCCCAATTGTGACATCAATCCAAATTTTCCTTGGCTTCTTGCTTTATTTTTATACATATTTCACATGTTTTACAAATCTTTATGATATTCTTTGTTAGGTTTTTAGCTGTATATATTGGACTATTTTTTTTCTGCAATTGTCTGATCCCAATATGGCATAAATCTTCATGCACCTTTTTTATAAGTTTTTTACCAAATTCTTCTGAGAGGATAATCTTTTCATGTTTCTTTTTTTTTTTATAATAGATTCTATTTTTGTAGATTAGATCTTGTTTCTTTTCTTTTATTGTATCATTTTTTTCTTGATCTTCAACTATATCTTTTATTTGTATCAAATTGACTATTTTCAATAGTTCCTCTTTGTTGTCTTCTGGTTCTAACACAGGATTTCGGCTCAAACAGTCTGCTTCTACATTTTCTTTACCAGGTATATATTTTACTGTAAAGTCATATTGAGACAGGTAATATGTGAGTTCACCCAATTCTTCGTCCGTCCTGCATTTAATGTTCATGTTCTCTAGAGGTTTGTGGTCTGAGTAAATAGTGAATTGTTTTCCAATGAGCCAGTGCTGCCAGTATTTAACGGCTTCTTTCATAGCAAGACATTCCAAGTATATAGCCTTTTTCCGTTTTTGAGATTCATTCAGTTTTTTTGAGAAATATGCCACTGGTTTGTCTTTACCGTCCAATTGTGTTTGTTTTAATATTGCTCCGATGCCCTCTAAGGATGCATCTGTAAAAATTTTTATTGGTAAGTCTTTGTCATATTTGTCCTTAGCAAACATTGTTTTATATTCCTTTATGATTTCTTCTATTTCAATTTTCTTTTCATTATCTAAATGGTCTGTCTTACTTATAAATTCCTCTGTTTCTATGTGTTCATTGAAATTTATTGCATATGGTTTTATATTCTTATCTTCATTTCTGTTATCTTTAGACATCCTGTTTATTTTATTTATTGTTTTCTTTTGTTATATTAAAGCGCTCACACTCTTTTTCAAAATTCTCTATCCATTGCATTGCATTAGGATTCTTGGTTGTGAATTTTTCAATAATAAATTTCTCTGAAATATGTTTTAGGTTATGTTGATTTTCTTTCTTTGTTGTAGATTCTATTAATTTCTCCAGGATATTTTTCAAACTGTCGTCTTTGTCTCCTGGTTGTTCCGTGTTTATTTCTTCTAAATATTGATCTAAAAATTGCATATTCCCTTCCTCATCTGTATATGTTTTCTTTAGATCTTTCTCCAGTTTTATCCATATTTTTCTACTTTGGTGCCTTTTCTTTAAGCTATTTTTTATTTTTGAGAAAGTGTCCAATTCAACAATATATGTATGATGACTCACCGGCTTCAATTCATCAGGTAAAACATAACATTTTCCTTCTTCTGTAGATATTGAGGTTATGGCTAATACATTAGATTTGCCATCCTTTGCGGCTATTATCGTAAACTCAAATAGCAGCCGATTCATCTTCTTTTAGTTAACGAAAATGTCGTTTTATAAGAATATTATTGAGGATTTTCAAAATAAACCACAAATTGTTTCTCTGAAAATACAAAGAAACGACATTTAAAGTTCACTAATATCGCCTCCTCAATTATATCCTTTTATTTTGTCTCTCCACACGTTTTCTTAAAACAATAAATCACACCGAATATTTTGACCATCATCCGCCATTCAATTCCACAGACAACTTATAAAGGCGCGAGGCGCGGCAAATTCGAATTAATGAAATGTCATTTCATTACATACATGCATGAACATCTCACATTAAAAATAAAACTTTTGTTTCGTGACTGCAAGGAAGCAGCCCAAAAGAATACCGTAAAACCGTACAACTTTGCCCGGATTTTTTGTTCCACCTTAAATATTTTTTTAACTAATAATACTTTTTACTTGTGATTGTGCTACATCATTCATAAATGCTCTTTGCATAGAATTATAATAATATCAAAATAATGAATGTTAAAGTGCTAAAAATCGCAATTTTTACAGCGGACCAAATATATAGGACTTTTTACAAGTTTGCCCATTTTGCAGAAACCTCCGTTACTTCAGTATTTTCTACCTTAAGAACATCATGTTTAAGGATAATTTTAGAAAAATAGTCAATCTGTCATAGGGCCTTAATATTATACGTTTAAACGTTCATATTACCTGTCAAATTTGAGTGGGCAAAGTCAAAACTTTTTTTTTGTAATTTGTCATACAAATAAAACGATGAACTAGGGTTGTCACTTTTTTATTGTTAATACTGGGGTACGCAGGTACGTTACGGTCACGTGGCTCGCTCTTAAACACTAATTTAAAAATTTGAATAATCATAATAGTAACATTTTAAAGCAAATGCTTACCAGTCTTATAGCAAACAATATATAAGATTAATTTATAACCTTAATAAAAATAATAGGAATATTGAATTTATAGACTCATACCTACAAGTGAAATAAATCTATATTCAAGATAAAGCTTTCAAAAACATAATAAGTATAGATTAACAGCAACTCTTAGCATACCTAAGTAATCGGAATATTTTTAGGCTCATTAAAATATAACTCAATGATAGTTTTCCAGCAGCTAGACTAACACTAGAGTTGAAAAAAAAAAACAATGTAAATCGACTTATAAAATAAACTAGAAAAAATCAATAATAATTATAGACTTACTCTTAAAAAATATAGGAACATTATTTCCTGAATTTGTTTATAAGGTGGGGCAAAGTTTTCTTAAAAAAAAAAACAGAATAAGAAAAAAAAGTCAGAAATTTACATTGAAAAATTATAACAAACTGTGCACTTTCTCAGAACATGTTTCAAATCTCTAAGTTTCACCTCCATAACAATAACAAACCAACATCTAAGGAGGCTTTCGTTAGGCAATAGGTTAGATTGCTACTTGGGATATTATATTATAAACTATTTTGTTACTGCATGTTATAGGAAGGATTAAATGTAATATCAAATATTATTTGGCCTCGTCTAGAAATATTTGGTGGTGGTAATACTATTTCCACATCATCACGATTTACTTCACACACATCCTCCACGTTTGGGTACGTGAAAATCATTTTACCATCTTTTGCATTTTTCACTTTTTTTGCAAATTTTACGGTAGGGATGTTTTTCATACATAAAACACAACCAACATAATGTTTTATGCTTTTTTTCGTCGCAAATTTGACAACAACCCAGTCCTCTTTTTTTAACTTTACATCGCTTGTGAAATAGCTGATATCACTGAGCCCAAATGTTGCAGTGAAATTTTCTGGCTCACAGTTTTCCTTGTTGTCCATCTCTTGCAAACATGTTGATAAATATTCATTAAATGTCTCATAATCAGAATCATCTGTGTTTGCAATACTTAGAATATCCGATTCAGAACTTGTTTCACAGTAATATGATTTCAATTTCTTCCGTTTCGTTTTCTTTATTTTTCTTCGAGTAGTTAAAGTTTTCCGTTTTCTTATATTTTTTTCATTTAATGCATTTTCATTGTTCTCTGTCTTCGCAACAATTTTCATTTGTAAAGCTGATTTTCCGGTGACTTCAGTTCCTAATTTAATCTTTTTCTTGATGTCCTTCATTTCCTTACGGGTTAATTTAACATCTGAGGTTATTATAATATTAGGTTTAGATGAACTATTCGTCATTGATCTTAAACATCCTGGAGTGTCACTTTCACCATAAGCTACAAAAGGTCGATTCTGGCTGTCACTTTTTATTTTTTTATTTAATACACATACGTCGGTTAGTTGAGCATTAATATCGTGCACTGGTAAACCTAAATGCAGGTTTATAATTTTGATACTAAGTGCATCAAGTCTGTCTGGATTATAGATTACCGGTGATAATAGGGGTCGTAGTACTGGTTTTCCGATGATTCCAGATGAGGTCGACGGCATATCAATTGTTTCCACACTTCCTAGCACTTCACCTGTAATTTCGTCTAAGTATAGATCATTTTCTGTGTCCCATTACCTCTTCTGTGTCTTGCTTTCGGTTTATCTGTATTGTTTCCTCCTCAATATTTGTCCAACCGATGTTTCCAGATGAGGTCGACGGCATATTGTAATCAATCGTATCCTCCCTCCCTATCAATTCATCTGTAATTACATCTAAGTCTATATCATTTTCTGTGTCCAACAACGCCATAACCTCTTCTGTCTCTCTTTCTTGATAAGTCTTTATTGTTTTCCTAGTATTTTTTCTTACAGACGGTTGTTTTCGTGCTGTTATTTGACTATTTATTGTGGATATATCATCAGCACATACTGACTTTCCGGGTTCTGTACGTAATTTCTTACTTCTTTTCACTTGCATTGGCTTAGCAGCCCTTGACTCTTTGAGAAAATCCAATAATGTCTTATCAATTCCGTATTCTGAGTCGTCGAAATACTCCGGTATTCTCTTAAAAACATTTCGTGGATTTACAGGTAGCTCTGAAGCCACTTATTATATTATTGATTTCCTTATGTTTCATATTTTCTAGTAATTGGGCCAAAAGTTTTGGAAAATGTTTTTTATTCAAAGTAGTCTGTCCTGGATTCTTCAATTTGTAATCCAATAGGATCTTTTCCATTCTCTTTTTAGTGGGCTAAGGTACGCTACGTCCAATGGTTGTGTCAGGTGAGTGGAGTTTGGTGGTAAAAATACCAACTTAATGTTGTGTTTTTGACACAACTCTACCACTTCAATATTTATGTGGGAAGATAAATTATCACCAATGACTACTTTTGGGCCGGGAATTTGTTTCCCCCACTCAACCACAATAGTTTTGAAATAATCTTCGAATGAAGCCGTATCAAACCAACCTGATTTCGAACAATTGTATCTAGCTCCAGTTGGGCCTCCTTCAAGCCATTCCGAATATGAATTTGAGGATTTATAAACCACATATGTGGGTAGACATGTCCCAGCTGCGCTTGCAGTAAACATGATGGAAACGCAACTTTTTGAGCTATTTAGAATCCTTTCAGGATGTTTAACGCCCCTTCTAAAAACACATTTTGAAGTGCCTGGATTGTCGGACAAGTTAGTCTCGTCATAGTTCAGTATGTTCGTCGGTGGTACACCATTTAGGGTTACACTTAAATTAGTATAAAATTGCTCCATTTCTTCTAATCTTTTCTCTGCCCGTACCTTTTTAATATTTTGAGTCGATCTGATGGTCAGTTTCGAACGATGTCTGTTTAAAAATCCTTCCACCCACGTATCACTTGGTAATTTGCCATCGAACAAATCAGTTCGTGAATTTTTTTCTAAATACTTATAGATTAACATTTTACATCCAATTTTGTCATGGGGCTGCCGTAATCTGCTGAAGCTAACAATACGTTTGCCAGTTTTTCTTCCTCTTCTTCAGTGAGTTTCTTCTGTCCTCCAGCTGGTTTCAATTGGGCTTTTTTAACTTTGTTCAATATCGTCCGTCGAGGAATTCCGAATCTCTTTTCTGCCTCCCGACTTGACATCCTGTTATTTTCTACCATATCAACAGCTAATTTCAGCATATCCTTTGAATAATTTCTGTAGGCTCGCGATCCTAACATTCTTCTTTTTTTTTCTAGTATTATTCATCCTGAAATAAATGATAAAAAAATACATCATCAAAATTAACAAAGACCCTTTAGAAACAGTTTCATCGAGATATCTGTATGTAATACAAAGGAATCAACGCATAAGAATTTGAAAAAAAAAAGTAGAAATTAATTTGTTTCTCATTTTTAACCAACTATTTTGCAAATACTTTTAATGTACTTTTTGCAACCAAATTTACTTTTTTAACACATGTATTGGTTAATTATTATTATTGTAATCCTTTGAATACATAGAGTAGGTAAGTATCTACTTATCTCAGATCAATTTAACATTGAGGTGACAACCCTAACGGTAATATTTTGGTGGGCAAAGTCGTGACAACTGACTTTGAAAACCTAATTTAACATTGCCCACCATCATATTTTCGAATTTAGGAGAGATTTTGCGTTGAATATGCGATTATTCATGTGTACTTATTACAAACTTACAGTGGTTAAAAACTTACTTACCTGCTCTTATTATAAATCAAGTTTCACAAAAAGTTTTTACACAATTTTTGGCCCGCAAAATACACCACCAACTTTGACACAGTTTGACAGCCGACTGAAGTGACATTAGAAAACATCAGTTGCCCGACACATATTTAAATTTCCTCCCTAGTTTAAATAATAACCGTAACTAAAAAATGTTACCAGTTTTTTCAATATTTGTGAAAAGTACCTTGCAGGGCAAAGTTAGATTAGTTGGGCAATCTTGTAAGGTTTTACGGTAACTATAAATTTGTGTGGGTTAAACATGGCACTATTCTCGTTCGAGAAAAAGAACAATGTTTTGTGTGCGTGTATATAGAGAGTCTTTGGGTTGTGTGTACGGAGAGAAATAAAAGATTGCGGAATCTATATTTAATTTACTTATATAAACCTGTTACGAAATATTACAAATGAGAGCTAATGGGAGCGCGTCTATAGTATATGGCGGATACGGGCGAACTGAACTTGGCGGGCGCTGCACGTATCATGAATACAAAACGATGTGTCAGCGCTCCTACACTATTCCTCCCCTTTTTTTAAAAAACAAAAGGTTTTTTACATAATAATTTCCAAGTACAAAAATAACATGACTAAAACTAAGTACAAGTTTATTAGAATTACAAGTTACAAAGAATTTGCTTATACATCATTTCATGCAATGACCAATGTTGTAACCAGATATCTAGCAGGTGCGCGGTTGCGCTACAATGTACGCTTTAAACAATGTTATGAATTGCAAGTTTTTAGTTATACTATCGCGCTGTTATTACTAAAGGAACAAGCAGTATTGTTTTTTCTTGAACATTACAATTGGTGTATTTGTTTTACATTCAGTACTTTTAATTTTGATGTAATAAATCTACAAATAACAATGAGGATACACATAGTCTATTACACGACCTTACAATTATCGTTTCGTTTTATTGGAACTATACATTCTAGGGTAATTCTTATAGTTACAATTGATGAAAAATATTGTCTTGACTATTATAAAAACACTTGAAATGTTTTAATGTCAAATAACACTTAAATAGAGGTTTTTTTTTTTAAATCGGCGTATAGACGGACTTCCCTAGCTATTTGAGGTAAGTCCGTCTAGTGGTCATTTTACATTAAAGGAGATTGGTTAGTTGGGAATCTCATGAAATTCAAACGTTTCAAAATCTAGTTATATGCAAATTAAAGGTCTTATAGCTGTAGTTATTTTTCAAGCTAAAATGTTTTTTTAGTTGTTGGGAGTAATTAGAAAACCATGATTTTAGGGTGCAAAAACAAAACGCATTAATGCAAAACAAAACGCATAAAATAGAACCAATTGAATGTATGACGTCATCAGTGATGCCATATAAAAAACCCAAATCGATGATCACCTAGTGAAGAAGAAAAAAATCGTTTATTCAAAAAAAAAAATTTAAATAGACGAATAGACGGCCAAAGCAATTCCACAAGTATTATTTATGTTTTGGAAAGTATCTTTCGTCCAAACATTGTTCATTAAATAAAAATAAAGTAGATCGATTTGATTCGAGAATATATGCTCACTTTAAACAACATAATTATAATTTAAATAGCATTGATTTCACTAAATTAATTTCGTATTGATTCGATGATTTTAATCGATTCGAATCGATTGTTAATCAATATTTGGCAACACAGCTGTCACTTATGTCAAATACAAAAAAAATATATTTACGTCAGGATTTTTTTTTGTGTTTTACGTGAACTCTTATTTTGAGCCACCACGTTGCTATAACATTAAAAAAAGACAACTATAATAATGGCCACAGTTTTTATGACTACTATTTTCTGAACAAACATTGTTTTTAGATCAACACTTCTGATTATGTATGCAATTCTTGCTGGGCGATAGGAATGCATCAGCTGCAACATACCTGTATTGTTTGTGGTACTTCAGTGATTGAGACTGAGAGTCATATCAATCATGCATCAGAGGAGGAAACCCAGATAGTTGCAATAATTGACCAGAGGATACAGCCACGTCAGATATGTATGACATATTTTTGCTTTCTATGTTTTTTTCTCTATTATTTTCTGGAAGAATGACACACTCAAAGAAAATCAAAGAAAAAGAGACGTTACGATAGGGAGGATGCTGATTGCTGGTGTTGAATAACTTCACCTAGATGGACCTGTATATTTTTATTATTGTTATTAATGGTGATAGTCGGAAAAGAGTATACTTACTGGGGCGGGCCATAATTAGAAGTATATTAGCAGGGTTATAGTGGAATCCGATTTCAAGGCAATAAAAAGTTCATATGCGTCAAAATAAAGTATTGAATTGTTTTAACAGGCTACATTAAATGAACCAATTTGCGTAACTTGTTGAGAACAACCACAACAAGAACTTCTGTGAAGACACGAAAACCAACTTCGAGCTCAGACAATCACTCTGCCCAACTTAAGAAGAGTACCAGAAGCACCCAGGCACTGCTTACTTAGTGGATGTCGCAACTCTGAACGTTTTCATGTCCCTGACAACATACGTCGACGTGTGGTGATTGAAATTAACTTTTTAATATTGTTATCATTAGAATAAAAAGTTATTATAAATACTATGGTTTTATTTTTTTACCTATTCTATTTTAAATTATTCATTATCTTTTATCCTATTGACAACCATCTTGTGGATGGACCATGGATAGTGTTGGGATTTTATCCGGATAAATACTCAAAATGGATAAATACTCAATAAATGTCCGTTTTTACTCGAGTATTTATCCAAAAAGCGGATAAATACTACCTACAGTTTTAGTTAGTTATCTAACGTTAATTTTGTTATTTTACAAGCAAAAGGAAAAAAGCAGGCAGAGCAGAGGCAAGCAGAAGCAAATAAATGAAAATCTGAAAATATAGATTTGTACCGAGGTTTATTAATCACTTTAATAATAACAAAAAGCCTATAATACTTGTGATATACTAATAAACGTAGCGTGACGCTTTACGGTTCCGTGTCGATTAGTCCTCCCTTATCCCGGACAGCGAGTGCACGTACCCTTAAAGTTGTTCATCTACTTACTGATAATTGAGTGGTTTTATTCTAAACCCTAACTAGTGTTTCTAGTGAACACCACATTGGCGACGAGTAAAAGCGCAGTAAGTGAAATTATGTACTTGCTTACGGAAATTGGTCAGCAACAAAATTATGAACAAATTATTTTAAAAAAAGTTCTGAAAAATAGTGACTGTGATCTCAGTGAAAATTTGTAACAAGCCTCATCGTAACATCGCGCCTGTAATCCCGACGGTGATCTAAGTGAAATTGAGTGACAAACGTCATCATAAAATCACGCCAGTAATCACCATAGGATTAGGCAGAAGTGTACCTATCAGGTACTCCAACATATCGCTCGTTATGTTTAAGTCCCAAGTACTTAATAAGGGCGAACCAATTACTATAGCGAAATTCAGTATTAATGATGATTTGTTTCCGTAATTATGTTTACTTTGTAAATATTTAACTAAAAATTACCTAGGTCTTGAAAATATCGCTTTTTGCGATAAGACCGCCCATTTTGTCACTCTAAGTGAATTTTTTCTTGTAAGAATGTTACTTGTATGGTGTACCTAATTAAGAATATTCTATTCTAGGATACATGAAACTATTCTAAAATATATTATTATGTACTTACAATACAAAATAATATGTATAATACAAAATAATACAGTATTTGATGAAAACTGTTTATTTCCTCAATTGTCTCAATTTCCATCAACAATTGTTATTAGGTATATTGTTACTTATATAATATCCTATGCGCGATCTGCGTCTGCAATAAGCTGAAGGATGTGCGGCAGGGATCGATGAACTGAGTAATTATATCACTAAATGTCACTCGTAAACAGAACCGAATGTTGGAATGAAGTTATGATATTTTGATAAGTCTCTGTATTTCGACATTAATTAAATGGCTTAAAAAATCAAAAATGGATGAAATACCTGGTACCTACATATTGTTGACCAAATTCGTTTGCAAACAACATTATCGAAAGACAAATTCGATAAAAAATTAATTTCAAAATGTACCTACGAGATCAATGTTTCGTAAATACCAGTTTTAATCAGAATTTATTTTCGATCAAAACCTGATGTATCGAAAGAAATCTTCGATAAAATCAATGAGCCTACGAGAACATTTTCTCGTAAATTCCAGTTACCAAGTTAACCAAGTGCCCCTTCGACAACCTCGAAGTAATAGAAATAAATATTACTTTATCTATCGTTAAAACTGCAAATAAAATATAATAATGGTAGAAAATGCCTGTGCCTAACGCGGACTTAATAGACCGCCTCTGTACTTTGTGTTTGACGTGTTAAATAAATAAATAACACGTGCCTATAGAAATAAATTTCGATAAAAACCTAACGTGCTTACGAAAACGTTTCTCGTAAATGTTCCCATTGAAAATTCAATAAAAAACGAATGTACTTACGAGAACATTTTCTCGTAAATTGCAATTCGATAATTTCGAAGTAATGAAGGTAATAATTGTCATGAAATCTGTTAAGGCTTTTTAATTTTGACTAAATCTTAAAATGTGTTTTGTGCTGTCACGTGTGACAATGTAATTCGATTACTTTTATTGTGAATCGGATCGAAGCCATTCAATACGATCCTAGAATCGTATCGCGTGGTCACGATTCGGATAATCCAAAGTATCGATGCAAGTATCGTACATCCCTAGCTCTGGATTGTATTAAAATTATAAGTGGCCGCTTTGCTTAGTTGACACTTAAAGGGGACTTATAAAGAAACCCTTGGTGAGACTTGCAAGCTACAGTTTGTTTTAAGTGCTATGTTATCAGAACTCACAGAACTCTTTGTTATTGGCCGGATACGACCAATAAATTTGTTTCTTTTGTTAAAGCCAAAATAATAAGTTAAGCAGTTTGCTTATTTTAACTTCAAAAACTTTATTGTATGTTTTGGTAAAAATAAAAAGAATTTGTCGAGACAACCATGAAATTATTTTTACGAATATAGTGCACAAATATAGTGCTTATCTCGACTAAATTAAGAAAGGTTATTTTGATTCTCGGTGATACAGCAAGAATCGAAAATAATTACAATAGTTTTCTCTCTTAAAACTGTAAAAAGGCCGTTAAATAAATACACAATAGAGTCAGAGTACAAAATGCAACAAGTACCTAGCCTTAATAAAATTGACAACAAATGGAACCAAATATCTCACTAGAGAAATTAATCTTTGGTGTCGATGTGGCAGTAAAGATCACAAATAATAGTCAGTGGCTGAAGCCCTGCAAATCATACAATTCGCATAAAAGATGGCAAAAAGGTCATAACCAAAACCATTGCAAAACAAGGTCCAATAAAAGAAAAAGTGTTTACCTCTGGTCGGCCAAAACATAAAATTTCTTAACCAGGCCAGAGCCATAGCAAAACCAGGGCAAATAAAAGAAAATGGTTTACCTCTCGTCAAATGACTAGAGTAGAATCAATAATGCCAAAAGATGAGGTTAACATGAAAATGATCATTGAATCTAACTGTAGATTTAAATGATAAAAGACAAAAAATCAAGTCATGAATTTTGATCACGAAGCAAAACTTATAGGCTACAACCAGCTACAACCAACAAACGACTCCAGACAGAACATTCACGAATCGCTAAATGGTTCATTTTATTTAATTCTCGAGTAAAAGGTGTTAAGTCAATAACAAAGTTCAAAGTTTTTAAATTAAAAATCACTGTTTATGAAACAATTTCTCCAGTTGTCAGCTTTATAGACGAGTTCCAATTCATATGGAGCAAAGAAAAATATTATACAAGACGAACTGGTAAAATGGACATCAATAAACCTGGAAGTAAACCATAGTCTTGGGTTTATCTGATCGTACCGAATTTAAAACCAACTAATGATAAACATATTTGCTTGTATATGCGTGCTGCGAACGGAGCTATTATTATAAAAAAAACATCACTTGCCCACTATGGAGCAATATTTCAAAATTGGTTAATGTGCAACGCATTTTATCACGTTGAAAATAATATAAAAATCTAAGCAAGAGCTTTACCGGTTTATGCGAACAATTTGTCATCTGTATAGACGACATTAAAGTATTAAGAGTGTAGAATTACTACACAAAAACAGATTTTGTTAAATAAATCCTAAAACCGTTTAATTTCTTAAATTTTGTTATCAAACATTTAGACCACTCGAGAAGTTCAAGCTGACATTTACAGCCAGTTTTGCATTTAGGCAAAAAGATCAAAAAGCAAAAAAAAAAACAAAAACAAATGTCTATAAGATTTACTTGACAATATGTGGAATGAAAAGTACTGTTGTAAATATTATAAAACTAACTGATTAAGTTTGTTATACCATGGTACCCAAGGCAGATCGCTGACGATGCGTTAACCCCATTTTTACCGAACAACATATTGCATCAGCCACGGACACGAGGACGGGCCACGAGATGCTGACTTCGCGCAACGTGACAACGATCGCGCCACCAGTTCCCGGGCATCGGAAACGGCCACTTCGGTTCCAACCTCGAACGTAGTCATAATCTTTAGCAATAATCAATAATTGTAATTTCTTTTTAATTAAATTCATTATAAGTAAATTGGTTTTTTTTGAATCCTCCGCCTGCAGCTACCGTAATTGGCGCAGTCGGTAGGATACTCGAAGCAGTGCGCGGCGCGTAAAGGACTCTAAAATCGATCCTGTCGGCTCCGCATAGCCGCTGCCTGAGCTTTTAAGCCTTCATCGAGTATCCAGAACCTCGGAAAGCTGCAGCCGGTGCATCCAGACTTCGATGCTGATTCAGAGACACCAAGAAATGAAACTGTGAGTACACTTGAATCACTCTTGTGTTGCTTCCCTATAGTTGTAATTTTTCCTTTTTCCAGTCTTACGTTAATCCTTCAAGATTTTTCATCCTAGGCAATCTGGTTCTTGTACCCCTAGGGCTGTAAGACAGAGTAGGTTAGACCAAGCTAGAGACCTAAGTGATATTATAGAAGAGACAAGCGCCATGGCTCATGGAGACCAAATTGACGCTATATTTAAGTCCCTTCGATTACTCCCAGAGTTCGATGGGAACCCAAATACACTAACTAGATTTATAAATTTAAGTGATCAATTAGTTAAAAGATTTCTCAATCCTAATCCGGGAAATGAGCTGGAGAACCAAGCCTTGCTTAATGGAATTTTAAATAAAGTCACGGGTCCAGCCGCCCGATTTATTAACTCCAACGGTATCCCGACTGACTGGATTGGCATTCGTACAGCATTAGTTAATAATTTCGCGGATCAACGCGACGAAACTGCACTTTATAATGACCTTTCATTATTAACACAAGGTCAAAATACGCCACAAGAATTTTATGAAAATTGTCAAACCCTGTTTAGTACCATTATGACATACGTAACGTTGCACGATAATCTGTCTACCACCGTAGAAGCGAAGCGTGAACTTTACAGAAAGCTTACGCTGCAATCATACTTGCGCGGATTAAAAGAGCCGCTAGGTTCTCGTATTCGATGCATGCGTCCCGTATCTATAGAGAAGGCGTTGGAATACGTGCAAGAAGAAACTAATACGTTATATTTGCAACAGCGAAATAATAACTTCCTAGATAATAAAAAACAACCTAGTAATTCCGCGGGCTCACAATCTAAACCCTCAAATAATCAACCGTTCACTATGGCACCAATTAATTTTAACATGCCTGGCCCCTCACGCCAACCACCGATGCTGGTTCAACAACCATGGAGACCTAACGGTAATAATAATCCACCTCAGCCTAACCGAGGGCCAACACGTACTCAGCAGATATTTAGGGCTTTACCACCAAATTATAATGAACGGAGTAATGTATTTAGAATGATTCCGCATAACGCACCCGGGAATACGCAAAGTGGACCCGGTCCACAGAAGCCTACACCTATGAGTGGTGTAAGTCATTTTGTCAGCAAACCCATGCCAGCTAGAGGACACGACTGGACCAAATCAGGCAACCCACCACCAAGCAATTACTTTAAGGCTCGTGAGTTAAATTTTAACGAATGTCCGTACTATGCATACGGCCCCTACTACGATTGCTCGGAGTACTATTACATCGAGCCAGAGTACAATGATAACTTTGTGTGTGTCGATGATAATTATAGTAATGGTCAATTAATTGTTGTTGATGAGTTAGCCACTAGCGAACCTATAACTGAATCTAAGCCATCCACCAGCAAGGAGGATTTTCGGACGGATTCGAAGTCCGACAAGCCAAAATAGAGATTAACATTCAGACACAAAGACAGCTTCCGTTTATACAAATTTCAAACCCCCCTTTAAAATTACTGATAGACACAGGTGCTAATCAGTCATTTATTAGCCCTGAGGCTATACAGAAATATTTTCCGCTTACGCCGCTAAACTATGAACCGTTTGAAGTCGTAAATGTCCACGCGACGAGCAGAAACAATAACTCGATCACATTACCGTGCTTTTCAGAATTCAATGAGTCCGATAATATCAAATTATTCGTATATAAGTTTCATAATTATTTTGACGGTTTAATAGGATCGGATTTATTAAGTAAATGGGAGTCAACCATAGACTATAAAAATATGCGCTTAAATACCAGACACGCCACTAATCCGATTCAGGTATATGATTCTCGCAACGTCAATCTTTATGAAGATATAATACCCGCTCGTTCTTCTAAATTAATTAAATTACCAATCAATATACAAGATGGAAATGCCTATATACCGGAACAGGTCATTTGTAACTGTACCATAGGTGAATGTATTACGTCGGTTAGCAATAGTCGAGGTATTCTAGAAGTTACAAACACAACTCAAAACGATTTAATATTCTCTGTCGATCGTCAAGTTAGTGCCGAAGTATATAATGCTGAGTGCGCTCGCACTAAACAGCTATCGCCACGCGCTCAAGACGTTCTTTCCAAATTACGTACTAGCCATTTAAACCCAGAAGAACGCGCAAATCTCGAATCATTGTGTGCACAATATGCGGACGTATTCTATATAGAAGGCGAACCGTTATCATTTACCAACCAAATTAAACATTCCATAAAAACTACAGATGAAGTACCCGTATACACGAAGAGCTATCGGTATCCATACGTGCATAGAGAGGAAGTTAGGAACCAAATCGGAAAAATGTTAGAACAGGGTATAATTAGGCCTTCACAATCAGCTTGGAGCTCTCCCATTTGGGTAGTGCCTAAAAAGACAGACGCCTCCGGTAAAACAAAATGGCGAATTGTCGTAGACTTTAGAAAATTGAACGAAAAGACTATCGATGATAAATATCCGATACCAAACATCGCGGATATATTAGATAAGTTGGGCAACTGCCAGTACTTCACCACCCTAGATCTCGCAAGCGGGTTTTACCAAGTCGAGATGAAAACAGAGGATATACCGAAAACAGCGTTCAATGTTGAGCACGGACACTTCGAATTCTTAAGAATGCCTATGGGTCTTAAGAACTCGCCGTCTACATTTCAGAGAGTCATGGACAATGTGCTGAGAGGCCTACAAAATGTCATATGTCTGGTTTATCTTGATGACGTAGTTGTATTTAGCACTTCGTTGCAAGAACACATGAACAATCTCGAAAAAGTTTTCCAAAGGCTACGGGAGTCAAATTTTAAAATCCAATTAGATAAAAGCGAATTTTTAAAGTTAGAGACAGCTTATTTAGGTCATATTATTAGTAAAAATGGCATCAAACCTAACCCCGACAAGATATCAGCTATACAAAACTATCCATTACCGAAAACCGCTACCGAAATAAAACGCTTTCTTGGTTTACTCGGGTACTATCGCAAGTTCATTCCTGATTTCGCTCGACTAGCAAAACCTCTTACTCAGTGTCTTAAAAAGGGATCAAAAATTACTCTCGATACAAATTATGTAAACTGCTTTGAAAAATGTAAAACCCTTTTAACTAATGACCCTATACTTCGATATCCCGATTTTAATAAGGAATTTGTTCTGACGACAGATGCATCCAATTTAGCAATCGGTGCCGTACTTTCCCAAGGTCCGATAGGACAGGACAAACCCATAGCTTACGCCTCACGTACATTAAATTCCAGTGAGATAAATTACAGCACGATTGAAAAAGAGTTGCTCGCCATAGTATGGGCCACTAAGTATTTCCGCCCTTATTTATTCGGCCGCAAGTTTAAAATCATCACGGACCATAAGCCTCTCCAATGGGTCATGAATCTTAAAGAGCCAAATTCCCGATTAACGAGATGGCGATTAAAATTAAGCGAGTACAATTTTACAGTAATCTATAAACAAGGCAAGTCAAACACTAACGCCGATGCCTTATCCAGGATAGAAATATGCAACGAGGAAACAAGTTCCGTAATAGCTAACCCCACTGTTAATCCGCCCACGTTAGATGAATCTAGGACCCTTACAGCTCATACTGATGCGGAAAAGCCTATTTTAGAAGTACCGATATCAGACGATCCACTCAATAAATTCAATAGACAAATTCATTTCACGATTGTAGGTGACTTTAAAGGTAGAACAGTTGTAACAAAACCTTTTGACACCCATACCCGTACAGCCATACAATTATCTAAATCTAACCTCGAAACAGACGTTGTGAGCGCGATCAAAGAATTTGTTAATCCTAAAGTAAAGACAGGAATATTAATTAACCCACCTTTAGAAATGTATTCCATCATTCCCATAATCCAAAACCATTTCAAGAGCTCATCCATGAATCTTGTTCTTACAAAAATTGAGCTAGAGAATGTGAAGGAATACTTACGCCAGCAAGAAATAATTCGGAAATATCACGAAGGTAAAACCAATCATCGCGGTATTAACGAATGCTACCTTGCACTGTCCCGGCGATACTTCTGGCCTAAAATGAAAGAACACATCGCGAAGTACATTAATGAGTGTACCATCTGCGGTCAGGGTAAATACGATCGTCAACCAATAAACCAGCAATTGCACATAGTTCCCCCACCGGCGAAACCATTTGAAGTTATCCATCTCGATCTGTTCACAGCTGAAACTGAAAAATTCCTCACATTCATCGATTCCTTTTCAAAGTATGCCCAAGCATACCATTTAAGGGACGGAACTGCAATAAGTGTCGTTCAAGCTTTGTTAATATTTTGTACTCACCACGGAGTACCATTAACATTAGTAACTGACCGTGGCACAGAATTCACAAACCAGTTATTCTCAGAATTTACAAGAGTTCATAAAATAAACCATCATAAAATATTAGCACACACACCCAATGAAAATGGGATGGTCGAGCGTCTCCATTCTACTTTATTAGAACACTTAAGAATACTAAAATTACAAAATCGTTGTGAATCAGTTATAAATTTAATGCCTTATGCTTTACTAGCGTATAACAGCAGCATACACAGTTTCACCAAGTGTAGACCGTTAGAGCTTATAAGCGGACACTTTGATCCTCGTGATCCATTAGACATGGACGCGACAGAGCACGTAATGCAACAGTATATTCAGAACCATAGGATTAGAATGAGTAAAGTCTATGAATTAATAAGCGAAAGTTCTTTAAACGATAGAACTGATATTATTAATAACTTGAATAAGAGTCGTGAGCCTGAGCAAAGTTATAATCCCGAGCAGCAGATATTTATAAAGAATCCCAAGGCTAGTCGTCAAAAATTAGCACCCCGGTATACACAAGATACAGTATTGGCAGATCTCCCAATACATATCTACACAAAGAAAAAACGCGGTCCAATCGCCAAATCCCGTTTAAAGAGAGCGCCTAAAAGTGCACAATTGTTACAGAATACTACTGATGTACATGCTTCAAGCGGTAGCTGCTCAAGAGATAACACTTGAGAGCCTCGACAATGGACCAGGACTTCTCCCTTTTAAGCTAGGTTCTGCAAGGATCATAACCCAGCATCATTCCTTTTTACAGACTATCAATATAGATGAAATTAAATCTAAGGTAACAATAGTTAAAACTCAATTGAATTATATTCAGCCCCAGTTAAATAATAAAACTCGGTCCCTGTACGAACCGCACATCGCACACCTTAAAAGTAAGTTAGATAAGATCACAGGTCAATTGCAGACGTTCGATTCCAATCGCGTTAAAAGAGGCCTTATAGACGGTCTAGGCTCAGTAATTAAAAGCATCTCCGGTAACTTAGATTATACAGACGCTGTACGTTATGAGAATGCCATTAAAGTTCTTCAGGATAACGAACAAGAAATTACGTCGCAATTCAATCAGCATATAAGTTTAACCAAGGATTGGATATCACAGCATTCAAAAGTGTTAAAAAGTATTATTGAAAACCAGCAGAATATATCCCACATAGTTAATGTAATGATTAATACCACTGAAGTTACTAATATAGATCTTCTTAATTACGCCCATCTGGCACAGTTATTCTTAATTTTGGAAGATAATATAGAAAATTTATCAGAAGAATTAGACAGGATAGAGAATCTTCTAGCTTTTATTCATGCAAAGAGTACGCATCATTCAATGCTTAGTCTAAATGCGTTAAGAAGTATGATAGATATAGTGCGTAGTTTATATAATAAGGAAGAAATACTAGACATAAGTATAAGGGAATATTTTGATATAATTAAATTGGGTTCATATTATAGTAGTAATAACTTAGTTATAGTGTTCAAAGTACCGATTGCCTTGCCCAGCACCTATGACCTATACAAACTCTCTATTGTACCCAATAAAAATCACGAAATCCTAATACCATCCTCTCCCTATATTGCAATACATGAGGACGAATTCATGTACATGGAGACAGAATGTCCGAAGGCAAGCACTTGGTATCTCTGCGAGATGAAAGTTAGCTTCAGACCTCGAGATCAAGTGGACTGCATTCAACAGCTGATCACAACGCAGAAAATAGACTCTACATGCAACCTTACCCCTGTTATACTCAGCAGAGGGGCACTGGAGCAACTAGACGACAGGCATTATACCGTCACGTTCCCGAAACCTACTAAGATCCAGACGTCCTGTGGAAGAAATGAATATACCAATCTGCAAGGGAGCTTCTTAGTTGTCTTACCTCATAACTGTTTCCTGCGGACTCCTGAGTTCACCATCATCAATAACAATGACCATGCAACGGGACAGGTTATCAAGATCACAGATTTACCTCCACGAAATTCCAATCTTAAATCGTCATCGCAACCAGTCCTAACCCTAAATTCAATTAACCTGGAAAATCTACACGCAAGCAATACTAAGATAACGCTACAGTCGCCGATCAATATAAAGAAGCCTCAAGATACAGTCTTATATCATACTACAATACCAATGTACGCCATCCTATTAAGTGCAACTGCACTAAGTAGTTACATCATCATCCGAAGATTCCTAGCAAAACGCCGAACTAACGAATCATCAGAAACTGAAATGAAGCAAACCGCATCTCAAGACATCAATGCTGAAACTTCAAATATGCGTCAATCTGACACGCCAGATCACTATTCAACATTATTTTCGACGAAAGTACTCAAATAATTGCTGAACTACGGCGGGAGGTGTTATACCATGGTACCCAAGGCAGATCGCTGACGATGCGTTAACCCCATTTTTACCGAACAACATATTGCATCAGCCACGGACACGAGGACGGGCCACGAGATGCTGACTTCGCGCAACGTGACAACGATCGCGCCACCAGTTCCCGGGCATCGGAAACGGCCACTTCGGTTCCAACCTCGAACGTAGTCATAATCTTTAGCAATAATCAATAATTGTAATTTCTTTTTAATTAAATTCATTATAAGTAAATTGGTTTTTTTTGAATCCTCCGCCTGCAGCTACCGTAATTAGTTAGCTACACGAGCACACTGTTTATTCAAAGTGCAATAAAAGTAAACAGATAGAATGAAAAGTAAAATTGACCACAGATAAACAAGTGGCCAGTAATATTTATTGGATCTCAAATTGGTACACACAATATAAATTTATCTAACCCTATAACTGATAAAATAATTCCCAGAATAAATATGGTTAAGTCCGCTTTGAAGAACAAGGCCAGAACATAGTTCTGATTAATAATGTTTTGTTATTGTTAAGTTAACCGTAAACTAATTACGAAGGCTGTAGCCGGAGGATGGAAAAAAATACAAAATTTATTTGAACTTAAATTTAATTACAGAAATTACAATGTAAAATATTAACTAAGATGTCGACAGTTGACCGATGCTGTGCCAAAAGTGACGATTTCGCGAAGGCCGCGATGTCCGGTGCCGGGCTGCATCACGCTGAGCTGCGTCGGCGACTCGTGTCTCCGCTGTTGCAATCCGCGGTAATTAGGGTAACGCGCGATCAGCGGTTCACGTGTTACGCGAATATGTAACACCTCCCCCCGAAGATAAGCAACTATTTCGAAATCTTGTGTGAGAGAGATGATGAAATGTTGCTGTGGTCAATTTTTATCTTGCTGGGACTGATTCCATGCGATTCTTGAATTTCAGCATAATTTCCTGGAGATGTTGCGTCATCATTTTGCATTGCTTGGTTTCTTTGAAGGCGTTTCGCTCGATATCGTCGGTACGTCAGTGTGATAATGAGTACACTTGCACCGGTTAGTATCAGATAGATTGGAATTGTAGTATGGTAGAGAGCTGGATCAACTACTTCATTGAGTTTTGCTGGTGCCTGTTGCATGATCTTTGTGTTAATGGAGTGCAGATTTTCTAGATTTGCAGAGTTTAGTATGATTGGTGATTCGCTCGACGTCTCTAAATCTTCATTAATTGTGGGCAATTGCATAATCTCCAGAGCGAAACCTTTGATGTGATTGTTAGAGTTTGCTATAGTAAATTCGGGCGTTTTGATGTGGCAATTGTAGGGGATGATCGCCAAATAGCTTCCTTCCAGGGTTTTATATGTTTCTTGTCCGCATGATATCTTCACCTTGGTTGGATGTGGGAAACTGATGGTGTAATGCTTCTCGTCGAGTTGTTCTACAGCTTCTTTCTTCAATGCGACTGAAGACAGTTTACAGAATGGGAGAAGTTCTTGCTTGGAGATCAGATGCTGGATGCAATCGGGATCATCTCGGGCCTTGTATTTTGATTTAGCTTCACAGAGGTACAGAGAATTTACCTTCGGGCATTCAGCCTCCATGTACATAGAATCTTGACCAGAAATCGCAATGAAAGGTGAGGTTGGTAAAAGGATTTTGTTATTCTTGTTAGGGACAGTGGACAGTTTATAAAGGTTATAGATTGGAGGGAAGGCAATCGGCACCTTAAATACTATAACTATCTGATTATCTTTATAAAAGTAGCCTAGCTTAATTACGTCATAATAGTCTCTTAATTCTAATTCAAGGATCTCATCGCCTGAATATAGAATCCTTAGTTTCTGTATCATGTTCTTAATTTCAGCTATATTAACTACCATGTGCGGTGTGCTTAGTGCGCGTATAAAAGCTAAAGTATACTCTAGTTTATGGAGTTCTTCGGACAAATTATCTATGTTATCACTTAAGATAATTAAGTGTTGAGCCATGTGGGCGTAGTGGATTAAATCAAGATTTGCTGTTGTACTATTTATTATCCGATTTAAAACATTGCCTATTAACTCTTGATTTTTAGTTATATTAGTTAATAAGTTGGCATTTTGTGAAACCCAAGTTTTAGATAAACTAACATGTTGATTAAGTTGAGCTTGAATCCTATACTCATTTTCCTTAAGGATTTTTATGGCGTTGTCGTATTTAATTGCATCAGTTTGATCAAGATTACCGGATATACTTTTGATTACAGAACCGAGGCCATCAATGAGTCCTCTTTTATAGCGATTATGTTCAAATGACTCTAACTGGGCAGATATCTTAACTACATAGTTTGGATGTAAGGTAATCCATGTGCGGTTCGAATAATAGAGATGTCTTATTATTTAATGTGTGTCTAACATCAGTCATTCTGGTATTAACTGTATCTATTTGAGATTGTATACTATCGAGGTTGACATAATTGAGAAAAGAGTGATAATGGGAAATGATGCGCGTCGCTCCTAGATTAAACGGAAGTATTCCAGGGCCGTTCCCTAAAGGATCAATCATTACTTCTTGTCCTTGCGTCATTTGGAGTAGTAGTAGCAGTAACATCCTGTAACAATACAGATTCCTTAGGGCTTCTTTTAAGACGAGATTTTGCAACGGGACCTCGCTTCTTTCTGGTGTAAATATGTATGGGAAGGTCGGCTAGGACTATGTCTTTGGTAAAACGTGGAGCTGATTTTTGTCTGCTAGCTAACGGATTGCGGACAAATACTTGTTGGTCAGGGACATACTCTTTTTCAGGTTCGCGGTCCTTATTCCTGTTTTCAGTTAATTCAGTCCGATGGTGAAGAGAGGTTTCATTTATTATATCGTAGACTTGTGTTAGTCGTTTTTTGTGGTCTTGTAAGTAATTTTGCAGTAAATGCTCCGATAAATTTAAATCTAGGGAATCACGGGGATCAAAGTGTCCTGTGATTAAGTCTATAGGCCTACATTTAGTGAAGCTGTGTATTGAGCTGTTGTAACCTAAAATTGCATAGGGCATGAGATTTACGGCAGGTTCATTATGCTTTTCTAATTTCAGGATTCTGAGATGTTCGAGAATAGTAGAATGGAAGCGCTCTACTATGCCATTATCGTTAGGGGTATGTGCAAGTATCTTATGATGCTGTATTTTATGAAGACGGACGAACTCCGAAAATAATGCGTTAGTGAACTCAGGTCCTTGATCTGTAACTATGGTGTAGGGGACGCCATGATGGGTGCAAAACGTTAAAAGTGCTTGGACGACACTTAACGCGGTACCATCTCTGAGATGATATGCTTGTGCATATTTCGAGAAAGCATCAATTAAAGTAAGAAATTTCTCGTTTTGTGCTGTAAAAAGATCAAGATGAACAATTTCAAAGGGTTTGGTTGGGGGAGGAACTATAGAGAATTTTTGCTTAATAGGGTTCCGATCGTATTTTGCCTGTCCACAGATACTACATTCATTAATATATTTCGAGATATTTTCTTTCATTTTAGGCCAATAATAACGATGTGATAAAGCAAGGAAACATTCGGTTATACCACGGTGATTTGTTTTTCCTTCATGGTATTTACGAATAATTTCTTGCTAGTCCAAGTAATTTTTAACGTTTTCTACCTCTTTCTTTGTTAAGACCATATTTAAGGCGGAGCTTTTAAATTTGTCTTGTATAATCGGAATTATGCTGTACATGGCTAGAGGGGGATGTATAAGAATTCCAGTTTTTACTTTGGGATTAACATATTCCTTTACGGCATTAATTACTTCTTCTTCCAGATTTGACTCTGATAGTTGTATAGTAGTTTTGGTATGAGTTTCGAATGGTTTAGACACGGTTGGGCGTTTTTTAATGTCTCCCACGATTATAAAGGATATTTGACGGTGGAATTTATTTAGAGGCTCATCCGATATTGGTATCTCTAATATGGGGTTCTCAGCGCTTGTGTGAGCTGTTGCGGTTGTGGAATCAATTACTGAAGGGGGTTTTTCAGACGTGTTAACTGCTATAGAGTTAGCGTCTTCATTATTAATTTCTATGCGGGACAGAGCATCTGCGTTGGTATTCAGCTTACCCTGCTTATAGACAGTAGTGAAATTATACTCGCTTAACTTTAATTTCCAACGGGTTAAACGTGAGTTGGGTTCTTTTAAATTCATTACCCATTGTAAGGGCCTGTGATCTGTAACAATTTTGAACTTCCTACCAAATAGGTACGGGCGGAAGTACTTGGTTGCCCACACAATTGCTAATAATTCTTTTTCGATTGTGCTGTAGTTAATTTCACTAGTGTTTAATGTGCGCGATGCATATGCTATGGGCTTATCGGTACCTATCTGGCCTTGAGAGAGAACAGCACCAATGGCAAGATTAGATGCGTCTGTTGTCAGTATAAAATCTTTACTAAAGTCTGGATATTGCAGGATTGGGTCGTTGATTAAAAGGGTTTTACACTTCTCAAAACAACTGATGTAATTAGGATTAGTTATATCAATCTTTGAACCTTTTTTCAGACATTGCGTCATAGGTTTTGTTATACGAGCAAAGTCTGGAATGAATTTCCTATAGTAACCCAACAGACCTAGGAAGCGTTTAATTTCTGTTGCCGTTTTGGGAATTGGGAATTTCTGGATGGCCATAATTTTATCCGGGTTAGGTTTAATACCGTCTTTGCTAATAATGTGTCCTAAATATGCAGTTTCTAACTTTAAAAATTCGGATTTGTCCATTTGTATTTTGAAATTAGATTCCCTAAGTCTCTGAAATACTTTTTCTAAATTAATCATGTGTTCCTGAAGGGACACTGAAAACACAATTATATCATCCAAATATACTAAACACACGACATTTTGAAGGTCCCGTAAGACATTGTCCATTACCCGTTGAAAGGTTGATGGAGAATTTTTTAAACCCATTGGCATGCGGAGGAATTCGAAGTGTCCATGCTCTACTGTAAAAGCAGTTTTGTGAATATCATCTGGGTTCATCTCCACTTGATAAAATCCACTCGCGAGGTCAAGGGTGGTAAAATAGTGACAGTTACCTAACTTGTCAAGGACGTCCGAAATGTTGGGTATAGGATAACGATCATCTATAGTTTTCTCATTTAATTTCCTAAAGTCTATTACCAAGCGCCATTTGGTTTTTCCGCTGGCGTCGGCTTTCTTGGGAACTACCCAGATGGGGGAGCTCCACGCAGATTGAGACGGACGTATGATATTCTGTTCTAGCATTTTAGAAATTTGATCCTGGACTTCCTGCTTATGTATGAAAGGATATCTGTAACTTTTCGTATAGATAGGCACATCATCTGTAGTTCGAATAGAGTGTTTTACTTGGTTCGTAAAAGATAATGGTTCGCCATCAATATAAAATACATCAGCGTACCGAGCGCAAAGTACTTCTAAATTAGCTTTTTCTTCGGGGTTCAAATGATCCGTACGCAGACGAGACAAAACTTCCTTTACGCGGTCGGACTGTTGTTTAGTGCGCGTGCACTGGACATTGAACAACTCAGCACTAATAGGGCGATCCATAGAAAAGACTACGTCATGACGTGACGTATTCGCTACCTCTATTACACCTCTATTATTTCTAACTGTTGTAACGCAATTACTTATTAAACAATTTGAAATGCATTGTTCAGGAATAAAAACGTCACCGTCCGCAGAGTTTATAGGAACTTTAACTAATTTAGATGAATTAGCAGGTATTATATCCTCGTATAAGTTACTATTGCGAGAGTCGTACATTAATAAAGGGTTACTAGAATTACGAGTTATCAACAATCTGTTCTTTAAGTCAATGTTAGATTCTAATTTTTCTAATAAATCATAGCCGATCAAACCATCAAAAAATTTATGAAATGCATAAACGAAAAGAGTTATATCACCTGCCTCGTTAAATTCCTGAAAGCACGGTAAAGTAATGGAGTAATCACTCCTTGTGGTAGCGTGAATATTCGTTACTTCAAAGGGATCATAGTTGCACGGTATGTGGGAAAAGAATTTTTGAAC
Source organism: Noctua comes (assembly GCA_963082995.1). Taxonomy (NCBI): domain Eukaryota; kingdom Metazoa; phylum Arthropoda; class Insecta; order Lepidoptera; family Noctuidae; genus Noctua; species Noctua comes. The sequence continues at coordinate 2,265,621 of OY720293.1, forward strand.
AACTTCGGGACTCACAAAAGACATATTTGCGCCAGTGTCAATTAATAGTTTAAGCGGGGGATTTGAAATCTGAATATATGGTAATTGCCTTTGCGTTTGCAAATTAATTTCTATTTTGACTTGTCTGATTTGGGGTCCTTCTGAAAATCCTCCTTTTCAGCAGACGGGGTTGGATCCTTAACTTCCTCGACTATAACATAAGAATCTGTACGCTGTGGTTGCTCATACACATATTCACTCGGGTACGCGTAAATGGGATACTCAAAATATTCCTGGGGGTAATAATCGCTAACAAAATAATCGCTATAATTGTCATACTGCAACTGGTCATTAAAATCGTTAAAGTTAAATTCCCGCGTTCTGAAATAATTCGAGGGTGGCGGATTCCCAGATTTGGACCAATCATGGGACGCGCGCGGCGCGAATGGTTTAGCCACGTAGTGACTTACGCCACTCATCGGGTGTGGGGTGTTACTTGTAGTTGGCCTGGGACCAGGCATTCTAAAAACTTGACCCTGGGGTATATAATTAGGCGGTGGAGAACTGAACATTTGTTGAGTACGTGTGGGCCCGCGATTTTGTGGGGGTTGGTTTCTCCAAATTGGGACAGGGTGTTGTCCTTGAAGCATAGGTGGTCGCGATGGCCCTGGCATATTAAAAGATCCTGGGGGTTGCAAATTAGACGGACGCGGTGTGGGTGGTGCCACGTGAATTGGTGGCATAAAGCCATAAGGAATTTTTGGACTAACCTGAGGCTGCGTCTTCCTATCGGGAACATGGTCGTTGCGCTGCTGCAGGTACAACGTGTTCATTTCCTCGTGCACAAACTCTAAGGCTTTCTCTATTGTATCAGGCCGCATGCAACGAATGCGAGAGCCCAACGGGTCACGTAGACCACGTAAGTACGACTGTAACGTGAGTTTCTTGTACAAAGTGCGTTTCGATTCAATGGTACTCGCTATCGTTTCATGTAGGCTGATATAAGTCATAATAGTACTGAAAAGGTTTTGACAACGCTCATAAAATTCTTGCGGGGTGGACGAACCCTGCGTTAAAAGTGCCAAGTCATTATACACGATTACTTTTACATCGTTCTGGAGCCGAAACACAGTAACTCCACTCGAGTAATAGTTACTATTGGCAATGTTATTTTTTTTTTAAGACATCTATTATAGAAGTTAGAAAATTATCACTTTTTTTCTGTCATTCGAGTTAAATCTTAGTAGGGACTTCCACTATTTCATTCATAAACGCAATATCGTACGCGATCCGCTGGATAATGACGTAGCGCGGCACAGCTGTGAGTGAGGTCAATGGACGTCGGACGAATTTGATATCCGACTGCAAATAAGTAGGTTTCAGGTACGATTTAGGTTGGTGTAAGTTCATTTACCTACATCATCTCTCGTTCGTATCAGAAGCACGTGTTTACCACTATCACATCTCTTCGTTAACGAGAGAAATTAATTGGCATTTAATTCACCACTCTCGCATCACGAAATCACTAGTTTGTACTCGTACCTATTCAACTAGACACCGACACGACGACAGTACGCTTGGGAGTTAGGCCTTGAATCGAGAGTCGACCTGTCGACCAATGAACCTACCTACCATAATATTGTGATTCATAAAATAATACTGCTTTTAAAATTTCTTTTGCGGCAATGCTACAAAGGCAGGCAGTTCGCACAGAAAAACGAATCGTTTCGTCTGTCGAATAGAGTTCATTATTAGTTGCAGGTATCAGGAGGTATTGGAAGTATTAGGTTGGAATTAAGACCTTATTTTCATAACGTTAACCGTGTAATTCGGTTGTGCATCTTTGTAACAGTCAGGTCGGACACGAGACAATCGGTTTCTCAGAATATTTTTTAGGTACCTAGTTTGGTAAAATTTCTAATTTTCACCGTTTGCAGTTAAGAAATAAAGTCTGAATTCGCTTTTCGTATTTTTATTTGCGAACCAACTTATCTATCGCGTAGGGTCATTGCGCCGGTTAGCGACCAGTTAGTTGAGTTGCCCACATTAGATGAGGAAAAAAAAATGTTGTCTACACGCAAAATAGTATATGTTAATGTGAATTGGTCCCAAATATAATCTAGTTTGGATGCAAAACATAAAATAAAATACATTAGTACAAAAATATTTATAAAATGCTGAAAAAGTGAAAATATAGCGAAAACGTCGGTTAGCGACCACTTTCATCAGTTTACGACCACCATGAGCCGGTTTGCGACCGCCCTTTTTAATATGAAAAATATGCTATTAAAACAATTGTAATCGCTTTAAAAATATTTTAATTTTTGCCTCTTAATAAAAACAAATATGGTAATCCTTTGGTGTAATGTTTTCTTATAATTAAAAAATAACAATCTTACATTTCGTAGGAACTTAGTCATAGCTGTAATAGAATTAACAATCATTAGTCAAACAATATCCTTAATATGTAGTATAACATTTAAAAATAATCAATATCAATATTTTCAAGTCATCTGGTTTTTAAAATTATTTTAGGAATCGTATTCTGCGTTTCAATAAGTTGTTGCTAGAAGAAGCCATACCTGACGAGTGGTGCAACACTTCGCTGGTGCCCATCTTTACAAATAAAGGTGATGTGCTGGAGTGCAATAACTATAGAGGAATAAAGCTAATGGCGCATATGATGAAAGTTTGGGAGAAAGTTATTGAAAGACGACTGAGAGAAGAGTGAAATTTCACGAAACCAATTCGGTTTTATGCCTGGTCGGAGAACGATGGATGCCATTTTTGCCACCCGCCAGCTGTGCGAGAAATACAGAAGTGCGCACAAAAACTTGGACATGGTGTTCATCGACCTCGAAAAGGCATACGACCGGGTACCTCGTGAGGTTTTGTGGTGAGCCCTTAAAGGGAAAGCTATGCCTGGGAAGTATGTGCAGTTGATCCGAGCGATGTACAGTCGGTGTAGTACCCAAGTCCGGTCTACAGCGGGCACTACCGACAGCTTCAATATGGCTGTCGGCTTGCACCAAGGGTCGGCTCTAAGCCCTTACCTCTTCCTGGTGATAATGGACGCACTTACGTCGGACATCCAGGAAGAGGCTCCCTGGTGGCCTAGAGGTCCAGAGCAGATTGGAGGTGTGGTGGCAAAGACTGGAGAATGTTGTCCTGAAAGTCAGTAGGACCAAAACAGAATACTTATTCTGTGATTTCGGCGGTCTCTTCAGTCCTGTGCCCATAACACTTGCCGGAACGCCCATACCGATCTGTTCCGATTTTCGGTACCTCGGGTCGCTTGTCCAAGGGGATGGCGAAGTAGACCGTGACGTAACGCACCGGATCAACTCAAGATGGATGAAATGGCGACGGGCCACTGGAACAACTTGTGACCCACGGATGCCCCTCAAGTTAAAGGAGACAATATACAAATCCGTGATTAGACCTGTCGTAGTGTATGGATCGGAATGCTGCACTGTGAAGAAGATGGATGAAAGGAGATTGCATGTAGCGGAGATGAGAATGTTGAGGTGGATGTGTGGTGTGACAAGAATGGATAAGATAAGGAACGAGTATATTAGAGGAAGTTTAAAAGTTGCGCCACTTTCAGAAAAATTGAAAGGTAATCGACTGTCTTGGTATGGACATGTGATGAGGAGGGACGAATCGCATGTGACTAAAAGAGTGATGAATATAAACGTTGATGGATGGAGAGGGAGAGGAAGACCAAAGAAACGATGGATGGATTGAGTGAGGAATGATATGAAAGTTAAAGGAGTAAATGATAGCGTGACGGTTGACAGAGGAGATTGGAAGAAAAAAACGTGTTGCGCCGACCCCAAATAACATGGGATAAGGGCAGGAAGATGATGATGATATTCCACGTTTCTTATTCAGAATTAAGCCAATCTTGTGTCGTGGTCCTTGGGATCTGATACAGTCTACATGTTTCTCTTATTCCCTTCCCTTCTATTCGGATATCATCGAGAGCTTTTTTCAGGGCTTCTTCAGTGTACTGGACAGTCTTTTTCTTTTTTTTTGTTGACTCTATATTATTTGGGAGCTCCATCTAAAAAAAAAGTATTATATAAAATAGTTTATTGTTGTTTTTATGACTAATTTTGTTTTAAACTGAAAAATAATAATATTTAGGTTTCGACAGATTATGTACAACCACATGGTTGCTTGTTAAAATAATTTTTAAACGGACGTGGTGGATACTCAATGAACTTTCATACTTATTTCTGTTAGCGACCGTTATTTCTCTCATACTAAATTATAGTGGTCGCAAACCAATGTCTTTATTTCGACTATTTTGGTTTGCGACCACCTGTTTAGCACCCAATTTTGTACGTAAATTAAACTAAGTTCTTTCAAAGAAACTGGTGGTCGCTTACTAAAGAACTACATAGAAAAACGTTTACAATGCTACATTCGAAATTGTAACAGTCCTGTATGAAGCATTAGGATCATATTAATCAAAATAAAATAATGCAGTTCTCGTCGGTTTGCGACCATGCGGTCGCTAACTAACGTTTTTGATAAATAAGCATTTCGGTTACCGACCACTTGATTTTATCTTAATAATAGGTTTAAAAATAGCAAAATACAACTAAATAATAAGCAAAACTTATCGATTGTACAATTTAACATCTAACTTGTGTGTAAAACATGAATTATGTAATAATACTTACCTTTGAGCGCCGCGCGCCGTGTTATTTTTTCTCTAACTCGCCGTACGTTCGCTCACCACTGAATCAAGACGCGCACTGAGAAATTTATTTTCGGAGCTGGGTTAACCCATTTGTTTCAAACTGTGTAAATTCTTATTTCATAATTACTTATAAAGCACGTTAGATTTATTTTTTATTTATGTTACCTCTACAAAAACTATTATCTTGATTTAAAGAAACTTAGTCCGTCAAATGGTCGCCTACTGAAGGTGGTCGCGCTACCGGCGCAACGACCCTATGTATTTTATTTTATTTGTTTATGTACCTATCTAAGGCCTAGCAGATGAACTAATTAGATAGATACTTACATACCTACCTACACAACGTCAGTAACAACCACGTTGTTGCTACTGCAGATACCTAGGTAGTAGGTACCTACCCGTGACAATAATAAATCGTTTGATTCTGCATTCATGACCATTGTTCGATCTAAATTGCATTTATGTTTACGTACATAACAGTTAAATAACTCTAATTTTTCCTTCATACTTTCTACGGGCTTAGGACCGTCGTCGCGTCAGTAATACATTTTACGTCTAATTATGTACCTACTTACTTTGTAAGTATTCTTTTATTCTCAAGAAAAAGTATTTCAGGCGCAGGCGTATTTAAAAAATTGGAGCTATACAAACATAATCAACATAAAACTAACTAAGGCTAAGAACATAAATTAGATAATTACACTTCCCTGAATCGAAGCAACTGCTCAAAATGGAGTCCACTTCGCTCGATACATAAACGGGCACGTTTCATTAAATTGTCTTTTAATTTTCCTAATGTGTCACTGTCACTTTTCACAATATTAAATGCGTCCACTATCGCACTTCGTAACTCATCTCGAGTAGTACGCTCCTCGAAATAAACTAGTAATTTCGGACCACAAATAAAAATCCAAGGGTGTTAAGTCAGGGCTCCTTGCGGGCCAAGCCACAGGGCCACCACGACCTATCCACTGCTCACCAAACTCACTGTTTAGGTACGCACGCACTAAAGTAGCAAAATGGCCAGGCATCCATCATGCTGGTAGAACATACCGCGTAAATATGCCAGAGGCATCCTCTAGCAAACGCGGTATCACAGTTTGCAGCATCTCTAAATAAGACCGCCATCCCATAAAAATCCACCATTGCCCAATACTCCACGTTGGAGAACACGTATTGCCAACTCATTATTAGCTCGAGATTAGGTTGCGCGGGAATGACCTAATACAGCGAAACGCGTGACAATACTAGGAAGGAAGGGCAGGCGGGCGCCCGGTCGGCTAGAGTCTAGAGCGTGGGGTGGGGGCGTGGCTTACGGATCATACTGTCTGATCGATGAATGGATTTTTCAATGGGTACCGTTCGTATGTGTTGCCGATCGTGTTTACGTTTTACACACACATATGCATTTACCGCAAAGAAGCATTACTTCGAGTTCTCATTATTTCACAAAAAAAACATTAAATTTTATTTTTCGCGATTTTTTTTATTCTTACTTTTTAAAAAAAATAGTCCCAATCGTTTCGAGTTCGATGATCGAGTTCATGGCTTTCGGTTCCAGAACGACCTAAAAGTAACCGTGTATAAAGATGTTTCATCGCGTTGATCGGCGAAATTATTTATTAAAGCACTTCTAATTCCCTCCCAAGTTTCCGGGATACCATTCGAATTAATCGTACGCGATGCGGGTCCTACTATTTTGTTCAAAATCCCGTTTAGTAATGCTAAATTAGCTAATTGAAACTCCGGTCCGTTTCTCATAAACTGCTGTACTAGTTGATCACATAGTTTTATAAATCGAGTTAATACGTTCGAGTTTCCGTCGAACTCCGGCAACAATCGTAGGGCCTTGTAAACTTGATCCACTGAGTCAGCCATACTTGATATATATGAACTATTACTATCCTCCTGTTCTGCCTCTAAATTTCTATTAGCGTCTAAAATATTAATTCTATTACCTAACCTAGGGGACCGAGATTGCCTTGGATGGAAAATCTTGGAATCTTATAGGATAAAAAAAGGGAAGCGACTCTAGAGCGATTCTAAAGTACTTACTTGCAATGATTTTGTACCTCTTCTGTATCGATGTCTGGATACTCCTCTGGACTGCAGCTCTTGTAGATTCCGGATACTCGTACGGTGCCCGAAGCCACCCGGGTGACTCGCGATCCTAGCAATTTACTCTCGCGAACCGGCCCGCGAGTATCCTACCGACTGCGCCAATTACGAAGGCTGTAGCCGGAGGATGGAAAAAAATACAAAATTTATTTGAACTTAAATTTAATTACAGAAATTACAATGTAAAATATTAACTAAGATGTCGACAGTTGACCGATGCTGTGCCAAAAGTGACGATTTCGCGAAGGCCGCGATGTCCGGTGCCGGGCTGCATCACGTTGAGCTGCGTCGGCGACTCGTGTCTCCGCTGTTGCAATCCGCGGTAATTAGGGTAACGCGCGATCAGCGGTTCACGTGTTACGCGAATATGTAACAAACTAACTTTTTTGTATACATACAAAGTGTCATATTCGCATTAGTGGAAAAAAAAAAAAAGTTCAAGCACACAATGTCGGTTTACGTTTGACAGCAACCCAAAAACAACCATAACACAATCGAATAATGATCATTGTTATTGGACAAATTTGTCAGTGGCTGCAATAGAACAGCAACCTTACTCAAATGGGAATAAAGATCATTGTCATTTTAAAAGTGATGCCCAATCAGAAGTAAACGTACTATGAGAAAACAGTAGTTGTACTGAACATTGTTGCTCGGGCAACGATTTATACCTCCCGAATTAAATTCATACTTTTGGCTATCCAAAATATCAAAGCCAAGTAAACATGTTCTGTTAGTTAAAGAACTGTACTAATTCAGTATAACAACAAATATCATCCTATCCTTCGGAAACAAGAGTCTGATAGACGTTGAAAAAACATTGCTGTCAGAACAAAAACAACCATTTGCTTGGGATGAATATATTATGAACTTTTCACGGATCATAAGCCTTACCCTGAGCCTAAGTTATATCTTGCACAAAATGTAAACTTTGAGAGTGACCTAAGGGACTTTCAAAGGCAAGCATAAAAAAGAACCTGGTCCATATTATCCTTAAAATGTATATTGCAGCATAGAATAGTAAGTTAAAAAAAAGACGCTGTAATATAAATAATTAAACATGAAGTTTAGTAACATGAAACTCATGAAACAGTTTAAAAGAGCAACCAAACTCAATTTGAAAACAAAATAATGCCTGAGTGGAAGCATTGTCAACTAGGACATTGAAGGCTAGACTACATACAAAGGTCTGTTGGCCGATATAGGTAAACAAAGACGCCGTAAATAGGTTTAGTCTCAAGACCAAACCCTCTAGTATAGTTAAAAGGCGTGAATTTCTTTCAGAAGCTTCTAGGAATAAAGCTTGATTTTTGAATCCACTGCCAAGTGGAGATTATCTTTTCGTGATGATCGACTATTACAGTCGATACAAAGAGATTGAAATCTAAATTATTCTTTCTCTCTACATATACAGGACACGGTAAAGTTATTGAGTAATCTTTTCTTAAACCGAATCCTGCAAGTATAAAATCTAAGTTTGACAGACAATTTTGTGTCTCAAGAGTTCGAGACATTCTATATAGAAAAAGGAATAAACAAGGTCCTTTACTAGCCAAAGAGTACTTACTCAACAAAGAGCTAAGATACAAGGTCTACTAGACAAAGAGTACTTACTTATCAAAGAGCTAAGATACAAGGTCGTCTACTAGACAAAGAGTACTTATTTAACAAAGAGCTAAGATACAAGGTCGTCTACTAGACAAAGAATTCAAGATACAAGGTCGTCTACTAGACAAAGAATTCAAGATACAAGGTCGTCTACTAGACAAAGAATTCAAGATACAAGGTCGTCTACTAGACAAAGAATTCTTACTCACATTACACCAATTAATATAACCTACACATTTTTGTAAAACATTTTAAAAGAGTAAGTATGGAGTTTCTTCCCCATTCTTCTCCATACAAACTACCGTAGCGAATGGGAAAATGAAATGAACTCATTTCCTTAAGTGACCTCTAATGGTCTAATTGAAATAAATATTTTCATATAAAAAGGAAGAGATGTGATATACTAATAAACGTAGCGTGACGCTTTACGGTTCCGTGTCGATTAGTCCTCCCTTATCCCGGACAGCGAGTGCACGTACCCTTAAAGTTGTTCATCTACTTACTGATAATTGAGTGGTTTTATTCTAAACCCTAACTAGTGTTTCTAGTGAACACCACAATACTCAATCATGAATATTTTCGTCAAGCACTGTCAAATAAAGTTATTAATTTGTGATAAAGTTATTAATCACAAAATTAGTTACTTAAATCATTGTAATATTAAGAAAATGACATAATAAGTAGAGAAAAATACTAAAATAACAATAGACGCATACAATCATAATCTTTTTCGTCAAACAATGTCAATATAATATGAAAATATAGATTAGTGCGTAACTTTAATCACTTTAACAATAAGACAACATTATAATAACAATGGTTTCACTACACTTATGAATATTTTGCAAATTGCTGATATTTTCTTAAATTAACTACTATCACTATTAGACGCTTTTTTTTTTTTTTTTTTTTTTAACGTGGTAAAATCATCAAATGAGTCCTCCCACCCAGGGCAGAGCGGGAGGGACTGTCAGACTTGTACTGACTAAAATCCACGGTGTCCTTCAGTAGCCCTTTATGTTCCAGGGTCACGGTAATTCTATGAGTCCCGCGACCCCGGCAGGCTTTGGCCCTCTAGAGGGGGGCCCCGTCATTATGCTGACACTCTTTGAGGCGCGCGTAGAACACAACGCGCCGTCGACCCGGGCATGGTCCATGGTCGGACAGCGAGTCGCCCATTACTCGCCGCCCGCATGCCCGCGCCTACGGTGGCCGGAGATCGTCTGCCGACGTCCGGCGCCGTGGGCGTCTACCACTGCGGCTGGTGTGGAGGGAGGACGCTGTCCTCTCCCTCACGCGGCCCGCCTCCTCCTTCGCGAGCATGACTGCTTCGCAGAAGGAGGCGACCGCTTCCCACTCCGTCTCGCCCCGCAGCATGGCCTCGACCAATGCCGGGCGCGAGAGGGCTCCGCCTATCGCCGCCGTGAGGACACGGCGGTGCTCTGCCCAAGCGGAGCAGTCCTGCACCGTATGCTCCACCGTGTCCTCCGGGCGGTCCTCGCAGTGGTGACACCCAGGCGTTTCCTCCTTCCCCATATGACACAGGTACCTCCCGAAACTTCCGTGTCCGGTGAGGACCTGCGTCACGCGGTAGGTCAGGACGCCGTGACGCCTATCCAGCCACTCCTCAAAGAGGGGTCTTACCGCCGCGATTGCGGCGTGCCCGACTATTAGACGCTTGTTCATCTTTATCAGAAAAGCAATTTACAAACTGGAACTCACTTCCCGATTCTCTCAAATTTACTGATTCTTCATCAGTATCTGTCTGTACTGGACATGGTGATGGAAAGTCTTCGTCGTCATCGTCGCTGTCTGCACTCTCTTGGATTTTGTTAAAAATATTCCAATTATATTTGATGAATGTAATTTTTGCCGCATTTTCTGTGGTCAGGCGATTTCTTTTTTTATTGTGAATGTTTGCGTGTGTAAGAATACGCACTGCGATTTTATTTAACTTTGTCGAAGAACATATTCCTTTCCACCAGGTTAAGGGGCTTATTTCGTTAATGTTCTGCCAAATAAAAGGTTTTCGCCAAAAACCTTCCTTGGCCTTATATGCTGCTAATTCTGGCATTATTTCCACATTCAACAAACCTGCCATTTCGTAAATAAAATCCATTGCTTCCAGTTCTTCGTCTTGATTTAACTCGATGCCTTGAGTCTTTGGGTCAAGCAGATAAGCGGATAAATGTAAAGGCTTTACGCAGTCTTTCATCCTTTTTGCCACTGCTGAGAGAATTTGATTCTTGGCTTCATTTTCAAGAATCGTAATACTTGGTAAAATGAAGCTCATTTTAGATTTCATATCCTTGAAGATCATAAACACTGTATGGGCATTACATTCGTTGGACTCTAGTTGAAAGATAGGTTCTGTTATTGGTTCAAGTACAGATGCATTGATCTACGTAACTCCAAAAATTATCATCAAGCAAAGCTGCTTTTGTGTCATTTGACATGACAGTATTTTCTTCTATAGCTAACGCTAAGAGAGCGGCTTTTGTATTTTTCAAACTCCTTAGTGATGTAAGGTAACTGCCCCATCTTGTGCAGCACGGCAGCTTTAATTTTTCTCCTGATTTCTTTATTTTCACGATTTGCTGTAGCTTTGATCCCAGTACTTGCGATTTTTTTTTAGATTTTATTACATCTATGCAGAGTTTAATGAAATTGTTAAAACCTTCACATTTCAGTGCGTCATGAGCTAGCAAATTAATAGTGTGTGCCGCGCAGTTTAGAGGCACAAGATGTGGTTGTACTTCTTTGACTAATTGAAAAGCCTTTTGTATATTTCTGGCGTTGTCACCAATAACAACAACAAACTTTTCTTCGCCGTATGTTCTCATGACTTTTAAAATTTCTTCCCGGAGATATTCACTTGTGTGGCGATTCTGTTCAGTGTTTAAACTCTCAACAAAGAATGGTTCTGGTTTTGAAATAATAAAATTAATAACACCTTCGTTGTTTATATTACTCCATCCGTCCAACTGAAGATGCATGTAGTTAACGGTAGCAAGTTCTTCCTTCACTTCTTTCTTTATTTCGTTGTATATTTTATTCAAATATTTGGTCGATAGGGCTTTTCTGGAAGGCAACTTAAACGATGGCTGAAGATAACCAAATAATTCTATCCAAAGAGGATGTTCCATCAGTGACAGCGGGGCTCCTGACACAATTATAGCTCTGGCAAGCTTTTCAGCGAGGGTTGATTGATCAACACCTGAAGAATAACTTGTGGAAGGCATATTCAGGCTCTCGATGCTCATATTTGAGTTATTACTTGGTGCTTCGTTAGTAAGATCACAAGACGGATTATCAACTGGTGGCACATTTTCTGATCTTGTTTGCAACGGCATTTGTTTTGAAGTCAAGTTATTTTTCTTCATTTCTGCTCGAATAATTTCCGGGCACTTAAAGCATTTTATTAAATGCGTACACATCCTGTTTACGTTTCCGATTTTATATTTTTTGTCGCAATAATTGCATTGTACAGATTTTGAATCAACAATGCGATAATGTTTCCAAACACGTTCATTTTTTGGTCTTCCCATGATATCTAAAACAACGGAACATTAAGTTAAAACGCTGAAAAATAAACATTCAACAATCTACACTGATTGACACAACTGTAAATTGTATTGTCATCTAGTTCTAAGTTATGTTCGAAGTTCTAGCTCATCGTGAAGAAAGCAAGTTACATTATTTATTGTATAATTAAAAATAGGTTAACAATCACTATAACACTACCCAAGTAACCATTTGGATTAGCACAATTAAAATAAGTAAACTTACCTTGAAGCGTTATAACGCAACTTCAAAAATAATAAAAAGCTCGTAGATATTATGTTGTTGTAAAACTTACACGCGCGTGGGCTCTTTATAACGCAAACCTGGGCACTGCACAGTGCACGGACACTATGCGGCGCGGGGGTGGAGGGCAAGATAAGCAAAACAAAAGAAACGGGACAAAGGGTGAAGTATTCCCGTTTGAGCACCTATTTTTTGGGCACCTATGCATCGAGCACCAAAGGTATTCCCATTTGAGCAACAATCGATATTTTAACGTGGTGCTCAAAGGGGAATAAAAAATAAAATTTGACTTTATTCCCCATTGAGCACCTACGGTGCGGTAGCTTCTAGTGATGGAGTGTATAATAAATCATATCGATAAAAATCAGCAGTTTTATTGCAGTATGTAATCATTTAATAAAAATATATCATCATTAACATTAACTTAAAAGTTTACTTAATCATTTATTGTTAACTAGCGACCCGCCCCGGCTTCGCACGGGTGCAATGTTGATACTAAACATACTACCCGCTATGTCCCTGCAATTTAAAACGACTAAAAACTTTTTTATAATATAATAAGTATTAATAAGAAATTTTATTAAATTAAAAACAACAAGCATAAAGACTCTATACTGTTGTTACGAGGAATGTGATTTCTTTTATTTGTCTAAGTAAGTGATACATACCTAGAAAATAACATAAGGCTGATTGTGATATTAATAATAATTATATAGAGTTCATATTTTTTCCAAAACGACTAAAAAAATTACTTGTAAAATATATGTTAGTATTTATAAGAAATTTTATTTGATTAAAAACAATAAGCATGAAGACTCTATACTGTTGTTACGAGGATTGAGATTTCTTTTATTTGCCTTAAGTAAGTAAGGTACATAGAAAATAACATAAGGCTGATTGTGATATTAATAATAATTCTTTAGTTTCCTAAAATTAATATTCTAATGAAAATACTGCCAATTTTTATCGATATGTTTTATTATACACTCCATCACTAGAAGCTACCGCACCGTAGGTGCTCAATGGGGAATAAAGTCAAATTTTATTTTTTATTTCCCTTTGAGCACCACGTTAAAATATCGATTGGTGCTCAAATGGGAATACCTTTGGTGCTCAATGCATAGGTGCCCAAAAAATAGGTGCTCAAACGGGAATACTTCAGAGTATAGTAAGAACCACGTTGCTTCGTTTTGACATCAAAAGTAATAATGTAATAGTGTAGTATTTTGAAAAGCCCAAAATAACAAAACTAGTCATTAAATTTTAAAAAATAACCATCCGATTCGCAAAAAATATAAATATCCATCATTTTGAGTAAATATCCGATAAAAATGGTTGAAAACGAGTATTTATCCATTTTGGATAAATACTAGAGTAATTATCTTCCGAGTATTTATCTTCCGCCCATCACTAACCATGGACCATCTAGGATGCGGATTCGAATCCCGCAAACGGTAAGTTATTACTATTGTAAGTGACGTCATAGCAATGATGGCCTAAAATAATTCAAAATCTTCTTATCTATAATTGCCGTTTTCTTATCTCAACTTAGAACACCCTATTTTAAAATCTTACTAGTGCTTAACACAAAAATCCTTCTATAGTTAATAAAGTACAATCTATCCACTTTATCTGATTGAAATGTATGATCTAAAAGGGTCTGCCTTGGTTTACATTAAGTAGGTAGGTACTTCTACGTATTATTTTTGGTGGTCCATTTTGAGGTTATGTATAAATCAATTTAATATCCCGAACTCTAATGTATATCTTACCATTACATATTTTGTTATACTCTATTGCAGCATTCAAATCCATATAACCATTCTATGAAACGGTAAGTCCGTATGTGATACTGAAAATACATGGGTTCATGCCAATCTCCTTTGAATGATCTTACAGGTTGAAACATTTTCTTTCAATAGATTAATGAATGTCATTCAAATATTTTCCATACTTTGAAAATTTATGTAATAGAAAAAACAATTATATACACATGTTAAATAAACATGTGCATTTTTTAGTAGGTCACTATAGTGACAAACTTATATATCTTGATATCAACACTTTTGTTGATAAACTTCAATCGACTCGGGGTAAAGTGTATCTACCTGTTAGATGTAGACACAAAATAGCTCGGCTATTAGTGAGCGTCAAAATGACGGGATCAAGTCTCCAATTTAAAATGTATCACATTAAAATGATTGTACTACATATGTACTAATTGTACCCTTAACAAGACATTTGTACCTCTAAAGGTAAAGGAAGTATGTCAGGACATGCCTGGTCCCGCCACTTTGACGTCAAAGTGGCGGTACCTTCTGGAAGCGCTACTCAGAGGTAGATAATTCACATCCGAAGACTTAGTACTACATATGTACAGGTATATACACAATTTTCAATACAATTGTAAGTGCAAAAATCAAGTTATGTGATTAAAACATTGGTCCCGCCAATTTGATGATTCATGTTATCGCCGAATTCATATGAAAATCGTTAGAGCGCGTGCAAAATCAAATGTGAAAACTTAGTACGTCCTAAGTACTTGATAGTGTGTAATTTTCATATCCATAACCTAAGTACATCAAAAGTTATCTATCATTCATCGTTTAATCGTATCATTTATCTTTGAAATGGACACATCTATGCAGAAATGAAACAAGCAATCTTAATAACTCTGATATATATTTTAATCAGTGGGAACCCTAATTACGTAGTTTGTAATTAACGAAATAATTAACAGAATTAACTCATAACCGTTTCTATAAGTTATGAGAAAATATAATTGAACTTGAGGGTAGGTAGCCGATTGCGTTTCAACCATACTGTTTTTTGCGGCGGATCTGTGTTTTCATTCTGTATGTAAATGCGTTTGATAACAACAGTTAATTGTTTCTTTTTTTATTATACAGGGTGTGATATACTAATAAACGTAGCGTGACGCTTTACTGTTCCGTGTCGATTAGTCCTCCCTTATCCCGGACAGCGAGTGCACGTACCCTTAAAGTTGTTCATCTACTTACTGATAATTGAGTGGTTTTATTCTAAACCCTAACTAGTGTTTCTAGTGAACACCACATTGGCGACGAGTAAATGCGCAGTAAGTGAAATTATGTACTTGCTTACGGAAATTGGTCAGCAACAAAATTATGAACAAATTATTTTTAAAAAAAGTTCTGAAAAATAGTGACTGTGATCTCAGTGAAAATTTGTAACAAGCCTCATCATAACATCGCGCCTGTAATCCCGACGGTGATCTAAGTGAAATTGAGTGACAAACGTCATCATAAAATCACGCCAGTAATCACCATAGGATTAGGCAGAAGTGTACCTATCGGGTACTCCAACATTTCGCTCGTTATGTTTAAGTCCCAAGTACTTAATAAGGGCGAACCAATTACTATAGCGAAATTCAGTATTAATGATGATTTGTTTCCGTAATTATGTTTACTTTGTAAATATTTAACTAAAAATTACCTAGGTCTTGAAAATATCGCTTTTTGCGATAAGACCGCCCATTTTGTCACTCTAAGTGAATTTTTTTCTTGTAAGAATGTTACTTGTATGGTGTACCTAATTAAGAATATTCTATTCTAGGATACATGAAACTATTCTAAAATATATTATTATGTACTTACAATACAAAATAATATGTATAATACAAAATAATACAGTATTTGATGAATACTGTTTATTTCCTCAATTGTCTCAATTTCCATCAACAATTGTTATTAGGTATATTGTTACTTATATAATATCCTATGCGCGATCTGCGTCTGCAATAAGCTGAGGGATGTGCGGCAGGGATCGATGAACTGAGTAATTATATCACTAAATGTCACTCGTAAACAGAACCGAATGTTGGAATGAAGTTATGATATTTTGATAAGTCTCTGTATTTCGACATTAATTAAATGGCTTAAAATCATCAAAAATGGATGAAATACCTGGTACCTACATATTGTTGACCAAATTCGTTTGCAAACAACATTATCGAAAGACAAATTCGATAAAAAATTAATTTCAAAATGTACCTACGAGATCAATGTTTCGTAAATACCAGTTTTAATCAGAATTTATTTTCGATCAAAACCTGATGTATCGAAAGAAATCTTCGATAAAATCAATGAGCCTACGAGAACATTTTCTCGTAAATTCCAATTACCAAGTTAACCAAGTGCCCCTTCGACAACCTCGAAGTAATAGAAATAAATATTACTTTATCTATCGTTAAAACTGCAAATAAAATATAATAATGGTAGAAAATGCCTGTGGCTAACGCGGACTTAATAGTCCGCCTCTGTACTTTGTGTTTGACGTGTTAAATAAATAAATAAATAAATAACACGTGCCTGTAGAAATAAATTTCGATAAAAAACCTAATGTGCTTACGAAAACGTTTCTCGTAAATGTTCCCATTGAAAATTCAATAAAAAACGAATGTACTTACGAGAACATTTTCTCGTAAATTGCAATTCGATAATTTCGAAGTAATGAAGGCAATAATTGTCATGAAATCTGTTAAGGCTTTTTAATTTTGACTAAATCTTAAAATGTGTTTTGTGCTGTCATCAAAAACAAAATAAGAAATAAATACGATGTAATTCGATTACTTTTATTGTGAATCGGATCGAAGCCATTCAATACGATCCTAGAATCGTATCGCGTGGTCACGATTCGGATAATCCAAAGTATCGATGCAAGTATCGTACATCCATAGCTCTGGATTGTATTAAAATATAAGTGGCCGCTTTGCTTAGTTGACACTTAAAGGGGACTTATAAAAAAACCCTTGGTGAGACTTGCAAGCTACAGTTTGTTTTAAGTGCTATGTTATCAGAACTCACAGAACTCTTTGTTATTGGCAGGATACGACCAATAAATGTGTTTCTTTTGTTAAAGCCAAAATAATAAGTTAAGCAGTTTGCTTATTTTAACTTCAAAAACTTTATTGTCCTACTTATGTTTTGGTAAAAATAAAAAGAATTTGTCGAGACAACCATGAAATTATTTTTACGAATATAGTGCACAAATATAGTGCTTATCTCGACTAAATTAAGAAAGGTTATTTTGATTCTCGGTGATACAGCAAGAATCGAAAATAATTACAATAGTTTTCTCTCTTAAAACTGTAAAAAGGCCGATACACAATATAAAATACACAATAGAGTCAGAGTACAAAATGCAACAAGTACCTAGCCTTAATAAAATTGACAACAAATGGAACCAAATATCTCACTAGAGAGGTTAATCTTTAGTGCCGATGTGGCAGTAAAGATCACAAATAATAGTCAGTGGCTGAAGCCCTGCAAATCATACAATTCGCATAAAAGATGGCAAAAAGGTCATAACCAAAACCATTGCAAAACAAGGTCCAATAAAAGAAAAAGTGTTTACCTCTGGTCGGCCAAAACATAAAATTTCTTAACCAGGCCAAAGCCATAGCAAAACCAGGGCAAATAAAAGAAAATGGTTTACCTCTCGTCAAATGACTAGAGTAGAATCAATAATGCCAAAAGATGAGGTTAACATGAAAATGAAGTATGGAGTTTCTTCCCCATTCTTCTCCATACAAACTACCGTAGCGAATGGGAAAATGAGGAAAATGAAATGAACTCATTTCCTTAAGTGACCTCTAATGGTCTAATTGAAATAAATATTTTCATACAGCGTGGCGCTACAATGGTGACATTAATTTAACACACATATACGTTTTCACACTTTCGTTTCATGAAAAAAAAAAAAATCCATGAAACGTTATTATTTGCGGATTTATTTAAAGTTTTATAAAATAGCATTTTGGGGCAACCTGTACTTAAAGAACTGTCGCGCAGCGGTCATTTGCCGAGGTCACGGATCATAACATTGCATCAATGAAATTAAAATGAATAAGCAATACTTTAAAGGAAAGAGATATCCCTTTGTCGGCGAGCGGGCGGCGCGGCGCAGGCGACGCATCCCCACCCCGTCGTAGCGAAATCGAATTATTTTTTTGCATTTCTAGTGCTAGCCTAACTCGTGTCCTTGACACACTTCTTCACAGAAGTGGGCATAATTACGTCGAGTAATTTTGTGAATGTTTCCGCGAAAAAGACGCTCACCTATTGTTTTATTTATTTATTTTTGTGTTATGATAGTAATTAGAATAAGGTACTGCGATAAAGACGCTTTGTTTTGTTTTAGTTTTTTAATCTAGTAGGTACGTTGACATCTCTTGCGATACGGACGCTTTTATTTGTGTTATTAGTGCTTGTGTAAACTTGTGATCGTGATGGCAAATACACATCCGAACTACACAGCAGCTGAATATGCGGACATGATCCTAATTTACGGAGAATGTCGTCAAAATGCCGCTCTTGCGATAAGGACATTATATCGCGAGAGATATGGCGGTTCAAGACAATGTCAATCCACGCACTATTGTAGGAGGTCTTCAGCGGATCCGCGAAAACCGGCCAGTGGATCCTAGGTCTCAACGCCCTGATCGACCACCTACACGACAAAACCCAATGCAGTTAACTGAAAATGTGCTACAATATTTCCAAAACCAACCCAAAACTAGCCTCCGCCAGAGTGCTAGGCATTTTCAATTTCATCACAGGAGCGTTGATAGGATATTAAAGCGCGAAAAGTGGCACCCATTCAAGTTTAGAAAAGTACATACTCTGCTATAGCGTGATAAAATTGATCGAGTGAATTATTGTCAGTGGTTACTGAGTAAAATTGAAGAGGACAGTGACTTTCTTTCTCTATCTCTTTCCTTCTTTCTATTTAAAATAAAGACAAATAAAAGCAGTGATTAGTGATGACAGTTATAACCAATAGTAACAAGAGAGGGTGACATGATAAGTGTTTAGACTAAGCACCTCCGCTGTAGGTATCACTTGCGCCGCTCGGTTTCTTTGATTAAACGCCGTCAAAGAATCGGGCCGCTCACGAGTAGGCACAAAACGCGTTGCGCGGTTGCCGGCGTGTGAAGCGACGCGTTGCCGCTCCGAGTTAACGTAAGCCAGCTAGGTAAGTAATTTCATGAATGATTTTTTGCAAGGGTGATCCCAATTTTAGTTACTTTTTTATCATTTATTTTTTTTTAAAAATTTTTTTTTTAAATTTACGAGTTATTTTAACCTATCAAAATTAATATGATTAATGGTCACTAGCCCTACACGTGTGTTAAATTAATGTCACCATTGTAGCGCCACGCTGTATAAAAAGGAAGAGATGTGATATACTAATAAACGTAGCGTGACGCTTTACGGTTCCGTGTCGATTAGTCCTCCCTTATCTCGGACAGCGAGTGCACGTACCCTTAAAGTTGTTCATCTACTTACTGATAATTGAGTGGTTTTATTCTAAACCCTAACTAGTGTTTCTAGTGAACACCACACAGGGTGTTTGGTGCATCGTGTGTCAAATTGAAATAGTCGACTGGGGGACCCCCCCAGTCGACTAGATAGCTGTAACATGGACAGCTTTAATTTAAGTCCGAAACTTTGCGAGTAAATTTAAAAAAAACTAGATGGAAATTGTCACTAATTTTGAACTTAAAAGTACTGTAATACAATACACATCTAAATAAAATTAAACTTCAGAGTCTGCAACTTATACGTTTTTTTTATTTGTATTTGAATGTAAAATTGGGTATTTTTTAATAAAATAAAAAAAAGTCGCTGAAAAAAAATCCACAGGGCATGAGAAATGTTTAGAGGTCTGAAAGGATAGCAGATGACCCCCCCAGTCGACCATTTCAATTTGGCACACGATGCACCAAACACCCTGTATAAATAACTTTTATCATTAGAACACTAAAGGCAAAAGTTATAATAGTACATAGTTGGATCAATATATATAAATATAATTATCAAGACCATTTTGGCTTGTTTCATTTCTGCATAGATGTGTCCATTTCAAAGATAACGATGAATGCTAAATAACTTTTGATGTACTTAGGATATGGATATGAAAATTACACACTATCATGTACTTAGGACGTACTAAGTTTTCACATTTGATTTTGCACGAGCTCTAACGATCTTCATATGAATTCGGCGATAACATGAATCATCAAATTGGCGGGACCAATGTTTTAATCACATAACTTGATTTTTGCACTTACAATTGTATTGAAAATTGTGTATATACCTGTACATATGTAGTACTAAGTCTTCGGATGTGAATTACCTACCTCTGAGTAGCGCTTCCAGAAGGTACCGCCACTTTGACGTCAAAGTGGCGGGACCAGGGATGTCCTGACATACTTCCTTTACCTTTAGAGGTACAAATGTCTTGTTTAGGGTACAATTAGTACATATGTAGTACAAACATTTTAATGTGATACATTTTAAATTGGAGACTTGATCCCGTCATTTTGACGCTCACGGCTATGAGCTTTTAATATTCACTCAGACATAACTAGTATGTCGAAGTTTAGTTATATTATTAACACTGCGTCTATTAGTAATATTACTAAGGAACAGGTGGTGACCTTAAATAAATATAGCATTAGTGCTATAAATGTTTACAAAAATTGTACTGAGGAGGATCCATGTGTCACCGTGGAAAATCCTCAATTAGGGTATGTTAGTAATAGGATTTTATTGTCTGGTGATGGCACGGGAGTCTCGGGACTCACTCCAGATAATAATATTAATTTTAACTAGGAAGTGAGACAACAGAAGGTACCATTAACAATATTGTTAAACCTACCAACATCAAGGTACCTTCTTGCACTCATTTAGTTAGTAAAAAAGGGCCTCAGCAGAACACCTTAAAATTATTCCACCAAAATATCGAAGGCATTTCTTCCAAATTATTAGAAATTGAATTGTTTTTAGAAAAAAAGTATGTTCGACATTATTTGTTTTACTGAACATTGGCTGAAGGATTACCAAATGCTAATTAATTATGAGAACTATACGGTGGGTAGCTGCTTTAACCGTAAATCTATGATGCGTGGAGGTTCCCTAATATTATTGAAAAATTGTGTTAAATATAAGCAACGTAATGACATAGTAGGTCTCTCGGCTGAACAGTGCGTCGAACTGTCCTGTGTTGAGCTGGATAAGCATGTGATTGTGTGTGTGTACAGACCCCCAAACTATCAAAACTTTTCCGTATTTGATTCAATAATGGAAGATGTCCTGGCAAAACTTGCAGCCAGTAATAAATCTATAATTATTTGTGGTGATTTCAATATCAATATTTTAGAAGAAAATTCTAATAGCAGTCGGTTATTAAATCTTTTTAAGTCATTTGACTTGACCAACATTTTTATAGAACCTACGAGAGTCACTCCATCTTCTGCTACTTGTATAGATAATGTTTTCTGCAATTGTGATTACTTAGATAAAGCCATAGTAAATTGTTTGCCGTCTGACCACAGCGGACAAACTGTAACTTTTAGGTGTAACATTCCATTGCAAAAAGTTCAGATTCAGTTTAGACCAATAACTGCTAATAAATTAAATAGGTATAATATTTCCCTTCAGAATAAGTTAAGCGTTATGAGCCATCATATAGACGATATTAATATAAATCAATTGTATGATAATTTCTTTTCAATAGTTCACACTGAGTTTAACAAAACTTTTGAAAAGAAGACAAAATGTATTTGCCCTAAATTTATATTTAGTGATTGGGCAACTAGAGGTATTAGAAAAAGTAGGGAAAGACTATTTGAGCTTTATGGCCTTAAGCCCTATATAAACACTGACACTTTTAACAAGTATGTTGCTAAGTATTCAAATATTTTTAAAAATACCTGCAAGGCTGCCAAAGCCCTGCATATTAGCAACAAGATCAAAACTGCAGAAAACAAAATTAAGACAGTTTGGAAAGTCGTAAATAACGAGACTAACAGGAAGAAAATACGTAACACTAGCTACACATTAGATACAGCGTGTGGTCCTAAAAGCTCTAATCAGGAAGTAGCTCATGAATTTGTAAATTTCTTTACCGATTTACCGTTAAAAACTACGGAGGCTCTTAATTCCTCTCCTGAAGTCTTAATGGGTTTATTAAAGGCGAATGTGTCTGGCTGCCTGGCTGAATTTAAATTTAAACACATAAACCCTGTGATAGTTATTCAAGCTTTCCGGCAAATAAAAGTCAAACTGACCGAAGATCTTTGGGGAATGTCTATCAGAGTTTGTACATCCATAGTTGAGACTATTGCACCATACTTGGCTTTAATTTTTAATTTGTGTGTAGACCAAGGAGTTTTCCCTGATCTAATGAAATACAGTAAAGTCATACCTCTGTTCAAATCCGGAGATAGTAAAGATACTAATAATTATAGACCTGTATCCGTGTTGCCAGTTTTTAGCAAGGTTTTTGAAAAGGTAATGCTGAATCATTTTAATACCAACAGAATCTTACACGATCAACAGTATGGTTTCACCAAGGGACGTTGTACAACTGACGCCGGTGTAACCTTATTAAAGCACATTTTTACTGCGTGGGAAGAGTCCCAAGACGCCATAGGAATATTTTGTGACCTCTCCAAAGCATTTGATTGCGTAAATCACGACACATTACTTTTGAAACTTGAGCATTACGGACTAGGTAAACTTGCACTTAGTTTGATGAAATTTTATTTGAAGGATAGACAACAACAAGTTCAAATAAATGGTGTTAATTCACAGGGTTTAAAAGTAAAAATGGGGGTTCCGCAAGGCTCAATATTGAGTCCTTTCCTCTTTAAATAAACGATCTACACTATTTATTGAAAAACCAACCTCATAATAATGGTGTTATTCGCTGATGACACTTCCCTTATTTTTAAGATAAATAGACGGGCCCAAAATCTAGATGACGTGAATAATGCCCTATTTCAGGTCCATAACTGGTTCACAGCAAACAATTTAGTGTTAAATGGAAAAAAAACGAAATGCATAAGATTTGCTTTAACAAATGTTAAAAGTAGCGATTGTGATATAGTATTGAATAAAGAGAAGCTTGAATTTGTAGATAAAACAGTTTTCCTGGGGATTACGCTTGATTCAAGGCTACAATGGGGTTCTCATTTAACATTTCTTGCGGGGCGGCTAAGTTCAGCAGCATATGCTATTAGAAAAATCCGTCAATATACTGATGTAGATACCGCTAGACTGGTCTATTTTAGTTACTTTCATAGTTTACTGTCTTATGGCATTTTACTATGGGGACGGGCTGCAGACATTGAGTCTATATTTATTCTGCAAAAAAGAGCCATCAGAGCCAAATATAATCTTCGTCGGCGTGATTCTCTAAGGGAACTGTTTAAGGAAATTAACATCATGACGGTACATTCTCAATACATCTATGAAAACATAATGTATGTGAGAAAAAATCTACATCTTTTTAATAAAAGAGGTGACAGACACAATTACAGTACTAGAAATAGAGACCAATTAGTTCAGCCAGGCTTCAGACTCGCTAAAGTAGACTCATCTTTCATGGGGTACTGTTTGAGATGCTATAACATAATTCCACAAAGTATTCTTGAACTGAATGAAACGAAATTTAAAACATGCATTAAACGCACACTGTGTAGGCAAGCATATTACAAGTTAGACGATTATATCGTTGATAAAAATGCTTGGCTCAATGCCGGTCCTGCTCCACAAGGACAGGGACATTTGTGCGCACAAATGAATAGCATTACATATCCCAATCACCTGCGCTCTTGATGATTTATTTACTGCATCAGTGAGCGGGGTACACGTGGCTGAGTTTTGGGCTAAGCATATTTAAACTTTTTGCCATCGAAACGCTAAGAAGAAGAAGCATTAAATAGTATGTTGGAGCTGCTGAAGATTGTACAACTATCTTTGCTTTGTATAAATTCAATCTCTTTAGTATTATATAGCCGCATAGCCCATATTGTATGAGTACTATGTAATAGAAAGCTGTCATTCGCGGGAAACTTACGTCTTTTCTTGACTTGAGTGTGCCCTGGCGGTTAGGAGTGTGTCATGCTCACTCAAATGTCTCGCTGATGGTGGCGTGTGTGTCGGATCATTTAGTTCCCTTCAAAATAGTTGAGTTGAATGGTACATGCGTCATGTTCGTGAACGGGCGCTGTCAGTTGTGACTGGTCATCTCTTGGTTGCCACGGCTTATTTGAATTGATTTTCTTTTTTTTTTTTGAATTGTTTATTTACTATGGACACTTTTAACGTACACATCTTGCTACATCGTTCTCACATAATGTACCATCTCAACATGAATAATGTAACCAAGAGTTTGTAAAAGTATTCTGATTTAAAAGAGTGTCCATGGAGTTTCTTGCCCGTTCTTCTCCATAGAGATCTACGTTAGGGAATGGGCAACTACAGTACTTTCACAGTTTTTATGCCTTGTGACTGGGACTGTAGCTATTTTTGTCTTTGTTTCGACAATTCAAAAGTGCCTGTAACTGGCCTATTTGAAATAAATGCTTTGATTTTGATTTTGATATATTATGCTTTAGGGTCATACCTATAAGGCTGCAATTAATTTTAATTTTTTTTTTTCTCACACTTGAGGTAAGTCATATATATTTACGTGTAGGAGTTGTCAACATTTTCGATAAAATAAAAGCAAAATATAAAATCAGAACCATGCTTTATTTTCGTATTAAAAAAGGATAATAAATTACTGTTAATCGAATATTATTTGTTCAAATTATGTCATACAATATTTGTCTGCAGTTTAGCAGTAATTACTGAAATGATCTGTTCACACATTCATCCGACATGACTAATCAGATTTTATTTCGTACGGATTTAACTGATTTTTGCCTATTGGTATGTCAAAAAAGCAGTTGAATCCGTCCAAAATAAATTCATGATTCGTCATGCTAGATATACCTACTGTGAGAATAGACCGAGAGTTATTATTTTCTTAAAAAAAAGAAAACAAATCACAATCTTCTAATATAGGGTGAAAGGCACACCGACGATTCTAAACACCTCCTCCCCCATAGAATTTTTCTGTGTAATATTTATTAAAAACTGCTGTTTTATGCAAAACTATGATGTGCTGAATACGTGGTAACCGTTTTAGCGTCGGTGTCCCTTCCACCTTGTATATTTATTAAATTCAATTATTAAATTACATTCCGTCGTGCGCCCCGGAGCGAACCGGTAGTCTCGTCCTCACTCAGTGTAACTTAAAACAATAAGAGCTTAGTGTGCGTAACTGTGCGTGTGTGACAATATAACCCATCGGTGTTATCGGCAGTTTTTTGTGCTCAAACCCTTTTGTTCACCTGTATTGGCACAGAGTGGTGTCGCGGACAGAGACTTATAAACTTATTACCAGTTATGAATACTGTAAACAGTACCTACGATCAAATTAGTGACGTCGACAATCCACCGCGATCTGGTGAAATGAGCGTTGATGGGTCATTAATTGAGAAGGAGTCTCCTCCTCCTTACATCACATTTCGCAGAGGCCTATCGTGCAATAAGGACTCGAACTGGCGTGACGAACTTAAGGATTTCCAGGCAAACATAAAGTCTATGCTCGAGACCTGTTTAATAAAACAGGATGAGAAATGTGCCTTATTGCTGTCCAAATTTGAAGATGTGCAGTCCTCCATAAAATTTATTAGCGACAAATATGATGGTCTGGAGGTGAAGTTGAAGGATTTTGATTCTCGTGTGATGCAGCTTGAGGAAAAAGTTTCTTCGCCCGATGCAGTGCAGCAACGAATTGCAACATTAGAAGCAAAGTTGGAATCCGCAGAACAGAAATCTCGGAACTGTAACGTTGAGATAAGCAATCTGCCTGAGAAGCGCGGCGAAAATCTAATGTCGATCCTTGAAAATATAGCTAACTTAATCAAGCAACCGTTATCCCCTCGTGACGTCATTGCTATTCATCGTATTCCTCTAATGAATCCAAAGTCCTCAAACCCAAAAAACATAGTTGTAAAACTGTCCGGCCAAATACTACGTGATAACTTCATTGCAGCAGCGCGTCTCAAAAAGGGAATCACATCTGAAGAACTGAAGTTGAGTAGTAATCCACAACAGAAAATATATGTAAACGAGCATCTTACGCCACAGAATAAGAAGTTGTTTCGTCAAACCAAGGAGATTGCAAAATAAAACGGGTATCGATTTGTTTGGATTAAACACGGAGTTATACTCGTTCGCGCTGACATCCCCGAAGCAGCTTTTACTATTCGTTCCGAAAAAGATTTATCTAAAATCAAACCCTATAATAAAGTATCTGGATAAACTCTTTAATAGGTATATATTTAATTGTGTAAAAGGGCGGCTTCATTTCTTTTTCTTCCTACATAACTTGTTATTTTGTTTACCGTATAGTCTGTGTTCTCTGACTCATATACTACTCTGTGTTGTTCACGCAGTTTCTACTAACCACAGATATAGATAGACCTATATATATCTGTGCTACTAACAATGTGAGCGCAAAATATTTTACGATCACCCTCATGTTTCTAAATATAAGTGCAATTAACTTAAATTTTAATATATATCTGATTTGTTTTGTGTTAATAATCGGTAAGCTTATCCGAATTCTTGCAGTAATTGTTAACTTAACATTCATACTTAACTTTGGCATTCACATACACAGTTACTACAAATTATTTGAATTCATAATATTATCACCTTACCTACATTTTTCTCAATTGTATTTGCAACTGCTTAAAACATTTATTATGTTGTGTGTTTACTATTTTCGTTTTACATATTCTAATTTGCTAAAATCAAAAATTGTATTTGAACTGGGCTCCAGGCTTTGTTTTGGTCACTTTTTTATATTTATTCTGATTTCGATGGATAAATACAATTTAACTGTTTATTACCAAAACTGTCGAGGACTGCGTACCAAGCTACATACATTATTTATGAATATCTTGTCTTTTACCTATGACATAATAATTCTTACAGAGACCTGGCTTATACCGAGCATATCAGACGCTGAATTTATTGATGACCGTTATTTAGTGTTCAGATGCGACCGCGACCGCTGCACCACGGGGAAGCGTGACGGTGGTGGGGTACTGATAGCCGTTCTTCGCACATTACGACCTACTAGCATTTTGATGCGCCCCTCTCACGCTGATATGAAACACGTCTTGGTGCAGCTGCCGGGGTCGCACCCTATGAAGCGCCATATTATAAGTGCAGCCTATATACCGCCGCGGTCTCCGGACGTTTTGTACACAACACACTTTGATAAGTTGCTGGATATTTTCAATGAGACTAGTACTGAAGCATTCTATATAACGGGTGATTACAATTTGCCCGGCATTAACTGGCTGGATCGTAGTGGATGCAACTATGTTGTTCCACAACCGACTGATGTCTTGGGTAGTTATTTATGCAATTTTATTTCATTATCTAATATTTCTCAATACAACACACTGAGAAATAATATAGGGCGTATACTTGATTTGTTTCTGTCTAATGTTGACTGTGATTCTAAAACATGTACACCGTTGCTGCCGCTTGATGTTTACCACCCGCCTTTCTCAGTTGTAACTTCATTTATTACGAAATTTATGCCAATGAAACGTCAGTTATCCATAAGACATAATTTTTTTAAAGCTAAATATGAATTAATTAATAACGAGCTTAGTATTTTGGACTGGAATCAATTGTTTTATGACCTTTCTGCTGAACAATCAGTGAATAAATTTTACGATCAAATTTATAGTATAATTAAAAGGTATGTTCCGCTGTCTCGTCTCAGGAACTCTGATTATCCGTTGTGGTTCTCACCTTCTCTCATTCGTATTTTCAGAAACAAAGAAAAAGCTTGGTTGAAATGGAAAACGTACGGTAATGCATCGGAGTACGTAAGTTTTTCTACTCATCGTAAACGTTTTAAATCTGAATGTGACAATTGCTTTGAAAAATACATCAGATCAGTCGAAGACAGTATTCCGCTTGGCATTAAACATTTCTGGACATACGTTTCACATAGGAAGGGCAAAGCGCAGATTCCAGCAAATATGTTTCTTGAAAATCTTAACTCAAATAATCCAACTGAAATATGTAATATGTTCTCCACTTTTTTCACTTCCGTTTATGAACCTACGAATTTTAACCCTGCGACGTGGCAGCCACCGAGCACATACGCAGATAATTCGCCCTGTATCTCGGAAATCTATTTAACAGTAAATGTTGTACATAACGCAATAAAGCAATTAGACTTAAATAAAGGTGCTGGTCCCGATGGCTTGCCACCCGTCTTTTTTAAGAAAACCGAAGAGAACATTATTCTACCAATTCATATTATCTATACATATAAAATTCAAAGTCCTGACTGACTGACTGACTGACTGACTGACTGACTGACTGACTGACTGACTTATATATCAACCCCCAGCCCAAACCACTGATCCTAGAGACA
This sequence comes from Noctua comes, assembly GCA_963082995.1. NCBI lineage: Eukaryota > Metazoa > Arthropoda > Insecta > Lepidoptera > Noctuidae > Noctua > Noctua comes. Next base: position 2,294,194 of record OY720293.1, read on the forward strand.
TGAAATTTGGACGGTGAATTGTTTGTGAAGAGTAGGTATCCACTAAGAAAGGGTTTTTCAAAATTCCACCCCTAAGAGGGTGAAATGGGGTGTTGAATTAAATGTGGAACTTTTTATTCTCGGAGTCGATTGACTTGAAAATTTGTGTATTTACTCTTTTTTTTTTTTTTTTTTAACGTGGTAAAATCATCAAATGAGTCCTCCTACCCAGGGCAGAGCGGGAGGGACTGTCAGACTTGTACTGACTAAAATCCACGGTGTCCTTCAGTAGCCCTTTATGTTCCAGGGTCACGGTAATTCTATGAGTCCCGCGACCCCGGCAGGCTTTGGCCCTCTAGAACGTGGAACACAACGCGCCGTCGACCCGGGCATGGTCCATGGTCGGACAGCGAGTCGCCCATTACTCGCCGCCCGCAAGCCCGCGCCTACAGTGGCCGGAGATCGTCTGCCGACGTCCGGCGCCGTGGGCGTCTACCACTGCGGCTGGGGTGGAGGGAGGACGCTGTCCTCTCCCTCACGCGGCCCGCCTCCTCCTTCGCGAGCATGACTGCTTCGCAGAAGGAGGCGACCGCTTCCCACTCCGTCTCGCCCCGTAGCATGGCCTCGACCAATGCCGGGCGCGAGAGGTCTCCGCCTATCGCCGCCGTGAGGACACGGCGGTGCTCTGCCCAAGCGGGGCAGTCCTGCACCGTATGCTCCACCGTGTCCTCCGGGCGGTCCTCGCAGTGGTAACACCCAGGCGTTTCCTCCTTCCCCATATGACACAGGTACCTCCCGAAACTTCCGTGTCCGGTGAGGACCTGCGTCACGCGGTAGGTCAGGACGCCGTGACGCCTATCCAGCCACTCCTCAAAGAGGGGTCTTACCGCCGCGATTGCGGCGTGCCCGGACCTCGGTTGCGACAGTCGTTCCCTCCATACTGCCCTGAGATCGCGCCGGAGCTCTTCCCGCCGCGCCTCGACTTGTCGAGGTAGCAGGGATTCGCCCCGGCGCTGCGCCTCCACGCGCCACTCATAGACGCGCTGGAGGGCAGTCGCCTCCAGATCCCAGGGCAGCAATCCGGCAAGGAGGTTGGCCGATTCGCCGGCGATCGTACGGTATCCTCGGATCATCCGGATAGCCATGACCCTCTGGCATGCGACCAGCTTCAGTGGTCGCGTCCGAATGCTCAGGGCCCACACGGGGGCCCCGTAGAGGGCCATGGACCGCACGACACCGGCGTACAGCCTCCGGCAGGAGGCGTTTGGCCCGCTGAGATTGGGCAGGAGTCGCCTGAGGGCGGCTGCTGCCCGGTTCAGCTTTGGGGCCAAACGCAGGAAATGCTCCTTGAAGTTCCACCGGCTGTCGAGGACGAGTCCCAGGTACTTCATCGTTCTCCCGACGCCGATGCGAACCCCTCCCACCGTTATGTGGGACTCAGACCGTGGCGCGTTCAGACGGCCATGAAAACACATGGCCTCTGTTTTGTGCAGCGCCACTTCGAGTCCCAACTGCCGGATCCTTCCAACGACTGTCGCAACCGCTTGCGTCGCCAGGTCGGCCGCCGCCTGGTGCGACTCTCCCTCCGCCAGGACGAGCGTGTCGTCGGCGTAACATATTACGCCGACGCCGTCAGGGAGGTCGCCGCGCAGCACCCAGTCGTAACCGATGTTCCACAGGAGCGGCCCCAAGACCGATCCCTGTAGAACACCGCACGACATCGCCGGTTCCATTCTCCCTGGTGACCGGGGTAGATGACGGCTCTGTCCGTCAGGTAGTCCTCGACTGTGCGACGGAGGCAGGTCGGCACCCGGTGATACCGGAGTGCCTCCCTGATGCAACTCCAGGGCAGGGTGTTAAAGGCATTGGTGATGTCCAAAGACACCGCCAAGACGACCCTGCCCCGGGATACCGCAGCCCCCGTCGTGAGGGCTCTCACGCGCATGATGGCGTCCACCGTCGAGCGCCCCCTGCGGAAGCCAAACTGGCTCTCCGCAAGGTCCGGACCCACCCGATTCAGGTGCCCGACGAGGCGGCCTGCAATGACTCTTTCAAAGAGCTTGCCCACCTCGTCGAGCAGCACGATGGGCCGGAATGCGGACGGAGAGTCCGCAGGGCGCCCGGGCTTCTGGATGAGGACCAGTTTCCCCGTCTTCCAACGAAGCGGGAACCGGCCCCTCTCCAAGCACGTGCTAAAGAGCCCCCCCAGTCGAGGCCCGAGAGTCCCCGAGGCCAGAACCCAGGCTTTCCCTGGCAGGCCGTCGGGTCCTGGGGCGGTGTTTTTGGCTTTGAGCCGTTGTACCGCCACTCTCAGGTCTACCTCGGTCACCTCTGGAGCGTCGTAGACGTCGTCGTCGCTGTGGTCCGCGTTTGCGCCAGCTTCATCGCCAGGCACCGTCGAAGGCGGAGCCATGGGCGGGGGAGTATGCTCCCCTCGCGATGGGAACAGGGCGCTCACCACATCCTCCACGAACTGAGGCCGGAGACTCTGCGTCAACGGGGGAGCCCAGGGCCGGAACTTTTCTCGCAGCCACTTGTAGGGACGGCCCCATGGGTCCCCGTCCAGAGTCCCCAGCATCTCCTTGCGGGCCAGTTCCTTGGCCCGCCAGATCTCGTCGCGGAGGACGGTCTTCGCTGCCCTAGTAGCCCTCGTACAGCTCCGCCTCTACAGTCACCGCATCCGGAGGTCGGGTGCGGCGCCTGCGGAACCTGGAGCACCGGCGTCGCGCGGCAACGCACGCCTCGCGCAGCGCTGCTAGCTCGCGCGACCACCAGTACAGCTGACGCCGGGCGCGTCCTTGCCGGACCCGGGGCATGGCCACGTCACAGATCTCCGACATGGCCTCCCGGAACCACTCCGCCTCGTCGTTGATGTCGGCAGGCCTGTCCGGTGATGACACCCAGGCCTGCACGATCGAGGCTTCCAGGAATAGCTCCCGGTCCAGCTGCTTCAGCGCCCATCGCGGACCACTTGGGTTCCGTCGGACCGGCGCGTCTGGGGTCTGGGCGGAGACGTCGAACCGGATATACCGGTGATCGGAATAGGTCTCCACCTCCTCCACAACGCGCCAGTCAGTGACGCGCGGCGACAGGCCAGAGGTGGCGAACGTAACGTCCACCACCGACTCGCCATTCCACCGCACGCACGTGGGGACGGAACCCCGGTTCTCGATTACCAGGCCCTGCGCCAGGGCCCAGTTTTCGAGCATCCTGCCCCGCATATGGTCCGTGTACCGGGAACCCCAAGCCACATTCTTGGCGTTGAAGTCCCCGAGGACGAGCACGGGGAGGGAACCGAAATCGACGACGACGTCTCCCAGCTCCGATAAGGAGTCCTGGAACTCGGCGAGAGTTCGGCTCGGGGAGAAATAAACGCCTACCACGGCAATCTCCCCGAACCGTGCCGCGACGATCCCGCGCCCTCTCTTGACGAGATCAAGGGGCGGGGTACCGGCGGCGGCCGACGAGATGAGGGTCACCGAACCGTCCAGGTCCGCCACCCAGTCATTTCTGGGCACGACAAAGTACGGCTCGGCGACCACGGCGACGTTGATCAACCACTGCGCCACGCTCTGGAGCAAGAGATCCTGAGCAGCGGCGCAGTGGTTGATATTCGCCTGGAGGAAGCGCATTGGGGCCATTAATCGGAGTCCATTGCAGCCTCCTCCAGGGCCCCTCGCGGGGGTACAGCCACGGCGGCGTCGGCGGCGGCAGTGGCGGCGGCGGCGGCGGGAGTGGTGGTGACGGTGGTGGCAGAGGGCCTACCTCTGCGCCTGTTTTTGGCGGGTGGGGCGCAGGACCTGCCCCCGGCCCGGTGATCGGCCGGCTTTCCAGCCGCTGCACATGCGAAGCAGTGCGGCGGGGCAGTGCACGAGCCGGCCTTGTGACCGGGCTGACCGCAGCGGAAGCACCTATCGCTGCGGTCCACCTCCGAGGTGCAATCGCATGCCGCGTGGTTGCCCACTTGGCAGCGGAAGCACCTCAGGGGTCTGGGCTCCAGGACTTTCACCTGCGCAGACACCCACCCAACTAGGAGCCTTCGGCCCTCCTGTATCTTTTTGGCCGCCGACACGGGGCAGCCGACCGTGATGGTCTGCAGCCCCGCGAAGTCAGGACGCAGGGCGCCCGCCCTCACCTGGTCGGGAGGGCACCCCCCAGTCCTGGCAACGGCGGCCACCACGTCCTCGACCGTCACGGAGTCATCCAGACCCAGTATGCGCACGTCTGCGCGCTTGGTGGGTCTGGAGACTCGGGCCTCCTCCGCGTTTAAGAACGCTCTGAGCCGTTCGGCTAGAGCGTCAGCGGTAGGGCCACTGGCCGCGTCGGGGACCTCCAGCATCCGAGCCCCGGTTGCAGTGACCCGGTAACGGAGGCCCCCGGCGATGCCGAGCTCCGTGAGGTCTACCGCCTCCCGCACCTTCGCGAGCACGTCGCGGTACGATACGCCCCTCTTGACCGCGTCCGGCTGTAGTGTGATCACTACAGCCGCGGTCTTTGGGGCGCTGAGCCTAGCCGCGACGCCACGCTCCTTTTGCCGGCACTTTCGCTCCCGCTTCCTGGCCTTTTTGGCCGCCCTTTGCTCCCTCGCCCTCTCTCCGGCCACCTGCCACCCGGTCTCGGCCACGGAAGGCTCTGCGGGCGGGGGGGGTGGCGGTGGCGGCCGTCTCGCGGCTGGCGCTGGCACGTTCGCCGCCTTTCCATTCTTTTGGGCCGCCGCCTTGCCCTGCTTTAGGGCCGCCGCCTTCCTAAGTGGAGCCGGTTTCGCTGAAGCCGGCTTTGCGGGGGCTGACGTGACCCTGCCGGAGGGATGGCTGGACGGCCCCGGTGCCGAGGCCGCAGCAGCCGCATACGTGGCCGCCTTCGGGCCCGGGGGCGCCTTGTTTGCCGCCAGGGGGGGGCGCAGGACAATGCCCTCCAGGACGGAGAACCGCGCCTGGAAGGCAGCCAGCTCCTGCCGAACCAGGTTCAGGACCTGGTTCTCCACCGGCAAGGGCTGGCTTGGTCGCTGCTGGCCCCCATTTTGGGGCGCCTCGCGAGAGCCGGACTCGCGCAGACCGGCCAGATCTGCTCGGAGCTTCCTGTTCTTCTCTTGAAGAAGCTCCGTGGCGGCCGTCAGTCGAGTGACCTCTGCCCGCAGTTTGGCCACGTCGTCTGGCGGGGGCCCCACATATCTGGCCTCCGCTGCCGCCATGATGGAGGCGACCGCTGCGGGTATAGCCCTTTGCCTGGTGGAGGCCTTTTGTTTGGTGGAGACAGCCCTCAGCGCCGCCTCCACCTCCATCGCCAGCCCGGCCTTACGCTCTGCATCGGAGCCGCCGTCTGCGCCCGCCTCGTCACCAGAGGAGCCCGAACGGACCACCCCGTGACCGGCAGCCACCCCTGGGTGGCGCCCCTCCTCGGCAAGCCGCGCCGACCTCTCGGTGGCAGAGAGGCCTCTCCCCTTGCCGCGGATTCCGCCACGCTTGCTGGTGGGGATCTTGCGAGCCGAGGCCAGCTCCCCCTCCGACGATGACTCTCGGTCGCCCACCGGCCTGGACCGCTTGCGTAGGAACTCCCTGTTCCCCGCAGCAGCCCCGGGCCTCCCGCGCCGGGAGCTCTCTGAGCCTCGCGCGCTCACATCGCTGGATACGGCGCCGGACTCCGACCCCGCATCTCTCTCCTCCCTTCCTTTGCCGTTATCGGCCGTGTTTTGGGTTTGTTTTTTATCCATACTGTTCCCACGAGTATGGGGGAAATAAAAAGTCCATCTGGGCAGTGCCCCCTGTACCCAGATAAGCCATTGCCAGGCCCGGCAGTGGTTCGCACTAGCGACTGATTTTCCATAGGAACCCGTCAGCCATACATCTCCTCGCGGTGCGCCGCCGCTTGAGATTCGGGGTAACTTTTTATAGAGGTTTTCTACCTCGTGGTCCGGGCGGTTAAGCCAAGACCCTCGGTCCCAATCGAAGCCGCGAGACGTGTTCCACGACACTTCGACGGTGGGATTACGATATCGACGGGGACAGCGAATGACTGCGTCCTTCACTGTCTGCTCGGAGGCAGGGTAAGTGCACACCGAGCCCGCCCTTGCTCCTCCGCTGTGCCCTCTGCTTATCAGAGGGTCACGCGGAGCAACGCCCCCTTGGTCCACAATGGACCCCTCCCATGTCAGAATATTAGCCGTGGACAGTAACCTTCCCCGAGGAATAAGAATCTCTTCCCATTCCTCGGGGAAGGACACTGCCCACGCCCAGGGTGCACCGGCCCAGCAGCTGCTGTTCCCTCCAGACGTATCGAGAGGGACCGGCAGCCATCAGGCACACGAGGAGGAATTCTGACAACGCACCCCTGTGTATTTACTCTTCAGTTAAAATATAAGATACGTGTATCACAGTTTTTCCAAAATCATCCCCAAATTTTATATTTAATGTCCTGTCTGGCTGACTGATATATCAACGCACAGCCCAGACCGCTGGTGCGAGAGACATGAAATTTGGACGATGTATTCTTTGTGAAGAGTAAGTATCCACTAAGAAAGGGTTTTTCAAAATTCTACCCCTAAGAGGGTGAAATGGGGTGTTGAATTTTATGTGAAACTTTTTATCCACGGAGCCGATTGACTTGAAAATTTGTATTCATACTCTTCAGTTAAAATCATGAGATACGTGTATCACAGTTTTCTAAAAATCATCCCCCAATTTAAAATTCAATGTCCTGTCTGGTTGATTGATATATCAACCCCCAGCCCAAACCACTGGTCCCAGAGACATACAATTTGAACGGTGAATTGTTTGTGAAGAGTAGGTATCCACTAAGGAAGGGTTTTTCGAAATTCCACCCCCAAGAGGGTGAAATGGGGTGTTGAATTTCCTGTGAAACTTTTTATTCTCGGAGGCGATTGACTTGAAAATTTGTGAACATACTCTTTAGTTAAATTTATGAGATACGTTTATCACAGTTTTTCCAAAATCATTCCCCAATTTAAAATTTAATGTCCTGTCTGGCTGACTGATACATCAAAGCACAGCCCAAACCGCTGGTCCGAGAGAAATGAAATTTGGACGGTGTATTCTTTGTGAAGAGTAGGTATCCACTAAGAAAGGGTTTTTTGAAATTCTACCCCTAAGAGGGTGAAATGGGGTGTTCATTTTTCTGTGAAACTTAATATTTACTGGGTCGATTGACTCGAAAATTGATGTTCACACTCTTCAATTAAAATTATAAGACATATGTATCAGTTTTTCCAAAATCATCCCTCAATATAGTTAAATAGGGCTTCGAAGCTCACGTAGAAGGGCGCATGCCGCGCAGCGTTGCGTGGGGCGTGCGGGGCGTGGGAGTATTTACCTATTACTAAGTAGGTAGGATTTTTCTGAGGTAGAAGTGTCTGTGAATATGGTTTATTCCACCGATTTTCGCGTTGGCTCGCGATACGGGACATTGATATTAAATATTATGTCAAAGTATTATGTCTATAAATAGATTCCTAATAAATCATTTGATTGGTGTCCCGGTGTCCAATCTCAAACCAAGATATTTCACATATGTAATTTAATTGATATTACTATGAACAAATATTTACAATAGCAAGTACACGTAAATCTATGTATGTACTATACATACATAGATTACTTATTATCCCAGAAGTAAGATTCCGTGGGCAATTCCCGAACTCCACGCGGGCGAAGCCGCGGGCAGAAGCTAGTATTTAATAAATGTTTAAGAGAAGGTACTTTTCCAGATATTTGGAAACGAGCACATATCACACCTGTGTTTAAGAGTGGTGACATTAATAACATACAAAATTATCGCCCTATCTCTATACTGTCCACCTTTTTTTTTTTTCGGATGGGAAATCATCAAATGACCCCCCCCACTCTGGGCGGAGCGGAAGGGAGTGTCAGACTTGTACTGACTAAAACCCATCCATGTTCCTTCTTTGCCCTTTGTGTTCCAGGGCCACGGTATCTCTTTCGAACAGTCCCGCAGCCCTGGCAGGCATCGGTCCTTGCAGACCCCTACATCGTTGCTGACATCTCTTTGAGGCGCGCGTGGAACACGAACGCGCCATCGACACGGCCTGTCGTCAAAAGACGGCCGGACGGCGAGCTAGCCCATAGCTCGCCGTCCACAGGCCCGCGCCTACGGTGGCCGGGAGCCACCACGTGACCCCCGACGCCCAGGGCGTCTCCCGCGGCGGCTGGGACGTGAGGTTCTTTCCCTCTCACGTCCCGCCACCTCCTTCACTAGCATGACTGCTTCGCAGAAGGAGGTGACGGCTTCCCATTCCCTCTCGCTCCGGACCATGGCTTGAACCAGGGCCGAACGCGAGAGATCACCGCCGCCGATCGCCGCAACGAGGACACGACGGTGCTCCACCCAAGCGGGGCAGACCTCCACGGTATGTTCCACCGTGTCCTCCGGACGATCCTCACAATGGAAACACCCGGGCGTTTCCTCCCGCCCGATCCGGTGCAGGAACCTCCCGAAACAACCGTGTCCGGTGAGGACCTGCGTCAGGCGGTAGGTGAGGGCGCCGTGGCGCCTCTCTAGCCACTCCTCAAAGAGGGGACTTATCGCCACTATGGTGGCGTGTCCTGCACGGGGTTGCGACAGTCGCTCTCTCCATGTCGCCATGAGATCACGCCGGAGGTCTGTCCGCTGAGCGGCAATTTGCCGCGGCAGCGGAGTTTCCAACCGACTTAGTGCCTCCGCGCGCCATTCGTGCAGGCGCGCGAGGACTATCGCCTCCAGATCCCATGGCGGCAATCCGGCAAGGAGGCTAGCCGCCTCACCGGAGATCGTGCGGTACCCGCGGATTAGCCTTATGGCTATCACCTTTTGGGGCGCGTTCAGGTAGTGGGCGGCTCGCCGCCTCAAAGAACGCGCCCACACCGGGGCCCCATAAAGGGCCATGGACCGCACGACCCCCGCGTAGAGCCTCCGGCAGGAGGCGTTTGGACCCCTCAGGTTGGGCAAGAGCCGCTTAAAGGCAGCGCCTGTCCGTTCCAGTTTGGGAGCCAAACGTCGGAAATGCTCCACGAAGTTCCACCGGCTGTCGAGATACTGTCCACCTTGTCGAAGCTTTTCGAGCGTCTTGTACACGGCGCAGTGTACTTTCACATTCACAACGTCATAGTTGGTGAGCAGCATGGATTTGTCAAACGACGTTCGACGAATACTAATCTCATGCTGTTCACGGACTTCATATTCAAAAACATGGATGAACAAGTTCAAGTTGACGCTGTGTACACGGATTTTCGGAAGGCTTTTGATAAGGTGGACCACAAACTGCTTCTGGATAAGATCGCATTCAATGGCATCCGTGGCAATTTGCTACGTTGGTTCATGGCTTATATATTTAACAGGTCACAAAAAATAGTTATTAACGGTTTCCAATCAAGCTCAATTATTGTCACTTCTGGGGTGCCCCAGGGCTCAATTATGGGTCCCCTACTCTTTACTCTGTTTATCAATGACATTAAGAAATGCTTCATTCATTCCCAATTTCTAATGTATGCAGACGACATCAAGATTTATAAGTCGTGCAATAGCACACAAGAATGCCTACATCTACAGGAGGACCTTGATAGACTTTCTCGATATTGTTTATCCAACAAACTTCACCTTAGCTTACCTAAGTGCAATGCAATCACTTTCACTAAAAATAAAAACATTATAACATTTGATTATAGTTTACATGGTATCCGTTTGCAAAGGGTTGACCACATTCGAGATCTTGGGGTTGTAATGGACTCGAAATTGCACTTTAATCTTCATATTGATAACATTGTAAACAAAGCGTATCGTATGTTCGGTTTTGTCATACGATCTTCTAACGACTTTAAAAGACCGTCTACTTTTCTACTTCTATACAAAGCTTTGGTCCGCTCTCAATTGGAATTCGCAGTACCGATTTGGAGTCCCATTTTTGATGTTTATGTAAAACGAATCGAAATGGTTCAAAAAAGATTTTTACGTTCTATGCACTACGGATGCACTAAGTCAAAATTACCATACACTCTATTACTAAAGCGTTATAAAATTCAAAGCTTGGAGTCTAGACGCAGCTTACTGATGGCCATGATGCTGCATGGTCTGTGTAATAACAGATTCGATTGTCCTGATATAACTAACAACCTATGTTACATTGTACCTAGAACTGTGATGCGCCGAGAGGCGCGCGTGCCCCGGCTGTTCCACACTGCAAGGTGTAGAACTCACGCCGGCGCACGGGCGCCTCTCCGACGCATCGTAGATACGTATAACACACATTTTATCGAACTTGATATTTTCGCGCTTACACACTTTAAGTTCAAAAGGATGGCTATTGAATCTTTAAAGTAGCTATCTAATACCTATTATCCCTAAATCACATATGAGTACTTACTTAATTGACTTATTAATGCACGCATTTAACTAATTAAAAAAATATATTATTTCGCGGATATTGGTGTGGGTTACACGTTTATTTAGTTTAAAACTTATTTTGTCATACTTTTTGTAATGTGTAACTGTTAAATGTCCCAATAAAGTAAAATAAAATAAAAATAAAAGAGATTTGGTCGCAATTTACCAATTATAACCATTAGCTTTAATTTCTTACAATAAAAATTAAAAGTCTTTAAAATCAACAGTCTTATTTGTTTATAAAATATACCGCATCTTCAATATTACATAGGTAATATTGTTTTGCAGTGTCAGTCTTTATTTCTATCTTTTTAATAATTGTCAATGCGGGTACATCACCACGATCTTTTCTCTTGGTCATTCTAAAAACTAGTTGTGGTTTCCTCACAGTTTTTAAGAAATCTATACAATAGTATGTTTCTTCATCCACTACTTTTTTTTTGAATGTAATAGTTCCACTTTTGTCTCGTATGGTATCTCACAAGCACGAAATCGTTAATGCTGTAAGTGTGCTGTAAGATTTTTATTTTTTATTTATTATATTAGGTCTACCAACAATTGTTCACACTGGATACAGCGACATAAATCATTATAAAAATTTAATTACAGCGCAACAATTACTTAAAGGTAAACACCACATGCACAAAACAATAAATTCGGAAAATAAGCTAAGCTTAGTAAGTACTAAGCGCTAATATTCAATTATGAAATTAAAACTGTAAATAATGAATAAAACAGAATTATGACAAAATCGATTAAAAATAAGATTGATAAATTCATTACAATGGTAACATTGGTAAATAGATAAAAATTAAATTAAAATTATATTACATTGGTAAATTGCTAAAATTGATAAATTATAAATAAAATGGACATAAAATTAAAATTCATTGAATAAAATAAATAAATTGGTGAATTATTAAACATAAAAGAGAAAGAAGTAAGATGTCATTGTCACTAGGATTATCTTGATCAACAATGTTGTCTTTTGTAGTACAATTGACTTCAGCATCAAAGTTATCGTCGTTCAGTGATCTAATGCTCAAGTTCGTATCGCTTAATATATTCATTTTATCAGAAACAACAGTTGTGAAGTCAATTGGTGATAGGCAGTTTCGTTTCGCATTTCTTCTACTACTCGTCTTTCCTGTTGAAGTAGTTGGACCAGACAGTAAAGTATCTTCTTTTGATGTCATATCTGCATGAAATGCAGGAACCGAATTTTCTTTGTCAATTTCAGGATCACTTAACGTTGTGGTAAAATCGACGTCACTCGTAACGTCAGGTGTCGTTTTGTTGGAAGATGTTTTTCTTTGTGTTTTCTTTTTTCCTTTTTTGTTTAGGTTAGTCATCTTTGGTAGTTTTTTTCTCATAGTCGTATTTTTCTTTGTTTACGGTTGTTTTTTTTCTATTTTCTGGAGCAATTTTTTTATGTTTATCTTTATTGTTATGATGTAAAGTGTCATTGTTACTAGAACTTTCTTGATTCATAATGATATTTTGTGCAATGTAATTGGCTTCATCATCGAAGTCGTCAAACAGTGTTGTAACGCTGATGTTTGTATCGCTATATACACTCATTATATCAGATATACTAGTAATGGAGTCAATTGATGGCAAGCGGTTTCGTTTAGTTTTTTTTTTCATACCTGTCTTTCCTCTTGAAGTAGATGGACCATAAAATGAAGGATCTGGCTGTGGTGTCACTTCTGCATCATCGTCACTCGTAATGTCAGGTGTCGTTTCATTGGATGGTACTTTTCTTTGTGGTTTCTTTTGTTCTTTTTGGTTTAGGTTTTTAGTCTTTGGTTGTTTTCTAGTCATATTTTTCTTTGTCTGCGGTTCTTTTTTTATATGCTTTATTTTTTCTTCCATTTTACGCTTAACAACATCATCATGTGTAATAACTTCAGCTCCTGGAGCTATTTTTTGTCGTTTACATTTTTCATTAGATCCAGCTTTAACTTGCATCAAAAGTAGTTCTTCAAAGGTTATTAGTCTGTTTTCTAATATCTGAATTTTATGACTGCTACTGTCAACTCGTTTCAAAGCCTTATTCAAAATCAAATCAAAATCAAAGCATTTATTTCAAATAGGCCAGTTACAGGCACTTTTGAATTGTCGAAACAAAGACAAAAATAGCTACAGTCCCAGTCACAGGGCATAAAAACTGTGAAAGTACTGTAGTTGCCCATTCCCTAACGTAGATCTCTATGGAGAAGAACGGGCAAGAAACTCCATGGACACTCTTTTAAATCAGAATACTTTTACAAACTCTTGGTTACATTATTCATGTTGAGATGGTACATTATGTGAGAACGATGTAGCAAGATATGTACGTTAAAAGTGTCCATAGTAAACAATTCAAAAAAAAAAAAATCAATTCAAATAAGCCGTGGCAACCAAGAGATGACCAGTCACAACTGACAGCGCCCGTTCACGAACATGACGCATGTATCAGCACCATTCAACTCAACCATTTTGAAGGGAACTAAATGATCCGACACACGCGCCACCATCAGCGAGACATTTGAGTGAGCATGACACACTCCTAACCGCCAGGGCACATTCAAGTCAAGAAAAGACGTAGGTTTCCCGCGAATGACAGCTTTCTATTACATAGTACTCACACAATATGGGCTATGCGGCTATATAATACTAAAGAGATTGAATTAATACAAAGCAAAGATAGTTGTACAATCTTCAGCAGCTCCAACATACTATTTAATGCTTCTTCTTCTTAGCGTTTCGATGGCAAAAAGTTTAAATATGCTTAGCCCAAAACTCAGCCACATGTACCCCGCTCACTGATGCAGTAAATAAATCATCAAGAGCGCAGGTGATTGGGATATGTAATGCTATTAATTTATGCGCCCCTGTCCTTGTGGAGCAGGACCGGCATTGAGCCAAGCATTTTTATCAACGATATAATCGTCTAACTTGTAATATGCTTGCCTACACAGTGTGCGTTTAATGCATGTTTTAAATTTCGTTTCATTCAGTTCAAGAATACTTTGTGGAATTTTGTTATAGCATCTCAAACAGTACCCCATGAAAGATGAGTCTACTTTAGCGAGTCTGAAGCCTGGCTGAACTAATTGGTCTCTATTTCTAGTACTGTAATTGTGTCTGTCACCTCTTTTATTAAAAAGATGTAGATTTTTTCTTACATACATTATGTTTTCATAGATGTATTGAGAATGTACCGTCATGATGTTAATTTCCTTAAACAGTTCCCTTAGAGAATCACGCCGACGAAGATTATATATGGCTCTGATGGCTCTTTTTTGCAGAATAAATATAGACTCAATGTCTGCAGCCCGTCCCCATAGTAAAATGCCATAAGACAGTAAACTATGAAAGTAACTAAAATAGACCAGTCTAGCGGTATCTACATCAGTATATTGACGGATTTTTCTAATAGCATATGCTGCTGAACTTAGCCGCCCCGCAAGAGATGTTAAATGAGATCCCCATTGTAGCCTTGAATCAAGCGTAATCCCCAGGAAAACTGTTTTATCTACAAATTCAAGCTTCTCTTTATTCAATACTATATCACAATCGCTACTTTTAACATTTGGTAAAGCAAATCTTATGCATTTCGTTTTTTTTTCCATTTAACACTAAATTGTTTGCTGTGAACCAGTTGTGGACCTGAAGTAGGGCATTATTCATGTCATCTAGATTTTGGGCCCGTCTATTTATCTTAAAAATAAGGGAAGTGTCATCAGCGAATAACACCATATTATGAGATTGGTTTTTCATTGGACACGAAAGATTCTTCTTCCAGTTTTTGATGAGATTCTTCTCCTTTTAAACTTTTGGCATCCCTTGTCTCTAAATCATCATTCTGAATGCGGTTGTCAGTTTTACAATTTGCAGAACAATGCTGATTGCTATGATTAGAATGTGTACCAACTACTCTTATGATGCAATTTAAGGCTAATGAAAGCAGACTTTGCGGCTCGTTTTTTGTAGCAAGGGCAACGCATAAAGATTCGTCATTATAACAAACGAGTCTTTCTGGAATATCGTGGTCATATTCATGTCTTTCTTGGGACTTAAGAACTTGGAATTCTTTCCAACGCCTTAGCTTTAACGGATCAAATAGACTTTCTTTGATTTCTTTAGAATTGAACGGGTAAATTCCAGTCTTACGGAAGCCATCTCTTAACACTTGACCATCAATTTGAGCCCAAACCACTCCAATTAACCTCGCAAACTCTTTCTTTGGCAGCTTCACTCCGACATTTGAACGTTGCCATTTTACGAGCATTGGATCCCATCGATCTTTAAATGCTTTCATGACTGCTACATCTAGCGGTTGCAATACGTGACTAGTATGCGGAGGTAGCTTAAGTATTGTTATATCTGCTTTACGCGCTTCTTCGATTATGTTTAATCCCACATGAGTAGCGTGTCCGTCATAAATAAGAAGAATCGGACGCTGAGCTCCAACAGCTGGCAAAAATACTTTTTTTTAAAAACTTTTCAAAGATTTCGGTCTCCATCCAGCCTTTTTTCGTGGCAGCGTAGGATGTGCCGGGATAAGCATCCGGAGATGTCCATTCATCCCACACGTTTTTTCCCTTATAAATTATTAATGGAGGTGTTTTTTCTCCCAGCGCACTGGCGCCAAGCAAAACAGTAGTGTTTTCTCTACCAGGCGAAGAAATTACTCTCGTCGCGGCGTGTCCTTTCACGCCTACAATTTTTGATTTCTCAGGATCATTCGAAAAACTAGCCTCATCTAAATTCCAAATGGACCTCTTTTTTTAGTTAAGCCGAAACCATATTTTTCCATTGTATGTATTGAAGAAGCTAATTTTGTTTCTACTTCAAAAGTAAGTGCTGTGCTTCTGCCAAGAGAATTAGATTTAAATCTCTTGTTTTTCACATGATCCATAATAGTCATGCGAGGGATATTATAAATTTGCGCAGCTTTATAACCACTCAGGTGGCCATTTCTGACAGCTTGTGCTGCCTCCACTAACTTTTCCTTTGAATACGAACCTTTGTTCGTTTTTCTTTTATAATTGGAAACCATGATTGCAAATATTACTGAAAAAAAAAAAACGTTTGGTTAGTTAAAAATTAATTTCCGACATTTATAAAAAAACTTAACTAATTAGGAATTAAATATTTATACGCACCTTTAAAGGACATCAACCACTTTGTATGGCGTTTGGGCTTGAACATGAACATAAAAATATTGCACTATTTTTGATTTTATTGAGTGGCTTACAGTACATAGAAAACATATATGTAGGAACTTTTGTATCAACTTGTTTAATATAATAATAAAAAATAAAACTTCAAAACTTTAAAATAAATCAATTTATTTGTAAAATTATTCATTTTCGTAAGTTAATAAAACGTGGTCTAAAAACTGGGCCGGTGGAGTTATATTTTCATACCTGGCCCAGCTTAAATACCATATCACAGACATGATGTGAGCGCAGCAACCTACAGTTCTTCGGCCGACTATGCAATTGCAGCAATAATGCTTAATAGCTTGTATGCCTTGATTATTATCTTCATATAATATATATACAAAATATATTTTACGGCCTATATGTCGGCTTTGTATTTTCCCTCGCAATAATGTGCAATTCTCGACCGAAGGAAATCCTTGTAAAAGCTCACTGGCTCTATCGATGCACACTTCAATAGTATAGGAACCATCATTTCTTATGTGCTCCCCATAATAAGACTTTGCCTGTTTAATCTGATATGTTCCACATGCTAATAACACAAGTTCATCAAATGTTAATCTAGGAAATTCAACAATTTCAATAGTAGCGTTTAAGTTGGAGAATTGTGTCCGTCTTCGATTTAAATTATTTTCAATTACATAATCAGCTAATATATTATTTGTGTGCAATTTTTCATTTACCAGATTTACAATTTGTCCTGCATCTGGTCTATCTGATACCCTTTGGTGGAACATGTTTATTAATGCGGCAGCTATTTTAAAATCCGTCATAGCATGAGTGGATGCAGTATTGAAAAATTCACTCCTAAATGTTTTATAGGACATTTTAAAAATCCCATTTACTGCTTCGACAATCCACCTGCACATTGTGACCGTTCTTGACTTATTAGCTGCCGCTGTTGATAATTGAGTTTCACCTTGTTGTAGGGATAAAGGAAAGTGAACAGTATAGTTGCACTGTTGTAGTAAAGGGACACAATTCCTGAAACCCCTATCCAGCAAAAAAACATCCCCAGGTTGAAAATACCTTCATAAAGTATTGTTTTCATTATTAAATTCATTAATCATGATATCTGCATCCGATGTTGTTGCTGGATAGGGACCAAGTACATCTATAATATAACCATCAGAACATACCATCATAAAAGGTTTCATGAGGTTCCTATACTTGTGCAAAGAATAAGTATCTTTCTGGTATAAATAATTTGAACTTTTTTGTACATATAAATAGGTGCCATCCAGAATAATTATTGGGTTCCTATTTGCTCCACCGAACAGCTCATTAGGTATCATGAGATTTCTTGAAGCAATTTGAGCTCGTGTGATATGATTGATCCCTAAGTTTTGTGGAACAAAATCATCAGTAAGTATTTGCCGGACCTTTTTTAATAATCTTACTAAAGTGGTAGGGGGTGTATTTAATAGCGTTGATATCCGCTCGTTGCTGTTGCCAGTTCTTATTTTCATAAGATACGCAGCAAGAGCTAATGTACCATTTCGCATATTATCTATTTGTTGCACATTAGTTTTTAATTCAAAAAACTGGTGCTTGGTTAAACCAGTCCAATAATGCACTGAGTCATCAGACATTTGTTGAATATTCGAAAAGTCTAATATTACTCTTTCTTTTATGAATGAAGCAAAGTCTTCTATGTGATTAGCGTTAAAATATTGTATTGAATGCAAGTCATTACTCAAAATGTCAAAATTATTATTTCTTAAATGGAATTCACAAATCCTACATTGCTGTGGTACATAGTAATTGTACTCACTAAAAATAAAGACTCTAAGCCACAAAGGAATCCTTACTCTTTCTTCGGCAGTGCAACCAGGTAAGGAACAATGTGCTTGTGTATCTGGAGCTCAGAGCTCTTCTCATGTGAGGTAAAAATATCGAACCAACTGGTGCTTCAACTCCCTGTTGTATTTCTGCGTTATCACCTTGCTGTACATCATCAATAGCATCCCTCCCAATATTGCGTGTACTGTGTCTGTCAGCTCTTTGCCAACAAGGATGGCAGATTCTATCAGATGCCGTCAACTAAAACAAAAAAGAACATTATTATAATATGAAGAATGAATAACCTTATGATCATCAGCATCAACTGCCTATAATCATTAAACCCTGTTTTGCATACAGTCAGGTAAGGGATTGCTATTGTTGATCATAAGTAAATGTCTTATTCCCTGACATTTATAGGTATCTTTAAGTCTGCTTACACATCACTTACAAGGAAAAAATAAAAAAAACCTTAAAGATCTCTGCAATTACAATAGTGCACTATATGGTAAGACCACATAAAGCTGTTATTTTGGAACCTACATCATATTAAAAAAAAAACAATTACCTCACGTGGTTGAATCCATTGCAAAATCACACTTCTGATATGCCCCTCTCGTTCCGTGTTATTGCTTATCCCATGAGATCGAATCCTTAACAGTGAACACCTGCAGTTCACACATAACTGTCTGTGATGACCTGGATCTGAGCTCGTTGAAGCATCAGATGATGAACCTGCCACGCTGGCAGATGCGTTCAATGCTATAATCCAACAAGGATGGCATACAAAGCTGTTCTGTCCAATCTGTAAAAAAAATATTTATGACAAATAATAAAAAAAAAACCAGCAAATACAACAGATTGTTTTTTTAATTAAAGTATTAATTGAATTCTAAGTAGTATTTCAAATAATGGCCAACACCATGTCTTAAAAAATCTTGCTGTTGCAGACAGACAATAAAACATCATACCTCATCTCTTACGATTTAGGCTATTCGTATAGCAATCATCCTTGTAAAAATGTTTTTTTTTTTATGTGCAATAGACTTTAAAATAATGATCGTCCAAAACCTTTCACTAGTGCGAGCCAACCCAACTATTCAATTGCAATTATGTACTTAATCATCTCAGAAGTTGGAACTTACCACTTGTGGTGCGATCCATTGCAGTATAACTCGCTGCACTTCCACAAGATTAATAATGTGTCTTCTCCTGTGAGTGATTTCAAGACCACAATTTATACAATGCATAGATTCACTAGGCAAAATCGGGAAGTCCATATTCAAGCGCGGGTCGTCATGTAAAACGGGTTCATTATCCGAAGAAATGCCAGGGTAAACGTTTAAAGCGGGTTCTGAGTCCAATAGTGAGCAGGGATCGTTAGGTAAAAAATCATCAGAATCCATTTTTAAAAGCGTAAGTTGTCAAAAATATCCAGTCGAAATAATATTCACAAACGAACAAGAGCACGAACACAGAGCGAATGACATTGACAATCGATCACCAATCGATTCTGGATCGGGGTTGCCAGTTCTCTGCACTAGGAATCAGTTGATTTGAAATCGATTCCTATGGAATCGATTTCAAATCGTATATTATATTATGCTGATCTATTTTGCTTTGCGTTTTATTTTTGTATATTATGCAGAGCTGTTTTTCTTTGCGTAATTATTTTGGTTATGGCCCATGTTGCATTCTAAATAGAATCTTCAAGAAAAGCACGCGTTAATAATACTCGCTACCATGACGGACAAAACTCAAATGAACGAAGACGAATTACCAATTACGACGATTATTACAATCGTTACGTTTATTACATTTTTTTCTCGATAAAAACTTTCTTCGTTTGTTCTACGTTGCGTAGGCAAGCTGATGATTTTTAACACTTCAAAAAAAAAATGTTGATCTACATAAACTATATTTTTTTATTTGTGTGAGGTTAAGATGATGATGATGCTAATGATGAATATTCCACAACGGCTAGATAAAGCTCGGTCTACCATCAAACATTTTAATGTTTTGAAGCTCTCGAATTGAAACATCGAATATCGATGTTATTTTTTTTGAATTTTTATTTTGGCAACCCTTACTCAATGCATCCCGCATGTTGCACAGCAAAGCAACTGTCACCATACACAACCAATAATCAATTAAAAATCTTTTTTATTCGTTTTTAATATCATTTAGTTTGACACTCCCAAAAGAAACCAATGTTTACTAAATATTATTACTAAATTATTTATTAATTTCTTTTTTCCCAATACAGCTGTTCACCGGTTAGCCCATTTTGTTTGAAGTCCTTTGGAATGAAATTAGTAAGTATCTTCGTAGATGATGTACTTTTAAGTTTAGTGCAAAAATATTTAAGAACAGTAACTACATTCGTCTTTTTTATTTTTTTTTATTTTATTTATTCAATAAACAATTTACATTGTGTCTGAATGTTACATAAAAAAATAGTTAAAATAGTTAAATAACAGAAAAAAAACATAACTCGATAAAAAATCATCTACATAAAAAATTCATTGAAATCTTTAAACATGTCACACAAAAAAAAATCATTATAGTCATCAGTACCATTCCATTAAATAAATTATCCAAAGTCAAAAATTAAAATCATAATACATTAAATCCATTAAAAATCATGTCATAGCAACAAGTTTCATTTCATTTAAAAAATAAACAATAAAAATAAAACTGTCATTAATCAAAAACTGTTAACATGTCTGAAGGGTATGGGTAAATTAGACACTTTTACAGCAGTAATCTAATTTATTTTATATGTTTTGATTCAACAATGCAATCCGTGCTAGCGGCGCGACACAACAACGAAACTTACAAATTACATAGTTAGAGGGCACTGCTCGCGCGCTTCGTCATAGCTTAACACCTCCCCTCGAAGTCGGGAGCAGATCTTCGAAAGGAGATTGACACGGAGCAGGTCCCTTTTGTGGTATCGTGTGCCTGATTGGAATAATGACCTAAAAATATTATTCATTTTTTTGTGTACAGGGTATTTTTTATACAATTTCTTTCATCCTGGGAATAAAGTTAAAGTTAATTAATAGTTAAACTTTACGTCGACATCCGTTTGATTCAATGTAGTCTGTGGTTTGATTGTATATAAAAAAAGTTGCCAGGTATCAAAGAATTAAATAACTAATGATATATTTTAATCAATTGAGTAATCGATTAAATAAAACGATAATTAAACAATACAAAAACATTTAAAAAAAAAAAGTATACATAACCTATGGGCAGTTTACATCTCATCATTTAGATTTAGATCTCAACATTTGACAACTTCAACGCTACTGTGTTAGCATTTTGTTTTAAAACGATGAGGTAGAATGATGTTATCCCTGTCCTTTTATACGTATGATTGTACCATAATATAACTGAAATTAACAACGATAGGTGTACGCCAAATATGAGTTTATGTAAAGTATTCTTGATGACGAAAACTATTGGATAAACTACTCATAGTCGATGCGAGTAAAACCGATGGAACGATGACAATCATAGGTTGCATCAATCCTTATAAGGCCTACATTGATTGATTAATAATAAATGTTCACAAAAGCATTAGAGACAAAGATAACAGCCATATTTATTTAGAAAACCCCTTATTAACAAAGTAGTTTTTATCGATTGATCTATAACGATTTAGTTATAGATTATAAAAATTGATCTGGCAACATTTACTTGCTCATGTCACAGACTTTATTCTGTGGTTCGTTACGTGCGTGATTGCTTTGTTTAGATACGTTGAGTTTTGAATTCCGTAATCTTTTACTTAGTTATTATTTACGATACGTGCTTTTTCTGCTACTACCGAGTTGAGCTAATAAGTTCCTCGAGTGCATTACGTTTTGTGAGATATTTGACTCTTGTTAGTGCTGTTCTTTGTGAGATATTTGACTCTTAGTGCTATATTGGACTCCTGAACCCTTATTGTCAGAGCCATGTCTACCCCAGTTAGAAGCCGGACACAGCGTCAGCGCTCCCGACGCTGTATTAACTGTTCGATTTTATTATCACCTAATTTACGCCGGTATACAGTTGAGGAGTTGAACGAGCAAATGACAGTTCTTTTACGAACCTGGACAATGCCTACACCTGTAAGTCTTGTTATTTATCGTGTACTTAAAAAAATGTTGTGGACTTTACAATGTAATAAAAGAAATAATGAACTGCATTGTGCAAATTCTAAATGACATGATTAGAGTAAACAAAACACTTGAAAGTTTTTTTAGGTAAATACAATTTTTGCATGTCTTTTTCAGTCAAAACGTAATTTAAAAAAACACCGATATGTCAAATTAACACAACATGCACTAAGATATTTTTTAAATAATAATTATTTCATCAAAGTGTTGAAAGTAAGATTAAGTAAATTGACCATACAACTGCCTGCCTGCAATACTTAAACATTAAATGTCAGTGAAACAGTTATAAATATAGAAGAGTAATGATTTTATAATCTTTTACAGGTAGCGTTGGATGATATCCTGTGTTTAGAATGTTATTTGTTGTTGCAAGAACGTATCCCATCAAATATAACTGGGTCCCACGAGGATATGTCACCTGCATTTGGCCACTTGAACATTTGTTATGGATGTGGTATCTCTATTGCAAGTCGGAGAACCCATAGAGTTGAGTTAGACTGCCCACAACGGAGCATGATTTTAAGATGGACACTAGCACACCTGGTCAGTATTTTTTGTAATAACAACATAACATCATGCTTGTAATCCCTGAAGGGTTAGGCAGAAGTCTTCCTAATAGTACACCCACATTTTTCCAGTTATGTTGAAGTCCCATGTAATAGGGGGCGAGCCTATTGCCATCAACCGGGCCCAAATCCAGACTCCGTAGCTGCTACTGAAAAATTCCTAATGGAAAACTCCAGTAACACTGCCCAACCTGCGAATCAAACCCGGGACCTCATGCTCAGCAGTCGCACTTGCAACCACTAGACCAAAGACCACTTCACATTCATCACATACAAAGTCTCGGGTATATATTCTGATATTCACTAATACCAACTGTATTTCATTTTAGGCTTCACATTTAGAAGGAGTGTGCATTCCTTGCTGGTTAGCAGCAACTCGGGAAACACGACGATTGGAGGTTCAAGATACAAACAGACCTGACAGTTTCATGGATGCAGCTTCACCTTCTTTAGAAGATACTAGGATGCCTGAACCACCTCCAATGCCAGCTCAAACACACCAATCACAACAAGTACCACAACATCAATCTAAAATTAATTCACAAAAGTATAAACGAGTTGTCGCAGCTTCTCATCACTGCATGTTTGTAGGATGTGAAAATATTGACCGTCTTTTAGTGCCTATGACTATCAAGGAATTGTTGTTATTGCAGTACATTATATATATACCCTTAAATGCTAGAATCTGCCATCACCACTTAAATAGTAATCAGTGGGATGAACTGTATGCCACTTTAAATGACTTTACTGGCTTTCAAGTCGATGATATATTTTCCATGCTGGAAAGGGCTTCCCAAAAGACTTTAGATTTTAATGATATTGCAGCCATGGATTCACATTTACGCCATTATTGGCTGGGACTTACAGAAGTGCAATTTAATGAACTATTAAATAGCATTCCATCTTTAAATAATAAAGTTACAAAACCTAGCCTTGCATTGAGCATATTTCTCGTAAAGCTAAGGACAGGGGACAACCAAAGACTGGCAACTCTTTTTCAATTGCCACGATCTACATTAGAGAAAAAAATGAAGATTGTTAGAGAATGTTTAACAGAACATTTTGTACCAATGCATTTGGGAGTTAACCATACAAGTATACAAAATGTGGCCTCACGTAACAGGACTATTCCTGAAGGTCTATTTGGAGATAGTAGCATGGCTTCAGATACTAAACCTGCCATTGTCATATGTGATGGTACATATGTTTATGTACAGAGTAGTAGTAACTACAAATACCAGAAACAGACATATAGTCTCCATAAATATGCCAATTTGGTTAAACCGATTTTAATCACATGTTGTGATGGATATATTTTAGATTGCATTGGACCTTATGAAGCAACAAAAAATGACTCAACAATCATGAGTGATCTATTTAGTAGTGAAAGTGGTCCAATGCGCTCATTTTTTAGGGGTTTAGGGATGTGATCCCTGAATTGGAAAGCTATCATTATAAAACATACATGCCAGAGTCATTATTGGAAAATGAACATCAATTGACAACTGACCAAGCGAATAGATCCAGATGTGTGACTATGTGTAGATGGGCAGTCGAAGTAGTAAATGGTCAGGTTAAAAGAGACTACAAACTCTTTCGACAAGAATATTTTAACAGCATCAACACACCTTATGGATGATTTTAAAATTGCTTGTGCTCTTTTGAATAAATTCCACCCAAAAATTGAAGACAGACCTGATGCTGTGGAGTACTTACATATTGCTCAGGCTAGATTAAATACCAGGAATTATTTAGGGGAATTTATTCAAAGGGAAAACATCAATAGGAGACGTACGGTTTTCCAAAACATAGACAGCAGTGCTCCTCATTTAGTGTCCCTTCGTCCAGCATACTCACCATGGAATCCTGATATTTCATGAATGTCAAAAAACTGTTCTGAAATAGTGCTAAATAGTGCCCAAAGGAAAAAAATAGTGCTCTTGTACTTGCGAAGTTATAGCCATAGTTCGATGAGTATGCTGGACGAAGGTTTCGCCCAGCATACTCACCTCCGTCCGGAGAATCTGTATACGCTTCAAACATAATTCATACTTCAAAAAATAGTTCCCAAATAGTGCCAAACGGTGCCCAAAAAGAAAAAACAGTGCTCGAATAACTTCGGAGTTATAGGCTTCGTTCAGTGAGTATGCTGGGCGTAGGTTCTACGCCCAGCATACTCACCTCAGTGCGCGAATATCGAACGAGCTATAGGTACAATTTACGTCTCAAAAAATTGTGCTTGAAATAGTGCCCAATATCAGTCCAATTTTTGCTTGACTTTTGACCTAGAAAACCATTAAATTTTAATGTAAACTTCTACATACTAACGTAAAATGGGGTACAGTCGTCGACACATGTTTTTGGACAAAAATATTAAACTTTCTAATTGTAGACTTCATGTTATTGGAAATAATTATGGTATTTTCTCACATGTCAAAAACTTTCGATTAAATGCATTATTATATATTTTATAAATAATAATAAATGAATGAAACTTTAAGCGTAAATGAAGTCTATTACTTCATTGCATTGTGTGTTTGTCTGAATAAAAACAGTCATTTGCAGCCAATAAAATTAATATCTTGAAAAATTGTAAAAAGGAAATTATACAGTTTCTTTTTGTATATATGTTGCAGGCAAAACTTATAACCAGTCAAAACTAGTACTGTGACATAGTTATACAAATTTTTAAAACTCTTTCCAATAGTTTCATCAATGAAAGGTTTAGCAATAAAAAACATTTTTAATTACTTACGTTATTTATTACTATTTAAAGGGCCAAAGTAATCAGAATTCTAGTTAACTAGTTCACAGCTTTTGTTAACATTCATAATATAATCAATGTAAATAGAAAAAATTGTAGTTTTAATATTGTATATAATATACATATAAAAAAATGTTTAGCCAAATATTGGTAAAACTTTCTAAAATATAACACGTAGGTACTTGTACTTTGTTTTACTGCTACAACGTTTTAATCACAATAAAATTATCTTACAAATAAGTATAAATTGAGCAATCACAGTTTATAATCACGTTTTTTTTATTAATATTAAATACCCTATAGTAATTACAAATTAACAATCACAGTTTATAATCACATTTCTGTAAGTTATTAATAAAATAACTTTTACAAGAACAAAAAAAAAACAAACAAACAATAACAAAATAGGAACTAACAAGTTAGGACCGATCTTCATCTTACATTCGCGTATAAATAATGCAGTGTGGTACAGTATATTGGGAATTACTACAAACTTTTTTACTAAGGTCATCATAGCAGTTCCAAGTTCTCTTTAGCAATCGATAGCACTTTGACTTGTAATGCCCCATGCGTCCTGATTCACCATTTGTAAAATCTATTACCGACAGAATTTTAAAGGTGTCACCGTTTATTATGATCTCTTTAGGAATTTCATCAATTTCTATTTCAATTGAAGTATTAATTTCAATAAATACGAAGTCTAGTACTTCATATTTGTATGCGTTTTTACCGTTACATAATTGGTATTTACATTTCCTTTCAGTATCATTTACTAATAGAGCTTCATTAAGGGCTCCAATACCTTGAGTCGTCAATATGTTTACATTTATTGGAATCCAACTACATTTTGTGCCAGAACCTTTATTGATTTCACAGTTCTGGTTTGTACAATTTAAGTATCTATTAGCACTATAAAAACCATAACTTTGTATGTTATCTATTATAAAAGTTACATTACAGTCACAATTTTTGCAACTACTAAAATCGGATTCCACAGTATCATATATTTTAGCCAATACCTTAGAACGAGTAGTGTAAATATCTTTTGGTTTTCTAGCCTTCTTAGTGATTTTCTTTAGATTGTCATACGTGATCAAACTTCTGGTCAGTTGTGAAAGATCGTTTTTTTTATCATTGATATATTTTCTAATATTAGGTCTATCTAAATATGCAATTGAAAAACTTTGGACCACGGAATCAAAAGCACACGTATTAATAAACGTGAATCTGTATGTTCCTGAAGTAGAAACACTGCCGTTTTGTAAAATATGTAATTTTGTACGACGATTGATTCGTTTTTTATTTTTCTTCTGTTTAGACACCAGTCCCCGCCAGTCTTCAATATAATTTGGTTCGCTCCTAAAAATTGAGTTTTCATAAAATGATTCATCATTGACGAGAGTATTTATTTGTGGTGTGTTATGGTCACTTATTTCATTTTTTTCATCGACAATATTTTCAGTTCCTTCTTGAACATCAATCAAGTCACTTTTGGCTAAGCGTATGGAACCGGTTATCAAAGGCTCGTGTTTAATAATAAACTCATCTACGCGGTACTTATTTGAATTTGTTTTAAAAAATAACTTTTTTACGTCTTTCATATAACTTTCTACATTTGAACTGGTTGGAGTACAATAATTACTGTTAAAATAAGTCATCATTATATTTCCCCATAGTGGAAGTTTTTTAAGAATCCTAATCAAAGTGTCCTTTATTTCCGGCAAGTAATAAATATTTTCGATTTCAGTTTCTTGATCACACAATTGTTTAATTAAATCTTCTTTCTCCTCAAGATCTTTATACATTTTCAGAAGCGGGTTTTCTTCTTTATCTAATCCCTCCCATAAAGAATGTTTAATTGGAACGTGATTTTCCGAATCTACATTTTGTATTTCACATTCCTGCAAATTAGTTTTGATCCGGTTTTTTAATTCTAAAATCGCCGTTTCACACCGTGTTAAATTTCCATTTCTACTGCCGCGGTGTTTATTATTTGCTATAATATAAACATTTTCTATAATTTTCTTTACCTCTCCGTATGAAACACATTTTTTAATCAGAATCATACAATCAACAAAAAATTTTGTTACTCTAGTGTCTATATTTTTGAAAATACTTTGATTGTACAATGTTTTTATGAAATGCGAAGTATCAAGGCGAACATAACAGGTTGGAATTTTTTTGGTTCTATTTTCTAAAATATTAAAACATGTATTTAAGTAGTCAGAGGTGGATTTATAACCACAAAATACTTTTACCACCGCACCTACTAAAGCTGCGGAATCATCAGTTACTACTTCATTTGGAGGTTTTCCATTAGCCAACCAAGATTGTAACCAGCTAGCAATAGTATCTAAAGAGTGACTTTCTGATATACACTGTGAAATTGGCACGCTACTTTTAACGGTTGTATCTGTCATCATAACATACAAAAATATAGGACTTTGCGACTCTTGAGATAGTTGTGTGTGTTCATTGACGACAGGCCGAAGATTTTTATTAAATATAGAACCTGTTGCGTCTATAGAAACTCTAATATAATTAAACTCTTTTTGGCATTTTTTATAATAATTCTTTTGATCGTCCGTCCAGTAAAATGTATAAAATGGAAAAGCAGAAACATATCTAACACATTTATCAAAAGGTGGTGAAACACACATACAAGTAAGTGACAATATTGGGTTGGGATGGAAAACATCAACTTTTTTATTTTCATGTTTAATTCGATGTAGTGTTTGTAATTTTGGCAATACTGGAGGTTCCTTGTCATTTTTCTTCATTAAAGTTGAGGCTAATTTATATCTTATAGAAGCTGCTGCTTCGTGTTGTAATTTTTCACCTAATTCCCTTATTTGGTAATACCGTAATCGGTTTTTTTTACTGGTGTTATGAGAGTACTTTTTATTTTCATTAATTATGCAACATTCTAGTTTAATTAAATTTTCCGTTTCTAAGTTAGTTGTTATAATTATTTTTGCGTGACATTGATTACAATATCCTGTGCATTTGATTTCGTAATTGTCTTTCACAATATTATTTTTAAAACACCAAGTGCATAAAGATCTTATTTCTTTCCATAGATGCATTTGAATTACATTAGTCCATTGGTTTGGTTTTAATTTACGTCTGACATTATACAGACTACCAGGGGCGATTTTGCTATTTCGGTGATAAAAATACCTTTGAGGCTTAATACTATCCCAAGTTATTGTATCCATATAAAATGTATGCGTACTGGTGTTCTCCGAAACACTATTAATGCTTTCGTTTGATGACGATGTAGACTTTTGATTTATCAAATTAGAATCATTATTACGAATTATTTCTTTTTTATCAACACCAAAAAAGTATTCGTAATTTCGTTTTATGCTTAATATGATTGATTTAATACTCATTTTGTAATTTAACCGTGTTTGAATTTGTTTATAAATTGAGTCATTTGCGGAAGGAATATTTTTAAAAAAGTCATCTTTGAATTCTGAAATTACTAATTTTTGCGTTTCTAATGAAACCTTTGGTTTAGGCCCTCGTTTTCCTTGCTGATCCATGTCGTTAGATTCACAAGAATTATCACAAATTATTATGCCATTTGTTTTCAATATTAACATAATATGAAATAACAACTAACTAACTAACATATAAATCAACATCAATAACATTATGAACACTTGTGTACTTATACTACCTATATTACCTGAAAATACCAACTATACATGTAAAAAACATAACGGGCCCCACCGCTCACGCAGTACGAGTCAGAAAAAGTTGTCTTCTAACGTGGTAAACATTGTGTCTTCAAGATAATCTGAAAATAACACGTATTTAAATAATTTAATATAGGTATGACAGGCTCCAGCCTTCCTCTAAAGGTACTTAAGCACTTACGTGTTTTCCATTATTTTAGCGTGATTTCTATTATAAATAGCGAAGGGGCAAAACACGAGGCTGAAGACGATTTCCCGAAGTCACAACTCCCATAGAAAATGTGATGAATAGGTTGACGACACTTAAAAGTTTAAGTGCATTCGCCGGATGACAATCGGTAATAGTCTTCACTTCACGTCATATTATCTAAAAAATACATCTGTGTTAATTCTATAGTTACGTTTATACTTACTACCGACGCTCGCGCTGACTGATTCTACCTATTTCGATATTGAAATGTAACTAACGTGAACTTAAGACGAGAACAGATCCTGACGGGTAACGAGGACAAGCTTGTAATAAAAAAATTGAAGAAAAGTAAATTATATCCTAGCAAATAAGACAGTGTTTCATTTCCAGTAGAATTGGAGGATAAAACCAGGCCTCCGCAGAAGTAGGTATATAAATAGGTATTTGAGATCCAATTAGATAAACAAACAAGTTACATTACGTTATTATGTGTGTACCTACCTACATCAAACCTTTAAAAAAGTAACTAAGTAGGTACCCATTTTTAAAACTTCTTAAGCATGTCCTTAATTTTAAGTGTACAGTGTCATATTCAACGAAAAAATGAACGTGTTTTTGTAAAAAACAACTCGCTTGCTACCTAGTTTTACAGTGCAATTAATGAATGAGTGTAAAATCAATTTAGTTAAATGCCACTATTATAAATTGAAATATACTTACTGATTTGGGTGCAGCTCCTATATTGATTACGTACTAGATACACAATTTTATATAGGTAAATAATGACATCACCAACACATTGTTTGGTTTTGCAACCCACTATGTAGTCAAACTCAAAAGCCGGCGTTATTATAATGATGTGCGACGAAGTAAACAAACAAAGAAACTGAGAAGCGCTTGTTCGTTTCGATTGCTTTGTGACACAAAATGGACCCTTATCACCTTCAAAATACAGATCAGTCTTGTCTAATAATCGTAAGATGTTAGGGCAGCGCCATCTAGTATTTAAACATAAACATATTCATTTGCGTCGCGGGCGCCGCGCGTCGCTTTGTGACACAAAATGGACCCTTATCACCTTCAAAATACAGATCAGTCTTGTCTAATAATCGTAAGATGTTAGGGCAGCGCCATCTAGTATTTAAACATAAACATATTCATTTGCGTCGCGGGCGCCGCGCGTCGTAAGCCCCATACCTATTGACCGTACGTGCATCCATTACTGCCACACTATATTGAACTTTATCACATGAGGAATACAGGTCAATTCCGTAAACGTTGTGGTACCGTCCTTGATCCGGAAAATGATTATTTTGAATAATTTTGTCAGTTGTAATGTAAGCATTAATAACAGCAACTTTATTTTTCATGCATGATTTATTTCATTTGATATCTTAATCCTTCAAGCGCCGTGATCTAGACAAAATATATAAAATCATTGTTCCTAGCTACCGGGGTCCCATGCGACGCGCGAAGGCTTAATCATATTATTATAAAGTATTATTAAAATAATGTGTAATTAATAATATTGCGATTCTAAAGTAAATACTCCCTTACATAGACAATTAATAATTTACACAAGACAAAAATTGTTAGAAAGAAAGTTAATAATATTGTATTCGACTGTACTCAATGTAATGTATGTAGAAGTTTACAATCAAATTTAATGGTTTTCTAGGTCAAAAGTCAAGCAAAAATTGGACTGATATTGGGCACTATTTCAAGCACAATTTTTTGAGACGTAAATTGTACCTATAGCTCGTTCGATATTCGCGCACTGAGGTGAGTATGCTGGGCGTAGAACCTACGCCCAGCATACTCACTGAACGAAGCCTATAACTCCGAAGTTATTCGAGCACTGTTTTTTCTTTTTGGGCACCGTTTGGCACTATTTGGGAACTATTTTTTGAAGTATGAATTATGTTTGAAGCGTATACAGATTCTCCGGACGGAGGTGAGTATGCTGGGCGAAACCTTCGTCCAGCATACTCATCGAACTATGGCTATAACTTCGCAAGTACAAGAGCACTATTTTTTTCCTTTGGGCACTATTTAGCACTATTTCAGAACAGTTTTTTGACATTCATGAAATATCAGGATTCCATGGTGAGTATGCTGGACGAAGGGACACCTCATTTAGACCATTTTCCTAGATTAACTTTAGATGATTTAGGCCCGGTATCCACCAAAGCGGAGAGGAGAGGAGACGAGAGGAGATGTGTTTGAATAAACCAATCCGATTTCGTTATTTCCACATCTCTTCTCCGCTTAGCTTTGGTGGAAATGGGTCAAGCAAAGAGGAGAGGAGATGTCTCATTTTTCTATAGAATTTTGTGCAGCGAGCGAGTAAGCGGCGTGGCAGAGCGGAGAAGTGTCTAGTCGGGCGGCCGGGCGGCGCACGCGCTCGCGCACCCCTCACCCCGCTGCCTTCTCCGCGCGCCTCGCACGTCCCGAAAGCGTCATTCGATTGACTGGCTTTGAATGCAAGCGTGTTACGTCCATATTTTTATATTTTCAATTCTTCTTCCTCAAGCAAATTCAGATATAACTTTTGTAACGACATGACGTCTTCCTTTCGTAGACAGCACTTGACTGTTTTCGATCTCTCACAGCTCACATCTCTGCTACACACAGCTCACATCTCCTCTCCGCAACGCATCTCCTCTCCGCTTTGGTGGAAATAACCTGCCAGCTTCGCGGCACATCTCCTCTCGTCTCCTCTCCTCTCCGCTTTGGTGGATACCGGGCCTTAAGAAGATTTGCATTGGGATCCTACCAATTAAAACAGGCGAGATCCTATTATGGGGAGCACATAAGAACTAATGGTACTTATAATATTGAAGTAAGCAGTGATATTTTGGAAGAGGATTTGCCCTTAATATTGGGTCAAAATAATTATTTAATTAGGGCTAGAATTAAGTCCCGCCATGTGAGCAATAAAACTTATTACTCTTATTTATTGATAAGTAAAGATGAAAATCGGGCAAATACTTTAGATAGTATCATAGCATATTATTGTAACTGTCTAGTGGGTAACCGTACAGTAGGGTGTTGTACTCATACTATGACAGTATTGTGGTATCTGAGCTGGGGCCGCTTCAATGATGTAAGTGCTCCAGCTCAATTATTGGATGGTATATTTTATGAAGAATAAATGGTTTATTCAAGTTTTGATTTGTTTTA
This sequence comes from Noctua comes, assembly GCA_963082995.1. NCBI lineage: Eukaryota > Metazoa > Arthropoda > Insecta > Lepidoptera > Noctuidae > Noctua > Noctua comes. The sequence continues at coordinate 2,326,133 of OY720293.1, forward strand.
TTTCCTTTGGTACTTAGACATGAACTACCTATCAATAACGTTATTTATTAAAGTCTAGTGGTGAAGCTGTTAACTAATTATACATTTTTTAATATTTAAATGTTAATTGCACACTATCTATGAGTAGGTACCTATCTTCTTTTTATTATGCTGCTTATTATATTTATATGTGCATAAAGTATAGTCGTAATCCCATCCCCATAGTGATGTATAGTAGATAGGTAGAAGTAAGTACTTAACCTAAATAGAATAAGGAGAAAATGTCAATGTCAATTTCTAATTATAACCTAGATTTTTTCAACAGAAAAACAATGATATCTCTTGAACCAGGATGAATAATTTAAAAATGGTTTCTGATTATAAAAATACAATGTTTTTACTATTATTTAAAATAAAAATCTTCAGGGCACAACAATTTACCACTGGGACCCAATTCTCCTTACAAATCGGGCAATCTCCTTTACATACATTCAACCATCATACCTAAATTATCATTTGTTCTATTATTGCTATCCCTGCACTTATCTGTTCATTCGATTCATCTGATTCATTTTTACTATCTGTATCTGTCTTTTTTCTGTATCTGTGTCTTTCACTGTGTGATATTCTTTCCGCGGTCTGCCCGCCTGACCAGTACGAGTTAGGCGAGGTCTTCCTCTTCCTCTTTTAGAGGGTTCTATTAAATTTTCCCATGAAACAGTTGATTTCTTTTTTCTATATAATTGACCTCTATCTCCATCTTCTTCTGGTTCATGAATTATTTCAAGTGATCTTCTTGATCTAGCAACATTTTTGTTGGCTTTTAATATCTTACAGTTATCTTCCTTTCTTTTATTGTTCTCATTAGACGCATTCAATTCTATTCTCACTTCTTCTTCATCAGTATCTTCTTCGTCATCAAGTATTTCTTTATATTCATGCCTAAATGCTGTCTCATTCATGAACTTCACGTCACGAGTAACAATAATCTTTCTTGATGCAGGGTCATGTATCCTATATGCTTTAGATTGAATATCATAGCCCACAAATATTCCTAGCTGCGAACGTGACTCAAACTTTCTTTTCGGTTTTCCCTTATCTTTATAATAAGCCTTCGAGCCAAACACATGCATATATATAACTGTAGGTTTCTTTCCTCTCCACAGTGTAAAAGGTATTTGACCATTTAAGGCTGTTGTTGGACACCGGTTTCTTATATAATTAGCAGTATTTACCGCTTCAGCCCAAAATGAAGGAGGACTTCCGGCTTGATGCATCATACATCGTGCCATTTCGACCAATGTCCTGTTCTTTCTTTCGGCAATACCATTCTGTTGAGGTGTATATGGCGCCGTCAATCTTCTTCTAATTCCAGCCTTCTTCAGATAATCATCAAACTCATTATTCACATATTCTCGACCGTTATCAGACTGAAGATTCTTTATTTTCTTCCCAGTTAAATTCTCTGCATAGGCTTTGTAAGTTTTGAACACGCTTAAGACGTCACTTTTACTCGCAATGAAGTAGATTTCACACCATCTAGATTTATCATCAATGAAAGTAACAAAATATTTCTTACCGCCATACGACTGATGATTCATGGGGCCACAAACATCACTATGGACTATTTCTAGTAATTCGGTGGTACTATCTTCTCCTTTCTTTGGAAAAGGCGTGCATGTCTGTTTTTCACTAATACAAATCTCACATTGGGACAACTTTTCGCCATCCTTAAATGTTAGCCCGTGTACTAAACTATTGTTCGCCATAGTTTTCAAGTCGCGTTCGTTGAGATGTCCGAGTCGTTGGTGCCACATGTCTATTGAATTCTTAACTGCTTCAATATTATTAACAGAATTCTTACTCATTCGAACATGGTACAGATTTCCAACTCTTTCTGCACGCATATGAATTTTATCATTGTCATCAATCACAATCGCATCATTCTTCCTAAAGTGAACCTCGAACCCGCGATCTGTCATCTTAGCCACTGATAATAGGTTAGTTCGTTAGTCGGATACGTAGAACACTTTTTCTATATTAATCTGGCGTTCTTCACTGCCCGTGTCTACAGAAATCTTGACCTTACCAGTCCCAGTAATTTGTGTTCTGTCGCTATTAGCTAAATTTAGCTCTGAATCCTCGATCATTTGCTTCTCGTTGCACATATGACCTGTGCATCCACTGTCAATGCACCAAATAGGATTTACTTTCTCACCTTGCATAACCTCTTCGATAGTACTGAACAACATTGTTGTCTTTTGCTCTTTGTCGTCTCTATTTTCCAAACTCTGTGCACTTTGTTTATTCTTGTTGATATACTTAGTTCTGCAGTCTCTCGCAAAATGCCCACGACGACCACAACGATGACATTCAAAATTATTTTTATTGCAGTGGTTGTCCTTGTCATGATTCTTCTTCAGATTGGCATTTTTATTTTTATTGATACGTTTGACGAACATAGCTCCCTGATCAGCTGTCTTTGACTTACGAGCTTCATGATCCTCGATAATCTTCACTTTTAACGTTTCCGTTGATGGTAAATCATCGCGTGATTCCATTGCCGTTCTAAACATGGCGAATGAATCCGGTAAACTATATAACAATAAAATGGCTAATAGTTCGTCTATAACTATTAAACCGATTTCTCTCAATTTCTTAACTGCATCAAAAAAATCCGAGATGTGTTTCTTCAAATCATCATCTTCTTGCATACGAGTCAGTACCAGTTTCTTCAACAAGGAGGCCTTTCTAGCAGGACCGCTGGACTGATACATAGATTTCAGTTTTTCCCAAATGGCCTTGGAACTTTCCAAACCATCCAATGCGGCCAATTCACTTGGACTTACCGCTGACAGTATGTCGGCTTCGGCTTTTCTGTCCATTTTCAACCATTCAGCATATTTTGGATCATTTAACTGCGGTTTGGGCAATAATCCCGAAACAAACTCCCATAAGTCATTTTTAATTAATATAGCCCGCATGTGAATTTTCCATGTATCATAATTATCACCAGTAAGTCGATCAATCTTTATAGATGTAGCCATAATGAAGTTTCTTCAACTCCAGAATCAAAACAATAGCAATGAATAAAAATCTTCGTAACAAAAGTTTAGTAAACAAACGGCGACGGCGAACGTAACTTGAAAGTCCGCGTTACACTAATTGACCTTCACTTAACTACACGCGTTTATAACTTTTAATTACGATGAACTGTTTTGGTTCAAATCACTGCAATTGTTCACTAATATGTCCTGTTTTTCACTCACTGACTGTTCCTGGGCCCATAACCTGAAGGGTATGGGTAAATTAGACACTTTTACAGCAGTAATCTAATTTATTTGATATGTTTTGATTCAACAATGCAATCCGTGCTAGCGGCGCGACACAACAACGAAACTTACAAATTACATAGTTAGAGGGCACTGCTCGCGCGCTTCGTCATAGCTTAACAATGTCAAACCATAAAATGCACAAAACAACCATGTCTATTCCATTTAACGTAAATCAACGGAGAATTAAATGACAATCAAGTTAGGTTCTGTTCATATGTCCAACCATAAAAAGCTCAAACACAGCCATGTCCATTCCATAAATTTAATGAGAATTAAATGTAAATTATAAGCCACCTCGATGTAAATTAAATGTCAACTAAATTTAATTAAATGAAAAGCCAAATAGATATGAATTAAATGTCAATTAAATTACCATTTTCATAATTATTCAACCACATAAGCACAGCCATGTCTTCAGGGTAGTGATCGTAAATTGCCATATGCAGACAACTTTGACACCAGAAAAAATCAAAATGTAATAAATATTGTAAGTTCCATTTATAAATCAAGAAGTGGCGTGGCAAGTTTAAGTCTGCGTAATAACCACAATGATAACATCTTCTAGACAGTATAAAATGTGTCACGTGCCACGGCCATATAAAATGCTGGTTTAAAAGTTCGAAATCATTTCTAGATAAAAAACGATCAACATCCAAAGGCATCAATTCAGGCATACTTATCCAATTTCTCTTTCAATTTCTGAAAAAAAAAAACACTTGTTGGTTTTTCTCGTATAAAAACTATACCATAACTAAATAGTATTCGTTGTTATTTTTGTTTATTGCAAGCAACATGCAACCTGAACCGCCGCATTTAGGTACCTACATAAATCGATCCTTCGGGTTTCAAAGTCCGTAAAAGACATTAGGGGCATTAGCTAAGGCCTTTTACACTAACAATAATTATCTAGAAATAAAACAAAATACCCACCAAAAACCCTTTAAAACCCGAGAAGTTGAAATATAAGGATTCAAGAATACGATATTGCTACAAGAAAGGTTGACGATCTGAGCTTCGAGGCAAGACGGACGGACCGGACCGGACGGACTTACCTCGTGCGGCTTATACGGACTTCCCAACTATTGTATTTTAAGGTTAGATATTTACTACACTTAATATCACAAAACTCTTGGCGTTAATGATCAATTCAATAAAAGAAATATATAGAAGGCCTATTTAACTACTTACATTACTACACTCGACGCTTCAATTCGTTTTATTTAGCACTTTTTTTCTTTTTTTCCCCAACACATTGCACTTTACATTGGAGTTCACAACGCGAGTAAAGAAGGAAGTCAATTTTCTTCACCAAAACTAGTTATAGCGACATCTATGATTTTCAATTCGAACTAATCCACTAAGCTGTTTTATCGATCGAGAGGTAAACTCCATAGATAATCAAACACGATCGTAACGACGTGTAGACGGACTTGCCTTTTAGACGGTCTTCGCAGCATTGACCTTATGCCTTTTATGCATGTTCTTTTTGCTGCATATTTTAACAGCATGCCGAATAACACTATTGTTACTGTCATAACGATGCCAATATGATTTAATTTATTCTCTACCTGAGCTACGTTTGATAAGTTCACATTTACTATGACATTTTCCTTTGTCTGATTGGAACCCATGTTTTAAGAATAATGTAGATGTTTTACAATTATGTGTGGCTTCTTGACTGATGTCTGGTATGTATTGACTTTTTATTCAGCGATGTCATTTGTATTCAATGAATTTGGCCTAGATTTTGATACTGCTAATTTAACGATATTTCAACGGTTTTTTGCTTAATCGTCCAGTTCGCGTTGTATATGTATTATTACTGGGTTCGCTCGTTTGAAAGGTTACTTTTTTCTGGATTTTCTCGCCTTTTTTAATATCGGTTTTATCTTTTAACTGTTTATCTAATTTGTCATTTGGCAATTCACAATCTATCAATAGGTATGCTGGTTTCAAACGATCTATAGACACATTTGCTTGTCTGTCTGGCAATTGTACACGAAATACTTTATCATTTTTGTTAATGACGCGATATGGTCCATCGTAAGGAGGTTGTAATGGTTTCCGTACTGCGTCATTCCTAATAAATACGTAATCACTAGTGTATCAATCTTTGTGTACAAAAATCTTGTGGGGTGACTTGTTTTCTCTACAGGACGGTTTAAATCTATCTATCACGTCCTTTAATTTGTTTACAAAACTGTTATCATCATACGACTTCACATTACTACTGTCGTAAAAGTCACCTGGCAATCTAATATTGCTGCCATACAACATTTGTGCTGCGGTTACGCCTGTATCAGACCTAATTGTTGTGCGTAACCCTAACATTGCTGTTGCCAATTCATCTATCCAGCATTTGGTGTCTAAACGTGCTTTTAATGCGGCTTTTAAAGATCTATGCCATCGTTCTACTGTTCCATTACATTGAGGATGATATGGAGTTGTACGCGTTTTCTGAATTCCCATTAACGACATTAATTCTTTAAACAAATTGCTTTCAAACTGTCTTCCCTGATCACTTGTGAGTTTAACTGGACACCCATAACGACTAATCCAACCTTCATTTAATGTTTTTGCTACTACTTCCGCAGTTATCTCTTTTATCGGAAATGCTTCTGGCCAACGTGTGAATCTATCTATGATTGTTAAACAATATCTAAATCCTTCTGGCGAAGTTGGTAACTATATCTATGTGAATATGTTCAAATCGTTTACTACTCTCGAAAGTTCCTAAATCCGAAACAGTATGTTTTTGGGTTTTCGCTTTTTGGCATCTTATGCAAGTTTTAGCCCAATTTCCCACATCCTTATTCATGTTAGGCCAAAAATATCTTTCACTGACTAATTTCCTACTTGCCTTAATACCTGGATGGCTCAAATTATGTATTGAATCTTTAGTGTGACCTTTTTTTTTTTTTTTTTTAACGTGGTAAAATCATCAAATGAGTCCTCCCACCGGGCAGAGCGGGAGGGACTGTCAGACTTGTACTGACTAAAATCCACGGTGTCCTTCAATAGCCCTTTATGCCTTTATGTTCCAGGGTCACGGTAATTCTATGAGTCCCGCTACCCCGGCAGGCTTTGGCCCTCTAGAGGGGGGCCCCGTCATTATGCTGACACTCTTTGAGGCGCGCGTGGAACACAACGTGCCGTCGACCCGGGCATGGTCCATGGTCGGACAGCGAGTCGCCCATTACTCGCCGCCCGCATGCCCGCGCCTACGGTGGCCGGAGATCGTCTGCCGACGTCCGGCGCCGTGGGCGTCTACCACTGCGGCTGGGGTGGAGGGAGGACGCTGTCCTCTCCCTCACGCGGCCCGCCTTCTCCTTCACGAGCATGACTGCTTCGCAGAAGGAGGCGACCGCTTCCCACTCCGTCTCGCCCCGCAGCATGGCCTCGACCAATGCCGGGCGCGAGAGGTCTCCACCTATCGCCGCCGTGAGGACACGGCGGTGTAGTGTGACCTTTGGTGTAGATTCAATGAAAGACTGGCAACGACTAACTCGTGTATTGTTTCTTCATAAAAGACAAGTACAAAGAGCGGGCTTGGGCATACTGCCCAATGCTTATATATTCGTACGAAATACAAACTTAGCTTACGCTACACAGGATACACATTTAGTATACGCTATGCCGTTACACTACTCCCCCCCCCTTTTTAAAAGAAACACTTTGACAAAATAACCCGGGAAAGAAAACAAAAAAAAATTGTAACCATCTCTTAACACAATATTACAGCTGAAATTAATACAATACATTTATTATTAAGTACACATTCGTTTCACAGTGGTTGGAAATTAGGTAGGTTTTACACAAATACACTCACTTACATCACTATTAGACCTTGACTTTAAACATCTTCTTCATTTCGGGAAGTTTCAACCGTTTGCTTCCGTCTAAAACTTTTACGAGCCGCTTCGAAAGCGGTCGACTGCAGAGATTGCATCTGCTTGGTCAACCAACTTTTCCATATACCGATGCATAGACGGAAAAATAGACATAAACACACTATGCCTATGAGTGCCAAAATTTAAGACCAACCAATGAAGTTTATTAAATTTACGTCGTAGCCTTTGACCGTCTGGGAGGCGATAGCGGCTGAAGATTTGACCTCGTCCTTCACTACGTAGTTTCCCATTCTATTTTTTAATTCTCTATATTTTTCAAATGGAGATTCGTATTGATCGTTATGCAAGTTAATATGTGAACAATTCTTATAATTAGGTATGATACGTTATATCAGACAGAAATCAGAAATAATATTAACTTATTACAATAATCTTACTTCAGTAATCTGTTGTAATCTTCATCTTACGCCACCATGTCAGTCCGACTTCAGGACCAGACCTCGGAACCTATCCTTCTGCAGCGAGGTGTGAGACAGGGAGACGTCATATCTCCGAAACTGTTCACCGCTGCACTGGAGGATGTCTTCAAGGTTCTGGACTGGAGAGGGCTAGGCATCAACGTCAATGGCGAGTACATCTCTCACCTTCGGTTTGCCGACGATATAGTGGTCATGGCTGAGACCATGGAGGACCTCAGTACAATGCTCGATGACCTCAGTAGAGCTTCCGAAAGAGTAGGTCTTAAAATGAACATGGATAAAACCAAAGTCATGTTGAATGCCCATGTAACACCCACTCCTATCAAGATCGGAGACTCCACACTCGAAGTTGTAGACGATTAAGTCTACCTGGGACAAACGGTCCAGTTAGGTAGGTCCAACTTCGAGAAAGAGGTCAATCGTCGAATCCGACTCGGCTGGGCAGCGTTCGGGAAGTTGCATGGTATCTTCTCGTCCAACTTACCGCAGTGTCTCAAGACGAAAGTCTATGACCAGTGTGTGTTGCCAGTGATTACATACGGGACCGAAACGTGGTCGCTCACAATGGGCCTCATCAGAAGGCTTAAAGTCACCCAAAGGGCAATGGAGAGGGCTATGCTCGGTGTTTCCTTGCGTGATCAAATCAGAAATGAGGAGATCCGCAAGAGAACCAAGGTTACCGACGTAGCCCGAAGAATAGCCAAACTTAAGTGGCAGTGGGCAGGGCACATTGCTCGCAGAACGGATGGCCGATGGGGCCGAAAAGTTCTGGAGTGGCGACCGCGAACCGGAAGACGCTGCGTTGGAAGGCCTCCCACTAGGTGGACCGATGACCTTGTAAAGGTTGCAGGGATCCGCTGGATGCGAGACGCACGGGACCGGTCAATGTGGCGACGCTTAGGGGAGGCCTATGTCCAGCAGTGGACGTCTTTTGGCTGAAATGATGATGATGATGAATAATCTTACTTATAAATTGAAACGTACGGGTCTTTTGCTGACTCGGCCGCTACGCGTTTTATGTAAAGGTGCGGTTTCATTAGCGGGCGCGGAGCGATCCTCGCTAATCGCTGTTCCCGGACCCTGACTTACGTCTATTTCCTTATCATCTAACTTAATGCTATTACTTACCACATTGCTCGAACACGATTCTTTACACAAATATGCGGGTTTGAGTCGATCAATCGATATGTATGCCGTCCGACCCGCAAAATCTACCAAATACGTCCTTTATTCTTTATTCTTTATTGAAAAAAAAAAATTACATACAAATTGCAACAATATAGCTTATGTACAATGGCGAGCTTTTTTTTCGGATGGGAAATCATCAAATGACCCCCCCCCACTCTGGGCGGAGCGGAAGGGAGTGTCAGACTTGTACTGACTAAAACCCATCCATGTTCCTTCTTTGCCCTTTGTGTTCCAGGGCCACGGTATCTCTTTCGAACAGTCCCGCAGCCCTGGCAGGCATCGGTCCTTGCAGACCCCTACATCGTTGCTGACATCTCTTTGAGGCGCGCGTGGAACACGAACGCGCCATCGACACGGCCTGTCGTCAGAAGACGGCCGGACGGCGAGCTAGCCCATAGCTCGCCGTCCACAGGCCCGCGCCTACGGTGGCCGGGAGCCACCACGTGACCCCCGACGCCCAGGGCGTCTCCCGCGGCGGCTGGGACGTGAGGTTCTTTCCCTCTCACGTCCCGCCACCTCCTTCACTAGCATGACTGCTTCGCAGAAGGAGGTGACGGCTTCCCATTCCCTCTCGCTCCGGACCATGGCTTGAACCAGGGCCGGACGCGAGAGATCGCCGCCGCCGATCGCCGCAACGAGGACACGACGGTGCTCCGCCCAAGCGGGGCAGACCTCCACGGTATGTTCCACCGTGTCCTCCGGACGATCCTCACAATGGAAACACCCGGGCGTTTCCTCCCGCCCGATCCGGTGCAGGAACCTCCCGAAACAACCGTGTCCGGTGAGGACCTGCGTCAGGCGGTAGGTGAGGGCGCCGTGGCGCCTCTCTAGCCACTCCTCAAAGAGGGGACTTATCGCCACTATGGTGGCGTGCCCTGCACGGGGTTGCGACAGTCGCTCTCTCCATGTCGCCATGAGATCACGCCGGAGGTCTGTCCGCTGAGCGGCAATTTGCCGCGGCTACAATGGCGAGCTTAACCCAGAATTGGGTTTTCTTCAAATACGTCTTTTCTTTCCTGTTTAGGACTCTAAAGGGACCATCATAGGGTGGTTCCAAAGGTCTCCTAACCTTATCATGTCGTACAAATACGTGTGTGCATTTATCTAAATCTGCATATACGAATAATGTGCGAGCGTCCTTATGTCGCAACGGCTTCGGTTTCAAGTTCGTAATAATGTTACGTAATTTTTCTACATATTGACAATGATCTAAAATTTTAGAGATCGAGTCGCTACAAAAATCACCAGGTAAACGTAATGCCGTAGCGAAAGTTAATTCTGCAGCACTAACACCAGTATCGTCTCGAATGGCGGCACGTAAACCTAACAAAACTATTGGTAGCTCGTCTACCCAAGTAGTTGAGTTTAGCCTTGCCATTAGAGCTGCTTTTAAAGTACGGTGCCAACGCTCTATTTTCCCGTTCGACTGAGGGTGATACGGTGTAGTTCTCTTCTTATCGATGCCTAAATGTCGCATAAGTTCCTTAAAAATACTACTCTCAAATTGTCTGCCCTGGTCGCTTGTCAGCTTAACAGGGCATCCAAAACGTGCGATCCACCCCTCTAATATCACTTTAGCTACAGTTTCTGCTGTGATATCCTTCGTAGGATACGCTTCAGGCCAACCCGTTTGGCGATCTATTATCGTAACTAGATATCTATAATCGTTTAGAGAAATGGGCAAGGGGCCGACGATATCGACATGAATATGAGAAAATCGCTCCGCTAATGGGAAAAGTCCTAACTCAGTTTTTACATGCCTGGATACTTTTGCACGCTGACATTTAACGCAACTTTGTGTCCATTTGCCTATATCACTATTCATCCCGTCCCAGAAAAATCTTTCTTTGGCTAATTTTCGCGAAGTACGAATTCCTGGGTGACTTAGGTTATGTACTGATTCGAACGCTTGTCTCCTAAAGCTTAGCGGTATTTATACGGGCGAACCTTATCTGTTGACGTTTCACACGTTACCGGTAGGTCGCTTCCAGGTATCGCTATGTCTTTGAATATTAAATTACATTTGTTATTGTTACGTTGATTGCGCATTAAGCCCAGGTTCGCATCGTTTGCTTGAGCTTGGGCGATCGCGGCGTAATCTAATATTGTAGCACATGTTATTGTCTCTAACCGCGATAACGCATCTGCTACAACGTTCTTGTCACCATCTATATGCCTTATGTCGGTAGAGTATTCACTTATATAGAGAATTTGCCTAACGCGACGCGGTAATTCATTATCAGAATTGGTTTTTTTGAACATGAATGTTAATGGTTTATGATCCGTATAAATAATCAAATGTCGTCCTTCTACCATGTTCTGAAAATATTTAATGGCCAAATAAATTGCTAGTAGTTCCCTATCGAAAGTACTGTATTTAGTTTGCGGAATTGACATATTCTTTGAAAAATAGCCTAAAGGTATCCATTTATTCGGGCACGCCGCAATCGCGGCGGTAAGACCCCTCTTTGAGGAGTGGCTGGATAGGCGTCACGGCGTCCTGACCTACCGCGTGACGCAGGTCCTCACCGGACACGGAAGTTTCGGGAGGTACCTGTGTCATATGGGGAAGGAGGAAACGCCTGGGTGTCACCACTGCGAGGACCGCCCGGAGGACACGGTGGAGCATACGGTGCAGGACTGCTCCGCTTGGGCAGAGCACCGCCGTGTCCTCACGGCGGCGATAGGCGGAGCCCTCTCGCGCCCGGCATTGGTCGAGGCCATGCTGCGGGGCGAGACGGAGTGGGAAGCGGTCGCCTCCTTCTGCGAAGCAGTCATGCTCGCGAAGGAGGAGGCGGGCCGCGTGAGGGAGAGGACAGCGTCCTCCCTCCACACCAGCCGCAGTGGTAGACGCCCACGGCGCCGGACGTCGGCAGACGATCTCCGGCCACCGTAGGCGCGGGCATGCGGGCGGCGAGTAATGGGCGACTCGCTGTCCGACCATGGACCATGCCCGGGTCGACGGCGCGTTGTGTTCTACGCGCGCCTCAAAGAGTGTCAGCATAATGACGGGGCCCCCCTCTTAATTACCGTGACCCTGGAACATAAAGGGCTACTGAAGGACACCGTGGATTTTAGTCAGTACAAGTCTGACAGTCCCTCCCGCTCTGCCCTGGGTGGGAGGACTCATTTGATGATTTTACCACGTTAAAAAATACGTTATACGTTTACGAATTGTTGGAGAACGGCTCCCACGCAGGTGTTCGATGCATCAGTCATGAGCGCGAATGGGGTATCGGGTTGCGGACACGATAACGTCACTGCGCTTTGTAGCGCTGCCTTACACCGTGAAAATGCCTCGTTTGCACTTTCTGTCCATTTTATTTTTGTTGTATCTTTTTTCTTTGACTTAACTAAGTATTGATTTAAATGACCTTGATATTCTACTGCATTAGGTAAAGGTAAACGGTAGAAATTAACCATCCCTAAAAATCGTCTGAGCTGTTCGATAGTTACTCATCATCATCATCATTTCAGCCAAAAGACGTCCACTGCTGGACATAGGCCTCCCCCAAGTGTCGCCACATTGACCGGTCCCGTGCGTCTCGCATCCAGCGGATACCTGCAACCTTTACAAGGTCATCGGTCCACCTAGTGGGAGGCCTTCCAACGCAGCGTCTTCCGGTTCGCGGTCGCCACTCCAGAACTTTTCGGCCCCATCGGCTATCCGTTCTGCGAGCAATGTGCCCTGCCCACTGCCACTTAAGTTTGGCTATTCTTCGGGCAACGTCGGTAACCTTGGTTCTCTTGCGGATCTCCTCATTTCTGATTTGATCACGCAACGAAACACCGAGCATAGCCCTCTCCATTGCCCTTTGGGTGACTTTAAGCCTTCTGATGAGGCCCATTGTGAGCGACCACGTTTCGGTTCCGTATGTAATCACTGGCAACACACACTGGTCATAGACTTTCGTCTTGAGACACTGCGGTAAGTTGGTTGCGATAGTTACTGGTTTAGGGAAATTATTTATGGCATCCATTTTCTCCTGTAGAGGTCGAATGCCTTGCGTGGAAACTTCATATCCTAAAAAAATTATCTTTGTTTTACCTAATTCACATTTTTCTAAATTAATAGTTAAGCCAAATTTACTTAAACGACTAAAAACTTCTCGTAAATGCTGCTCATGTTGAATTTTACTTTTACTAAATATCGCGATCTCATCGATATAGCAGTAAACGCAATCTAAACCAGAGAGAACTGTGTGGTTCATAAACCGTTGAAAAGTTTGCGCAGCGTTCCTTAGACTGAATGTCATTCTGGGAAATTCAAATAGGCCGAAAGGCGTGATAATGGCAGTCTTTTCCACATCGGCAGGATTTACTGAAATAAAATGATATGCACGGCAAATATCAATACGTGAAAATATTTTTGCGTTAGCTAGTGAGTACGTAAAATCATGTAATCGCGGGATTGGATAACGATCGGCCTTGGTTATTGCGTTAAGCGCTCTATTGTCACCACAAGGACGTAACTGACCATTTTTCTTTAAGACGATGTGTAAAGGACTTGCCCACGCACTTTTCGACGGTTTTGATTGACGACTCGTTACTACTTACAACGGAAGCTAAAACTTTCAATTTTGTGACTTCGTCAATTAATCTACGAGCACTTATATCCACTAAGAGCTTATAGTTCGCTAAAAATCAGCACCTAATATGGGCTGATGCACGTCGGCTATCACAAATGTCCACCGTAATGCACGACGTAAACCTAGATCCAGTACTAAACTTTTGACACCGTAAGTCTTTATTTTAGTCCCGTTGGCTGCGAATAGGCAATAGTCTTGACACTCACTATTTTGATTGTTTTTTAACACTAACTTACCGGGTAGCACTGAAATATTAGCACCGGTGTCCACTAGAAAACGTAAGCCGCTGTTGCGATCCGTGACTCGAAGGCGGTGACAAGGGGCGATGGTACAAACCTCCGCCGCAGTTGGTACCTGGACTAGTTTTCCGAGGACGATTTCCAGGAACAGGGCTCAGTGCATTTCTTTGCCTTTGCTCTGAACCGATGGTGATAGAAGCACAACCAATCAGGGCTTTCAGGAGTTCTACGCGGTGCAGATCGCGCTCGGCTGCCGGCTCCGGAGGTCTACTCTTATTCAACGAAAAACGAAGTTTCGATCGAAATTTCGCGTATTTCCTACCACGGTTCAATTTCGTTCCGAAATTTCGTACGACCGAAAATTGTTTGACGTTTAGATTCTCTAAACCTACTCTAATTCGAAATATTACGAACGAATATTTGAATTTGACAGACGATTGTTCGGAATTTTAACCTCAAATTTGACGAAACCAAAAGTGTTACCTTTTGATTTTCGTTTTACGTTTAGTTTTGTAAATATTATGACAAAATTATTGGCAATGGCTACAATAATGCTTTTAATCGAAGCTGCTTTACGTGAAGAACGTATAGAGTGTAGAAGGAACCGACGCCGCCTGCGCAATCAATTAAATATTAGCGAAATTCCCGACTTAAGAGTTTGTAGGAAATTACGGATTCAGTCGGCAAGTATTCGAGTAGCCAAAGTATTCGGGAGTAGCCGAACCCGTATGTGGAGCCATTTTAAACTAAAAAGATGTTTATATGGTTAATATTAGAAGAGGCGATATTTAGTGTTAGTGAAAAATCTAATATTATGTATGTATAATATGATTTTTACTTACAAAGTTTTTAAATCTAAACTTGTGGAGACCCAAAATACAAATAGCAGACTACGACAATATGACTTGAAACTTTCTTAAGTGTGTATCGCGATTGCGAAGTATGTAAAAACGCACTTGGAAACATGATTTATTTAACACAACACTTGAGAAACACAATTTAGAAAACTTTTCAAAGTATTCAAACAAATAATCGTAAGTTGACATGTTATGATTAGATTGTGAATATACAGACATTTTTGGTCGTCTTACGTTACTACCCATTGTTGGCATGAAATAGTACTCTTCAAATTAGTCGGTTAACAATGACAGTGAAAGGGTGTTTTATAGTGTCGCGGTGAATGTCGTCGAAAATAGAATTTTTATCTAAATATTTATATTTTCTGCATGAATATTACAAGAAATATTCAATAAATCACATTTTAAATGTAAAATGTAAAAACAAAGCAAAAGAGTTTATTAATTATAAGTTAAAGTAAAAACCGTAACTTACTTTAAATGACATCAAAAAAGACCCACACAATATTATAGATTTCATTCGTTCACGAAACTTGTCTATGGCTTCGAACTTCTTGTGCGCGTCCGAAAATGAAATAGAGTAGGATCACTAACGAAACTTCGTTTAAATCTCGTTCGTTTCCGAAGTTTCGTTTCGGAGAAAGAGAGTAGACCCCCTGGATGCTGATCTTGAACGGTTCCAATTCCGTTGCTGCGGCCTCGATCTAGTGTTCGACCTTTCCAATTACTCGACCTTCAGGGTAAGTTTCGCTATTTCGGCCATGATGAGATCTGTTTCCTTGGAAGTGCTTGGCTGCTGCTGGCTTACTTCGCTCACATGGGCTGCGCGCGTGGACTCTAACACATTATCTGCTACGACGGCCAAGTTATCGAGATCTTTCGAATCACGTCGGGGTCACCAGTTTAGTGTGACCTTTGGTGTAGATTCAATGAAAGACTGGCAACGTCTAACTCGTGTATTGTTTCTTCATAAAAGACAAGTACAAAGAGCGGGCTTGGATCGTTGGATGTCGCTGCGTCCCCGCTAGGGGACGCGGCAGGCGGTAACGGGGCTTCGCCCCCTTGCCGCGGAGGCCATACCTTGGCCCGTTAAGACGGGACCCGTCATTTTATTGCCTTATTCGGCTTGGCCTGATGACGCACGTATGGCACGTGCGTCTGGGTGTGTGTGGTTGCTATGAGATTTTTCGTAGGCGCGCCACAGCGCTGTTGGCACAGCGCTGATTTCTTCACGGCGCCTCGGCGGTCTGTCCCCGCCAGGTGAGACCCCCAGTCACCCAAAGGGAGGCCCGGCGGGGGATGTCCAGCGACAGAGGGGCCGACTCCGACGCACCTACGAAGGATGTATGGCTCTCGTCCGCCCCGCTTCCAGAGCTAGCCGGTCGCGGTCCGGACTGAGAGGCCGTTGTGTGTGTAAGGGCGGTATTGTATTGTGTGACACCGCCCAGTGTCTGCGTAGGTTGCGAGCCAGCGGCGCGCCCCTTGCGCATGAGTCTACGCGTGTGTGTAGAGAGGGTGCATGTGTGGTTGAGCTACGCGACGCACCTATATTAACTTAGATTGCGTCGCGCAGCCGGATGCGTGTTTGAAATGTAAAGTCTTATTGTGCAGGTAAGCTGCGTGTAACCTGGTACAGCTTACCCGGGCGTCAAATCCGGTGGGGTGGGGTCATCGTCCGCTACCAGGTCGCGGGGGAGGGGGCGCCTCGCGTCAGGGGGGCGCGCATGCCAGGGCGCAATGTGCTTGACGTGGGGCCAAGCAGATGCGTCGGCACGCGCGAACATTCCCGTCGCAAGGCGCCGGATGAAAGCGTCCAGGCTCTCAATCCCGAGATCCCGCTGAATGACGTCGTTCCTCACGTGCCGTGGGGCGGCGACAATAGTCCGCAACGCAAAGTTCTGCTGCGTGTGGAGAAGCTTCTTATGGCCCTCACACGCGAGGACGAACCATGCAGGGGCGGCGTACGTCAATATCGTGCGTATATAGGTTTTATACACGCCCAACTTGACGCGCGCCGGTAGCCGGGACGAGAGCACTGGGTGGAGCAGGTTGCGGGCGACCTTAACCCGCGCCGCGACCTGGCGGACATGAGGACCCATGGTGAGCCGACGGTCGATGGTGACGCCCAGGTACTTCACCCGGGGCGACCACTCGACGTCGGCGCCTTGTAGCGTCAGGGGTGGTGGGAGGGGCGCTGATCCGACGACCATCGCCTGCGTCTTACCCACGTTAACTGACAGCCGCCACTTCGACAGCCAGTCAGGCAGCTGGTTTTGCGCGCGCTGCATCTTGACCGCCGCGTACTTGGCGTTAAGCGAGGTGGTAATGTACGCGGCGTCGTCGGCGTACAGTGCGAGCATCGCCTCTGGCGTCGTGGGGATGTCGTCGGTGTAACGTGGTAACACGCTGGCGACACGCAGCTGCCCTGCGGCACGCCTGCCAGCACCGGGCGGGCGCTAGACAGCGCGCCCTCGACCACCACGCGGAAACTCCGATCTGTAAGGAAAGACTGGACCACCTTGACAACGCGGCGAGGCGCGTCGGACGTGGCCAGCTTAAATATAAGGCCGTCGTGCCACATGCGGTCGAAGGCCTTCTCCATGTCGAGGAGTACTGCCGCCGCGTACTTGGCGTTAAGCGAGGTGGTAATGTACGCGGCGTCGTCGGCGTACAGCGCGAGCATCGCCTCTGGCGTCGTGGGGATGTCGTCGGTGTAACGTGGTAACACGCTGGCGACACGCAGCTGCCCTGCGGCACGCCTGCCAGCACCGGGCGGGCGCTAGACAGCGCGCCCTCGACCACCACGCGGAAACTCCGATCTGTAAGGAAAGACTGGACCACCTTGACAACGCGGCGAGGCGCGTCGGACGTGGCCAGCTTAAATATAAGGCCGTCGTGCCACATGCGGTCGAAGGCCTTCTCCATGTCGAGGAGTACTGCCACCGCGTACTCCTTCTTGTTCATGGCTTGCGCCAGGTGGTGCAGTACCCTCGACAGCTGAAGCGTCGTGCTGTGTTCCGACCTAAACCCAAATTGTTCAGGCCGCGGCGAGATGTGCGGCTGGAGATGTCGCAACAGGAGCATTTCGAACACCTTGGAGATGGTGGGCAGCAGGGTGATGGGCCGGTAGCTCTCTGGCTTCAAGATGTTTTCCCCGCCTTGGGCAGCATGATGACGCGCCCCTCCTTCCACGAGGAAGAAAACGTCCCGGTGCGCAGTATAACCGTAAACAGGCGCGCCAGTGCCGCCACCAAGCGGTACGGCAGGAGGCGCAGCACTGCGTTGGTGATACCGTCAGCACCGGGGGCCTTCCTGGGTTTTGTCCTCAGGATGGCGCGTCTGACCGCCCCAGGCGAGCAAAATATGGCGTCCTCCTCGGGGGCTACCGGCGTTGCGAAGTACTCCCCAAGGTGTTGCTCGACTGTTGCGACATGTGCGGCGTCGCTGGTCGGGTTCGGTCGGAACTGACGCTCCAGGTGCTCAGCGTAGACCTCCGCGCGGTCCTCAGCGACATACTTGAGCGCCCCGCCGCTGTCCAGTAAGGGGCGCACCGGAGCTGGGGTGTTCGTGAGCTGGCGGCAGAGACGATGGGCGGATGGCCAGCTGCCGGCCGCCTCATCGATGCGTTCCTCCCAGCACTCGGCGTCCCGGCATCTCAACTTGGCCTTAATCTTCTCCGCGAGACTATTAAGCTTCCTTTTTAGTGTAGGGCATCTAAGTTGTTGCCACTGCTTGCGAAGGCGCCTCTTGACGGCGATCATCGAGCGGAGATAAGACGGCAAGGGCGGCTGCTGCACTCTCCCCTGCGGCTCTGTCATAGTCGCCGCTTCTAAGGCGCTCTGGATACAAGCAGTGACGTCATCGGCTGTCTGATCAACGTCCGCGGAGGTAATCAGGGGCCGAGTCGGTGTGGTGGCCTCAGTCTTTTCCTTAAAGGCATCCCAATTGATGCGTCGACGTGGCGCTGCGAGCTTCATTCGGGTCGGCATACCCGATAGGACGACGAGTACAGGGTGATGGTCCGATTGCATCTCGTCGTCTAGGACTTGTTGCGTGATCTGGCAGTGTAGCCCTCGGTAGGCCACGATGTCCAGCACGTCCGGCATGTATATGTGGGCGTCCGGGTAATGGGTGGGCGTCTCTGGGCCGGACACCGTGTAGCCGAAGGCCTCCGCGTCCGCGTAGAGTCGTCTGCCCGCCGTGTTGGTCGCGGCCGAGTTCCACGCCGGGTGCTTACAGTTAAGGTCACCGGCAAGGATCGTCGCGCCGCTGTTGGCCTCGAGAAGGGCCCTCAGTTCCGTAGGGTCCAGTTTAGCCGAGGGCGCCTTGTAGCAGGCGTAGATGGCGAGATCCTTGCCGGCAAAATGTAGCTGCACACCCAGCGCGTAGAACGAGCCGGGCGACGGCACGGGGAGCTCTTGATGGACGACCCTACGCCTCACCAGTACCGCCAGACCACGGTAGGGGGCGTTGTTGGCCGACCTTTCGTCCTTCCTGTAAGCGAGGAAACCCGAGACTCTGAGCTTGTCCTCCTGTCCCAGGTGCGTCTCGCTTACCAGCGCCACGTCGATGTCCTGTTCGTATAGCAAGCGGCGGAGGGGGGCGACCTTACCTCGAAGGCCGCGGGCGTTCCAGTGGAGCACCCTCAAAGACCTATCCATGATAGAGTTTTAGAAGAGAGGCCAGGCCGTCGAGGATGACCAGCTCCGCGTCTTGGCCTTGGCTGATGGCCTTGATTAAGTCCATCAGCAGCTGTATGGCGCAGGCTGTGAATTCCTTCTTCTCGGCGTCGGCAGCTGGGCCGGCGCGGCGGCGCCGGAGATTCTGGCGCCACAGGCATCGGTGGCGTCGTACGGGCACCAAGTGCCAACTTTAGCAGTGGGCGACGGTCCCGCTCCGCCTGTGCCGGTCCGGTCACCAAGCTGCGGCTGGTGCTGGCGGCGGCGGGGCGCGTAGCTGTGAGTCAAACCACACGGGCGGTGCGGCGCCGCACTGCAAGCCATTTCGCCGCGCTGGCGACCACACGGGCAGAGCGGCGTCGCAACGATCTACGGAGCCGCGGCGGCGCCGCAGCGGCGGCAAAATGAGGGGTTGCCCATCGCTACGCAACAGTCTGTAATAACAATGGATCGGGAAAGACGTGTGCTGCTGCTCTTATTACTTCGCCACCGAAGAAATCGACGTAGAATCATACGAAAACACTGGATCAGTTCATTTATAGCCTTGAGGAATAGTGACGGACTTTTTTTCTTTAAAGAATATCAAGAGTTGGTTTTAGACGAAAAGAGGTTTTACAATTTTTTTCGAATGAGTGTATCCACTTTTGAAGGTTTATTGCTATCCTTAGAGCCACATATACGGAAACAGTATACTAATATGAGGAATCCAGTGGAGCCAATAGAAATGATGGGAATCACTTTGAGGTAAGTAATGAAAATCTTTTATTTTTTCCACTTGCTTTATTCTCGAGTTAAGTACAAATGGTGTAACACAAACGACTTTGTATTATATATTATAATAAAGGACATTGCTCAGCGCCCATACATTGTTCGCCCTGGGACCAAGAGCATCGGAAAATTATGTGTTGTGTTGTTGATCATTGGTAAACTCCTGTAAGATCTTATTTTTGTAGCGGACTAGCTGCAGAACAGATATATTTAAGAAAAAGTTACAGATTTTGAGGTTATAATCGAACCATAACCACGAATATTACGGTTAGTTTTTCAGAGCTCAGAGTGATTTTTAAGAAACAAAAACAACAGCCGTGTGTAAATGCAACTTTTAATTCTAAAATCTATTTAACATTACGTTTTGTATTTGTGTTAAAATAGAATCAGGTGAGTGACTGACAGTGACAGCTGACCATTTCCTGGTGTCTAAAATAGGGATGGGACGTAAATAATCGTTTAGTTAGAAGTAAACCATACACTTTTCTAAACGATATTGGATAACACCGAATAACGATCGTAATGAAATATATCGGTTTGTTCACTCAAGTATTATTGTAACTACCTATTTAAAATCGAGTACGACCTGATTCATAAAGTATACTTATTAGGTTTTTTAAATGAATACTTTCATTTAAAAAACAGGAAATAATAATAAATGGAATTTTGATTGTATGTTTATATTGTAGCTACTATTTGCACTTTATTCGAAATAAATAAAAATGAGATTCAGATTATAAAAAATGAAACATTCATTCGCAAGTCATTTAAAATTCAATCGATCGATTATAACAATCGATTGGGCAACCCTGATCTTTTTTTCGATACGACATCGACATGACGTTTGACAAAGATGGCGGATGTTTTCGCGTAAAATACTTCTAATGTTCATTTTACCAAACAGCTAGTCCGTGCTACAAAAGTATTTGCAAAAAATATGATAAAACAGGCAATGAATTATCGTGCATGTCCGATACTTCAGTTGCACAGGGCGATTCTGGACATTGTCCTTTTCAAATCAACTTCAGGGCAATATTATCACTTACAACCTTGCAAAATCATATTCAATCTCTTCGCTATTTTGAGACACTTCAGAACCTTGATTTGGAGATTGAAATACATCAGAATTTGAGTTTATTGAACTGTACGTACCCGTACTTTGGTAATTTCGGGTTTGATACCCGTGTGATAATTGCTCTTCAAACGCAAAGGACGAATGTGGAGTCGTTTGTCCATAGCGCATTACCGTGATTAGTTGTAAAACTTTACTTTGGAAAGTGAGGGTCCGAAGTTCGGTAAAATCTTCTATAGACGGCAGTATGCCTTTAAAAAAGGACAAGTGGCGATTCTCCTTCTCCTTAGGAGCTTTTAATGCATCTAATGTATCTTTTTCAAAATCATCCAATTGTAATGTTCTCTTCCGGGTGACGGGAACATAGCGGGACGGCCCAGGTACAGGCACATCATCTGTAGAACTCATGGTCGATTCATCAGCTAAGTTTAAACTATCGTCCGTGGCATTCTGTGCTATTTTGGTTAAAAATAATAGCTGATTGTAATAATGATATTTTGTAAGCTTTTTAGCGGCTGAGCCGGATCTCGAGGCTTCTTTAATTTTTTTTAAATGTTTGAAAAAGGTGTCCTTGACATTTTTCCACTTTTTCACAACAGTATTACCTGAAATGAAAATCAAATATTAAATGTATATTTGTACGTTTATCGCGTCTTTTTTTTAAGATCCTATAGATGCGTAAACTAGAGCCTTAAATCGAAAACTTCAGAAATGCATTTCATAAATATAAGGGAAAATATTGCCGAATAAACATGGGTCGTCGGTCAAATAGGAAAAAAAAATTAGCACTCCCAGACTGATTGCGGATTATGCATGAGAAGGCAAAATATTTTTTTCTTATTTCGAATCATATTTTTTTGGGAAAAATAAAATGTATTTGAATCACCTCTAAAAAGTGACTACAAACTAACACCAGTATGTGGTCACTTTCAAGGGGTGATTCAAAAACATATATATTTTTTAAAGCATCTACCCCTGAGTGAGTACTGTTTTATATATCTTTTATTTAATAATCTTAAAATGTTTTTGTTACAGGTACCTAGGAAGCGGAAATACGATTCAAGATTTAGAATTCAAATTTAAACGGGGGAAATCTACGATTGCCTGTATGATATTGAGAGTATGCGAAGCTTTATGAAAACATCTTCTTCGTGACAACATCCCTGAACTGACAACAGCCCGATTCCAAAAAATAGCATCTGATTTTGATGTCAGAACAAATTTTCCTCATTGCATCGGGGCCATCGACGGAAAGCATAATATGCATGTGTAATAATAATTCTGCTAATAGTGGCTCCCTCTTTTTTAATTATAAATCTTTTTTTCTACGGTGTTGCTAGCTGTTGTGGACTCTAACTATAAATTTACTTTTGTCGACATTGGCGCATACGGAAAAGAGTGCGATTCAACTGTTTTTCAAAACTCAAAACTGTACGAGTTAATGATTTGCGAGAAGCTGCCATTGCCTGATCCCCAGCCACTATGTGGTTTTAATAGACCAATCCCATATGTGTTAGTGGGTGACGAAGCTTTTGGATTAAGCAAACATGTTATGCGTCCTTATGGTGGTAAAAATCTCGATGTAAAACAAAAGGTATTCAATTATCGTCTTAGCAGGGCAAGAAGATAATTATGTCAAATGTGCTTTTGGAATCATGGCAAACAAATGGCGCATTTTTCACAGAACGATAAACGTATCCTATGATTTTGCTACTGCCATTGTAAAAGCATGTTGTGTCTTACACTATTTTGTGGCCGATCGGG
Organism: Noctua comes; assembly: GCA_963082995.1. Taxonomy (NCBI): domain Eukaryota; kingdom Metazoa; phylum Arthropoda; class Insecta; order Lepidoptera; family Noctuidae; genus Noctua; species Noctua comes. Next base: position 2,348,933 of record OY720293.1, read on the forward strand.
AAGGTGTTCGTCAAAAAGATAAATTGGCGATAATTTGTGATGAGTTTCACTCTCTCCAACCCCAAAATGAAGAATTGACAGCAGCTAATGGTATTAGAGATGAATTTGGAAACTATTTTATGAGCATCACAGGATCTTTGTTGTGGCAATTAAAGAAAATTTAGTCATGTTACTAGTATGAAGAAAAATAAGGACTCACCAATTTTGTTCTTTCTATCGGGAGCGTAGCTATCATATTCTGGAAATAATTTTTTTGTAACTTCTGCCCATGCCTTCGCTTTTAAATTATTGTTTTTAAAATCCACATGAAACTTATCCCACAGTACTTCCCGTTCTTGAACTAAAGAAATGAGGTAGTCCATGTCAATATTTTCCTCACTGGTACTCATTTTGATAGGTACAGGTTACGTGATCGTACTTAATCCAGCATGCGTCCTTCCCTATCTGCGCAAACAAACAACTGCGAGCGGCGCCGCTCCGTAGACGTGAGGCATAAATATTGGATTAGGTATGTTGATTAGGTATTTTTCGATGCGAGTCCGTACCTAATCCAAAGCGTCGAGGATTAGGTATGGCACAAAATATTCGTACACAGTCTACACAGAAGATATTCCGTACCTTAAAATGTGGGGTTAAGTTTCAAGTTTAATTGGCACTGCCGCCAGCGCCATCTATATAGAATACCACTGGACTAGTTAGTGCTCTAGCGATGTATGTCGTAACGAGAATATACGTCGTCGCTAGGTAGGTAGCGTTATTTTAAGATGATATTCTCGATAAAAAAAAACAAAACTTTTACGTCTTTTAATGAAAATAAATGTGAATAAAATCAGAAACTCGTGTAATAATATGGGTAAAATGCATGTTAATATAATAATGCTCTGGTCTTTATACATAGTACACCAGTTTTAATTTTAAGCCATTTTTCGGTAAAAAAGACAAAAAAAATATGTCGTTTGAGTTGTTTTAAAAGAGTAACTCCTACAATGAACCTTGACCTAACTTTTCGCAGTGCAAGTGCATCATGCGTACGTGACACATATTTTATCAATAGTAATAAGAATTGCATTTATTACATTCGGTTGGTTTACGTATTTATAAGCTAGTTTAATTAATTTAAAGATTATGTTTAAAAGATATTCATTTTGTATAGTATAGTGTTAAGTGTAAATAGTGTAGTAGTATTGTTTTAATGTAAATATTTTATGTGAAGTGTACGTTAAGGTTTTATTAAAACTACCTACTTAATAGCGAATAATGGCTCCAAGAGGAAGCAGTGCAGCTTGGGACCATTTTGTAGATATCGGAAACGATACCGCCCAGTGTAAAATTTGCAAGGCAAAGCTTTCATTTAAAAGCACTGTCTCAAATCTCACAAAACACCTGAAAAGGAAACACCCGTTTGTGATTTTATCGGAGGCGCGAGGAGAGTTAAATATACGCGAAGAGACAACGGTTCCTATTAGTACTACTGAATCAACCGCAACAAGTACAACTGTGGCAAGCACGGCATTGGAAAGTACGTCCTCAGGACGAATCAACGCCGCGACATGTACTAGCATGTCGTCCTACATTATAAAAAAAAATGCAAGTAAGTGCAAGTCAGACATCGACAACCACATAATGAATATGTTCATTATGGATTTCCAGCCTTTCCGCATTATTGAAGACCGCGGGTTCAAGCAACTCATTAAATTTGCATTTCCTTTTTATGTAATGCCATCACGAAAATATTTTTCAAATAATTTGCTGCCAAGTAGATATGAAAGTCTTCGCAATGAAATGTTGCTGGAGGTGGCTGAGAAAGTCCTTTCAATTTGCATCACCTGCGATGTCTGGACATCACGAGCTAATGATGCCTACTTGGCCATTACATTGATGCAGATGAATTTAAGATGAAATCGGTTTTGTTGGAATGTGTGCCCTTATTAGGATCCTATACAGCCCAAAATCTTTCTACAGAGATCAAGAGAGTAGCTGACGAATGGAAAATAACAGAAAAAGTAGTATTGGCTGTGTCCGATAATGGCGCCAATATTAAAAAGGCGCTATTGGATTTGGGCTGGAAGCATTTCGGATGCTATGCGCATACCTTAAATTTGGCCGTTACTTCCGCTTTAGGGTCTTCTGCAGAGTTGAGTGATCTCTTAATAAGATCTAGAAATATAGTTAGTTTTTTTAAACGGTCAACTCAGGCTTGGGAGAAGTTAAAAAGATATCAGGAGCAAGCTGGTAAAATTGCAAAAAGACCTCTACAAGACGTGAATGCTAGATGGAACTCCACTTTCTACATGTTACAGAGACTTGTAGAACTAAGAGAGGAAATAAACAGCGCTCTTTGTAACATGCAGAGCAATGTTTATTCATTGACATCGTATGACTGGGATGTGTGTGAAGGGTTATGCGAAATCCTAAAGCCATGCGAAGAAGTCACGAGAGAGATGAGTGCGCAAAATTTCGTATGTGGTAGTGTGGTTATTTCCATTACAAGGGGACTAAAAACTGCAAATGCGGAGAATGTGCGTATACCCCTAGTCGACTCTTTTCGACAGGACTTGCTTGGAGAGATCGGTAGGCGATTCCAGAATTTGGACCGAAGCCGCACTTTTTCACTGTGCATGTTCTTGGATCCTCGGTTTAAACTATATTTTGAGGACTCCTCTACTGCTGACGAAGCAAAACGAACAGCGATAAGCTTAGTCGCATCTTTGATCCAAGAATTGGATGCTAATGATGAATCGCAACAAAATATAACGAGCAGTGCTTCTGATGTTCAACTTGCACGGCCCTCAACGTCAACATCTTCAGTGTGGAAGCACTACCGAGAGACGATGCAAGTAATTCAGCCCAGAGGGACGGCGCATTCTCGGGCTATAGTAGAGGTACAAAGGTACCTAGAAGAAAATTTAATATGTTTTGATGAGAAAACTGACGTGCTGCAATGGTGGAAGGATCACCAAAAAGCGTATCCTTATTTATGCCGCCTAGCACTCACAAAGTTAAACGTGCTTGCTACAAGTGTCCCTTGTGAACGTATCTTCTCTGCAGCAGGGCTGATAATAAATGACAGACGAACGAGATTAGGAGTAAGGAAGTTGCAGCAACTTATGTTCCTACAGCAAAATTCAAAATAATATGTATATTAATTTAAAAAAAAAGAAAAAAAGAAGAAAAAAAGCAAAATAAAAGAAAAAAAAAAAATATAAAATTCAATATAGAAAAATGGTAAAAAGTACCCATCTCAATCATTGTACAAAGTTGATCAAAATTACTAAATACGCCTTTTGTGTGAATCTACATAAGATGACAGTCCTAAGCCTGTGAGAATGTCTAATAGACGACATTTTAAGTATGAAGGGTAATTTTGATCACTATATTAGACGTTAAAATCAAAAATATTCACGTTGACTTTAAGTACAGTTTGCCCATAAAAAACGAAATATATTCATCCACCTTTCGTGACCGTCCACAATATGGCATAAATGGAACGTCCATAACTCCATACTCCATGCCGAATATTTCTTACCCAATCCACATACGATACATAAATATCGGTAACAGGCCAGGCCAGCGGTTACATTGAATAAATATTCGGATTAGGTAAATGGATTAGGTATTTTTAAATACTAGGATTAGGTGGATTAGGTACCGTTTTTACCTAATCCGACCCATGTCTAAAATTGTGTCTATATATACTTCAGTTAAAATGATGAGATACGTGTATCACAGTTTTTCCAAAATCATCCCCCAATTTAAAATTCAATGTCCTGACTGGCTGACTGATACATCAACGCACAGCCCAAACCACTGGTCCTAGAGACATGAAATTTGGACAGTGTACTCTTTGTGAAGAGTAGGTATCCACCAAGAAAGTGTTTTTCGAAATTTCACCCCTAAGAGGGTGAAATGGGGTGTTGAATTTTCTACGAAACTTTTTATTCTCTGAGTCGATTGACTTGAAATTGTGCCTACATATACTTCAGTTAAAATGATAAGATACGTGTATCACAGTTTTTCCAAAATCATCCCCTAATTTAAAATTCAATGTCCTGACTGACTGACTGATATATCAACGCACAGCCCAAACCACTGGTTCTAGAGGCATGAAATTTGGACAGTGTACTCTTTGTGAAGAGTAGGTATCCACTAAGAAAGGGTTTTTCGAAATTCCACCCCTAAGAGGGTGAAATGGGGTGTTGAATTTTCTATGTAACTTTTTATTCTCTGAGTCGATTGACTTGAAATTGTGTCTATATATACTTCAGTTAAAATGATGAGATACGTGTATCACAGTTTTTCCAAAATCATCCCCCAATTTAAAATTCAATGTCCTGACTGGCTGACTGATACATCAACGCACAGCCCAAACCACTGGTCCTAGAGACATGAAATTTGGACAGTGTACTCTTTGTGAAGAGTAGGTATCCACCAAGAAAGTGTTTTTCGAAATTTCACCCCTAAGAGGGTGAAATGGGGTGTTGAATTTTCTACGAAACTTTTTATTCTCTGAGTCGATTGACTTGAAATTGTGCCTACATATACTTCAGTTAAAATGATAAGATACGTGTATCACAGTTTTTCCAAAATCATCCCCTAATTTAAAATTCAATGTCCTGACTGGCTGACTGATATATCAACGCACAGCCCAAACCACTGGTTCTAGAGGCATGAAATTTGGACAGTGTACTCTTTGTGAAGAGTAGGTACCCTCTTCCCCCGGACCGCCGCAAGGTGTAGACGTGCCTCAGTACCCATATTTAAAAATTTAATTACACATTTACTATTTTGAGCAATTTAATTAAAGTTTAAAAAAAAAAATTAAAAAAAAAAAAAATAGGAGTTCATCACCACCGAGGAGTTCTCTACTAACTCGAATACGGCTAGTGCGAGACGGCGACAACAACGCCAGCGAACGTGCGCTCCTGGTACCTGAGCTGTCTCGTAGTGGAGATACCCCACCCTCAAGGACAAGTAAGTGGCCAATTAACCACTCATTACTGCGCGGGCGCACCCACTGCGGTAGTAGCCACGCCCCCTCATTAAAGGATTGGAGAATTGGGCTAACTAGCTAATGACCCCATTATCTATTTGGATTGCTATTGGATGACTACCTGCGCCTGCGCCTCCTCATTAGACTAATTAGCAACGCCCACTGCCCAATCACTCGACGATCAAGCTCCTCCCCTGGCCACAGTGAAAATATCTTCTAACTAATTAGAACTTATTACACCCTAGTAACATGTTCACTTCACAAATGAATAAATCGCTGTCGGATCCCAATGTGACTGAAGTTGGAAATATTACGCCACCTAACACCTATATTTCTGTTCGCAAAAGGATGAGAGATGAAGACTTGCCTGCGGAATTTTGTAAATTTAAGGAAGAGATGAGGGAATTATTCTCAACATTTCTGGCCACTCAAAAAAACGAACTTTTGGTAATAAACGCGAATTTAAAGGAAATCCAGCAAACTAATATTAGTATTGAAGCTAGTGTAACTCGCCTGTCCAGTCAACACGATGAGTTTCTTAAGAGAATTGAATCTCTCGAGATACAAGCAAAAAAAGACCGAGAGTATATAACCATATTGGAAGAAAGAATGGAAGATCTACAAAGAAGCTCGCAGAAAACCAGTATTGAACTCAAGAACGTCCCTAGAAAACCTCAAGAAACTAGAGGTGACCTCATAAACATGGTTTTATCCCTCTCAAAGAGCATTAGCGGAAATTTGGACGTTAGAGATGTAAAGGATATTCATAGAATCCAGGGCAAGAAGGTTCAGGTTAAAAACACCCCCATTATTGTTGAGCTTGGTTCATCGATAATAAAAACAGATTTTCTACAGAAAGCTAAAACCTATAATATAAAGAATAAAATAAAGCTGCAGGCTAAGCATCTGGGCTTCACCAGCAATGAGGATACCCCAGTGTTTATATCGGAACATCTTACTACTAAGGGAAACCGTCTATACTTCTTGGCGCGGGACTTAGCCAAATCAAAACAATATAAATTCTGCTGGACCTCTTTCGGGCGTGTCTTCGTAAAACGTGATGAAAACTCTCTGGCTATTATGATCAAAACTGAAACTCAAGTACATCACCTAATGCAAGAACTGTGACTAAGTTATGTAAAGGTCTATACTATTGTGCCACTATTCATTATTTTCTTAGGTATTAGTAAACTATTTTTTTATCTTTATATCTCGTTAAATGTGTCAAGAATCAGGACAATTTCTAAAATCAACACATTCAAGCATGTTCAATACCAACATATTGTTATAAAATGCAATACTCATAAAACTTACGCATTACACTCAACAACACTCACACTAACAATCTATCAAACTCTAACCACTCACCCACCTTTACACAGGTCACACACACTCGCGATCACACTTAAACCGCCTTTCACAAATACATTAAGTGTCGAATTAGAATATTTACAATTCGTTTATCAATGCTTCTTCACTTACGTAAATTGCACGCTGCACCACTTGTATTATCAACACGATAATGGGTAGTAATCTTAATACTATACGGGAATTAGATGACAGCGAAATTTCGAAGTCGGCTATTATCAACATTGAAGAATTGCATAACTACTTACAGCATGATAACTATAATTTGACAGTAGTAACCCAAAATATCAGGAGTGTCTATTCAAACTTCGAAGACTTACAGCTAAACTTATCACAAATAAAACATAGCATAGACGTGTTGATGTTAACGGAGTGCAGGCTTAACTATCACAGACGGTTACCATTGCTTGATAACTACACTTCGTACTGTACTAAAAATCAACTTAATCAAAATGACGGTGTGGTAGCATACGTTCGAGACGGCCACCTGGCCCATGTTACTGAAATCAATATTTCACATGCGTCAGCTATTCAGGTATCAATTTCTAACTATACCATCATAGGCATCTACCGTTCACCCTCTAACCTTTGTGCTGATAACTTTATAAATTCATTGAATCTTCACCTTAACTCTATATTGACACATAAAAATATTATAATTGTGGGTGACATCAATATTAATTTAATAATCAAGAATTCCGAAACATCTCAGCAACGCAGTAACAGATTAAACTATTTAAATATGTTAGCGTCACATGGCCTGTTACCAGGGCACTGTTTACCTACTAGAGAACAAAGTTGTTTGGACCATGTACTTATAAAAATTGACAAAGCTTTGAGCTCAGCATTTGTGGGTGTTATTAATACCTCAATCACAGACCACGCAATGGTATTAATAAACATAACCCGATCGCTAAAAATTAAAAAGTCCGCCAAAACCAAAACTGTAATTAATTTTGATAGTGCCTACACTTACTTGACAGGTACTGACACGTCATTTTTTAATACATGTAATGACCCTGAGATCATAGCTTATAAATTTATAGAGATAATAAAAACTTCACTACTATCTAACACTACAACTAAGTCAGTCCCGAGTGGAAGACGGGTTATCAAGCCTTGGATGACTGCTGGTGTACTTCGATGTATCAACCTCCGTAATAAAATGCAAGTGCAAACTAAGAAAGATTCCTATAATATAATACTACAAATAACTTTCAGACGTTTTCGTAATTTTTGTACAAACTTAATAAAAAAACTAAAAAGAAAATCACAAAGAGAACAAATAACTATGTCAATAAAAAATCCTAAACAGCTCTGGCTAAAAATCAACGAAATTACACAATTTAAAACCCCTAAATCAGACAATTCTAATCTACTTAAAATCACACCACACCCTCTCGATTCTCTCAACCGTGTTAATCAGTTCTTTGTTACAATTGGTAAAACATTGGCGGAAGATATAATTAAAAAATCTAACCTCTCTAATCCCAGCTCTTCTTACCTAAGGAGTGAACAGCATACTACGTCATTCGTACTACTTGACACTGACCCGCAGGAAGTGGATGACATACTCATGAGTCTCGATTCTGGAAGCTCACCAGGCTGGGACGGTATACCCACTAAATTTTTAAAAATATCTAGGGACTTCATGGTACCTCTAATAAGCCAACTAGCTAACCTGTGCTTTGAAACCGGGATATTTCCTGAGGCTTTAAAGCGATCTTTGGTTACGCCTGTGCACAAGGGGGGGGACCGGAACGATGTCAACAACTATCGACCTATATCAGTTATATCATGCATCGCAAAAATTTTAGAAAAATTGCTAAATAACAGATTAATTAGTTACCTTAATAAACATAATATTTTATCTTCCTCGCAATATGGGTTCAGAAGGGGTATATCTACACAAGATGCTGCGAAGGCACTAACTGGCGATATAGTCAATAATGTAGACAAAGGACTGAAATGCCTTACAGTATTCTTAGACCTAAAAAAGGCATTTGACACCGTCTCTGTCCCCATCCTTCTGCACAGGCTTGAAACAATCGGCATTAGAGGTACGGCTCTTTCTCTTTTCGGTAGTTACCTATCAAACCGAAAACAGCAGGTTAGGGTTGGAAATCTAACTAGTGGTGAAAAAATGGTATGTTTTGGAGTACCCCAGGGAAGTGTGCTCGCCCCGACGCTTTTCCTGATTTATATAAATGAGTTGTGTAATATCGGGAACAGTGGCGGACGAGTTTTTTCATATGCAGACGACACAGCAGTAGTTTTCGCCGGAGACTCTTGGGCTTCCGTGCGTGCTGCTGCTGAACGTGGATTAGCAGTAATAGCAAAATGGTTAAATACCAATCTCTTAACCCTCAACGTATCCAAAACTAACTTTATCTGCTTCACTCCAAATCAGAGAACACAGCCAGGTGCTGATTTTGGAATCGTGATCCATGAGCGTGCAACCTCTCATTATCCTTGTAATTGTCAAAGCATACAGAGAGTTAGTTTCACTAAATATCTTGGAATAACAGTTGACCAAAGACTATCATGGCATACCCACATTGAAAATACCATGGCCAGGGTCAGAAAATTTATATGGATTTTTAAAACGCTACGACATGTGATGCCACCGTTGCTACTCAATAAAATCTATACAGCTCTGGCACAATCGGTCATCACATACTGTATACCGATCTGGGGAGGGGCCACCAAGACTAAATTTCTAGACCTAGAAAGGGCTCAAAGGTCTCTCATCAAAGTTATGTACTTTAAGCCCTTTCGTTACTCTACGGACAACCTTTATAAGGTTAGTAAGCTACTGTCTGTAAGGAAATTATACATATTGAACATAACCATACATCTTCACAAGACCCTTTCATTTGACCCATCTAAGCTAGATAAAAGACGTAAAGACATTGTGGCTCACTCCCCTCGGGTCCGTACGGTTTTTGCCAGGCGTCAGTTTAACACTCAATCTACTTATATTTATAACAAATTGAACCTCAAATTGAACATTTACCCCATGGTGCGGTATGAATGCAAAAATACTTTATCGGAATGGTTAAAATCACAAACGTACGATGAAATTGAACTTTTATTAACCAGAATTTGCTAAAGTAATACCTGTAAACAATTTTAACATACATAAAACGATCAATCATTAAGACACCTAGGTACTCATACCCACACTCGGCATATCCACCTTTCACACACGCACACACACTCACAAACCACACAAACACACACACCACACACACACACAAACACTACACATACCTGAACTTGCTAAGTTTGTAACATACTTGAACCTAAAAATAGCCTTTATCAATTTTAATTATGTATCAACATTGTAAACTGTAACCCAATGGGAAGTTGCGAGGTAACCCTAACACAAGTATCCTTATAACTTAAAGGGGCTGCCTCAATTTTGTGCTGTAGAACAATTGTATGAGAAACAATAAAAACTTTTTATTTTTTTTATTTTATTTTATTTTATCCACTAAGAAAGGGTTTTTCGAAATTTCACCCCTAAGAGGGTGAAATGGGGTGTTGAATTTTCTGTGAAACTTTTTATTCTCTGAGTCGATTGACCTGAAATTGTGTCTACAAATACTTCTATTAAAATGATGAGATACGTGTATCACAGTTTTTCCAAAATCATCCCCCAATTTAAAATTCAATGTCCTGACTGGCTGACTGATATATCAACGCACAGCCCAAACCGCTGGTTCTAGAGAAATGAAATTTGGAGAATGTACTCTTTGTGGAGAGTGGGTATCCACTAAGAAAGGGTTTTTGAAATTCCACCCCTAAGAGGGTGAAATGGGGTGTTGAATTTTCTGTGAAACTCTCTCGGGGTCGATTGACTTGAAAATGTGTATACATATACTTCAGTTAAAATGATGAGATACGTGTATCACAAAATCATCCCCCAATTTAAAATTCCATGTCCTGACTGGCTGACTGATATACCAACGCACAGCCCAAACCGCGGGTCCCAGAGATATGAAAATTGGAGGGTGTATTCTTTGTGAAGAGTTAGTATCAGTTTTTCGAAATTCCTACCCCTTAGAGGGTGAAATGGGGTGTTGAATTTTCTGTGAAACTTTTTACTCTCGGGGTCGATTGACTTGAAAATTTGTTTACATACTCTTCAGATAAAATCCAGTAAATCCGATGTCCAATCTCAAACCAAGGTATCAATATTTCACGTATCTAATTTAATTGATATAACTTTATAATAATAACAGCTTCTGCCCGCGGCTTCGCCCGCGTGGAGTTCGGGAACTGCCCACGGAATCTTACTTCTGGGATAATAAGTAATCTATGTATGTATAGTACATACATAGATTTACGTGTACTTGCTATTGCAAACATTTGTTCATAGTAATATCAATTAAATTACATAATATGTGAAATATCTTGGTTTGAGATTGGACACCGGGACACCAAACAAATGATTTATTAGGAATCTATTTATAGACATAATACTTTGACATAATATTTAATATCAATGTCCCGTATCGCGAGCCAACGCGAAAATCGGTGGAATAAACTATATTCACAGACACGTCTACCTCAGAAAAATCCTATCTACTTAGTAATAGGTAAATACTCCCACGCCCCGCACGCCCCATGCAACGCTGCGCGGCATGCGCCCTTCTACGTGAGCTTTGAAGCCCTATTTAACTATATTGGGTGATGATTTTGGAAAAACTGATACACATCTATATATACAAAATGGTAAACTGACTGACTGACTGACTGGGTGATATATCAACGCACAGCCCAAACCGCTGGTTCTAGAGACATGAAACTTGGAGGGTGTGTTCTTTGTGAAGAGAAGGTTTCCACTAAGAAAGGATCTATAGGGAATTCAAATTTTCAGTCGTCAGCCTAAACACAAAATTTGAAGATCCTAACTTCAAAACTGACGTACTTTCATATAAACTTCCATCCCCTATTTTACCCCTTTAGGGGTGGAACTCCCAAAAATCCTTTCTTAGTGGATATTTACTCTTCACAAAGAACACACCCTCCAAGTTTCATTACTCTAGGACCATCGGTTTGGGCTGTGCGTTGATATATCACCCAGTCAGTCAGTCAGTTTACCATTTTATATAAAGAAAAAAAGAAGAAGAAAGAAAGAAGATTAAAGATTAATGATAAAATCATCTTTATCAAACTTGAACGCGTAAACAAAGTTTCGTGGCCATGCTACTAACCGCTGAAGAGTTCTCTCTTGAGGAGACGATCCTGGCTGCAGGATTAAGGAATGTTTGTCATAAGAATGTATTGTCACCAGAACCAAAGGTTTGTGCAAAATTTCAGCTCAATCGGTTGTACAAAATTTTAGTTGCATTTCACCCGAACAAACATAGTATCTTCACCCCCCTTTTTAACCCTTCGGGGGTAGAATTATCAAAAACGCCGAGACACGTATAAATTAATTTTCAATCGTCAGCCTTATCACAAAATTTTAAGATCCTAACTTCAAAACTGACAGACTTTCATACAAACTTCCATCCCCTATTTTACCCCTTTAGGGGTGAAATTCCCAAAAATTCTTTCTTACTGGATACTTACTCTTCACAAACAATTCACCGTCCAAATTTCATGTCTCTAGGATTAGTGGTTTGGGCTGGGGGTTGATATATCAGTCAGCCAGTCAGGACGTTTAATTTTAAATTGGGGGATGATTTAGGAAAAACTGTGATACACGTGTCTCATAATTTTAACTGAAGAGTAAATACACAAATTTTCAAGTCAATCGACTCAGGGAATAAAAAGTTTCACAGAAAATTATACACCCCATTTCACCCTCTTAGGGGTGGAATTTCGAAAAACCCTTTCTTACTGTATACTTACTCGTCACAAAGAGTACACTGTCCAAATTTCATGTTTCTAGGACCAGCGGTTTGGGCTGTGCGTTGATATATAAGTCAGTCAGTCAGTCAGTCAGGACTTTGAATTTTATATGTATAGATTGCAAGTTATAAGCAAGTACATGTAAATCTATGTATGTATTATAGATAGATACATAGATTACTTATTATTCCAGAAGTAAGATCCCGTGGGCAATTCCCTAACTCCACGCGGGCGAAGCCGCGGGCATAAGCTAGTTCTCAATAAAGGTTTGTGCAGGAGACTAGGATTGCTAAGAACGCTTTTTGGTGTGAGGCTGAGTGAGGCGGAGAGCATGCAGAGCTACCTAAATAAAATAACTGAACTTGGGCAACAGCTTACAGATATTGGGTATGCTTTTGATGATGAGTTTTTAGCTGTAATCATGTTGAGCGGTTTGACCCCAGACTTTGACCCCCTTATCATGGCTTTGGAGAATGCAAATACGAAGTTGACAAGCAAAATGGTTAAGTCTAAACTTTTACAAGAGCAGCAGCGACGTGATGGTAAGCATGATGATCATTCAGAGCTCAATGCGTTGGTGGCAAAGAAACCTCCAAAGTGTTTTCGCTGCAAGAAAAGTGGTCATATAAAGAAAGATTGCCCTAAGAAAGTTGAAAGTAAACCGAAGAGGACTCCCAAGGAAGACAAGTCATTGTTAACTGCGTTATCTGTGAAGCTGCAGAGTGATGTCTGGTATGTGGATAGCGGGGCGACCAACCACATGACTAACAACAAGGAGAGGATGCAGGACTTTCAGTGTACTAAATCGCTTGAAAACGTGGCAAATGGTGAAAAAGTCAGGACTGAAGGAGTTGGTAGTGTGCAAGTACAGTTAAAGAAGGGTTTAAAGACAATTAGTAATGTGTACTATATTCCTAAACTTTCTGCAAATTTATTATCAGTTAGTGAGTTGAATAGGAAAGGTTTTAGTGTATTTTTTTATTAAACAAGGACGCAAAATCTTGGATGGTAAAGAGATCATAGCTACAGGTACATGCTATAGCGGTGTTTATCAACTAGACACTGTACATAATGTGAGTTGTAAGGTAAGATCTGAGAGTGTCATGAACTTAGTCTGTGAACAGGTTAAAACTGAGGAGTTGCCAGTGTACGGTGAAGATATGACTACTTTAGTGTCTGCCGGGGGTTCTGTTTCACAAGAGGTCTGGCATAAGAGGTTAGGTCACCTTAACTCGAGGAGCATGAATGCTATGAAGAATCGATTGGTCACAGGTATGCATTTTGATAATTCTTTGTTTAGTCCTTGTGTAGCTTGCATATAAGGAAAGCAAACTAGACTGCCTTTTCCTAAGAAAAGTCACAGTAGGTCTACTGAAATATTAGGGCTGGTGCATACTGATGTGTGTGGTCCTATGCAGGTGCCATCATACAGTGGATCACGATATTTTGTAACATTCACTGATGACTTCAGTAGAAAAACATTTATTTATTTCATTAAGAAAAAGGATGAAGTGTTTGAAAAATTTAAAATATTCAAATCACTTGCAGAAAATTTACAAACAAAAAAGTAAAAGTTTTAAGAAGTGACAATGGTGGTGAATACATTAATTTGAATTTTCAGGAGTACTTAAGTAGCTGTGGGATTAGGCATGAAACTACGGTCCCACACTGCAGTGAACAGAATGGTGTAGCGGAGAGGGCTAACCGGACAATTATGGATAAAACCCGTTGTATGCTTCAAGATGCTGGACTGGGAAAGCAGTATTGGGCGGAAGCGGCTACCACCACAGTTTACCTAAAAAAACCGTTCCCCCACCAAGGCAGTCATGGGTACAACACTAGAAGAAAAGTGGACATCTAAAAAGGTGAATGTTGCACACTTACGTATTTTTGAATGCATAGCATATGCAGTTGATGAAAATGCCAGAAAGCTGGATCCCAGAAGTAGGAGATTTATCTTTGTAGGATACTGTAAAGAAAGTAAAGGCTACAGACTCATAGATCCATCTTATCCTAGGAAGATCCATAAGGCGAGGCATGTCAATTTTGTAGAAAATATGTTTCTAAGTAATAAAACTGTGTCGTAATATGATGAAAATAATAATACTGATGTTACAGTATTTGATACATCTGGGTTATTGAGTGAAAACTGTACTGTACTACCAACTACAGTACTCCAGTACAATTATCACCAAAAGTAGTATCTGAGCCTACTCAGAATGACCAGAGCAAACAGTCTCCACACGTAAATACCTCCATAGATGACATGTTACCTTCTGATGGCACAAGAAATTCTCGTAAACAGACTATGTTCAGTTTGGATGTTACGGAGGATTCAGAGAGTGCGGATAGTTCTTCGTCTGATGTAACTTACATTCCAGAGAGGTTGAGCACTCACTCAGAGGACAGTGAGCAGTCATTGTATCAAGACGCTCCTGAAGCAGAGTATGCTGGGCTGACAGAGATAATGTTAGAGGAGCTGCCGACTACGCTGGAGGAGGCATTGAGTGGCAGTGAGGCTGAACACTGGAGTAAAGCTATCGCAGATGAGTATAAATCTTTCATAAAAATAAATTCTGGACTCTAATTAACTTACCTGTGGGGCACAAGCCAGTAAAATGCAAGTGGGACTTTAGTAAAAAGAGAGGAATTAATGGAGAGTTACTCAAGTATAAGGCTCGCTTAGTGGCAAAAGGGTACACACAGAAGTATGTTGTATATTACCACGAAAATTTTTCTCCAGTTGTTAGATATTCAACCATTAGAATACTACTGGCCTTGGCTGCTCAGTATGACATGATGGTTGAGCATCTTGATGTAAAGACTGCTTTCCTCAATGGTGACCTAAAAGAGTCTGTCTACATGGAACAAATTGTGGGTTATGTGGTAAAAGGATGTGAGAAGAAAGTTTACAAGCTAAATAAAGCAATTTATGGCTTAAAACAGTCGGCGAAACAATGGTATAAGAAAATTAATGATGTTTTAACCACAAAATTGAAATTTAACAGGCTATCTTCAGAACCATGTGTTTATGTATATAATCATGATGGTGAAATCATGTTTATTGCCCTGTATGTTGATGATATACACAAGCGAGAATTTCAAACCTATTCAGACTCCTATATATAATTACACGTATCTACAATTCAATATTTAAAAATACCTATACCATGTTTCTTTTTAAGCCTATAATGCTAGGGTTTATACCATTTTTCTTTTTAATCATCTTCTATACATATAAAATTCAAAGTCCTGACTGACTGACTGACTTATATATCAACGCACAGCCCAAACCACTGGTCCTAGAGACATGAAATTTGGACAGTGTACTCTTTGTGAAGAGTAAGTATCCACTAAGAAAGGGTTTTTTGAAATTCTACCCCTAAGAGGGTGAAATGGGGTGTTGAATTTTATGTGAAACTTTTAATCCACGGAGCCGATTGACTTGAAAATTTGAATTCATACTTTTCAGTTAAAATAATGAGATACGTGTATCACAGTTTTTCCAAAATCATCCCCCAATTTAAAATTCAATGTCCTGACTGACTGACTGATACATCAACGCACAGCCCAAGCCGCTGGTCCTAGAGACATGAAATTTGGAGATTGTACTCTTTGTGGAGAGTAAATATCCACTAAGAAAGGGTTTTTTGAAATTCCACCCCTAATAGGGTGAAATAGGGTTTTTAATTTTATGTGAAACTTTTTATTCTCGGAGTCGATTGACTTGAAAATGTGTCTACATATACTTCAGTTAAAATGATGAGATACGTGTATCACAGTTTTTCCAAAATCATCCCCCAATTTAAAATTCCATGTCCTGACTGGCTGACTGATATACCAACGCACAGCCCAAACCGCCCAGAAACATGAAAATTGGAGGGTGTGTTCTTTGTGAAGAGTAAACATCAGTTTTTTTTAATTCCTACCCCTTAGAGGGTGAAATGGGGTGTTGAATTTTCTGTGAAACTTTTTATTCTCAGGGTCGATTGACTTGAAAATTTGTGTACATACTCTTCAGATAAAATCCAGTAAATCCGATGTCCAATCTCAAACCAAGGTATCAATATTTCACGTATCTAATTTAATTGACATAACTTTAAAAAAAAAAAAAAACTATGCATGTATTATAGATAGATACATAGATTACTTATTATCCCAGAAGTAAGATCCTGTAGGCAATTCCCTAACTCCACGCGGGCGAAGCCGCGGGCATAAGCTAGTCTATAATACATGCATAGTTTATTTTTTAAAAGTTATATCAATTAAATTAGATGCGTGAAATATTGATACCTTGGTTTGAGATTGGACATCGGATTTACTGGATTTTATCTGAAGAGTATGTACACAAATTTTCAAGTCAATCGACCCTGAGAATAAAAAGTTTCACAGAAAATTCAACACCCCATTTCACCCTCTAAGGGGTAGGAATTTAGAAAAACTGATGCTTACTCTTCACAAAGAATATGTGGTCTCGGTCTGATATGTAGTATCAGTCAGTCAGTCAGGAGATTGAATTTTAAATTGGGGGATGATTTTGGAAAAACTGTGATACACGTATCTCATCATTTCAACTGAAGTATATGAAGACACATTTTCAAGTCAATCGACTCAGAGAATAAAAAGTTTCATAGAAAATTCAACACCCCATTTCACCCTCTTAGGGTTAGAATTTTGAAAAACCCTTTCTTAGTAGATACCTACTCTTCACAAAGAGTACACTGTCCAAATTTCATGTCTCTAGGACCAGTGGTTTGGGCTGTGCGTTGATATATAAGTCAGTCAGTCAGTCAGGACTTTGAATTTTATATGTATAGATAGATAGATTGTGCAGACATAGTAAAGTGTCTGCAGTAATGCAAATACCATATTTATGCTGACGATATGCAATTGTATTTGTCCTTTAAACGATATTGACTCAGCTATTAAAGATCTAAATGACGACCTGGAAAGAATCGCCACCTGGTCGGATGAGAACTGTTTAGCCTTAAACCCGTTAAAAACCAAGTATATGTTGTTTGGTACGAGGCAGCAAGTAAAAAAGCTACCCGTAAGCCTTAATCTGACTCTAATGGGTGAGCCTATTGACCGAGTTAATGAGGCGCGGAACCTAGGGTTGTTTATGGACAGCAGCTTTAGATTTGAGAAACACGTTGCTAACTCCGTGAAAATTTGTTTTTACCGCCTGAAACTGCTTTACAAAATGAGGCCTTACCTGTCCGAAAGGCTTCGCGAACAGTTAGTCGAAACCCTTGTACTATCTAAATTAAACTACGCTGATACGGTTTACGGTCCACGTTTGCTGGCTCGTACGGATAGCCTTATACAAAGAGTCCAAATGCCTGTGCTCGATTCTGTTACTCGGTTCCCCCTAGAAGTCATGTCACCCCTTATCTGAACAAACACTGTATGCTCACTGGCGAAAGTTACACCTAGCGTGTCTTCTTTTTGGTGTTATTAGGACTACGAAGCCGAAATATCTGTACGACAAGTTAAGTTGGATGGCTAGTAGACGGGAGTGCGCACCTAGGCTCTGTGCGCAGCAATTATCGACACAGTCTCATAGGACAGCAGCTTTCAGAGGTAGTTTCCGATACGCTGCATCTAAAGTTTGGAATAATATTCCCCCACCATTACGGGTGCTGGGCACCATACATACGTTCAGAACACGACTGCGGCAGTATTTGTTGACGGCGCAGCAGAGGTTGGATATAGTCGCAATTAATGTTTCATTATTATAATTATACAACGTTAGTTTAAGTATAAATGCGAAAGCCGAAACACGTGTCTAGTATTTTTGTATCATAATCTATGTACAAAATTTCAAAACTGTATCAAGAAGGATCACAGAGTTATCAGCTTGTTGTGTTACCTGGTTGTCCGCACTGTAACATGCCCAACGCGCGGTCCCCCGCGCCGCCGCCGCCCGCGCCTTCAGCGTACGTCGTGCGCTCATTGATAATACTGTGGCAGGTAGGGGTACGTACCTAACCTAGCCGTACGGTGATTGTATAGTGATTAACTGATGAAAACATTTTCCATCACACTTGCAGGCTCTGCACTGTCATAATGGTCAATTGTAGGTAGATATTATTTTTATTACTTTAGTCTTAAATGCAGCCAGTCGTAGGTGATAAAATGTATTCAATGCCAACCACTTAAAGTTGAAAGTGGACGAAAATTGTTGATCACAAACACATCGCATTATCTTTGTGTGGCGGAAAGCAAAGCATTGTGTTCCACACGTCACTCGGATGACGAATTTGCTCCTCATACCGCCGCACTGCCAGGGATACGTTGTCACCACGGTCAGCTAGTGTGCGGGTACCATTTCTGTGTACTGGACGTTGTGTACGAGAACGACTTGATTGGTACACGATCGAACGAAACAACTGCAAGGCCCACGGCGGCCGTGCACTCGCGATCGCGTTATGCGGCTGAGCGGAAGCGTGACACGTGCGTGTCAACTTGTTACATCCCCCGCCCGGCTGTGCGCCCGCGCCTAGTGCGCTATGACGTTCAGTAACCTGTTTTATGCGCGTATGATTGCGGGTAGGTGGTTAGTTTCGCCCGGTGTCCAACTGGTAACTTTTTAAATATTTTTGGGAAAAAATATAACATGGTATAAAATTATTGGAATCGTTTCAGTTACTTATTCTGAACAAACTATATTCAGGTTTGCAGCGCTTGTGTGCGAGTGCATCGTGCACGTACCTTTATCTTTATAAACGAGTACGTCTCTGGCTTAGAATTTGCCTGTTCACCACAAGGTCTTAGCCTCTAATTTTACTATTCTATTTTTCTGTTTTTTTTATTTTATTTTCTTGTGCAACCTAAAATTTTCTACACTGACTCCCCACTCTCATCACTTTCTTCCCTCACCTAGCTTAATCTTATTTTGTAATACCTTCCTCTAGCATTTTATTAATCTGACATTTTATTTCACCTTTTTGAGAATGTGGCAAACGGTATGGTTTTGAAAAGACTGGTGTCGTGTTAGGTTTTGCGGTTATAGTATGACTGTATACATTTGTAGTAGCTAATTTGAGTAGGTTAAAATTGGGGTTTCCAGATCAGATAAGATCTGAAAACCCGCAATTTTCACTCATTCATCATTTCATTCATTCAAATCTTAAAAAATCACTATTCATATATTTTCAGATTAGATCCTAAAACCCACAGTATTCACCATTCATTCATTTATTCAATCTGAAGTGATAATTAATTATAACTCAAATTAGTATTTATTATTAAATTACACTACACCACAGTACACCAAAAGTAAAACAAAAAGGAAACTTAAAAATTAAAACACAAAAATAATATTTAGGATGATTATATTTCTAATATCAATTGTTTACATGAAGTTAGAACTTAACTTTTTAACTATTTTAGTAACTAAATATTCAGTTTCACTCTTGATTTCATCAGAATCACTTCGCACTAAATATTGTATATTCACGCTTGCACTATCAGGGTCACTGTCTATTTCTTCCATACGACGACCATTCACATCATGTACAATTATTTTTATTATTCGTTGAACATGCCCGGCTTCTTTACACGTGATAAAAGATGCGTTTTTAAAAGATTTTGATAATTTATTTTTCTTCTTCAATTTTTTCTTTTCTATTTCTTGCTGTCTACTCTCTTCACGTGCTTTTCGCCACTTCGGCGTACCAGCTCTCTTGGTCTTGAGCATAGTAAAATGGATTCAGAACTGGATCTGAGCTATCTATCAAATTCTGAAATAAATAATGATAATTATGAATGATTTTATACAATTTAATAACATTAAACAGCACCAAATATGAATTCAATTGTTAACATCGATAGTCACTTAGATACTTACAATACATTGCTGGTCAATGTTATCTAAAACAGGACTGTAGACTGGTGAGAGTGACAAAGTTAATTCTTTGTCCAGACTTTTTAAAACACCTAGAAAAAAAAAAACAACAATTAAGGTTGAAACATAGTGTTATGTAGAAATAAATACTGACAGTGGTGTACCATCAGACCTGTACTAAATAATGATTACCTATTAATGCTTTTATTTTTATTCTTAGTTATAGTAAGAACTGTCGAAGAAATATTTAAAATATTTATTTTTATTAAATTAACACTTACCTTTCACGATAATAATGCTGTACCCAGTCAGGAGGACTCACATGCAGAAATTGAATGATCGATTTTAACTTATTTGTTTCAATTTATATATAATTTAATTTAAACCCATAGAGTTCAAAGTCGTACATTTTTGTTATATGTTGATATCCTGAACAAAAATGGTATGGTGAAATAGAAACCTCAAGACATCACGGCGCCAAACATCTTATTGTTTACTAAAAATATATATTTATATATATGGATAAAATAAACACTACTCTACGGTTGTTCACTGTATTTTTTTCATACAGTTTTATTGAGAATATTCGGCAAGCAAAACCATCGCATGTAAGTAGTATGTCTAATTTGCAATGTAAGTTCTATTTTCATTTAAGGAGATGGATCAAAACAAAATAGCAATATCGACATACTATTGTTACTCCTAGTTTTGCCTACCATTATTATCTTATTCTTCAAACTTATAATTTTTAATCACCAAAGGAAAGGTAATTTTCACCGGTAATGTCACCGTCGCGGCGTCGTTTTGCATGACACAGTCAGATAATTCTCTTACTGTGTTATATTAGTACTAGCTTATGCCCGCGGCTTCGCCCGCGTGGAGTTAGGGAATTGCCCACGGGATCTTACTTCTGGAATAATAAGTAATCTATGTATCTATCTATAATACATACATAGATTTACATGTACTTGCTTATAACTTGCAATTATTATTATAAAGTTATATCAATTAAATTAGATACCTGAAATATTGATACCTTGGTTTGAGATTGGACATCGGATTTACTGGATTTTATCTGTAGAGTATGTAAACAAATTTTGAAGTCAATCGACCCCGAGAGTAAAAAGTTTCACAGAAAATTCAACACGCCATTTCACCCTCTAAGGGGTAGGAATATTGAAAAACTGATACTAACTCTTCACAAAGAATACACCCTCCAATTTTCAAATCTGGGACCCGCGGTTTGGGCTGTGCGTTGGTATATCAGTCAGCCAGTCAGGACATGGAATTTTAAATTGGGGGATGATTTTGTGATACACGTATCTCATCATTTTAACTGAAGTATATGTAGACACATTTTCAAGTCAACCGAGAGAGTTTCACAGAAAATTCAACACCCCATTTCACCCTCTTAGGGGTGGAATTTCAAAAACCCTTTCTTAGTGGATACCTACTCTCCACAAAGAGTACATTCTCCAAATTTCATGTCTCTAGAACCAGCGGTTTGGGCTGTGCGTTGATATATCAGTCAGCCAGTCAGCTAGGACATTGAATTTTAAATTGGGGGATGATTTTGGAAAAACTGTGATACACGTATCGCATCATTTTAATTGAAGTATATGTAGACACAATTTCAAGTCAATCGACTCAGAGAATAAAAAGTTTCATAAAAAATTCAACACCCCATTTCACCCTCTTAGGGGTGAAATTTCGAAAAACCCTTTCTTAGTGGATACCTACTCTTCACAAAGAGTACACTGTCCAAATTTCATGTCTCTAGGACCAGTGGTTTGGGCTGTGCGTTGATGTATCAGTCAGCCAGTCAGGACATTGAATTTTAAATTGGGGGATGATTTTGGAAAAACTGTGATACACGTATCTCATCATTTTAACTGAAGTATATGTAGACACAATTTCAAGTCAATCGACTCAGAGAATAAAAAGTTACATAGAAAATTCAACACCCCATTTCACCCTCTTAGGGGTGGAATTTCGAAAAACCCTTTCTTAGTGGATACCTACACTTCACCATGAGTTCACTGTCCAAATTTCATGTCTCTAGGACCAGTGGTTTGGGCTGTGCGTTGATATATAAGTCAGTCAGTCAGTCAGTCAGTCAGTCAGTCAGTCAGTCAGTCAGGACTTTGAATTTTATATGTATAGATAGACATATCATAACATCACGCCTGTTATCCCCCGAAGGATTAGTAGTACACCCACATTTCGAAAACAAACGAACAAACGAGGCAGTCTATTAGTATAGAATAAATTAATAATAATGAAATGTTGTAATAAAATAAATCTATACATATAAAATTCAAAGTCCTGACTGACTGACTGACTGACTGACTTATACAAGGTGTTGCTTTGCATCCTCGTCAAATTCAAGGAGGTCACTATACCAATGATTGTCGACCCGAATCAATAATAAAATGAGTAGGTATTTTTTTTCTTAGTATCGGAAATAGTAAGTGTAACACCACCCGTATTAAAACGCGACCTGTCTAATACTAGCCCTAAACCGCCAATTCTCACACACAAACAAACGCAAACGTTCATTCAATAATTTCGTATTCCCTAAACTCCGCCCAACCGCACCCCGGCCCCGCGGTCAGTGCAATAAAAACCGGCGAGTCGTGTGCATGTGCATGCAAATTACGCTCCCCGTGTACTCGTATGTAGTGCAAGATGACGGACAATTACTCCAATGTTGAGTTGGTGGAAATGGTCCGCTTGTATGCCATCAGCAGAGACAGCCTACGTCGAGCCATCCAGCTGTTCGCGGAACTGTTTCCCAATCGGGAACCCCCATCACAGAGCCTTATGCTGGCTGCTACGCAGAGACTGCGAGATCATCGGCAGTTTGACGTTCCAAGGCATGCTCAAGCTCGCGGCAGCGAAGCCCTGCCTGTCGCCTTCGGCAAGTACGCGAGTACTTGAATGAAAGGTTTGGCAACCAGTGGATCGGCCGCGGTGGACCTGTGGCCTGGCCACCGCGTTCTCCGGACCTGACGCCCCTGGACTTTTATTTGTGGGGAGACGTTAAAAGGTTAGTGTACACGGAGGAAGTCACAAGTGTAACAGAATTACGTGCAAGAGTGATCAGTGCTTTCGACACTTTAAAAACGAATGTGTTAGTGTTGCGTAAACTGAAAGATAATCAGCGACGTCGTGCTAGACTGTGCCTAGAGTGTGGTGGTGGAAACTTTGAACAATACCTCCAGGTAACCTAAGTAGGTAATTTATTTATTTGTACATAGACAATCATTTGTAAATACGTTAGCTAAATCAATTTTATTAGTGTAAATAAGTTGATTTCAAATTTTTAACTACGCCAATAATACCTATCAAACAAAATTACCGCCACATGCCTACATAACTAGCACATTTTAGATTTAGTAGATCGGTCTAAGGTGTTTTTGCCGGTCCTAAGCCCGTTAAGTAGGAAGGAAAATTTAAAATCAACCAATTTCAATTTCCAAATTCAATCCACAACTAAAAACAAAATCATAACGGTACGAAAACCTTGGGCTGTGTTTACCAACAATGCGTACTCGGCGCATTTAGGTAAATACGAGCGCGCGCGCTTATCTATGCAGCAAGTAGCAACATAGCCAACAAACAGCTGTGCGCCTCAGGTTATACTTACCTAAATCTTACCGGTAGGTAGTAGGATTGTTACATGTTTTTATTATTAAAATCTAAGATTACCAATTTTAGGATTGTTCATTCAGCAGAATTGCAATAAAACGCCATAACAAAACTAACATTTTGTTAATCAGCTGATAACCACCGTACTTACAGTAGGTCAGTGAACTTTTCTTTGGGGCACTAGTACTACTTTTATTAGTAAGATTTCCGCATTCTTATGATACTTAAAAATGAATTAATTATTAAGCGAAATTTATGACAATAACGAAAGTGATTTTCGAGTTCGAACTAGGATAAATCATTGCCATTCGGTCACTGTAGGTATAAAGCGCGCACGTGCGTATCCGCATGTTTGTGTGTCGTAGTTGTAAGTGGGCGGTGCCTCGCGCCATGAAAGGCGACGGGTGATTCTCCTCTTTTGCGAAGAGCTTCATTCTGAATTAGTGTCAAATTTAAACAACAAAAAAAAACAGCGTTTATTATTATTGACCAGGTTCCGTAATTTATATTGATTATTTACGTCTTTTAAGACAACCTCCTGAATTTTGACGAGGATGCAAAGCAACACCTTGTATATCAACGCACAGCCCAAACCACTGGTCCTAGAAACATGAAATTTGGACAGTGTACTCTTTGTGAAGAGTAGGTATCCATTAAGAAAGGGTTTTTTGAAATTCCACCCCTAAGAGGGTGAAATGGTGTGTTGAATTTTCTATGAAACTTTTTATTCCCTGAGTCGATTAACTTGAAAATGTGTCTACATATACTTCAGTTAAAATGATGAGATACGTGTATCATGGTTTTTCCAAAATCATCCCCCAATTTAAAATTCAATGTCCTGACTGGCTGACTGAAACATCAACGCACAGCCCATACCGCTGGTCCCAGAGACATGAAATTTGAAGAATGTACTCTTTGTGGAGAGTGGGTATCCACTAAGAAAGGGTTTTTTGAAATTTCACCCCTAAGAGGGTGAAATGGGGTGTTGAATTTTCTATAAAACTTTTTATTCTCTGAGTCGATTGACTTGAAATTGTGTCTACATATACTTCAGTTAAAATAATGAGATACGTGTATCACAGTTTTTCCAAAATCATCCCCCAATTTAAAATTCAATGTCCAGACTGGCTGACTGATACATCAACGCACAGCCCAAACCGCTGGTTCTAGAGACATGAAATTTGGAGAATGTACTCTTTGTGGAGAGTAGGTATCCACTAAGAAAGGGTTTTTGAAATTCCACCGCTAAGAGGGTGAAATGGGGTGTTGAATTTTCTGTGAAACTCTCTCGGGGTCGATTGACTTGAAAATGTGTCTACATATACTTCAGTTAAAATGATGAGATACGTGTATCACAGTTTTTCCAAAATCATCCCCAATTTAAAATTCAATGTCCTGACTGGCTGACTGATACATCAACGCACAGCCCAAACCGCTGGTTCTAGAGACATGAAATTTGGAGAATGTACTCTTTGTGGAGAGTAGGTATCCACTAAGAAAGGATTTTTTGAAATTCCACCCCTTATAAGGTGAAATGGGGTTTTGAATTTTATGTGAAACTTTTTATTCTCGGAGTCGATTGACTTGAAAATATGTCTACTTATACTTCAGTTAAAATGATGAGATACGTGTATCACAAAATCATCCCCAAATTTAAAATTCCATGTCCTGACTGGCTGACTGATATACCAACGCACAGCCCTAACCGCGGGTCCCAGAGATATTATGAAAATTGGAGGGTGTAGTCTTTGTGAAGAGTTAGTATCAGTTTTTCGAAATTCCTACCCCTTTTTTTTTTTTTTTTTTTTCGGATGGGAAATCATCAAATGACCCCCCCCACTCTGGGCGGAGCGGAAGGGAGTGTCAGACTTGTACTGACTAAAACCCATCCATGTTCCTTCTTTGCCCTTTGTGTTCCAGGGCCACGGTATCTCTTTCGAACAGTCCCGCAGCCCTGGCAGGCATCGGTCCTTGCAGACCCCTACATCGTTGCTGACATCTCTTTGAGGCGCGCGTGGAACACGAACGCGCCATCGACACGGCCTGTCATCAAAAGACGGCCGGACGGCGAGTTAGCCCATAGCTCGCCGTCCACAGGCCCGCGCCTACGGTGGCCGGGAGCCACCACGTGACCCCCGACGCCCAGGGCGTCTCCCGCGGCGGCTGGGACGTGAGGTTCTTTCCCTCTCACGTCCCGCCACCTCCTTCACTAGCATGACTGCTTCGCAGAAGGAGGTGACGGCTTCCCATTCCCTCTCGCTCCGGACCATGGCTTGAACCAGGGCCGGACGCGAGAGATCGCCGCCGCCGATAGCCGCAACGAGGACACGACGGTGCTCCGCCCAAGTGGGGCAGACCTCCACGGTATGTTCCACCGTGTCCTCCGGACGATCCTCACAATGGAAACACCCGGGCGTTTCCTCCCGCCCGATCCGGTGCAGGAACCTCCCGAAACAACCGTGTCCGGTGAGGACCTGCGTCAGGCGGTAGGTGAGGGCGCCGTGGCGCCTCTCTAGCCACTCCTCAAAGAGGGGACTTATCGCCACTATGGTGGCGTGCCCTGCACGGGGTTGCGACAGTCGCTCTCTCCATGTCGCCATGAGATCACGCCGGAGGCGGAGGTCTGTCCGCTGAGCGGCAATTTGCCGCGGCAGCGGAGTTTCCAACCGACTTAGTGCCTCCGCGCGCCATTCGTGCAGGCGCGCGAGGACTATCGCCTCCAGATGCCATGGTGGCAATCCGGCAAGGAGGCTAGCCGCCTCACCGGAGATCGTGCGGTACCCGCGGATTAGCCTTATGGCTATCACCTTTTGGGGCGCGTTCAGGTAGTGGACGGCTCGCCGCCTCAAAGAACGCGCCCACACCGGGGCCCCATAAAGGGCCATGGACCGCACGACCCCCGCGCAGAGCCTCCGGCAGGAGGCGTTTGGACCCCTCAGGTTGGGCAAGAGCCGCTTAAAGGCAGCCCCTGTCCGTTCCAGTTTGGGAGCCAAACGTCGGAAATGCTCCACGAAGTTCCACCGGCTGTCGAGGACGAGTCCTAGGTACTTCAACGTCGACCCGACGCCGATGGAGACCCCTCCTGCCGTCAGTAGGGATCCCGACGGTGGCGCATTCCGAGGCCCATGAAAACACATGGCCTCGGACTTGTGCAATGCCACCTCGAGACCCAATTGCCGGATCCTCTCCACGACTATCGCAACCCCGCGTGTCATGTTTTCGGCCGCCGCCTCGTGCGACCTCCCTTGTGCCAGTACCAGCGTGTCGTCAGCGTAGCAAACTACGCTGACGCCGCTAGGGAGGTCGGCGCGCAGCACCCAGTCGTAACCGATGTTCCACAAGGCCGGTCCCAGAACCAATCCCTGTGGAACACCGCACGACATCTCTCGCCGGTTCCATTCTCCGCTCCGACCGGGATAGATGACGGCCCTATCCGTCAGGTAGTCCCCGACCACACGACGAAGGTAGGTCGGCACCCGGTGATACCGGAGTGCCTCCCCAATGCAGCTCCAGGGCATGGAGTTAAAGGCGTTGGCGATGTCAAGAGACACCGCCAAGACGACCCCGCCCCGGGACACCGCGTCCCCCGTCGTGAGGGCTCTCACGCGCATGATGGCATCCACCGTTGAGCGCCCCTTGCGGAAACCAAACTGGTGTTCCGCAAGATCCGGCCCCATCCCCACAAGGTGCCCGGCGAGGCGGTTGGCAATGACTCTTTCAAAGAGCTTGCCCACCTCGTCGAGCAATACGATGGGCCGGTATGCGGACGGAGAGTCCGCAGGGCGCCCTGGCTTTCGGATGAGGACCAGCTTCCCCGTCTTCCAACGAAGCGGGAACTGGCCTCTCTCCAAGCATGCGCTTAGGAGCTCTTCCAGTCGGGGCCCGAGAGCCTCAGAGGCCAGGACCCAGGCTTTGCCAGGCAAGCCATCGGGTCCCGGGGTGGTATTTCTGGCTTTCAGCCTGCGTACCGCCACTCTCAGGTCTACCCCAGTCACCTCCGGAATGTCGTCATCGTCATCGGTGTGGTCCGCTCCCGGCACCGCACGCGGCGGCAGAGCCATAGGCGGGGGAGGATGCTCCCCTCGCGAAGGGAACAGAGCGCTCACCACGTCCTCCACGAGCTCAGGCCGGAGACTCTGCGTCAGCGGGGGGGCCCGGGTACGGAGTTTGTCCCGCACCATCTTGTAAGGGCGCCCACACGGATCTCCATTCAGAGACTCCAGCATCTCCTCGCGGGCCAGATTCTTGGCCCGCCGAACAGCCTCTTGGAGGGCGGTCTTCGCCGCTCTGTATCCCTCGTACAGCTCCGCCTCAATGGCTGCCGCATCCGGAGGGCGGATACGTAGCCTGCGATGCCTGGCGGTGCCGCGCGGCAACGCACGCCTCGCGCAGAGACGTCAGCTCTCGCGACCACCAATACACCTGACGCCGGGCGCTTCCTGGCCGAACACGGGGCATTGCCACGTCGCAAATCCCGGACATGGCCTCCTGGAACCAACCCGCCTCGTTATTGATGTCGGCAGGCCTGACCGGTGATGACATCCAGGCCTGCACGATCGAGGCTTCCAGGAGGAGCTCCCGGTAATTCCTACCCCTTAGAGGGTGAAATGGGGTGTTAAATTTTCTGTGAAACTTTTTACTCTCGGGGTTGATTGACTTGAAAATTTGTTTACATACTCTTCAGATAAAATCCAGTAAATCCGATGTCCAATCTAAAACCAAGGTATCAATATGTCACGTATCTAATTTAATTGATATAACTTTATAATAATAATTGCAAGTTATAAGCAAGTACATGTAAATCTATGTATGTATTATAGATAGATACATAGATTACTTATTATTCCAGAAGTAAGATTCCGTGGGCAATTCCCTAACTCCACGCGGGCGAAGCCGCGGGCATTAGCTAGTATTATATAAACGAAGTTGCGGTATTTAACTAGTATGTAAGACTTGGAATGTAGCTACTATATACCTATTCAAATATTAATGTATACTTTAGATATCATAATTTAAGGTTGAGATTTGTAGATCTGGTTATGATTGCAAAGCATTTGTCCCGTGAAGAAGTCCTGAGTCAGGATTTTAGGGTCACCCGTGCATTACATATATGGAAACACCTCACGTGAATCCCGGCTATTTAAACATTGGAGAGTGAATTAGGTGCATCACTTCAGCTACTAGGAGCTCCAGATTAACATCAAGTACTTACCAAGAATCAACCTGCAATAAGGAAACATGTAAGTAGTTCTTTAATTAAAAATTTACTTTAACTTATTTTTTTACTATCGCAGTAGTAGCAATGTGTTGTAAGTAGTTGCAGCAACAGCTAAGCGCCAAGGGGTTCGACCCCCCCAATCGAGCAATAAGTTATTATTCCTACCAGCAATAAATCTGCTCTTCAATTTATGTTGTACAGTTAATCGATAACGATATAGTATTGTGGTGTACTAGAGTATTCTAAAAAGATGTATTTCAATATTAGGTGTAGATAGATATGATAAAATGATAATAAATTAGTGTAGTGTACCTATCTGATAATTATATCAAACTGGGATGTGCGCTTGAATAATTACTTGATTATATTAATATTTATTTGTTTCTGTCCATTTCAGGTCGCACGAAAACGCCGAGACCCTTTTTCCCTCCGATGTCGACGAGGAACCTGAGGTTCCAAAAAAGAAGCACGACGGACGGAAAAGGAAGCACACATCAACTCGCATGACGGAGCCGGCACGAGAATCGTGGTCGTCACCATCGAGAGCAAGTCCGTCCACTACCGCGACGCCTGCCGTGCAGTCATCGGCGCGTTCGCCGGCGCCGCCCCGTCCATCAACTTCAAAGAAGCCACATATCAAACCCATCCCCCCGAAGAAGTGCACAGTCTACGATCTGTTTGGAACCGATAGCGAGGACGACGAGAAAGAGCTCCCTGCAGTTACTGGTAAAACACCGTTAACTTCATATATAACACGACGCCTTGCAAACGGCCATTCGCGCCAAATCTATGAAAACAAGCCGGGAACGCACTATATTGATTTGAAAATATACCGGTGCGATGAAATAGAGAAAGTTCCGCCAATGAATAGGTGGCGCCAAGCAATTGTCACACTTAAAAATCAGACCTTTGACAATACAGATGCTTGGCAATTTTTATCTAATTTTATTGTGGCTACACGTAAATAGTATGTTAAGTGCCCACCAACATTTGTAAGTAACTATTATTGAACTAGGACTTAATTTAAAAAAATGTCCATCCACTTAGATACTTTTTTTTTTGTATTACTCTCTTCTAATTTTTATATCACTTAATAGTAAAATAATGTAACTATTATTAGGCAGATCGCAATTTCATTATTATAGACATACACTATTGCTATACTTACATGTTTATAAATCTATTTCTTAAATAGATCGAAGATGTAAATCTATTCTAATGCAATAGCAATCTTAGATGGTACTTACTTAGGCATATAAATATATCATGTAATCGTACTATAGAAATTAAGTAATGGTAATTCATATTATATTGAATTTGATTTAATGTTCATTGTTTTCTTTTTTTACAGTTACACCTGGACCCGGAATCAGAACAAATAACAATGATATAATAATAAAATGTCAGAAATGTCACATTGAAATACCTAAAATTGAATATCAGTATCATTTGAGAACGAATTTGCACAAATCTAATTGCATACTAAAAACTGAAATTGAAAATATTGATATAATAGCCACGGCTTTTAAAAAGAGAATAATAAGTTACAAACTGAATCCATCATTGGAATACTTAACACCTGAGGAATTCCTAATGGATAATCGACATACGGTCATAAGACTAATAAACGATTGTTTGATAAAACATAATGGTGTTAAATTAAACTTTGAGCTTCTTGCTTATTTCATTCTTCCGAAATCTGATGAGCAACATCTTAAATCATTTAACACAAAATATGAAATTGTATATAATAGTACAGATATAAATGAATTATATTTGAAAACAATAAATACTTTTGATAGAAAGCTCTCAGAGTTCCAACATCGTGAATCTGGTTGGTCTTGTTTCTTTATAAGTCATCTAGAAATTAACATTAACAAATACTCTCCGTTAAAAGGTGGCACCTATATAGATTTGCCGCAAGTAATAAAAAAAACTAGAAGTTGTTTAAATATTAAAAACAGCGATAACTACTGCTTTTTATGGAGTATCGTCGCAGCATTATATCCGACCCAAATGAATGTTTGCAGAACAAGTTCGTATCCACATTTTTCAAAAGTTTTAAATATAGATGGTCTATCATTTCCCCCATCAAGTAAAGATATTAAAATATTTGAAAATTTAAATCCCCGCATAAGTATTAATATATATGGATTAGATAATAAAAACATGGTTACTGGTCCTTTATATGTGACAAGTTTAAGAAAAAACCAGCATATCAATTTATTGTACTTTGAACAGAAAGGCAACGGGCATTATTGCTTGATAAAAAATCTATTGAGATTGATCAGACGTCAAATAAGTAAACATAAAGGTAAAATGTACCTATGTGAGACATGCTTACAAGTTTTCACGAGTGAAACCAAATATAGTGCCCATAATAAGTGTCCTAAAATTTTGACAATTTTACCTGAAAAAAATAGTATTCTTCAATTTAAGAACTTCGAAAGAAAACAAAAAATTAATTTCGTTATATACGCCGACTTTGAAAGTCTTTTACTAAACTGCGACATAAATGTAACTGAAAATACTCGTACATATAAGGTTCACGAACCTTCATGTTTTGGTTACTTTATTTGTTGTTCACACAATACGGATCTGAATAAGTATGTTACTTATAGAGGAGCCGATTGCGTAGAAGTATTTATTAAATATTTAATAAAAGATTTGGAGTACATTCACAGTATCTTATTAAATAAAATACCTATGACACCTTTAACTAAGGAGCAAGAAAACGATTACAAAAATGCCACTACATGTCATATCTGTAATTATTTGCTCTTTGACGATAAAGTAATGGATCATGACCACATTACATCACAATATCGAGGCGCAGCACACTCTCACTGTAATTTAATGTTAAAAGTTTCCCCATTCGTGCCTGTTATATTTCATAACCTATCCGGCTATGACTCTCACCTATTTAAAAAAGAATTATCGAAGTATGAAGGCGCTTTTAAAATTATACCCAAAAACCATAGAAAGGTATATGTCATTCACAAAAATCCTCTATACTAAGAATGCATTAAAATCAAGGCCTATTCAAGCTAAGTTCATAGATTCTTATCAATTTCTTAATTCAAGTTTAAGCACATTAGTAAATAATTTTAATGAAACCGACTTTGTTAATTTATCAAAAGGATTTCCAGATATTAGTTATAATCAGTTAAAGTTGTTACGACAAAAAGGAATTTATCCCTATGATTATATGAATGCATACTCAAAATATAACGAGACTAAACTTCCATCGAAAGTTTGTTTCTATAACAGTTTGAATTGTCAACATAATTATTAGCGATGTTGAATACGCACACGCACAATCTATTTGGCAGTCTTTTAATATGAAATCACTTGGTGAATATACAGATTTATATTTAAAGACCGATGTATTACTTCTTACTGACGTTTTCGAGAAATTTAGACAGACTTGTCTGAATCGTTATCAACTTGATCCAACGTATTACATTACTGCACCTAGTTTAAGCTGGGATGCAATGCTACTGTACACAGGCGTTAACTTGGAATTAATTCATAGTTTAGAAATGTATGAATTTTTGGAAAAGGGAATACGTGGAGGCTTGGCACAATGTTCTCTTCGCCATGCTCAAGCTAATATGAATATTTACCAAATTATGATGCTTCTCAAAAATCAACTTATTTGGTTTATCTTGACTGTAACAATTTATATGGTTACGCAATGACAAAGAAAATGCCTATTTCAGATTTCCGTTTTTTGACAATTGATGAGATTAACACAATAAATGTCTTATCAATATCAGATGATTCTGAATATGGGTATATTTTAGAAGTTGATTTAATATATCCTGAGAGTTTACATAATACGCATAGTGATTTACCTTTTGCGCCCGAGAGGTTCTCTCCTCCTGGAGGCAAAACACCAAAACTAATCGCTAATTTATACGACAAATTCAACTATGTATTACGTTAATAACTATACATTACGTTCATTTAAAGGCATGTTTATTGAATGGATTAATTTTGAAAAAAATTCACCGTGTTTTAACTTTTAGACAAGAAAATTATTTACAAAAATATATTGACTTGAATACTACATTGCGTCAAGCTTCAAATACCGTATTTGAGAAAGACTTTTTCAAACTCCTTAATAATGCTATATTTGGGAAAACTATTGAAAATAGGCGCAAACAGGTTAATGTTAAATTAGTTACCATGTGGAATGATTACAATAATAAAACTAACAAGCACTACGGTGCAGAAAAATTTATTGCAAAACCAAATCTGAAAAGTATTGCGATCTTTTCGGAAAATTTTGTTGCTATTCAATTAACTCCTGAAAAAAATATTTTAGATCGTCCTATATATATTGGGTTTACAGTTCTAGAATTCGCAAAGGAACATTTATATAAATTTCACTATAACTTTATTAAAAATAAATATAAAACTCGCGCAAGACTGTGTTATACAGACACGGACAGCCTCCTTTATTTTATAAATACAGAGGATTTTTATGAAGACATAAAAAATGATATCTCAAAATTTGATACGAGTAATTTCCAGACTGATAATTGTTACACCATGCCAAGAGTAAATACTAAAATTCCAGGACTATTAAAATATGAACTCGGGGGTGACATCATAAGCGAATTTGTGGGACTGAGAGCTAAACTATATTGTATAATCACTTCAAAAACTCGCATAACAAAAGCAAAAGGAATAACTAAAGCTGTTACCAATCGATTAAAATTATCTCACTACAGTAAAGCTTCAACAAATAATGTCAATTTCAAATGTAAAATGAATATAATTAAATCACTCAAGCATGTACTATACTCTCAAGAAATTCATAAAGTAGTATTAAATAGAAATGATGATAAGAGACAAATACTCATGAACCTAATTGAAACTTTACCTTGGGGTCACTGTGAAACTTTGTTTTGAGAACTAATTTATGAATGTTTATATTAATAAATTGTAATGTTATTATAATCTTTGTTCATAATTAGGATAAGTATAGCAATTAATTATTTATTAATTTAGTGTTGATTTTCGTATTTACCTAAATTTATAATATCTGAATAAAACATTTATAACTGATGCATAATATTTTATTCTTGTTATGGCCTTACAGTGTTCTTCATTTTAATCTATACATATAAAATTCAAAGTCCTGACTGACTGACTGACTGACTGACTGACTGACTGACTTATATATCAACGCACAGCCCAAACCACTGGTCTTAGATACATGAAATTTGGACAGTGTACTCTTTGTAAAGAGTAAGTATCCACTACGAAAGGGTTTTTCGAAATTCCACCCCTAAGAGGGTGAAATGGGGTGTTGAATTTTCTATAAAACTTTTTATTCTCGGAGTCGATTGACTTGAAATTGTGTCTACATATTCTTCTATTAAAATGATGAGATACGTGTATCACAGTTTTTCCAAAATCATCCCCCAATTTAAAATTCAATGTCCTGACTGGCTGACTGATATATCAACGCACAGCCCAAACCGCTGGTTCTAGAGAAATGAAATTTGGAGAATGTACTCTTTGTGGAGAGTGGGTATCCACTAAGAAAGGGTTTTTGAAATTCCACCCCTAAAAGGG
Source organism: Noctua comes (assembly GCA_963082995.1). Taxonomy (NCBI): domain Eukaryota; kingdom Metazoa; phylum Arthropoda; class Insecta; order Lepidoptera; family Noctuidae; genus Noctua; species Noctua comes. Next base: position 2,383,463 of record OY720293.1, read on the forward strand.
TGAAATGGGGTGTTGAATTTTCTGTGAAACTCTCTCGGGGTCGATTGACTTGAAAATGTGTCTACATATACTTCAGTTAAAATGATGAGATACGTGTATCACAAAATCATCCCCCAATTTAAAATTCCATGTCCTGACTGGCTGACTGATATACCAACGCACAGCCCAAACCGCGGGTCCCAGAGATATGAAAATTGGAGGGTGTATTCTTTGTGAAGAGTTAGTATCAGTTTTTCGAAATTCCTACCCCTCAGAGGGTGAAATGGGGTGTTGAATTTTTTGTAAAACTTTTTACTCTCGGGGTCGATTGACTTGAAAGTTTGTTTACATACTCTTCAGATAAAATCCAGTAAATCCGATGTCCAATCTCAAACCAAGGTATCAATATTTCACGTATCTAATTTAATTGATATAACTATATAATAATAACTAGCTTCTGCCCGCGGCTTCGCCCGCGTGGAGTTCGGGAACTGCCCACGGAATCTTACTTCTGGGATAATAAGTAATCTATGTATGTATAGTACATACATAGATTTACGTGTACTTGCTATTGCAAATATTTGTTCATAGAAATATCAATTAAATTACATAAAATGTGAAATATCTTGGTTTGAGATTGGACACCGGGACACCAAACAAATGATTTATTAGGAATCTATTTATAGACATAATACTTTGACATAATATTTAATATCAATGTCCCGTATCGCGAGCCAACGCGAAAATCGGTGGAATAAACTATATTCACAGACACGTCTACCTCAGAAAAATCCTATCTACTTAGTAATAGGTAAATACTCCCGAGCCCCGCACGCCCCACGCAACGCTGCGCGGCATGCGCCCTTCTACGTGAGCTTCGAAGCCCTATTTAACTATATTGGGGGATGATTTTGGAAAAACTGATACACATCTATATATACAAAATGGTAAACTGACTGACTGACTGACTGGGTGATATATCAACGCACAGCCCAAACCGCTGGTCCTAGAGACATGAAACTTGGAGGGTGTGTTCTTTGTGAAGAGAAGGTTTCCACTAAGAAAGGATCTTTGGGAATTCAAATTTTCAATCGTCAGCCTAAACACAAAATTTGAAGATCCTAACTTCAAAACTGACTTACTTTCATATTAACTTCCATCCCCTATTTTACCCCTTTAGGGGTGGAACTCCCAAAAATCCTTTCTTAGTGGATACTTACTCTTCACAAAGAACACACCCTCCAAGTTTCATGTCTCTAGGACCATCGGTTTGGGCTGTGCGTTGATATATCACCCAGTCAGTCAGTCAGTCAGTCAGTTTACCATTTTATATAAAGAAAAAAAGAAGAAGAAAGAAAGAAGATTAAAGATTAATGATAAAATCATCTTTATCTATCAAACTTGAACGCGTAAACAAAGTTTCGTGGCCATGCTACTAACCGCTGAAGAGTTCTCTCTTGAGGAGACGATCCTGGCTGCAGGATTAAGGAATGTTTGTCATAAAATGTATTGTCACCAGAACCAAAGGTTTGTGCAAAATTTCAGCTTAATCGGTTGTACAAAATTGAGTTGCATTTCACCCGAACAAACATAGTATCTTCACCCCCCTTTTTAACCCTTTGGGGGTAGAATTATCAAAAACGCCGAGACACGTATAAATTAATTTTCAATCGTCAGCCTTATCACAAAATTTGAAGATCCTAACTTCAAAACTGACAGACTTTCATACAAACTTCCATCCCCTATTTTACCCCTTTAGGGGTGAAATTCCCAAAAATCCTTTATTAGTGGATACTTACTCTTCACAAACAATTCACCGTCCAAATTTCATGTCTCTAGGATTAGTGGTTTGGGCTGGGGGTTGATATATCAGTCAGCCAGTCAGGACGTTTAATTTTAAATTGGGGGATGATTTAGGAAAAACTGTGATACACGTGTCTCATAATTTTAACTGAAGAGTAAATACACAAATTTTCAAGTCAATCGACTCAGGGAATAAAAAGTTTCACAGAAAATTAAACACCCCATTTCACCCTCTTAGGGGTGGAATTTCGAAAAACCCTTTCTTAGTGGATACTCACTCGTCACAAAGAGTACACTGTCCAAATTTCATGTTTCTAGGACCAGCGGTTTGGGCTGTGCGTTGATATATGTATAAGTCAGTCAGTCAGTCAGTCAGTCAGGACTTTGAATTTTAAATGTATAGATTGCAAGTTATAAGCAAGTACATGTAAATCTATGTATGTATTATAGATAGATACATAGATTACTTATTATTCCAGAAGTAAGATCCCGTGGGCAATTCCCTAACTCCACGCGGGCGAAGCCGCGGGCATAAGCTAGTAATCTATAAGATCACGAATGTAAATACCATGCTAACTTATTATTATTTACATCAGATATAAACATGAAATGGATAAGCACTATAAGTAGGTATACCGAATAATACGTTCGCTTTACATTTCACATGACAACTTTAAACCAATCACAATTATTTGTTTTTTTTATTAAACTTAGGCTTTATATATCTATGTATGGGTAAAATTGAATTAATAGTCAAAATGAAGTTGATCAAACAACACACATCACTTAATGTTAATCATATCAATCTTGGTGACTCTGATAACCACATAATGCATAGCATACTGTTACCGAATACGATTCGTTGTATTATATTATGTGGTCCCTCAAATTGTGGAAAAACAAACGTAGTGCTTAGTTTATTGTTACATGAGAATGGTCTAAAATTCCAAAATCTTTATCTGTACGATTGCTGCCCTGGGATCTGGAGGCAACTGCCCTCCAGCGCGTCTATGAGTGGCGCGTGGAGGCGCAGCGCCGGGGCGAATCGCTGCTGCCTCGACAAGTCGAGGCGCAGCGGGAAGAGCTCCGGCGCGATCTCAGGGCAGTATGGAGGGAACGACTGTCGCAACCGAGGTCCGGGCACGCCGCAATCGCGGCGGTAAGACCCTTCTTTGAGGAGTGGCTGGATAGGCGTCACGGCGTCCTGACCTACCGCATGACGCAGGTCCTCACCGGACACGGAAGCTTCGGGAGGTACCTGTGTCTGATGGGGAAGGAGGAAACGCCTGGGTGTCACCACTGCGAGGACCGCCCGGAGGACACGGTGGAGCATACTGTGCAGGACTGCCCCGCTTGGGCAGGGCACCGCCGTGTCCTCACGGCGGCGATAGGCGGAGACCTCTCGCGCCCGGCATTGGTCGAGGCCATGCTACGGGGCGAGACGGAGTGGGAAGCGGTCGCCTCCTTCTGCGAAGCAGTCATGCTCGCGAAGGAGGAGGCGGGCCGCGTGAGGGAGAGGACAGCGTCCTCCCTCCACCCCAGCCGCAGTGGTAGACGCCCACGGCGCCGGACGTCGGCAGACGATCTCCGGCCACCGTAGGCGCGGGCTTGCGGGCGGCGAGTAATGGGCGACTCGCTGTCCGACCATGGACCATGCCCGGGTCGACGGCGCGTTGTGTTCCACGCGCGCCTCAAAGAGTGTCAGCATTATGACGGGGCCCCCCTCTAGAGGGCCAAAGCCTGCCGGGGTCGCGGGACTTATAGAATTACCGTGACCCTGGATCATAAAGGGCTATTGAAGGACACCGTGGATTTTAGTCAGTACAAGTCTGACAGTTCCTCCCACTCTGCCCTCGGTGGGAGGACTCATTTGATGATTTTACCACGATAAAAAAAAAAAAAAAAAAAATCTTTATCTGTACTCGAAAACTAACTTTCAACCAAAATACAAGTTCTAACGAGAAGTTATAAAGAGAGTGCATCAGGTTAAGTTTCATGAATTTAATGATAATAAAGAAGTGATACCTCCTGATGAAGCACTAACCAATTCTCAAATGGACAATTACAGACCCGTGACTTTGATACCTATATTTTCTAAAATTTTTGAAAAAGCGTTTCACAACAAATTAGCAAACTTCATTGAAAAGCACAAGATTATTAAAGACGAACAAAATGGGTTTCGTAAAAATAGAAGTACATCTTTGGCAGCCTTTCAATTAATAAAAGAAATAACAGACTGTATTGACAAGCAAATACCTGTTACAGTTTTATTCATGGATATGAGTAAAACGTTTGATCACGTCTCTCATGAACGATTCTTGGAAAAGGCTTCCAGGTATGGAATCAGAGGAACAGCATATAACTGGCTGGAATCTTATTTGTCCGACAGAGTACAATCAGTGGAAGTAACGAGTTATAATGACCACACTAAAACGCTGGAATCATTCCAATCTTCGTTTATGTTGAATAGGTGTGGCGTGCCACAGGGCGGTATTTTAGGTCCGCCAATGTTTTTGCTCTACATAAATGATTTCCCAGAAGTTATAAATCATAAATGTGTACTGTTTGCTGACGATACTACTATTATAATCAAAGGACAAGATAAAAGTTTGTACGAACAAGAAATAAACATTGCTCTTCAAAGAACTATAGAGTGGCTAGAGGCTAATAATTTAAAAGTTAATATCAAGAAAACACAATTTATGCAATTTCATACCTATCGATCAAAACCGTTGGCCCTAAATATCTATACATATAAAATTCAAAGTCCTGACTGACTGACTGACTGACTGACTGACTGACTGACTGACTGACTGACTTATATATCAACGCACAGCCCAAACCACTGGTCCTAGAGACATGAAATTTGGACAGTGTACTCTTTGTAAAGAGTAGGTATCCGCTAAGAAAGGGTTTTTCGAAATTCCACCCCTAAGAGGGTGAAATGGGGTGTTGAATTTTCTATGTAACTTTTTATTCTCTGAGTCGATTGACTTGAAATTGTGTCTACATATACTTCAGTTAAAATCATGAGATACGTGTATCATAGTTTTTACAAAATCATCCCCCAATTTAAAATTCAAAGTCCTGACTGGCTGACTGATATATCAACGCACAGCCCAAACCACTGGTCCTAGAGACATGAAATTTGAACAGTGTACTCTTTGTGAAGAGTAGGTATCCACTAAGAAAGGGTTTTTCGAAATTTCATCCCTAAGAGGGTGAAATGGGGTGTTGAATTTTCTATGAAACTTTTTATTCTCTGAGTCGATTGACTTGAAATTGTGTCTACATATACTTCAGTTAAAATCATGAGATACGTGTATCACAGTTTTTACAAAATCATCCCCCAATTTAAAATTCAATGTCCTGACTGGGTGACTGATACATCAACGCACAGCCCAAACCACTGGTCCTAGAGACATGAAATTTGGACAGTGTACTCTTTGTGAAGAGTAGGTATCCACTAAGAAAGGGTTTTTCGAAATTTCATCCCTAAGAGGGTGAAATGGGGTGTTGAATTTTCTATGAAACTTTTTATTCTCTGAGTCGATTGACTTGAAATTGTGTCTACATATACTTCAGTTAAAATCATGAGATACGTGTATCACAGTGTTTCCAAAATCATCCCCCAATTTAAAATTCAATGTCCTGACTAGCTGACTGATATTTCAACGCACAGCCCAAACCGCTGGCTCTAGAGACATGAAATTTGGAGAATGTACTCTTTGTGGAGAGTAGGTATCCACTAAGAAAGGGTTTTTGAAATTCCACCCCTAAGAGGATGAAATGGGGTGTTGAATTTTCTGTGAAACTCTCTCGGGGTCGATTGACTTGAAAATGTGTCTATATATACTTCAGTTAAAATGATGAGATACGTGTATCACAAAATCATCCCCCAATTTAAAATTCCATGTCCTGACTGGCTGACTGATATACCAACGCACAGCCCAAACCGCGGGTCCCAGAGATATTGGAGGGTGTATTCTTTGTGAAGAGTTAGTATCAGTTTTTCGAAATTCCTACCCCTTAGAGGGTGAAATGGGGTGTTGAATTTTCTGTGAAACTCTCTCGGGGTCGATTGACTTGAAAATGTGTCTATGTATACTTCAGTTAAAATGATGAGATACATGTATCACAAAATCATCCCCCAATTTAAAATTCCATGTCCTGACTGGCTGACTGATATACCAACGCACAGCCCAAACCGCGGGTCCCAGAGATATGAAAATTGGAGGGTGTATTCTTTGTGAAGAGTTAATATCAGTTTTTCGAAATTCCTACCCCTTAGAGGGTGAAATGGGGTGTTGAATTTTCTGTGAAACTTTTTACTCTCGGGGTCGATTGACTTGAAAATTTGTTTACATACTCTTCAGATAAAATCCAGTAAATCCGATGTCCAATCTTAAACCAAGGTGTCAATATTTCACGTATCTAATTTAATTGATATAACTTTATAATAATAATTGCAAGTTATAAGCAAGTACATGTAAATCTATGTATGTATTATAGATAGATACATAGATTACTTATTATTCCAGAAGTAAGATCCCGTGGGCAATTCCCGAACTCCACGCGGGCGAAGCCGCGGGCATAAGCTAGTATCTTATAAAGGGGTCGCCCTGGCAGAAACTGACTCTGTTAAGTTTCTCGGAATAAATTTAGATAAATTTTGCTCATGGAAAAATCATATAAATGACATTTGTGCTAAAATAAATAGTTTTATATACCCTTTGAGGCGTATTAGCTGCGAAGTATCTAGAAAGGCCGCAATAACGGCTTTCCATGGCTATATAACCTCCACACTAAGGTATGGTATTATCCTGTGGGGTCGTTGTGTGGAGATTGATCAAGCATTCGTAATGCAAAAAAAGTGTCTAAGAGCTATATTTGGGTTGAAGCAAATAGAATCATGTCGTCCATTCTTTAGGGAATATAAAATACTAACTCTACCATGTATTTATATATTAGAATCCTGTATATTTGCTTTCAAACATAAGGAACTATTCCAGCAAGCGACAAGCTACTATGCCCCACGTTCTATGTATGCTAATAACTTATTTAAACCGAGGACGAATCTCGCATTTACAGGTAACAACAGCTATATTATGTGCATAAAATTGTATAACAAAATACCAAATTCCATCAAAACACTGCCATTTTCTAGATTTAAAAATAATTTGACGAGGTTTTTAATTGAAAAATGCTTTTATAGTGTACATGAGTTTTTAGATTATAAATTATAAGTTGGTAAGTTGCCGGTCATTTTAAATTATTATTTCTATGATTACCTTTATTTAAATTTTTTTTTTTTTTTTAAACATTAATTACATTTTTAAATAATAATTTAAAATAATATAAAACAAAAACATTATTACTGTGTGGCGAATCTTTCCCATTAATGACATGATTATTATGGACATTTATGATTATTATTGAAAGGACATCAACCACTTTGTATGGCGTTTGGGCTTGAACATGAACATAAAAATATTGCACTATTTTTGATTTTATTGAGTGGCTTACAGTACATAGAAAACATATATGTAGGAAGTTTTGTATCAAATTGTTTAATATAATAATAAAAAATAAAACTTCAAAACTTTAAAATAAATCAATTTATTTGTAAAATTATTCATTTTCGTAAGTTAATAAAACGTGGTCTAAAAACTGGGCCGGTGGAGTTATATTTTCATACCTGGCCCAGCTTAAATACCATATCACAGACATGATATGAGCGCAGCAACCTACAGTTCTTCGGCCGACTATGCAATTGCAGCAATAATGCTTAATAGCTTGTATGCCTTGATTATTATCTTCATATAATATATATACAAAATATATTTTACGGCCTATATGTCGGCTTTGTATTTTCCCTCGCAATAATGTGCAATTCTCGACCGAAGGAAATCCTTGTAAAAGCTCACTGGCTCTATCGATGCACACTTCAATAGTATAGGAACCATCATTTCTTATGTGCTCCCCATAATAAGACTTTGCCTGTTTAATCTGATATGTTCCACATGCTAATAACACAAGTTCATCAAATGTTAATCTAGGAAATTCAACAATTTCAATAGTAGCGTTTAAGTTGGAGAATTGTGTCCGTCTTCGATTTAAATTATTTTCAATTACATAATCAGCTAATATATTATTTGTGTGCAATTTTTCATTTACCAGATTTACAATTTGTCCTGCATCTGGTCTATCTGATACCCTTTGGTGGAACATGTTTATTAATGCGGCAGCTATTTTAAAATCCGTCATAGCATGAGTGGATGCAGTATTGAAAAATTCACTCCTAAATATTTTATAGGACATTTTAAAAATCCCATTTACTGCTTCGACAATCCACCTGCACATTGTGACCGTTCTTGACTTATTAGCTGCCGCTGTTGATAATTGAGTTTCACCTTGTTGTAGGGATAAAGGAAAGTGAACAGTATAGTTGCACTGTTGTAGTAAAGGGACACAATTCCTGAAACCCCTATCCAGCAAAAAAACATCCCCAGGTTGAAAATACCTTCGTAAAGTATTGTTTTCATTATTAAATTCATTAATCATGATATCTGCATCCGATGTTGTTGCTGGATAGGGACCAAGTACATCTATAATATAACCATCAGAACATACCATCATAAAAGGTTTCATGAGGTTCCTATACTTATGCAAAGAATAAGTATCTTTCTGGTATAAATAATTTGAACTTTTTTGTACATATAAATAGGTGCCATCCAGAATAATTATTGGGTTCCTATTTGCTCCACCGAACAGCTCATTAGGTATCATGAGATTTCTTGAAGCAATTTGAGCTCGTGTGATATGATTGATCCCTAAGTTTTGTGGAACAAAATCATCAGTAAGTATTTGCCGGACCTTTTTTAATAATCTTACTAAAGTGGTAGGGGGTGTATTTAATAGCGTTGATATCCGCTCGTTGCTGTCGCCAGTTCTTATTTTCATAAGATACGCAGCAAGAGCTAATGTGCCATTTCGCATATTATCTATTTGTTGCACATTAGTTTTTAATTCAAAAAACTGGTGCTTGGTTAAACCAGTCCAATAATGCACTGAGTCATCAGACATTTGTTGAATATTCGAAAAGTCTAATATTACTCTTTCTTTTATGAATGAAGCAAAGTCTTCTATGTGATTAGCGTTAAAATATTGTATTGAATGCAAGTCATTACTCAAAATGTCAAAATTATTATTTCTTAAATGGAATTCACAAATCCTACATTGCTGTGGTACATAGTAATTGTACTCACTAAAAATAAAGACTCTAAGCCACAAAGGAATCCTTACTCTTTCTTCGGCAGTGCAACCAGGTAAGAAACAATGTGCTTGTGTATCTGGAGCTCTTCTCATGTGAGGTAAAAATATCGAACCAACTGGTGCTTCAACTCCCTGTTGTATTTCTGCGTTATTACCCTGCTGTACATCATCAATAGCATCCCTCCCAACATTGCGAGTACTGTGTCTGTCAGCTCTTTGCCAACAAGGATGGCAGATTCTATCAGATGCCGTCAACTAAAACAAAAAAGAACATTATTATAATATGAAGAATGAATAACCTTATCATCATCAGCATCAACTGCCTATAATCATTAAACCCTGTTTTGCATACAGTCAGGTAAGGGATTGCTATTGTTGATCATAAGTAAATGCCTTATTCCCTGACATTTATAGGTATCTTTAAGTCTGCTTACACATCACTTACAAGGAAAAAATAAAAAAACCTTAAAGATCTCTGCAATTACAATAGTGCACTGTATGGTAAGACCACATAAAGCTGTTATTTTGGAACCTACATCTTATTAAAAAAAAAACAATTACCTCACGTGGTTGAATCCATTGCAAAATCACACTTCTGATATGCCCCTCTCGTTCCGTGTTATTGCTTATCCCATGAGATCGAATCCTTAACAGTGAACACCTGCAGTTCACACATAACTGTCTGTGATGACCTGGATCTGAGCTCGTTGAAGCATCAGATGATGAACCTGCCACGCTGGCAGATGCATTCAATGCTATAATCCAACAAGGATGGCATACAAAGCTGTTCTGTCCAATCTGTAAAAAAAATATTTATGACAAATAATAAAAAAAAACCAGCAAATACAACAGATTGTTTTTGTAATTAAAGTATTAATTGAATTCTAAGTAGTATTTCAAATAATGGCCAACACCATGTCTTAAAAAATCTTGCTGTTGCAGACAGACAATAAAACATCATACCTCATCTCTTACGATTTAGGCTATTCGTATAGCAATCATCCTTGTAAAAATGATTTTTTTTTTATGTGCAATAGACTTTAAAATAATGATCGTCCAAAACCTTTCACTAGTGCGAGCCAACCCAACTATTCAATTGCAATTATGTACTTAATTATCTCAGAAGTTGGAACTTACCACTTGTGGTGCGATCCATTGCAGTATAACTTGTTGCACTTCCACAAGATTAATAATGTGTCTTCTTCTGTGAGTGATTTCAAGACCACAATTTATACAATGCATAGATTCACTAGGCAAAATCGGGAAGTCCATATTCATGCGCGGGTCGTCATGTAAAACGGGTTCATTATCCGAAGAAATGCCAGGGTAAACGTTTAAAGCGGGTTCTGAGTCCAAGAGTGAGCCGGGATCGTTAGGTAAAAAATCATCAGAATCCATTTTTAAAAGCGTAAGTTGTCAAAAATATCCAAAGTCGAAATAATATTCACAAACGAACAAGAGCACGAACACAGAGCGAATGACATTGACAATCGATCACCAATCGATTCTGGATCGGGGTTGCCAGTTCTCTGCACTAGGAATCATCATATTATATTATGCTGAGGTGTTTTGTTTTGCGTTTTATTTTTGTATATTATGCTGAGCTGTTTTGCTTTGCGTAATTATTTTGGTTATGGCCCATGTTGCATTCTAATTAGAATCTTCAAGAAAAGCACGCGTTAATAATACTCGCTACCATGACGGACAAAACTCAAATGAACGAAGACGAAATACCAATTACGACGATTATTACAATGGTTACGTTTATTACATTTTTTTCTCGATAAAAACTTTCTTCGTTTGTTCTACGTTGCGTAGGCAAGCTGATGATTTTTAACACTTCAAAAAAAAAATGTTGTTCTACATAAACTATATTTTTTTATTTGTGTGAGGTTAAGATGATGATGATGCTAATGATGAATATTCCACAACGGCTAGATAAAGCTTGGTCTTCCATCAAACATTTTAATGTTTTGAAGCTCTCGAATTGAAACATCGAATATCGATGTTATTTTTTTTGAATTTTTATTTTGGCAACCCTTACTCAATGCATCCTGCATGTTGCACAGCAAAGCAACTGTCACCATAAATAATCAATTAAAAATCTTTTTTATTCGTTTTTAATATCATTTAGTTTGACACTCCCAAAAGAAACCAATGTTTACTAAATATTATTACTAAATTATTTATGAATTTCTTTTTTCCCAATACAGCTGTTCACCGGTTAGCCCATTTTGGTTGAAGTGCTTTATGATTATTTTTGACATTTTGATTATTATTGACATTTAAGATTATTATTTTTTGTTATGTTTTCATTACTATTTTGACATTTATTTAATTCAATAATACTATTTATGATTATTATTGAAATTTATGATTATTATTGACATTTTGATTATTATTGACATTTAAGATTATTATTTTTTGTTATGTTTTCATTATTATTTTGACATTTATTTAATTCAATAATACTATTTTAAAGGGATTATCTGCTTAATGTTTGCATGATTATTATCAATAATTAATTAAATAAAATAGTATATGAACTTATCTTATATTTGCACGCCGAAATTAAAGGCAGAATAAGAGGACAAGTCTGTACATTTTACCAACCTTCTGTACCTTATTTACGCAAATAAATGAATTTGAATTTGAATTTGTATTTATTTTCGATGATGTGGCATGTGGAAATCAAATAAACATTCGCAATTACTTCTCTATGGGTAGACATAAACATATTGATTGCTTTTATTTATGTCAAACATACTCTAAAATTCCTAAACAGTTGCTGCGTGACAACGTAAACTTTCTTATAATATTTAAACAAGACGATGTAAACTTGAAACATATTTATGAAGAGCACGTTAGTTCTGATATGTCCTGGAATCAATTCAAGAATATTTGTAATACAGTTTGGAGACAATGGAAGGTACAGACAGAATTTAGATAGCTTTTTTAAATTAGGAGCATGAATGTGTAATTATATAAATCAATAGCAGATAAATTACTGCACTCAGCCTACTAAAGGATTACCTCTCTGACAGGAAACAAAAAGTAAAAATAGGACAACACATTAGTAACGAAGCAGAGGTAACATACGGCGTTCCACAGGGTAGTGTTTTAGGACCTACCCTTTTCTTAATATACATCAATGATCTGTGTAATATTAAATTAACAAATGCCAGAGTGTTTGCGTACGCCGATGACACTGCTGTTGTTTTTGCTGGTAAGTCTTGGCAGGAAATTAATGCGACTGCAGAGGTTGGGATGGCACACATAGCTGAATGGCTAAAAAATAATTTACTAACCTTAAACACCACCAAGACTAACTACATATGTTTCAGTGTTAGTAACCGGACACAGCCCATTGAAGAACTCAATCTAAAAGTACATACATGTGGAGATACAAACAGCATAAATTGTAATTGCCCAAGCCTAAACAGAGTCTCTAAGACGAGATACTTAGGGGTGATGGTTGACCAATTTCTGTCCTGGTACCCTCACCTTGAGCAAGTGATTAGTAGGGTTAGGAAGCTTACTTGGATCTTCAAAACACTAAGACACGTTGCCCCAACTAACATGTTGAGCAGTAACAACCAGCCCAGAAATCTTCTTAACGAAATCTACATTGCTCTTGCACAGTCCGTTCTGCTGTATTGTATCTCCATCTGGGGTAGCGCCGCTAAAACTAGATTTCTGGACGTGGAACGTGCACAACGAGCAATTATAAAAGTCATGTACTTTAAAAATAAAAGATACTCTACTAAAAACCTATACGAAATCAGTAATTTACTCTCAGTTAGAAAACTCTACATAACTCAAACGATTCTAAAAAAACATAAAACCCTTCCATTTGACAAAAACAAAAAACTTAAAAGAAGAAAAGATATAATTGCAGAAATTCCCCAATGTAAAACCAAACTTGCAAGCAGACAGTTTTACCACCTATCAGCTCAACTTTACAATAGGATTAATAAAACCACGTATGTTCACAATAGAAACCATTTTGACTGTAAAAAAATTATCACAAACTGGATTAAGTCTCTTAGTTATGAGGATACGGAATCTCTACTGGAATATCATGAGTAATATGTCACACCGTAACGATACACACCTTACTCTTTATCCACACACCACACTACGCCACACTATACAATACCACTCCACATCACACCACAAGACACTAAACCAAACCACACTACATCTCATACACACCACACACAAACTAAATTTGTATACACTACGCTATGCTTACTTCAATCATGACACAAATATTGTATATAAGATATTATTTTAAACTATAAAAATTATATAAATATAAAATATAAGTGTAGTAATTAACTTTTGTTTTTAAATGTTATTAATTCTAAGATATGGAAGAGCGGAGTCTCCTAACACAGGCATTGTTTGCCTAAAAGGAGGCTCCCAGCACAATTCATTGTACATGAAGGTTTTCGTAAAATAAAAACATTTTTTCATTTTTCATTTTCATAAATCTAACTTAGTATTATATCTTCTTTGGCTGAGTACACTTGTACATACAACATGGAAAAGAATATTAAAATAGAATTAATGAAGTCTGTAGATTGCATAAAGAATAAAATAAAACAAATGAAGAACCAGGAACTCTATGAACTTGTCGCTTGATAAAATGTTAAAAACCGTCACAGATCCCCTTAAAGCACTAGTCGATTCGAATATATCAATGGAAAAAATTAAGCATTTACAAAATACTATACCTCCAAATTCTGACGACATTGAATTGGATGATATTAATACTAGTTCATCTACAAAGTTTGAAGACTGCTACGATCCAAAACTGAAGTCTGCCCAAGTGCCTAAGAAGTCTCCTACAAAAGAAATACTGGATGATTTAGAAATGTCGCTAGAGGGTCGCGATATCCATGATATTTATGACGGTGTAAATATACCGTTTGGAATAAGAAGTGTTAACAAAACATTGCTAATGGGTAATTCAGAAGTCTCATTTTCTAAAATCGATGGTTTGAATGACGACAATGTCATTTTAATTAAAGTCGGTGACAAATCCTATAATTTAACCCCGGGCTTGAAAGAACTTTTACTTCGAAGAAAACCTGATTTAAAATTAATATCGAGCAAAGATAGACTTGTTTATAAGGACATGCTGCATTATACAAATGTTCATAAGAGAGATTTTAATCCTGATGGGCAAATAAGAGGCGATAAGGGAATAAAATATCGTGAAGTAGTCAAACCATTATTTTCCGAATTGTTAAATGAAAATTTTCACACTGGAGGAAGCTTACCGACCCTAAAGAAATACAAAAATAACACTGACGTGGTATATTGGGATGACCCTAACGAACTGGTTGAGAGATTGAAACTATTAGTTGCTTCCAGAGATGCTGGTAACACAAACCATGATAATAAAATTTTATTGATAGTTGAAGAATTGAAAGAAGCTGGCATAATTAAAGAATAAATAATAACCACTATAAAATTTTCATTCAGTATTATAAACGTATGTAAAAACAAATGTACTGAATTGTGAACATGAGCAAAACCGACGTAGTAAACGAAATTCATAAAAATGCGGGGGTGAACTTCCCGCGAAGATGTGTTATTATGAGAGATATAGATGACCTGTGGCAAGCAGACTTAATCGATATGCAATCAATTTCAAAGCAAAATAAAAATTACAGATTTATTCTTGCTATTATTGACACATTCTCGAAATATGCTTGGACTTTTCCTCTAAAAAGTAAAACCAAAGAGGATGTATGTTACTCTTTTAAGAAATTATTGGATAAAGGGCGTGTTCCTAAAAATCTACAAACGGATAATGGAGCAGAATTTTACAATAATCAATTTCAAAAGCTTATGGAAACTTATCACATTAATCATTATTCAACCTTCTCAACAAAAAAGGCTTCAATAGTTGAGCGATTTATCAGGACATTGAAATCGAACGTCTATAAGGAATTTAGTTTAAGAGGCAGTTACAATTGGATAGATGGCACGCTTCATAATGTTATTTACAAATACAATCACACTTATCATCGGACAATTGATGAAGTTCCCGTTAATGTGGATAACATTAATAAAAAACATATATTAGAAAGGTATTCAAGGTTGGCAAAAAATCAAAATATTCGAAGCAAATATAAAATTGGTGATTATGTGCGTATCAGTAAGTACAAAGGAACATTTGAAAAAGGTTACACTCCCAACTGGTCAACAGAAATATTTAAAATTCGAATGATACAAAATACAACTCCAATCACCTACTTAATAGAAGATACAATCAGAGGTCAGCCGATTTTAGGTGCATTTTATGCGCAAGAGCTTCAAAAAACAAAACATCCCAATGTGTATCTAGTGGAGAAAGTTCTTAGAAGAAAAGGTAACAGAGTTTTAGTAAAATGGTTAGGTTTATCATCAGCTGAAAATAGTTGGATTGATAAATCAGATATATTATCATAAATATTAAAACGTTAATGAACGACACTTCAAATAATAAGTATTTAATAAAGTGTTCAATCCAGATTCATCAGTCTTATAATGTGTATTGGAGAGAGTAGTCTTCTCAATTGGGTAATAAATCACTTACCTTTTGAATTACACTTACCAGGATACAATTATTGTGGTCCCGGTACAAAATTAATGAAAAGGATTACACAAGGAGATAAGGGAATTAATAAATTAGACGAATATTGCAAAGATCACGACATTGCCTATCATAAATCATCAAACTTAAAGGATCGACACGAAGCTGATTTAATTTTGTTGAATATGGCTAAAGAACGACAACTTGCTTCGGATGCGAGTGTAGGTGAAAAAATTGCAGCACGCTTAGTAAGCCGGGCTATGTCGACAAAAAAAAAAAAGGTCTGAAAAGTACAAAGTGCTGCCGAAAAGTTACATCTGGAAAAGGGTTAAAAAACAAATTAAAAATGTCATTTCTAAAACCAAGAGACACATGAAAAAATTAAAGCCAAAAAGTAAAAAAATGGCTATAGAATTGGCTATCGCCGCTGCCAGAGAATTAGCTGATGATTCATCTATTAAACTTCCTCGTGTTATTCCTATACCAAAAACTGGTGGAGTATTGCCGTTGATTCCTATTTTTGCGGGATTATCAGCGGTAGGGGCTTTAGCAGGCGGTGCAGCTGGTATTGCTAAACCATTAACGAATTCAAGATGGCTAAAAAATTGTTGAATGAATCGAAGAGACATAATGAAAAAATGGAAGCGCTTTGCATTGGGAAAGGATAACACCTTAAACCGCATAAAGATGGGCTTGGAATTTTTGTATCGAAAGAAAAAAACTAAAATATCGGCTACCCAAACGAGCCTTATCTAACTTTGACATTTTGAAGTATGGAAATAGTATTCCTTATTTTAGAGGTGTCTTTATGAGAGATGAGCTCCCTGAATGTCCTTTTATAAAAGAATGCGGAGTTATTGATTTAGATAGTTCTAAAAACCCTGGTTCTCAT